>JALGBA010000033.1:92500-1395000 GCA_023970755.1 Azemiops feae | reverse complement strand
ACGAACAATCTCTGCCGGTCTTCGTCCTCCTTGTTTTCTCCGACCCGGCTTGGCCCCTGCAAACAGCCCCTTCTCTGTCCAGGCCATCCATCCCCCGGGCCTTCCGAGGGTCTCCCAAGAGCTCCCTTTTCCCGGTGGGGCGACCGGCGAGTAATCTGCCGACATCTGGTTCTTCCTTTTGCCTCGGGACCGCTTCGGGGCTCCCTGCTTTTAGCCAGACACCCCCCCCCCTCCCCTCAATCCTAACCAGCGCTTGACTTTGTTCGAGGGAATAGAGCTGGAGGGCTTCCCAGGAGGCTCAGCTCGCTGGTCGGAGCCCCCCACAAGCCCCCATCCCCTGCGATTTAGCTACCCCTGGAAAGGGCGGTCCGCACGCCCGCTATTAATAAAAGCAAGGAAGCCCACCGGAAAGATGCCACCACCACCACCACCACCACCACCACCATCATCATCTTAATGCTGTTGTTTTTGTTGTTTTAATTATGATTATGATTATGATTATCATTACTACTCTATTATTATTATTATTATTTCTTCTTTCCTCGTGCCCGCCCTCCCGCCTATCTGCCGATCAAACGCGCCGGGATCTGCTCTGGTAAATGATGCATTAGATGCGGCGGCTGTATTTGTCGTGCGACTTTTGAAAGGGTCCCGATAATCTGGAGGCGAGAGATAAGAAGCAGCATTTATTCAGCGGCACTTTGGAACCAATTTCCAACCCTGCTCAACCCCATTCTCCCGCAGCCTCCAGGAGCCCAGGAGATAAGGATTGGACTATTCATTATCTTCACCGGGAACAAAGATTAGCTAGCAGAGATGAAAAATTACTCCTGGAGAGTAATAATCAGGGGGAGAACCCCGGGAGCTGCTGAGCTCAGATTCGCCAGGCTTCGGGGAGCCTTTTCTATATATTAGTGTGTGTGTGTGTGTGTGTGTGTGTGTGTGTGTGTGTGTGTGTACATATGCACGCACGCGCACACACATAGAAACCCATATGTATATATCTACCCCCAAATCGTTATTTAAACAGAAACAAAGCAGGGCCGAAAAGATTAGACTGCCTTTTAAAACAGCCCAAGAAGAAACAGAGACGGGGGGGGGGGGGAAACATCTTAAGGCATTCCGTGTGTGCATCATATTTTTCAGAATGTGGAATGCGATTGTTCCCCCGCGGGGGGAAAAAAAAGAAAAGAAACGGCATTTTCTTTCCTCTCTGGTCGCTCCCCCGTTTTTTTTGTTTTGTTTTGTTTTGTTTTGTTTTCTGAATTTCAAACCCGACGCCTTTAGCTGAAATCTCCAGCCAGGGACAGCCAAGAAGAGCAAAAAGAACGGGAGCCCAGAGCGGAGATTTGGTGTTTTTGTTTGTGTGTGTGTTTGTGTGTTTGTGTGTGTGTGTGTGTGTGTGTGTGTGTGGCGAAAGAGTCAGAAAAGTGGAGAAGGAAAGTTGGGTGGTTATGAAATTGGGGATCAGGGTCTTTCCTAGAGCCCCCCCCATCCTGCCATCCTTCCGGAAACACAAATAATGGTGGTGGTGATGGTAATGATGATGGTGATGATGATGATGATGATGGCGATGTTGGTCATTTGTGCCCGAGCGTGTGTCGTCTACAGAGAGAAGGAAAGAGGGAGCCGCGTACACGTCCTGAGCTCCCGCTGTCAGCAAAGGCTTCTCTCTCAGGTCCGCGGGTTCAAGCCCCGCCGAGGCTTAAGCAAATCCCCCTTTGACTCCTCGCCCCAGCTTTGCAAATAATTTCAGGGTGTTTTTTTTTTTCCCCTTTTTTCCGTTGAGAAAATATTCTGGCCTCGACCCTAAGATTCCAGTTACCTGAAATCTCAAATGGGGGACTTTAAAACAGAACTTGGATAAATCTGGGTGCGTATCTCATCTGCGAGAAGCGAGGTCGGTAATGACACCAGTTTCTTAGGCTCGGGGCTGTTTCGGCCTGATAAGCATTATCTGTCGCCTATCAATGGGGCCCTTTCGCCTCTGGAGTACATCACAAAGGCGGGCAGAAATGCCAGCAAAATAGGAGATTTTTTTTTTTTTTTGCCTCCACCACTGCTATTGCTTTCTGGCCTTTTAATTTCTTTTTTAATTTTATAACCCACCTACTGTACTATTCTTTCCCGTCAAAATCCCCCCCCCCTGCGCCTTTTCCTTCCCCTCCTTCCTGCTGTATTTTGCTGCTACAAAGTTTTTTTTGCTCCTTTATTATGAACATCAAGTATTTTGGGATTTTCTTGCCGGGCTCCCGGGTTATGCCATCCTCGCAATCCAGGGAAAGATGGACAACCCTTAAAGTGGGACTTGGATAGCGAACGCGTCTCCCTCCTAGTACGGAGGCGCCGACATCGGCGGGACTTTCCTTCCGAGTACAGAGGGTGTAGTTAGGAAAGACCGGGGTACTTTAGCCATCTATAAGGAACTGCGCCGCTTCTTCCCACTTTCCGTCCACCCTACTTCACAGGGTTGTTGTTTGGGAAAGAAAACGGAGATTTCCACGCGTCGAGTTTGGGGCTCTCGGAGGAACGAGGAGACCAAAGCAGAAGAGATAAATAAAAGGCAATAAATTCTCGATTGGCTGCGATCTCGGAATGTTTGTGTGTGCGTGTGTGTTGTGTGTGGGTGTGTGGTGTGTGTGGGGGGGAGGGGTTGGGAGGAAGAGCAGGCGGCAAATAACAACAGCTACAACCCTACTCTAACATCTTTATAGCCCCACAAGAAATTAAGAGCACAGGAAGGATTTCGCCGGCTTTAAAAGTGAAGCGGCAGCGTCTTTGATTTCTAAACATTTCCCAACCTATTAGTTCCGGTTGACTCACCTAATGGACCAAGAATTTATGAATTTCAGGATCCCCCCCCCCGCCGCCGCCTTTTACTCAACAGTGGCGGGCGGGCCGGCGACTGCCTTTGTCCCTGCCCCCTCTTCCCCCCCCCCCGCGCTCCCCCGCCGCATCTTTTCCATCTTAAGGCGGAAAAGGTGCACCGCCATCCTCTTGGGGTTCACCGGGATGGAGGGAGGTCGCGGGAGAAGGTGACCACAGGGACGAAGGGATTCGGGGGACCGCTTTTCTCCCCTCCCCCCCTCCCTCCCCCCCAAAGAAGGAGATAATCCGTGGGGCGGAACGCGGAAGTCATTCCCTCTCCCCTCATTGAAATAATTGGGAATTAAGGGGAAATGTCTGGAGCGAGGGAGGGGGGGAGAGGGATAAACCGGAGGATGCAGTGGGAGGGCTCCCCGGAGTCGCCCTCCCCTCCCACCCCCCCTCGCCGCCGCGTCAGCTTCCTCGGAAAACGGGCGCCCGGGTCTTCGGCTGCCTGGCTGGGCGCAGGCCCGCCCGGTGTCCTCCCACCCGCTCCTGGCAAATCTGAGAGTCAAGTCGCGTCGCCAGTGACAGGAAAGGCAACAAAAGGTGCCAGGCGCAGACAATGCGAGGGGCTTGTAGAGATATTGTAATGATGCAAATGAAGGCGAAGGGACGAGCTGCCTTATTATGTACATAAATACACCCCTGGCTCGCCACACCAGCCTCGAACGCGGGAGAGTGCGAGCAAGCGAGAGCCCCCCCCCCCGAGCTCGGCTGCCAGGTTGAAGGGGCTTGCCCGCCCTGGCAGCCCTTCCTCCTCCTCCTCCTCCTCCTCCTCCGACCTGCCCTCAGCAGCCCGCTGTCCCCCCCCGGCGGCTCCCCCCTTTCTCCCCCCCCTCCCCAGGAGCGCCAGGACGGAGGCGAGAGGGCGGCGGCGCCGGTCGAATCCAGATGTGCCGGAGCCCGGTCTGGTTGGCCCAGGAAGGCAGCGCCTGGTAGCAGAGAGACGAGACTCTCCCAAGGGAAGAAACGGTCCGGGAACTAAGGAGCGCGACCTCTGGCGCGGGGAAAGGGCGAAAGAAAGAAAGGGGGGGAAAAAGAGGCAGCGGCGAGCGAAGGAAAGGTAAGGAGACCAGGCGGAGCGGCAGGGGGGTTTTCTGCAGAGGCCACACCTAGAGACGCACCTGGCAGACGCGGCCGGACTTCTTTGTTCCTCCTCCCGCCCGGCCCTTTTGGTAAAACAGGGGTACTGAAAGGGGCGAGGGGACTCGGCCCCCAGTGAAGGGCCGCCTTTCCTTAAAAGCCCCGCCGACAGTGTCTCGCGGGGGCAAAGGAGGCTGCTGGGATTCTGGGCAGACAAGGGGCCCTTTTTGCCTGGGACACAGACAGGACCTGGAGCGCTGGTGGGACAGGAGAACTCCTGGCCTGGCCTGGCCTGGCCTAGCTCGGCCTGGCCTGCTCCTTCTGTCGCTCGCTCTCTTGTTGCTGTGGCCATTGTTTAAACCACTTCGGCGGGAAGGTTCGGGTTGAGGATCCGTCCAGCTTGCAATGAAACCTTGAAGGAGGGAGAAGGAGGGAAGGAGGGAGGGAGGGGGAGGGAGGGAGAGAGAGAGAGGCTCCACGTGTGAATATGAGCTTGCATGTATGTCCGGGCGTTTGGGAGCAGACCTGTACATGTTGGGGGAGGGATGTATGCATGTATATAAAATCCGAGAGGGATCCAAGGCGCATTTTTTATAAATAGGAGATATAGCTCGTTGGGAAGTAATAATACAGTACAGGATAGAGCTGCTTTGGTGGCTGAGGGGATTAAAAAAAAGATCTCGAGTGGGCAAAGAGGAATGAGGCCGGTTAATACCCCGCGGTTTGGCATTCTCTGGGTCTGCGACGATTAAAGAAGCAAAGATAAAAAGGCCTGGCCTTCACAGAACGGGACGGCCGGAGCTTCCGAGTGACAACGCCTTACAACCAGAGGTGTGGCAGAACCCTCCTCTGTGTCGAGAGAGAGAGATGCGCATTGTCTCTGTTGCCGCCACATCCTTTTCGCCTTCGGCCCCCACAGAAGAAAACTTTTAAATCACTTCCATTTTGAGGAGAACCTTTCACTGGGGATTCTGATCATAACAAACAAACCAGAAGCCCCGGTCTTGCCTTTGACCGGTACTAGTAAAGGAAACCTCCGAATAAGGAAGCGCCCGATTCTTTCAGAAGTCTTCTCCTGGATTCCAGTTTCGGGGACGAGTGTTTATGTATATATACAGACACAAACACACACACACACACACACACTCCCGGGAGGCTTGCTGTGGGGGATTGAGCCACAGCCAAGAGAGAACTGAAGAGGCCGGGCAAAGAAAAGTTTAAAAGTCTGCCGCTCTTCCATTTCTACTCTTTCTCCCCACCTCACCCCCACCCACCCCCGGGCCAACACACAGACACACTTTCTTATTGTTCTGAGATTTGCGCATTTTAAAAAGACGCCAGGAGATTTTGCGGGTTTTCCTTCTCCCCTGGAAACCCCCGCAGCCCCTGAAGAGCTCCGGCTGGTATCCATTCTGCACCTGCCAGCTCAGAAGGGCTGCCCGGTCCCCAGTCCCGTGCAGAAGATTTGCACAGCTTTGCATGTTTTAAAAACTCTCAAACTCTAGGCTACAATCCTCCTCCTCCTCCTCCTCCTTCTCCTCCTCGCTAGCTTTAAAAATATTTGTTTTTCTTTCCCCACCGTCCACCAGCTTCTGTTGGGGGGGGACACACAAGAATGGGGGGAAATCTCCCCCACAAAAGCAGTCGAATCATTTCAGGCACGATTTCAATCAAAAAGTAAAAGAGTTTAATTTAAAGAGGTTATTCTGAAGGATAAAAAAAAAACTAAAAGCCCCAGTCTAACATTGAGCGAGGCTTGAAAATTTCCTATCTTTGTTCCAGTGACCACAACTATCTACAAAATCATTGCAGGTTCCTTTTTAAAACGAGTTTTAACATTATTTTCACGAGTAAAAAAAAAAAGTATAATTAGAAGATGGTAATAAGACACCACTTCTTTTAAAAAACTAACAACGATATGAGGCTTAGAATAAAAGCATTTCAAACAGGCAAAAATATACACTTTAAAAAAAAAAATGGAAGCTCTCCAGATGTAATAGAACTGATCTTCTCTTTGTTTTATCTCAACTTCATCAATATGGCAACATCCCCATGTTTAATTGAGCCTGGATTCATAAAATGCTGCCCGTTAAATTTAGATTTAGCAAGCATTTTAAAAGTATTTGTGGAGAAATACCATTGGCACAATAGACAGCGCTATGTAACCATAAGAAGAAAACCCCATCCCTTCAACATTTCATACATCCGCATCGAAGAGTTTTTGCCTGAACAAATAACGTATATTTAAATTGCAAAATGTCAGAATTTCTTTCGTGGAGGAAAACATTCTGGATATTGCTTGGGACCGACCGATTTTCTCCTCGTGTCCAGCTCGGTTCTTCTAGATCTAGAAAAAAGAGTGGGAACGAAGATCATAGGAGCACATTCGAACCAAACGTTAAAAGAATAACTCGGGACTTTAAATCTCCCGTGCTGCTCTTCGAGAGATAATCGGTTTCGGTTCCGAAACTCAGAGGCACGTGTGGGCTCGACTTTAGCGAAGGCGGCGTTCTCCCCCGGTGAGAGTTAAAATCTGAAGCACGCGGCTGACAAGCCAAATGTATCTTTTGATTCACAAACTGCTGCAAAGGCAGCCGGAGACACGTCAGAACTCGGCTGGAAGGAGACGGGGGCGGGGGGGGGGCGGGCGGGCGACTTAGTGGCTGACAAATTGCGCGTCCTCGAAAATGTATTTGCAGGCTGTCAGGTGCATCTTTGGCCAAACTGTTTGAAAGGGAGCGAACGAGAAAGGCGAACAGGTAGGACTTATACGCTCAGCAAAAGAGAACCGGGCTCCAAAGGATCTCTCTCTCCCCTTTGGTAAGAAGGGACCGAGCGAGAAGGCAGGAGAATGAAGAGGCTCCAAGGAGCTTTTGCCACTTTCCTTTTCTTAGCCTTATTAGCCGGGAACATTGAAATATATGAAGAACTCCAGAATTCCGCTAGCCTGGTGAGGAGGAGGAGGAGGAGGAGGTCGTTTTATACCTCTGTTAGCAAACATATTTAAAGGCTTGACTGCATGGGGATAAGAAAAGAAGAGAAGGGTGGTGACCTCAACCACAATAATCTATATAGCCTTCCCAGTTCTTCAGAGCCGACCCTTCAGGTTGTCAGGGGAGAGACAGGGTGGGTTGTCTTGGGACTAAGGAGGAGGAAGTTTGGGAACGCCAAGGGCCTGGCTCTGGAAGGAGAGAGCTTAAGCCAAAAACTTGGCCCAGGGGCCTTTTCATTTCCTCTCTGACTGGAAAAGGACAGCACCGCCGTTTCCCCCCACTCTGCCCTGGAAGGGACAAGCGACACTCCTGGGGCGAGCGAGGTAAGGGGATCCCCTCCCTTTGGGCACTTCCTATGTGCCGCTTCCCCTACTCTTCGCCGGGTGTCTCAGTTCCCCTTCAAGGGACAAAGCAACGAACGATCAGCAGCTACAGAACAAAATAAAAAATTCCGCTCTCCCACCAGTCTAGTGGAAAGGAGTTCGGAGCGAAGGCCTCAGCAGCTGCGCGCCTTTACTAGAAAGCAACTCAGCTGGGTTATACTGGGACTTTTTACTTTGGAGTAAGCACGCGTAGGATTTCCCGCTAGGCCTGCGATTCCCGGCGCGGTAGCCCCTTAGACACGGCTTCTGAGTAAAGCCGTCGAGGTTTTCGTTGCATGAAATGAAGAGAAGTGTGTGTGTGTGGGGAGACCGGAATGCATTTTCGGGGAACGAGAGCAAAGTGGAGGGGACTCCGAATCCTCCCCCCACACCGCCTCACGGTTCTCTTGTGCCCCTGCCCCGTTCCGGGGGGGGGGAGGCACCGCGATCCTGTCTAAGAGGAGGGCGGCTGATTGCAACGCTGCCTCTGGAGGAGCGCAAAGGCTCTTTTTAGCAGCCCTGGCTGCTGCAGCTGCAAATGAGTGCTGGGGCGACTGCTTGCTGGGTTGCTAACCCGGAAGACAAGAGCGGGGAGGAAGAAGTGTGTGTGTGTGTGTGTGTGTGTTTCTCTGTGTGTGTGTATGTGTCTGTGCGCGCGCGCGCGGGTGCGTTTCTGACGCTAGTTGTACGTGATTCTATTTCTGTACCTGCCTCTGCCAGTTTGTTGGAACAGTGCGAGGGGTAGTCGCCGCCGCTGCCGCTGGCTGAGCCGGCCCCCTCCCCTCCGCTCTCCAGGCCAGGCAGCCCGTCTCTCTCGGCTGCCACTCCTCCCGGCCGCTCCCCCCTCCCAGCCCCTTTCCCTTTGCCCGCGGCTGGCATTGGAGGAGCTGCCTGTTGTCGCTGCCGCCGCCGCAGGGATCGGGCGCCAGGAGGGAGACCACCCTCGGTCGCGGTGAGTATCCGGGCTGCCTTTGCTCTGCCCCCCTAAGAGAAGCCGCTCTGCCAGGTCTTTCGCTGGGTTCTTCTGGCCGGGTCCGGGGCAAATCCAGTTCGGGTTCTTCGTCGGGGTTATTTCTCCTTCCCTTCCCTTTCCCTCCCCCCCCCGCCTGTTACTTCCTGACCCATCTCTCGGTTGACTTTCTCCCGGGCTAGAGGCGAGCTTGCAAAGGCTCCGTAGATAGAAGCAAGTAGGGGAGGCACGCGGTTTTGCGTCAAAGAAAGAGCTGAGCGCCCGGCCTTTGAAGTTTGCAACCGAGACCCGCCCTAGACGAGCCGGACCGAGCGAAGCGGCCGCTCCGAAGGTGTCCCTCTTCCCCGGGAGAACCCCGCGGCAGCCGAAGCGGAAAGGCGACCGAGTTGGGGTCGATACTTTCAGGGTGCAAGAAAGGTGGCGGTTGGGGGGGGGGAAGAGAGAGAGACCCCTTTCGTTTTGCTTTGGCAAAGGAACGCGGGGGGAGCTTTTTAAAGAGGAGGTCGAGCGGGGCGGGCTGGAGCGGGCGAGAGAATGAACTTATATCTCAGGCGTGTGGCTGGCGGGAAGTTTGATACCCAAACCAGGAGAGAGAGAGAGAGAGAGAGAAAACTCTTGAAGAGAGTGTTAGTGACAGGAGCCGCAGGTGACAGGACGTCTAAGGGGGGGGGGCGCGTTTCGGAGAGTGAATAGCGCAGACAACCATGTTTTAATCGGACTTCCCAACGACACGCCTGGCTTGTGGTTCTACGGTAGCCTCTTTCCGGTTCATTGTTTTTTTAAAAGTCTCTTAAAATGGGATAAATTGAGGGAGGAGAAAGTATCCAGGAAAGTCTCTGTGTGTGTGTGTTTGTGTGTGTGTGTGTGTGAAAGAGTCAGAGTGAATATAAACAAACCACCCTTTGCTACGTCTGTTTAGGCGCCTGATTTCAGGCACAGGTGTCTTTGTAGCTCAAAAAAAATACAACTGAATCGTTGCTCATGTGTCTTGTCGGCACAAAGATGGAGGAGAACGATCTCCAATATACTCGATGTCCGAGAAAACATAAGAGTCAAAACAAAAGTTTCCGCTCAGAGAAGAGAAACGAATGGGGGAGCCATTTGCAATGAATTACGAGGTTGATCATATATTAAAAGGAAACGCGGGTTGTTGTTTTTTCAAACCAGAAACCTGAATTTAGCAAAAATACGAACTTTTTGTTTCTCCTTAATTTTCTAAGAGCGGCTCTGATATCGGTATTTTCCTTCCACAAATTACAAAGCCTTTCATTTACCAGGAACGAACTATAAACTTACCCATCCCTCCTTTTTCTTAAGTCCAGAGGCACGCGCGTACATACTATTGTAAAAAATAATAATAAAAAAATAATCCTAATCCCCGTGCATTTTAGGGAAACCATCTGCAACTTGCCCTCATTCTTCCCTCGGCTAATCTTTCCGTTTTGAACCGAGTAAGGGAGCTTTGGCGGGGGATGGCGCAGGCTGAATCCTCGGCGCAGGGAGGGAACTGGAGCCGGCTGGCTGCTACCGCGCCGCACTCCTCTGCCCGCTCAAGCAGCTTCTCTCCAGAGAGGCGTTTAATGAAATGAACGGAATGGGTGTTTAACCAGCCGTGGGAAGCGACCTGCAGCTCAGTCCCAGAGAATGAGCTCGGCGGCTGCGCCTGAGCTCTCTGCGTGCGGGTTTCAGCGACCAGGGAACTAATTCAATCAGAGGCCCCCAACGCGCCGCCGTTCACGGACCAGAAGACATCCTGCTCGGCGGCTTCCTTGTTCGGAGTTGGCTGCACGGAGGAGGCATTGAAAAGAGAGATCGCCCACCCACCCCCCGACCCACCCCGCCCTCCCAAGAAGCAGCGAAGAGTTCAGAAACCAGAGCCGCCAGCGAAGAGCCCTGGTGGTGCCCGGGTCGGGGACTGGAAGAAGGCGTTTAATGGAAGAACGCGCGCCTTTCCTGGTTGCGAGGAAGCGAGAAGCCGGATCTCCACTGCACAGGAGCCGGGCCAACCCGGCGCGATCCTGGCAGGCGCCCTTTGCTCCTTTCGCTGCTAGGGAGAAGCGGAGGGAGCCCCCTCCTCTCTCCTGCCGCCCTGGACACGCAGAAGGAGCCAGCCTGCAAAGGGAGAGGGGCGGGCGAAGCGATTGGACCCGGCTCGCCGATGTGCTGGACTTAGTAGAAGCAGGACTGGGGGGATCTGATCCCGGACTTAGTAGAAGCAGGACTGGGGCATCTGATCCCGGAGCCAGGAACCACCCGAGGCGCCAGGGCCGCGTCCTAACCTCGGGAGGCTCGGAGAGAACCGCGGCGCTGCTGCTGCTCCGAGGATTAGTAGCCCTTCGCCCGGTGGACAGGAGAGTTGGAGAGTTCAAGAAGGTTCCCCAGAGAAACTAGAGGGGGGCGCCTCCGTTGCTTGTGTTGTTGTTGTTTTTTAAAGGAAAGGGCAGCTGCTACTAGCAACAATATCGATGGTGGTGGTGGTGGTGGTGATGATGATAATGATGATGATAATGATATTCATTGTAACAAGAACAGCAACAGTTACCCAGTAATGAATGAGGAAGGCTGGAAGAGGGAGTATGAGGAGCCCTGTGAGATTCGTAGTTGGGGTTGGGAGTGGGATAGGGTGTTTTTGTTTTTGTTTCCTTTTAATCTGCTTGTACATGTTTGCAGCGGGACGCCCTTTCCTTTCCCGGCTGGCGCCCAGTTTTGTCAGGGAGAGGGGGGGGCACTAATTCAGCGCTGATCAAGAACTGGCTGTAGGGTAACCTGAGCCGCAGCTTCAGGGGAGTTTCCTGGGCAGTCTTAGGGTCTCTCTCTCTCTCCCCCCCCCCTTTTCCATAAATCAGCCACCTTGATTAATCTTTACAATTTGTCTTTTACAACAAACAAAGGAGAATTATCAGCTCGTTAACTGAGATTTTATCACTTGTCTAAAACAAACCTTTCCCTTTCCCCACAGAAAGCTCAGGCCTGTTGTTGCCTGTGGGGAAACGTGATAATTTTTTTAAAAAAATGATTTTAATTGATAATGGCTACGAATGTATTAATGTCAGTATTAACCGAATGATGCTGTTAGCCAGAGGGATGCCCACGGTGACTTTTCCTTTTATCCCATCAGATTTCAGGGATAATCACGATATGCTTGCTGGAATGTTGGTGGTATCTTAATGCAAAAGGCTGCGTGGCTCACTTGGTAATTAAAATCTTGCTCTGTTGGCCCCTGAATCTCGCGGCTTTGTTTAACCTGGAAGCTGGGCAGGAGAAAGATGCCCCAGTCAAAAGGTTTAAACTTTTTGCTTGAGCTTTATTGTCGGGGAGTTCTTTAAAAAACAGTGCTTTTTTCCTTTCGCACGCTTTTATTTTAAATAACGTTCTGTTGCACGTATTATGAAAAGAAGGACATTTATTAAAAGGGCATTTTCTCTCTTCCCCCCCCCTCCACGTCTGGCAAGGGTAGTGGGCGAGTTTTCTTGAGTAGTTTACTCTCTCGCTAAATTGTCCACAACCTTTGACTCGGCTTGGCCTCGTTTTGTCCCCGATTTTAAGGCAAACAGTCTCAGGTAGTGGTGGGATCTTCTCCCCTCTGCACCTCCTTTCCGGACTCAATTTGGTAGGTCCGAGTCTGCCTCTTTCCGAATGCCTCTTTTCCTGGTCGCTGCTGCATTGTTTCGATCCCAAGCGCGCGCACCGGCGCGCGCACCAATTCCCACCTCAACGTGTGTGGGTCTTTGTGCGCGCTAGCGCGAGCCACGGAAACTGTTAAGTTGGGATGAGAAGCAGAAGCTGTGTGGAAAACCAGAAAGGTTGGTTTGGAAGGGGACCGGGGAAAGCAGCAGCCTCCGGGCCCGGGAGCGGCTTGCTTTACAGTCTTGCAACCTGGGGCTGGCGGGGATGTGCTGAGGTCCAGCGGCACCTTTTGTCCCCAGGCGTCCAATGACCCTGAAGGACAAGAGGCGCCTTCTAGACTCCAGACCTCCCATCTGCCGGGCAGGATCCGCTGCAAGAATGTCGCTCGTCTTCTCGGTTTCCAGCCGTGGGAAAAGAGGAGTGGCCTGGTCTGGGCTGCCTGGGTTCCTCGCAGCCCCGGCTTCGGCCTCCGTGCTTCTGCCGCAGAAGGATTCGTGGGTCGGTGCCCTTGCCACGCCGGCTTTCCCCCGCCCGGAGGCTGGCGGCTGCCCTCTGCTTTGAAACGAGGTCTTTCCTGGGAATAACACGCAAAGAGGGAGGGGGGAGCTGGGGGCAGCGGAGGAGGAGGCTGGAAAGGAATTCAAAGAGGCAGCGTCCCAGTTCCAGCACGGGACCCCTCCCTCCCTCCCTCCCGGGCACTTGCCCTTCTCCCCGCAGCGACCCGGGGCGGGATGCCCGCTAGGAAGCTGGAGGGCAGGGGGAGGTAGGGGGAGGGGGAGCAGGAGGTCGGAGCGGCCGCTCGAGTGCGCCTTCCCGGCTGCCTCGTTTTTAGAATCTGGAATTGTTTTGTCTGGGTGGGAAGGTGACCGAGAGGCAACGGGCGCGCGGGAGAAAGGGCGGCTGAGGGTTCAGATCCCTGGCTGCTATGGGGAGAAGGAAGGCAGAAGCAGAGCGACGTAGGAGCGTTTGGGGGGCTTATTATTAACAAGTTCATTTCCGGGCGAATTTGGCAGCGGCGGGTGACGTCAGAGTCCAGGCGTCTCCCTGACTGGGGCCGCCCAGTCGGGAGAACTAGACTCCCATTGCCCAGTTACTGGCTGTCAATCCTCCCTTTCCCCTCCCTTCGGAAAGGTGGGCTTTTCTCGCTCCCATTATGCGGGGTCCAAAGGCAGAAGGGAGGTGAATGACCCGCCCTTCCTTGCTGCGTGGGGAAAGGTCCGCGGAGGAGGCTAACCCTGACTGCGGTGTTGTTTTGCCTCTTATTTGCCCCGTCCCCAAATCTTTGGCCATAAAGTGAAAGTTTAGGGAAACTAGCTTTACCCCCGCCTCTTTCCCCCTCCATCCCATCCCCCATCCGTCGTGGGAATGCGGGATTTCATACATTCAACAGGTATTTGTGATTTGAACCTAGCTTAATCCTATCCCCGCAAATAGGGGGCCACGCACCCTGATCTTAGCCTCCCCAAATTCTCTTCCTCGGAAAGCCTTTTCTTAGTTTCCGTACAAAAAGGAGTTGGCACCTCAAGGATTCTACTAGGAAGGGCGCTGCCTGTCGATCAGCGCCGCCGATTCGGACAACGCACGCCAGCCACATACGTTAAAGCTACACCGTTTTAGATTAGTGTGTGCACCGACCGTATCGCCATATAAGGAGAGATTCCATTTCATTCTTGTCCAAGATCACCTAGAAGTGTATTTGGAAGATTATATACCCAGAGAGAGAGAGAAAGGAAGGGTGTGGGAATCGGGGGGGGGGGGAGGGGGGGGGGAAAGAGAAGGAAACATTTGGCCACTATTTCCATTTTGTCCAGTGGGCAAAGCTGCAAGCTTCCCAGATGCACGCGACTCTTTGGGGAGAGGGGGAGAAAAGGGGAAGAAAAGAGTCCTGCCTAACTTGAAAGTTTACAGTGTATCTCCCCCGCTACTCCAATAGCGTTTTGAAGGAGTTGAAAGATTTTTCGTTTGCCTGCCTGTTTCCCTCTCCTGCTCATTTTATTTTATAGATTATAATTCGTACTGACACTCGTTTCATTTACACCAATGAGTTTATACAAAATGGATTATGTCTCCTTTAGTGCCCCCAAATAAAAGGCGCCATAGCTGCCTTCTGTTTATAGGTCCAGGGAATGTTAAGAGAAGTGCAAGGAAGGAAGGGGGGGGAGGGGCTTCGAGTAATAGCCAGGAGGCCAATATCAGGGCCACCATAGATCCCATCCCTTCCGCTTACTGCTAATACTGAATATCACTTCTGATACTGGGGAGAGATGTATAGTTTCTTCCCTGTTATATTTGGGTGGCTCTATGTTGATTCTCGCTTCAGTCCCATTTAAAACCAAGCAAGCATCTATTTTAAAAAATAACCCTCGCCCACTGAGACATTTGGTCTACAAATGGTAAAACCTGAACTTTTCTTAGGGTACAAGTGGCTAAAAAAGCGAATGAATTAATTTGGTCCATAAGTAAAAAAGCTGATTGATTCTGTGTTTACCTGGTGCTTTCCAGCCCTTAAAGAAGAGGCTGGAAAGACTCATTTGGCACAAGGGTGTTGCATTTTGGAAGAGTTCTTCACAACTCTTATCAAAAGGTGGTGGTTTGTTTTTCAAAAATTGGCTAATGCCCAGGGTGACAAAGGAAGAAAACTGTGTGTGGGGCATTTCTGGCAGATTTGGAATTAATTCAAACCACCAGTTTCTTAATCTCCTTCTGGGAGAAAAGTTGCAATCCTGAGGTAATCTTGGTTTTCTGGAGCATAAATGTATCTAAAATTGCTTCATGTAATCCCCTCATTTACAACGATGAAGATGCCTGATTTGCCATAATTAATCTTTTAGACTTTAAAAGGTGCCACAAGCTCCATTATCGTAAAATATACTATACCCTTTTCCTGAAAGAACGAAAGGTGGACAGATAGGCAGAACACTTGTTTCTAGGTCATTGAAAAGTCTTACTCTGGAAAGAAAGAAACGATTTTGAGCTGAGAAATACTTAGTATTCCCAGGAAGATCATTCACAAAGAACATGGTGCATTTCGGTGTGCATTTCGCCTATGCGTGTGTTACTTGCCTGAGTACCTTCTACTGAGGCCTCAGAGATGAAAGTACTCTGGTTTTATAGGGCGGCATTACACCGAGTTACTCTTCCGTTCCTAACTGGATCTTCCACTCAGCCTTTCCATGCCGTCCTCCCTACAGGTGGGAGAACCTGGGTCTCCGCTGTGGGTGAGTTCCGATTGATCTGATCGCCTTAAGGATTCCGAAGGACGGGCAGGAGGCGAGATGAAGTCAGAAAGGCCTACAAAGGCCTCTTCAAATCTCCGCCTAGCCCAGGGCCTGCCTGCTTTCCGGAACAGGAAAGGGGGCAAAAGGGCCAAATACAAAGAAAGGAATCCTCAACTAGAGGAAAAGCGCGCGGGGCGGGGGGGGGAGGGGAAGAGAGCTGGGAATTTTTTGCGTTCAGAAGAAGCTCTCGGCAACTTCGCTGAGATCGGCTCCAACAAGCGCATCTTGCATCTCTGCAAACTAACCCCCCTTCGTGGCCACCTTTCACGCCAGTTTAGTTTCGGAGGTAGCACCAAGCCCACCTCACTTTAGGAATAAGGAGGGGACCCAAAGAGGGAGGCTAGCGAGGAGCGAGAAGGGGGGGCTGGTGAGGAGAGTTGATTTTGCTGTCAGAAGTTCTGTCAGCACTTAACTGAAATGGGTTAAATCCTGCCCCGATTGCGCAAGGGAAGGCAGAGGCAAACGACCACAACGAAAAGAAAAAGGGGACATTAAGCGCCCTGACTAGGGATTAAGCTCTGTTAAATTTACTCAGAAGCACATAGGATTGGGCTGCGCGAAAGTGAAAGGAAAAACCTGGGGTATGGGAAAAGGGGGGGGGAAGTTAGTTACCGTGAATCTCCCTGATCTACACACATCCTTTCATCTACCCACCCATATTGCCGGGTGGGAGAGATCTCCGTACAGGCTTCCTCGGCCCGCCTATCAGAAGTTCCCGCTCCCCACAATCTGCAACGTTTGGCTCTGGGCTGTGGGGTTTTCTCCTGGGTATGTACGTACGCAGAGGGGGGGGGGATTTGTGTAGCAAAACACCTGGTGATCGCCTCTGAAGGGATGAGCCGATGCTAAAGTATGCACGGGAGAAGCCAGAGGTCCCCCCAATAATCTGGCAACAAGTTGCAGACTTGAATGGCAGCCGCGTACGTGTGCGAACGGCCTCTTCAGAAACACAACTTTTGAAAGGGGAACAGACGGAAGTAGTAGGGCTGTCATTAAAATGGAATCTAGTGAATATAACAATGGGTATATTAAAAATAACCTCCGTCCGGTAAAGAGTGAGAGTTCCTGGAAGTTCCAAATTTTGTACAACTCAGAAAGACCTGTCCGGCGTCCCCAGGGCCCTGCGTGGAAGAGATCAATCCCCCCAGAGCGAGATAAATCCTCTAGACTACCCGTCAGTCTCGCTGCCCATTGGCACTAAGGGTTTAGGAAGCAGGTCTCTCACGGAGGACGGAGGGCTGGGGAAGAATTCATGCTTCCTTCACTAGGGGAAGGCGCGAAGGGGGATCCGATCTCCACTGCACAGGAGCCGGGCCAACCCGGCGCGATCGTGGCAAGCGTCCTCTGCTCCTTTCCCTGCTAGGGAGAAGCGGAAGGAGCCCCCTCCTCTCTCCTGCCGCCCTCGACACGCAGAAGGAGCCAGCCTGCAAAGGGAGAGGGACTCGGTTCGCCAACGTGCTGGGCTTAGTAGAAGCAGGACTGGGGATCTGATCCCGGAGCCAGGAAGCACCCGAGGCGCCAAGGCCGCGTCCTAACCTCGGGAGGCTCGGAGAGAACTGCGGCGCTGCTGCTGCTCCGAGGATTAGTAGCCCTTCGCCCGGTGGGCAGGAGAGTTGGAAAGCTCAAAAAGGTTCCCCAGAGAAACTGGAGGGGGGCGCCTCCATTGCTTGTGTGTGTGTGTGTGTTTTTAAAAGACTTTTAACTATCAAGCTTTTTTTTTTTAAGAAAACCCGACTTAGTCATAATAAATGGCTTAATGTAAAAATGCCGCCAAATAATTGTTTGTCCTTAAGTGGGTAATTGATTTGAAGGTGGGGGGGGGGAAGGGGGGAATTATTTTGAAACAGGTTTTTCGCCAATCAGTTGTTTGGTTGTGTTTCGAAGCGATCCTTTCCTGGGTTTGTCTTACCTTGGAAGGCGCCGAGCGAAGGCGGCGCAGTCCGCCGCCAGGTCTTCCCAGCCACCCAACTGGCGGCTGTTAGGAGCCGTTTATTTAAGCTGAAGTCCCCTATAGCTTCAAGCCAACAGCAAGGAGATTTCGAGGGTTTTTAAAACACAAGGTCGCTAAGAGTGTATATCTTCAGATAGTTAAAGCACGTGTAGAATTTAAAAAGGGAGGGCCCGTTCTGTTAAACCGCTTTCGGTCAGTATAAGAAGTGAAAAATGAAATAATATAGGTGTGATTTTTCTTTTTCTTTTTGGACCTGGACATGCCCTGATTTCCTTTGACCTTACTGAATGCAAGGAATTCTAGACCAGCTATTCCAGTTGGTTTTGTGTTTGTTTATATAAAGGCTGTTTTCTGAAAGGTTTATGCTTTCAAAGTAACTCTGCTCTTTCTGTTTAAATCAAAATATTAAGTTTTTTTTTAAAAAAATTCTGAATTATACTTATTTATACCCAAGATTCATACCTATAATTACTTCCAAGTCGACTACTTGTGTTGTATTTGGTTTTCTACTATAAAGTTACTTGCTGTTTCAAATAACTTGAGGCGTTTCTTATAATCAATGCTAGCCTACCGCTTGGGAAGAAAAATACACTTCAAAACAAATACAATGAACTAACTACAACTAGGAGAAAAGAAACTGGGCATGCACAATTATGACCCTAAAGTTAAAGATATTCACACATAAGCACTAAGTTCAAGTTTCAGTTGTGGTGTGTTTTCATGAATTACCCAACAGAAGTGTTTGATTTAAATCAAGCACATAAATATTCGCATTTTAAAATGTTGGGTCGATAGGATTTTTTTTTGCGGGTTGTGTGTGTGTGTCTCTCTCTCTCTCTCTCTAACAAATATTCTGTTTTTCAAACCTGGGGATATTTCGTAAGCTCCCCGGTTCTCCATCCTTTTGCTCTGCCTCCCGACACCTGGTGAAATATCTTTCCTCAAAGTCTTAACCACCGCCCCTCAAGCCACTTGGGGTTATATTTAGTGCCCGCTGCCGACTTTAAAATTTCGATGTGGGCCGGGCACTCAAGTTGGTGAAATCCTCGTGTTTTTGTTTTGTTTTGGGGTTTTGTTTTGGGGGGGGTGGGGTGTTTTTTTTAAAGAAGCTCCTCCGATAGAGGAGAGCGTTGGAGTGGGGCTATCTCCAAAGTTATCGCAGAGTGAAGTCGAAAAGACCGTGGAGGGTGTGTGCGCGGGCGGGGGCGGGGGCGGGGGAAAGAGGGGGGTGGGGGGTGGCGAGCGCCTTTCTCTTTGGCGGGTTCAGCACTTTTTAGCTGTTTGGAGCAAAACGAGGGAATGGATTTTCCGGGGCCAATCGCAAGGCGAGGCTAGACGCCGAGCTGCTGATTGGCTGGACGGAGGTTCTTAGCCTGTGCGTAGCCCCTAGTTCATGTCTACTGAACTGAGTCCAGCTGGCGCCAGAGCTGACACAGGATGCTTTGGGGATGTTACAAAAAAGGCCAGAATAAGTGGAGCTTGCCATCTGAGTGAGAGCCTCCATCCAATCCTCCTCTCTCGCGCTTTTTTTTTTTTTTTGGCATTCCATCCTCCAAACGATCCTCCGTCACCCCACCCCTCCCTCCCTCCCTCCCCCCCCGCCCGCCCCGGTTTGCATCCTAAAGAAACTTTTCCAACATTTGGAGTTCGATTCAGTCTGCTTTGGAAGATCTCCTTGTAAGTATGTTGACGAGCTGAATGCCGGGGTTGGTGTGGGGAGGAGAGAGAGAGAGAGAGAGAGAGCGACGCCTGGTTTTGTTTTGCAGAAATATAAATGCTTTCCAGTTTCTTTCACTCCCTTTCTATGAGTTTAGGATCTCTTGGGAAATGTCAGTCCGAACTCCTTGGTAGACAAATGTAGATCAACAGACCTGCCTCTTCTATCTCGCGTTGTTGTGGTTAAAGGGGGTCGTTCTGGCCGTATTATGAACGGGGAGGGCAGCCTAATGAGGATGCGAAGGCCGGGAGGGGGGATAGAGTGCAGGGGACGCCATGGGATCGCTTTCGCTGGGCTCTGTGCCCGCCTCCCCCTCTTCCGCGTTTCCCCGAGTAGAGCAGCCTCCGCCGCGGTCTCTTCGGTGTAACCCCCTTCCAAAGGCCCGCCGTGTACTCATCGTTCCCTCCTTCTTACAGGTGGTGATCCCGAGTGTGTGTGGCAACCGGAACCTCTCTCCGCAGCTTCTCGCCTTCAAAGAGAGACACCTTTGCTTTTTTTTTTTCCTCTCCTCCCCCCGCTCCTTCCAAGGCCACCTCGCTACTTCTGAGATCTCTGCGATTTTAAGCCAAACGAAACTAAAGGCAAAACGGTTTGGGGGGTTGGAGGGAGGCGGGGGGGGGATAGGGGCGGAGTGGGAAGAAACCCACCGAAATGGAGGTAGCTACGGACCAGCCACGCTGGATGGCCCATCACGCCGTGCTGAACGGGCAGCACCCGGAGAGTCACCACCCGGGACTGGCTCACAACTACATGGAACCGGCGCAGCTCCTACCTCCGGACGAAGTGGACGTCTTTTTTAACCACCTGGACTCCCAGGGCAACCCGTATTACGCCAACTCAGCCCACGCGAGAGCCAGGGTTTCCTACAGCCAGGCGCACGGTAATTTCGCCTCCCCGGTTGCCCCCTTCCTCGCTTCCCGTTTTCTGCCTCGGCCTCCTGCTGATCTCGGTGGAGAAGCGGCCGGAAGGTTTCTGGCAAAGCAGCAATAAGAGAAGGAGGGGTGGGGGTGGGGGGTGAGCCAGGGTGGTGGGCTTAATCCTAGAAAAGCCTTAGCTCGCCAGTTTGGGTGCTGCTTTTAATTGATGGCGGGGGTGGGGTGGGGGAGAACAGAAAAGGGAAGCGACGTCCTTGTGCGTGGAGGAAGAGAGGGTTATTAAATGGATTTCGCAGCCCGCAAGACAGGCCCGTTTTCCGGATACGAAGACTAACGTAATTTGAAACACTTTTAAACGTCTGTCCTTTGTCAGTGTCCTCCGTATAAGAACGGTGGGGGTGCAAATAGCTCTCTTTGGAGACCAGTTTTTTTTTTTTTGCAAAAAAAGGAAAATAATTCGCAAAACAGACACCGGGCACCCAAGTCTTCGTATGCCGCCTGTCTGCAAAACCTCTCTGGGAAGCAGCAGCAAGCGGGAAAAACGCCCGTTCTTTCGCTTGTCAGCTTACTCCGGTTGACATTTTACTTCCCTCCACGTTCCAGCTAGTTTTGGCGTCCGATCGTGGAGCAGTGGGGCGATGTAAGACGCCTGCCCGGCGCTGCTTTCCCTCATTTACGCTTGATCTAGAGTGGGGCTGGGTGGGTGGGGGGTCCCAGCTAGACTGGGAGGGGGAGGGTGGGAAAGAGCAGTGGACAAGTATACATATTGGCATACTTTTCTCCTAAACCCCCCCCCCCACTGATTTCCCGAGGAGGCCCTAGCTGGCTTTTGAAGCCCGCGTCTCGAAAACAGTTTGCCTGTTTTGCGCGAGAGACAGCAAAGAACTGGGGGCCGCGTTTTCTGCTGGCTCCCCTCCGCGGGTTCCAGAGGGCGCGGGGAACGCATCTGAGCCCCTGCCCTCCTCCAACTCGGACCCGTGTTGGTGATTTGGGAACCGATCTTCACGTTGGCGGGTCTGGGACGCAGGAGAGGTCAAGAGAAGGGGGGGGGGAGAGTCTGCTTGTCCACCAAGCCCTGCTCCAGCAGGAGGGGAATCTGGGGAGGGAGCGGGAGCGGGGAGATGGCATTTGAACCCCGGGCGTTCTGGCCTGGCTGACTGGCGCCTTTTTCCTCCTCCCCAGCCCGTCTGACCGGCGGCCAAATGTGCCGGCCTCACTTGCTCCACAGCCCCGGCCTGCCTTGGCTGGACAGCGGCAAAGCGGCGCTCTCGGCGGCTCACCACCACAACCCCTGGACGGTGAACCCTTTCACCAAGGGGCCCTTGCACCCTTCGGCGGCCGGCGCGCCGCCCGGCGCCCTCTCGGTCTACCCGGGAGGCGGCGGCTCCGCCTCGAGCGCCGCCTCGGCCTCCTCGCTCACGCCGGCCTCCCACTCGGCCTCGCACCTCTTCGGCTTCCCGCCCACGCCGCCCAAGGAAGTCTCGCCGGACCCCAACGCGGGCAGCAGCGCCGCCTCGCCGGCCTCGGCTTCGGCCGGCAGCGGCAGGCAGGACGACAAGGAGCCCCTGAAGTACCAGGTGGCCCTGGCGGACGGCATGAAGATGGAGAGCGCCAGCCCGCTGCGCAGCAGCCTGGCCGCTTCCATGGGCGCGCAGCCCTCCACGCACCACCCGATCCCCACCTACCCTTCCTACGTGCCCGCCGCCCACGACTACGGCGGCAGCCTCTTCCACCCGGGCAGCTTCCTCGGGGGCCCCGCCTCGAGCTTCACCCCAAAGCAGAGG
The DNA here is from genome assembly GCA_023970755.1 of Azemiops feae. Lineage (NCBI taxonomy): Eukaryota > Metazoa > Chordata > Lepidosauria > Squamata > Viperidae > Azemiops > Azemiops feae. Next base: position 1,373,492 of record JALGBA010000033.1, on the reverse strand, counting down.
AGCAAAGCCAGGTCCTGCTCAGGTAAGACCTCCGCACCCCCTCTCCACCCTTTTTCTGAAAATCCTGCTTCAGCTCGCCCGCCCTTTGGGTCGCGGGGTGGGGGTGGGGGCGCAGAGGTCGGGGTGTGTGTGTGTGTTTGTGTGTGAGTGTAAGAGCTGCTCTCTTGTACGGTGGCAATTATTTAATTAACCCACGTATCAGAGAAGAAGCGTTGGGAACCTTTTTTGTTGTTGTTGTGCATCTTGAACCCTTTGCTGCTTGTCTTGCTGTCTCTTGGATAAGCGTGGCATAAATGTTGTTAAGTGTATTAAATCCCCCTGTTACAAATAACATTGTTAATCATAGTTGCAGTAATATAATAATATTGTTAATCATAGTTGCAGTAATAGAAGGATGGGTCTGAGAAGGAGTTGTTCTTCCTTGTGAACTGCAGGACTCAGGGGTGTTTTATTCTGTTTAGATAATTCACCAAGTAAGAATTGTACAGTATTTAAGCAGGTAAAAAAATGTACAAATATTTAATAAGAGCAACAGCTTTGATTTAAATGTTTTAGGCATTATAATGTAGATCATGTTTCTTTCCAAATTAAAAATACTAGTCCTCTCCCCAAATATATTTGACTAATGAAGTAGTTAATTTTTGAAACACACACCAACACAATCTTAGCAGAACTTAAATGAATACTTAAGTCCTATTCTCTATTCGGCCCTAGTTTAATAATTCCAAATAAACGAATCACCACTTTGATCCTGTAACTGTAATAAAATCCAGGAAGATAACAATCATCATTGCTTCAGGAGTTGGGTCATTTCTTAAAAAAACTCTACTCAACTGTGTGGTTAAATATGTTAAAGGATAAGCTTTAAAAAGGCTTTGGTGTGTCACTGGCCAGTTTTAAAATTTCTGAATCAGATTTAAATGGATTTCCATATTCCTACATTTTAGTGAGAACATGTAACAAAATTCAGTTATCAGCAGTCTTTCTGAGAATGTGGAGCACAAGGGCATTTCCAGTTTATCTTTCATAATTTTAGTTTTTGTTAATTAGTTGGCAAGCCAGGTCTCTCTTTTTGTTGCAGCCATTGATCTCCATAGAATTCACTCATTGCTGGGCCCAAAAGCTGCCATAATCCATGAAAAAAAAAAAGATACACAAAGTTCATAGATCTGAATTATGCAAATAAGAATTTATATTGGTAAACTTCTTAACGCAACCCCATGAAAGTCTGGGGCAGCTGAATTCATTGGAAAACCCTGATATGCCTTATATTCTTTTGAGCGGGATCTCCATTACTGAAAATTTTAGTTAATTTATTACCTGCTTAATAAAGATGAACTTTATTGTAATTTTTTGTTAACTTACAATAAAGTTCCTCTTCATTAAACAAGGGACTTCACAAAGACTCAGCTGTTAAGAATTGAAATTTACAAAGTCATTTTCTTAAAACCTCTACAGAACTTTGCTTCCTCCAGATCATATGAAGGGCAAAGTTCAAATATAGTTTACATAGTACCAAAGTACCTTTTAAATGATAACTTAAATGAATCCAATAAAACTGGAGGAAACTAATATGTGTTAGTTAACTCCAGTTCATCTATTTGTTAAATCTGCAACTTATGTGCCTGTCATTACCTTTACAGATTTCAAGCCAAAGATGCTCTTATTACTTTGATTTCTTTTTAGAAAGACATTCAGTGTAATAAGTAGCACTCACATGAAACCAAACATAGACTATTTTTATATTAATGCAATATTGTTGTAGTGGCTTTATCAGTAAAGATGAAATTTACCAGTGATATCAAAGAAAAACAAAAAAAGATATATTTTCAACCTGGCTAGCAATTCAGACACATGACTACTTTTAGGAACAATGCAAGAAAAGTGCAGTACTTTTTGTTGCTTCTCTGTTCGGATCATCCTCTTTAAAGAAATTCTGGAATTTTGTGTTATATGCAACAGAGATAAAATATATTTGGGTTTTCTTTTTTTTTAATTTGGCTACTTTTATAAATTGCTCTCCATTGCAATAGGAATCACTGGGAAATTTGGTTTCAGCCTTCCTCCCACAACTTCTGTCCTCCTTTGCCATATCTACAACTGTTTACTAGAGGCAAGTTTTCCTAGGATCCTGACTTGTAGATGAAACGGGGGAGAGTTCGTGACCATTTAATGTTTTTGTAGCAAAAGCAAGACTCACGACAAGGCGACTCCTGCAGCTTCCTGCTTAAGGAGGGACAAAAGCTAGGAACTCCTGGCTTCCCAGAGGTCCCTCATTTTTCACTCCAGCCAAGGCTGTTTAAAAACCACCCACTCCATAGATTAAAGGAGACACAGACACAGCTGAACTTAGTATGGCCAGCTCAAGTTACTGCCAAAGTGTATTTCGTCTGCATTAAATACTGTATGATTTGCATAAGCTCTGCTCAAAGAATTTCCTTGCCCTCAAACAAATGAACTTTTAGTTAATATTCTTGCCCCCACCCCTTCTCCTTTTAAAAAAGACTCCCGTTGAACAAGCAGCCATGTTTAAGCATTTTGAGCCAGATCAATCTTAAGCCGATAACAAAGAGAATGCATAATAAATTAGATTTTGGATATGAGGGTATATGGAATGCCCAGAAACAAAAGTTAATTGTGCTTCATTCTAAAGGGTGCAACATTTATAAGGAAGAAAAAAAAAAGAATTGGGCAAGCCAGAGAAAGAGAATTTTTCTCGTAACTCCAAAACATTAATGAACAAAGATTCTGTATTCTTGTTTCAGTTCCAATATTACTTCTCAGATGTTGGAGAGAAGAGGGAGGAAAGAACAGCTTATGACTCTACATTTTGGAACAGAGTCTGTTTTCTCATGTGGCAGCTGTAATAAAAATACCGCTGCCTAGGTTAGACAGCATTATTGTTACATGAGAAAATAAATGCTTGAAAAACTACATGTCCCTACCATTATTGTACGTACTGTAAATGTTGTGTCACTGACCTGTCTTTTTCCTTCCCTTTTAAATAAATTGAATGATGTGCTGTTTTGATATCTGGAATCTACCTAAATGGACAATGCAAAAAGCTTTTGTGAATTTGTTTTTAAAGAAAGAAATCCGGTTTCTTCGTGTTTCCATTTAGAAGGCAGAGAGTGTGTCAACTGTGGAGCTACTGCCACCCCTCTCTGGAGAAGAGACGGTACCGGGCATTACCTGTGTAACGCCTGCGGGCTGTACCACAAAATGAACGGTCAAAACCGACCTCTCATTAAACCTAAGCGGAGACTGGTAGGTGCCTGTTTCTCTATCAGGTTCGGGGCAAAATGGTTTCATGGGACCACAAAATGCCTATGAAGGAAGAGGGTACAACCTGACCCACCTGTGGGGTTCGGTGCTTGCATGGATACGGTCTGCACACGAAGGCTGCGTGACGGAGAGGTCACAGAATAGCCTAGGAACAAATGACTAGTAATTTACATGCCAGGATATAAAACAGTGGCTATTTCATATGGGGGTATGTGTATGCATTTGTATACTCTTAGTGTACTCTTGACTACAGCTTTAGAAGTCCTGTGATTTGTTGCCCATACAACGATCTTATCAAGTAGGCCGCTGGTACAGACTTACATTGCCTCCCAGGCTTTTATGTTCTGTCTGTCTGTATCTTTCCCGCACATTCCTGTCTGTTTGAGAGTATGTGCCCAATTAAATCGGCCTACTTCTTCCTGTGCATTATTCTGCCTCTTTTATCCAGAAAAGACAGCTTCAATTCATTTGACCTCTTGGACAGGTCAGATGTACGCTCAAACTGAAAGAATCACTCTTGCCTGCCCTCCCAGCTGAAAAGTACAAAAAGTGACCCAAAGCAGAAAGTATTAAAAAAAAAAATTAAAAATAATAGATGAGTCAAAGCTGTTTCTGTCTGCTCAGTCATTATTTGGATGATTTTGTACTCAGAGATTCCATGCTAAAACTAACATTAGCCTTCTTTAGAAGCCATCCTCTGATTGCCCTTTTCAAAGGCTGATTATTTTTCCATGGAGTCACCTATACTTTGTATTTTCATTTCAGGGTTGTTGATTTTTTAATTTTTGAAAAAAAATTCTGAGCTCCTGGTAGTAGTTTCCTATCCGGATATCTGTATTCTGAAGATAAGGAAACTTTGTGTATCTGTTTCCTGGCTCTAAAAGCTTTAAAGGGTTTCTATAGGCAGGCCATGCTATTCAGGCAGTCTGTTTTGAAATTGCAAATATGCTCTGCTGTACAAATATTTGTTTTAAAAAAGGAGAAAACACACACACACACACACACACACACACACGGAACAATGTGATTTAGGGGGGGGGGACCAAAAGTGCCCCTGCTCTTTGGCAGGAGGCATTTTTCCAGAATGATTATAAGGCTGAAGGAACAGTTCTAATGATCTAATGCTGGGACAGGATGCAGAGGATTTTTGAGGGTTAGAACTTCAAGCGGGTGATTGTCTTAATGACTTACTTTTCTTCTGAAGTGATTGACAGAACTAGAAAAATGTTGAGACAACAGGGAAATGTTATTGTCTCTGACAGGGCAAACTCCATGCCAGACTAAATGGGACAGGGTGCAGAGTTAAGGGCCAGTGTCTAGTAGGACACTGGAATAAGGAATGAGGAATAAGCAATCCCAAATATGCAAACATAGCTCTCTCTCTTTTTTCCACAAGTATGGCTTTTTAGCAGGTGAGTTTCTAGAGATGTGTATGCGTGTGTTAATTGTTGGATCAGGGAGAAGGCAAATTTAAAATTCCGAACAAATCAATATAGTCATCATTCTCTTGTCTGCTGAAAAATAAGATGCATTTTAAAACCTGATTTTATCTTGTCGCATCTTGAAACAAGAAAAAATTGGAAGTCTGAATAGAAAGGGGACCATTTATATATCTTGTCCTAAGCCTATAGCCTGATAAGAGAATTAGCCTATTCTAGCAGGCGCCTCATTGCATCAATTGATGCACTGGTTGGCATCTCTTAATCCAGTGTTCCCAACTTTGGCCACTTGAAAATGTGTGGACTTCAACTCCCAGAATTCCCCAGCCAGCCATGTTGAAGTCTATACAACTTCAAGTGGCCAGGGTTGGGAAACACAATTTTAGACTCAGAAGTTCCTGGCAGCAGTAATCTTTTATGGGGTTCCAACAAGAAAAGGAAGCATAGTTGACTAGTTTAGGTATCCCCTTTTCTTAGACCTTGTTGCATTTCCAGTGGATCAGCTTAGTAAGAGTTCTCTGGCTTACAATCTTGCAGATTGGCACTAGCTGTAGATCAGTGGTAGAGCACATTTTTTTTCATGCAGATAATTGGAGGTTCAATTCTTGGTAACTTAAAAAAAATTAGTTAGATGCATAGGAGAGATTTTTCTCAGGGCCAAATTAGTATTTAGAGTAGACTAAACTATATGGATAAAACAGATGCAACTTGTTTTAAGGCAGTCTTTTACAAACAGCATCAGAAAACTGTTTTAGCAAAATAATATAATTGTGGCTTCTCCAGTGTATTCCTGGTCCCATTTTAAAAAAATTAAAATAGCATTCTTTCTTCTCCCATGTTGTTGTTTATAAGCAGATTAATTCCAGTTAGTGTAGGAGAATTGTCGGAAGGATTATGTCTGTTATTCTCTCAATTAACCTTAAAGGTATTTTAAATTCTGCTACTTGACATAGATGCCACATTCAGCTATACTGAATTTTTAAAGGGTCAGCTATATTCTACATCGTTTTAATGTATGTACTAGTTATAGTCTTTGATTTTCCTTTCTTACTATTGAAGTGTATGATTCTATTATATAAAGTTGTACACAGCCTGGTTTAGTGTGAGTCCCACTGAAACCAGTGGGATATCAGTAATAGTATCCATTGAAGTAGAGGAATATCTTTATAAATTTCTTCTTATTCTTGAATTTGTAAAAGAAAATTGTGCAAGATTCATGAAAACCTGAATGTGCAAAGTAGATAATTCTTAGAATATATCATAATGGGAGGGAAAGTATTAATATGTGGTATACATGGTAAAATTAGCCTCTCTTAACTGCCTTGTGCTTCCAGATTTTTTAAACTACAATTTCCATAATTCTCCGACATGATCACCATTTTTAGACTAGTCTTAATTGTCTTGTAGTGGAGATTGGACAGAATATTAGTATAATGTATTAACAAAGCCTGTTTTATGGGACTCCAAATTTAGATTAAATAAAGCACTTTTACCACATTTATTTGTGGATGCTTCACCTTGCTACCTCCCGGGCTCTCTTCCCTGTTCTTCATTCTGAGAATTTTGAAAAATATTAATGTTTTAAAATGCACAGTTCTCATGCTTTAACGCCAATAGCAGAAGGACAGGCACCACCATCTTTATTTTCAAGAATGCGTCTAAATTGCATCATTGATGCTCTGTTTGATTAATCCTAGCTGCTCACCAAAAGGAGATAATAAACAGAAGAGGAATTTTGAGAAATGGAACTTGCAGATAGGGTTGGTTGCATTCTGGTGATTTGGTGCCTTATATTTGGCTATTTCCCCCCTTTGAAGTAAATCAGTGAAGTTTTCTGAACCAAATCGCTAAAATTCTCACCTCTTGTGATAATGCCCTCACCATTTTCTCAAGGTTAGAATGAACCCACCAGCCTCTAAACTTGAGAATCTGATCTAAATGATGAGAAATTTGGTCTGATTTACATTTTCAATAAATCAGGGTTATATAGCCGCTGTGGTGTTATTGCGTGGCTGCTTCCAAAATCAACACAGAAATTAATTTGATTTTAAAAGGCCTCTCTCACAGACTAAATATTTTATGTGGAGAAAAAGCATCTATATTTCCACATATGGCCTCAAAGAGGGGACAAAAATATTTCCTGAAACAGGAACCCTTTCTTACCAAAGATTCTTTTGCAAAAGAATTTTCTTCTACTCTTAAAAACTTCTGAAATGACCCTATTGTTTTCAGGGTTATGGGTCACTCTGCCAAGTACCAATTTAAGGGGGGGGAAAGGTATTTTGTCTGAATGTAAACCTTACTTTCATGTACAAAATCAGTCCCCCCCCCTCCTTTAGGGCCAAGTAAAAATTAATGCAATTCCTACTGGAATTCATAGCAATCTTGCCATATATTAGTACAGCAATGTATTATTAGTACAGTAGTATTATTAGTATTATTATTTAAACTGCTCAAAACTTCAGCCTGAAAAAACAAAGATTTATAGAACAAATGAGCTAATCAATAGATGCCACTGTTAGGCTGGTATTTGTTTGCTAAAAGTGTAGCAAATTCATGAGGGCCAGTTTCATTTACTTCTTTTAACATAAGAAGAGACAGTTATCTGTTATATATTAAAGTGAAAGCTGTAGTCCAGCGGTACCAGCATCATCTTTACAAATATGGTAGTTATGTGGAAGAAAATATACTGAACGCTTTTTCAGTGCAGCATTATAGATCCCTATTATTGCAATCGAGTTGCTGAGGCAGAGTGTTAAGTACCGGAACAAGTAGCCTAAATATTCCAAATCCTTAAATTGCAAGTTATTAAAATTAAATAATTAAATTTGTCTTTGAAGGGATTAAAGCGCTTTGGTCCTTATTAATCAGAAATGGGGCATTTACATAGAGTTTAATTTACCTTGTTTTTATGAGTGATGGTGAAAATACACTCGCTAATTAAAAGTCTGATATTTGTAATGTCTTGGCATTTGAATATGCCATAAGAATAGCAAACAAATAAATGCAGAGGGGAGTCAGAGGCAATAAGACAGAGCAACATATTAACGTAATTAAGGTTCTGTATCCGGTAACGAATTTAAGGATTCCTGACTGGATAGAGGAACCTCATGATCACACCCAGCAGTCATGTAGATGTTCAACAGATGGGGCAAGAATACCAAGCCCTGAGGCACTGCACAAATGAGGAATTATAGGCTTGACCTCTCCCCATCAATGTTGACTACAGAAAAAGAGGAAAACCACTATAATGCTGTGCCCCCACTCCCAGACCTCACAGTTGGGATTGTTAGGTCCAGTGACAGCCTCTCATGGGAATATATCACCACCTCCTTCAAAGCCAAAGGAACAATACCCTCTGTCACCATCTCATGAATCCAACTGCAGGTCACCTCCTAGGCAGACTTAACAGCTCAGAGGACCTGGATCTCAAACCCAAGTGGCTTTGATTCCAGTTCTGAGGACTGTCCATTACTTCAGGAGGCAAAGATTCAAATTTATGCTGGATAAACTCAAAGACCGTGCCCTAGGCTCCTCAGTTCAACTCTGAGTGTATCTGAGACTTTATCTTCTGGATGGTTTGAATATCCTTCACAGTGATCCTGTAGGTTTTCTTGAGGCTCTCCCTCATATAAAGCAAGATTGACATTTTTATGCCCAAAGTTTCTTAGTTAAGGGAATTACGGTACATTCATCCGTGCTTAGCTTTGTGTTCTGGTCCTTTAAGCAGTTTTCGCCTACTCCAGTTCTGAGGCTGGAAGTGAGGCTGGCTGGGAGAAAATGAGTTAAAATGATGAAGTGGACTAAGAAAAGGGAAGAGTAGTGTGTGAGTAGTTATCTGTACAGTTCAGCTAATTGGCCTACATATTCATTCTTTTCCAATTTGCCACTCTTCATGTGTGATATAATAGTTTTAAGAAGTTGAATTAGAATTCTGGGAATTGTAGACCCAATATATCTGGAGGGCATCAGAGGTGGAGAAAGCCAATGAAAAGAATAACCCTCTACAGGTCTGACACATAACTAGCATGAAGGTGGCTGACAAGCTCTGTCTCTTGATTTTTAGATGTGTTCTCACTTAAAGAACCTCAACTTTCTCTGATTTCTGACATAACCCTGGGGTTCTTCATGCATAGCTATAATTTACTATTCATTGGCTAGTTGACTTCCCCTGCCCATGTGCAAAGGATGAGACTGCTTGGAAGGGGAATGGGGAGACAGGGTTTCCTAAATGCCTAAAGCTATCCAACACTGGCAAAGAAATGGGGATGTTAATAAGCATTGATCCCCTTTGATTTTGAGTTGGGTGTGGAATTCAAATTATCCACACATTGAGTTTCCATGTATGTTTGAATGACAAAGCCACGAAGCAAAATAAAAAAGACTGAGAACTGTAAGAGAGGACGATTGAATATTTCATATCTAATTTAAAACTAATGCATCAGTTAAAACTGAAAGAACATTTTCTTCAATATATATATATATTTTCATCTTTAATTAGTCAGCAGCTAGGAGAGCAGGAACCTGCTGCGCTAACTGCCAAACCACCACCACCACTTTATGGCGACGTAATGCCAATGGGGATCCAGTTTGTAATGCCTGTGGACTGTATTACAAATTGCACAATGTGAGTATTTTCTTGCCTTGTGTCTTCTTTTGCTTGCTTAGCTGAGATTGATGCCTTAAATGCCTGCTGTCCACTAGCCTTTGCATTCATTGCAAAGGGACATTTTGAAGAAAAAAAACCCACCCTTCTTTAATGTTCCCTGGGGAAGTCATAATCATCCTTTGTTGGCATAGTGATGCTGGGTGCAACAACATTACAATGTGTTAGCTTGGCTTCTAAAGCCCAGATAATCTAGGCAAAAGAGGGTTATAACTCACAGTTATTGCTAAAGCATATTCATTTCTTCTCTACTGTACCCAAGAAATGCAGAGGATATTTAACAGACATTTATATAATGAATGGTTTTTATGTAAGCTGGTGCTTCAAAACAAAACAACAATTAAAATTAATCTTAAAAATCCAGGCTAGGAGAAAATATTGGATCTATATGAGCATATATATAGGGCAAGGTGAAGGAGTTTTAAAACTCCAGGTATGAAGTCAATGTAGAAATATGTGCAGAATATTCTGTTCGTATACAGACAGAGGTAGAGATTCATATGCAGATATGAAAGCCAGTTTGGTGTAGTAGTCACAGACACTGGATTAAAAACTGATAGATTATAAATTGTAATCCAGCTTTAGGCATTGAAACCACGTGACGGGGTTTTGGGTCAGTCACACGCTCAGCCCTATGAAGGCGGCAGTGGCAAACCACTTCCAAAAATATTGCCAAAACCCCCTGCGTGAACCTGTCCATATAGTTGCCAGGAGTCAAGATTGACTTGAAAGTGTATGTACACCCCATACACGCCAAATATCTAAGAATATAAAGTCGATTGATTGTTAAAAGAGCCAGGTTAAGGAAAGGAAGAGTGAAAGCAACCAGATTATATGGAGATTGGTGTGGTTTTATCCAATACATTTATAAATTATAAAACACAAGTTGCTGGGAGAACAAAAGTGAAAAATATATAATGCTGGATCAGGGGGAGGAGGGCCCAAAAGGACTGCTTCTCAGGGAAGGTTTAGGGGGGGCTGTTCAAATATTTTTCTTTGTGCACAAAAAAAGATCACTTTTGCTTGCAGGAGCCTGATTTTCTCATTTCTTTCAGGTGAACAGGCCCCTGACCATGAAGAAGGAAGGGATTCAGACCAGAAATAGGAAAATGTCCAACAAATCCAAGAAGAGCAAGAAAGGCTCTGAATGTTTTGAGGAACTGTCTAAATGCATGCAGGAGAAGTCCTCGCCTTTCAGTGCTGCTGCCCTGGCTAGTCACATGACGCCAATGGGCCACTTGCCCCCCTTCAGCCACTCTGGACATATCCTCCCGACTCCCACCCCCATTCACCCATCTTCCAGCATCTCATTTGGGCATCCACATCCATCCAGCATGGTCACAGCCATGGGATAGAGTTTAATGACTCTCACAGACTTCCAGCATTGGGCTTTGCCTAAGATGACAGGAAGGAAAGACTGCCCAGGAAAGAGAATATAAAGGAAGCAAGAAAGTAAAGTAAAAGGGGATCTTGTTCCAGTAGAATTCAGCTCCTAGTGCTAAATGGAAACTTTGCAATGATGGGTCTTCTGCAGAAATGCTTAATGGTGCCTGTTATGCACTTTGCTCCCTCAGGTAAAAGGAGAAAGAGGAACTCATCTGTTTGACAGGATACCTGCTTGCCCCAATGGAAAGGAAGGGGTGGCCAAAGTGGTAAAAGAAACTAGAGCCAGCTTTCCTTTCTCTTTGTTCATTACTGTGAATATTGTAAAGAGATTAGCCATCTCCTGAAGCAGAGGAAGTTCAGTAGTAGCCACCCCTTGCTGGATTTCTACCATGGATTGTGTTTTGTGGGGAGGAAAAATGGACAACTTTATTAAAAAAAAAATCTACTTTTTAAGAAACCAGTCACACACACACACAAAATAATTATTTATTTTGCTCTTGTGCTCCAGAAAGAGCTTCAAAACTCTTGCATGAATTTATGGATCTTTTATTTTATTTTTATTTTGTTTAAAGAAACATGCAACCTAGTAGAAAACAGTTTTTCTAATTATTATTTTTATTGCTTAATGGCCACATTTTTGTTTCTCTTCATTGCTGTTAGATTTTTGTTTTTTTTTAAAGAAATCTACTAGGAAGGGGATACGTGTGAGAGAGGGAAGCGGTTGGCTTTAACATTGGTTACAATAGTCTCAGGCATGGATTATTCAGACATAATTTCTGCGGTCTCTTTCTCAGTGTGAATATCTTGATGTAAAAGTGTGGCATTCTACAAGACAGCAGATACACTGGACAAATGGCTAAAAGGTTTTCCATAGGGAACAATCTTGCTGTGGCTGAAGAATAAAATAAAGGGAATCTGGATGCCTTTCTCATCATACTTCTTTTAAGAATGTGTGTGGACAGCTAGCGGGTTGATATAGGGCATTCCCACCTCAAACCATTTAGCCTGTCCCAAGGGCTTCTTTGCTCTTTTGCAAGTCAGCATAGACCATCAGGTAGCTTCTCATAACTTGTTTCATTGTCTTGTTTCATTGTCTTAGCCCAGAATCTGCAGCTTGTTGTCTTTTCCCCAGTTAGGCTACAGTTACTATGTCCTCAACCAATATGACTTATGACCATTCTGTTGGAGAGCAGGGACATCCCAAGACATCTCTCTATTGAATGCAGAGGAACTAAATGAATCAGTAGGTGGACCTTAACAATAATGTGGGCCCCCCAACTCTTCAGCTCCTTCCATGCCTCAGTGTGTTGTGTTGAAAATCTGGGCTAACATCTTGCATTAGGACTCACAATTTCTCTTCCAAGGCATTTCTCCCATTAGGTTTATTACCCGTATTATGCAAAGACAGATGAACAAGTTAATGAACTGCCTTACACAGACCAACCAACTCAGTGGTGGCCATTGCAGCAGCTATATTCTGCAGCAGTTGTCTTCTGCAGCTTTTTCTTTTTCTTCTGTAAGATTGTTTAATGGGAGGTGCCAAGTATTGAATCTATGAAACCTTTGATATACAAAACACCTATGCTGCTAGGTAACTGTCACCCTTTCTTTAGGACAATGTTTCTTAATCTTTAAACGGAACTTTTAAGTTTGTAGACCAGCTCCCAAAACTTGGTTTGTAGACCAACTCCCAGAATTCCCCAGTCAACTGGCTGGCTGGGGAATTCTGGGAATCGAACTCCATATATCTTAAAGTGCCAAGGTTGAGAAACACTGCTCTAGAGGACTATATTGTTAGATTAAATACATAATTTCATTTCATGGCAGAAGGAAAACCCTTTAAGACAAACAGCTTAAAAGGAACGCTCATGGCGGTTCAGTTTAATCTGTTTTCCAAAGAAATTTGTCCAAGAGACATAAACATATAGTTCATCTCATACTATCTTATTAACATTTTGGCCAAGCAGAGATGGAATTGGCCACCTGTAGGCACAGATGTTGTGACAAATGATCTGCTTGACTAGAGGTGAAAAGCAAGTAAATGAAGATCTGCAAGACAGGGGGAAACAAAGATATTTTCAACTCTTCTGATAGATCAGATGTAGCAACATCAAGGGAAAGTGATCTGCTCATGGGGAAAATGGGGTATATGGTTTCCTATAGCATATATATATATAGGTAGATAGATAGATTTGTTTTTAAAGAAAATCACAAGTGTTCAGAAACAAAAGTTGTCTCCCATTCTGAAACCATACTGTACGTAAACAGCTGAAAATAAAGCTCTTGCCAGTGTGAAATGTATTCTATTGATTGTTATGATCTGATGACTTTCATGATCACAAGGTCCAATATAACATATGATGTACATATGTAGCTATATTTCTGATGAAAAAAATGACCCCAATTAACAAAGGGGATTGATAATGTAAATCGCATAAAGCTAACTCTGTGGCAAGTTTTTAATTGTATTTTTTTCTTTTTTTTCCCCAAGTCAAGCCCAACTTGTATCTTTAACTGCAAAAGTCTGCTTAAAACAAAACTCCAAGTGTACATTGTTTCTGCTTCCTCCTAAGTCTGTAATTCAGTTTTTGGTACAAAGGACCAAGCATTCCAAGCAAATGCCTTTTCTCACTATTTTGGTTTCTGTAGGCATAATGTAGTTGCACTTTGTGAAGAAATAGAAATGACAGAATGCCCCCCCCACCAGAAAAAAAGCCCCACAAGGAACCCCCAAACCAAAACCTGAAAGAAATTCCACCTGGGATAAATATTGATTTCTGTTAGCCAAGATGGAAATTATTTACCCCTTTTCCTTGATTTGGGTGCATGTGTGTGTGTGTATGTGAGGAAAGGGAATTTTTAACGTATATGGTACAGTTATCCACCTTTTGTAGTAACCAGTTCAGATTCTGTGAGGGTCAGAAGTGGGTGGGAGTGTCTGGGTGAGAGAATGAGGGAGAAGATAATGCTAGGAGACAAATCCACCCAGTACGACTGCTGCCCTGTCAAAGGCGAGGCCTACTCAGGCCCTCCTTTTAGGAAGACTGAGGCTGCACATCACAAATGCTTGCTGGACCAAGTCCAAGGTTGACAAAGTGCAATAGATTGTCAGTCACTGCAGCATAAAAGAACCACAGTCAGGATTTAAATTATTTTGTAGTTTTATCAGCATAAAGATTTGGCAGTATTTTCTGGTTTTTTTAAAAAAATTGGCTTAATTTTTGGATTAGTGAACTAAGTTATTGTTAATTATGTACAACATGTTTATATATTGTCTGTAAAAAATGTATGCATCCCTCATATTCCTTCAAGGTGAATACTGCTAAGAATAATAATAATAATAATAAAAAAGATTACCCCCTTTTTGTGAAAGCAATTCTTGTTCTACTTCATGGATCCTGGATGCTCCTGTTCTTATGCAGGATGACTTCGCTTTCGTGATGCAGTAGCATTGGTGTAAGGGTGATGGGTGCGGGGAGTAAGGTAGAATATAGAAAGTTATAGATGGAATAGAAATGGATGAAGTTCTAGAACAAGGTTAAAGTTTAAAAAAACAGTTTATGTCTGGAAAATGTCCCTGTGCAATGAAGATCCATTAAACCTTCTTCAATATAGTTCCTAAGCTGATACTCAAGAATCCAAGTTAGGGATTGTCTTGCTAACTGGCTCAGGCTGTTTTATCTTGAAGAAGTTGGATCAAAAGATCCATGGTACTAAATTGAGGTGACTTCGGTAAGATGCCCTCTGGAAGTCTAGTGCATACTTCTGGGCTTACCATGTAGTCCCTTGGTTCTGAATGGCAGTGATTCTGGAACACTTTTTAAAAAGTGTTTTTAAAGTATTGAGAAAAATACAATCGTAACTGTGCCTAGCAATTTTTATTGTTTTGTAAGAGATAGAGGAGCATGGCACAGAGAGGAAGGACTCCTGTGAGTGCTAGAATTTGATTTTATTATATGTGTTTAATTTATTAACTAAGTTTATAAGGTTGCCCAACTCCAACAATGTGGCTCTGGTCAGCATACAGCACAAAAACAAATGATAAAACAACGAGAACACTGCATGAGTAAAAATGTGGCACTTTAGTTCCTCCAGCGCTCTAGTGTAATTAGTTAAAAATGGTTGGAAACTTATGATTGACTAGTACATATGCCCATTAACTTGAGAGAATTCTGGGGTTTAAAATTCAGACAATTACTATGTTCATAATAAAACATGAGTTTAAAGTTTCAAAAAATGAGATTCCAAGTCCCTTAATAAAGGAAAATTGTATACAGACTAAGTAAAGAAATAACCAAGCATTTCTCCTCGCATAAGAAAACCACATACATTATGGAGTATGATTTCTCAAATCCAGTGAGCCATAGACAGACAAAGCAGGCTGATTTGGAGGCCAGGGAATTTAAAAAATGCTCTGAGAACCACCAGCCCAGGACTTGCTAGTAGCTGATTTTTGTATTAAGCCATTCAGTTATAATTTCACTATTTTAAGATTTGTTTCTCTTTATAATTTGAGTTTCACTTGCATGGTTTCTGTCAGATATAAATTCCAGGTAGACAACCATTTTAATCTAATACATATTCCGATTAGTGTAGTTTTACATTTGCATTTTAGAACAATTCCTATTTCTCTGAAAACACACTTAGCTAACATTCAAATACTCTAATTGTGGATTGGGTAGTAATGTAATTTAGAATTTGGCAGTTCTACCAAGAACATGAGCTTTCATAATGCAACATATTTCATCCTATTTGTGTCTATTGGATGAAATCCAAAGAAACGGGATGAGCTGGAACTTAATCACAGTCTTAAGCATTTACGGCTTTTTTGTCCTAATGGGGATTTCAGTTGTTCCAGATTTCTTTGGACTGAATCTTAAATATTGGTGGTGCCAATAAGGAGGGTCCAATCTTACCTCTTGACTCCATGGTGACTTAATCCAGTGTGTGTAAATAATTCCAGTTTTCCCAAAAGCTATTACAGAGTAGCAAGAAATCAGGTAATTATACAGACTAAGGTATATAAAGAACACACTTAGATATTTTGTAAAAAGTGTTTTCAGAGGTAGGGAAGTCTAGAAGCATGTTTCTTCTCTTGGGGACTGATTTTGTTTGGGCTACTCCTCCTGAAACTCCCTACTTTCAAATTAGCAAAACAAATGTCAGTTTTTCTCATAGGAATAGCAAAAGTTCCTTACAGCTACTCTTTACAGTACAATTATATCTCTATCTTCAGCAATATAACATGATAAATTCAATGACTTTTGCCTTTAGGAAAGTGTACATAGTAGCCTTCCCAAGGCTAGAAGTGAGGTTTGACATGCATGCTCAACTCCATTTTGGATTAATGTTTGCTAGGATGAAATTTAAGGTAGGATTTATTCTCTAAGACAGAGATCTACTTTCATTTGGCAGTGCTATCTTCTGAAACATAGAGGCAGTAACTAAATACCAGCACAAAATAATTTTCCTTCATAAACTTCACCACAACTGGCATCTACCTCTAGGAATTCAAATAACTCTGAATGCTAGGTCAGGGGGGATAACTTTAAAGCAAGCTTTATTTTGTTATTATTGCATTTACAGAAAGAAAAAGTAATCCAACTTCTCTGTCATACTAAAGTGACCAGTTCCAGTTGAAACCAATCCTAGTTACTTTGTTTTTCCTAAGAAATATGTGGATAATGCACTGTACATATGTATGCATGTATGCCTGTTTTTATCACTCTCATTCTCACATATTTACTTTTTTCCCCCTTTCAAAAGAAACAGTAAGAAGGAAAAACAAAGATAAATCAGGGGAAAAAAATAGAGGTAGGGTCAGAGGAGAGGAGAGTAGAAAAGAAAGAAATTTCTGTATGTATTGGCTGAGTATCTGCAGAGATAGGAAGACAAAATGAAGCTTCTGCCTCATTAAAAGTAAAAAATGCTTGAAGTTCTAGTACAGAAGATATTCTTCCAGCATGAACTTTTTCACATGTTATTTTTAGGGAGATCGAATCTCCCCCTCAGTAGTGTCAACTTCGGTTCTGCAAAAGCAAGACAACTCTCCAGTTCAAAGACAATTATTGAATAAATTCTTCCGTCTTCTTTTTTTGTGCGTGTGAAATGGCAAGTGCTGTCAATATATCATTAGAGATTTTCCTTGTTAGCACCATAGCTAGATAAATTAAATCAGCTTGTCACTATAGACTTACCATTTTTGAAAAATCAAGCCATCTTTATACAATCTGATTTTTGTGTTTGAATATATTTCTTATTAATGATGATTTATGATTATGTGTCATGAAGTTGTTGTTGACTCTTAGCAACCACACAGATATTCTCCATGATATCTGTCCCTAACCGGGTCCTTCAGCTCTTCCAACTGTGCTCTTATAGGTACTATAACAGAGTCCATCCACCTCTTCTCTTTTTTTCAACTTTCCTAGTGTATAGGGCCTTCTCTGGAGAGCTAGTTCATGGTATAATGCAGTGGTGGTGAACCTATGGCACGGGTGCCAGAGACGGCACTCGGAGCCCTCTCTGTGGGCACATGTGCCGTTGCCCCAGCCTTGCCTCCCCCTGTGACCCCCTCACCAGCAGCCCTCCTGGAGGAGAGTCGCCCCCGAGCGTGGCCCACGCGAAGCAGCGCAGCCAAAGACATGGCAGCGTAGACAAGACTCTGCCCTCACGCCCCATCGTGCACAGTTGATGCTGCGGGGCGCGGGCAGAGGGCGTGGCCACCATGGCACTGCTGGGCTGCCTGGGCGATCTGCGGCGGGCCCTGGAGGCGGTGAGTGGCCCTGCGGGCAGGCGGGATGGGGCAGAGCGGGGGCGTGGCAAGTGGTGGAGTGAGGGCAGGGCTAGTTTTTGGCACTCGGTCTCTAAAAGGTTCGCCATCACTGGTATAATGTATCCAAATAGGATAGTTTGAACCTGGTCATTTGCATCTCAAGTGAAAACTCTAGATAGGTTTATTTGATGGCGCATTGATTTGTTTTCTTGCTTTTCTTGGATAGCAAGACAATTTGTCAGCAGGAATCTGCACTGCTTTCTTATTGATTTGAGATGGATAATTTTATTTATTTATATTCATACACTGCTTTTCTGCATTTAAAAGAGACAAGGATGAAAAATACAACACTACAATAAAATTAAACATCAAACACTTTGCAAACAGCTGATAAAACTAAGCATTCTGGAGATAAGGTTCATAAACTGAGAGAGAATATAAAGGCTGGAAAGAAAGAGAAACAGGTTTTTGCTCATTATCTCAAACGTATAATAAAAGATAGATTCTCACTTGAGACAAACTTGACTCCTGATGACTTTGTTTTCCTAGCAATGCTATCCAAGTGATTTGCCATTTACATTCTCCGAATGTTTTATCTATTTTCTAGTTTAGAGCAAATCCAGTCTCTTTTTCTCTTTTGGGGGAGGGAATTTCGCTATGCTTGTGCAATATTATATCTGTTTTGTTCTTATCAGAGTCACTTCATAGCCAACTGTGGCAATTAAAATATTGAGTCAGAAGGATGGGAGAAGGCCTCACACCACCAGTCTTAGGCCAAAAGGAACGGAGCCAAAGAAGGGTTGTGTGAACGTATTCTACAAGAATGTGTCCTAGAAGGAGGAAGTGGTGGAACTGATTATGCCTTGTGAAGAGAAAACTGAGATTCTACAGGATGGTAATTTTCAAGCATTTTTTTACAGTTCGTCCTTAAGTCACACAGAAGCAAAACTATGACCACTTTTCTATCATTTGATTGTTGTGAGCTGCCCAGAGTTGTTGAAAGTTTAATGCATTATTATTATTATCTATAATGTACTACTGTAATGATAATCTTAGGTTACATGAAGTCAGGGTCTGGTTGAGTGTTTAAAAAAAATTAAGTGGCAAGTACAAAACATTAAGAGTAGTTCAACAGTGGAACTAATTACCAAGGGATGTTTTTAAACCAAGGTTGGATGATCATCTGTAAGAGACCGTTTACTACAGGTAGTCCTCGACTTACGGCCATTCATTTAGTGACCGTTCGAAGTTACAATGGCGCTGAAAAAAGTCACCTATGCCCAGTTTTCACACTTACAATCGTTGCAGCATCCCCACGGTCATGTGATTAAAATTCAAGCACTTTGCAAGGAGCATGTATTAATGACAGCTGCACTCTCCCAGGGTCATGTGTAACCGCTCTAGCTGGATTCAATGACCACATGATTCATTGAACAACTGGCAGTGATTTGCTTAACAACTGTGGCAAAAAGGTCATAAAATGGGGCACACTTAACAACTGTCTTGCTTAGCAATGGAAATGTTGGTCTCCATTGTGATCATAAGTTGAGGACCCCCTGTATGGAATTTTGCATAGATCTTCCAAATCTATGGATTCTGTGATTCGGATTTACTGTATAATTTTTGAGACCCAGAATCTTTAGGCTGCTACAGGCCTACTTTCTTTTCAACTCTCTTTCTCCATAAAAATAGTTTCTGCCTGTTCAGATATTATTTGCCTTGTTTTAAGCTATGCTTAAATGATCATGACTCAAAGACCACATCAAACACCTAAAAGATTAGATTGAAGGCAGCATTTGATGTCAAAACCCAGGAAAATGATTTGGAATTTTTTAAAAGCCCACCTTTTTGGATTTTGTTTTTGTTTTGACTGCTGTGTTTGATTATTTTAACATAACAAAGATGCCTGATAAAATAATAGCTTAATATTTCTTATTTTTACGGAAAATGTCATTGTTTATCTGCCAGGGTCTGAAGTAATGCTTTTTCTTTGGTGGTAAATTCAGTAATGCATGCAAAGTTCTTAAATTAATTGGGTGGCCTATAAATAGTTACGTATATCAGGATTTTGTTTTTTTATTTTCTTGCCAATCATATATCATCTCTATCTCGAAAACTAGAAAAAAGATGGTAAAGAACCCATGCAGTGCTAAGCATATAAATCAAGGGCAAATATCTGGATCTCCTTTGTTCTTTTCATTTCTTTTATTAATTTTTCATTGGTGAAAGATATCAGATTTTGTTAGTCCCCATGAATTATTATTTTTTTTTAAAGTGTAGGCTGGGCAAGAGTCATGCTCACTTCCTGTGAACCATAACCCTGACCTGGGGAGTGAGAAAGGAATGCAGATATTTCTTTCTTGCACTTTCCTTTCAGGGCATTATGAAGGAGTCGGGGACCAATTAGTGCTGACCTCAAGGGGAAGCTTTGGGGAGAGAGTAAAATAAGACTGTAAGGATACTTTCAGAAAAGCAGTTAAGAGGGTGAAGCCACCAACATGTAATTTGTGCATGGGTACATAAATATGTATTGTCTGTTTATCTGTTTAATTAATTAATTCAATTTCTATATTTCTGTTATTATTATCATCATTAATTCAATTTCTATATTTCTATTATTATCATCATTCTGAATCAGTTCGGACCTTTATGAGACCTGATAAAGGCCTCTTCACTGAAAATTAGGGACTGTAAGCTACCACACTAGTCCAATGCAAGTTAGTAGCTAAATATTATTTTGACTTTCCACTTTAGGGCTGAGAGAGAAACTGACTGGCCCAAAGTTATCCAGTGGCTTCTAGCTTAAAGGAGAACTGGAACCCGTGTCTGCCTAATCAGCTTAACCACTACCTATCACATAAGCTGTCATCTATCTATCTATCTATCTATCTATCTATCTATCTATCTATCTATCTATCTATCTATCTATCTATCTATCTATCTATCTATCTATCTATCTATCTATCTATCTATCTATCTATCTATCTATCTATCTATCTATCTATCTATCTATCTATCTATCTATCTATCTATCTATCTATCTATCTATCTATCTATCTATCTATCATCACCTACCTACCCGTGTTTCCCCCAAAATAAGAACGGGTCTTATATTAATTTTTGCTCCAAAAGACGCATTAGGGCTTATTTTCTGGTTAGATCTTATTTTGGGGGAAATACGGTACAAAATGCATCCATCTGGCTGACAATCTTAATTGGGGCTTATTTTTGGGGTGGGGCTTATATTATAAGTGTCCTGAAAAATCATGCTAGGGCTTATTTTCCGGTTGGGTCTTATTTTTGAGGAAATACGGTATCTGTCTGTGTGTCTGTGTGTCTGTGTGTCTGTGTGTCTGTGTGTCTGTCTGTCTGTGTGTCTGTGTGTCTGTCTGTCTGTCTGTCTGTCTGTCTGTCTATCTATCTATCTATCTATCTATCTATCTATCTATCTATCTATCTATCTATCTATGTCTCTGTCTCTCATCTATCTAATCATCTCTCCATCCATCCATCCATCCATCCATCCATCCATCCATCCATCCATCCATCCATCCATCCATCCATCCATCCATCCATCATCTATCACTGTGATATAGATAAGTTATGTCATTTCAAGATAATTCCAAGAGACCCATTTCACTCCTTTGACTGTAGATCTTTTCACAGGTGAACTAATGCTGATCTCCCTGTGTCCTCACAAGCTGCAGGTTTTGAGAAGGTGAACTGAGTAACTCTTAATTCAGCTCTAAAACATTTTAGCAGTCATTTCCAGGGCAAATGGTTTTTCACTAGCAAGAAATCTGACCTTTTTTTATCTCCTGGCTCCTCAGATCTCTCTCTTTTTTCACTTCACCCCTCCCCATTCTGTATGTTTAATTGGACTGGTGGCTTTGCTGCCTTCTTGGTTTGCTACTGATCTCTTTCTCCCCTCTTAGTGAAATATAAGGCATTGAAGAAAGGGAGGGGGGGCTGCGTGGAGTGCTGATTTTCCTATTCCCGCATTGTCTACCCAGATGGCATTTCTTTTCTCCCCCTTCCACACAGCTCCAGAGAGAGAAGGACATGTGAAAGAGCTGTGGTGGTGCAGTGTTAGAATGCAGTATTGCAGGCTAATTCTGCTGACTACTAGCAGTTCTATTTTCACTGGCTCAAGGTTGACTCAGTCCTCCATCCTTCTGAGATTGGTAAAATGAGGACCCAGATTGTTGGGGGCAATATGCTGACTCTGTAAACTGCTTAGAGAGGGCTGTAAAGCACTGTGAAGCGGTATATAAGTCTAAGTGCTAGTGCTACTTGCATGATAAGGGAAATGGGGCAAAGCCAGTGTCCTACATGACAGACAATTCAGAGAGCTATCACATCTCTCAAGAGAGATGCACACATAGGCTTGGTTAATCTGAAAGATAAAAGGGACAAGTATAGAAAGTGGAAAGAGGGGCACATAACTAAGACAGAATATCAGCAAATAGCCCGAGCCTGCAAAGATGAAGTGAGGAAAGCTAAGGCTCATAATGAACTAAGGCTTGCGACCAAAGTCAAAAATAACAAAAAAAGCTTCTTTCAACATGTAAAAAACAAGAAAAAAGTGAAGGAAATGATTGGTCCATTAGTGGGTGAAAGTGGCAAAAGGTGACAAGCAACAGGGAGAAGCAGAACTATTTAACTCTTTTTGCATCTGTCTTTACACAAAGGAAAAAACGACCAACCTACCAAAAATAGTGCCATAAAAAACAGAATAGAAATGCAAGTTAAGATAGGCAAGAAACGGTAAGTGAGCACCTGTCCAGCCTAGACGAGTTCAAATCACCAGGACCAGATGGATTACACCCCGGGTTCTCAAGGAACTGGCAGATGTGATCTCAGAACCCATTGACTATTTTTCAAAGATCCTTGGAGCACTGGGGAATTACCAGAGGACTGGAAAAGAGCTGATGTAGTTCCCATCTTCAAAAAAGGGAAAAAATGGACCCAGGAAATTACAGACCTATCAGCCTGACTCAATACCTGGGAAGATTCTGGAAAAGATAATCAAACAACGAATCAGCGAACACCTAGAGGCAAACAAAATCACTACTAAAAAGCCAACATGGGTTTGTCAAAAAACATCATCATGCCAGACAAACCTTATTGCATTCTTTGACCAAGTGACAAAATTAGTGGATCAGAGGAATGCTGTGGATATAATTTACTTGGACTTCAGTAAGGCATTTGATAAAGTAGATCACAACCTACTACTTGATAAATAGAAAAATGTGGGTTAGACAGCATCACCACCAGATGGATTCGTAGCTGGCTGACCGCCGTACTCAGCGTGTGGTCCTCAATGGAACCGCATCTACATGGAGGGAAGTGTGCAGTGGGGTGCCCCAGGGCTCTGTTCTGGGCCAGTGCTCTTCACATCTTCATCAACGATTTGGACGAGGGGATAGATGGGGAACTCATCAAATTGCGGATGACACCAAGCTGGCAGGAATAGCCAACACTCCAGAAGACAGGCTTAAGATACAGGAGGACCTGGACAGACTTGAACATTGGGCGCTATCTAACAAAATGAAATTCATGGTGAAAAAAGTAAGGTTCTACATTTAGGCAAGAAAAACCAAATGTACAGGTATAGTATAGGGGGTACCTTGCTCAATAGTAGTAACTGTGAGAGGGATCTCGGAGTCCTAGTGGACAATCACTTAAATATGAGCCAGCAGTGTGCTGCAGCTGCCAAAAAAGCCAACACAGTGCTGGGCTGCATTAACAGAGGGATAGAATCAAGATCCGTGAAGTATTAATACCACTTTACAATGCCTTGGTAAGGCCACACTTGGAATACTGCATCCAGTTTTGGTCACCACGATGTAAAAAAGATGTTGAGACTCTAGAAAGAGTGCAGAGAAGGGCAACAAGATGATTAGGGGACTGGAGGCTAAAGCATATCAAGAACGTTGCTGGAATTGGGTATGTCTAGTTTAATGAAAAGAAGGACTAGGGTGACATGATAGCAGTATTCCAATATCTCAGGGGCTGCCACAAAGAAGAGGGAGTCAAGCTATTCTCCAAGGCGCCTGAGGGCAGGACAAGAAGTAATGGATGGAAACTAGTCAAGGAAAGAAGCAACCTGGAACTGAGGAGAAACTTCCTGACAGTTAGAACAATTAACCAGTGGAACAACCTGCCTCCAGAAGCGGTGAATGCTCCAACACTGGAAGTTTTTAAGAAGAGACTGGACAGCCATTTGTCTGAAATGGTATAGGGTTTCCTGCCTGAGCAGGGGGTTGGACTCGATGACCTCCAAGGTCCCTTCCAACTTTATTATTATTATTATTATTATTATTATTATTATTATAATCTAAAGGCTGTCTTCAGATTAGCCTTTTGGGATCATAAAGAGCCGTGGAACTCACTTAAGAGCCAACACAGAGAAGAGGCTGAAGTATAGGACTGGGTGAGGACATTCCAGGTCCAGGTTCCCCCTCAATGGATCATTTTGGCTAGTCAATATCAGTTGGTCCAACCCACGGGTGTCAAACTCAATCACGTCACGTGATATATTGTGATGTATCGCAACGTTTTTTGCCTTTGCGGAGCTGGGGTGGGTATGGCCTGCACGTGACGCATCCAGCCCACACCTGGTCTAACTTATTCTACAAGGGCATTGCTTTGGAGTCCTGGAGATCTGCTATACATGCAATAAACAGATATAGAAGTAAATGACTATAGAAAGGGGTCCAGTTGCAGTTTCTTGAGAAAGAGGCTGCTCTTATTGTGATAAGTGTATTGATTCTCACAAAGATCCTCCTCCACAGAAATGCACTTGATTCTTCTCTTTGTTTCAGAAGATGTGGAGCTGGATATCCTAAGAGTCACTTGTTTGTGAGATGGGTGGCTATATAAAATTGAAGAATAAATAAATAAAATTCTCTGGGTGTGCATTTATGCACACATGCATCAGCACTACATAGCACCTATGGGGTTAGGATACTTGTGGGTCTAGTCTGTGGTGATTTGTGTTCATCCCACCAGATCTGATAGGATGGGCAAGAATGCTCCAGGCCCCTTTTGTGAAGCCAGGTCCTCTCCTGGGACCTAGGTGTGAGTCTTTTGGTCACAATGCTCACTTTGTGGAACAGACGTCTTTTGAGGTTCAGATGCTCTAATCTGGCTGGACTTTGGGAAAGTCTGGAGAATCTGGCTTTTGCCTTGGGCATTAGGATCTCAGAGGAGCTTGCTTTGAGGTTTTGTCAAGGAATCTTTACCTGGCATCTTCTATTGTCTTGAGATTTTCCATTTTTAGTTAGCTGCCCTGAGTTAAATCCCAAAGTGCTTAATTTAATAATTAAACATTCCAAGATTTTTTTAGAATTCTTAAAAAATTCTGCCTTTATTATTTTCATAAAAAATACTCAGGATGGAGAACATACCTAATACTTCTCTTTCTTCCTCTTTTTTCCACAAAAATTACCCTGTGAGGCGAACTGGACTGAGAGAGAGTGACTGGCTCAAAGTCACCCAGCTGACTTTCATGCCCAGCATGGTTCCTTAATCACTAGGACAAACTGGTCTCAAACCAAACTTGTTGGTTTATTTCTGTGTTTCCAGATTGTTTTAGAACAAAGCAGCCAATGCAGGGTGTCTTTCTAAGACTAAAACTAAAAGCACCCTTAACCAATATATAGGATAAGCAGAAAGATAGGATAAACAGAAGATAAGAAGTGAAGCTTTTTTTTAAAAAAAGTAACTGTGTAACAAGTACCTGTTTGTTGCAAACAATTACCTTCCAGCCATTATAAACTGTAGGGCTGTTTAATTCTTTGAAAATTGGTAGACAGAATGTGCCCAAGGGTAACTATATCATGTCAATGTGGTTTGAAATCAGGAATGACTCACCAAGTGGCATTATACCTTTGTTTCAACCTAAACTGAAATAATGTGGGGAAAATTTAAAGTAAAACACTTTATTATTCCATATATCCAAGACCTTTCAACCCTTTATGAGAATTATCACAATTTGGGTGCATTTAAACTGGGTACAAATTTTGGGGTATATGGATTTTGGCCTAGTGGTTAAGGCACCAGGATAGAAACCAGGAGTTTGTAAGCTCTAGTCTTTCCTTAGCCATGAAAGCCAGCAGGATGACTTTGGGCCAGTCCTTCTCTCTCAGCCCAACTCACCTCAAAGGGTTGTTGTTGTAGGGAAAATAGGAAAAGGAAGATGTGTTGGATATGTTTGCTATCTTGAGTTTATTTCTAAAAATAATAGAGACAGGGAATGAATGAATGAATAGTTTACCTCAGCAAATAATATGTTGTTTTTAATATTTATAAACTTGATTTCTTTTAAATTTTCTAACTTCAAATTCCAATTTAAAGAAGTCTGCTTTAAGAATGACATGCAAATACTGTATACATGGTTTAAAGTTAAATATCAAACCTCATATGTATCACATTTATTTAGGTTTGCATCTGGTTAACAATACTTTTTCTATTACATTTATAGCCTGTTTTCCCTGTATATAAGATAAATTACAGGCAACCCTTAGAAGTAATGCAGTGAAAAGTCTAAACCTGTTTTCACCTCATTTATACTATATCTATATTCTTGTTGAATGTCTAGCAGTTGTTTATCCGGCTTGGTTACCTGCATAACAACTTTTTGAGGTAGTAGATCCATCATTTTAGAGATAGGGATGCTGAAGCTCAGAAATAATGGCTTGCTAAAGGTTAGTATTACTATCTCAAGGCAGAGCATTCAGTGCTTTACTGTATACCTTACATTGTTTCATCCAGCTTAAAAAATAAAGATTTAGAAATGAATAGCTGTAATGGAAGACGTGATCTCTCTTCATTCTTCTGTCAGCTTCCTTGTGATGTGACAGAAACAGAGAATTTAACATCCTATGGTTGTTCCAAATCTATGTTTCCTCACAAGGGCCTTTTCTTGCCCTCTCTGTGGATCTCAAGATCCACAGAGTAACCCAAGTTCTGAAAGCCTCAAAAATAGGCCAAGCCATTCAGTTGTTCTTGAATAATCTCCGTGTGAACTGATCATTATAACACTCTCGGCAGCCACATTTTTTTATTGCCAAGTCAATGGTAATATAGATGATATAATATTTCTATGTGTTGCTGAAAATGCTATGAACAAGGATGACTGCATTTGAAAAATGCAGAAATCAAGGACCATAAAAAAAGTTTCTTCCAACATATTAACAACAAGAAAAAAGTTAAGGAAACTGTAGGCCCACTAAAGAGAGAAGATGGCAAGGAAATTATAGGCAACAGGGAGAAAGCAGAGCTGCTTATTTCGTACTTTGCGTCTGTCTTCACACAAAAAGAAACTATAGCCCAACATACCAAAAAAAACCACTGCAAAAGACATACTGGAATTAAGGAGAAACTTCCTGACAGTGAGGACAATCAACCAGTGGAACAGCTTACTCTGGGAAATTGTGAGGGCTCCATCACTGGAGATTTTAAAAAAGAGACTAGATATTCACCTGTCTGAGACGGTATAGGTTCTCCTGCTTGAGCAGGGGGCTGGACTAGAAGACCTCCAAGTTCCCTTCCAGCTCTATTCTATTCTGAGTGCAAGACTCAACTATAAATGAGTGAAAAAAATGAAAAGTCTTTTTTCCCTCTCTCTCTTGGGACAAATTGATCAGGGATAACATGCCAGTGAAAGGCAAGTCTGGAGCCAAAATACTTTTATTACTTTTTAGAATGGAATGGAATACAAATAGAGTAGAGTAGAGTAGAGTAGAGTAGAGTAGAGTAGAGTAGAGTAGAGTAGAGTAGAGTAGAGTAGAGTAGAGTAGAATAGAATAGAATAGAATAGAATAGAATAGAATAGAATAGAATAGAATAGAATAGAATAGAATAGAATAGAATAGAATAGAAAGCTTTATTTGGCCAAGGAACACACCAGGAATTTATCTCCAGTGCAGAAGCTCTCAGTTATTACTTCCTTCTCTGTTCTTGAATGAATGATGAGGAGAGAATACTTGAAGGGAAAAATCAAAAGGTGGGAGAGGAACAAAATCTCTTATGCAAACAATCCCTCAGAGGCGGTTTATCTTCAGCTGGAATTGCATCCAATCCCAGAACTAAATTGGGGGAAGTGGGGAATGGGAAGGAATTCAGATCAACTAGGAAGACAGATTTTCAGGGAAGAACTGTAGGCAGAAGAAAGACTATTGATGCCAAACATGTTTGGATAGGCAGTTAATTCAGGTGACAGTCTAGAATCCTGTGCTTAGAGCTTCAAGTCAAAACAATTGCTCTTTAGAAACAGATATATTTCCAGGCAAGACTGCTCAGCCCAAAGGTCCTTTATGAAAAGGGGGATATAAGTGAAGTGTTCTCATTATGTAGCTTACTCCTGCACATTGTGCTGTCTGCTTGTTTTCTTAGCTGAAAATAAGTTTAAAGAGGAGGGCATAATAGATTCAGCACAATTGGCTTTATAGCTTTCTTCATTTTAGGTTATCATCCAATGTTTTAATAAATCCTGCATTGTTGTGATTGTATGATTTTTGGCAGCATTTGAACACTGGAAAGTGCAGTGATGGATTTGTTTGATTTTGGGACATAAAAGGGGGAAAACGAGCCTTGGTTAAACTTTTGTTTTCTGTCAATCAGTCTGCTTTCTGGGTTGTTGGCTACCTAGCAGGGCTAAAGTTACAGGTTACATTCAAAACTATGTTCCCACAGCGCAAAGTCAACCTTTGTTCCTTTTTCCCAAGCACCAGTTCTGGATTTATTCTTCAAACTAAGAACAGTGGAGGGAGGGGAGGGGGTGTCAAACAAGCCAAGGGAAAAAGGGTTGGGATTTGTGCAGTTGTGCGTGCTACTTTGACTTAACTCCTCTGACTGCAGATGCTCCTGCACAGGGCCAAGCCCTCCTCCCTTTCCTCCATCTTCTCAGGTGCACAATACAAATTCTTTCACAATACAAATCCTCTCCAGCTATTGACGTCTTGTGGCTTTTAAGTTTGTCAATAGTTTTTTTTTTCATTTAGACTCTTTTAACTGCAAGAATTGCAAGACAGACAGCTGTGCAGCAAATATGGCATCTTGCCTCTTTGTGCTGGAGGATATCGCACTATATTATTCACATGTAAAAGTGTGGGGCCAAAACAAATGGTTATCCTTAAATGTACAATGATATAATCTTCCTTTCATTCTATTCTTTTTATTGAATATCCATTTTTCTTTGATCAAATTGAGACCTGCCATCAGAACAAGCTGGTTTGGGCCTACCTTAAAACCTGAGTTTCCTGAAATGATTTGGGCAATCATTTTATTTTTTTACAGTTTTATTACACTGTTTTGACACATCTCCCAAACATCTGTTCCCCCCTTTTTTTGTTGTTTTGTTCACACTTAATCTAGCTGAAGTTTACAGCAAATCAAAGCCATCCACAGGCAGGGATTGTCTAAATATGGAAAACAGGAAGTGAGTAACCTCTAACAGGAAATAGTTCATCTGATGGAGGCCAAGACCTAAGTTCCAGTGCTTTTAAGAACCACTTGGAATAAAGCCAGTAAAATGAGGTTGGAAGAAATATTTTAATACAAAGGATTCTGGGTTTCACAACAAGGGAATTGCTTGTGGAAAATTCTATTAATTAATTGCTGATTTTACAGTTAAGGGACATTTAAAAGGACAAGGGGATGAGATTATTTTTTGAAAATGAAAAATATTTTCTTATTAAAAATTCAATAGACAAGAAAACAATAGAATTGGTAGACCTAAGAGGTTTTGCACCTTTTAAATGAAATAAGAACCAAAACAATGGTTGCAGCTTATTTCAGGTGATTATAGAGTGCAGTGGTGGTCCCCCTCCTCACTCGATCTGAACTTTCAAAATATATGTAGGGATTGGTGGGGATGGGAAATCTTTAGGACAAAGTTTCCCAATCATGGCAACTTTACGTTATGTGGACTTCAATTCCCAGAATTCCCCAACCAGCAAGTCCTTGTATTTTAAAGTTGCCAAGATTGAAAAACACTGTATTAGGGTACAACAGAACTCCATCTATATCTTAAAAGATAAAAAAATATGACATTGAATTTAGGGCAAGGGACACTTTGCTAATGAATGTTAACACTTCCTAGCCTGGGACAAAATCCTTGTGGAATTCTTAGTGCTCTATGAGCGTAGAATTGCTTGTGTTGAAGCTGGGTTCATATAGCTGGATTTTGATTTCTCTGTTTCTAAAAGGAGGCATACAAGAACTCTCATACTACTTGATTGATGTACTTTTCTGTTTTGAACACATCTGAATATATTTTGGTCTGTACTGCTTTTACTCCTAGTATAGAGGCTGTTCTGAGGATAAATTAAAAGATAATTTTGGAATAGCAGATAAAGAATAGAGTGGAGTTAAAACTGAACCCTTCAAGCCTTCAGTTGATGTTTTGCTGTGCTCTTTATCGGTAGAATCAATAATGCTAAGTTGCAGAAAGGAAGATTAAAATTTTTGCTCTATTATGCAGAAGAAATGAATTAACTGAAATTCTGACTCTTTCTAGGTACCCTGCTGCCAAGGTATTTTACTTTGTAAAATAATGTGGATGGGTAAATTGAACTTTTGGAATACTTGAGGATGAAATATTTGAGTAATTTTAGCTAAAGTATGGCTACCAGATGTAGACAGATGTAGACAGACAACCAGACAATCATTAGATGACAGCAGAAATTTTTGATTCCCTTTGCTGCCATCTAAGATTATCTGGAGTTTTGCAGTCCTGCTATGGTGACCTTACATTATCTCCTATGTTGGAACTAATAAACCCCTCAAGAATTGGGAATGGGAAGAACATTTTGTTGTGTCCAGTATTATCACTGTCTGCATTCTAACTAATTTTACCATATCTCTTTTTGACTTAGAAGACCAGAGTTAAAAAGCAAATGCTAGTGCTGCTTTTCTTCAATAATTTTTCAAACTACTTGCTTTATTTTTTGAATTGTTAAACTAAATTTACAAGGTTAGGAGTTCCTGATCAGATCTCCTTTCTCTAGTTGGAAGAATTCACACCCTGGGTCCTTTAAATCCCCCACTCCCAATTTGTCTTTAATTGGGCTGGGGTTGCCCATCACAATTATGCAAAGAGATGGGCCTTGTCTCAATAAGGCAGCCTGACCACTGCAAACACATGTAGACGGTAAGCTTTCTGAGACTGGAGACTGTGGAACAGCACAGTTGCTTTGATTCATGGCTGAGAGAATAATAAAACTAGTTATCACCCAGCAGATCTGGGGTGTTAAAACAAGTAGCCTGTGATTGCCAGGAGCTGCAGCTGGCCTTGGAACCATCAGCCTGCCAAGTTGGGAAGGCCCACCTGTTAGCTATGCTTGATTAATGGCTTTGATGCCCTTTTCTGTGCAATAAGTACCTGGAGCTTTCCTCCTTTGCTCCTTATTAGTTTCCTGTGTCACTAAGCTTGTTTTTTTTAACACCTGAATCTTGTGTAAATCAAACATAACAGAGTTTGATCATGTATGTTTGCTTAATTTGGTGCCAGTTGTCAGAAAGACAATGGGACAAAGTTGAGGCTTATATTTGTTTTTTCCAACTCTGTCTTTTTAGCTGTGAGATTGGACACAGTGGGTGAATAGATTGATTTTGCACTGAACTGAAGCACGTAAAATAGTGATGGGTATCACATTCCTTTAATTGACAACTGCTTTGAAGCAGCATCTCTTAGTGTTGTGCCTGCTCATCATCATTCTCTAGGAAAGGCAAAATTGGGTCATGCCACCACTTTGGCATGTAAATATTCCCAAAGAATGCCCGGAAAAAGTATTGCAGCCAGCCTCTCCTGCTTTGGATACCCTTCAAATATGTGAAATTCATCTTCCAGAATTCCTTACTCACATGATCACTGCAGAGAACCCTGAGAATTGAAATCCACACAACTGGAAAACATCCAGGCTGAGATGGTGTCCAGAGCAGAGCTATCTTATGCATCAAGAAATAACTTGAAAGCTCTTCTGAAGATAGAATCTGCAAAGCAGAGAATTAAAAGCCAGCCTGGTTCCCTGAGGCAGGGAGTTCTGCAGATGGGCTTTAGAAAAGAAAAGCTCCACTATGGTAATTTATTTTTCTTTTATCATTTATAATGCAACTCCATTCAAAAATTAAAAATCTGCCTCCCAGATGTCTTTAATTCCATGTTGGTCAAGATAGTTGGTGATGGGAATTTGAAGCCCACCGACCTGAAGGGAGAGCAGTTGCAGAAAACTAAGTTGCAAGAGTTAACCTAAAGCAGCTCTGTGGAAGTAGTAGTTAAGTATAAAATCACAGTGTTAATTTTTTAAAAAAAACAAATTGTTTATAAGCAGGCATTATAAGATCCTTTGTTATAAAGTCCTTAGCAGTCACTAGTACTTTTATCTAGAGATATACAGCTTCATCTTTGAGACCGTGATACCCATTTGTTCATACATGTGTCTGCTTTCATTAGTCTGCTACCCAAGACTTGCTCTGCTTAGGAGATTTCAGTATTTCAGCTCCAAAAGCAGGCATGGAGGACAGATTATGCTATTTTTCCCCTTAAAATATGAAAGTGGGCTGAGTGCCCAGAACTGAGTGAAATAATTAAGTTAAAGAGGACAAAAGATCACAATTTTTGTTCTCTTTTTCCTCAATCCAAAATGTAACTTTTCTTCCTATTACAATCCACCAATTTAAAAGGCTGAATGAGAAGAAACACAAGCAAAGCTGTGCTGATTTTCTGCTACCTCAGGAATCAGTGTTAAAAGTGAGGATGCCCTTCCATTTACAGATCAGTAACCCACGAAGCTCCTTGGTGAAAAACATCAGGTTATATTCCATAATTTTGGAAATGTACATCATGTGCAGCGCATTTATTTTTTGTCTTTCCAATTATATATAATGCAGAAGAAGAAAATTTTATTGTGGTCAAAGACCAGGACATATAAAGCCCAATAATATAAAAAACATTAGTTTATGAGTAATTGCCAATGACAAAAGTAATTGGATATATCCATTAATTCACTATTTTGTATATGACAAGACAAAAATTAGCCACATTTAGAGTAACAAGGTCATGTGTATTTGAAAGTAAAAGCTAAATAAAAATAGAATGATCAGAAAATTGAATCAGGCCAGAAAGAATGTGCTCCTACATTTAGGGATTGTGGTTCTTCTGACAGGTGTTGTAGTCTAAGGTGGGTGAAAAAGCTACTTAGGAATAGTATCTTTGGAAAGAGATGCTAGGTCCAACTGGATATTCTTAACCCTTGCCTCAAAGCTGCTATTGCACTTTTGTTCCCAAGCCTGTAGAACTGAATTAAAGAAAATGCAGGAGCTCCAATTTTTTGTCAATTGCTGTCTAACAGGATCAGACAAAATTATCAATAAGAAACTGAGGTGTCAGACCTACAAGGGCAAGGGAAATTGTGACCCAGTACTTAATACAGTATAATCAGATATTAGTCTTAATCCTATTCACAGTAAAGAATTGCATTGGAGACCAGCTAGGGACTTGGAGTATGTTTCTGAGAAATGTGATCTCGACTCTTTCTAGATGGAAAAAAAAAAAGAGCCATGTGGGCCTAATTAGGCATCACATAGCAGACATGCTCTAACTTTAGTTGAATATGTTGCAGCATAGCAAAAATGTCCCTTTAGTATAGATTGCAATGCTGTAGTGCCTCTTGGGGGTTTTATGCTACATATTCCCTGTGGATGAGGTCATGGCATGAAAAATTATGCCTAGGTATGTAAATGATTTAACCTGCTCAATAGGATAATTATGTAATGTCCAAATATATCTTTTAGAACATTTTACATTTTTAAGTATAATATAGGCACATATCTCCTAGGTCTTTCTGCTTCTCCCTAGATCAGGCATGTCAAACTCGCAACGTTACGTGACATTGTGCGATGTATCGTGACTTTTTCCCCATTGCTGGCAATGGGGTGGGTGCGGTTTCAGCGTGACACATCTGGCCCGTGGGCCGGCAGTTTGACATGCCTGCTCTAGATCATGTTAAAATAGCAAGGTAGTGGAAGAATTCATCAGAAAAGAGACTGAAGGATGCCTGATAGTTGATTGTAAAACCTTATATAGTTCTGGGCCTGGATACCTAAGAAACTACCTTCCTCAAGTATGTTCGCCCATTTGATCCCCTCTTATCATGAGGTGGGGAGTTCATCTTCTCTGTAAGGGTGAGCCTCACTCATTACAGCATTCCAGAGTATTGTAAACACTTGGCTTTTCTGGAAGGCTTTTAGGATTAATAACAACAACAACAATAATAATAATAAAGTTGGAAGGGACCTTGGAGGTCATCTAGTCCAACCCCCTGCTCAGGCAGGAAACCCTATACTATTTTGGACAAATGGCTGTCCAGTCTCTTCCTAAAAACCTCCAGTGTTGGGGCATGGTCACCAGATGTTTTTATTATTGTTTTTTATTATTGTTCAGTTGTTCAGTTGCATTATTATTTTATTATGATTCATATCTTCATATTGCCTGCAATCCATCTGGATCAAGACGGTCGATAAATTTCATAAGTAAATAATTCTAGCTTGTTTGCATATCTTGTTTTGCATTGATCCAGTGGAAAATTGGCTGATTTACTTCAGACTAAGTTTATTCTTTATTCTTTAAGAATTTTCAGTCCAGCCTTCTGGGAAACCATTAAATAGCTGGTTGATTGATTGATTGATTGATTATGGGCCATCAAGTCATTGTTGATTATTAGCAACTACATAGATTTTCTCCATAGCAGTCTGTGTCCCTAGCCTGGTTTTCCAAGTCTTCCAATTGTGCATTTATCACCACTGCAACTAAATCCATCCATCTTGGTGTTGGCCATCCTCTTTTTCTCTTTTCTTCCACCATTCCTAACATTAGAGCCATTCTCAGGTCTTCACATAATGTCTTTGAAGTAAAATAGTTTTAACCTGTTCATTTCTGCTTCAAGCAAGAACTCTAGGTTTATTTATTTGATGATCCAGCAGTTTGTTTTTTTGATTATCCACATTCTCAGGAATCTTCTCCAGCACCAAAGTGCAAAAACGTGAAGACACTTCTTATCCTGCTTCTTCAAATTTCAACGTTCACTTCCATACAGTGTCATAGGGAATCAATCCCACGACTGCCAGCTATTTTTAAAATCTTACCTGAATGCATTTGTTAACATTCCCCATCCAACTAGGACAGATAATTGTCATACTCAGCCTTTGAGTGCTGTGCTGGATTCACATTCAAAAGCTACGTGGACCAGCATGGTCATCTGTCAGATTATCATAGGGCCTTGGAGGTGGGCTTTTCCCATTGCTGTACCGTTCTTTGGAATTCCCTTCCAGGTGAGCTTTGTTCTGCTTCATGCCTTATGTGCTTTCAGAATGTTTTAAAAAATTATTGTTGGCACAGGAGGAAGGTGATTTATAATAGGCAAGTTAAGATCTGCAGTGCAGATGCTCTTTAATATGGATTTTGTGTGCAGTTGTAAAAGAAATGGATGCTACAGAGACATTTTAAAAGAGGGGTGAGAAGGGTTCGTAAGGAGAAGTGTCCTTCATTTTCTGGGGAGCAGGTGACCCATATTTCTTCCTTTTCATTTTTTAAATGACAAATTGCAAATATAAGTGTCTTTGGCAAGAAATCTGCACAGTTTCAGCAATTTTCTATAGGGATAAGATAAGGGATATATAAAATAATAAATAAATAAATAACTATTTAAGCCTTTTATTTTAAAATGATGGGGAACAATCGATGGTCTGTAGCACCCAGCGTTTTGCAGGAAAACACACAAAACTGTACTTCCTTAGAGCAAATTCCACCAAATCATTTTTAAATTTCTAACCTGGATATTTTACTAGATTTCTAGACTGTCTTAACTTAACATATTACTGTGACAGCCTTTCCCCAAAGTACTGTAAGTACTCTTACTTACGTATTCTTAATGAGTTCTGATTAAACTTGCTATATGCCGTAAAACTGCAGGTAGTCCTCAACTTATAACTATGACAGGGACCAGAAAAAATGTTGTTAAGCAGTACAATTATTAAGCAAGGCATCATGTGACTGCACCTGATTTTACGATCTTTTTTTGCTTCAGTTATAATAATAATAATAATAAAGTTAGAAGGGACCTTGGAGGTCATCGAGTCCAACCCCCTGCTCAGGCAGGAAACCCTACACCATTTCAGACAAATGGCTGTCCAGTCTCTTCTTAAAAACTTCCAGTGTTGGAGCATTCACCGCTTCTGGAGGCAGGTTGTTCCACTGGTTAATTGTTCTAACTGTCAGGACGTTTCTCCTTAGTTCTAGGTTGCTTCTCTCCTTGATTAGTTTCCATCCATTGCTTCTTGTCCTGCCTTCAGGCATTATTAAATAATAATAATAATAATAATAATAATAATAATAATAATAATAATAATAATAATAATAATAATAATAATAATAATAATAATAATAATAATAATAATAATAATAATAATAATAATAATAGTCATTAAGTGAGACATTATGTGATCATGACGTGACTTTCCCTGTCAGTTTCCCCATTGACTTCGCTTTTGGGAAGCCAGCTAGAAAAGTTGCAAATGGCAATCACATGCCCACAGGATGCTGTAATTGTTGTAAGTGTGAGGACTGGACATAAGTCACTTTTTCCATCGTAACTTTGAACAGTTGAATAGTTATAATTGAATAGTTATAAGTTGAGAATTACCTGTAACTGTGCTTTTCTCTGGGATTCTCTTTATGGGGAATATGGAGAATT
Source organism: Azemiops feae (assembly GCA_023970755.1). Classification (NCBI taxonomy): domain Eukaryota; kingdom Metazoa; phylum Chordata; class Lepidosauria; order Squamata; family Viperidae; genus Azemiops; species Azemiops feae. The sequence goes on along the minus strand of JALGBA010000033.1, from coordinate 1,337,183 downwards.
AGGAGCATGGGATGCATCCATTTTTTGCCGGTAATTTTACCTCTCCACATCAGTAATAAAATAGAGATTCAGATCTAGACCTAGATCATTTCTAGGAAGTGATTTCCACATTGTGATTTAGCACATTAACACTAATTGAGGAGTGTAAACAAGTTGGCATGGGAATTTGAAGAGTGGGGAGGAACTCAGTATGCAAAATTTGGAGCAAGTAAAAAAAATGGCATGTTTCCCCCCCCCCCCTACTCATACAACAAATGGCACTTTCCTCAAACGCTACAGTTGTTCTGTAACGTGGAACTTGAGTTTCTGTGGGCTAAACTGTTTGCGATATCACTGTACAGATTTTTCAAAATAGAGCTCTGCATGAATGTTCATATTTAATGAGCCTATTGATTGCCCCCCCTCCCCCTTCACGCCATGCTGGATTTGACAATTCAAGTTCCATTTGCCCTAGTTTCTGTGAAAGTGACTCCTTAACCACCCAGAGTCAGGTATATGAGATAGGCTGGCTATACATTAATTAATTAATTAAAATTAACCACTTGAGAGTACTGTTATGTCTAATGGTCTGTGGAGATTCTCAGTCATCCAGGTCAGAGTTGTCTCAAAGGTGCTTTTTTTCTTCAGAAGGCAGCCGGACTGTTTTTTCCTTGAGGAAGAAGAAAAAAACGTTTTGCTTCTCATTCAAGAAGCTTCATCAATTCTGATGGCAGGGGGATGGAAGGATAGGTACTTTGACACTGGATGGTGGACGGGGAATGGAAGGATAAGTTTTCATAAGATGGTGGACGGGGCATGGAAGGATCATATTTCTTTGCAGTTATCTGATTGTTAGCACTCTCTGAGAGCTCTTGAGGCCACTTGCGGGTTTAACCATACAGATTATAGATCTGCTTTGATCAAAGCTGCATAACTTTCTTACATCCAGAGAGCACACTTTTCAGTGATACCATAATGCCAGTGTTAAGGGAGGAACTAATGTTGTGGTCCTTTCATTTTGTGTGTGTGTTTGTGTAAAAGCAGCAAATTGGATGCTTTTATGGAAACTTTAAAGCATCCTCTTTGCTCCTTAAACACCCCTTCCCCCCCACTTCCAAATGAGTATGAAATGGGACCACCTTCATTTTCTTTGCCTTAAGCCTCTTGGAAGAAGCCTGAAATAGAAATGTATCAAGCAAAATAAGGAAATGAATACCAATGGAGAAATAAAGGAAATCTTAAATGCGCTAATAAGGTAAAATTATGAAGAGGAGAAGAAAGGGGAGAAAGGAAGAAATATGCTTAAGAAACAGCTCCAGGATCATCTTAGAAGATCAGAAAGAACATTAGCCTAGAAATGAAGAACAGAAGAGGCAGCTAAACAAGAATACAGTCAGTCAAGGCTGGTAGGGAGAAAATATGCAAAATGAGTTCATAATAGCTAAAGGGATTAAGGGCAATAAATAGGTTTTTACAAATACATCTGGAGAAACTGAAGAACTAGGCAGAAGGGGAGAGAGGTAAGAAAAGTCAGGATGGACATGGATGCCAAATGGAAATAATCATTTTCTCTTACTCCTGGCAAAGGAAAAAAACAGGAGAAAGCTTAAGGACCTTTTAATTGTTGACTTGGATGTAAATCTGTTGATGCGGTGAATACAAATACTAATAAACATTTATATTTAGGTATGTATTTAAGTTTAAAGGCTTCAGTCGTGGATGACTGTACATGACAGAAACTCCAATAGTGTTGAAACAATAAATGATAGTAACGTAATACAAAGCTTGGAGTAATATTAGCCCCACATCTGTCCCTCCAAGAAATATTACTCTTTGTAAAAACAATCTTTAACTGCAGGGTGGGGACCCACCATTCTGTCCATTCCACAAAGCTTTCAGAAATAGCCATGGCAACTTTTGTAAGCGCCAACAGAGCGGGTGCTGATCTGACCTTGACTGGGAATTGTATTTTTCAAACATGCAAACAATTTTGTGCCCCTAAAATTGTTACTGCCTGGCTAGTATATCTAATTACTATAACTGAATGCCAGGTACAGGTATTCAATAGTGATCATGACATTAAATGGTGATAAGCACTAGTTTTTCTCTCACTTTTGTTTTTATTTTCAGTGTGTGTGAATTTCTTATTATAGAATTTAAAATGGGTTATTGTACAGTGTACCCTGAAGTAGCTTCAGTAGTCAGTGGTATAATTAGATTTTTAATTATGTTTTAATTATTTAACTTTTTTATTAGCTACTTTTGAATGTTATCCAGTGGCATAAAGTGGAATGTTTGTTTTCATTTCCCACATAGGGACAAATTTAATTTTTATTGAAAAGAAATGAAGATACCTTATTATCTATAACATAATGCTTTAAAAAAAATATCTACTAGTTTAATCAAATGCATAATAAGAAAATTTATCTACTAGTTTAATCAAATGCATAATAAGAAAAGGGAGGGTTATTATAACCATCTTTTAATTTTTTAAAAAATTCCCCGGCTTGTTCTTCCTACTCTACTACATATAATAATAAATAAATATGTTACTTCCTAAAAGATAGATTCTATTCTGGTGCTGAAGGCAGTATATAAATAGAATTTTCTCAAAGAAGATTTTAGAAAATTATAGAGAAATAGAAAGAGAAACTGAAGTGTACAGTATTCTCTGTTATAGAAATCTAGAAATGTTACCTTTAATTTGAATTCACCTTGGGGTAGGGTGGGGTAGGATTTGCCCCAATGAACCATCTCACTGAAATGGGTGGCCTGCATATGGACGTGAGTGACAGGAATCCTCAGAATTCCTCATAAGAGCAAATCTGCATATATCTGGTTGTTCCTTCTTTGCCATTAAACCCATTCCCAAATGCACATCTCTTTTAGGGAGAATGTCTGTCTGTCTGTCTGTCTGTCTGTCTTTCACATTTAGAAACTGTCCATCTCCCTCACAGAGGAACACTGGGTGATGTACAAATAAAATGTTAAAAAAATATATAAAATGTTTAAAACATAAAGAGTAAATAGAAAAATTTAAATAGGAAGAATAGTCAAAAATTGTGACATTAAAAATTAATTAAAAAGCAGGGGGAGTCTCTTCAGGGTGCTAACGAACTCTATGGCTGCGTTCTCTCCTGTGAGTCTCAAGCAAGATGGCGGTGCCAGGTCTTTAGATATTTTTGTAAGGCCAGGAGATTGGGGACTCATCTCCCCTTTGGAGGGAGAATATTTCATAGGGCAGGAGCAACAGCAGAGAGGCTCCCTTCCTAAACCCCACCAGTCGGAATTCTTTAACTGACGGGGTCTGCAACATACCTTGCCTGACCAGGTGGGTTATAAACATCCAGTTTATGAAGAGCTGAAGGGCAGGGCTTGATATTCCAAGACTCCCCTTTGGCCAAAATGAGTGGATTCAAGGGCCTTGTCATATGTTCTGACCCTTTGTGAGAATAACCAGCTAATCTGGCCTAAGGGAAAATTCCTTCTAACTCCCAGATATGTGGATTAGTTAGCCTCTTGGCATGCAAATGAGACTTCTCTGATAAAACCCCTAAGGACAGTATGCTCTGGAGCAATTTTAGTATAAAACTGGCAAGTCTTATAGAATTCTGTAGTGATTCATAGGAAGAAGAGGAGATCGAAATAATTTAGATAGAGACTTCTAAAAGAAACCTTACAAAGTCACCTGAGATTAAAATCCACGATAAAATTCCACACGTGGACATATTAGGTGTTGCATTAACATTAATTAAATTCAAAACTAATAATAATAATAATAATAATAATAATAATAATAATAATAATAATAATAATAATAATAATAATAATAATAATAATAATAATAATAATAATAATAATAATAATAATAATAATTCACCTTTCTGCCCAGGGAGCAGAAATTTTAAAAATTGATAAATCTTTTAATTGTTGACTGTAGGAAGAATAGATTTGTAACTATATATTTTGCTGTCTTCTCTTTTTCCTCCATCTCCTGCTAGCCTCTTGCTACAGCTATTAATGAATGCGATTTGAATAATACCCTTGCCTCTTCAAGCCACACCTCGGGCCACTCCCTGTGTGTGTCTGGCCTTAACAAAGCAGGAATGACTATTGTCATGGGAATCAGGTGCCAGTAGGTCTGTCTCTGTTTAGTAGAGGGATAATGCTACTTCATAAAGTGACAATGACTGATCAAAAATACTTTTGCGCCTAAAGGTCTTTGGTTTTTCAGGTTTTTACCTGAAGAAAGGTGTCTTTTGATCCTGCCACTTTCCCCCATGTATTCTTTCTTTGGGCCATTGATGAGCTTAAGTACTATTCATCCATCCTTGCATCCACACAAAACAGTGCCATTCTAAAATTTGCTACCTCTATTGATAATCCCTATCCTGATTCTAGTGTAGCTGTTCTGAATGACTGCTAAATCTGGTTGTTCTGATTTGTGACTATGCCTCTAACTTAGGCAAGGCGATTCATTTTTCTTTCTCTTGGCCACCAGCAGGAAAAGCATCTATTAATGGTGCCTTGCAGCATGAATGAGAACTATCTGACTTTAAAATTCTGTGTGGACTTCTCTTGGGTGGCTTATCGACTCTTTTTGGCCATGTCCCAAATTAAATTAATGTGTAATAAAGAAATATATACGTGAGAAAACCTGGACAGAAAGAGCCTCAGGAGGGAGGGGGGAGGCAGAGCCTTTCATGATTATGTTGTTTTAGAAGAATACCGGTAGTCCTCAACTTACAACAGTTCATTTAGTGACTGTTCGAAGTTACCACAGCACTGAAAAAAGTGACTTATGACCGTTTTTCACACTTACAACCGTTGCAGCATCCCTATGGTCACATGATCAAAATTCAGGTGCTTGGCAACAGGCTCATATTTATGACGGTTGCTAGGTCCTGGGGTCATGTGATCCCCTTTTGCAACCTTCTGACAAGCAAAGTCAATGGGGAACCATGTTACTAACTTAAAAATTGCAGTGATTCACTTAATATCCGTGGCAAGCAAAGTCGTAAAATGGGGCAACACTCACTTAATAAATGTTTCACTTAGCAACAGAAATTTTAAACTCAATTGTGGTCGTAAGTCGAGGACTGCCTATATATGTGACTAGTTACTACTCTTTGTGGGCAGGAGAAATGATGGAAACTGAAAAATAAATGAAAACTGACAAACCAGCAACCCAAACTCTGGTCCCTTATTATTTTCTGTACAGCGCAATGAAGAAAGGTGAGGCTGCTGCATCTAAAAATTCTCACCAAAGCCCTTTCAGACGTATGCTGACAGAATTTGCACAAATATGGCCTCCCCAAATAAAATAATGGAGGTTTGCTCACCTCCCTTCTAGCTTTTTGGAAAATTGGACATGTTAGCTTAAACATGTGAGAAGGGGCAGGGACATACATGAAGGAAGGTCAGGAACCAAAATGCTAATGGGGAAAGTGAACACCGGGAAGGATACAGCTGCAGTAAAAGCACACCAACACTCCCAGGGCAGCCTTATAGCCACACTCAGAAATGGTAACTTGATCTCAGCTTTAAGATAATAGATGCTAACATTTCAGATAATGTTGACTTAAGGATGGAAATGAGAGCCAGTTTGGTGTAGCAGTTAAGGCATCAGGCTAGAAACAGGGAGATTGTGAGTTCTAGTCCTGCCTTGGGCACAGGGCCAACTGGGCGACTTTGGGCCAGTCACTTTCTCCCAGTCCTAGGAAGGAGGCAACTGTTATTGCATATTCACAGTTCCTTCATTCTTGCACCTTTCTCCTTTTTACACTTATCCACCTGCCACAGCACAGCTTTATATAAATCCTCGCTCCTCCACAGGATTGTGAGAGGTTCAAAGCCCTTTTTGAATCTGAAAGCTATGTGAGGCAGTAAATTGTTTACCCCGTGGATCAACAGAAAAAGATTGTGATGATCAATGAATCTTTCTTTTGCCTTTCTGCTTGTCCTTCTTTTATTTCCATCTTCTTGAACTTACGGCCTACTCTATTCTGCTCCTTCAGGCGTAGGCATTGCTGCAGCTTCAGCAACCGCAGCCTTTCCTCCTAGCAGACACACAGGCACCTCATAGCTGTCCCAGTTTACCCTGTTCTTCACTGCCATTTAAAACCTCATACTTCCTGCCCTTGTTGGCCAGTCTTTTTCAACAGGACTGTGAGCTAGACTTAGCTTGACCCATCTAAGGTTGAGATTTGTTTTGCCCTTTGCCAAACTTCCTTTTTACTGCTTAGGCATAAATGAGGGAGTCCTATTTCCTCTTTTTAGTAAGTGGAAACTCTTAAGGTCAAATCCTGGCTGGTTGGTTGCCAGCCCAAAGATAGATATGGGAAACTCATGGCTGTGCTAAAAGAAATTCTTGCTCAAGAAGTTAAACTCTTCTTTGTGTCTGGTCCTTTTAAAGGAAGACTTCAAGAACCTTTTTCAAATGTTCTCAGCTTTGTATATTAGGCTTGATAATTTCTATCCACCAGGACCTTTGCAGGCTGGACAGGTACCGTAGTAGCTTATTTGATATCTCACCCTGTGAAGGATCCTTCTCCTGCAGATTCCCAAAGCAAAGCTTCCTCCTTTTTCTATATCTGAGCACCATTAGAAGAGACGACCAATATTTCTGGTTTCATTGCATCCTTGCTTCTATTTCTCCAAGGAGCAGGTCTGTGAGTGAAAAGCAACAAGGGGTAGCGTTGGGAAGAAGCTGAAAGGACCCAAGCCAACAACCATCAAAGGCCGAAACAGCAGCAGGAGAAACGGAAGGCAGAGCTTTGAATAATCTAATGAATCAAGCATGACATTATCTAAAGTGAAATGCCTGGGAAGGGGGTTCCCATGGACTGTTCTGACCTGAAAGGTTGAATCCAGAGGGACCTTTAAGGGCTTTTTCAAAATGCAAAAGACAACAACTAAATCAGAAGGAAATGATATTTTATTTAACCTTGGCGTCAGGGGAGTCAATGACAGGATCACAAGAGATAATACCCTGGGATTGAGAAAAGATAATTCAGCAACATATGGGGCTTTCACTAGAGCGTCCTGTGTGCCACCAAGAAGCCAATTCTGCCTTCCCCTCCTGCTCTGTTTATGTAACTGGCTGTCATTCACTTTTAGGGAGTGGGAGCGGAAGGTCTCACAGAATCCCTCACTACTGCTGTGGCTGTTGCTGGGGGAGTGGACAATAAACACGCCTGGTGTTTTGTTTTGTTTTGTTTTGTTTTCAGCAGCAGCAACAACATGAGAGTGAAACTGGTCTTTTATATGGTTATTTTATATGGTTTTAAAAATATGATTTCTATGATTGTTATGGCTAGCTAAACCCTCAAGTTTTACCCCATCCCCCCCTTCTACATCTAAACTCTAAAACAACAGAAAAGGCACTTTAGGAGCAAAGGTAAAATGGCTGCTGAATCTCAGCTGTCAGAGCGTGGACATCCATTGTCACGACTGTTTTTTAAAACAGTTTTTTAATCGATGTAAACTGTCCAGAGCCATAGATTTGAAATGGGGGCAAATAATAATAAAATAAAATAAAATAAAATAAAATAAAATAAAATAAAATAAAATAAAATAAAATAAAATAAAATAAAATAAAATAAAATAAAATAAAATAAAATAAAATAATAATAAAATAATAATAAAATAATAAAATAATAAAATAATAAAATAATAAAATAAAATAAAATAAAATAAAATAAAATAAAATAAATAAATAAAATAAAATAAAATAAAATAAAATAAAATAAAACAAACAACAAAACAAAATAATGTTGCAAATGATTTAAAGGGAGAAGAAATTAACTTTTGTAAAAAGCTGATATTTACTGCCAAGGTATTTATAAATGTGGATTCAAAGTCCATGTTTCTTTGGGGGAACTACAAAAATTCCTTGTTGCAGTAATTGTTTCTTTGGTTTGTAGGACTTAACAGTATATCTTCCAGACCAGTTGAGGGGTGTTTATATGGCAGCTAATTTTGGATTTTGTTTACAGATTTTTTACAGATTGTTTACAGGGTTTTAAAAATGGTGCTACACTTTAGATTTGCTATTACGACTTGTAAATTATGATATATAAATTAGTGACATGAGACCAGTTGTACAATGGTTTAGGCACCAGGCTAGAAACAACGCAACTGTGAGATCTAGTCCTACCTTGGGCACAAACCCAGCTGTGGGATCTTGAGCCAGTCACTTTCTTTAAGCCCTAAGAAGGAGGCAATGGCTAACCATTTCTGAAAACCTTGCCAAGAAAACTGCAAGGACTTGTCTAGGCAGTCCCTGAGAATTGGACACAATTGAACGAAAAAAAATTAGTAATATGTATGAACTAGGCCAGGATAGCTTATTCAGCAGGAAACCTAGAGAATCAAATGTGAATCAAAATTATTTTTGGTCCTATATTTCAGTAAGGGAAGTAAAAGGTATGCAAGATTTATTTTCACAGATCTCAGTAGATGAGGTTGAGAAATAGTAAGTGGCTAATAATATTGAGCAATAGGGCTGTGCAACAAAAAGGATCTGAGCGATTATTTGGAGCATGCATCAGCATGGATGTTGCATTTTCTCAAATCAAATATGTCTGATGATGTGCTAGTAGTCACGCAAATGGGGAAAAGACAGCTTCTTTAAGGCAGGGCCAACAAGTGCAACATTCACCTTTCCTCTTCCAATCCAGAGCACTGCACAGCCCTTGTAAGACCAAGTAGATGTTTGAATTCTGATTGTGCAGTATTTCTTTGCAACTTCATGTACCTGTTATTTAATTTCAGCGGTGTATGTAGCAGTATGGGTTGGTGATAACATTTGTCTGCTGGAGTGGCCAGCCGCTCTAGCTCAGCTGAGGAAGTCAGGCTCTGGTAATAAGTCAGTGGATCAATTCCTGTTGCAACCAATGGATCTTGGTTGATCAGAAAAAAGCAGACCCTGCGCTTCCAGGAATATTCCAGGAAGAAGAAATTCTATTCAAAGCTCCACTCGTCCAGGTTCTTTTCTTAATAAAGAAAGCAAGTTGGTGCACTGACATTTGTTTCATTTTGATGTATAAATCTGAACTTTGACTTTCCAAGTATCTTAGTCCTGAGGAATGGAAATGTAACTGCAAAAGCATGTTTGCGGTGGTCTTCTTCTTCTTCTTCTTCTTCTTCTTCTTCTTCTTCTTCTTCTTCTTCTTCTTCTTCTTCTTCTTCTTCTTCTTCTTCTTCTTCTTCTTCTTCTTCTTCTTCTTCTTCTTCTTCTTCTCCTCCTCTCCTCCTCCTCCTCCGCCTCCTCCTCCTTCTTCCTCCTCTCCTCTTCTTCTTCTCCTCCTTCTTCTCTTCTTCTTTCTTCTTCTTCTTTTCTTCTTCTCTTCTTCTTCTTCTCCTCCTCTCCTCCTCCTCCCCTCCTCCTCCTCCTCCTCCTCCTCCTCCTCCTCCTCCTCTTTCTCTTTCTCCTTCTCCTGAATGAAATTGTCCTCCTCCATGATTGCTCCCCTGCAACACTAAGAAGCATTGCTTATAGTCCTGGAATTAGAAAATAACTAGACTTCTAGCCATGGAAGGACTTCTCCTGTATACATTTATGCATCCTACTTTTAAAGCCATCTAAACTGATGGCAGCCATCACATCTGGTGGAAGCAAATTCTGTAGTTTAATCCCACTGCTGTATTTGTAAACTTGTAAACCATCCAATTTTAGGAAGGTTGTGTACATAAAGATCAGCCTTTGCTGGGCCACAGATCTTGAGTACTGTACGTGGGAAAGAAGATGACTCTTGATGTCTAGAACAGCTCTTCAGATTTTCCACTGCCACCAAACCTGTTTGACTGAATTGCAGGTTAAAAAGGCATGCCAGCTGTAATTTTTGAGCTCTAGGGAGCATGTCCTTTGCCTTAATGAAATACTTTGCCGATTCCATTTGTAAAGAAACCAAAGACTCCTCAGGTTTATGATCAAGTTGTAAAGATTTTATTTACCCTATATTTCCTGCTGGGTTATTTATGAGGCCTTTTGTCAGGCCTCATAAAGCTGCCTAGTAAAATATATTTTCTTACAACAAAAATAAAGTCGTTTGTGCAAAACATCTTAGGACCACAGAGGGAAGATGTGATAGGACACACACATGTTTAGATGTCACAGTCAAAGCCTCAGCAAAATTTTGTTGATTTTCTTTAATTGTTTTTTTTAAAATTTGGACTGCAGCCTGTTCCTTTGTCTGGGCATTAGCCCTACTGAATTCACTTGGCTTTACTTTTGAATAGACAATATATACATAGGGTTTTACTGTTAATTCTCTTGTAGTTCTTTCTGGAAAATGATCTGTAGAACTGAAAATAATTATCTACTGAAAAATTGCAAAAGTCAGAAAAATGTGACAGAAACATTCAGTTCACATAAGTAATCAAAATATACATTGTAACAAATTATTTATGCAAACTTCAATTCTAGATTGCTTTTGTCATCATGATAAATGTTTGGTTCTTAAAAAAACCAGGATAGAATTAAAATTATGAAGACTACAAGCTTAGTTCAACTTATTTGGAAGTAAGTGAAAGCAAGTCTAAAAATTCAAGTGTGACTGGAACTTGCTCCTCAATAAACCACATATATTTATTTTCATAGCTCAGCCTCACATCTTGAATTTTTACCACTAAGCAGTTCTGTCATGTTTTATTGGAAATAAGTCCAACTCATTTCAGCCGAGGTTCTTCAAATACATATGGTTTGGCTTCTAGTCCTTCTCTCATTGATTTCGGATGAATACAACTTTTTTCAAATGATGATTTGTTCTTTAGCTTGCTTTCTGGAGATAAAGTATGATGCCATGGGTGGTAGTGATGCTGGGAAATCTTATGTATTGATATCTAGCTAAAATTAGCGATACTCACATTTCACTGTAGTCCATTGAGGTGATTCATGTAAAATTCTGAAATGTGCACAGGAATGTTTCTAGATCTGGTGGCACATAATTTTTCAGAACCGCTGAAGAATTCTTCCTTCACTTCAAAGTTGGCATCAATCCTATCTCAGAAGGAAAAAGAAGGGAGTTTGACTGAGGTTGATAAGAGACAAGAATAAGGAGTGAATTGCAGTGGGTCTCAGTCAAACTACTTTCATCCTGTGGGGGGGGAGAGAGAAGGGGAGAATAAATATAAACAGACAAAGCAGGGCATCAGTCTTCTCTAGAGGAGATTCTGCTGCTTTATTCCTCCCTTCACTGTGAAATGACATCCAGACCAAGTTATTCCTACTGATACAGAGATACCAATTGAGTAAAATTAGATAAAGACCAGCTGCTGGGTAAGGTGCTAGACTGATTCTATTTACTTTAGTAAAGGAGGAAAAAAAATAATAGCAAAGTTTTAGGTCTTTCTGTTGTATTTGGAGAAGGTGAAACCTGGTCCTATGAATCAACTTCAAGTAAGAGTTCTATTGTCCAGATTTCTTGTGTAGAATGCTTTCTTGTACATCTGGTTAGCCTAGACGTTTTCCTGCAGCCTATGGATTGCAAAATTAATTGTAGAGATTTTATCTATGAAGTCGAGAGAGCTAACTAGAACTTTTTGTGCATTTCTTTGAAGTCAGTGACAATGCAGATGCAGGGAAGTGGCAGAAGAACCTGAGTTGCACTTTTTGATAGACTCTTTTGTGCAAAACTGTTGTACAATCTATATGTGCATAAAATAAGTGGTCCCCTACACATTAGCCTCAAAGAAGGAAGGTATGACATACTCGCACGCATGGAAAGCAGAAGGTTTGCACAGGGTAATTTACATAAGATGCAAATTTAGAGATTAATTGAAACAGAAATATCTCTTTTGTCGCTGTGAGAGCCAGATTTGTGTAGTGGTTAAGAAGTGGGCTAGAAACTGGGAGCCATGAGTTCTAGTCCCGCCTTAGGTACAAAGCCAGCTGGATGACCTTGGATCAGTCACTGCTTCTCAGGCTTAGGAAGGAAGCAATGGCAAATCACTTCTGAAAACTGCAGGTACTTGTCCAGGCACTTTTTTGTCCATAGTCAAAAAAATCAGGCTTGAAATCCTTGGGTGTTCTCCCAGGCCTTGGCGTTGGGTGGTTGTGGGGTTCTTGTTGGTTGTGTTTAGGGAGTGTCCAGATACACATGACTTTTTTTCTAGCTGTTTTCTGCCTATTTAATTTTGAGGTGCCCAGCGTTGTTCTGGAGTATGGCAGCCTGTAAATTTATTATTAGTCTGGATTACTGTTCTCTATAAGTGTAACTGTATGTGGGGAAAGACCTTGGGAGATTGGGCAAAGACCCTGCCAAGGGGGACAGTCAAATAAGAGACAGAATAGCCTGCAGCTGGACAGTGGCTGGGTCAAGAAGCTCAGAAGAGACCTTCCCCAGTTTTTAAACCTGTAAATGAGATGGGGGGAAATTGTACTTTCAGACTTGCAAGATACTGTCAGTGTAGTTTATAATAAAGTAGAATTAGCTCATCTGTCTTGTGATTCCTATCTGCTTTACTGTCAGGGAGGCTGACAGTAATAAAAGATATATAACCTCCCAGGCATAGGTGCTGTATCTGTAGTCACAAAAGAGCCGGAAGTATTTGGGTCCTAGCATACAGGGAAATTGATTATGATATTACCTAGCTTGCTGATGAAGCATCTGCAAGAAAACAATCAAACTCAGAGACCACCCAAATTTCAACCCTGAGCTACATATACAGGCAGTCCTCGACTTACAGCAGTTCATTTAGTGACCACTCAGAGTTACAGCGGCGTTGAAAAAAGTGACTTATGACCGTTTTTCACACTTACGACTGTTGCAGTCTTGCCGTGGTCATGTGATCAGAATTTGGATGGTTGGCAACCGACTTATATTTATGATGGCTGCAATATCCTGGGGTCATGAGATCAACTTTTGTGACCGTCAGACAAGCAAAGTCAATGGGGAAGCCAGATTCACCTAATAACTGTGTCCCTAACAACTTAACAACTGCAGTGATTCACCGAACAAGTGAGTCAAGAAAAGTTGTAAAACGGGGCAAAATTCACTTAACAAATGTTTCACTTAGCAACAGAAATTTTGGGATCAGTTGTGGTTGTACGTCGAGGACTATCTGTATATTCTCTTCTGTTGGAATCACACTTCAGAAGGTAAGCAAATGGGAGAAATTGGCATGTTGGCATACCTCTACCAAGAAACAACCCTTTTTCCTGTATCGATGACCGTGACAAGCATGCCCTGCCCATCGGTGTAAGACAGGGGTAGGCAACCTTGGCTAGCTGGCTCGGGAATTCTGGGTTGAAGTCCACGAGTCATAAAAGAGCCAAGGTTGCCTACCCCTGGTGTAAGATATAGCTGCAATGAACTGTGCAGCTAAATGGAAAACAGCTCAGCAAAATGACCATAAACAGAGCCAGTTTGGTCTAATGGCTAAGGCATCAGGCTAGAAAGCGGGAGACTGTGAGTTCTAGTCCTGCCTTAGCCATGAAAACCAGCTGGGTGACTTTGGACCAGTCACTCTCTCTCAGCCCAACGTACCTCATATGGCTGCTGTGGAGAAAAAAGGAGGAAGGGGGAGGGTGTGTTGGATATGTCTGCCACTTTGAATTATTTATAAAAATAATAAAGTCCGGATACAAATAATATGAGATAGGAGGCCATATGAATTGCTTAATTAAAACCATACCCTATCGTGGAACCATTAAGGAGGAAGCCACATCTCCACCAGGACAGGGCGGACAACATACAGTACTATATATACAGTAAATAACAACAAACTTCACATTCTCTCACATTGATGTTACCTAGCTTGGTAATGCAAGAAAACAATGAAGCTCAGAAAGCACCAAGAACCCAACAAATTGAGTGACCGCTCATCCTGACTGTATACATTTTAAATACCTTTTCATTTAAATAAATGAGAATGGGAAACCGATGTGTTGCACAGCACAATGCCATCATCGTGTTTATTTCCAAGCCTGCCTTTAAGACCCATTTTTAGAAAATAAAAATGGCTTAGCACTGTGTTTAAAGTAGTAGTTCTTGAACTGGTGGTAATTACTCAAGGGAGCAATTTGGGCATATCCTGGGGGTAATGGAGTAATTTATAATTGCTTGCTTGTGAGCTGAGGATCTAGCTTGGGACTGCCACTGCCAAATGCTTTGTAAAACAACAGAGACTACTATGGGTGGGTGGGTGTGGGTGGGTGGGGGGTAATGATATCAATCAAGTCTGGGAAAAGAGGTAATTGGGTCAAACAGTTTAAGAGTCACTGGTTTAGAGTCTCCAGCTGCCTTCAAAAGAAACCAAGGTAAACTGGGGAAGGGAACCGGATGCATCCTGGGGGCTGGAAGGACTGATAAGGAACACTCTTACCAGTTGTTAGCTTGTAAATGTGACTGGCTAATCCAAAATGGCAGGCTTTTGGAGAGAGAGCATCTGCAATATGGTCAAACATGGAAAATTGTCCATCGCCCCCAAGTTTTTGTGTAATAATAGGAATGTGGTCATATTTCTATTTCATGTTTTTTAAATAAACAGTTTCTAAACTCTCAAGAACATAAATACAGTTTGACAGCTTCTGTCCCTGGATTAGTTTTGTTTCTTGGAAACAGAAGCCATATTTTCTTTTTTCTTTTAAATTATTAGTAACTCCATATATATATATAAGGAGGGAAGGAAGGAAGGAAGGAAGGAAGGAGGGAAGGAAGGAAGGGAAAGCCCCAAACAAAAAAAATTACAACCTTTATTCCATTTATCTGCTGAGGAGAATTTTCTTACATATTGCAGAGGATTCCAGGACTTACCTTGCAATTAAACCCAGCTTATCTTCTGGTCTTTAGGATTGCTTTATGTGACCTAGGAATATGCTTGAGCCTGATGTCGGTTTTGACACTGTTGTGCATGTTGTCCATATCCTAACATTCCCCATACATAATAAAAACAACAACAACAACAACAACAATAATAATAACAATAACAATAACAATAATAATAATAAAGTTGGAAGGGACCTTGGAGGTCATCGAGTCCAACCCCCTGCTCAGGCAGGAAACCCTACACCATTTCAGACAAATGACTGTCCAGTCTCTTCTTAAAAACTTCCAGTGTTGGAGCATTCACCACTTCTGGAGGCAGGTTGTTCCACTGGTTAATTGTTCTAACTGTCAGGAAGTTTCTCCTTAGTTCTAGGTTGCTTCTCTCCTTGATTAATTTCCATCCATTGCTTCTTGTCCTGCTTTCAGGCGTCTTGGAAAATAGCTTCACTCCCTCTTCTTTGTGGCAGCCCCTGAGATATTGGAACACTGCTATCATGTCCCCCCTCGTCCTTCTCTTCATTAAACTAGACATACCCAATTCCAGCAACCGTTCCTTATATGCTTTAGCCTCCAGTCCCCTAATCATCTTTGTTTGCTCTTCTCTGTACTTTTCTAGAGTCTCAACGTCTTTTTTACATCGTGGTGACCAAAAACGGGATGCAGTATTCCAAGGGTGGCCTTACCAAGGCATTATAAAGTGGTGTTAATACTTCAAGTGATCTTGATTATACCTCTGTTAAGCAGCCTAGCACTGTGTTGGCCTTTTTGGCAGCTCTGCAGCACACGCTGTTGGCTCATATTTAAGATTATACACTAGGACCCAAGGTCCCTCACAGTAAATGCTATAGGGCAAGGTACCCCCCTATATATAACTGTACATTTGGTTTTTCTTTGCCTAAATGTAGAACTTGCTTTTTTTCACCATTGAATTTCATTTTGTTAGATAGGCCCAGTGTTCAAGTCTGTCCAGATCCTCTGTATCTTAAGCCTGTCTTCTGGAGTGTTGGCTATTCCTGCCAGCTTGGTGCGTAGTCTGCAAATTTGATGATTTCCCCATCTATCCCCTCGTCCAAATCGTTGATGAAGATGTTGAAGAGCAGTGGGCCCAGAACAGAGCCCTGGGGCACCCCACTACACACTTCCCTCCATGTAGATGCGGTTCCATTGAGGACCACACGCTGAGTACGGCCGGTCAGCCAGCTCCGGATCCATCTGGTGGTGATGCTGTCTAACCCACATTTTTCTATCTTATCAAGTAGTAGGTTGTGATCTACTTTATCAAATGCCTTACCGAAATCCAAGTAAATTATATCCACAGCATTCCTCTGATCCACTAATTTTGTCATTTGGTCAAAGAATGCATGAAGGCAGACATCTGTTTTCCATTAGTTACCACATCTGCTGGCATTTGCCAATGCAATTTCCCCACTGTGTCACTCTTTAATCCATACAACCCCTCTTTAGGATAGCTGCAAAGGTCTAGAAGCTGGAGAGGAGGAGGAAAATGGGGTGAAGTGGGAGCAGAAAAGCATTATTTGCTAGTTGTGAGACCAGTCTTTTTATCACTCCTGATGACAAGAAAAATGCCATAGAGTTTAATGAGTGACATTGGGCCAATCATTCTATTTTAGCCCAACAATCTGCCATACAGCATGTTGAGGGAACAGAATTAGGAGTGATTTCTTTGTATGTCACCTTGTGCTGCTAGAGAAGAGGAAAGATATAAAAGTAATAAAATAAATCAACTACTGTTGTTGTTGCCACCTGATAGAAGAGCTTAATCACCATTTTACTCACCAATGACAGTGGAAATAAATGCCAACAATACTGAATGTGCAAGTATAATTTTTAACTGGCTTAATATTAACAATTTTCCATGTTCCTGTATAGGTCAAATTATTATTTTTTCTTTTTAATGATAGTTGGTGTGCTCAAGCATTTAAGTGCAATGCCTCATTGAAATCCATTGTATTTTTGATACTGCTCTTGGACTTCAAGTCAATAATTTACTTGGGTGAATATTTAGGGTTTGTTTCTGCTAAGTATGATGTTTCTCCCAAATTCTGCTCAGACAGGATCAGAGTGAATGCCAATTTAGAATCAGAATTCAGTTTGTCTATCATCCGTGCATCATTTGGAAGTGTTTGTGTACATTTCTGATGGATAGGGTGCTAGATTCTTATGCTATTATGAAAGGGTGTGTGTCCAAAACAGCAAATAAAAAAGGGAAAGTAATAGGTTAAAGAAGCTAACCTTTCCCCTTGTACTTTGTCCCACCTTTCATTGTTTTCTCCTGCATCTTGATATGATTCAGTCACTGGTAGGTTATGTATCCCAGTTATAGAAGGGCTGTCCAAGGATTGTCCTTATTTGAAGGCATGTTCTGTGTGAATAGTTTCTCCACTCCAAATGTGAACCAAGAGCAGCTGGACAGCAAACACACAGATTATCTTCTCACTCTTTCCTGCTATGGTGAAAAATACAACGTGGTAAAGCTTTTAGAACATACACTTCATGTTATCAATTTGTAGGTAAGTCTGTGTCTTCTTTTTATCAATGTATAAATGGCCAATCTAATTTTAGAAGCTATGTTAAATCCCAGAATTTAAATTGAAATCACGGGCAACATTAAGTGATGATGCGATCCACATCTCTGTATTGTTCCACTGCATTACTTTGCTCTCTAAATGTGTTTGTACTACGGTACAACTTCGAGAATTTCAAGCCAGACAACAGTAGGAATTATAAGTACTATCTTGGCTGTGGATCCTTCTATCAGGACATTACAGAGTACTGTGATCATGTATCCGTATTTCCAATTTAATCATACAAAAGGAAATTATTATTTGATTTTTATTTTTAATTATGCAGCTAATGATTAACAATGTCATTAAAATGTCATTTTAATTATAAGAAAAACAAATATTGCAGTCTGTTGTAAACAGAGGCATGGCATACTTTAGAATTTTCCTGTTTTGCTCCTTTTTTTGTGGGGAAGGGCCTCAAGTCAGTTTTTGATTGCCTGGATAAGTCCCTGTGGTTTTATTGGCAAGATTTTGGAAGTGATTTGCCATTGCCTTCTTCCAAAGGCTGAGAGAGAGTGGGAATGACCCAGGGTCATCTTGCTAGATGGGACTAGAACTCACACTCTCCTGATTTCTAGCTTAGTGCCTTAATCATTACACCAAGCTGACTGTCTTTGGTCCCTTAATCCTCATGTATTTCACTTATAGTACATCTACCAACCTTTCCTGTCTTAGCATAGGCAAATGAAGGAACAAATGTAGGATATTTCAAGTGTGACTGAAGCAAACCAGCACTCTGTTAAGGTCTGTGGCTTTCTTTCTCCTGCTGCAGTGGGGCTGTTTCATAATTGTACTGGCTATCAGGAAGATACTAGGAAGGATAAACTGGTATCAGACAAATTTCCACAATCCAGCTGACTAGCCTGAGGCTTCTCTGTATAAAGAGCTAGCGCGGTGTCATTTTTAATATACCCATTTACACACTGTAACTAGGAAAGTAATCACACCAGGCTACACAGTTACATTAAAAACCTGACAAGAGTCCTGCAATTAGTGAAAGTCTTAAATAATACTGATAGTAAGTGTGCAAAACATCATAAAACTACTAATCAAATGCTGGCTGAGAAAAGCAGATCATTTAAAGGTGTTCAGCAAGCTAAACCACAGGGAAATAAAATACAGCAATGCTTCTTTATTCTAGGTAATTTTATACAGTGAGCAAGTTCTCTTTTCATATTTGATTTCCTAGATCTGACAGGATATTTTTCCTTTGCATGTATTTGTGCCAAAGTTAATTCTAGTGTATTGGTAAATGAAACTGACCTTAATGCTATGTTGTACACCATTTTGTGGTAAAAACAATTCAATATTACATATTTATTTCTTTTTCTTTAATACTACTCAATGTCCTATACTGGATCAGTAGCAATAATATGAAATTGCCCAAGGGGTCCAGGGCTGTGATGGGAACCACATTGTAGCAATCTGATAATGACTGGGATTATATCACTAGTGCTGATTGAGCTCTATCTGAAAAATATAAAAAAATGATTGCCATGTTTCAAATATTCTAAAATCTAGCAGATATCAAACTTATTCTACCAAATCTGAGTTATGTTTCTTTCACTTATTATATATTACATATTTTACAGGCTTTAAAAATATTATATTACATTCGGTTTTGTAGAAGAAATCTACTCAGGATAAATAATAATAATAGAGTTGGAAGGGACCTTGGAGGTCTTCTAGTCCAACCCCCTGCTGAGACAGGAAACCCTAGACCATTTCAGACAAATGGTTGTCCAATCTCTTGTTAAAAACTTCCAGTATTGGAACATTCACAACTTCTGGAGGCAGGTTGTTCCACTGGTTAATTGTCCTAACTGTCAGGAAATTTCTCCTTAGTTCTAGGTTGCTTCTCTCCTTGATTAGTTTCCATCCATTGCTTCTTGTCCTGCCCTTAGGTGCTTTGGGGAATAGCTTGACTCCCTCTTCTTTGTGGCAATCCCTTAGCTATTGCAACACTGCTATCATGTCATACCTAGTCCTTCTTTTCATTAAACTAGACATACCCAATTCCAGCAACTGTTCTTTATATATTTTAGCCTCCAGTCCCGTAATCATCTTTGTTGCTCTTCTCTGCACTCTTTCTAGAGTCCCAACATCTTTTTTACATTGTGGCGACCAAAGCTGGATGCAGTATTCCAAGTGTGGTCTTATCAAGGCATTATAAAGTGGTAGTAACACTTCATGTAATCTTGATTCTATCCCTACTCCATTAATAACTGAACCTACTCTTTGCTTAAGAAGTGTTTTAAATGATGGGCCATTTCAACTTTTCCCTACAGATCTCTCAAGAGCTGTATTAATATCATTTGGGAATGGATCAAGGTAGCTATGTATTTTTCCCCATTATCTTCTATTTCTGCATCTGGTAGTATGTATGTATGTATGTATGTATGTATGTATGTATGTATGTATGTATGTATGTATGTATGTATTTTATTACAATATAAACCTTACACCCAAATTATAAATTTCCACCAAATGATCTAATTATTAATATAAAATCTTGGTGAAACATTGCATTGATTTTTCTACATTCCAGTAGATGTGGTCGGGCTGTCTTTTATAAACAATACTTTCGGTTGTAGCTATTTGTAATGATCATCTAATTTCCGGCAAAGGAAGCATCTGGAGCAGGACCTCATCCAATTGTCTTTGGGGTTAGGGCTAGGGAACGCCAGGACAATATTATTAAGTATTGGTCCATTTCCAGCCACAATTCAACTAGGTATGACTATGAAAGACTTGGGACCTTTTTTCCCCTCCAGATCCTAACACTATTCGTCAAAATGTATTTGCAGCTTTTTTGTCTTTTCATCCTTAACAAGTTTCCTGTGGAAAGAAAAGACATATTCATCTACTATACAGGAAGAGACAGAAGGATTTCAAAAGGAGAATGTCATAAAATTCTATCAGTGCATGTGTGGAGTAATAAAAGCTTTGTCTGGAAGGATCCCAAATTATCTAGAAGATGTGTTCTCTGATATGATTGGGTCAGTATTTGATTGCTCAAGAACTTTGAGACACACCTTTATTTTTGTTCTATCAGCTTCTGAAGAATATTTGGTGGAAACTAAGAGAGGATCTCGGAACTCCAGGGCAAGGGAAATTCCGTCGGCTTCTTTGTTACCTTCTGTCTATTAGGCTAGTACCTTTTTATTTAGATTTGACTATTGCCTTGTAAAATGACTCACATAGTAACAGTAAATATTGCAATTTAGTTGGTGGTTGTTTTCACTGATTGCCTTTTCTCTTTCATTTGTCTAAAATATTTTCATTACTGTTTGAATCTTACTTTGTCCTTTATTGCAATCTGTCTTGACAAACAACTGAAATATGGGGGGGAAAGAATTCTAAATGAGAATGTTTGATGGATTGCCAACCAGACCAGTCATTTTGATGTGATTTAATGTAATTTAATTGAGAAAAAAAAATCATATGTGGATTTTCCGGGTATGTGGTGGCGCAGAGGCTTAATGACACTGGAACTGCTGGCCAGAAATGATCTGTATGGTTCGAGCCCAGCTCTGCAAGACAGACTGAGCTCCAGTCGCTCGATCTCCAGCTTCTGCCCACCCAGCAGTTCGAAAGCACGCGATATTGTGAGTAGATAAATGGGTACCACTTTGGTGGGAAAAACCTAGCTGAATTCCTGTGTTTGGAGAGCGAAAGCCAGCGTTGAACCTGGCCGGATGCGAGGCATTGCGACATGAGCCAGGGTTAGGTGAGACCAGCGGAAGAGCCTAGAAGGGCCAGCAACCTGAGGGCCACTACTCAGCTGGTGTAAAGCTGTGGTGCACCAAGAATAGGCGTGTAAGTGCTGAACAGAATGAACTAGCATTTAGGCTGTCAGGACTACGCATGTATCTAGCATGTGTAGATTTCCCTGACATTGTATCCATACATTAAATAATAAGTATTTGTCCCTTTTGAATCAGAGTGGCCATTGAGTATAATCACCAGCCTTTACACCCAAGAGGAGGCAAACAGGGTGGCCTTACTTTTACTTTTTCTTCAATTTTTCTTATTCACTGTCTTGATTGTTAGGAGTCTGAAGAGCATCAATGCTCTACTCAATGGTTCAAGGATATATATATAAGCCATCCTCCTCCTCCCCCTCCCCCCTCCTCCTTTTCAGATTTTATAAAGACTGCAAATGACAAAACTTATTACCTTATTCACATTTTGAGAGTGCATAGTTGTTGGGAAAGTATGTGTTTTTATGTGTAGCTGGGGAAGGAGTAGATGTACAGTAACTCATTCTCCATTCCAGCCATATCCCCAAATATATTGGACAGCCATTGGACTGGAATTATTTCTGTCTCAGAAAAGTTCCCCTGTAATATAGTTGCTCAGCTGGGCTTCTAGCACCTGGCTGAAACCTTGGCTGGAATTCAAGCTGTCTGGTAACACAGGAAATGGGAAAACAGCTAAGTCATTGACAAAATGACTAAATGAGCTAGATATAGCAACAAAACAACACAAGCAAACTCTTTGTCTCTTGATGCTTTCACATTTTCAAATAAACTTCCAGGTTCTTGTATATTAAAAAATTGGCAGTATGATGTATTCTTGGAGAGTTGCCATGAAATACCTTGATTTGGAATGAAGGTTTTAATAAAAAGTCTGTTTTGGTTCTCCAAGCACCTTATCTTTACCAGAGCATCTCAACTTGAGACAGAAACTTCAGCTACTCTGATAAAACCTTTTGTTTTAGGATTGCCACCCTGTTGTCTATTTTTTACCAGCTTTGTGAAGTCCAGATATTTGACAGGTGCTCTTTTTGCTGCCAACAGCTGCACCAGGAGCCATGCTAACGGAAAGGTGGCCATGCTGATGCTGTCTGGCATTTAGATGTTGGGCAGAAAGGTGCTTTTGATACTGCCAAAATACGAAATGCCTCACATGGTCATGTGGGAGGGGGCAGCCCCTTTTACGAAAGATTATGTTGTCAAACCGTGTTAGTGTAATCATATATCTGGAACACAGGATAGAAAAGAAAGACTTAAACCACTGGGGGAGGACTGGAGCCAGGATCATAACATCTTAGGTTAGGTATCCCTCCACCATGCCTTTAGCAGTGTCCCTGGCACAATCACCTTGTTAGTTTGAATCCACAGAAACCTTGGCTGCCTTCAGTTCAGGACTGCATCCAGCTGGCCATTTCTTCAACTCCAGGGAAGCATGAGAGCAATTCTACATTTCCACTGTCTCTCCAGTCAGGCATTAAAATACCCTCTCCAGCTTGTGCTAATACTGCATAGGCTTTAGGCTGGCAGGATTTGGTGTCTCTTCAGCCAAATACTTCTCAAGCACAAAGAATTAGGAAGGTGAGAGCTTCTCCACCAGAGAAAGTAGATCCAAAAATTCTCACGTAAAGCAAAGTTGAGCAGCAAAGCTCATGCTTAGTGAAGGAAAGTCTGACTAATCTATTCATTTTCACTTTTTCCCCCCATTAGATTTATTCTCCATAGTCAAGAACTAAGATGGGGTGCAAATATGCAATATTGAAGCCGTTTTGGCCCAGAATAGAACAAGATTTGCAACAAAAATGGCTCCTATCATGACGAATACCCAAGCTAAATTCCAGGCAAGTATATAATAGGAGAGCTGAACAAAAAAATAGCAGTAAGGGATAACGATGTGAATGGTAAAATGAAGAATCAGTCTTGCAAGATGTCATCATTCTTTTTCCAAAGTGCTGCCATTGAAATAATTAAGGATTGTCTGATGCCAAGGGTCAGTCTGAATCTATTCCTTTTCCTCTCTCAGGAAACTTTCAGGCTAAGAAAAAAATAAAAATCTGAATGATCCAAGTTCTGGATCGGGGTGGAGCGGGGGAGGTGGGGGTCAGGGTGGGGTGGTTTTGGGGCACTTGGTCTCTAAAAAGTTCGCCATCACCGGTGAAATCACCCTTGCCCAGGGGATGCCTGGTGGCATCACCTTTCATGTCTCCATTAATGTGCCCACTGAAATGGGCACCTATTTATCTAATTGTGATTACTCGCTTTTGAACTGCTGGGTTGGCAAGAGCTGGAACAAATGACGGGAGCTTGCCCCATCACACAGCAGCACTTCGGTCTCAAATGCGGGCTTGCTGATTGTCAACCCAGCATCCTAACCATTGCTAAGTATGTGCTGAACTAAACACACAATGGAATCATATTATTAGAATTAGTGTTGATCACTAAACACCTAATTTTTAGAAGACATTGGGGAATTCTATGATTAACTTCAAAAAGTGGTAAATGCAACATCTAGAAGACGTTACAGTACTGTAATACATGATCATTATTGTTATTATTTTCATTCAGTTGTGTCTGATTCATGGAGACTGCCTGGAGAAGTCCCTGCAGTTTTCTTGGCAAGGTTTTTCAGAAGTGGTTTGTCATTGGTTCTTTTCTAGGGCTGAGAGAAAGTGACTGACACAAGATCAGCCAGCTGGCTTTGTGCCTAAGGTGGGATGAACTTACAGTCTACCAGTTTCTAGGCTGATACTTTAACCACCACATTAATGCAGGAGATAAATTAATGGATTTTTATGTAAAGATATCTTTATATAGTATTTACACCTGCCTCACACATCCTAAATGCAGACCTTACATGTAGACATGTAGACATGGATTTGACCTGGAGGATTGTAAGATTAGATCTGGATGATATATAGACTGAATATAAGAATTTAAAATCAATTTAAGGAGCAAATTTGGTGCATTGAAGTTATGCAGAAGAGAACTAGAGGAGTTATAGTAAAGGATAAGACAGAATATGAAAACTAAAGATGAAAAGAAGAAGAATCCCAATGTTTCAAAGAGGAAAGGATCCACATAATTTTCAGAACAGACTATAATAGAGCCAAAAAGTTGTAAAATGAGGACCCTCAGATAACAAGAAGGTTGTACCATCAACAGACTTTCACTGTTGAGAAAAAAGGACAAGGGAATGTATCGCAAGCAAATATGTCAACAAGCAGACAAAAATAAGAAGAAAAGAAACACGAAGTGTATTTTTAAGAACACAGAAATTGCAGGTACATTTTCAGCCAAGGTAGGAATACAGAAGATACCTAGTTCCATACACTTATAGGAAGATCTAATAGAGACAAGGAAAGTTCAATGAAGGTAGAAGGACTCTACTGAAATTCTTTAAAGGGGTTTATAGAATACTAGATTTGCACTGAAACAATATATTCGGGAACTTACTCTATTAGAAAGGGAGATCCAAAAGGCAACAGACAAACTCAAACAGAAAAACAGTATGTGCAGATGAAATACTCATTAAAACGTTTAATACAAGCACAGTGCTATAGTTCGATTTCAACAAATATGGAACAAGACTATAAACATAGCGCTTGGAAATGTGGGAGTCCTTGGTGCTCTTAAATTTGGATGTTTTCTTGCAGATGCAGAAAACAACTAGGCTGAGGAAGCACCAAGAACTTCACAGTTCAACCCCAAGCTACTAACATTCAAACATTCTATCAGCTTAGGAATGTTCGGTGCATATACCAATATAGAAAAGCAGCAGATGCGAGGGAATATTCAAATGAATCAACTATTGGACAAGTCCTCATGCAAGTAAAGAAGAAAAAAGCCATTACGGAAAGAGATGCCACATGAATAGAAAGGTTTCAGAGAAGTTAAAGGGACACAACATCAGGGGCTAATGTAAGTTGCATAAAGGAAAAAATAAGGTTTACTTTTGCTTTATTGACTACAGGAAGGCCTTTGATTATGCCAGAATATGGAACATATTAAAGCTATTACTTGTGCCAGAACACCTGATTATTCTTCTGGGGAACCTTTACAATGAACAAGGAACTACTGTCAGAACCGAATTTGAAGAAACAGAATAGAAAAAGGGTGAGACAAGGATGCATATTGTTCTCATATATTTTTTATATATTGTCAATTTATTATAACCATGACAGGATTAGAAAAGACAACAGCAGGAACCAAAGTAGGAGGCTGAAACAATAACAGTTTGGGATTTGCATCCAACATCGCTGTGTTATGTAAGGAGGAGCTGGTGGAAAATGAAAAATGGGAAGTAAAAATTGTGTGTTAATGTTAAATATTAATAAGATGAAGGTGATGTCAACTAGCATGCTTAGTCAAATTAATCATCCATCCAACTGCTTCCTTTGTGCATATTAAAAACCTTCATTGAATGAAGACTCATCACTTCATGTAGCAGCCTGTTCCAATGGCTTATACAGTAGCTCATAGAATCAGGCAGTTTCTCTTGACATCTAGCTTGAAACTCCATCCCTGTAATTTTGATCCACTACTTCTGGTCCTACCCTTTGAAGACAACGTCATTTCCTCTTTTCAGTGAAGTTAACACTGAAGATTTTAAAAGGCTATTTCCTTGTTCTCAAAACTAGATAAAGATGCCCATGTACTTAAAAAAAAATATAGAGGAGATTAATCCCAAGGAGGAAGGCTATGACAGGCTTATGGATCCAGATAGTCCAGTACCATGAACTGCAAGAAGACTCACTCAATCAGTGATGACCAATGGAAACTCATACTTCGTAAATATGATATAAGTAGATGATACACAATACAGAGAAAATGTATGTTTGGCAAGATTGAAAGAAATAGAAAAGAAAGATAAGGAATAAAGTGGGTGGATAAGTACAGGTTACTACTAGAGACAGGTTGAGATAGCACATTTGTCCATGTAGGGACCTGGGTGTCAAGACCGATTCAATGGCACCTGGCTAGCTAACTTAACAATTGCAGAAAAGGAAGTCTTTTCTTTGAAAATGTTTATGCAGATAGCAGCTTCTCCTTGAACCTTGTATTATTTATTTATTGACTTACTTACTTACTTATTTACTTACTTACTTATTTATTAAATTTATATGCTCCCCAGCTCCCCGATAGGGTGACTTTGGATGGCTTTATTAACCTTTTCCCTAAGAGTTCTCTCTTGCCTTAATTTTTTTAGCCCTTTCTGAAACGCAATCTGTATTTTGATTGTTAAATAATGTAAATCTACACCTGCAATGAATGAGGTATTGGAACAAAGTAAGGAAGGAGAAGATGAGATAAGCAGAAGAAGACAGAGAAAAAGTGAAAGGGACAAGATGGGGGGGTATGAGAGGGCAAAAGGATTTCTAGAGGAGGAGGAGGAGGAGGAGGAGGAGGAATGGCTAACCTTGATGTGGTTGCAACTAGACAGCATGGTTACCTCAGCCACCCCCCCACCCCCATCCTTTCCCCATCCGCATGGCCTGGACTAACTGTAACAACATCTGTTCCACTTGAGCTCTGCTCAGCTAGTGGTCTGTTTGTTTAATTGTCAGCCTGGTTTGTAATTTTGCTTCCCATTAGGAAACTGAAGAAAAGAAGAGCAGGAGGGTATTTTCATTCTGGGAAATATTTCACCAGGACAATGAGTTTCTCTCTCTCTCTCTCTCTCTCTCTTTTTATACTTGTTTGTTTTTGTTTTTCTTTTCCACAGCACTGAATGGCCCAGAACGAGCTGTACTGCTTCTCTTGACAAGACAGACGCTTGCAGAGGCCATTGTTCAACCTGATGTATTAAGGCCTTACACTTGTAATTTTGGCGCTGATCCCCTTTTCCCATTGTGCAGTCAGAATAGGCTGCAAAAGGAGAACCTGGCCTCTTTATTTGCCAGCCAGCAAAGAAGGCAGCGGTGGTGTCCAGCAGCACATCTTCTCTCCCCTCCCTCCCTCCCTGCCTCCCCCCACCCCCAATCTTTCCTCTGTTCATCAAAGTTTTCTCTCTCCAGTTTCAGCCAGGGAAGGAAAAGGTTTCCTAAACGTTCAAAGGAAATTTGCCCCATGTCTTTTCCTTTTGTTGGAGATACTTGGCTGCTTTCCTGCAGGGCTGGATTGAGACATGAACATTTTGGAATACTGTGACTTCTTCCTGAGGGGTTTGCAAAGTTTGAATAATAATAATAAGTTAAAAAAAAAAAAAAACTTTCAAGGAGAACCCTTGCAGTCCTGGACGTCAGCCCTGAGGAAGGGAACGATCTGTTTACATACTGGCTGAACAGGATGTTGTGCAAAAAAAACCCTCCTGCGTATTCTTTGCTCTGACTGGGCTAAGATGATACTCTTCATCAGTGCATCTTGAATAGGCTTGTTCTTACCTGGAAATAGAGCTGCCTTGTATTTGTGAGGTCTTGGCCTTATAATATCTGGAAAGAACCTGTGTTTGGGTTCAGAAAAAGTCCTGGCTTAGAAAGATAAAATAAGCTATAAACTATGCTAACCAGGGGGACAAATAGTGATGTCACCCACTCTCTGTTCTTGGTAGCTGCTGGCTTATTTGAGTTTTATCTGTGTTTAATTCAGTTCTAGACTGAGGTTCTTTAACAAAACTCATAAAAGAACGGAAATGAAGCAAATTTACACTTCACTACTTACACTATTTCACACAGTACTTGAGAGGTGTAAATTTATATCAGCTACATGTCTGAATGTGAGAGCTGATGTGACAAATCAGCAGAAAGCCCAGAGGCATTTTATGACTTTTTATTGCAACACGAAGGTTTTTGTTTTAAAAAAATGAACTCATTTAAGGGCCCAGTAGACAATTTGGTATTGACTCATTTCCTTTCTTAGTCAGGATAGACAAGTATGGTTATATGCAAGTTTTTAAGATAGACCATCTAGATTTTTAAATAAATTAGTAGGGATGATTTTGAAGCCACATAATCTATAGCACGGATGTCAAACTTGATCGTGTCACGTGACATATTGTTACGTATCTCGATGTTTTTGGCCTTTGTGGAGCTGGGGCGGGCGTGGCCTGCGCGTGACGCATCCGGCCCGTGGGCCTCCAGTTTGACACCCCTGATCTATAGATTCTGAGGCAGAGAGTCAGGAAAGCAACTGAATTGTAACCTGAGATCTAGACAAAGTTGTCCTTGAAGAACTAAGATTTATTCCACTGGGGCTCCACTGACTAAATATGTTAGTGTGGTATCTTTTAGATATATTGAACTTTCGCAATGAATCCCAAAGACTGTAGCCTAACACTACGTTGAGAAAGGCTAGAATACACTATCAAAGAATAATATTTCCATCATCTTAACCTTCGTCCCAGCTCTGTAGAAGACGAGAGGTGCAAACCCCCTCCCTGCCTATCGCCCATTTTTGGGTAAAACATTTTTTCACTGATGTGATAATTGCTTTTGGATAGACCTGTCTCCCTGCATCTCTCTGTCTAGGCAGTTTCACAGCACTCTCTCTGCCTCCAGCAAGGCTAATTTAAAAGACTCCACTCTAATGAGATGTTTGAATGGTTCTCAAAACAACAACAACAGTGGATCTCTCAAAAAACAACAAAGAGGACCAATTGCACACAAATGTGTTGAAGGGTCCCAGAGCTCCAGGGAGAAGGATTAGAGTTACCTAAAGGTCAAAATAATTTAGGGTGTAAGAAAGAGGAGGGAAAGGAGACAAACAGGCCAGCTTTTGTTATAGACAAAACAAGTCTGGTCAATTAAATAATGAAATTCCTTCCCCCCCCCCATCTGAAAAACAGCTCTTGAATCATTTGTTAGGTTTGTGGAAAGTGGCAACTCACCATATGCAAGTGAAATTTGAATTGGGTATGACTAGACAGCAAAGAAATTTGGAGAAAGCATTGGTCTAAAATAGAAATGCATCATGCAAATCAAGGCCACAGATTTGCAAATGCTAATTAACATCATTCATTAATGCACATTTAGAAATTATCCTTCAACAGCAATGCTTCATTTGTGCCTGCTCAAGCCAGAGGCCAGCCGTTCATGGACAGCTTCAAGGCCAATCATGTGTAGGCACTTTTCCCCTTTCTTAGGATTTTTTATGTTTAAACTTGATTTGAACTAGATAACCTTTCAGACATAGAATGGCTAATAAATCAAGGATGGTCCACTGAGGATCCTTCAAGCAGATGACTCATCAGTGTGCACTGGTTCATGTGGATACCCAGACAGCAGATACCGTAGTTCAACCAACAGGACAGCTCAGGCAGAAAAGGTACCTTCCTATGTTAGGGACTATTAGAAAAGAAATTGACAGTCAGTGACAGGATTCACGTATCATATTAAACTACCCTATGTTTATTTATGGTGCCCTGAATACCACAATTGGTTGGACTCACCCACATGCTCAGCGATAAAACATCATTCACAAACTACAATGATTAAGCTTGCACAGCACACAAAATTTTAAAAATCATAAATCACATCATAGTGTAAACCCAGTCAGTATCATAGAATGTCTGTATAATTAATCAAATGTGGCATAGTGGCTAAGGTGTTGGACTAGAGTGTGGGAGAATCAGACTGATGTCCAGCCTTAGCTATGGAAGCTCACAGGGTGACCTTGGGAGAGTCACTCTCTTTCAGCACATCCTAAAGCATGGGTAGTTATGGATAAAGGTGGAAGAGAGAATGCTATGTATGCTGCCTTGAGTTCTTAGAGGAATGATGGGATACATATCCAACAATTAAAATACAGTATAGTTGTATTTGGAAAACAGTACGATTTCTTATCTCAAGAAGTACACCCTATTTAAGGCTGAACTCCTTTCCTATGAAGAAAGGCTGAAGGATATAATAATAATAATAATAATAATAATAATAATAATAATAATAATAATAATAATAATAATAATAATAATAATGATGATGATGATGCTGGTAGCAACCCGTGTCAACCATCAGCGCCAGCCAATTTGAATGTTCAGTTGACTGAGATTCATGTCTAATGAATAAAATATAATAATAATAATAATAATAATAATAATAATAATAATAATAATAATAATAATAATAATAATGTTGGAAGGGACCTTGGAGGTCATCTAGTCCAACCCCCCTGCTCAGGCAGGAAACCCTATACCATTTCAGACAAATGGCTGTCCAGTCTCTTCTTAAAAACTTCCAGTGTTGAAGCATTCACAGCTTCTGGAGGCAGGTTGTTCCACTGATTAATTGTCCTAACTGTCAGGAAATTTCTCCTTAGTTCTAGGTTGCTTCTCTCTTTGGTTAGTTTCCATCCATTGCCTCTTGTCCTGTCTTCAGGCACCTTGGAAAATAGCTTGACTCCCACTTCTTTGTGGCAGCCCCTGAGATATTGGAACACTGCTACCATGTCACCCCTCGTCCTTCTCTTCATTAAACTAGACATACCCAATTCCAGCAACCGTTCCTTATATGTTTTAGCCTCCAGTCCCCTGATCATCTCTGTTGCTCTTCTCTGCACTCTTTCTAGAGTCTCAACATCTTTTGGAGTTTCATAGTTTAAATAACAGATCCCAAGAAAGAAATAAGACAAAGGTTCTAAAATATGCAGATGGAAAGAAATGGAAAAAACAGAAAATGTTCATTTTCTCATTTATTACAGGAATTTGGGTCACCCAGTCAAACTGAATGGAAGGAACTAGACAAAAGAAAGGTCTATCGTGACATGTGGGATCTTCCATAAAATGCTGCAGGATAGAGCACTTCTGTTTACGTTCAGTCAGCCAATGTCTCTTCCATTCTGTCCTGCTCCCACCCACCCTGCTGGTTTCCCCCTCTTTCAGCTAATATTTTCTGACTAAGGAACTTGCTCGCTCTTCAGTAGACAGTTTCTGGCTCCCAGCTTTCTTTTATGGAATTGATCTCATCCATTAAATATGTTGGAGGTTTGTAAACCGCAGGTTCCCCTGATCATCTGGCATTCCTTTTTTAAAAAAAAGAATAATGTTATTTTTAATTTATTAAAAGATTCCCCAAAAATAAACAAAATACCAGAAATACAACAAAAAAAATAAAACTAAACCAAACCAAACCAAACCAAGAAATAAAAGCCCTAAAGACTGGAACAAAACTTATCACACAACACAGGTTTCTTTGCTTCCAATAACCATTGGCAATACAAGCTGGGGATTCTGGGAGTTGTAGTCCAAATTCTCTATCGGGCACCAGGTTGAGGTCAGCTACCTTAGAACTGTACAACCTTGCTGTTGTTATACGCAATATTTGAGACTTTTTCATCCTTGATAGATGTCCATTACGTCTGGAGCTAATAACACAATCTATTTTTAAAATGGACAGCTTGGTTTTTAGGGGTCAGGAATTTCAACACAATTCTCACTTTTATGAATTCAAAGGCTAATGAGATTCTTTTAATACATTTATTCGTATTTTATACTCTTATGTTTCTTATTTTTTCTGTACTGCTGATTTCCACATCCAGTCCTGACTGCTTCGCTTTCTGATGCAGTGTATCAAGCTCTAATTGCTATGATGTTTATACTATGTGCAAATTTTATGTAAGATATAAACGCTTTTCATAAAAAAGAAGCCCTGCTTCTGGAGAATGTCTTGGAAACTTGGCCTTGTATCTTAATTCTAGCTATGGTTATTTGGCACTAGAAGCCTAGACAAAAGCACTCATACTAGCGCTCCACATATTTTGATGCTGAATTTTACCTCTGAAAATAAGTTCCAGGGTATTGATTAAATTCACTTTTGCTTATTGGTACAATAAGCAAAGGTATGTGTATATGAGCTAGCCAGAGTTATTTTACTGCTATTGAAACAAGTCCTGGGCTTTTTGTTAATTTGATACCTCAGACAATACTGTTGGAAGACTGCACGAGACACCTTCTAATGCCAGGCCAGAGGAAAAAGGTGGCGTGCCCAATATTCTTTTCTCAATATTTTTCTCTCAGCGTTATGGGATAGCTTAGCTCAGAAAATGACTGGTCAAAATCATCTAGCTAATTTTCTTGTTCTAGAGTGACACCATAATCATTGCACCAAACTGGTCCTTCATGCTTGCTTTCTCGTTCATCTTTTAGATCATGATAATTGTGACTTTTTCCATGTAGCGCCTGTGTTGTTAATGCCATACAATATTGTGTTCCCAAACCTAGAACAGCTACTTTCCGAATACCACCCAGGAATATCATCTTGTTTAGCATGATGATTGGATGAGATAATACATGCTCGGAGGAGTATGGACACGAGTACTCAAGAAGAGGCTACTACAGATTGTTTCCTTATTTGTTAGGATTACTGAATGCAAAATGAAATTGGACTCACCTAGACACTTGTGGTCTATGCTGATTGGAAGTAGCCCTCCAGAATTTCTTCCATGACTTTCCCTGCAGAGATTTTGCTGTGTATCCTTCTCCACATAGAAAATGTATCCTACCTCAGCTACGGTTTGTTCCCACTAATACTATGGGTAATTTTGAAAATGGTGAAGCATTGCCTGAACTCAGTTTGTTCCTCAGAACTTTCTTTCCCCTTTTATAATAAAATCAGTGGTAGCCATAGAAATGAGACGGGGGGGGGGGGGGATAGAAAAAAGTTTTTGGAAGCCTATGTGGCCTATGTATATCACGTGATCTGTATGGGTCAAAGGAAACTATATTGTGTCAAAACAGCCTGGCTACTTCTATCTGATTGAATTGCTTTCTCTGTAGCTAGGAACAGGGTTAGATCAAGCACTACTTCCAAGAACAAGGCATTGATATGCACCTCAGCTCCTGAGGCTCAGGCGCTCTAAATAAACATCTCCCATGCATTTAGTGTGTTTACTGGGGTGTGGTAAAGCTTAGTTCAGCTTGACCTAGGTTGAACAAAATGTGTGTGAAAGCATAAGAACTGCCTTGCTAGATTGGGCTGGAGATCTTTTTTCCTTATATATAGTGCATACTGCAGGCCAAATGGTGAGATCTTTCTATTTTATTCCCTGTATTTCCTAGTACTGTGAATATTCACATTTTTTTAAAGTGGCTGTAGGGTGCTAGAAATGATGCAATAGATGGCTTTTTTTCAGTGCTTAGGAAAAACACTCCTTCCAGAGAGACTGATTTGTCCTCCCTTTGTCATAACACTTGGGTCATCCAATGGATTCAAATGAAGTGAAATTCAGAATAGAAGAACCGGAATACCTATTCTCATCATATGCACACCATTTATTATTAAAAATGCAATGATGGCGACCAAACTGGACAGCTTTTTGTAATTAAACAAATTCATGGAAGTTAAACTATCCAAGCTTACTGAAAGTCACCGAAGGTGATATAGGAGTAATGAGGGTAATGTATCACCTCTAAAGGCAGCGATTGGTTCTTGGGTTATGTGAAGCTACTGCTTGCTTTACCATGGTTTTTGAACAAACCATAGGTTCACCTAAATCATAAACTAGGATATGCATACCACCGTGGTTTTTTTCATTCAGCTCACTAAGCTAGGGATTCTCAAATGTTTTAGATGCTGCCTCAGGCATGGCAGCCCTGCCTAGACTGTTGAGTATGGTTTTACTCAAAACCATTCTGCCTCCTTTTTTTTTTTTCCCCTTAGGAGGCACATTGAGTTGTATGAATCACTAGCACTAATGTATTGTTATGTTACTGTCTCTGTAATAGAAAGTTATTTTGGAATTCCTTGCTTATTCCCTTAGATCTTTTACACTTTTTTAAAAAAAATTATCTATCAACACCTATCATTCTGTGCAAAGCAATGATAATGTTTTGTAATTTGGTTTGATTAAAGTGTAATATATTTCATTTCTGCTTCTTATCTTTGATTTAGCCTTCATATATGGACCCATCGTGCCAGTGTGGGAAAGAGGATGGTGGGCTGCTACCTGCATCTTTGATGCAATGAAGTCAATCCTTTATTTGCACAAATTTAAGAACATGGTTTAAGAATATAAAGATCTATAATGGCTAAAACAATGATGTATTCAGACCTAGTTATCACATATCTGCAAGGCTGCTATGTGTGGGGATGGCTACTTGGGTGACACAAATTTCCACGTATTATCTTTAAGAATTATCCAGCTAAATCTGTTTCAAAAATGGCTGCTAATTGCACAATACTGCCCAATCTCTCTCTCTCTCTCTCTCAACACCTCCTCCCCTTGTTCAGCTATTTTCATCTTTTGAAAAAAGTGACTGAACAGCAATTTTGTACATGACTATGTAAATCCCCTGCAGCTGATTAGCCTGGTAACAAAGATACCTTGTCACCCACCCAGCTTAATCCATGCATTTCAAAGGCTAGTTTTATTGAGCATTTTCTTTAACCCCAGATCTTTATTTATTTAGCTTGATTGCTTTGAAAACCTCACCACATCACTTTCTTTTAATTCTTTCATTTACATATGCATCATTTCATGTATATAGGTACAACTTTGAATATTCAGAGATTTCCAGGGCAGTTGGAGTTATATATCCTCCTCCTTACCAAGAAAGAAATGCCTGATCAGCACCTGTTCATTTTAGCAATGATGCACTATTGCTGGCTCTTTCTCTATTTTCCCCAGTATATTATATGTTTGGGTGTATATGAGTGTTGGTGTGCATCTCTATCTATCTATCTATCTATCTATCTATCTATCTATCTATCTATCTATCTATCTATCTATCTATCATCTTTTTTAGAGGGAGTACTGAGATGCAA
Source organism: Azemiops feae (assembly GCA_023970755.1). Taxonomy (NCBI): domain Eukaryota; kingdom Metazoa; phylum Chordata; class Lepidosauria; order Squamata; family Viperidae; genus Azemiops; species Azemiops feae. The sequence goes on along the minus strand of JALGBA010000033.1, from coordinate 1,302,402 downwards.
TGGGCTTCTTCTCCCCTGCCCTTGCTTGGAAGAGAGAAGAAATTGGAGTCAGACAGTCTCCACAGAGTGTCATACTCCAGTCAATGTAGGAGAATATCTGAGTCGTAAATCTGTCAATACAAAGAGAACAGCACACCACAAAAATGTGACTAAAACCAAGAAATGTAGCATAATTACAGGTTCATTATTGCAAACAAAAGCATCTCCCCTTTCCACCCCTTTGGCAGGGATGAAGCCATTCAAAAGGGCTCATTATGTTGTTACCTAGGCAGTTTTGGAGGCCCCCTGAACTGCTGCCGCTGGTCTGCTTATTTTCCTGCCTGGGCATTTGGGAATGCTGCTTTTCAAGACATGGAGGGCTTTGGCAACAAGAAGACCCCTTTCCTTCCCACTCTTAGGTCATTCCTCAGAAGAAGATCCTGTATGTATTACTCTTTAATGTTCAGCAATTAGCATTGCTGAAAGGTACCAGATTGACAGGCCCGGAGACGAAAAGTCCTCGGTTTATCCACGAGATAGGTGGGGCAGTGAAGGATTGCTTCACTTCCTGAGCTGCACGCTTCAGTACTGACCTGAAGAACCCCTTCAGAGGCTCTGCATACTTAGCCCACTTTGTGAGTCCCAAGGCATGTCTGTACAAAGGTCTTTCTTAGGCTTGTGTTCAGAGATTGGCAGACCAGATCCTTGTACAGGCAACCTATGCGTACACAATCTTATTAGTTTATTCACCCGAAGTCATAAACTTCTGGATCAAACTAGAAGACTGGCAAGCATACATGCACATATACACACAGTTGCTACCATTGAAAAGGATAATCAAGGATAATCTCTTTCCTTGCCATCTTATAATATACCATCACTGTTTTTGCTTCTGCCTTTTCAAGAGGCAGTCAGTGCCAACATTGGTGCAGGACTGCCATTCAACAATAAGCAAAATTGTTTTCCTGTGAGCATCAGAAATACATTATGATGTATGCTGCCCAGGCTTATTTTTTGAGAAGGGTAGCTATAGAAATCAAATAAATCAGAAGAACGTGCTGATTACGTATAGGATGGCTCTATAACATATATTAAGCTTTCATGATTCAGCTTCTCTATCAAGCACTGTCATGAGAGGCCACTACTAGTATGCATCTTCCTCTATTTATCTGTATAATGAGAGGGCCAGCTTTATTGTTTTGGTCACTATTTAAATATGTCTTCAATTAAGGCCATTTGTTGTAGTGGCTAAGGCACCAAGTTAGAAACCAGCAGATTGTGAGTTCTAGTCCCGCCAGTTGGATGATCTTGGGCCAGTTATTCTCTCTTAGTAACCCTCCGCTTCTGGGTGGGTGGGAGGAGCAAGGGATTGTGAGAGTGGCAGGGAAACTCTCACGGAATGTTCAACATGACCATCACATTACCTCAGCAGCAGCCCGAAGCAGCCACAACTTTCCCAAATTAATCCTTTGGAAGTCATGGGTATGGATTTGGAGCACATTTTGTAAATTAGCCCATTTGAGGTATCTTGGTTCAAAAATTGTTATCCTGCGATGCACTGTGTCTCCCAGTTAATGATAATGGCAACAAGAGTTTTGGTAATATATGGATTAATTTTGGATAATTCTGTTATCATCTCCTTTGAGGCAAAAACAGAGTGGAAAAATGTCATAGATATCTGACACTAACGATGATACCAAAATTATAAATTGTAACAATCATCTTTTTTTTTTGTAGTTGTATTGCAATGCCACATTTAAGTGCGCAAAATATGGAGTCTGCACTGTGACATCATGAGGTACATTTCCATCATTTGCCTCTCTACTTTTTGTGGAAGACTATTAGAAGTGAAAGGGAAATACAGTCACTTCTCATTATCTGCAGTAGTTATGTTCTATAAAGTGGCTGCAAACATCTAATTAATAAAAACTAAAAACATTTGTTTACAGTTTGAGAACTGAAACAAGAAAGCAGAGCATCGTCTTGTTTGACCTCAGCTGGAAATACGGATGCCAGGTAAACAAATCATTACAAGTTGAGGATTACTTGTACTTCAAGCTGTTTGAAATCTGCTGTTATGGTGCTATTGAAAATTATCCAACTATTTCTTAAAAGGTTATTTAAAATTCAGTGGTAATTCCTGGGACATATCAGTATGTACGTGTGCAGCCTTCTGCTCCAGATCAGTTGCCTTCGTGTGATACCCTTTGGAAATATATAAGTAATCTGCTTTGATTCCATTATCATAGGGAAAAAACAACATACGAGTTCAAATCTTCCAGTGTTAATTTAATATATTTATTTTAGAAGAAGGTTCTTTCAGCACTGGAAGAATAACAGGGACATGAAAAACACTGGCGCAACAAGATTATGTGGGGAAGAAAGCAAAGTCAAGTATGGAAGTCCAGGCCTGTATTTCATGTGGTTTTGGTCAAGCTCTCTCCACCTTCCTTGTTCTGACAGCTGGTGTGAAGTTTCTTCTCAGAAAAAACACGGGGCTGTTTTTTGCTACTTGAGATGTTGCAGCTTATACTAATGTCTCTGTGAAAACATAATGGCATTAACTATTCCTTGGGTCTTGAATTACTGTAAAAATGTATGCCAAACACAGGGTTTAAGAGTTCAAATGAAGGAAAAGGTGGAGCCGAGTTTCACTGGCAGTTTCCCTGAAGAATGAGAATTCCAGTCTTAGTGAAACCTTGTCTTTATAAACATACCCTTCGTATGATTCAAACCAAAAGTGCATAGTGATTATTTCTGTCTTCCTAATGTTTCATTCCATTAAGAATTTGAGGTTTATAATTATGCTGAAATCTAAGGGACTGTGAATATAGTCTTATACAACAAAACAGAAATACCAGGTATTCAAAATGAAAAGAGAAAAAATATAAATGACATCTTATTTAACTGTGTATTAATTATAGTAATTACTTGAAAGGCTGGGAAATCTAACTTGAATGAAACTGAATATATTAATTAAATGAAACGAATCCCTGCTAAAATTGTGGATTATGTAAACTACAAATATTTCAAGACTTGAGATCTTATTTCTTATTTTTTAACATTAAGATTAATTTTAATGAATTTTTGAATCAGTCTTGTACTTTCAGGCCAGCCAGTTGATAGTATCTACCTGATGTTGGGTGATCTTGGAAAACTAATAACCTTTAGATCACAGAATGCAAGATTATAAAATAATTTGGGATTAAACAAAAGATCCAGAAGAAGGCAATGGTAAACAATATCTGTGTTGCTGCTACAGAAATTCCATGTAGTATCCATAATCACTAAGAATGAATTCCCTATCCCTAAAACTAATTGGAATAAAAGAAGGGAATATGCTGAATTCAAGAATTTCATTAATTCCTCACAACTTCATGGAACACTCAAAAGATTGAATGAGAAAACCAAAGTAATTTTCTTAAGAATGAAGTTCTATAAATGGGATATTCTGCAAAACAGTTCTCTCTCAAATCTATCCTCCCTTTTATTATAATCCCATGTATCTCCTATTGATAGAGTAATATAGATGAAAACCCACATTTTAACAGTCAAATGAATCTAAAATTAGCTCTGTTCTTTCCCATATGAAGACCAGGTTGGACCTGGGACTGATGGTGGTCTCTCCTTCCTCTTTTGACCAGCTATCTCTGGAAAACATACAGTTGTAGAATGACAGTGACTATGTTGTAAAATATAAAATCAAAGAGATAATAACACAAAGAAATTAAAAATTATGGCTTTCTGTTTGCTAAGCAATATCAATTTTTTAAAAATTATTGCAACTCCCTTGAAAAGGACTCTACTTTTATCTTGTAGTAAACCACTATGAATCTAGATCAAACTGCCGGCCTGCAGGCCGGACACGTCACGTGGAAGCTGCGCCCACCCCATTGCCAACAATGGCAAAACAGTCCCGATACGTTGCGCGACGTCACGTGACTTCGCGAGTTTGACATGTCTGATCTAGATGATTCATTATGAATCTAGATGATTTGTAATAAGCTACTATGAATCTAGATGATTCAGTGTTGTTGTTGTTGTTGATGATGTATAACACTGGACCACAATGTGTTTACCCAACACTTAACTGGATCACTGAAAGACTGGAGGCTATATTTGCTTAATGTGCAAACTTTAGCAAGGTTTAGATAGGCCTGTGTGTGTTTTAATGTGCTGTGGGAACCCACTTGCTGTAGTTTTAGATGTCTTTAGAAAACTCAGAAGGATGGATAGGTGGATGATAAATCCCTTAATTCTCATCAAATGTTGGCTGAGTTATCCAAGAGACTCAGAGGCCACCCCCTGGGGAAGGCTGATCCACCTGGTTTATCAACCTATTTCCCACAGTGGCTAACCAGGTGTTTTTAGAAGGCCCACAAGTTGGACCTAACTGAGTTTGGAAGACAGGTTTTTGCAGAGATCTGAGATTGGTGGTCACCTCTTTTGCCATTCTAGCTCAGTGTTCAGAAAAGGAAAAAAAGGAAACATGCTGATATCCTAGAGTGCAACATGTCGGCTGCGTGGCTGAAAATGTTATCATCCTTTTCTTTCAGTGTTGTGACAGTTGGTGCTGATGAGCTGTGTATGTTTTAATCCAGCCACTAGAATCCCGCCCCCACCTTCCACCCTGCCAGCAAGGGGCATGCGCTGTCTGCCTGACACTGCCTACAAATTCTATTAGGTCTGTAATTAAAAACAGCTGTAATCTGATCAGGTGGAGATCATAGTTACAAAATGAAGGAAGCCATTAGCAGGAAATGTTGTGGTTCAGGCAGACATCAAATCAGTTTAAAGAGATTGGATTTCATTGTTTTTATACAGTTACTCCATTACTGTAATGCACTCACCCCATTTAACTGACTCGCTCCAAGGAGCATTTCTGCAAGGCAGGAGTGACATCTATGAGAAATTAATGGCATAAGCAGAACACCGCATGCAGGAAAATTTATAGAGAAATCTGTTTTCTGTGGAGAATATTAATGCACGCTGACTCAATGCCCGTTTAGGGCTCAGTTTTAATTCCCTTTGGTCCCCAATATTCCAGTGCCATTATTCTAGCCTTTCCTTGTGGAACAGATCCTCTTAACGTATCTGCTCTAAATACTAAGACTTTATTCCCTTTGAGGGTCTCTGCGTGCATATATCTGTGTTTGTGTGTGTGTATATGTGTATGTATGTATGAAGAAGATATACATCACCCATAGGGATGAGAAGCAGATGTTTATATAGAATGAGCTAGTGTATGTGTGTGTGTGTGTGTGTGTGTCATTCTACATAAATATCTGCTTCTCACTCTTATGGGTGATATGTATCTTCCTTGATCTCGGCTCCTCTACCAGAAGCCTGGAAGTTTGATGGTTCTGCACAGTGACTTAGCTGTTCCTAGCACTGCAGTCTTTTGGACAGAGAGCTCTGATATTATTCCTGGGATCTATTGGAACCACTTTCCGAGCTTAGGAGTCACAGCCCTAAGTGCTCCTACTACCACTGGGACCGCCTTGGCCTTTATTTTCCAGATCCTCTCAAGTTCTTCTTTTAGGCCCTGGAATTTCTTCAGCTTTTCATACTTCTTCTTCCTGACATTACTGTCACTTGGCACCACTACTGTCTTCTGGTCCTTGTCTATTATCATGGTGTTTGGTTGATCGGCCAGTACCTGCCTGTTTGTCTGGATATGGAAGTCCCACAGAATCTTAGCCCTATACTGTATACACATACACATGCACATATTCATTCATTCATTCATTCATTCATTCATTCATTCATTCAAGCAGTTCACACATTTATAATCTGGGGATGTTGATCTTCCAGGTGTTGTAGGATTCCAGCTTTTATCAAGGGCACTTAGCAGTTTCTCTAGTTAGGCATCATGAAAACTTGTGAGTCTAGCAACATGTCAAAGGCACTGCTTTGTAGAACTTCAAACGTTTCTCCTTAGCTTCCAACTCAAGAGACTAAGGAAGACAGTCTAATATTAAAAGAGGGGATTGTGAGCAGGTAAAAGAGCAGTGCTTAATCTGTGTCCTCTTGAGACAAGTGAATGGGAAAGAACTGTGTATGGGGAAATTATTTGCAATAACCTATGGAAGGATGCACTTAGGCAGGTTTATAAAGAGAACGTGTGAATCACATTGCATTGTGAAACCAGGTATGTAAATTTCTTTGGGCTCAGGGTAGAGAATGGATGAACCTGATAAAATAGGTACTAAAATTTATTTGATAGTGACATCAATTGCACAACAGCGGCTCTGTTTGGAATAGGGCTAACTGGAGAATTTGTAGCCTTTGAGATGTTGTTGAATTATAATCCCTGGTATCTCTTTTAAAGTATGATAATTGCTGAGGCTGCTGAGAATAGAATAACCTTTTTCAATCTGGTGCTTTGTTTCCTGAACAGGGTCAGAGTATTTTCTTTTTCTTTTAATCCATTAATTTGTTCATTTATGCGAAGGAGTCTTTCCATGCATCTGTTCAGAAATTTAGAGGTTGCTCTGCTGTGGCACAAGCAAGGAAGGAAGGAAGGAAGGAAGGGCAAACACAGCTACTCTCCTGAAAAACACTGCAATATAAACCAAACTGCAAAAACTACATTAAAACATTATTGACTGAAATCTGAGTCTCACTCTAAGAGCTTTAGTTTGCACTTCAGCTGCTAGGCTATGGACCTGAGGAGTTTCCAACTAACAGCCAGCAGTTTGAAGTAATAATATGCATCCTTATTTTTTTTTCTCCATAGCACACACACAAAGGGCTGCAAATTGCCTTTCTTCAATCTCTTCTTAAGCACTGACACTCTGTTGCTCTCCCAAATTATTCTAGAGTCCACATAATCCTCTCTACACCACAGAGGAGCATTCTTCAAATGGAGCCCCTCACTTAGGAGAAAGAACAAGGCCCATCTTTTCAATAACATATGAGATGAAGAGGGAAGTCTCTTCTAGGTTCTGCCTCATGGGGATGTATAAGAGTTCTGTGCTTTGCTTCTTATTCCTTCAACAATATTGAAGAGATATTCATATGCTTCAAAGTGCCATCATCTGACTAATGTCATCCATCCTTGTGATGTCACATCCTGGTGTAAGCCTTCTAGTTTAGATCCATGTTTCTCAAACTTAACAACTTTAAGATGTTTGGATTCAAGGAATTCTCCTTTGATGTCCACACATCTGACAGTTGTCAAGGCTGAGAATCCTTGGCCTAGATCAAACTGTTACTTAATCTGGACATTAAGATTTCAAAGAGCATTCTAATAATTTTCTAAATCTTGGAAAAATCTCTAGTAAAAAGCCTTGCACTTGAAATGATTTTGTAAAATCCATGTTAATTGCTTGTAACTGAAAAAGGATAAGGGTGTAAATGTATGAAATAATGATTTTAAAGTGACATCATCATCATTCTAGCCATTGTCTATCCAGAAGGCCTCTTGTGCACGTTTCCAACTTATACAGTCCCTGGGCTTTCTTTTGCCATTTGGGCCCACAATACTTGCTGATGTCATTCATCCATCTTGTTTTAGGTCTCTTTTGTGGATGCTTTTTATCAAGTGGGATCCATTCTATGATGCCTTGGTCCACCTGCCATCAGTCCTTCTTGCTATGTGACCATCCCATTTCCATTTCAATTCTTTTACTCTCTTGATGATATTGTATATTTTCGTTTGTTCTCTAATCCATTTGTAGGTCTTTCTATCTTGTCTTGTATCTTTCCATGGCTCTTTCTGCCACTCATACCTTTATGAGGTTAGTGTCCATATTTCACCGGCATATGTTAGGGCAGGGAGCACACACTGATCAAAAACTTTTCTCTTCAGGCATAAAGGGAGGTTGTTCTTGAAAATTATGCTTAGCTTGCTGAATGCCTATCAACCACATTTTTCAATTTCTTTTATTGTATCACTTTCCATTAAAATCCGTTGGCTATATAGTGGTTTACTATGTCTAGTTCTTCTCCAGATATATTTTTTCTTTCTTTAGTGAATTTATTAAACATAACCAGACTTTTCTTCAGGTTTATTTTTAAGCCAAATGGTTCTCCTGTTTCGTGCAGCTTTTGTATGTGTGTTTGTAGCTCTTCTGGGTCTTGTGAGAAGAGAAAAACATCATCTGCGAATCTTAAGTTATTTAAATAGGCGCCATTGATTTTTATTCCATCTTTTGCCCAGTCTAGTTTGTGAAATACTTCTATAAGGCAGGCTGAGAAAGGATAGGTGATATTGTCTTGAAAAGTTCAACATACTCCGATTTATTAGTGAAACGTCCGGTGTTCTTCATTGTCTGTCATTTTTTCATTAAATCAATGGTTTCATCAGAGATTTTTGACTGTACCAAGTGTTTTTCCGGCAGTGCTATAGATGTAACAGATTCAAGAATGTTTTTGACTATTTGTTCATTTTGGTCCGTAATATTTATTTCTTCCAAATCTTGCAATAGAGCAAAGCGATTTGACAGATTAATCTCAAAATCGTTCTTCTCCTCTAACAGCTTATCACTCTTTATTTTTGTTTTTTGTGATGTCTTTTATCATTTTCATACACTCTTTTTGACGGTTTATCTTTACTTTAGCTTATACCATTCTATGGTCACTTCCAATGTTAAAACGATTGATGATAGTACAATTGCAGAATATGGTTTTATCACTTGACATGATGTAGTCAATTTTGCTTGTGTACCCAGAGGGATTCTTCCATGTCCATTTTCTGCTAGCATTTTTTTGTATATTAAATTTAAAGTGTATATCAATCCAAAATTCTTTAGATGCATCTTTTAAAACATGAACCAAATTTGGTTAAACTATGACCAAACAAAAATGTCAGTCTTTTAGATTAGCCTAAAATACATTGGAACTGATAACATCATGCTGTAAGCCACCCAGAGTTGCTTGATAGTGAGATGAGCGACATATAAATTTAATAAATAAATTCAATACATAACAAACAAACTGAAGCTAATGCAGAAAAAAACCTGACTCCACGTTCAGTAAAAAAAATATTCAAAGCAGATTTCCAGAAAGCTTGGTAGAGTTTAATTGGTCATCTCAGTTGTAGACAAGCTAATTGTTTCCTAATATAATGCACCCAAAATTTGAGGGAGGTGAGTGCTTGAGCTTCTTCACTCAAGCAGCTAAGGAGATTTGTGGCTGGGCCTAACTTCTAGAGTGAATCTGCATCCCACCCTGTCAGGCCAATCCTCTGTTCAAGGATTGCCCAGTTCGAGAGAATTTCCAACAAAAACAACACAGTGTGGTTGTCTTCTCTCGTTCAAGGAATTACACAGAGGTGATTCAACAGACACGATTTCCTCCTGAACGTATCCTTCCCTCTCCTTTGCCCTTTCAAAATCCACTATGGAATGAAAGACAGTGTATTTTAATTAGTCACACTAAGAGCTTTTTCTCGGTAATTATTATTTTATCCATTTATTCATCCTATTTCTATATCACCCATCTCTCCTAAGTGACTCTGGGCAGCTTACAATGAAATCGTGTCAGAATATAAAAGCATAAATAAGAACAAAGTTAAAAACAGAATTAAAAGGTAGGGTTGCAGTATTAAAAGTTAAAAAGTTAAAAAGCTGGAGAGAATACCCTCACAATACCGACCATCCTCACGGATGCCTAACACTCTTTGATCCCCTCTGCCAATTGGCAGAGCCAGGTCTTAACACTCTTTCTGAAGACCTGAATTGTCCCCCAAGTTAATCTTAAAGAGACAAAAAGAAAAAGAAAAAAAAAGGAGAAGCAGCAATAGGAGCCAAACATCTGATCATTAATATTAATAAACTGATAGCAGATTGAATGCCCAATTTAATCTTCTCCACTACTGTGAGTTACATTATATTTCTCCTTCAGTGATAATGATTATTTCCAAATCTGTGTTTGATGCAGATCTATTGGTAACCACTTTTGTCCTCTTGTTTTCTCATGATCTTGCTTCTCTGGGCCCTACTCCTGACTGATCTTCCTATATTTTCACGAGTTGGGGACTGAAATATTCCTTGAGTTCTCTCGCCCTTATTTTGTATCCTGTCGCAGCTTTTGTCAAACGAAAGAGACATGAGTAAGAGTCATTGTATATATAGTACAATCATTCTGAAATTCTCAAAGTATGGCAACCTGCAAGCCAAAATAGCCAAGCTATCATATTAAAAAAAAGAAAAGAAAAACAAAATCTATAACATACATTGATTAGGATGAACTAGAATGCCACAGCAAATAATGAGCAAGCTCTTTGGTTATGGAGCTCTCCTGGCTGGCAAGCTCTCCAAGTTGGCTCTTGGGATATATCCCAAGGGAGAGGGGGCTGGTTCGGACACTCCAGGAAGAGTCCGCCAGTGAGTCAACTCCAAAGAAGGCAAACAATGCAGAGAAATGGAGATAAAAGGGCCTCTGCCGACAAACACTCAGCCTGACTCCTCCAGAATAAGCTCCAGTCTAAGCAAACAGACCCTTTCTTTTTCTCGCCAGAACTCTTTCATGATTTAGATTACCACTTAAGTCTCCCTCTCTCTCTGACTGTCTGTCTCCCTCTGTCTCTCTCTGGTTGAAGCTGACTCGGTCAACTTCACACGAATCCAGTTCTAATGTAAACAGGCGAAGTCCTTTCCCTGCACCTCTTCTCCCCCACCGTCTCCCATCCCCCCCTCCCAATTGTATCGAATGCATCAAAGCCCCAAGTAAATTGCATCCCCTTTGACCTGTTGGTGATAAGTTCAGCCACAGTACATTAAAGCAGCCATGGCTGCGGTTTCATGGTCAGCGATGATGGAGCCAGAAAAGGAACTGCAGTCTTTTGCAAGCTCTAATCAAATCACTCCACTGCCCTTCAAACCTAAGAATGGATTGGAATCCATTCTTACAAACCCAAAGTTTAATTTTCCTTTTGGAGATGCAGAGCAGGGCTTAGACCAGGATGGCAGTAGACAGGTTCTAATCCATTTTGGTTTTCTTTTTCAGGCCCAAGTAAGGAATTGCCCTAATCTTGCCAAATCAGAATATGAAAAAGGTGAAAAATGGAGTCAATGACAGATCAGTTTGCAAAAGAAAGACAGCACTGTTGCCAGCCCTTTAAAATACTAGTCTTTAATATTCAGTTCCCAGGGAAAAGACAAAATTATTCTATAATTCAGCTCTAGCAGCGATGATTGTTTGTTCTCCCTGTTAGGAAAAAAAAAAAATCAAGATTCTTAGTATTACAAGAATGAATGATCAAACAGTAGAATTTAGTACGAATGCTGAATGAGTTGAATAAGTTTGCAAGAGAAGCAGCACAAATACTGATAAGGGAAACTGTTACTATTATTGGTAGCTGGAATCTAATGCACAATATAAATTTAATTCAATTTATTAGGAAGTCCATGTCACTCAAGGGTTTGCCCTCTAGCAATTTGCACACTATTATCTGCACACCAGCTCTCATTGTAGTGACAGATCCCAAGTGGATAGGATTCACATTGCCACTGCAATGTCTGTTTAGTCCCATCAATCAGCACAAAAGTCCTCTAAGTTATTCTCTGTTTAGCCTTGGTATTTGGAATAAGAGATCACAAACAAGCCTAGTGTTCCTATTTATATTTCACGTTAAGCCACAACTGAAATTAATAAGCCAACCACAAAGCTTAATTTAGAACTATTGTTTAATATTTTAATACAAGCCATGGCTTCATCATTGATATTTTGGCATCCCAGTAAGCCAAAAATAAGCAGCTGTGGCTTAGTACAATGTATGATCCACACTGTGACTAGATTTGCAACATGACATGTGGCTTACTTACCTGTAATTGCAACTAAGAGTAGGTAAGACTAAAGTAAACTATAAGTCTAAATAATATAACAATAATAGAGTTGGAAGGGACCTTAGAGGTCTTCTAGTGCAACCCCCCCCCCCCGCTCAGGCAGGAAACCCTATACCATTTCAGACAAATGGTTGTCTAGTCTCTTCTTATAAACTTCCAGTGTTGGAGCATTCACATATAAATAAAGATCTTTAAATACAATTGCCCACAGTCCCTCTCTGGTGTATGAAAATTATAGAGTGCATGGTAGCTGTGAGTGCTGCTCTACCCCCCTTCAACTAGTATTTCGTTGCCTTTCATATGCAAGGTATGTGAATCTACACAACTAGCCTTCATCTCCTTGGAGGCTCCAGACCGATTAAGTGAATATATTCACCTTTCATCTTTTGCATTTTAAAAGCATGCTCAGCATTGCCACAAACTGGCTATGACTAGTCACAAACCATTGCTTTAATAGAAGGCAAAATGAAACAATGCTTCTCAGCAGCCCTCTAATCTGTAGGGTAAATTTTATAATCCAAGCTTGCCTTGACTTTGGCTTTTTTTCACGTTGCAGCGAAGTTTTAGGCTTGCAACTATCGACCATCTATATTTTATAACAGTACCTCAAGGAGGTTTTTGAGCCCCATGATAGGTCCTACCAATAAAGCTAATTCTACAGGGTGATGGTGGTTCATAGCATGCCAGAGCCCTATTAGAAAAACAGTCAGGCACTAAAGAAGGTGCTTGCAAGCTTAGCCATGCTGGTGGCCGAGAGCTGCTGCATTCCTCTCATTTCCTCCTTGGCCTGCTGGAAGAGGGGTAATGAAAAGGTGAAATTAAGAACATTTAAAAAAAAATTAAAGTGCCAGAACTGCAGCAAACAGACAGTGTGGAGTATTTTCTCTTCAGGATCTCACTGACTCCTGGAATCAGCAACGTTTTCTGGCTGTAGGCATCAGTCTATGATCTTGCATGATCTTGGATGCTGAAAAGAGAGAGAAAAACTTGCCTGAAATCTCAGAAAATTGCTAAATATTATCAGATTTTGACTATATCAAACTATTTTAATGTTCACCTGAGATTTCAGTGTTCCCATGTACAATCCCATGACATTGTTTTTACAATCCCATCTTTTTGGGAGGAAAAAGCATGTGTGTCATGTTGCCAACCTGTGAGTTTCTCCATGCTATTCTCCCCTCACCATTTCTAATCTCTCCCATGCTCCTATCTATTTCTCCTTCCTTCTTTCCCCTTTCAATGGCACTTGTTTCAAACTGCTCTGAGCAGAATGCCGTATAAGCAAGAATTAAGATAAGGCAAGGCAAGGCAAGGCAAGGCAAGATAACCTTTATTGTCATTTTTTTACTGTGGGCACAACGGCACACATCAAAAATGAAATTTAGTTGCCCGCTCTCAAAGTGAAACACATACATGACACACACCTAAACATACTATATACAACATATGTATAGACCCATACCCCTACATATACATAACAAATAAATATTAAATACTGTCTATCTTGAATATATAACGGAAGGAGGAAGCTTGAGAGTTCACAAGGTTAATGCTGTATGGAATGAAACTATGGCTGAATCTGGATGTTCTGCTATGGATACCACGAAGCCTCCTCCCAGAAGGAAACAGGGAAAACAGGTCGTGAAGAGGATGTGTAGTGTCCCAGATAATCTTATGGACCCTGCTCAAGCAACGCTTCTGTGCTATGTCCTGGATGGGAGGGAGGGAACTGCCAATGATCCCTTCGGCCATCCTCACCACTCTCTGCACCGCCTTCCTGTCTGAAGCAGTGATGCTTCCAAACCAGACTGTGATGCTGTATGACAGGATGCTGTCCTGTAGAAAGTGGTCAGGACAGGGGAAGGAAGATGTGCTATTCAAAACACTGAAGAAGACTGCAATATAATCAGAATGGCACCATTTGCTAGAAGCATACAAAGTTTAACTTCTTCAAAATATTTTCTCCCAGAGTCAAATTTTGACATCCCTGTAAAATATCAGCAAGATGAAAAGCACATTTTTCCATGAAATAGGTATGGGATTCCTAAACATGGAACTCCAAGGACAGAGAAATTCTTTTCAGGCAGATGGATGCACTTGTTTTGGGCTAGTGATTAAGGCAACAGGCCAGAAAACAGGGGATTATAAGTTCTAGTCCTTTGGGCACAAAGTTAGCTGCATGACTGTGGGCCAATCATTTTCTCTTAGCCCTAAGAAGGAAGCAATGGCAAACAACTTCTTTGATCTTGCCAAGAAAACTGCAGGGACTAATTCAAACAGTCTCCAGGAGTCAATGCTGACTTGAAAGCACAAATATATTGGTATTATGCATGTATAGCACAGCACAGTGCAGTGCAGCATAATGCAGCACAACACAGCTAAGGTATGGTATAGTTAATGGGTAGGCAACCTTGGCTCTTTTATGACTCGTGGACTTCAACTCCCAGAATTCCTGAACCAGCCATGCTGGCACAGGAATTCTGGGAGTTGAAGTCTACGAGTCATAAAAGCCAAGGTTGCCTATCCCTGGTATAGTATGATATGGTACGGTATGGTATGTGGCGTGGCATGGCACGGCATGGCATGGTATATATCTATCCCAGCTATACCTAGCCACAGCATAAATATATCTTATCTTTTGAAATAGCCGAATAATCATATGGTATGGTGGCTAAGGTGCTGGTCTAGAAACAAGGAGATTATGAATTCTAGTTCTGCCTTAGACATGAAAAACTGGCTTGTTGACTTTGGGCTAGTGTCTCTTTCTCTCAGCCCAACTCACCTCACAGGGTTGTTGTTGTGGGGAAAACAGAGGAAGGAATATTAGGGTCTGTTCATCATATTAGGTTGTACAGGTTTTTGCAGCCGGAATATGGTAGCCCTAAGCAATGGAGACAGGAAATTTTATGTCAGCATATTTTCCTGCCAACTTAAGGATGTCTTTTCAGCCTAAACACTTATTGGGTAAGATGGATATGAGGGTGATATGATAGCAGTATTCCAGTACTTGAGGGGCTCTCACAGAGAAGGCAGAGTCAACTTATTCTCCAAAGCACTTGAAAGCAGGACAAGAAGTAATGGGTGGAAGACCATTAAAGGGAGATTCAACCTAGAGCTAGGATATCCAAGGTAGTATTGATGCATTTTATTAGCTTTGGCCAATTCATCAATTGCAACTTATCTGCAATAGGAAGGTCTAAATGACCCCTGGTTCAGTTATGTGTAATCTAGATTGTCATAATGTGCTCTGTGTGCATGGAACACCTATCTAGGCCAGGGGTAGGCAACCTTGGTTCTTTTATGACTCGTGGACTTCAACTCCCAGAATTCCTGAGCCAGCCATGCTGAGGGGAAAGGGAGAGGTTTCCAAGCTGAGCCATGCTGGCTCAGGAATTCTGGGAGTTGAAGTCCACGAGTCATAAAAGCCAAGGTTGCCTACCCCTGATCTAGGCATTCAGATCAAGTTCTACCTGCTGTGTTACATGGGCAGCCTATTTGTTTTCAGGCCCAGCGTAAAGTGCCGATATTGATCTTAGTCTAGCCTTAAATAATTTGGGATCATGATATCTGAAAAGCCTCCTTCTCCCAAATGATTTTGGCAGAGCATTAAGATCAGCATCAAGGGGCTTGTTTTCTGGTCTAGTAGCAAGAGCTACTATGATGGTAAGTACTAAAAGCAGGGATTTTCTCGAATAATGCCTCACCTCCAGAATCCCCTTGCCCTTAAAGAGGTCTTCATTAAGGAAATAATTAAAAAAAAAATTATGTGTTCCTATATCTCGATCATTATACTGAGCTGTCTTTAAAAGCATCTCTGCTGTTGTATTTTAAATGTTGAAACATTGTGCTTTGTGCTATTTTACTGTTAGGCTAATATTCTTAATAATTCATTGTGTTCATCTGTAAGTGAAACATATTGCAACAGCAGGTAGCATGAAAGTTGGGATAGAAATCGAAATATTAATAATCCACATAGCTGTAATTTTTAATGCAGAAAAAAGCAAATGTTCTGACTTTATTAGCGTAATATGCCATCAATCCAAAATATAAAAGTAAAAATCGGAAAGATCTTCTGAATAATTTTAAAGAAAAATCAAAATTTTAGGCATTCTCTACATCAGGGGGCTTCAAACTTGGCCCTTTTATGACTTGTGGACTTCAACTCCCAGAATTCCTCAGCCAGCGATGCTGGCTGAGGAATTCTGGGAGTTGAAGTCCACAAGTCATGAAAGGGCCAAGTTTGAAGACCGCTGCTCCACATTATTGCTCTGCAGTTAACAACAGCAAGCCCATATCCAGATGTCCTGGTTTTGTCCTTGCTTACAGATAATGCATTCTGTCTGTCCAAAGGGCCAGGCCCAGCCACAAACATCATGAAATTTTGGACCAAGACAATTAAAAAAAATATTTGTTTTCTTCTGAGGAGTCTGCTGGATTTTTCATCGGTTTTATTTTTTTCATTAGCCAGAACAGGCTTTGTATTTATTTAATAAAGATTAGGATCTACTGCCTGCAGCCCACACTTTTTGCTTCTCTGTCAGGCCTGTAGCGTTTGGTCTTTGACAACATGTTTGATGATGTATGATAGGAGTTTAAATAGAGGGCAAAAGATGTCCAAACTCTTGAATTCACTTCCTGGAGAGTTCTTCATTTCCCAACTATTCATTGGCTGAATTGCTATACTTCAACTTCCAGCTTACTCCACCAACAAAGAATAAGTTAATTCTTGCTGCTGCTGTTCCTCATCTTAAATTAGCACATTGCCTTGTGGCCTTTCTGATACGGTACCATCTAGGTAACCCTTGTCTGAATTTGGGGTTACTGGACTAAAACATCCTAGAGGTAGAATGCAGCTAGTCCTTGACTTTTGACCACAATTAAGCTGAAAGTTTCTGTTGCTAAGTGAAACATTTGCTAAGTACATTTTGCCCCATTTTACAACCTTTCTTGCACCGTTGTTGAATGAACCACTACAGTTGTTAAGTTAGCAACACGGTTGTGAAGTGAATCTGGCTTCCCCATTGACTTTGCTTGTCTGAAGTTTTCAAAAGGTGATTACACAACCCCGGAACAATGCAACTGTCATAAATACGAGTCGGTTGCCAAACATCTGGATTTTGATGATGTGGCCACGGGGATGCTGCTAACGGTCGTGAAGTGTGAAAAACCTTTTCCAGTGCCATTGTAACTTTGAACGGTCACTAAACAAACTGTTGTATAAGTCGAGGACTACCTGTACGACGTGTGGAGGGGTAAGAGAAATGCCTAAGTGCTGCTCCTATCTCCAGTCTTACCGTGTAGCATTATGAGAGAAGTTGCACACCGACAGACTCTGCATGTACAATCCTGAACGCTGCATTTTGCAAGAGGATGTGAAGAGAAGGAGTTTGAGAAGGTCAAAACCCACTGCGTGAGTCATCCTGGTACATTCAGTCCTAGAAATTTGCAAAGCAGCCTGCTTAAAATGGACAAGTCCCCACTTGAGCCATGTGGGGCTGTCAAGAAGGGAAAAAGGAAAAAAAGGAAAAAAAGAAAAAGAAATGGAACCTTCTTATTTAGACTGGCTCCTAAACGGCTGCCTCCCTGAGGGAAGTCTGTTTCATCCTCAGTGCAGATAGTGTCAGGATGAAGCCCAGATTATTTCTGACAGGCAATCTGTTTTGAAAGCACCCTAGTGTCCTCAACACCCACCTCTGTTGCCATGCAAAAAATTTCCACCAGCATTAGTAGGGATACTCTTCTCTTCTTGAAGACAATAACCTATTTGGAGGCAGCGCTCACGTGAGCCACTTTGACTGCACTACCCTGTGTAAGAACTTCCATTACCAGGGAACTGCTATTTACCTACATTCAAAATACTTATTCAATTGGTTAGCTAGCTGCAATGTTTCCTTCCATATGCATAGCTGTGACATGCCTTTTGCAGCATGAAAGGCTACTGCTGTCACAGGATGGGCACTTACTGAATGGTGCCCACAACATCACTGTAGTATCTGTCCCTGGTCTTTTTCTGTGTTACTAGATCACGGTCCCTTTACTCCTGCTTTTCTCCTTTGGAAATGATGTACTTGCAGTTCCCCAAACTTCTACACTTCTTGTAATGTAAACTTCTCTCTTTCTAATCAATTATCTCTGCAGCAAATCACGTTCAGTCGATCACATCACATCCATGGGAAATAGATAAATCAGCGCTCTGCAGGAGAGAAATTTTAGGTGACCACAGATGACTGGCGGGCAGACAACCATCAAGCCAGATGTCTAAGGCATCGTTCTCAATGGGACCAATTTTATTAATTCTTCCACAGATCTGTAATCAGATGCAGATGTGTACGGATGCCACTTTCTCCCTTGACAGGATGATATGGATGAATAGCTTACAAAGAGGGATATCTGTTGCCTGAGATAACTAGGCATTTAGTAAATGGCTTTTTGTCTTTATCCTTTGTCTGGTGTAGTTACTAGGAGGGTAAACAAATCACAAGAGTGTTATTCCTCTCAGTTGTGGAACTGAATATGGAGTAGCAACAAACACTTCCATTGATTGAACTGGCATTTCAACTCACAAGAGGGACTTCAGAGGACCAGTTGCTGGCCACCTGCATGTGATAAAATGCCCAGAGACACCTTGATACTAAGATGGGGATGTCTAAATTTGATAGGTACATAAATGAAATAAAACATAGTTTTCGGCACAAGAAATAAAGGAAGGATAGATATTGACTGGACCTAGACAACTTTGAAAGTAACTTAGGTGGATTTTGTCATTCCTTCAGATCTTGCTGCCAGAATCCCTCACCACCCTTCACCACTAGCCATGCTGGCTGAGTTGATGAGAAAATAGTTCAGAAACTCTAGGACAGGGGTAGGCAACCTTGGCTCTTTTATGACTCGTGGACTTCAACTGGCTCAGGAATTCTGGGAGTTGAAGTCCACGAGTCATAAAAGAGCCAAGGTTGCCTACCCCTGCTCTAGGAGGCTACAGTCTTCCCATATGCCAGTAGATTGTTGGCATTGTCCTTGAAAGTCTTCCCTGTTTTCCTAATTGCAATTGACAAATTTACTTTTCCTTTTTAAAATTACCCTACTTTTTCTTCCCTTTCTAAGCTGTTATTCTTGCTTCTAAATCTGTACTTTGTCTAGTCCTTTAAAAGCTGCAGAAAAACTACTGTCCCATAATGCTCTGTCAGTATTATTTTCTCTTGTATGGTCCTCCAAGCAGTAAACGGGCAAAGAATGAAGTTACTGTCCAGTTTATGAAGAGAAAGTTAATAAAAATTGTGGACCGCTGTCAACACTGTGAGATTTTGGAATGTTTTGATTAGTAGCCAACATTTTGACTGAAGCAGGATTATCATCAGATTACATTAATCCTTTTAAAGTAACTTTCCCCAACCTGGGGCTCTCCAAATGTGTGGGGATTCCCCACTCTCAGAATTTTCATTTACAAGATCACTTCTGGAAAAAGCGGGGTTTACTAAAATATGTTGATGTTAGTCAAAAAGTTGAAAGCTCTTTTTCCTTTTTAAAGAGAGGGGGGAAATGGAGGAGGGGGAGAGAAAGCACTGAACTTTAAAGGCCACCTTTAATAATAAAAAAAAAAACTTCAACTATTTTTAGTAGCACTCTGTTATTGCAAATATCTGTAACTAGAAAGAGCTGGGCAGCTTTATGACCAAATGATCAACTATGTAAACTGGGTTTATGCAATGCCTGCTTAAGGGCACAGGCTCCTTGCCTGCAGGAATTGAGGATGGAATTTCTCCCCCTTCCCCAGCATTGCACAACTGACCCAGGTGCATAGTGGGGACATGGGATCCCCCTCCCTTTTCTTTGGAAGCAAAAGTACTTAAGAAGTTTCTTCTACCTTATAAGATTTGCTAAGCCAAAATCATCACCCCGTGTCTCATGTTATATCTAGTATAACAAGGAAAGGGGGGAGGTTTGGGAGGGGGACTTCCAGTCATTTAAAATGAATATTGTTTTGGCTAACTTGCTATGCATATTTTTTGTGTATGTGCATTGTGTGTTTCTCTACGTGCTGCTTTGGCAACTGCTATTTTGCAAAGTCAGGTTTTACCGGCTCAAGAGTGTAATTTCAGGTGGGCACAAGAAAATTCATGGAGATTTGCAAGCCCAGAATAAACAGGCCAGCTATGTTTACAGACTCCTGAAAACAAGGAAGGCAATCCTATTGCAAGCTATGACTGATCCTGGCTATCCAAATAACAAATGACCCCAATAACAAACATGATTTATTTGATTATGAAAATATAATTTGGAGCACACCCAAGCAGTAGAGCATTTTTTCACATTTACCACATGCATTAAAAAAAAACCTGTGAATGTTGAAAAAGATGGTATTCTAGACACAGAGTTGTGTGATTTTAATGGAGCTAGTAATGTGCTTAAGTTTCTCTGCCTGGAATTAATAGCACTTAAACAATTAAATTTACTTGCAAGACCACTATATTTTGATTCACACTGTTAATTCTTTCTCAGTATTATCAGCAGAGCTGAAATCCAGCACAGATCATTCCAGTACAATTCTCGATCTACACCATTATTTTTTACAAGTGCTTTCAGCACTCAAAACCAGACAGGTAGTTGCTGCTGGTCTTTCTCCTTTTCTACTTGGGTTGTATCATGAGTAAATAAAATAGCATGGGTTCTCCCTCTTCTCCTTTATATGTCATTTACACTCCCTTCAAAATGGTTTGGGGAAAGGAGCTAGGGAACACATGAACCCTTAATAAAGATAACATCTAGCTTGAACTTCTATAAAAACTAAACTTAAATTCCCAGTTACTAAGTATAAATGGCAGAGTTGGGGGTAGGGAGCAGAGGCTGTAGTTATTTATTAATAGAAGGGCATTTCAATATAGATCTGAGCAAATGATACCGGCTTGAATGGCGCCATTTAATGAAACAATTGTTGATATGTTTTATTCAGCCAGCTCAGACATCTCCACACCCATTAGGCTTGCTTCTTAATGACCAAAAATATCATGCAGGAGACTGACCATCAGGCTGTCATAGTTCCAAACAGACTGGTCAGGATGAGATCACTAACATCTGACATTTGCAGAGATGGTGTACACGGTTGCACCAAGAGATTGATGCCCACTAGCTGAGCCTGTCATCCTCATGTCATGTAACTTATGATTATTCCACGGTGGTCCTATTTACAGCAAAGAAGAAAAGGCCAGTCAGAACTCTGGGCTGGTGGCATTAGACAATATTCTAAAATACTGCTCTAATAGGCTAAATGCTCCTGGTTGCCTAGAACAGAGTATTCTGAAGTGCAAGTCTTCTTTTTGACTTGGGCTGTATCATGAGTAAATAAAACAGCATGGAGTTCTCCCTCTTCTCCTTTATATGTCATTTATGTTCCCCTCAAAATGGTTTGGGGAAAGGAGCTAGGGATGAGCTATGAGTACTTGGTGATGAGGACAATATGTGTTTTTCTAAGTGTATGATGAAGACGTAATCAGTCAGAGGCTTAAAAAAGTAAAGATGGTATCTGTAACTGTGTGATGGAAGCCCTGCCCTTCTTTTAAGTGTATTGCTCCCAAAGCTTTTCAAAAAAAGGAGGTGGGGGGCTTCTGTTACATAGTTACAGACATCATATTGATTACTTTTTACCCCCTCCCAGGGAACCATGAACTTATCCCTATTCTCTGGAGGTAGAACCTTCAGTCAAGGTTTAGGGCAGGATCCCACAAAAATTCTTGAGCTTTGGCCTATTTGGTTAGGTGCTTTGAACTACCACTGTAGTTTTGATTTTGCTGCTGCTATTGGACACCCTAACTTCTGTGTTCTAGTCACTGGAATTCATGATCAGACATTAAAAAGTGATACTTCATATTTTCCAAATGGATGTAGACGTTGTTGAAATTAAGTAGTGTGTATTGCATGGCATAGTTCTTTAAAATATTCTTTAAAACAAGTATATATGTATTCATTCTTTCAATCCTGCCTTCATCCTGAATGTATGTTAGCACACTGCAGGTAGCTCCTAATTACTGGGATATGGACAAATGTATGTTGTAAATGACAAGTAAAATACTATACCTTTAGATTAGAAATGGCAACTTGTAAGGAACAGCATGGGAATGCTTAGAGTAAAACTGGGGGTTTTATTGCACTTCTGCTACCCTGGCCAAAATGTGCCAAAAGGTAGTAGTACTGATCTTACTATTAGCAAGAAATGTTGGCTTGGATACAATTCTGCTGACCTTCACTAGAGTGTCTCTATTTTATTAAAAGCATTATATGAAAGCCTTGATTGATCAAAGTCACAATAGGCTGTGATGAATAATACCTATGGGCTACATGACTGAGGTGACAGCATTTGGGAAAATGCAACTTGCAAAGTAAGATGAAGAAATAATAAAGAGCAAGGCTTAATGAATGAAATGAAAGAGAGATTAAAACAAATCTGTTCTATGTCTGTAAAGAGAGGAGAAAAAGGGAAGATGCAATAGATGTGAATGTCGATGACTTTTTTGGGTGGGGGAAGAAGGGGTTTGATGCATATCTAAAAGGGAAATGAACAGGTAGGTTTAATTGTGAATAAAAAAAATAAAAGCTTTCCTCTAGATTGTTGTGGATGCATATAAAATGGGAATTTATAAGTTGGTGAAAGTTGCATGTTATACTCTAATGAATGAGGATAATGGAGGATGTTTTGGGGAGATGGGGTGGAATTTGCTGCTGTTGCTCCTTGATTTCAGGCTCTGCATATTCTTCTACTTCGATCTCCCAAAATCTTCCTTTTGCTCACCTTCACTAAATCATTCTCAATAAGAGAATGTGGTGATGTATATCTTGCCTTTTTATTCATGCAAGTACATGCCAATTAATAAAACAATGAAGAGTACAGTATAAACAGTTTCAAAACATAAGGTTAACCCTAAAAGGAACCAACAGTTGAAATCATGGCAATAGAGATGCCTCTTTAAAGATATCTAAATTTCTGAATGAATGTCTTGAAGGATTCATGCCTTGAAGGATTCATGAATGTCTTGAAGGATTCTGTAGTCTTGAGTGACAGAGGGGTAAGGCTCATCCCATAATAGGAGGCAAGAGTATTAGGAATGTTTACCATATTTGTCATTGTTTTCTCACATCTCAGAGGTAGGATACAAGAGTTAGATTTTGTGTAGATGTCAGCCACAACTGACCCCAAAAGTTATGTTGCTAAGCGAGACATTTGTTAAGAAAATTTTGCCCCATTTTACAACCTTTCTTGCCACAGTTGTTAAATGAATCACCACAGTTGTTAAGTTAATAACACAGTTGTTAAGCGAATCTGGCTTCCCCATCGACTTTGCTTGCCAGAAGTTTGCAAAAGGTGATCACATGACCTTGGGACACTGCAACCGTCCTAAATATGAACCAGTTGTCAAACATCTGAATTTTGATCACATGGCCATGGCGATGCTGCAAGGATTGTAAGTGTGAAAAATGGTCATAAGTCAATTTTTTCTGTGCCGTTGCAACTTCAAATGGTCACTAAATGAACTGTTGTAACTGGAAGACTACCTGGAGTAATCATGGGAGAAACAACAGCAATAGCACTTAGACTTATATACCGCTTCACAGAGCTTTACAGCCCTCTCTAAGCGGTTTACAGAGTCGGCCTATGGTCCCCAACACTCTGGGCCCTCATTTTACCGACCTCGGAAGGATGGAAGGCCGAGTCAACCTTGAGCCGGTCAGGATTGAACTGCCAAACTGATACAGCTGGCAGTCAGCAGAAGTAGCCTGCAGTACTGCATTCTAATCACTCTGCCACCAAAGCACCAAAGGATTTGTTGAAGTCTACAGATGAGAGAAGCGGTGGTCCAATACCATGTCATGGTCCCATTTTTGGGATACAAAACCATTTGCTGATATTTATGAGCAACGTCTGTACAAGTATCAGGCAATCCAAACAACACTGCCAAATCCTTCGTAATTCTGTTGGGTTTGGCTCCTAAGGCTACAATATAACAATCGCATACAGAAAAAACATACATTTCACTTATCACTTATCTAAAATTGCATTGGTATTTTTTAAATTTTGTGTGTGTGTGTGTATGCCTCTGCATATGTGCATCAGAATTATTTCTCTCTGAACCAAGCCTCTCGAAAATAAGGAAAGAAAGGCCATCTCCTCTTGAAGGGCTGGTAACATCTCTTTCATTAACACTTGTTCTCCGTTCACATGATTATAGACGGTTCCCCAAAGTCTCATCTTTAGCCTAGACTCATTAGCTGTGCAAATAAAATGCACCACAGTCAACTGACCGCCAATTACACATCCCTTTCTTCAGCACAAAGCCAATGACAATTGATTTGAGGGGAGGTGTCTTTGGGGAATTGCTTTCAGTGGGGGGGGGACAGACAGGGTCAGCTGTTGCTCTACCTTCTGAGACCACCAGGTTTTCCCACCACTCTGAGAACCCTTGGGAGATAGCTTGCTCCTCTTGTCAAAAGCTTTGGTCTTTCCACATTGTTAATCTCCATTTGCCCAGTTGCTCCCAAGCTCCAGAACTTCCCTTGGGAATCCTGTGAAAACAAGCTGGAATTTTCACCGTTGCTTTCCCTCCTTCCTCTTAAGAAATGTTCAGCACAAAAGGAGGCAGGAGGAAATAATGTGTTTCCTTAATTGATTGGGTTGGTGGCAGCAAAGGGAAAGATGCAGCACCAGCACTGCTAGAGGAAGTAGTGCCAAAGTCCTTTTGCACTTTCGAAGTAGACAAGGTTCCTGATCATTGCCTTTTAATTGATACACAGTGTGAATCGGATATAATAATGCCCAGTAATGTTTGTCTCCCTTTGTGGGGAATTTTCTTACTCAGAGATAGGAATGGGCTGTTCTCTGTTCCTTCCATGGTGCAGTTGCTTAACATTAACAGATTCCAAAGGCATTTCACGGAATTTATTTATACCCCACTGGCTGGAATCAGAGTTCCCTTACCTGGAACAAGGGCCTGCTTCAAAGGAAACCACTGTTTCTTTCCAGTAGGGACACATACAGTATTTCAAATTTCTCTCTCTCTCCCTCTCCCTCTCTCCTATGTCTGTCTGTCTGCCTGCCTGCCTGCCTGCCTGCCTGCCTGCCTGCCTGCCTGCCTGCCTGCCTGCCTGCCTGCCTGCCTGCCTGCCTGCCTGCCTTGCCTGCCTGCCTGCCTGTCTGTCTGTCTGTCTGTCTGTCTATCTATCTGTCTATCTATCTATCTATCTATCTATCTATCTATCTATCTATCTATCTATCTATCTATCTATCTATCTATCTATCTATCATCTGTCATCTTTCTCCATCAATCATACTTTGGAGCTGCCATCTTCCTGACAGAGGGACTCTGGGTAGTGTACAAGGAAATATTGAAACATAAAAATAGTATACTGTATAAAAGTTAAAATTTAAAAAGGGGCAAGGATGATTAAAAACAATCTTAAAAATTAATTAAAAAGGTAAAGGGAGGGCTTCGGGGGCACTAACCATCCCCACGGCTCTGTGCTTATCTGTATTCCCCAAACAAGGCTGCAGAGCCATATTTTCACAATATTTTGGAAGGCCAGGAGAGTATTCCGCAGGGGTGGAAAGCAATAGCAGAGAAGACCCTAGACTCCACCAGTTGGAATTCTTTAACTGACGGGGTCATCAACATATCTTTCCTGCCTTACACTGATAATATTCCTACTCCATTTTGACTGTCACTGGGGAAGGAGCAAGAAGTAAGAAATGACAATGTATTGATGGAGCATAAAGGGTAAATGGTCCCACAGATAAGAAGATAAAATGGCCACATAAGACATCCATAAACACTTTGTATTGTGAAGAAGCTCCCAGAAAATATTCCAGGTGGTTTAAAACTTAGAGTCAGTTATGTGGTAGAACAAGAGGAACTCAGATGATCCAGTGAGTCTTTGGCAATGGTCCTAGCTGAAAGAAATGGAAAGCATTCTGTATTCATATTTGCTGAATACTTTAGTCAGTAGTGGTTGTGACCAGACCACCTGGCTATTGGGGTCCATGGATAGAGTGACTTTCAAATAAACAGTAGGATTCCAGCTTCTGGGTAAGGGAGGCATCTACCTTGTAAATGGTACATTTTATGCACTAACCCCATTATAGGAATGCAGGAAGTTGCTGCCATCACTAATAAGCCTGTAGCAGCAAGAAAGCAAAGCCTTATTTTTACCTAGTCATGAGCCTCTCTCTTGCTGTTGCTTTGCATGTAAAGGACAGAACACATTTTTGACTAGGCTTCTATCAGGTTTTGAGAATTCTTTACACCTATGGAAGGAGATAGACACTTTGGTCTGTCTATATATGCATGAATATGTGTCCAGAGCAGTGTTTCTCAACCTTAGCAATTCTATGATGTGTGGACTTCAGCTCCCAGAATTCCCCAGCCAGCGAGTCTGGGTGGGAATTTTGGGAGAAAGTCTGCACATCTTAGACTTGGCAAGGTTGAGAAACATGCTCTTTGAGAATCTAACACAACTGCATATTCTAGTTTTGCTGATGTTTGTCCTCCAGCTTACATGGCACATCTTACACGGTACATCTTACATTTCTTTGAGAGACTCAGCCAGGTTTCCTTACTGTTTATTGAATTTCCTTTTCCTTTATTGTTATCTTAGATATTCACACCTCAGCCACTTTCTGTAGTCTTGCATTTAATCTCCAATTAAACTGAGCAGATTTAGAGTGTCATTCTATTGTCTCTTACTCAGAAGTGTCCCATCATACTTAACAGAAGAAATTGCCTAGATTTTGTTGTAGATCATAATTCCATGCAGGTTTTCCCATGGAACACAGAACTATTTATTTCCAGTGCGGATCGCTTAGCAGATGACAGCATCTGGTTGACTTTGGGTGAACTTTGAAACAGGGAAGGACCTCATTAGAACTTGGATGGGAGACCTCTAGAGCAGAGGTCCCCAACCTTTTGGGCACCAGGGACCGGTTCTGTGGAGAGAGGTTTTTCCGCGGACCGGAGGGCGAGTGGTTTTGTGTGCGGCCTGCATCCCGCGGATGGGGCTTTGCTTTCTTGTATGAACCGGTTTCTGGCATGCCGCGGCCCAGTACTCATCCACGGACCGGGAGTTGGGGACCTCTGCTCTAGATAATTCTAAGCTTGGATGGCAAGCCAGTTGGCATATTACCAGAAGCCAGTTGCAAGTTACTATCTTATTGTTCCTAAGAAAACTTGATGGATATGTACAGGTCAAGTAATCACCAGAAACTGAAATGAACTCGATGGCATTTTAGACATGCACATGATTCTCTTATCTGAAATTATATATTTCAGATATATTTCAGATATATATATTTCAGAGTACAAATACTCATAAATTAATTTGAAGCAGACAAGATGGGAAAAGAAAAAGACTGCAAAAAAAAAAAAATACAAACCCCAAACAAACCAACAAACCCCACTTCCCTCATCTGAAGCATGAAAGATAAATACCAAAAATATACGGGCTCATCCTCATCCCCATATCTCTGGGAGGGAGATAATATAAAATCTACATTGTCAAATACAAACCAGTCAACATAAAATATGAATGGCAGAGCTACTTCTATTAAGTCACGTTTTATGGTGCAAAAATGAAAATGATTGCCACCAGTTTCAAGAATGGATACTAACTCTTCTTTCCTTTTTCATTTGTCAGACATATTTTTGGGCTTTGTCATCAAAATGCAGAATTTTTTCTAGCTGTGCCAAATCTTGGTAGGTCCATAATAAGTGCTTCACCCTCTATCCTCCAGTTGCTTTGGATTACCTTCCCCATTTAACATTACTCCAGAGTGAGAAAGGCTAGCACAGATGAGAAAGTTCTTGCTTTTCTCCAGGGTGGTTTTCCACTATGGTGCGTAACTGTGGTATCCATTCTTTTACTGCCATGATGAGACTGTTTAAGCATGCTGTGTAGCATTCCTCTCTCTATTCTAAGGTGTGGATTGAGCTTCTCATGTGAATCAGGTGCCATGAAGAATAGCACCTTGGGAGACAATAATCTGCGTCTTTATCCTCCACCCTTGCTCATCAGAAAGGGAAAACAGGCCCATGTTTCAGCAAAGGGCTTTGAAGGCCCCTTGAGGGAAATGATTAGGATCGTGGGGCCTGGAGGCCTGATTAGATGGGAATGCCTGCTGCAGCTTGATAACTCAGGGAACAGGAGGCTTCAAAAGCCATATCAGATTCTTTGGTAACCTATTGTTTAAATAAAGATGGTGGGATGGATGAATGGGAAGATTTAGAAATCTACACCAGTGTATTCTGACTCATTCTTAAACACACACAAAATATGCACATTTGGAATACTTAAATATATGTCTAAGTGCAAGTTGTAAGATCACCACTTCCGTATATCATCAAAATATCCCATTAACTTGCTGCTTTTCTCCCCCCCCCCTAGTTTTTAATCTCATCTGGAGGCCACTAGCTGAGGGAAATCTGATCGAGATTATCACAAAAATGAGAAAATAAAATGATCAGAACTGTCCTTAGGGTATGCATAGGGAATCTTTTTAAACATTTATAATAACTTGATTAACAATAGTGAAGAGATAGCTTGCAGAAGTCTTTTATTATAGTTAGAATAACCTGCCAAATGCACAGGATGAAATTTATGGAGGAATCATTTTTCTTTATATAATTCGTCCATCCAGAACTACAGGACATTTTAATTTATTCACCCACATATGTGTGCGTCAAACACATATAGCAGTATATCTGACGTGCAAATAGATGAAGTTCCTACATAGTGGTAAGCTGAAAAGCTATGATGCTGAATATTTGAGCTGCACAATTGTTTGGTACAACAATTTGTAAAATACTGCTCTGAACTTGGTACTTTGTTGGCAGTCCTGGAGGAAGTATTTTCTGTGAATGCCCATACAGCATATTCTCCGAAACCACAGGGCAACCTGGAGCCTTCAGGAGGTTGCAAGGCTTTGAAATGCATTTCCAAATAATTCAGACAGGTCCTACTAGACATAGCATTTAAAATAACAGCCCTAGGATTTCAATGTAGTTTATGCCCTTGATGTTAAAAGTCAGAAATAAATGTTTATAAGCAGGATTGGTCCTTTGTTGGGAGAATTCCAGGTAATATCAGGGCTATAAGCTACACAGGCAAGTAACAGCAACAACAACAACAACATTGTGTGGAAGGTAATGGCAAATAACTTTCATGCTGCTGCCAAGAAAGCAACACAGCATAAAGTCTCCATGATTTCACCCAGATCTGACTTGTTGTTGTTGTTAGTTGCGAAGTCGTGTCCGACCCATCGCGACCCCATGGACAACGTTCCTCCAGGCCTTCCTATCCTCTACCAATTTCTGGAGTCCATTTAAGCTCACGCCTACTGCTTCAGTGACTTGCACATAGATAGCATAATTTTGACTTTTCGCTCTTCAGGCATGAGAATACATGATTAAATATTTTATAGAAATTAATCTGTACATACTATCAAGACAAACTAGCATAAAATTTTCATTTATCAAATGCATTCTTACCTATCAGCTTGAATGATACAAATACATCCTTGTGGATTTGCATAGTACATTGTTGTCTAAAGTGAAAGATTCCTATACAGTACATTTTTTGTAAATTGAGAACTGCAAAGAACAACCAAAAAGGCATTCAGATTCTATTTTTGAACTTCAAAAAGCTTCAGCAGCCATTAATAAAGTCAATTCTGCATAAAATAGGCAGACATCTCTGTTTTTACTTTTACCGTATGGAAGTGAAAACATTTCAATGATTTACTCTCAACATCACGGTGTTCTACTTCTCCCCTTTTCCCAGCAAACGTGCCTATTTTCTTTGACCCTGACCTCAAAACTGTCAATGCAATGAATTCTAAGCCCCCATAAACTTCAGGGGTTGTGACAGTTGGAAATGACCTTGCAATTGTCCAGGCTATAACTCTCTGACTGGAAATTCAGCTTCCAGGAACTCAGATTTCACTGGGGAAAGCATACCACCCCAGGTAGCCAAAGGAGAATTCAGCTATAGTAGAAAATGACATTTAAGTGAGATGGGAGATATATTATTTTGATAGCTAGATGGATAATAGCTAGATGATAGCTAGATGATAGCTAGACAGACAGACAGACAGACAGACAGATAGATAGATAGTATAACAAATAGATGATAGATGTAGATAGATGATATAGATATAGATATAGATAAATATAGATGATAGATAGATAATAGATTAACAAATAGATGATAGATGTAGATAGATGATATAGATATAGATATAGATATAGAGATAGATAGATAGATAGATAGATAGATAGATAGATAGATAGATAGATAGATAGATAGATAGATAGATAGATAGATAGATAGATAGATAGATAGATAGATAGATAGATAGATAGATAGATAGATAGATAGATAGATAGATAGATAGATAGATAGATAAATGAAAGAAAGAAAGAGTTGAACTGAAGTGGAAAAGGGAAGAATGGCATAGCCCGGAAGAGAACCCAAATCTGATTTTTTTTCTCAACATCCTTTCTTTTACATTATTTGAATCAGACTTCTAGAATAAAAAAGTAAGCCAAAGTGTGATAGCTGAATTTCCTGTGTGACCTTGAAAGAATGTCTAAGGTCTGTCCTAGCAATTCCGAGAGAACCAAGATTAGAGTTTTCTATGCTATGGAAGTTCCAAATGTCCCGTAAAGCGAATAAACGTAAGCTCCTGAAAGAACTCATTAGATGAAAGTTGCTATGTGAATGTTGTCTTACTCAGGAAAGTATCATGTCTACCAAAGATAAAACACGAAATAAAAGGAAATACAGGATTGTAAAAGAAGACACCATTTGGCATTTGCTTTCTAACGTAAAAGTATGATACTGATGCACATTTAGGAAGAATTGCTCTGAGGGTGAAGTTCGTTCTCTGAGCTTGTGAGTTGGTTTCCGTTTTGTTACCAGGCTAGGTAACATCTTCAGATGTTTATTTTTTGATAAAAATACATGTACTATAAAAGAAAAGACTATCAATCTGCTGCTTGTTAGATGGCTGTTGATAATGCCCTGTCGCCTATAGCAGGAATGCTCCACCCAAAATCTAGTCCGCATACCTTATTGTTTAAGAGCTATGGGAACTGCAGCCCTAAATACCTAAATGCATCATGGCTCAATATTGACTGTTTATTGGTTCTAATTCAGACTGAAGAAAACCGATCCACCCTTTCCATTAACATATTTTTCTTTATTAACCCTTAAAGCCACCCATTAATGCAAAATGTTGTGTGAGAATTGTTCCTGTGCAAGATTATCAAGCTGATAGGATGGATTGGATCAAATTCTTCTGTTATAAGTTCGCAAGTGTTCATGTCTCACAGTTCATATTCAAACAGCAAAATAATAGTTTAATAAGGGATGGAATTTATTGTCAAATAGACTTTGCAATACCGGCAGGGGTGATACAAAGATGAGAGGATATGGAGCATGTGCAGAAGGCCCATTTCTCAAGCTGCAATACAGCTAACCTTTAGGCACGTAAAAAGTCAAGCTTCAGGCTTTCAAATAGTTTCTCAGAAATTAAGCACTAAAAGTGACTCATTTGTTCTGAAGCCTCATTTTAGTCAAGGAAAATTAATCCTTTTCTAAAGCTTCTGGATTTCCTATGAAAAACAATGAAACGGTTAGATATGGGAAAAGAAAGAATGTGCAGAGTTTTAATACTGATTTATTAATGCTAGTGATTTGTGTTTTTGTTTTTAATTGTAAATTCCATTCTAAGTATATATTTTAGATATAATCTAATCTAAATATGTGAGTGCTTTCTTGTGTGCTGCTGTAGAGCCATGTACTGTATATGAATGTGCTCAGAAATCAGGTATAATGGTGCTCACAACTCAACTGAGAAGCACTGCTGGAGGTAGCCTTAAGTCAATTTTTGTTGTTATTGTGTTAAATTAGTATTTCCCCCCTTATTATAGCACAGATTTTGTTGTGGATATAATCTGATGCATTTAGTCAATCGTTCTGTTGGTTGTGTTCTCCAGTCACTTTGAAGAGTAGGATTGGCTCAGCTGATAACTTTAGGCCTGGGGTGGAGATGATCCTTCCTTTCTGGCTTCTGGACTCTGTCTCCTAGGCCATTCTGCCACAGTTCTGTGTAAAAGTCCAGTTCTTTCAATCCAGCTTTCCCCCTGTTTCTTTTTTTTCAGGTCAATTTTGGCTCTTGGACTAATCCTCAAAGTTTTCTTGGTAAGATTTTCAGAAGTGATTTGTTCTTGCCTCCTTCCTAGGGCTGAGAGAGACTGGTTCAAAATCACCCAGCTAGCTTTGTGTCTGAGGCAGGACTAGAACTCACTGTTTCCCGGTTTCTAGCCTGATGCTTTAACTACTACACCAAACTGGCTCTCCTCTCCTTTGTACTCGCCAGATTTCCAACTGATTAGCTTGAAGACCTGGCTCCGAAACAGGGCTAAAAGTTGACCAGCAGTCCGGGTAGCCCATGTTGTGTCACCTGCTGCTACTCAGTAGATAATTGGGCTCTTTTTGAGCATGAGTTTAATATCATCCTGTAAAACCCGGTTTACCAAATCCAATGCTGAGTTCCCAGACAATGCTCAGTCAAACAACATTATGTACTAATGCATTGTATCAGTTTGCTAGACTGTGCTGAGCATAGTTGCTCTATGGAGCTTTACCACCACTGTTGTTAAACACACAAAGGAAAGTCCAATCCTTCTATTACTTATCTCCATTCATGGCAAAGTACTCTTATTTTTATTTTTTACTGAAGTGGAACTGAGTCTCAGACATAATGACCTATCTAAGCTTCACTGATTAAAGTCATGGCAAATTATGAATTGAACATAGACCTAAGACCAATGAACTTTCCAAATGTGCTGGTTTGTTGTGTTACCGTATCAATTTTTTTTATATTTTAAAGCCAGAAACCTTGGTAATTTGTGGTAGTGGCAAATTACTTTGGTAATTCCAAATTACTGCTAATGTAGATTTTGATTTTTAAAGGGAATGGTAGATTAGTAGAAATAGTGACTTAGACCAGAGGTCTCCAGACTATGGCCGGCAGGCAATATCTGACCTTCTGGAAGGTTTCTTCCCTCCTGCCAGCTCCTCCCATGTGCTGTGCTCTGATCCTTTCCAAACAGCACAGAGAGAGAAAGCAGGGATGTATTCACCACTATTTGGAAAGGAAACTATGACTCTCTTGATTGCTGTGATGGTGGGGGGGGGGGTTGCAAGCCAGCTGGAGGGTTGCTGGACAAGGAAGGGGAAGCATCTTCCCCTTTAAAATCTGGAGGGTTGCTTCCTTTGCCTGTGGGAGTGGGGGGGAGAGGAGTGTTCTGGGCTGTTTGGCCAGGGACCTGATCCAACATAACTTCTCTCTGTTTTATGTTTTATACCCCAGACATAAGAACTGAGCTGAAACTGACTTCTGTTAGACAAATTCTTTGTGTGTCCAATCACACTTGGCCAATAAAGTCTTGCCTTGCCTTGCCTTCTCTTATTCCCTTCCCTCCCCTTCCATTCCATTCCGCAGTTCTATGGCTTAGTTGTGGAAAGGTTCTATCCTGGGTATTTCAGTTCAGAGAGGAGATCAAATCATTTCTTACAGAGAGGAATCAGCCTAAACAACAGTTATCAAACACTGACTGGCTTTGGAAATTGGCAATCTTTGCTGATGTGACAGGCCATATGAACCAATTGAGTCTAAAGTTCCAAGGTGGAAACAAATCTGATTTGTTAAAACACATCCATTCAATTAAATGTTATTCGCTCATTTATAAAATTGATTTTTCCCTCAGCCCTTGAATGTTTGAAAAATGTCCAATGTGGCCCTCAGACTGAAAGGTTTGGAGACCTGTGACTTAGATATTTGGGCTCCACATGAAATAAGTATCTAAATGTTACATTTTGGAATGGTGAGAATGATTAATTTAGAATTTTATTTCTGAATTTGTAATGAATGTTTAATTGAAAGAATTGAAATGACAGAATCTTTAATGAAAAGCATAAGTAACCATTTCCTCATATTGAGCTTAGATCTTGCTGACTACTCTGCTTTTAGACTATTTAGCTACAATATGGAAACTGTCGGTCATTGCCTTGTTCCTGAAAGATTTTAACTTCCCATTCTAATCTACAGCTCCAAGATTTCCTCATAGGTTGTCATCCAAGCACGGACTAGTTCTGACTCTGTTTAATTTTTCATTATCTGGCAAAGTTTTGCTCTGATGGATTTTAATGAAGCATTCTTTGAAAGCAAATGGTTTCTATTTGACTTAAGATAGTTACTAGAGATTTTGCAGTTCTTTAAACCTGGGTTATTCATAGGAGAGCAATAAGCCTAGTTTCAAATCAAACTTGTAACTTCCTTGCCATATGGAGTTTTTTTGGGGGGGTTGAAAACTACAGGAAGAGCCCTCTGTTTATTATATACTGTACATTCTGTTTGTTCAGAACTTCCAGCGTGGATGGAATAGATAGAAATGTCCTGCTGTGTAACAAATTATTAACCTGTCAGTTTGTGAGCATTAAGAAAAGAATGCACTGCATGGCAGAAACCAGCATTGGTTAATAAGGAATAAATCATGTCAAACTCATCTGACTTCAGTTTGGTAGAAAGACCAGTTTAACTAACAAGGGAATGTGATGGACGTTTAGGAAAGCATGTAACAAATTCTTCTAGGAGATTCTTGTAGAGAAGACAACAATATGCTACCATTAAATGGTGTAGATCAGTGACTCCACAAAAGCTGGAAGGAGGTGTTGAAGCATACTGCAGGGCTTCATCCTATGACCTGTGATGTTCAATGTATTTATAAATTGCTTGGATGAAAGAATTAAAATATGATGATCAAATTTGCAGATGACATAAGAAATGGGGCAGAAGGTTAACAAAAACTTTAGAGGACTATCAAGATTCAACTGGAACATTAGGGACAAAACAGCAGCAGCAATATAATATAAAATTAATACAAATACAACATTCTACATTGGGGTAAAAAAAATCACAGTGTGAGTACATAGGATGGGGGTACCACGTTGTGATGCAGTTCATGGAAAAAGATTTAGGCGTTCTCATGGTTCACAAACCAACGTAATTCCAAAGTGTGATGCACCTGCCTAAAGTAAATGCACCATCCCAATTGTAGCATTAAGAACAAGATATGTAGCATCTCTCTGTGTTCTCCATTGACCAGACAGCATTTTAGGAAGGATATTGGTGAATTAGAACATACATTTGCCACTTTGAATTATTTATAGAAAATAATAATGGTGAGATTAAAAAAAAATCAAATAAATAAATAAATATGCAAAGAAAGGGAACTAAGATGATCAGGGGCAGATTATCTTGTGGAAAAATACATGGGGAACAGTTGGAGGCATTGGATATATTTAGCATAGAATAGACAAGATTGCAGGAAGACATGGAAGTTACGGTACCTTCAGGTATTGAAGAATTGTCATATAGAATGTAGAGCAGAATTGTTTTCCAGTTGTTCCAGAAGAGAGGACAAATCAAATGAATTTTCATTATATTGTTAAATTGTAAGATTTCAGATGGACCTTGACAAAAACATTCTAATGGAAAGAGTTGTTTGATAATTGAACATAGTATCTCAGGAGGCAAGAGACTCTCTTTTACTGAAGGCATTTATGCAGAGGCTGGAAGACCACTTGTCAGGAATGATGTAGAAGTGAACTTCTACATAGCAGAGAGTTAGAATAGATGATCTTTAAAATCCCTTCCAAATATTCCATTCTATGATTCTATGAATAATAGAGCTGGAATTCAAGTCATTCAGACTGTTACAAGGTAGTGTGTACAACTCCAAAAAGAGTACATATATGTAGATCTAACAATCAAAATACTAGCTCTGTGATCCTGGTTTTCATACCTAATTCTATTCTAATTCTTATTGCCTTTACTAAGGAAGGTTAGATCCAATAAAGAAAAATAATAATTGGTTTAGAAATAAATTTCATTGGTTTCAATGAGGCATATTTCTCTTTTGACCTACTTTCTTGACCTTTCTCTTTCTTTCTTTCTTTCTTTCTTTCTTTCTTTCTTTCTTTCTTTCTTTCTTTCTTTCTTTCTTTCTTTCTTTCTTTCTTTCTTTCTTTCTTTCTTCCTTCCTTCCTTCCTTCCTTCCTTCCTTTCGTCCTTCCTTCCTTCCTTCCTTCCTTCCTTCCTTCCTTCTTTTCTCTTTCTTTCTTTCTTTCTTTCTTTCTTTCTTTCTTTCTTTCTTTCTTTCTTTCTTTCTTTCTTTCTTTCTTTCTTTCTTTCTTTCTTTCTTTCTTTCTTTCTTTCTCTTTTTCCGCCTTTCTTTTTGCAGTATATTCACATACATTCTTGTCAATAGATCATATCATCTTCATCAACAACAAGAGCTGGATAAAAAAGAAAACTTTCAATCTAACCACATCAAATTTACCACACATTTCAAGTCTCAAATGATAAGGTGTTCACTGGTGGATTTAAAAAAGTAAAAACTCATAATTTTATCAAGATCATAAGATTTTGTTAGAAAAAGGAAACATACACATTTCAGAGCACTAATCAGTATATACAGTAATGATAAAAAATGTGAAATTCATTGACATTATTCTGAAAATATGTTTAGTTTGTTTATACTAATTTTAGGGAATGCCTGGATCTTAATTCCTTATGACATATTGTTTCAGTTATTCAACATAACATATATTAAGTTTTTCTGGTTTTGATTGTGTTGAGACCTGGATGACTATGGCTCAAAATGTAATAAAAAAAATGCTAAAAGAAAAGAAAACGTATTAATCCAATAGGGAAATTAAGCTCTTAGTATATTTTGAGTACAACAATTCTTCCCTTCTTCAGCAAAAGGACCAAGAAACTTTGAATGTATATGTTCCTATATTTTCTGCACTTAAAAATATGTGAAAGCTGCTTTACTTTTCCAAGTCTCCTACATCTATTGTCTTTGTTTTTGCTGTTTTTGGAAACAAAGTAAAAAAACAACAACTGCTGAAATATTTTCTTTTTCCCCAGAAAAAAAGAAGTGGCACAATTTATTTCAAGCCACCTTCAGTTCAGTGGGCACTCTACATATAGTCGTCATGTCCTTTCAGAACT
Organism: Azemiops feae; assembly: GCA_023970755.1. Classification (NCBI taxonomy): domain Eukaryota; kingdom Metazoa; phylum Chordata; class Lepidosauria; order Squamata; family Viperidae; genus Azemiops; species Azemiops feae. Next base: position 1,265,511 of record JALGBA010000033.1, on the reverse strand, counting down.
CACTCTGTATTGTTGTGACCTCACAGCATCATCTGTGTTCAGCAATTGAACCAGTTTGTTTCTGAATGAGTGGAAGTGTGTATTTGAAACTTTGGTTGGTCCTAAAAGACAGAAGCTGTACACTACTTCAAATACCTTCACTGCTAAGCAAAATCATTTAGGCATGTACAAAACACTGAACGTGAACTCAAAGGGGTACAAACATTGTCTTCATCTTATCCCTAGCCCATAACGAGGCAGGCTTACGTCATCCTTAGCGGTGCCATTGCTAATGTAGTGCTTTTTCCCTTTTCCAATCCTTTCCAGGAATATCCTCAAGATGTATACAATCTGTTAGGTTCTGGCTTTGTTTCTATTTCCTTAGAGGAAAATCAAGTGACTATGAACAAAGGCAGCAGAGGCACCATTGAGATGAGTGGTTTTCATGCTAGAATAGCTTTACGCCAAGTGAAGGATGGGTGGGAAGCACTTCAGTTTGATAGCGGAGAAAGGAAAAAGACTGCCACAAAACAAAACTCTTGTCACTGAAAATATCAAGGTTTTCTAATCAGAATGATGTATAAAAAGCAGACACTTAGATAGATGTAAGTTGAAATTTCCTTTGTGGATCTGTGTGAAATTTGTTTTCGAAATGTCCTTCACATTTTTTTCACATAATATCTATGGTTGGTTGGTAAATGAAGTTTCCTTCATTTACGTAATTCGTCCAAGTTTCCTTCACTTAATTTAGGTGAAAAAAATAATTAGGCTGAGAGTCAAAAAACTTTGCTGACTTTCTATAGATCATCTGCAATTCTAACAGTTGGATTGGTAAGTCCTAGTTTTACTTGACTTAGTTAATATGATTTCACAAGCAGTTCCAAAGCTCATGTTTGCCTCCTGTTTGGTCTGGTGGTATCTTTCAGGATTACCATAATAGAGTAGTGATTAAGATGTCAGATTCTCATGTTTAAGTTCAGATTCAACCAGGATATTTACTGGGTGGGTTTGGGCCAGTCATTGTGTCTCAGGCCAACCTACTGTATAGGGTTTTTATTGTTATGATAAAATTAGGAATCCAGTAACAAACACAAGATAAAAACCTACCCCCAAATAAATATTGTACATATTATCAGCAGCATTATCAGCAGCACTAGGTTCCCCAAATGTTTAGCAGCTTTGAGATTGAGCAACATCAAAGAAAGAACTAATTTATAAAATCAGGCAAGAATCCCTGTGCCATAACATCTTGAGAAGGGTTCATTGGGGAGACATGTGGTAAGGGAGAAAAATATGATGACAGTTTGACTGGCAGAATGAAGTGTGACCCTTGTTTGTTTGGATAGGCAAAGTACTTAGAGCAGATGTCTTAAGCTCTTGTTGTTTTAGATAAAAGAATCCAGGCCTTTTTGTGGGATTAATAGACCAATCATGAACACATCAGCCTGTTCCCTCTTCTCAGTTTAAAGGACCAGCATCATCACCATCTTTCTAATACTTTACTTTAAAACGGGGGGGGGGGAATGGGGGGAAGAATTCAGAAGAATTTCACAACCTGGAAAGATATTCTCAGGTCAGAGTAAAGTAGTTTATCAAATAAAATGCAGTAGCAGCAGTTCTTCTCCATAAACTCTAGATTAATGTAGTCTATAATTGAATCTCCATTTTAAAAAAAGTATACTGATTATTTTTCCAATTAACAAAGCCAAAAGAAAAGGAGATCATCATGCAAAATAGATCAAGCCATAATTCAATTTTGTTGCCTTTTTTTTTACTCCACAGCTGTGCGGAGGTAGAGGTGGGTGGGCAGGGAAGAGATCTGGCTTGCAGTTGACAGATCAGGGACCAGGAGCAGTCAACAAGTTTCCTTGCAGGAGTCTGTCCTCCTGTCAGAGTTCCCTCAGCTTCAGAAGTAATATGTTTTTGCTTTCCTTCCATGAAGAATAGGAGACAAGTACTATGTCTGCCAGAGAAGCAGGACTGAGAAAATGTTGAACTCCACCATTATGATGACCTTAGCTTTGGGGCATCTTTTAGGAAAATCACAAGACATAGATTTATTTAAAGACCTGGCAGAACAGGTAATTTTTCTTACACATACACATGCATATCTCCTAAAGATAAGGAATTTAACTTAGAACTGGTAATAAAGTGTGTCAGTGTGAATCCATCCTTTATGGGATGGAACTAGATGTGAAAAACTGTTCCTACCTCCCCTTTGGCTCATAGTATTGTAAAACAGCATTTCTTAAACTGTTCAAAAAACAATGGGAACCTACACAATCCCATATACAATATATCTAAGATTGTTTCTTTAAAACAAGAAAAATACCAAAAGAAATCACAGTTATCAAAACATGTTTTATTTTCCCTTATATTTAATTTTATACATCATTCAAACATCTTAATGGGATGTATAACTTTGCATATGTTAGCATATTTCATCAGTTTGTGGAGTGACATTTTTTTAGAGCATCTTAGGGTCATCTTCAACCTGTGTGATCATTGGTTTTGATTATAACATATGCTAAAAATCCACTTTCATAGAGCACACTTTGAAGACATTGCACTCTTCAATGATCTTTCAATCAAAAAATTCATGCTATGAGCTTTCATCCAAAAGTCTTCTAATAATCCCTCTCCTCAAATCCCAATTGTTTCAAAAAGATGTCTAAAGAAAGACTTGCCAATATCTTGTCTTCATTTATGCAAGTAATTCTTACTTGAAATCGGATAGATCAAAACCTTCTTTTCGTCTTTTGGATCAGTATACTGGACATCTGTAAATTGTATGAAAAATGCTAACATTCCACAGAACATACTGTAAAAAGTTCCATTGGAAACCATTCAGAGAACTTAAACTTTATATAGTTTATAATATAAATACTATGAGCCAGATCTTTTCAGTCTAAAACACATACATACTGTAGATACAAATATCTTGGACCAGAAATCATATTATTTTAACCAGCATTGTTGTTGATTATACTAAAGTGGGAATAATGCTACATGTCCATTATTCAAGGAGACCACCTAGGCATCAATTGTGGATATAAAGAAGTTTATGTTTTGATCTTGTTTTTTGGAGTTAAAATGTGGAAGTGAGCAGATTATTGGTTTATGAACCTCAGCTTTTTTGAAAATTCCAGCAACAAGACATGTAGTCGCTGGAGGTGGGTATAATATCAAAGAATGAAAACATCTTTGGAGACATTCAAGATATTCCTTGCCATGACGAAGGAGACTACCACACTTAATGCAATGGCAGCAAATGGGTGAAGACCACAGGAACTTTGTCTGTCTGACATTCTGGAAGAACAAGCTAAGGAAGGGGAGAGATGGAGGTGGATTGAAAGCTCCAAGGAAAATAATCACCATTAAGGTTAGTCTGTCTCATGATTGTTTCTTATTTAAAAAGAGACTGCACTTTATCTGTGCAGGATATGCTCTTCAGATGAGGGAATTAGCAGAACGACTGCCTCCATATCATCTAATTAGCAAAAATGTTGATAAGCAGATACAATCACATATGATTAGGATCCTTTTTAAAAGCCACTCCATTAATTAAATAGACAGAGAGGCTGCCTCCAACCCTCACGTGCTACTGATTAGAATACAAATATTTACACTAATCTCACCTCCATCAGTCAGGGGACACTTTTGAGTATTTTCAGTGACATCTGATTACTATTGATTTTCATCCCCAATGTCAGGCCATTTTGTTAGTATCTGAAAGTGCTGCCTTCAGTTTCGGATGCTTTAAATCATGTTAAGGGTTTATCTTAATGACGCTGCTGATAACCACTGCTCAGGTCACTCGTACTTTCTCTTCAAAGAACACAGCCTGGGCTGGTTTTTATTGTTTGTACTTGAGATTTCAGATACGAAAAACATTTCTCATTTCAAAGCCTCAGTTTCTAGGGACTGAACTGCCTAGCTAGTTTCCCTGTGAGTAGCTATTTCATGTGGACAGCACTCTGGTGCCACTCTTGATTTCTTCTTATGTTCCTTCTTCCTCTCCATTTTGCTTACTCACTCCAATTCACAATCTCTCTCTCTCTCTCTCTCTTCCCCTTCATTACACAAGCTGAACTTACAGTAATGGCAAGTCCAGAAATTGCTGAGAATCCATGATGACAGCTGTAGACTCTTAGCAGTGGGAATTGATCACTTCCTGGGAAGAAATACGTATCATTTCAGATCCAGCTAGCAGTGTCCCAAAAAGGAAGCTTACATGCAAGTTTTGTGGTGAATCAAAACAGCAGGGTAGGGCTGGGAGTGGGATTAGGGCTGGTGTACTATCAAAAGAAGGATATTTGGCATGTACTAGCACTGACTACACAATGTATCTGATGGGGCTGTCTATGCTGCACTATCTGTGTGCCATTTTCTGTCCATCAATATCAGTGATAAAAGTCAGACCCACACCAATCATCAAGAAGAAAAGAAAAAAGAACTTTCTTTTTATCAGAAGTTGAATGGGGGCACTCGTGAATGGGATGTGAACAGAGTTAAATTTATATTGTTCGGTTTTTAAAAATATTTTTGAGTGGTCATCTCATCCTTTTAAGTGTGCTGTTCCTACAAAGGGCTTTAAGTCATTGCACTTATTTTGTTTTCCACCTGAAATTGAGGAAAATGTATTCTGCCGATGTGCAGATATGACTCTAGGAGGCTCCAGGACACTAAAAAATAAAGGCACCCAGGGAACCTGAGTACACACTTCCCATTCTTGTGGCTTATGGAATAACTGCCCAACCAAAAGTATAAGACCACCTGAACAGGTGTGCTTTAGAAAACATTCATTCTAAATTGAAGAACACTGGCTACAAACTAGCAAAAAACTCTTAAATACATAGCCTTCCTATGAAAAATTTCCAATCTAAGACTGGCATGAGTTGCATCATAGATGTGAAATATGACCTATCAAGGGAGCCAATTTGCATAGCAGACCCAAACAATAGGACTGATGCCTGACTCAAAGGAATTAAAAGACTCTGCCCACTGATTGGCTGAGATGCTTCTGATGTCACAATACTACTCAGCAGCAAATGTCTTGAAATCAAACAATATGAGCAAGCAGCCTTTCTCTTTCCCTTTGGCGACAAAACCAATACCATTGGGCTGTGAGGAAAGAAGTGCCACAACCGAAACTACTGGATCCACTGGATCCAAACTATACAGGACCTCGTGTCCCCCGGGAAAACCAACCAAGTAGTCTCCAAATCCAGCTACCTTTTTCTTTGGGATGGTTAATTATTACGAAGTCCTAGGACTGAACCAAAATGCCTCGCAAGAAGACATCAAAAGGGCCTACCGTAAGCTGGCATTAAAGTGGCACCCTGACAAGAATCCTTATAACAAGGAGGACGCAGAGAAGAAATTCAAAGCTGTAGCTGAGGCCTATGAAGTTCTGTCAGATCCTCAGAAACGCTCTCTCTATGACCGGCCTGTCAAAGAGCCACGGTTCAGAGGGAGAGGAGCCTCTGGCACTTTCTCCCACAGCCCCTTTGATTTTGACTTTGTCTTCCGCAGCCCTGAGGAGATCTTCCGAGAGTTTTTTGGAGGAATGGACATCTTTGCACACGACTCCTGGGACAACGAATTTGACGATGATAATCGTGGAGAGGAAAACCGAAACGGGTTGCAAAGTCCCTTTGGCCTCTTCTCTGGACTAGGTGCCTTTTCCAATTTTGCGTTTAATTCCCTTGGGCCCGGTGTGCACACTATGTTCTCCTGCAGGTCCTTTGGCGATGATAGTAGCGGAGCACAGAATTTCAGGTCGGTAGCGACTTCGACAGAAGTGATCAATGGGCGGAGAATCACCACTCGAAAAATTGTCGAGAATGGGCAAGAAAGGGTTGAAATCGAGGAAGATGGTCAACTGAAGTCCATAAGAGTAAATGGAAGAGAACAGTTGAAATGCTAATAATTCTCCACATGTCTGTCCAAAAAGCAAAAGTCAGTCCGCTTGTACAATCTTAAAAGGACTCTTGTTCCATAAAAGCGGAAACCAACTAATAAACTCTTTCACTGAGTTCAAGACCTATGTGGTAATGACTTCTGAATTACGTGGAATAACTCTGGTGGTCAGGGTGTGGTTTATTTTGATGATTCCCAAAAATGTACCGAAATAGTTCGTGTGATAACCTCAGTATAGGGTCAATGATCTTACTGTTTAGGATGTTAACCTCTAAAATCAATTGCTGGGGGTGAGTATCTAATTTGGACAGGTGTTTAATTAGAATATTTTTGAAGGACAGGGTCAACTGCATACACAGCAGTGTGGCTTTGAATAAATAAAAATATGTAATTTTAAAGACAGTCATGAAAATGGTAGAAATTCTTCTGAATAAAAATGAATTTTGACGGTTTTGTAGACATAGAGAAATAAAGTTAATACTTTCAAAGATCAAAATAACTTCTTTATGGAGCTTTAAGTCTGCTTTTGGATTAGAACATGGAAATGATATTATATATTTCTGAATATAATGAAAACACACAAACGCATGCACACACACACACACACACACACACACGCACAAACACTCTTTAAAACTCTTTACCTGCTGTCAAGACCAAGTATATATTATTTTTAAAAATTGGAAAAGAATTATTTGATACAAAATTTATATATGCCAAATGAATTATTTGGGATGTATAATAAAAATAGCAAAAAGAAGTAAATCGGAAAAGTCACTAGAAGCAACTAGGATGCCCTTTGATAAGAAACAATGACGATTTGTTCAGTAAATCTTGAAACATGGACTGAGAACAGTTCAGGAGATAAAATGAAAGAACAATAATTTAAATTATGTTTAGATAACTCTCTCCCAAAGATATATATTTATCTAAGATTTTCCTGATTATATGATTGTATCCTTTGCTGGACTAAAATATTGAGTTGCTAATATCAGTGAGTATATTACTTTGACGGAAACATGAATCTATTAAGCCTTAGCCTACCACATATACTGTACTGTACAATGTATCTTACAGTATTGGTTTGCCATACTGCCTATATTTAAATTAGCATTATGTTAGCAAAACAGTGCTATCAAAAAATTTAAAAGTATTGTTTCTTATAATTCACAGCATTTATTGTTAGATTTATGTCCTGCTTTGTTATTCAAGAGCTCCTTCCATCTATTTTTCCCACAACTTAATCCCATGAGGTAGGTTGGACTAAGTAAATGGTCAAAATCACCCACTGAGCTTCCATAGTTTAAAGCTAGATCTCTGTAGTCCAAGACCAAGAATTTAACTGCTGCACCACAATGGCTGATAGAACTCTCTGCTTAGATTTTGCATGTGGAATGTCCATACTCAGTTCTTGGTAATAAAGTTATGAAATAGCAGAGCTGAAATGGACCTTTTCCTGGCATCTAGAGAAGCCATGATCCATCAGAATGAGAAGAGTTGGGAGAGACAGCATAGCATTGGTTACTTTAGCAGGGAACCCTAAAGTCATTTATTATTTTATGCTGACAATAGCTTACTGATCTTGTTTCTACAACATGCTTAATCAGTCAGTTGGGTTTTGGTATTGTAAAGGGATCCATCCCCTCCCTCAAAGAAACATTCATAATCAATTGGATTCAACTACACATCTCCTGGGAACCTCAACCAACCATGGGACATGGGGATATACAGGTATAGATCTGATATACAAGTGAACTCTATCCACTTAAGACCAACAGGCTCAAATTCTTCCCATGTGTTCAACCTAGACTGTGCCTCAGTCAACTCCAAAGGGCTTACACAGCTGATATTCAACCAAGATCAGATCCAAGTGATGTAACTGATACGTGCCTATAGTAATCTTTACAGTGGCCCTGCAGATATTCCTTTGTCCCCTCGTTCCCCAGGAGAGACTGAATCATTGCCACTGGATAGCTATCTGTAGATGTGATAAGAGTGCAAAAATAATTATGTTTTCCTACTCTTATCGACACAAGATAATCTTGAAGAAACGGTCTTACCTATGATTTTTTTTGTTTTCTGCCAGTGGCACTTTAGCCATCTCTTCTGTTTCATCTTCCAAATTTCCTCTGAGAACCAGGAAGTATTCTGGGATGTATAAGAGAGAGTCTACCTAGGAGCAGTCTGATTTAAGACCGCTGTCACTCCCTCATTCCAGCAGTGAACAAGGCCTCAGTTGAACCATGGATCACAGCCTCAGGAAAAACTTCGAGTTTGCATGTTGTAGATTGGCCCCTTCCTATCTGCAGTTAGGAGTGGTTGCAGAGAACTCCAAGGCTAACAGAGATTATCTGGCCAAGACAAAGATTAATCAGTCTCATAGTCAATTATCTGCCGAGTCATGACTTTGGAAGCCACCAGGGTTTCTTGAATTACTTAACAACTCCATTACTTCTGCCCTGGGCTGTCATATATTTGAAAGGTAGTCACATTCCAAGAGGAATCCCCTCCCCCCATGCCCATCCAAGCCTCAGCAATGCACCAGGTCACCCCTCTCATCCACTATTAGATCATGGATATGGGAAGCCATTCAGTAGCAGTGGCCAAATGATTAGGCACCGAGACTGAGCATTGGAGCATGATACACTGAGTCTGCCTTTCCTAAGAGTGGCATGTCCTATCTCCCACATCACCCACTGCTCATTACTACTGTGATGCTATTATGTATTCTACTCTTGACCCAACACCCTCAATCTTTTTCCTCCTTCCCCCCAAACAAGGGGCCCCAACTTACACTCTGATGCCACAAACATCCCTGTACAGACTACTGGTTCTTCTAGATGTTTCTGCCCCAACATATAGTGTTTCTGATCTTGGACAGTCACCCTTATTTTCTTCATGCACAACAGCTACTCCACCCTCTACCATCCCTCATTTCCCCCAGAACAGGTAGACTAACAAAAGGGGGATCCCTATCCCCCCATCCCATTTGCAAACCTATCCAACAGACTATCTGTCACAGTATCACAATCCAAGCTAAATGGAGATCTGTCTTCTGATAAGATTAAGGAAGTGGGTGGAGATAAAATCCTCCCAAATAGATAGAGTCCCAAGGGACCATCTCTTGCTGGCTGTCACAGTATGAAAAATGGTAATGGAGAATGTGAAAGAATCTGAGTGAGCTTAGTTGTCCAGCTGTCCAACTTATCAAACAGAGATTACAATAAATTAGACTTTCTAAAGAGTGAATGAGAGGAGTGAAGTCTCTGTGGATGATGATCTTGTGGCTCATTTAAAATATTGGTTTTGTGTAAAAAAAAAAAAAAAAATGAAAGAAACATGGGAGGAAGAAAACCCACTGTTGGAATTCCACCTAAATGAGGAAGTGAAGAAGCCATTTCTTCAGCTTTATGGAAATACCAGCTTCATCAGGCTGTTTCATTAACTGTATCTCTTCCAACACAATACAGTTGAAGAAGAGAATTGGAAGCAATGCCAGGAACCAACTTCAGTGATTATGTTGAAAGACCATGCGTTTTTCTTCTTGAACTATTTCTTATCCAATTGTTATGATTAATTCTTATTTAACTTTAAGAGTTAATGTCTGAGTTGGCTTGTTTTCTTCTCTTCTCTCCCCCTCCCATATCCAGTTTTCTTTTGTACTATGTCTTTCATTTTACATAAGGTGTTTTGGGACTTGTTTTTTTTTTGCTTGGCAATTCAATAAAAAGGCTCCATGCATAGCTTCTTCTTTTAAAAAAGAAAGAAAGAAAGAAAGGCACTGGTGCTGAAATGGTCATTGAAATAATGATTTAATATAAATATACGGGGGCTCCCTTCAGAATGAAATGAATTTACTTGCTCAATTTCAGAAAGGAATCCAAAGAGCTATAAAAATTTCAGAGGCTGGCAGTTAAATGAGTAGGATTTACCTCTTATGTAAGCAAAAGCTATTGACTTCGGGTCCCCTTTAATCAGGAGAACATAACCAAAGGTGATATAAATGTTGTAGACTTAGGGCTGGATGTGGTACTTTGAGTACCAAGGCTTAGGTTTGCTATAGCTATTCAAGATCCCCAAGTCCTCCACCCATTTCTTCTCTCACTCTTCAGTGGGTTGGCCTTATATTTGATAGGAATTATGGAGAAAAAGACTTGTTGTTGTCCATGTGCATTACTTTTTCCAGTCTGACAAGACTGCTTGGATGCCTAGTCAATTGCAGGTAGATGTAGATATGGAAGGAACTTCCAGTAGGCTACTTCCCTGATTCCTGCTCCTCCCAACTTATGGGGTTGAGAAAGTGTCCATTAGTTGGGCAGCAGGGAGTGAGATGCTTTAATATATAGGTATACAATTCAAGCTTTCTGTATGATTCTCACCTGTTGCCAATTTTCCTCTACTTTACTTCGTAGTTCAACTCCCAATGTAGGGGGGGAAACCCAATAAGCCCATGTTCTCAGGATTAAAAGTACATTTTGAAAATTCCTGCCTGTTCACAATATCCTAAATTGGCTGCTTCAGGCCACAGCTTCTCCTTATTCAACGGCAGGGACCATCCTGACTTGGAAAAACCACTGTGCCTTCAGTTCAGAGTGCAGTGGCTCGGCTGCAGGAGGGCCTCCATAATGCACATACAAAGACAGTTCAGCTCAAATGCATTTATCCTCCATGCTAGTAGTTTGCCCAGACATGATTTCATTAGCAGCCTGATGGTACTTTATGGAGCACTTGGCCTGCAAAAAAAAACCAAAGCAGAATAGAAATACTTAAAAGCATTTGGAATTACTTCATAAAAAAACAAAATCACAGTATTAACCAACTGACCTTTGCTCAGTGCAGACCTGCTAATTTTAGCAATTACAGCCAACAACTTGAACATATCAAGTGGGCAACTGTTTAACAATAATGACATCTGCTTGGAAAATCCAATTAGGTCTAAACATCTTTAAATCCCCACTAGGGGATACCTGCTTTCTTTTTGCTACTGTTAGTTTCCGCCTAATAGGATTTTAAACTCCCAGCCTGCTGTACAGCGCAGGCACAGTGGCCATCTCTCCCAGGAGTGCCAATGGCATGGCTGCGATCATATTAACCAACAAGCAAGAGTCTCTCCTTGGACAGTGATGGAAGCAGTTTGATTTTTTTGATGGTCTAATCTGATAGAGCAGTGCATTAGCCAGATCCCTTCCCTCCTACATTTCCCCTGCCCCATCTTAACTCGAATGTTTTGTAGTTTGAAAGCAAATGGTCAGGTTTGGGAATTCCCTAAGGCTTTGATCTCAAGGGCAGCCAGCAGAGAGTTATTGCTGATCTTGCATTGTTGCAAGAGGATTTGGTGTGCGTGTGCTTTGCTTCATGCCTTCCTGGCCTGGATATCAAGTAAGAAATGTCAGTCGACAGAAACTGTGTTGAGATCATGCTGATGTCAGTAACATTGGAATTATCTTACACATTAGGCTACAGGCACATTGGCTCCCACTTCTGCGTCAAGAAGTACCACTTTGCTCTGGGTTTTATGATCCTTTGAATTTTAAGCCTGGGTATTTTAGATGCTGTAAAATACAACTACCCCCAAATTGGCAGACAATCTGTGTTTGTGATTTTCTCTGTGGGATCAGTTGCATTCAGTGCTACCAGTTTAAAGTATAACATTTAAATCTTCAAAATCCCAATTACAAGGGCTATTTGAAGAGTCATCTTCACTTGTCTTCCAACCATCACACACTCTCAAGAATGCAGACTTCTCCCATGTCCATCTCTGAGAACAATCAGATGAGCGGATAAGCAGGAGATGTTTTCCCTTCTACACAGATCTGGAATGCTTCTCCATCTTCTCCCGTGCCATTTATTTTTGAGGATGTTGTCAAGTCGGGCTGTATGGTGGCTGTTGAAGGTTTTGATTTGCTTATTATGAGGGAGACTGTACCCCAACAGGTCTGGAGGCAACAGGTTCAGGAAGTCAAAGATATTTTACAAGAAACCAAAATTCAAATGACAAGCATCTGAGTATCCACATCCCGGCAGCAGAACAATAATTGCTTCATTTAAGTATTGCAAAGAGGACATCATTTAGCAACTTTATTGTTTTAAAAAGAAAGCTTCTAGCAGCCTGAGATCAAGAGACTAATCAGAGGTTGGTGCTTTACAGGTAACTTGTGCAGATCCTGATATGGCAAGTTAGTGGGGGCCAATACACTGTGTAGTCCAGAGGTAGTAGCCAGCACAGCTGGCTCAGGAATTCTGGGAGTTGAAGTCCACAAATCATAAAGTGGCCATGGTTCCCTATCCCTGGTGTAGTCCATGGGATTGTTAATGTTATGAGTGAGACATCTATATATTTAGGAGCGCTAGATAATGATAATTTTGGTCACTATAGTTGAGCCTTTCTCAATCTTTTTATCCCATAGAAATCCTTGAAATAATTTTCAGGCTCAGAGCACCCTGATATAAAAATTATTGCATCTATTGTTCATGGTATGTTAGCATGATAGGTAAACTGAGTCACAGCATGTAAAAACTCCCACCACTGCAGGGGCTAGTGTTGCATAGGACATGAAGTTCAAAAAATGAGTTCCATTGTTTTTTTCATCACGATCTATCAGGAAACTTGTAACAATCTCTTGGAGAAGCCTAAAATTGGCTTAGTTGTTAATAATAATAATAATAATAATAATAATAATAATAATAATAATAATAATAATAATAATAATAATAATAATAATAATAATAATAATAATAATAATAATAATAATAATAATAATAATAGAGTTGGAAGGGACCTTGGAGGTCTTCTAGTCCAACCCCCTGCTCAGGCAGGAAACCCTATACTATTTCAGACAAATGGCTGTCCAGTCTCTTCTTAAAAACTTCCAGTGTTGGAGCATTCACAACTTCTGGAGGCAGGTTGTTCCACTGATCAATTATTCTAACTGTCAGGAAGTTTCTTCTTAGTTCTAGGTTGCTTCTCTCTTTGGTTAGTTTCCATCCATTGCTTCTTGTCCTGCCTTCAGGTATTTTGGAGAATAGCTTGACTCCCTCTTCTTTGTGGCAATCCCTGAGATATTGGAACACTGCTATCATGTCATCCCTAGTCTTTCTCTTCATTAAACTAGACATACCCAATTCCAGCAAACGTTCCTTATATGTTTTAGCCTCCAGTCCTCTGATCATCTTTGTTGCTCTTCTCTGTACTCTTTCTAGAGTCTCAACATCTTTTTTACATCATGATGACCAAAACTGGTTGCAGTATTCCAAGTGTGGCTTTACCAAGGCATTGTAAAGTGGTATTAACATTTCACGTGATCTTGATTCTATCCCTCTGTTAATGCAGCTTAGCACTGTGTTGGCTTTTTTGGCAGCTGCAGCTCACTGCTGGCACATATTTAAGTGACTGTCCACTAGGACTCCAAGATCCAAGTTTATGGTGTAAAATCTGCCACCTTAGCCATAAGGTGTCAAGCACCAGGGAAATCAGGAGATCCAGGCAGTTCAAATGGGTATAAAGATTTGTCACAAGCTTAACGTCTCTACAAGAATCTGAGCCACTAACGATGAAGGCAATTTGGTGGTAGATAAGGAATTCAAGGTGGGCTGGACTTACCGTAGATCTCTTGTGGGCATGAAAAAATTCAAGTCTTATGATGTACTTTACCCCTCCCTCAGGCTCAGCCTGGTCATCTCCTACAAGATGCAATGTGGTCTGTTCTCCTCCTCTTGCACTTGAAACACATCAAACTCCAGTCGTTACACTCAGTATAGCTCTGCATGCAGTGCTCCTAATTCAGATGGGATATGAGTTACAGCAGTGAGGAGTAAAGAAGGCTTCGCTTGTCTTGGGTGGAGGATATAGTTTACAAGCATTTTTCCCAATCTATGCCCTCCTTCACAAGTAATGGCTAATGTTCAGTTCTTTTAAGCATAACTGGCCACTAAGGACCATTTGATTTTTAGGTTATTTTATTCATTCCTGCTAGTATGGGTAATCTGGCTACTCTAAATTATTTCTGCCTTTCCTTATGTTGTTTGGATACCTACCTTGAATTCGTAGACTGGTTACAAGCCTGGATATCATCATCAAGCTATAGTTACATTATCCAAAATGTACAATATTGCCATCATGAAGATGGTAACAATTTTGGTAGGTCCACTTTATGAAAATACAGCAGCATCTGTGTTGTGTTTGCATTGCGTCCGTGTGTGTGTGTGTGTGTCTGTGTTTCTGTATGCGCAAACATGCAGGAATGCAGGCAAGATGACAATCATGACATCACAATTGAAGCCCTACACTTTTGTATGTGTGTGTGATGTTGAACATGTGCAAAAGATGCTGGGATCTGATCACAATGACTGTCTTGACTCCTTTGGACACCTGGTTTAAATGGCCAGATTGGCCTAGGCATAGGTGAATTTTCATTACAGTCTATGTAACACAACCATACAACCATTTTTGTACATATGGTTATGATAATGAGTGCTAGCTAAATGTGTAATATACAATGTAATCTTTAGTTCTACCTTCCTTGAATACAGAATGGCCGACACACACACACAATATGCAGCTTTAGTCTCTGGAGACATAACATATTCTTAACTTACGTGCAGTTTGTTTACACGCACAAAAAGACTCCATGTAATTTTATTACATTAAATGATTTCACTGATCAAAGACTGAATAGAAAATGAACAGCAATGATTGTGATAAATATTGAATAATTAATTACATAAAAACATGGTGGTTGCCCCAAAATGTAGAATTGTTCTGAGGTTTTAGGGAAACTTTTGGCCCCACAGGTGCATTTCCTTATAGCAGTGGTTTCTGAACCAGGGGGCAATTTGGGCATATCTTAAGGGGGTCATGGAGCTATTTTTAATTGTTTGTTTGTGAGTGAAAAATCCAGTTTGGAAATGCTGTTGCTGAGATGCATGTGTAAAACAAGAGTCTAGTGTTGTTGGTTTGCTTCTCTTTTTTTTTTGATAGGGGTAATGACATTATTTAGGATGGGGAAAAGGTAGTTCTTGACTTATGACCATAATGGAGCCTGGAATTTTGATCGTAAGTCATGATGGTCATTAGTCAAGGCATCCATGTGATAGATCAGATTTTACAATTTTTTTGCAGCTGTCATTAAGCGAGTGCTTCAGGCATAAAGCAAACACCCTTGGTTGTTAAGCAAGTCAATGCATTCCTACGGGTGGGTTTGTTGGGTTTTTTTTTTTTGGCTAGGAACCCAGCTGAAAAAGCCAGTTTCAGCAAAAAAAAATGTTGTGAATCGTGTCACACGAATGCAGAACGCTGCAACGGGTTATAAAGGCAAACAAACCAGTTGCCAAGTGTCCAAAATCAGTCATGGGACCATGGTGTGTGTGTGTGTCTGTGTGTGTGTGTGTGACCATCAGAACTCCAGAGAACTGGTTTGTAAGTACCTTTTGATACTTTTGGTACTTGGGGGGGGAGTGTCTGTCATAACTTCAAATGGTTGTCAAGTGAGGACTTTCTGTATTTGAATCAAATAGTCTAAGAAACATGGTCATGAGCTGGAAAGCCAATGTCAGGTGACTTCTTTTTGAATCAAGCTATATTACAACCCTGACATATTCCCAGAGTACCATCTTTGCAATGTAATGAGTAACATAGATCAGCGTTCCCCAACCTTTCCTGATTGGTGGCCCGGTTGGGGGGGGAGGGAGGGAAAGAGGGGATGGTGTTGTGTGAGGGGCAGGTGCACACGCCAGCCCACCATTCATGAGGCCTGGTTGCAAATAAGCTGTGGCTCGGTTGTGGGTCGTGGCCCACAGGTTGGGGACTCCTGACGTAGATTATGAATGTATATTACACAGAAAACCGTGGATTTGATTCTGCTGTTTGCTAATCTAATTCAATTTTCTTTATGTTTCCTAATCTGGTGAAAGTTAATACATTTTTCACTATTGATTTCGCCTACCTACTGTTTCCTAACTATAGTTTTAAGTTTTAAAAAGATCAATTTAATCACTGTCCAGCAGAACTGAGTAAGCTCAGATAAAATGAAATGTTTAAGCTGAAACATTTTTCTATGGATTTCAATACAAACAACTCGTTATTGGATTGTGATCCAAGTGTGCTCAAGATTTATTTATTTTAACCCATTATAGAATCATGAAGACCTAATTTAACACTTATGGTATTTATATAAGGATAACCTCTCATCTACTGAAGGGTCTACCGAAGGAACCAATAAGAGTGATTTGTATCTTTGAAAGCTCTTGAATTAGTAGTGTGTGTGTGTGTGTGTGTGTGTAACAGTGCAATAACAGTGAAATATGTGTTGTTGGCCAGTTGGGAGCAAGTATATATCCACTGGCAGGACTCTTGCAGAAACAGAAATTTCACAAACCACAATTAAAACATACATATGCAATATCCTAGAAAAAAAATCATTTTTTAAAAAAATAGGAGATTGTCAGGAAAAAAAGATGAAACAATTGAAAGCAGGGGTGTCAAACTCGCAATGTCACATGATGTGTCGCAACGTATCACGACTTTTTTGCCATTGCCGGCAATGGGGTGGGCACAGTTTTGCTATGATGCATCCGGCCCGTGGGCCAGCAGTTTGTCACCCCTGATTTAAGGGTATGGTAGTACAGCCGTGGTGGCACAGTGGTTAGAATACAGTATTGCAGGCTAACTCTGCTGACTGCCAGGAGTTTGATCCCGACTGACTCAGGGTTGACTCAGCCATCCATCCTTCTGAGGTGGGTAAAATGAGGAACCAGATTGTTGGGTGCAATATGCTGACTCTGTAAACTGCTTAGAGAGAGCTGTAAAGCACTATGAAGCGGTCTATAAATCAAAATGCTATTGCTGTTGCTATCAGATCTGTCCTAATTCCCAGTTTGCATTAATATAGTTTGACTCTGTTCTTTCTTCAAGGAGATCAAACACCACAGAAATTGAACAGATCCAGATTTCAATATGCCACATCTGAATAACAAAAATACAGTCAGCCACTAGTTGGCAGCAAAGAGTTCGTGTTTTATTGTCTAACTCAAACATGTCAAACTCGCGACGTCACGTGATGTCGCGTAACGTATCGGAGTTTTCCCCCCATTGTTGGCAATGGGGTGGGCGCGGTTTCCCGGTGATGCGTCTGGCCCGCAGGCCGGCAGTTTGACACCCCTGGTCTAACTGCTACCATTTAAAGATCTGTCTTCTGTAACCAGATTTGATCCTCACAGCAATTCAACAAGGTAGATCGGGGAATAAAGATAGCAGCGAAGATGACTCAATGAGTTGTGAACGTGTGGGGATTTTAACCCAGAACCCTTAGGTTCCAATATAGCCTTTGTCAACTAGTGCCCTACAAGGTTATTGGACTGTAGCCGTGTGGTTCCTTCCTCGAAGGGTGTGTCAAGATGAAAAGCCCAAGATCATCTGGTGCAATGTATAGAATACATTATGAATTCTCTCCTGTCATCAGGCCTTCCAACAATATACAACTGTATGAGAACAGTACACACCGTGGTCGCTTGGATGTGCCCCAGTAACATTTTCCTTCACTCATCCAAATGGCTAAGGTCAACCTTTTCTCCTCAATCTTATTTGAACTATAGGCTTACACTAAAGCTTTTCAGATGTTCCATTTTCATCCCTCTGCTGTCTGTTCATAACTAAAAATGGACTTATCAGACCGCCTTACATGTAATCCTGTTTACCCAGAAGTACATTGCACTGTGTTCAATTGGACCTAATCCCAAGTAAATGCATTTAGGATTACGGCCTCCGGTTTGCTCCCAGATAACTAAATACTTAATTTTTGGACTCTTGAGAAATCTGACATTCTTTTACCTGTTCTGGACTTGTTTGAAAGAGTTTGTCCCATTAAAGACAACCAACCTAGGTCTTGTTTATATATTAGCATCCTGCCCGTCCAGCTAGCCAGTCATGCTTTCAGATTAACCCTCCTGGCATGTCTCTCAACTGTATTCAGACTGACATAATGACAATAGTAACAACGTTAAACAGAAGCTGGATGAGCCCAGGAAGACCCAGGTGACTCAGTTCTAAATGACATCAGACAAACACAACTGCAAAAACAAGGGAGAAGTGAGAAGCCCATGTACGGTGATAACATATTTTTAATCTTATTTTTTTTTAATTTTATTATCCTGTCTCTTGTGGTTCTTTCAGCTTCCAGAATGAACAGGGAAAGGGGTTTATTGCTTGAGTTAAAAAAACACGAATTTGCATTACATGCTGGCTCCTGCTGCAGTACTTCAGTCTTGTTTCTCTCTCGTCCCCTCTCCAGAACAACTGATCCTATCGCAGCCTGATTTAATTTCAAAGACGGATTGTGATTTGGCGGGGGGGGGGGAGGAGGAAAAAGAGCCAAGCTAATCAAAAGTCACCATCTGCTGCGTTGCCATGGGGATATTCCTCCCCAATAAATGTGCTCTTTGCCAAAATCACAGATAACAGCATTGTAGAGGGTGGGAGGCGTGGGGGGGGAGAGAGAGAAATAAAAGAAAGAAGTTCCAGCACTACAGGGGGGGGGGGAATTGGGAAAAAGAGAAACCAGGAGGGAAAAGACAGGCAGCCATCAACAGAAGCGGGAAAAATCATCTGGAGAAGAAGCTATTATGAAACAGAAAGCAAGGCTAGAGATGCTGAGAAGCAGCAGAGGATGGAGAGATGAGAGATGAAGAGACCTAGAAAGGAAACCATAGAAGAAGATGGTAGAAAGGCAGCCAAAGTTGGGAAGGGGAAAAAAAAGGATCTCCTTGATCAGATGTCAGAAGGAAGAATAAATGATTTCATTCAGATAAAACACTCTAATCTTGTGGGAGGTACAGAAGAAAAGTAATGATGCTTCCGCTTCTGAAATGTATTATGCTAAAACCAAATATGATTTCTGCATCAATGAGAGGATGGAGATGGTTGCAGTAACAAGCATGAATATTTCCAAAATGCATTGTAAAATAATTGTACTTACTGAGGAAATATTTATCTGGAAATCCTATGATGGGTGGCTGTTCTGGACTTGAAGACTACTCAGCAGAAGCAGAAGTCCCTAAATGCCTGGGACATCAGATCATAAAGCCCAAACAGTGTTTGTCAGGAACTTCAAAATACAGTAGCTGTGCAGGATTGCTTTTGTGATACAGTTTTGCACACTTAAAAATAATATCAAGTTATGTTCAGTTGGATGTGATAGTGTAGAATTATAGATAAGGCAAAATATGGGATCCAAAAGAATATTATTTATTACTTATATACCATTTTCTCAAGAAGTAGGCTAAGGTTACTATCAATCTTTCACAAAGTTTGAAACTAACTTAAGTTAGATTTCATTTCTGCCAACCCTAACACAGAGAGAATACTACCATTAGTGCTCCCTCCTCCTCCTCTTCTCCTTCTCCTTCTCCTTCTTCTTCCTCCTCCTCCTCCCCCACCCAATCAATCTTGACTTATGGTGGCAACATGAAGAAGTCCCTGCAGTTTTCTGGGCAAAATTTTGGAAGTGGTTTTCCCTTGCCTTCTTCCTAAAGCTGAGAGACAGTGACTGGTCCAAGCTGGCTTTTTGACTAAGGAGGGACTAGAACTCCTGGTCTCCCAGTTTCTAACCTGGTGCCTTAACTATTACATCATTCTCTCCTTCTAGCTGATTAAGAAGACAATGGAGAGAAGAGAACCCACGGGGTAACAAAATCCTCTCAACTATGTACAAAAGGCAACTAAAATACATTGTTAGCACTGCATCCACCACATCCATTTTGTTGTCTGATGGTTTGCTGAAATAATTTGAGTTTTGCTATGATGGATAGCTGTGCATTTTAGAAATGAAAACTGAAGCATTATAATCCTCCTAAGCCATTCTAGCCACTTTGCCCCCATCCCTGAGTTGCATTGAAAAACTCCTGTGTTTGTGAATGTGAAATGAGAGCACACTGACAAACTAGATCAAAACTTATTATGGTCACCGACTACAGATCCAAGATAAGAAATAAAAACTGATACATAACAAAGCAGTAAACATTATTCTTACTGTATATAAGCAAATTGATGATTTTGCAATCAGATAGAGGCATCAGTAGCAAACCATAATTTCATCAAAATAACAAAACGTAGGCTGTGAAATCATGACACAAATACATAAAGAGTAAGGTATGTAACACAACACTGCAGTACATGTTCCGCTACTGCACATGCAAGTAGATGTTTTCTCATGTTGCTGTTACTAGTGACTGCATGTGACTGCAGTAACTTAATGAGACCACCACTTTTAACATATTTTATAAGAAATGATACTAAATCATTTTCCGGATAAGGAACAAAGAGAGTGCAGTAGCTGGCTTGAATGCAGGAGCCAGAAATTGGGATGAAGTAAGGATTCCCACCAGTGAGAAAGTGAAGCCATCATATCTGCAGAATCTCAGCAATCTAAAGGAAAATGCCAGTTTTGCTACTTTTTCAATTAAAGCAGAGTGGAGTAAGAAATAAATCAATTCAGCCATTAGAACAGGTGAAATCATGGAATTGGTAAGATCCAGAACCAATCCCAAAGTAGCACAAAACATTTCTATGGAAGTGTCTTAGTAGCACGTGAACAAACCACAAAGTTCACACAGTAAAAACATTAATGTAAAAGTTTATCAATAGAAAACAGTAAATTCTTGAACAGTAAATACCAGCTGTTCAAAAATAAAAGCAACTATTTAATGAACTTCATAAGCAGGAAGGACAAGTGAATGAGAAAAAGGCAGGATTGATGACTTTCAATGTGAAACAACACAGTCACACAGGTTTATAAGCACATATATTGAAGACAGTGGCTTCTTCATTTTAAATGGTGCTCATCAAACCTGATCTACACAGGAATTCTGGGCTACAAGTAGTCCTAGACGTACTCCCACAATCGAGTCCAAAATTTCCATTGCTAAGCAAGACAGTTGCTAGGAGTGTTTTGCCACATTTTATGACCTTTCTTGCCACAACTGTTAAGTGAATCACTGCAGTCGTAAAGTTAGTAACATGGTTCTTAAGTGAATCTGAGTTTCCTCATTGACTTTGCTTGTTACAAGGTCGCAAAAGATGATCACATGGCCCTGGGACACTGCAACTGTCATAAATACATGCCAGTTGTCAAGCATCCAAATTTTAATCACGTGACCATGAGGATGCTGCAATGGTTGTAAGTGTGAAAAACGGTCATAAGTCACTTTCTTCACTGCCATTGTAACTTTGAATGGTCCCTAAATGAATGGTTGTACTATTAAATAGGTTTTTATTCCTAAGGATTGTGTCTCTCTTGTGACCAAATACTTCAGTACTCCTGCACCTTCTCTTATATGGCCTTGGTTCTTCTGGACTGGATGGTTGAATCAGTGAGACTGGATTAGATTCTTGGGTAAAGATCCTAGGTTATTCGGCAGAGGCAGTTCAGGGATATATGGTCTTAAGTCACATTGGCCAACGATGCACCCTCCAGCTGATGCAAAGATTTGCATTTTGGGATGATTCAAAAAGAAAGGTGGTATAGGTGACCCCTAAGTTTGAATGGCCTCGGCCAGTCGCTGCTTATCTTCAGCTTAGCCCTGCCAGTTGGAATTGATTTTGGTGCAAGCTCAGTGCTGGGGCCCGGGTCACAGGACTCTATGTGATTGTTTGGCCTCCTGAAGAATGCTTCTCAAATCAGGTTATGTCACCCGATCGTCTTGGTTGTGATACCCTTATTCCACCCATGCTGTTAAATTTCAAACAACAACTGAAACTCTATAATCTCTTCAATAAGATAGGTATAGGCAACATGATATCAGAATATCTGCAACTCATCAAAAAGCTGTCTACAGCCACCCCACCCCTCCTCCAAATCAAGATTGTGTAATAAGAACTGAGGGACCTAATGCCTAAATCACTGGGTAAGCTTACACCTGGCATTTGAACATTTGACAACCTTTCCCTAGGATTGTGCTGTTCTTTAATTCATGCTTCTAGTGTCAGAATTTTCTGCCCTGAACTGTTTAGAGCAGGCATGTCAAACTCGCGACGTCACGTGATGTCGTGCGACGTATCGCAACTTTTCCCCCATTGCCGGTAATGGGATGGGCACGGTTTCGGCGTGACACATCCGGCCCGCGGGCCGGTAGTTTGACATGCCTGGTTTAGAGAGACTGAGTGGTATATAAAAGTAGTAATAATAGTAATAGTAGCAAATAATATGTTGATTTTCACTTCTGCCTGGGCAAGATTTCAGTGGCTGCTACCTAAACCAGAAGCAATCTTTTGAAAAATGTCACCATAGAACCAAGCTTGAAAATGTAACTTACTTTATTCAATGCTATTACTAAATTCAAAGTTGCCAACATCCTGTCTTTTGGTATGAGCATCTATGCATTCCTTATATTTCCTAATGGCTGGGAGCTACACCGGGCAATGTGGGTAGGGCACTGCATAAGCTTCTTTCTACTGTGACATCCACTTGCTGCAGCCAGCCTGGCTTCCTTCTGCCATGACGTCCCCCATCCTGACCTAGCAAGTCACTAATTCTGACCGTGCAGCCGCATTTTGTAAAAAGTAAATCAATAGTACCTGTGCCAGTTGGAAGCCTCCAGACAATGTTATCTCTTTGCTTTGCTTCTGGCATGATGACGGAAAATGCCAATTATATACACGTGGGATTATGTTTTTAAATAGCCATAGGTCACTGACTTAATTGTTACCAGTCAACCTATTGTTTTTCCTGAATCTGCACTTGTAAGAATTTTTGGTCAAAGTCTGTGATTGCGGGTCTGAAGGGTAACTGAATTGCAAGGTGTGCTTTCAAAATACAGGAATTAGATTTATACAGTTCTTGTTGCTGTTAGTAATAGAGATGGCTTTTTCTTTTTCTTTTTAGGTTTTCTGATTAGTAGATGGTTTTGTAATGTCAACAAAGCATGATTTTTCCCAAAAGATTCCCACCCTCCCAGGGAGAAAAAGGCAAATTGAAGATCTAGGAAAATATTGGAATTTGTAGTGCGGTCTTGGGTTCTGCTCCTTGCTTTCATCTCAAGCAAATTAAGGAAAACAGAGTTGTCTTAAACTGGATTAAAAAAACATAACTAGCGAGAATTTTGGAAGAGAAAGCAAGCTTACTCTTAGCAATGAGAAGGAGGACCCCCAATTCAGCAAGGTCAACTTATCACATTGTGAACCAAGTCATATAACCAATCAATAAATCAGAATAGAGCTGGAAGGGAACTTGGACATCTTTTAGTCCAACCCCCTGTTCAAGCAGGAGACCCTATACCATTTCAGATAAGTGACTGTCCAGTCTCTTCTTTAAAAACTTCAGTGATAAAGCATCTACAGCTACTGATGGCAAGCTGTTCCACTGGTTAATTTGTCCTCAGTGTTAAGAAATTTCTCCTTAATTCCAGGTTGCTTCTTGATTAATTTCCATCCATTGTTTCTTGTCCTGCCCTCTAGTGCTTTGGAAAATAAGTTAACCCCTCCTCTTTGTGGCAATCTCTCAAATACTGGAATGCTGCTATTATGACCCCCCCCCCAGTCCTTCTTTTCTCTAGACAAGCCAAACCCAAATCCTGCAACCCTTCTTCATATGTTTTAGTCTCCAGGCCTTTAATCATCTCAGTTGCTCTTCTTTGCACTTTTTCCAAAGTCTCAACATCTTTTTTGTAATGTGGTGACCAAAACTGGATGCAGTATTCCAGATGTGGTCTTACTAAGGCTTTGTAAAGCAGGACTAATACTTCATGTAATCTTGATTCTATGCCTCTGTTTATACAATCAATGATTGTATTAGCTTATTTGGCTGCTGCTACACACTGCTGGCTCATATTTAAGTGATCCTCCACTAGGACTCCAAGGTCCCTCTAATTTCCAGTTAGAGAAGTCCCTGCCCTAAGACTGTATCTGCATCATTCCTAGATGCAGACAGTCATTCCTCCCTTATAGTGACCAAATGTCTTACTTTACAAAGCCCTACATTTAAAGACTTCAGAGCTTTCTTACTTGAAAGTATCTATCCTTCAGCCAAGCCTGTCTGATCTCAAAAACTAAGCAACTGCAAACAGGCAACTAAACAAAAATTGGTTAGTCCCTGGATGGGAGTCTACCAGGAACCCTAGAGCTGTAGACCTGACTTGGAAGGGGTAAAAAATATATCCCCAAAGAATATGACTTCTATAGTGTTATCAGGAAAAAATAATCAGAAAATAACTTAATAATAATAATAATAATAAAGTTGGAAGGGACCTTGGAGGTCATCTAGTCCAACCCCCTGCTCAGGGAGGAAACCCTATACCATTTCAGACAAATGGCTGTCCAGTCTCTTCTTAAAAACTTCCAGTGTTGGAGCATTCACGCTTCTGGAGGAGGTTGTTCCCACTGGTTAATTGTTCTAAGCAGGAATTTTCTCCTTATTCTAGTGCTTCTCTCCTTGATTAGTTTCCATCCGTTGCTTCTTGTCCTGCCTTTCAGGCCCTTGGAAAATAGCTTTCACTCCCTCTTCTTTGTGGCAGCCCCTGAATATTGGAATATGCTATCATGTCACCCCCCTAGTCCTTCTTTCATTAAACTAGACATACCCAATTCCAGCAGCCGTTCCTTATATGTTTTAGCCTCCAGTCCCCTAATCATCTTTGTTGCTCTTCTCTGTACTCTTTCTAGAGTCTCAACATCTTTTTACATCGTGGTGACCAAACTGGATGCAGTATTCCAAGTGTGGCCTTACCAAGGCATTGTAAGTGGTATTAAATACTTCATGTGATCTTGATTCTATCCCTCTGTTAATGCAGCCTAGCACTGTGTTGGCCTTTTAGCAGCTGCAGCACACTGCTGGCTCTATTTAAGTGATTTCACTAGGACTCGAGGTCCCTCTCACAGTTACTGCTATTGAGCAAAGGTACCCCCTATACTATAACCTGTACATTTGGTTTTTCTTGCCTAAATGTAGAACCTTACTTTTTCACCATTGAATTTCATTTTGTTAGATAGTGCCCAGTGTTCAAGTCTGTCCAGATCCTCCTGTATCTTAAGCCTGTCTTCTGGAGTGTTGGTTATTCCTGCCAGCTTGGTGTCGTCTGCAAATTTGATGATTTCCCCATCTATCCCCTCGTCCAAATCATTGATGAAGATGTTGAAGAGCACTGGGCCCAGAACAGAGCCCTGGGGCACCCCACTACACACTTCCCTCCATGTAGATGCGGTTCCATTGAGGACCACACGCTGAGTACGGCCGGTCAGCGAGCCACAGATCCATCTGGTGGTGATGCTGTCTAACCCACATTTTTCTATCTTATCAAGTAGTAGGTTGTGATCTTTTTTATCTTTGTTTGAAGGACTGTCCAGCAAGTTTTGTTTGCAATTTCTTGACAAGAAGGTATGCTATGTACATTTAATTGGAGAGAAAACCCATTAGATTTAGCAGGCGTTACATCCAAGTCCACATGCAGTGAATGACATACATATGCCTCTTCAATTTGTGAACTATACAAATTCCCAGCATTATATCATTACTATTGGTGCATACACTGCAATATTAAGTAAACATTGTTCAGTGTAAAGTCAAAGGCGAGAAGATACAGGAGACAATGATAATGACTTAAACGTAATAAAAAAGAAAAAGAGAGGGAGATTTATTTGTCAAAGCTTTTCTCCTTTCAACTACCTTCTCATTTCTTTTTTTGAAATTAGCAAATTATGCTTATCAAAGGAAAGAAGGTAAAGAGAAATCTGAAAGGCAGTGGGGGGGGGAAAGCTTTATTAATACAGTGGCATGAAAAGCTGTTGAGCCCCTTAGAAATGTACATGGCCAATTATCAAAAAAAAATATAAGAGATGCCGAAAGAAAGGTCTGTCTAATAAGCATGAATCGTGGGCCGTTTAGAACATCAGTGTTAAAGCATTAGAGTTAAATGGAAAAGTAAAAAGGGGCTGATGGTTTTAACTATTTCACAGGAGGACAAGAGGTTGATACTGATAAGACAAGCAGTATAGTGAAGTTAATTATCTACGGCCCATGGTGCACAAAGCTGTTTGAGCTGGTGATTAATAGAGATAAACCATTCAAACACCACATTTCTAAGGTGAATGAAGATGGCAGAGGAACTGCAGCTGCAGCATATTAACTACGTTGACAGCAGCCGGCTCCAAGTGCCTTAGAAAGGCCTCCTTCACAGCGATCACTTCCAGTCGGGATCCTTTTTCTGCTTTATGCAGTTTACTTTTCTTCTGAATAGCACACTAGCAGCATACAGTTCAGGTTTACAAATAGCCAAAGAGTTGGCCAAGTGTGTGGTAAAAATGGCTTTTAGGTGCATTTGTTGCTATCGTTGTTATCATATTGTCTCTTCATCCAATGAATATGACAGCCTGTAGACCATGCATTTTCTGATAATTTGAGTTCTAACCTAGAATCATGGGGGGTATTATGGGAGCATCGGCACAGTTTGTAGAAAGAACCAAGAAAGTGCAGTCAGTGGTATCAAGTTCAGTAAATTGAAAACTTCCAAATATTTTGGTGAATCTATTGTTATGGTTGATCACACAGTCAGTCAGATGCTTAGAATGGATTAGGCATTTTTGCCCACCCATCGAGTCCTTCCCAAGGACCAGGAAGAGGCAGATGTTGTTGTTGGATAGTGTTAAAAGATCTCATTGCAGAATGCCAACCTGTTCCAAGTAAAGCTGCATTTTGCAATTGACCGGTGGTGAATTTATCACTGCTGATGGTGTTCAAGTGGTACGCCAGATGTTTTGGGATTGCACCCAAGGCATCTATTACTATTGGTATTATATTTGCTTTTTTTGCCACAGCTATTCCACTTCTATTTGCAGGTCATTGTATTTTGTAATTGTCTCTAGATCCTTCTCTTCTCTTCTCTTCTGTTGTCTCCAGGTACTGCCACATCCACTATCCAGACTTTTTTGTCTTTGTCATTGACAATTGTTACATCTGGGATGTAAAGTTGTTTGAATTCTAAAGAACCAGAACACTTTAGTTTCTTCATTTTCTATTATTTTGTGTATTTTTTTATATAAGATTTTTTTTCATACATTCAATAGTACTTCTTCAACAAACGTGTTCTCTGAGTTTTACATTCATCAATACTATTATTTTGTGTATTTTAATGGCCCCACCAGTTCTTGCTTGCAGGGAAATGGTATTTCTTGCAAATGTTCCAATGCAACATTGTTGCTACTTTGTCATGCTATTGTTTGTAATCAGTCTGTGTGATCTTCTTGAAGCAGCTGACTAAGTGGTCCACTGTTTCTTCAGTTTCTTTGCAAAAGACAACATTTACTATTTGTTGTTGCCTTCTTAATTCTGACTTTGTATGCATTTGTTCTTAAAGCTTGGTCTTCTGCAGCCAAAATTAGACCCTCTGTCTCTTTCTTCAACTTCCCTGTTCTTAGCCTTTGCTAGGTCTTGTTGTTATCTAATTTATCTGCTATTTCTTTTATGTAGTGGCCATGTAGTACTTTGTCTTCCCATATCTCTTTTCTATTCTTCATTTGGCCTTTCATATCGACCAGCTTGGTCTCTCTGGTATTCAATAAGCCTACTTCATGAAGTATCTTTTTCACTGTCCTTCAGATATTCTTCCAATGTCCTTTTTCACTCTTCAACTGACTGGTGCCCTTGCAACATTCCACACCCACTTCTTGCTAAATACAGTCTGTCAATATTACTGAAGTGAATGATTCATTACCATTATTTATTAAAAGTCCTGGTCTTCCTATCCAGGACTTTTAATTCTTCTTGAGCTCAGTCCATTATTCCAGCTGTGTATCTAATGACTGGAATTGCCCAGGTGTTAATTGATGGTATTTCCGCCACTCAGTTTGGACTTTAAAATCATCTTCACTCTTTTGATGCATTCACTGACAACCTTCTTTTGACATCAGTGTGCTTGATGTTGTCAGCCTGAAGAATGCCCATTGGTAGTGATTATCTTCATCCAGACTCTTGATGTTATTTCCATAGGGCATCTTGATTCCTTCAATTTTCAGTTTCCCCCCTGTTGATGGTGAAGGTGGCTGTATATTCAAATAGTGTTAAGCATTGCTTTTATTTCAGATGGTGTTTTCCCATACAGATTCAGATCATCTAACTAAAGGTGGTAGAATAGCCTGATAAATGTTTTGGATGCTTGATAGCCATGGCCTGACTTGTTTAGTATTGTTGGCAGAGGAATCAATGCAATGACAAACAGTAGTGGTGACAGTGAAAGATTCCTTTCTTGATATTAACTTCTCCCAGTCTATAACCATTGACCAGCAACTGTGTTTTCCATTGTGCCATTGATCTTTGCACAAAGCTTCTGATATTTCTATTGACTCCTGTTATTTCTAGGTACTTGATTATCCAGTGATGTGGCAGGGATTCAAATGCCTTCTTGTAATCAATCCAAGTTACATTGAAGTTGCTCTTCCTCCTCTTATAGTTTTCCACAATCATCTTGTCAATTAGAAGCAGATAGTTTGTTCCTCTGCTGTTGGGGCAGTTTCCTTTCTGCTCAGATGGAAAGAGCTTGTTTTCAATTAGATGCTGTTGGACTGCACCAGCTATCACACCAGTTGTCAATTTGAAAGTTATTTGTAAGCAGATATTTGGCTTGTAGTTGCCTGGTTCTACCCCTTTTGTTGGATCTTTCATTATCAGGTAGGTTTTGCCAGATGTTAACCAATCTTCAATTTCATTTCCTTGCAGTATGTTGTTAAATTGCTGGGCAATGAGTGGGTGCGGACCAGTGAGATGTTTAAACAAAAATAATAATAATATGCAGTTTATCTTCATGTGGTACTGACCAGTTCTTCATTTTTTTTGTCTTTTTCTTGGAAACATTTCTGATTCAGCTGAAATTGGAGAATTTATTTGCAGTGTGCTATTCAAGCTTTGTATTGACTGATTTTCTTAACTAAGGCTGTTTTTTGCTTCTTTGGTTTTCCTTTTCTCTAGGTGATATTTCCTGATCAGGTATTCTTTGGTCTTCTTCTTCAGTGTCTTTTCTTTCACCTGTTCTAGCTTGCTTGCTAGAACATACTGATCTTATTTTCCAACCTGCACTTCCATTTTGGTGATGCACTATTTAGGGTTTTTTATTTCTTTGTTGATTTTGCATCCAAATTATAACTGCTGTGCTGTTCTAGCTAGTCAGTTATTTTTCTTTCAGTTCCTCTTGTTTTCAGTCAGACGACTTTGTTGTTTCTGAGAAGTATTATTATTTTGTAGAGTTCTTGTTAGTTAGTTTACCATAAATAATCCCAAGTACAAGAAAGTAGGGAAATTAACAACATTTCTTTTCCTGTGCAAACAAACAACTTTGTGGATTGACTTCAAAGAACACTGATATTTATCCAATGATGGGTTATATATTTGTTATGAATTCTAGATATAGAACTTTTGTAAGATTCTTCTACTACAGTAACTTTTCTAAGCTATTTGCTTTTCCTGAATTCTAGATACAGTATTAGTTTCTCATTCTGTCATTATACAGGAGTTTGCCATTATATAAGATTGTGCCATTATATATAATTCTGGAGTGTGACTCTGATTGTTCTTCTGAGCAATCATTTTGTGTTTGTACTCAAACTTCTTAGATAGATTCCCTATTCCGTAGGGCAAGCAAAAAAACCAGAACAAAATATGTCTAGTCTAGTGTAACAAGGTATGTTTAATGAAAAGAAGGACTAGAGATGACATGATAGCAGTGTTCCAATATCTGAAGGGCTGCCACAAAGAAGAGAGGGTCAACTTATTTCCCAAAGCACCAGAAGGCAAGACAAGAAGCAAGGGATGGAAACTAACCAAGGAGAGAAGCAACCTAGAACTAAGAAGACATTTCCTGACAGTGAGAACAATCAACCAGTGCAACAGCTTGCCTGCAGAAGTTGTGGATGCTCCATCACTTGAGGCTTTTAAGAAGAGACTGGACAGCTATTTGTCTGAAATGGTATAGGGTCACCTGCTTGAGCAGGGAGTTGGACTACAAGACCTCCAAGGTCCCTTCCAACTCTGATATTCTATTTCTGTGTTCTAAAATGGAGTAATGCAGAGACAACTAAGTTCACCTTTGTCAAAGACAGTAGGTTTATATTCTAGCTCCACTACCTTTTTCTGTTTTTTCCAGTTGAAATGATCTGTAGAATCAGATATTTCAATGGGCTGTGTTATTTTTCAGAAAGCACTGCACTCAAGTAGTAGAGTTTAGGGACTATATAGGAAAGAATAACTGACTAAATCACATTGGGGGAAGAGATCAGATAGAGACTTTCTTTTATATTCTGATGGAACGAACAAGCAAGGAAGTAAAGAGGATGTTTTATTGCTGGATTTGGAGCTGGGGAGCAAAGATGTGACAGAAAATACAGTCAATTCATTCCCTTCATTTTTTCAAAGCAGATATAGTTGACCCCCCCACCCCCTCCAGGTTAACTGTATTTGAACCTGGCAGATAAGGCTGAAAGAAATGAACACAAATACTAGATGAACAGATAGATCCTGACTATATGGAATTTGAGGCCAAGGATTTAGAAGGCAGTGTTATATTTGAACATTTAGGACTCTTCTCAAAACTTTGGGCTGGATCAGCAATAAGTATTCAGAAGTCTCCTAAAATATTTCAGATGTTTCACCATATTTTTTTTTCTTTTTTAATCACTTCTATTAAACTGAATTTGCTGCTGCTCCTTCCCAATAGCTCACAAAATGGTATACAATAAATAACAAATAAATAAGATGACATGAACAGAAGTTCTTTAAATTTTTTGGTGAACTGATGTCCTCTAGAAATTTTGGGCAGCAATTCTTATAAAACCTGATCTATAAGTCCAGTAACTGGAGACTGTAGAGGTCCAAGTTCAAAAGCATCTGGAGAGTATCTGGTTGAATAACTTTATAACAAATTTTAAAACAGAATCAATAGTAGAACCTGAAAATTGTGTGTATTTGAGTCATGCATCAAACCTTAGTGTATGCGCATCAAAATGAAATTATGAATCAAAGAAAAATTAATAAAGAAATGATCAGATAAATATTTCATGAAGAGACAGAATTCCATAATTTGGGAATGGTTGGACTTGGAATGATCCTCCCACAAAGAATCTCATCAGACACTTATGAAAGCATGGGTCATGAAGATTCTGTTCCTGAACTGTTTAGGACAGTCTAAAATAGGCTTTAAAACTAACCAGAACCGGTATACATTAGCCTAGGTAGTACTAGATTATCTCACCAAAATATCAGCACCCTTGCAGTTTCTTAAACCCTCTGTAAGAGTCAGTCTGACAAAGATAAGCTAAGTGGGATGTGAAAATATTGTTTGTAAGGCTCCCAGAATCAGACTGTGAGTGGGTGCCCAAATAAACAAACAAACAAACAAACAAGTGTGACAATGACCACATCTACTTACCTCAGAAAAGTGGGTTGCTGGCAATGACTATGTGGTGGTACTCCTGGCCACAATTTACACTTTCTTGGAGTATTCTCAACATATAGAATAGAATCATAGAATCAAGGGCTGGAAGGGACCTTGGAATTCTTCCTAGGCAGGAGTTCTTATACTATTCTGGACAAATTGTTGTCCAATCAATTCTTATGTTTCAAAAGACATGACTGATTCTTCAAAAAGGATTATTAACCTAAACCAGGCTTTTAGAATAGATTTCCTATGTATCCAAAGCATCCTTGTATTATTTCAGCATGGGTGGATTGTTTCAGATTGCTTTCTATTTGTTGTGATGTACAGTATGTCTTATGGGAAAAGTCAGCTTCTCTGTTTCTCATATACAGGTGGTAGACCACAATAAAAAAAAATGCAAAAGTTTAACAAACAAGTTGGACAAGAAGCATCCAACCAAAGGCAATGAAAGAAGAACCAGGAGATGCCTGTCATTCTCAGTTCCATCTCAAAGTCCTGTGCTTTTTCTGAAAATTGTTTAAAAAAGAACTTCAATCCAAACAGTTTTGGGAATATTTAATTTTGTTCTGGATCTTAATTTTGCTTTGTCCACAGAGGACCAAATTCTAAATAAACCCAAAGAAGCTTGGTTTCACTTTTGTCATAAGCTACGCCTATAGTCCCATAAGGTTCTCTTATAGACATTACTCCATCCAATTAAGATGTCACTTTTGAAATTACGGACTTATCTCCCTCACTTTGCTCTCTCCATCAGTGTCACATTTCTGTTGGCATTAAACAAATGGATTTGAATGGCCAGACACAACAACATTAAGGGGTCTGTTACAAGAGGATAATGGTGTAAAAGTTATTTGTCTCTGGTTAATTGATAGTGTCAAGTGCCTATAATGTACCTGAGCAAGGTCAAGGGTGCATTGGGCACTAACCTTATAAACTAGATTGTTTCATCCATCTGAAAAGCAATGAGATATATGCTGGTTTGACTGCAGGAAACCTGCACTAAAACTCTTAAGTGGCATTATGGGGGCTCTTCTGAAGGGCAAAATACTCTACAACTGTGCACACATGTTATGTACTGTGCACATGCTATACTATTGCATATTAACATGTATTAGCTTCCTTTTTTCTGCTTAGCATAATGATGCAGACTAAGTTATCTCAAGATGGGGTAATACAGTTTTCTTTAAAGGCTCAAGCAAACCTGAGCTTTTGCTGGACATTTGATTAAAATCTTCCATTTGGCAAAGTGAATGTACTTCGGCTTGCTTGTACATTTTACAGCCATCATTTTCATACAGTGCCTAGGAACAAGAGCAAAAAGTAATGGGGGAGGGGAGGGGCTTGCATAGATATTTTTTTAAAAAAACCCTGTTTAAGTCAATTTCCTTACTTTTTCCAGTTTTGTTTTTTTTATGAAGAAACAACTTAAAGTTGCAAACTTCAGGTTGTAAAGTACACAATTCTGAAATGATGGTTATATGTAAACAGCATTTGGAGGAGGTTTCTGTAGGTTCAGTGAAATTGGGTAGGCGGCAGAAAAGTATGCATTTCACATAGTTCCTAATTTTGCAGAGTTATCAATGAAAGACATACAGAATTGGAATAGGGCCTAACACCATGATGGTGTCATCTAATCTGTGCTGATCAGCTTAACATGAAAGCCTTCTTTTGAATGTCTGAATGGTAATTGTAATGCAAACATAGAAGCTAAGATTCACTCTCCCATCCAATCTCTCAGCAACAAGGCTCTTTTACTACTGTATTCTATCTTGGGGTTTTAAAAACCTTCCAGACTGAATTTAAAGTGTTGATTTCTATCATATTAAAGCACCTTTAAATTGCTTGGGGGGCTATGCCTTTGAGACTTAAGCTCTATAGATGCTTGAACGCACAAATGCATTGTTCCTAAGCTTTCTTTCTGGAGCTATTCTTCAGGAAAGCTACCGTTTCTGAAGTTGTAGTATTTGAGGAAATGGATGCTAATTAAGTTCCTAAAAACACCAGAACTTTTTGCACTCACCAAGAATATTGCGAGTTGCCAGCATATGGACCATTTCTGACTGGTAATCTGTGGGCATTGTATGGTTTATGTTGGATTCATTCCTCCTCCCTTTTCCCCTATGGACCTCAAGATGGCATATGCAGGAATCTTGATTTATTTCTCACTAAAGCAGTCATCAGACTCAAACTGACCTAACTTCAGAAAGGCCTGAGAGCTATGGGCTAAGCCAGGATCATTTTCCAGGAATTGTAGTTTCCTCTGCATCTTCAAAATGTGGACATTCTCCCTGTGAACAGTCTCAAATTGTCTTTTACAATCAGCACTGCTTCTTTTGAGAGGAAGGGAAAACAGGGAAAGTCAAAGGCCAGAATTGCTTCATGCATGCACCCTCTGGATTACTTCATTTCTGTGTGTTGAAATTAATTTGGTGCCTTAGACTTCTTCTATCTTTTGCATGTCCACATCACCACAAAGGGTTTTTTTTTTCCCTTAAAGAAACCAAAGAGACTCATCACTCTTTCCCACAGGATAAAAACATGGTTAAATACTCGCTGTAAAAAAACCATTATGTGATGCGCTGGCCAAATGATACACTAATACTCTGGATGTAAGTGCTTTTTTGGCTGCTACTCAAAGGAGCAAAAATCACATCGTTTTCCAGTGATAAGATTACACAAAAGAAAGCAAAATATACAAACTGGGAGGGTGATAAATATTGTACGATAAATGGGAAGAAACCCAGGATTCTTGTTTTTACACTCTGCACATTTTATGGTGATTTTCTATAATTTGAGGCAATGGTACCAATAACTTGTGTCCTTGGGTATCCACATCCCCCCCCCCCCAAAAAAAAAGCTGACAAGAACAAGGTTTTGAAAGATTCCTTTTCTGGGACTTCTTTTATCAGCTGTTTTATTCTCTTTTAAGTGAGCTTTGCAAAAGGAAGCAGAAGCCTGGACAGTAGAGTTGTGTCTTCTGTACAGATACAAAAAACCTTCTCAAGTGCAGCTTCACTAGCTCTGCTGGTGGAGGAGGAAGGGAACTATTCCAACACATCTGGAGGGCACACTGTTGCTAAAGACCCAGTAGGAGAGGGAGGGAAAATTGCTAGAGACCCAGTAAGGATGGGAGGGAAGAGGGGGCAAGAAAAATTCCTTACTTATCTGTGAATTATTCTCACCAAAAAGTGAATTCCAGTACTTGATCCAAGCTTGTTTCCCAGATAACAAAAGAAGCCACTTGGCAGAAGGCAACTTGAAGAAGTTTACAGACCAAATTGCATGTCGTACTGGATGAGAGAAAGAGGCATTACAGAAAATTGTTATGAGCCAGAAGCAAAAAACTCTTTCTGTCTTAAAAAGTCATTTTGTTTGATTTACTTTAGGTCCATCTAGAAAAAAGATTTGCAGGGTTTTTAATGTTGTTTTTGTTGCTGACAATCAAAATTGTATGAACAGCTAACCGGTTAGCAAATACACTCAAAGACCTTCTTCTTTTTTGATATGGACGCTGTCCACCTTTGTGACCATGTACAGTATAAACCATGGAAGTCTCAATGTGATTCAGGAATCCCACTTAGTGGGAAGCAGGCAAAATGCAGCATTGGCTGTTCCACCGGGAACAATGGTGCCAATAAAGGAGAATATTTGTAGCTCAGAGTTGAAATAAACATTGTCATCACTAGCACTGATGTGGTTACCTAGTTTGAGTAATGAAACATCTGCAAGAAAACAGCCAAGCTCACAGAGCACTAATGATGTTACCTCCAAACCAATTAGTAATGCAAGCAGAGAAGTGAATCACAAGTAATAGTTTGTGTGCCAGGTAATCTCAAGGAGAATTGTATCCTGTGCAATGGAGGTAGCAACTTATGAACTCCAGATGTTGAACATCCTTTAACCCCAGCCAGCATGGCTAGTAGTGAGTGCATTAGAAGTTTTCTAGATGATTAATACAAGAATTCTTAGAGACAGATTCTTAGAGGTTTCAGGTGTCTGGAGCAAAGAACACAAAGAACACAATGGTGCACCTTTCTCAAGCAGGAGACAGAAACTGACTGGATTGTGCTACAATATCCATAGTCAGATAACCTACAGAACAATGTCAAAATCAGTTTATTTATTCATTAACATATTTCTATGCCACCACGTTTTATATGCCACCCACAGCTCCTGGTAATAAAGTAATAATAACAAATATAAAACAACAAAACGAAACTTCCAAGCCAGCTTCCATAATTAATTGCAAGGGCTTGCCTCTTACAGAATCAAATTTCAGAGATTCAGAAGTATCTGGAATATACAGCTTTAGCTCTACAACAGGAGAACTAGAGGGTTCATATAAGCAGAAATAAGTAGCTGCCCCCAGTCTTCGGTCCAGCCAATCACCTGTTATCTGGCCAAGATCAGCCCTATCATATAAGGCCTTCTCAACCCAATCCCATCAAAGGTGTTGGCCTGCAATGCATCTTGAAAACCCTCATTTTCCACACACTTAAGCTTATATAGGAAAAAGGCCAGACCCTTTTCTGTGCCAAATCTCACCATCACTCTCTAGTCTTCCAACACCTGAGGGCAGGACAAGAAATAGAGGATAGAAATAGAGGATAGAGAGAAATAGAGAGATTCAACCTAGAACTCAGGAAAAAAATTCCTGACAGTGCGAACAATTAATCAATGGAATGGCTTGCCTCCAGAAGTTGTGGGAGCACCAATACTGGAAATTTTAAAGGAGACATTGGACAACCATTTGTCCTGAATGGTATAGGGTCTCCTGCTTAAGCACAGGGTTGGAGTAGAAGACCTTCAAGGTCCCTTCCAACTTTCTTATTATGTATTCTATATTTATGGGTAATGATAGGGAACCAAAACGACCAATGCTTTCACTCTGCAGAAGTATCACTGAGGCATTACATCAACCTTCCCCAATTGGTGCCCTCATGATGTACTGAACTATGGGTCCCATCATTCCAGTCAGTAATAGCATGCTGGCTGGGACTGAACAGAATTGGAGCCCCCGAATTGAGTGAGACTGCACTTTAAAAAATCAGCAGCTGCTGTCTTGCACAATGCTGTGCATGCATATTCTTCTTCTGTCTTTGAAGTGCACAATAGCTTTTTGTTTATCACCACCATCTTTGATAGATGCCCAGTAGACATATTCATTCCCTGCATGGTGCACAGCAGCATTTTAAACAGGTACCTGTAACCTTAATGGTGACTCTTTAATGAAGAAAATGCAGCTAAATTAAATGCGAGTGGCATATTACCACACTTGCTTTAAATTGATATTTAATTAAAAAGTTAATTATTAATTAAGTTTATCAATCGCACATCAGTTGTTCAATAGAAAAAGGCTCATTCATTTAATTATTTGCGTGCAACTGATAGTATATGCTTTTTAGCCAGGCAAGGTTATCTCTGTATCTCTTCTAATTTAGATCAGTTTAGCTTCTAATCTATCCAGAGTGCTTCCTTTTGCATGCTTTTGATTTGATCTATAAATGTTTACTTACAGAACTGTTAAGTATTAGAGGCTGATCAAATAAAGAAAAGCACATTGCTTGGGTTGCATTACATTTTCTTAAGGAGTTCTGGCACAGGCCTCCATTAGAAAGAATAGCTAAAGGATTTTGTCCTTTTCCTCTTCCTCTTCTTGGCCTGCTGTAAAAGTTTCAAAGAAGATAAACATCCAGCCAGAAAGTATGTTAATCGTCCAAACAAATGGAGACCTTCAAAAGATCTCAGAGGCCTGACAGACGCCACTACTGGAGTAAAACCTCCTTGCGCCTTTTCCGTGCTGAGATAATTTGAGGGCACATCATAATAGCAATCTAAAAGTGAATCTCTTACAAAATGGCAGGCAAATGCTGCTTTTGAAAATAGATTCAGCCATCAGGCACAGCTTCACACATCTCAGAATAACATACTACATGCAAATACACACATACACATACACGGGGGGGGGGGAGAGAGAGAGAGAGAGTCCATACTGGAGTACAGCTTTTAAAAGCATTTACTTATTTATTTATTAAATTTATACACCGTCCATCTTTCCATCAGGCAAATCTAGGCAGCTTACAACAAGATAAAAAAACAACAATATAAAGCATTAAAATATTAAAATGATAAATAATAACATTAAAATTAACAAAGATGGCTGAGAAAAGAAGCAAAATACAAATGGGCTGGAGTTAGAATCTTCTCACCCTCTACTAACCATCTCCAGTAAGGACGTCGAGCCAATCAGTAAAGCCAGGCTTTAAGGCCCTTCCAGAAGGCCAAGAGGGTGGGGGCATATCTCACCTCAAGGGATACGATGTTCCAGAGGGCGGGAACCACGGCAGAAAAGCTCTTCTCCTGGACCCTGCCAGCCAGAATTCCATGCCCAACAGGTTCCTCAGGTATTTACTGTCTCATAGATCAGTTAAGTAACCGAACCATCATGTTTCTCCTGCTTTTCTGGGACCAGATTAAGATTTGAACAACCTCTCTAGGTGGGCTGTGGTCATTAGATGGCATCGGGTATGTGCAGCGGTGGGATTCAAATATGTGAACAACCAGTTCTCTGTGTGGATGCCGCTTCCGGAAGTCTGTTCTGGGCCTGGGCAACAAAAAAATTAGCTACCAGTTCTACCGAACTGGTGCGAACTGGCTGAATCCCACCACTGGGTATGTGTGTGAATATCCAATTATTCAACTATCTTTCCAGAGATTTGCAGTTTCTCTGGTTTTTTTGAGCTTGGCTTGATTCCTATCAGGTAGAACTTCTCTCATTGAGCTTTAGCTGTAGCACTACTGATACTGAGGAAGTGTCCTGCAATGGAGAAATTGTGGAGGAAATTGTCTTTTCCCTAACAAGGTTCAGAGAAAACTTCTACCCAATTTCTGGAGCCATACATTTGATGGAGAATTTCAAAATTCCATTTCTATCCAGCTGAGAATTTTATCTTTGACATGCATATGTGCTGGATGTGCTACTTTTTAAAATCCTGGAACCAGAGGACCATATCTGCTGTTCACATTCTGAACTGCCTGCATCAGAAGTTATACATGGAACTATATGAGAATTGAAGTATCTACAATAGCATTTGTTTGTGAAATCCAGATTCTATTTTTAATTGAATGCAAATTTGCTGTTTTATTTATGAATTTAGAAGTACTCAAATTACTGGAGAAATGCATGGAGAGTTCTGCCTCCCATGTCTAGATTTTATCCAAATTACAGTATACTTTGTTCTCCCCTATTGAAAACGGTAGCTAATATCCCCTTCCATTGTAATTCAAATCCTTATTTTATGCTTTTGTTGACCAAAGAAGCAGACTACAAGAAAAAGAGAATGAAGTATACATGGAAATTAATGGAGTTTGAAGAAATCCATTATCTAGATGTGAAGTTGGAAAGTTAACGTGACATGGTCAAATACAGAGGTAGTGGCCTGCTATTGAATGATGACCATAAAACCCAGGATAACCCTTCCTTGTCAGCTACAAAGGTAATGAGCATAGACAATAGTTAAGAAAGAGGTTTTGGAAGACAGGTTTTCTTTGGAGATGGGACCACCAGTCGAAATATTTCTAGCTATATTCATGAGGCCATAATGTTCATGAGGCCATAATGTTTTGCCTCACTTGTGTGATATTTTCTTATCCTCTTATGAATGAACCTTTCTGGTCAGCCCATATGCCAGGCCATCGGCCATGGGGCAATGGGTACTGCAAGCATGGGTAGCCAAAGAGTGAACCTCATAGAATATATGTAATCCTTTTTGTATTTGCAAGCATGCAAGAGGGAGAATTTCTGTTGTGGCATCACAATACACATCATTGTTTTGACAAAAACATTGCTTGTTGGGACTGCTCTCCAGGATGATCGCTATGTTACCCTTCATCTGATCTCCTGATCCTTCCTGAAGCTCATTGACCTTCCCATTAATCTGTCTTTCTCTTCTTCTCCCACTTGCTTCTTTCCTTGTCACTTGGCTTTGCCATTGAAGCTGGGCAATTATTTTGGGTAATTTGAGGTGGTGAAGAGCAGGGAACGAGTAGTGATGAATAATAGATCCCGTTCAATAGTTCTTTAGTTATAGGAGGCAATATAATTGGGGGAAGGAGTCTCAATGAGCTCCTGGATCTTTATCAGCTGCTGACTAATGGTCAAGGCAAATTGGCACTAAGTAAGTCAACAGAATTCGGGGGAGGCTGGACTTAGGTTTCTTATGTGAGAGTATTAACGGATGATATGTTTGACCCTACCTTCAGGCTACGTCTGGTCATCTCTTACAATATCTTCATTAAAGTCACTTTCCTTACTCATTAGAGGTGCCCACCATATCTAATGTGGTGATACCCTCAGAGAGAGGCAGTCCCACAAATAGCCTGATACCATGTTGTTCCAGCTTTAAAAGTGATAACCAGTCTTTAAATTGCACCTGGAAACAGGAATAGGAAACTAGCACAATTCACACAGCAACAGTGTGAAACAAACAAAAACAAACAAACCTGGGGAGCAAATGAATTGTGCATGCCATTGGATTCTGGATCAGTTGTAACTTCTGGGTGGTCCTTAGGAGCAGATACATGTATAGCATGTTGCAGCAATCCAACCAGAAACTGATTAAGGCATCAGTGACTTGAGTATCACCACCCAGTCTAGTAATGGGCAAAATTGGCAACCAAGATGAATTTGGGCAAAAGCGCCCTAGCCATTGCTGCCACTTCCTCCTCAAACAGGAGTAGTGAGTCCAGAATACCTCCCAAATAACCCCTCCAACAGAGTTGGTGTGCAATTTGGGGGTCCTCCTGGGGTTCTCAGAAATTGTACTACATGTGGCAACCAACTGATGTTATGAAGTTGCATAAATTACATCCAAATGTGCCTACAAAAAGCATATTATAGTCTTCCATGAACATTAATGATGAAAAAATTGAAGGGGGGGATCCACAAATCCCAGATTGCAAATAGGTAGATCTTTTCCTGTCTTACCTCTGCACATAGATTTATTGCTTCTACATAATAAATAACAGCTAGCTTGAAGAGGTAAATCAACTTGTTTCTGGCTTTGCATCTTTGAAATTGGACCAAAGCTGGTTCCACCCCCACCCCCTTTGCAGCAGTAATTGTTTCTGTCTATGGCTATCTCTCTGTGCATCAGACTCGAAGGACTGCATTGGTCAGATCAACCTAGAATAAGGCATTTATTTTTGGAGAGTGAATTTTAGGAAGTACGTTGGTGGAGAGCACAGAGAGGAGAGCAACAAAGACAACCAAGGGGACTGGAAAATATTATGAGGAACTGTTTAGCCGGGAAATGAGAAGAGGTAGATATGAACTCTTCTATCCAAGTATCTGAAGAGCTGGCA
The DNA here is from genome assembly GCA_023970755.1 of Azemiops feae. Taxonomy (NCBI): domain Eukaryota; kingdom Metazoa; phylum Chordata; class Lepidosauria; order Squamata; family Viperidae; genus Azemiops; species Azemiops feae. The sequence goes on along the minus strand of JALGBA010000033.1, from coordinate 1,224,846 downwards.
TGGAAAATTGTTCATAGGTGGTCTAAAACACAGAAGGAGAAACAATGGGTTTAAAATATAAGACAGCAGATTTCAACTGGACATCAAGAACAATTTCCTAATAGTAAAACCTGTATTACCACAGAACAGATTGCCCAATTTGCCTAAAAAATAAATAATATTGAAGTGTTTGTTATGATGGGAAATGTTTTGGCTGCAGACACCAAGGAGGAAGAATTGAGGGGCTACATAGCACTGTCCCAGATCTTGATCTACCAAACAATATAGTGCAAATCTCTCTCTCTCTTTTTCTCGCATATACCATGGAAATCCATCCTACTCATCCTCTGGGGAATCCTTTTAATCTATAGATTCAATTCCTCATATGCACTTTTTGCTTTGGTCATTATTCTATACTATGAATGTTTAATAGTACTTTTGTTATTTAATTCAAAAGTACTATTTTTTCTCTATGGAGGATCAATAAAAAAGGAATGTAGGGAATCACTTTCATTATCCCTAAGAGGGCCTTCCGAGACCGTAGGATTTTGATTGGTTTGGTCTGTCTAATAGTAGCAACATCCAATAATGTCTCTCAACTCTTTTCCGAGGTCTGCTTCCTAGAGTGGCAGAAAGGCCCAGAGTTAGTGGCCTATTTGGAGGTTTCAATTTGTGAGGGATAGAAAGGGCTATATACACTCGCAGAGAACTACAGAACCCAAAGCCCTTTCATTTCCTAGTGGAAACAAACCCCCACACTCAAACTGATAATGTTACCTAGTTGGGTAATAAACCTCTGCAAGCAAACAGCAAGCTCAGAGAGCATCAAGGACTCTACAGTTCAGTCTTGAGCTGCATATATTCTCTCATTGGCTAACCAATAGGAAAAGATGGTATGATTTATTATTTTAGTTTTTGGAAGTCTTTTTTTTTTTTGCTTTAATAAGGAAAAAAAAAGGTCCCCACAAGAAAGGGAGAAAACCCCTTGTCTTTCTCTCCTTTATACAGATATTTCATTGAAGCAAACTGATGTGACCGCTGCATTATTTATGAGTAATCATGGATAGGCTCAGGTTGTGATCTTTCAGCTGTTTTTTCCTAAAAAGGACCTTTTGCATTTTGTGAATTTTGACGTAACATTAATATACTTCTTTTTCTAATATTTGTACTTCATAATTCTACTTTACTTATGTCATTGCCTTTATTTCTTAGCAGTAATCCTTCCACTGTTCTTTTAAAACAGAATATAAATAAGCATTGTGGCAATAATCTCTCCAGAACATTTTCCATAAATAGATTGCCTCTAGTATTAAAGTAATGACTTTATTCATGCCAGTGTCTTCAGAATATAATTGGAAGCTGCCCTTAGATTTAAGTTTGACTTCTATGAACTTCTTTTGACATCTGATTGGGCTACATGGGAACAAACTGGATAAGAGTGGCTTTGTCAAGTACTTTGTGCAAAAGGTACATCTACAATATTCCTCTGTTCTACTAAACATGTAAACTAATCAATAAGATAAGATTAAGCTAAGATTTTATTTATGATACTTTTATGATACTTCTAGATTAGTCATTATGTTTTACTTCAAAATCTTGCCAGGGATCAGTGTCAGAAAGATGAGTGCATTGTTCCCTGGAATCTCCTTTCCATTTTCTCAAAAGATAAAGATATTTACCCTTCTCTAGTCATCTGGCATTTTACTTATTCTCCAGGATTTCTCAGGATGCTAAACAAGGGTTCAGCAGACTATCAGAAGTAACCTAGAATGCAGTTCATCTGGACCTGGAGATTTATTCCTATTCATAGGAAATAGGTATTCCCTGAACAAGTTTTTATGAGTCTCAGGCTGCAATCCTGCCCTTTCCTTTTATTTTTCCCAGTTTCCAGTAAAACAGACTTTTATAGAGGAGTCTGACACAGAATAGGACAGCGGTGGCGAACCTATGGCACGGGTGCCAGAGGTGGCACTCAGAGCCCTCTCTGTGGGCACGCGTGTCGTCGCCCCAGTCCTAGGCCTTCAGCTGGGTTTTATAAAACCTTTTCGCTTTAGGCCTCCACCGCCGTGTGCAAAAAAAAAAAAGGTTCAATCAGTCAATTTCAACTTCTCGCGGGAAAAAAAAAGATCTTGCAAAGTTGGAATTGATTGATTGAACACCCACCCAGTCTGCCGTTACTACCGCAGCCATGCCCAGCCAATGGGCCACGCCCAGCCAATGGGCCACACCCACCCGGCACTCGACGATGCATAAGTGGGTTTTGGGTTGCAGTTTGGGCACTCAGTCTCTAAAAGGTTCGCCATCACTGGAATAGGAGTTGAACGCCTCTGCCTTTTCTTTATCAATTAATTAGTATATTAATTTTTCTTCCTTTTATTTTGAATATAACTGAAATGGTCCTTTTTGTTGTTCTTAGCATCTTTTGCCAAGCTCAGCTTATTCTGAGCTTTTGCTTTACTGGCACAATCTTTATAATTCTGGGCTATCTCTTTGTATTATTTCACAGTGATTCTCCTTTTGTATCTTCTCTAGTTCGTATATATATATCTTTTTTGGTTTGTTTAGGGCTTTACTAATCTTATTGTTTACCACACTGCTGCTTTTTCTGCCCATACCTTCTTTCTAATTGCAATTGCTTGAATCTGCTTTTAGCATTTCCTTTTTCACAAACTTTGACCAACTTCATATCCTGTTCCCATTATCTTTTCATGCTATAGAATTTTAAACATCATTGCTCTAAGTTTATTAAGATCCACTTTTTTGAAGTTTAAGAGGCACATTCAGTTGAATTCAGCTTTATTTTCTCTTAATATCAAGATTTTCTGTGATCTTGCCAGATCTCCAGCCAGTTACTTCAGTTAAATCTTCCATATTAGTTGGTATCAAGTCAAGGAGAGATTTTATTTTGTTCACCACAGATATCTGCACTGGTGTGGTCAAAAAAGGCAGGATTAAAAAAGTGGTGGGGCTTCTATTATGCAGTTGTGATAACTCCCCCTCTTGAATTTTTGACACATGTACACCTTATAAATATCCCTCTTCCTTCACTCTTTGAAAGAGGAAGTGGTCAGCAACCCAAGCATTTCCTGGAAGGACTGTGATTGATGGACCCAGGATAGTTGGTAGATATCCATGTAATTAATTCTTGGATGGGGCTACAGGTGATGCAAAAGCACATTATAGTCCTGTATGAAATATTAGAGATACTTATAGATATGCCTATCTGCTGGGTTGGGGAAAATCCATGAGGTAACTTAGGGTGGAAGCAAAAATAGTGACAGGCCCAGGAAGTCAGTCAATCTCTTCAGTTTGCTTTCTAGTAAATAAGTATTTTGCAATTGGCTATACATATTCAAAAAGCCATTTTGTGAAAGTGCCCATAACGAGTTCTCAACATTCCAAAAATGTTCGCCAGTCACTAAAGAGGGAAGACTCTGTTCAAAGAAAAGAGAAGCTCAAACAAGAAGCTATCAGCGATGCCTTAAACAAACAACGTATATTCACATTGTGTGCTTTGTAAATAGCAATAGCACTTCGACTTATAAACCACTTCATAGTGCTTTACAGTCCTCTCTAAGCAGTTTACAGAGTCAGCATATTGCCCCCAACAATCTGGATCCTCATAGCCTTAGTTAGTTAAGCCTCATAGCCTTACTTCTTAGTCCTTATATGCTCTTCTAATGGTAGTCCTTAAGCCCTTAGTCCTTAAGCTACCAAGTGAATTTTCTACTGGCCGTCATCCAGGCAGTGTAGAAACTTGTCCAGTTTCTTCTCTCTGTTTCTGTGTTTATTACACCCAACTTCCACATCACCCCTGATTAAAGAACTCATCACACAGACATCATCTACTGTCACCTTGACATCTGAAATGCCTTAGAATTTATTGCCTCCATCCATTATCATGGTTAACCCCCTCTCTCCAGCACCAAAGAAAAATGAAACCATTCTTCTGAGTTGTAACTCTTTCTCCTTTTCCTAGTAGTTCTTCTGACTATTGACAGTTCCTTCCCCTAATCTGTGATCTAACATGTTCTAACATCACCCTGCCTGTTCTCCTTCCCTTTCTGCTTTACTCCTTGCATTATTTATGGCAAGGAGAAGTCCTTCTCTGGTTCACTGGCCTGTTTGTACATTGTAGCAGGATGCAGTTTATGTACGACAGCGACAGCGTAGAGGGCTTGGACTGCATTTGCATTTCCACCTCTTTAGAGGTATATACTAAAGGTTTAAGAAGAAGAGGAGGTTAACTGTTGGCTTAACCTTTCTAAGCCCATTTGCCTTCCAGAAGACAAAGACACAAGCCGGCCACATTTATTATCTTTGCAGTACATTTGTTTCAGGAGCCAGTAGTGTTAAGCAAAGGTACGCCAGTTGATAATAAACCTGCTCCACAGTGTCATTTGTGGGTGATTTGAAGAAAAACAGACCATGTAATCAGGTCTAAGGGGGTCTATAATACCAGCAGACGCTAGTGCTGTCAGCTATAGAAAATAATTAGTATGTTATCCCTGTGGCAAGTAGAATGTAAATACATCTAAAATACAACATAATGACATTCCCCTCTGTAAGCCAGGGGATCTGCTTCAAATAAAAGGGCCATTAACACAACAATTAAAGCCAAGGGGGCTGGTTAGGCAGGGAGCCCTCAGCCTGGCGCAGGGGTGAGGCAAGCAAGAACCGAGTGTAAATCTTTTGCTCTTGCAGTCAGGAATGTGACTATTAGCCCTCCTCTGACCAGAGGGCTTCCCAATAAGGCATCTGCTCTCTGTCACAGCCAGGGTTTTGCAACATCTTTCTCCAGCGTGCAAAGGTGAGGGAGTTTTCCACAGAGTGCAGCTGAGAAGAATGGGTCAAGGGTGGGCCTACCTCAGAGGGAGTTCAGCAGAAAACTCTACACACACATACATACACACACACAAACACACGCACGCACGCGCACACACAGAAAAGCACGCACACCCATAAAATCTTTGTATAGGTATAGAAAAATATCTGAAGCACACACTTGTTTTCTTCTTCTCCAGTAGCCCTGTTGGCACTAGCAGGGAGATTGTTCTTTAGCTTACATTTAAACAAGTGTTTCATTGTTCCAGTGAACAAATGCTTTGTTAAATGTTCCCAAGTTCTATTCCAGAGTAATCTTTGCCTACATGAAAGCTATCAAAAATGGACTTGACAATGTAAGCGAGAGTGGGGGAAGAGAGAGTAATTCCAAACAGACTAGCTAAATCGAGATTAGTGTTTGACCCCTCCCCGATTCTCTTTTGTTTTTGCTCTTATAAAAGAGAAAAGAGAAACAGGAGAGGGGTCAAACAGTGTGCACATACATGTGCACGCACATACACACATAGAAACACAAACATCCACTCAAGTCCATTTTTGATAGCTTTCATACACTTCTTATGAAATTAAATGAAACATATCTTGCCAAGGACATTGATAATAATTCTTTGATTCAAACGAGAAATACATTTTGAATAGTAATCTCTAAAAATAATAATTTGAAGGGAGCTTTTCATTGTTCTATAGGTGCTGGATGTATATTGCATATTATAGACGTGTTTACATATTACATGTTTGTAATCAGTATAATTTCGCCCAGGACAAAGCATTGGACTGATGAAATCACAGGATGGGGAGAGATTTTTAATAAATACTTTTATTGCAGATTTGGTGTAATAATCAAAAGAGTAAATAGTTGAAAAGTGAATACAGGATTTTAATTCAGTTCAGGCAGGGACTTTCAGACACCACCAATTCAGTTCCAGCTTCAGCTTCAGATCAGTATGAAAATAATAATGCTACATTATCTAAGGCGTCCCAGAACTATTGCGATCATATCTGTGAAGTACTCTGAATATTAAAAAGTGCTGTGTAAATTCTACTGTTATCAAGTACATAAAACTCAGTTCCTTCACTGTACATGACAGAAAGGAACATATGTAAATACTTGATAGGATAGCCTCTTTAGTCATAGCAGCTGACTGGTGAGAGGAGGCAGAAGCCAGTAGCTTTAGGTCCTTCCATGTGTTCAATGCAGCTAAAAAAGGATGGATTTATTTATCACGGTTATGCTATATCAAAATCTTGGAGCAAAAGTCATTCCTAAACTATGCCCCTCCCCCCCCAAAACCATAAAAGATAGAAATAGTCTTTCTTTCTTTCTTTCTTTCTTTCTTTCTTTCTTTCTTTCTTTCTTTCTTTCTTTCTTTCTTTCTTTCTTTCTTTCTTTCTTTCTTTCTGATAATATTCTCTAAAAAAGTTAAAATACATGAGTTATTGAAATCTAATGGCCTTTTATTGAACCACACCGTATAATAAAACTGTAAGCAGGTGATTTTTAGCCAAGTATGGGGAGGTGAAGGAGAAGGATCTGAAAATCACTATCAATGGAAAAGTTTTTCCAGAAGAAAGTTTTCTTCTTTTGTGACAGCCGTATGTTCTATCTTGTTCCTATTTATAGCTTCTGATCTCCCAGAAACCTCCAAATTTGTAAATATCAGGCATGGAGATCTTTCCAAAATAACCCATGAAAGTATTTAAGCAGGCTGATTGGAAGTAAGGACAGGAGTTTGCAAGCATCTTGTATTTGTTTTCCTTCAATGTTTTCTCTGCTGTTTCAAGACTTATCTTAGTCTCCTCCTTTGCCCCACTCATCTTAACTAGCATAGCTAATTGTCAATTCCCCCTGATAATATTCAGTAACCAGGAATTCAGAATTTTAAATTGAGATGTAACACTGGGCAATAGTCAGTTGATGATATTTCACTTGCACAGGTAGTAATGAATAGTGGATTCAGTACAGCAGATTCAGAATCCTTTCAAATAAATAGGGGCATTAAAAAGGATGCTGACTTTCACTATTTTGTTTAATCTCATTATAGGCATCTTAACATAGAATTTTAGGAGGAAAAAAATATTCAAGATCTTAGTATCAGGTAATAAATCTCTTTGAAAATACATTAAGAGAACAATAATTCAGTTGCACTTTTAATTGAATAAATTTTATCCAGTAGCTGGAAGCGAAGCCAATTTTGATAAACTGTCTGCTATGTTAATCAACATTGGTAAAAAGTCAGAAAGAGCCATTCAGGAATCTACTGGACTTCATATTAGTCCATGTGGATTTAGACATTTAAAATCAATTATTACAAAGAATTGACATGAATTAAAATCAGTTATGATCCTTTCTTGTGAAAGCTCAAGATAGAACTTATGTCATTTCTTTATTATTGCTTGGCAGATTATCTGCAATTGAAATTATTTTTTCTAAAATTTCATTTCTGTTTCAAATACTTCCAGTTCCCTTATCTATTATGTGGTTTTGTACAAAGCAAAGGATTCTTTCTGTGTATATACTCAATTACAAAAACCTAAGAGAAGGCAAACAGTGCAATATAAGCAAAAGAAAGATAGAAATTCAGATACACCAAACACTGGTTAAACATTATTTTGATATTTTTCAGTTAAGATAATTAACTCACATTATTTGGAATTCAAAAGATGTTAAATGGGCAGAAGCTGAGATTTCATTAGTCTATTAAAGTAATACCATAGAGCATGCAGAAATTTAGCACCTATCTATATCTCTAAATGCACTATATATAACTAAATGCACATTTTTGTGGGATTATTTAATAGATTCTGCAGAAGAACTATTCACAGATCACAACTTCATTTCAAATGAAACAAATGCAAAGATATCATCTTAAACTCATGATATTTTATCAATCAAGAAGATTAATGATGTTTGAAAAATGGTTTATAGCCAAATTGTTTAAAATTAAAGGAAACTCTTCCATAAAATACACTGATCTTTCTTTGAAAATCTTTTAAAAATATGGGAAGATGGCTTTGGATTTAAATTTGATGTGCCACCTTAGAATACTTTATATTTCTTTTAAATCTATTTTGATAAGACTTTAAGAACAGACTAGGTGATATATGATAAATGTTTTTGTTCTTATATTTTTACTTTTAATGTTTATAATTATTGTATATTTATCAAAAAACAACAACAAAGCAATTGCAGGATTAACTGTGATGATATTTCTTAACATGTTTAGAAATTTTCTAAAGCCAGAAAAAGTAGACTAACTCAAAATTATTGCCAATTACGTGAATACCTAGATCACAAACAAGTTTGTCTTTTAATTCATCTTGTCTAATATTAATTGATCCAGGGAAAATATTCTGGGTTCAGTTTCTGCACATTAATTTAAAAATATCATAAGTAAAATGTTTGAAAATATCTCCACTTGAACTTTTAGGGAATTTGTGGCAGACACACAGGTGCATTGATCTAGCTGGGCTAATGGTATTATAATAATAATAATAATAATAATAATAATAATAATAATAATAATAATAATAATAATAATAATAATAATAATAATAATAATAATAATAATAATAATAATAATAATAATAATAATAATAATAATAATAATAATAGGAAGGGACCTTGGAGGTCATCTAGTCCAACACCTTGCTCAGACAGGAAACCCTATACCATTTCAGACAAATGGCTGTCCAGTCTCTTCTTAAAAACTTCCAGTGTTGGAGCATTCACAATTTCTGGAGGCAGGTTGTTCCACTGACCAATTGTTCTAACTGTCAGGAAATTTCTCCTTAGTCCTAGGTTGCTTCTCTCCTTGGTTAGTTTTCATCCATTGGTTCTTGTCCCGCCCTCAGGTGCTTTGGAGAATAGCTTGACTCCCTCTTCTTTGTGGCAACCCCTGAGATATTGGAATACTGCTATCATGTCACCCCTCGTCCTTCTCTTCATTAAACTAGACATACCCAATTCCAGCAACCGTTCCTTATATGTTTTAGCCTCCAGTCCCCTAATCATATTTGTTGCTCTTCTCTGTACTCTTTCTAGTACAGTACAATTGACAAGAACATCAGATCATCACAACCTCTGTATCATCCATCTAAAAAGAGCCTTTCGTCTCATTAACTTGGTACTTTTGGGACATATGTGAAAACAAACCATTTTTTCAGGTAAAAATGAAATCTGATCTGTTTCTGTTGATGACTCACAAAATCCTAGGACAATAAAATATTTCATTATTTTAGTACATTACATTACAAAACAAGCATCCTTTATGCTCTCTATGTAAATAAATCTCTTTGTCACGTTGTTCATTTTTAGAAAGTGCACTGAACTGTTTTGTTTATGAACATTTTACATCATGTTAATAAAGTTTGTCTTTCTCAAATGAAAATACCTGCAAGAGAAGCATATAAAGAATTTCAAATTTTCTACTGGAGCAAAAATGCAAGGAAAGAGATCAAGCTCCTAACAAGTACTAAATTCCCAAAATCTTTTGCACAAAATCAAAGAGAGTGAAATTGAACTCCCAATTGTTTTTAACCACAGCACAAAGATGTTGTTGCAAAAAAATGGTTTTGACCATGACTCCTTATGTTGACTTCACCTAATCCCCACCTGTGAGATAGCCTTAAGTTGCCTTTAGCTGTATCAATGTAAAAATAATATTTTCCTCTCGTTCTAACACTGCCTAAGGACAGCCGTTAGGGGTATTAAATCTGCTAAGCTTTGTCACTCATTGATCTGGAGGCAAGTCAGGTAACTGCAGTGACTTGGAACAGGCAATTGAGGCAAGATAGGGATCAACAATAGACACCCCAAGTTTTGTGCTGGAATGGTTTTCTATCTGCTCAAAAATGGTGGCTGGATAGAATTATAATTCAGTAGTAGAAAATAGGAAGAAGAAGAAGAAGAAGAAGAAGAAGAAGAAGAAGAAGAAGAAGAAGAAGAAGAAGAAGAAGAAGAAGAAGAACAACAACAACAACAACAACAACAACAACAACAACAACAACAACAACAACAACAACAACAACAACAACAACAACAACAACAACAACAACAACAACAACAACAACAACAACCAGGGACTTGTTCAGTCTTTTTCATTTAACAAGACTATCTAAGTTCCTTTTGAGTGCAGGTTTCAGAATACTAAAAGAATCAGGAAGTATCAGAAAAATTGCAGATGTTTGGAAAAATCAGCATGTTTGGGAACATGTTTGGGAACAATGCTGATTGGATGTGTAATAATATGGAGCTTCTGCCCCATTTTCATCAATATAAATCATTACAGCAATACAGTATTTAAAGGTGATGTGCAGATCCTTTATATTTATAGGAATGGATCCTTTCATTCCTCTGATTTTTCTTCCCTTCCATAATTGTTGTATTATGCTTGCAACTCTTGAAATTACAGTTAACAATTAATCAATGGAATAGCTTGCCACCTGGAGTTGTGGGTGCTCCATCACTGGTTTTCAAAAATAGATTGGACAACCATTTGATCGGGATGGTACAGTATAAAGTCTCCTGCCTTGAGTTGGGAGTTGGACTAGAAGGCTTACAGTGCAACTATTGGGGGATTGAAAATCAGCAGTTTTTCAGTTCATCAGAAACTGCTTAGAATGAAATCAGAGTATAAATCCGTGTAGATCAATTCTGCCTACACTGATTAACAATGCTCTGGGTTTTTTACAGCACTTATCTGGCAAAGCTGTGGACTGAACCTGGATATTCTGCCTTTAGATTATTATAGTGAGGAAAAAGGACAGGTATGCTTAAACTATTGGGCAAAGGCTACAGAGCATCAGTTAGCAGGAAATAAAGATCTGCCCCACCCAGTCAAAGAAGAGTGCCAAGTTAGTTGTAGATTACAGAAAGTCTGGATACCTATTAATGACTTATAACTCACCATACCCATTAGTGGTTAAGGGTATAGTGGCAAAAGAGTGGGACAGATAGGGAATCGGCAAATAAAAAGTATCACATGCAAGAGTAATAAGAAGGTGGAGGGAGGGAGGAGAGAGAGAGACTCAACATGGGTTATGTGAAAGTCAACAGATTCAGAATAATGAGCAGATTAAAAAATTGCTGAGTGGCTGTTTTATCCCATGTATATGATCATGGATCTGTTTCAATCATGCGTAATATGGAAGGTGCAAAAAATCAACACATCCACTTTAATTCTGATACTCGGAGTGAAATCAGGGACAAGAAAAGCACAGCTAGATTTCAGAGTGGTAAAAAGAATGAGGATACAGTCTCTTTTGCTCCTTCTTTTTATTCTAAAAAGTATATATCTGTCTATTTACCTGTGTTTCTCCGAAAATAAGACCGGGTCTTATATTTATTTTTGATCCAAAAGATCCATTCGGACTTATTTTCAGGGAATGTCTTATTTTTCATCACAAGGCCCAGACTGACCAGGAGCCCCCCGGGTGCGCACACAGGAGGTGGTGAGCGCGCGGGGGCCAATGGTGTCCAGCAGCAGCCACAGCCCACTGGGCCCTTAGCCAGGGCACTCTGGGGCTGTGCAGCCCGCACAGCACAGGTGAGTCCAAGTGCTGCAATCGCAAGCCGGATTGCATGTCTCTCCCTTCCTGCTGCTGGTGCTGCCGCCCCAAGGTGGCCTGAATGTCAAGAGAGCTGGGGGTGGAGGCAAGCAGAGGCTGTCTCTTTTCTATCCCTGCTCTGGATTGGGGAATCCAGTGTATGGGCAGGGCTGGGGGCTGGCCATAGCCTCAACAATCAGCTTCTCTCTCACACCTTCACCCCGAAGCAGCCTCCAGAGATGGCCTGCACTGCCCCACGGGCTTTGCCGGCTTTCTCTTCCTCTGCGGAAGGGTGGGAAAGAAAGCTGGGTGTCCTGAGATATCCCACTCAGGGAGGCAACTCAGCTTTCACTCGGTGGGGGAGGAAGGCTTTGGAAACTGCCTTTTCATTTACATTCATTATCAATATTGTAATCCTTCCTTTTATTTTTCAAAAAAATTGTTTGTATTTACAATTAGCCTCCTTGAACACCAATGGGAAGGTGCGGTATGAATTCTGCACATGAACCGCGGAAATACAGATACTCACACTCTCAAAACTCACAATGCTTCCTCACTTGAGGTGCACCACTTCTTTATGGGTGCGTTCAACTCTGCGGCTCAGCTGAACTCTTCAGCTGCTGCGGGCTGCAGTTCCCGTTACTTCAGGAAGCCTGGGCGATGGAAATCTTAGGCCAGGCTCCTTGCAGCTGAAGCAATGTGTGCGGTGGAGCTGGAGGATGAGGGTAGATGGGGGTGGCGCCACACCACAGCCCCTACATGCTTGGCTCCTGCCTCCCATGATGGCCAACCTGACCCTGGGCGAGCTGGATTGCTTCAGCCTGGCCTTCCTCCCCCACCGAGTGAAAGCTGAGTCGCCTCCCAGAGTGGGACATCTCGGGATGCCCAGCTTTCTTTCCCGCTCTTCCACAGAAGAAAAGCAAGCCGGCAAAGCCCGCGGGGCAGTGCAGGCCACCTCCGGAGGCTGCTTTGGGGTGAGATTGAGAGAGAGAAGCTGATCGTTGTGGCTCCAGCCAGCCCCCAGCCCCACCCACCGGATTCCCCGATCCAGGGCAGGGATAGAAAAGAGGCAGCCTCCACTTGCCTCCGTCCCCTGCTCTCTTGACATTCAGGTCACTGTCTTTGCCTGAGGCTTTGCTTGTGGTGTGTTTATCTAGCCTGACGGCATGATCGATGGCGGAATGCAGAGTTTTTTGTACACCAGAGGCCTCTCCATTGACAGGAGATGTGGCCAAGGCCAGCTCTCCTGCCTTTTCCTTCGATGGTGCATCCTGGAGTTTCACGCCTATATTAGGTGGGTCAGGCAAGCTGCCGGATGTGCCACGTGGCCGCCTGCCCCACCAGGGCTGTGGGCAAACAAAAACAGACAATGGGATAGAGTGGGCAGGCAGTCACATGGGCTCTGAACTGGGGCTTATTTTGGGGGTAGGGCTTATATTACAATCACCCTGAAAAATCATGCTAGGGCTTATTTTCTGGTTGGGTCTTATTTTTGGGGAAACACGGTACATACCTTTTTTATATATATAAACAGGCCTACCATTCGAATCTGGATTTTTATTTTTATTTTTTGTAAATCATAATATTGGCCTTGACAGTGTGGCAGGAAAATTTTGTCAGCTGCAATAGAAATGAAGGGTTGTAACACAGTGAAAGAATACATGGTCTATGGGCTCTAGATGGGAGATTCATTTTTGGGCTTTACCAGGCCAAACTGGGAAAGATTTCTACCCGAATCCTGGGCAGCTGCTGCTGTTTTCAGTCAGGGTACCCTGTACTGAACTCAATGGAACAATGGTATGAAGCAGTTTGCTCTATTTTTATGTTCTGAATCAGAAATATTTCCTATTTGGCACCCTGCTGCCAAACCAAAGCAAATTGATATGACGTACAGTATAAGTCTGTGCACCATAAATGGCAGAGATTACGCATTCTGAAATGTATGTTGTTCAACATTTGAGTGGGACAAGGAAGCCTGTACACCAACTAGTTCTATATGTAGGGAAGGTAACCTTTCACCAAGAAGATACAAATTCAATTTTGAGCAATCACAGCAAACTCATGGAACAGGAAACCCCACCCTTCCTGTCCTTCTGCTAATGGTCAAGCCATAAGCTACCAATGCAAAGCATAGCATAGTATAGCGTAGCATATAGGTTATGCTTTTATTATATAATATCGTATTAGCATTTCACTCTAAAGTAGCACAGAGCAATGAATAGAAGTGTTATTTTTAAACTAACATCCTTGGCAATAATTATCCAGTACGTTTCATGGTTGAGTGGAAATATAAATCTTAGTAATTATTTAGCCCCTGAAAGATCTTCATTTTTAAAATAATGTATCAATAGTTTAAAGAGTTTTATGGGATTCATTGAAGGATTCCACCCAGATATTTATGTCTGCTATATAAATTCTCTTTATAGAAGCCCGTGCTCTCACTTTGTAACTGCTAGAGCCACTCAGTTGCCTCCTTTCAGATTATTCTGAATAAATACATTGCATCATTTGAATCTAGGATCTTTTGCCAGGTGTGATGGAAAGCACGAAAGCTTTAGATTTCTGAAGATCACTTCAGAGGAACTCTCACGTTCCTCATCCCATTGACTACTTATATGGTGAAATTTGCCTCAGACATTTCAAGGTTCTTTCTTTCTCTCCCTGTATTTAATATTAGCTGGCGTTAGCCCTTTGCAGCCAGTTAATCAAACCTAAATAAAAGTTTTAATTCGGAATCCTCCATTAGTCAGCATTCTTTTGAATGAAGAAATGTCTCCTTTTCTGCAAGATTCTACTGTGGGAACCAATTAGGCTCAGATAAAGTGGGGAAGGGTTGTATTTAGATATGATGAAGCACAAATGGTTCTTGATCTTTCACTGCATCTGTGCAATCTGAAACTCTCCTTTAAAAATCAAACTCATGCATTGATGAAAAGTGACGTGGTTGCTCTTATCAGGCATGATAATTACAAATTCTCTTTTGAAAATGTCTGAAATATATAAATGGCACTAGAGCATGACTTTCTTATCAATTATATGTTTCAAAGTCTTCCCTTGCCTTGGATACTGTGTATTATGCCAAGAATTGATTTTTGAGCAAACAGCACTACTAACAAACTGTAAATTTTCACTGTGCCATCATTTTATGGCATTATATTTCAGAATGTCTTATTTGAAAGCATGAGACATAAGAACAGAAATTTACCCATTGCATACAAGGATGGCGACGCATATTAAAAGTACATATTAAATTCTTCTTAATCCAAGGGTTCATCTACATAGAACCAATGCTATTAGAAATACAAAGTTGTAATACATTTGTGGATGTATTAATATGTTAGTAATTCTGTGTTTGCTGTTAAACTGATGAGCTACTCCTATTGCAGGCTACCCAGATTCCAGTTTATTTATTTAATTTCGCTTATAGAAAATGAACCCAGAAATACAGGATGCTGCTCCATGACAGTGCTGCTCACTAGTTGGAGACATGAAGGTATTTCAATCTATTCACTTTTCCAAAACATCAATCAGCACGACAGAAATGGCACTCATTGATCTAATGGCAATTGTGCCAAGCAACGCATCCGGTTTATGTTCCACAGTACCTGTTGATACATGCAGGATTACATTCCAAAGGGCAAATTGCTCAGTGTTCATAAATTGCTACAAACTCAGCCTTTGCAGAGAGGTGGGGATTAGACAGCCACTTCACAACTGAAGACCTGATACTGAATCTTCCAGTTAGGCTTACCACTACTACTAAGTTAGTTAGCAAAATGTCCAGCAATAAACCCAAACTTTAGGAACAGCCAGGGATTTTTTTTTAAAAAAAACTCTTTTTTACCGATCACAGACTCAGACTTTGTAAAGGAAAACATAGTATATGATACAAAGTACACTATAGCATACATAGTAAAAAGGCCTTTAATCGGGCTTAATTCGCTTTATTGTCAACAATGCAGAAATTCTACAGGCTAGAGATACAAACTTTGCAACAAAACAATTTATTTGGGGATCGTTATGCCAAAAGAAACTGCATGTAGAATTTTTCTCTGACCTGAAATTAGATTAAGAAAAGGTGTTAGTAATTCATTGCGAGTGTCTTAGTAAAAAATAAAGCAGAATGTGATCCTGTAATTCAGTACTCCCATCTTTACAAGAGCAAAGGCTTTCAGCACAGAGGATTTTGCAGTACTTACCTTCCAACACTGCTGACACTAAGATATTAAACTGCAAGAGAAGAGAAAAAGAAAAGAAAAAGTTATAAAGAAGCAGCTTCTGGTCTTCAAAACAGCAGCTACAAATACGTTTATATTTTACCCTCTCTATTTAAACTGCAGTAGTTAAAGGCCCTCTGAAATTTATTGTTTGCAAATTGGGCCTGGTATAATGCAGGTTAAAATAAAAACTGCCTTACTCCAAAGGACACCTTGCTATATTTGTAACTCTATATGAAGAATCAAACAAAGCTACCACTGCCTCCCTCGTCTCAGATGCACTGGTATTTCACTTGAGAATCCCAATTTTGTTAATTTGACGTTTATTTGACATTTCTACAAGTAATAATATTTATCCAACAAGATAAGATGCATCAGACCTTGGGACTGAAAGTGAGCTTTTAGTCGATACCTGAACGTGTTTCAATTTTTACAAGTCTACCTCCAAATGTAGAGTAATATTTGGCACGTAGTTTGCTGTCTGCAGTAATTTTCCTACAGATCTAGTTTAAACCCTGTCTAGTTCCTCATAATTAACTCCGGATTTGACTATGGTCCATACAAGATCTGTGCCAGTATCATGGCCTCAAAAAAAGTTTCAAAGTAGCTGGTATATACAAGGGTCCTCTGGAGAAAAAAGAACAGAAATTTGCTGATGAACTCCTTGAAACATTCAGAGTAACCTGGAGATGAATAGGTCACTCTTCTCTGAATAATGGTAGATGAAACCCAAGTACTTAAAACAAGGGATATGTTTAATGTTGTGTCCTTTAAAGATCCTCAGGAAAAAGAAGGGCATAGTTTGTAGGCTCCTTAATTGAAGTGATGTTGATGATTTTGATTGATAATTGTCTAAGTCAGAGGTCCCCAACCTTGGTCACTTTATGACTTGTGGACTTCAACCATGCTGGCTGAGGAATTCTGGGAGTTGAAGTCCACAAGTCATAAAGTGGTCAAGGTTGGAGACCCCTGGTCTAAGTCCTAAACCAAAATACATACTGAAGCAGAAAAGAAAAAATATTATTAGGACAGTTATTATCAGAGCTTATATACCTAGGTGAGGATAAGCAAGGAAATGGCAAACTATGTGCAACAGTAAAAGAAATGTTGACTAGTTTATGAATAGAGGAAATTAGGAAATGGAATCTTAAAAGAGTTTTTAAAACATAGCAGGCCAATCAATTTGGTGTGATAATTAAGGAACCTGACTAGAAACTAGGGGATACCTGGTACCACCTTAAGTGTTGTATTTAAGCATTGTATTTAAGTGTTGTATTTTATGATTTATGATGAATGTATTTCATGATGTTTATGATCATGATTATCACTATTACTTGTATGTACACTGAGAGCTTATGCACCAGAGACAAATTCCTTGTGTATCCAACCACACTTGGCCAATAAAGAATTCTATTCTATTCTTAGATACAAAGCCAACTGAGTGACTTTGGGCTGGTCCCTTTTTCTCAGCCTTGGAAGCAGGCAATGGTTAGCCACTTCTGGAATTTTGCCAAGAAAACTGCAGGGACTTCCAGGAAGCCACCAAAGATGGATTCAAAGGTACATACACACAGAGAGACACACACAGGCACACAGAGGCCAGCCTAGAGTTGGTATACATTACATACAGCAGGCTCCCCATCTTCACTCTAAATTTGGGGGTTGCCATATGCTATGTCTCAACAAAATATAAGTGGTCTAAGGCAGGGGTCTTCAAACTTGGCCCTTTTATGACTTGTGGACTTCAACTCCCAGAATTCCTCAGCCAGCCATGCTGGCTGAGAAATTCTGGGAGTTGAAGTCCACAAGTCTTTAAAGGGCCAAGTTTGAAGACCCCTGGTCTAAGGTCACATTTGTGCCCTACTCCTAGACCATTAGGAAATGTCCCTCCCAACATAGGAAGCAGTTGCTACCACACAGCTAGGCTATCCTTAGCATCTCAATCCATCAGTAGGAGTCTGGCTGAGCTTCAGAAGAAATTTGCTTGCTATTTTTTTTTAAACAAGGCTTTTCAATAGATGGTCTGCCAATCATCTATGTTTTGCCCTCATAAGGAGACTCACAGCAGCCATAATAAGAACCATTAAGAGGCTTTTTTTTTTGTCCCTTTCAGACTGGACTTGGGTGGCCCAGAGCCATTTGATCCTTTTTTTAAAAAAATCCTCCCTTGAGCCATTAACTCCTCAGTCCTATTCCTCCTGGGATGCGAACGCCTTAAACAGTCTTGGTGACGTCAAGGCGAGCCCTATTCAATTGTCCTAGTTATTATGAGTAGTTTATGTGCCACACCTCAGTTGTCAGGAAGTCACAGGGCATAAATCTCCACAGGGAGGGAAGGCAGTTTGCCGTTCACCAGATTCCTGAAGCTGCAGCAGACGACAGCAATGCAGACCAGTCACCGTGGTTTAGAACTTCTTGTACAAATCTAATTCCCCCTGACTGTGTTTTGCACAAAGCTTTTCGGATTCAGACCAGTAGCAGCCAGTTACTGTAAAGTAAACCTTGAATATTTCAGGGGCTTATTAGGAAATGCCAATCTCTTGATTAAGCATAAGGTAGAAGAAGCAAAGGATGGAGTGGGGAAAGGAAAACTTGGCAACAGAGACATCAATTTATAAAAGTTTCACCATTCCAATCATGGGCAGAGAATGGGAAAGAGGTTTGACTAGATGATCTCCAAGGTTCATTAAAATCCTATAACTCAATGGTGGAAGTGGCTTTATTAAGAAAGATATGAAAAGGGAGAAGATTCTCTACAATCCAGCTGATCATACCTCTAACTACCATTAACATCAAACAGTACTATGTAGAAAGCAGAAAGGCTCTAGGGCTAATCTCTATTTTCTTTCCACTATAATAGGAAAGAACCATGAGGTTACAGGCCGTTCACATGTAGACACACAAAACAATTCAGTTCTTGTGAGCTCACAAAGCAAGAGCATACCTACCCTGAACTTATTTAGGTGATTATCAGGCATTATGGAGTTGATCTTAATTCTGCAGGGTGTGTGTTAAGCAGATTCAGATTAGGTTGGCTCCTCTGCAATCACCAAGCTGCCAACTTTGGATTGCATAGCAATATTACAAAACAAAACTAAAGTAGGAACAAAAAAGAAGTGATTGTGGAAAGTCAAGGCTTAAGGACACTTTATCAAGGGCAGGTCTGTGAGGAATTGCAGAATGGGACAACCCAGTGTGGCCTGCTCAGCATGGCCAACTCGCCTCTGCCAGCTCACAACCACCAAGTCGCCTCTGCCAACTCACCACTGCCACGTTGCTGCAGGACAACTCAACACAGCCAATTCGCCACAGGGACAACTCATCGTGGGCAGCTGGAGGGAGACCCAGGTGAGCATGTGGGTGGGCAGAACGCAGAATGGTGACGGCCAGGTGCATCCCATTTTCACACACACACCATGGGGAGGTGGTGTTCGGGCCATTCGGCGGTAGCGGGTGTGAAAATGGAACACATCCAGCCTCTGCCGCCTCCCCATTGCCCACTCTCCCCATTGCCACTGCTGCCAAACAGCCTGAACACCATCACTGCAGCTGAATGGCCCTGAGCTCGATGCAGTGGCAGCAGCAGGGGCAGAGGGTGTGAAAATAGGAAGCCCCCAGCCACAGCCACTGCTCTGTGCTCTGCCCAGCCAGCCCCCCGCCCCCCCCAACTCTCCTTCCAGCTGCTTGTGACAAGTTGTCCCTGCGGCGAATTGGCCATGTTGAATTGTCCTGCAATAATTTGGTGGCAGTGAATTGGCAGAGGCAACTTGGCGGTGGCAAGCTGGCAGCAGTGAACTGGCTGTGCCGAGATGTCCTAGACTGGATGAATTGAGGGCAGAACCTGGTTTTGCTGGTGGGTACAGGGAAATGGTGAAGGTTGAAACAAACAAAAACTCCTTATTGATCATCAACTTCAACATTGGCTTTTTAGAAAGTAAATTCCAAGACAAGAACTGTGGTTCAGGTAGAAAGCCTGTTTTTGCATAGAAAAATCATTGGAGAGTTACAGTTCATTTGAGCTCAAAACAATAGTTGCTTGATTTAGTATAATGTAGCTCTCAAAAATTCCCATGCTAGTAGCTTGCCGGGGTGAGATAGCTGATCTCCAAAGCAACGAGAGTCCAAATTTTTGGCAATGGCAGAGTGCCTCTGAGATCAGTGCATGCAGTGAAAACGTTCTTCTTCCAGAGTCAGGGTATTACCAATGTTACCTGCTATCTTTGCCTGGGTTCGTTTGTTCATATACGTTGAGTACAGTGATCCACCATGGTTTGATGATCATGATCCACACTACCCCCCAAATCATAATAAGGACTGCTAAGTTGCTACATGTGCCTTCAGATGCATGTATGAAAAGAGGGGGTCAATTTACATGACAAATTTTCAAATCATGAAATAATCTCTGCAAGAGATTTCCATGCTACAGAGACCAAATGTGTAGCTCATTTCTGCCCTAGTGACTTGGAACATCTTCATAGCATAACTCAGCCATTACTGAAATGATATAAACCTTACCCTTATTACTGTTATTCAAGCACAATGATGCGTGGATGACCCTTGAAGATGTCAAAAATCACTAGGGTAGAAATGACTAAAGAATCTATGCTTTGATTTATAGCATAAGTTGTATGCTGGAAGTTGCAGCCATGCCTATACGCTGCTCAGGAGATATACAATACACAAATAAAATGAAAGAAAGAAGAAAGTAATAGTTCCAATACTTGCAATGACAATCCTGATGTTGGGGGGGGAAGATCTGCCAATTATTAGCGATTGAAAGTAATTATGAATGGATATTTATTCCGATGAACATGCACTCAGGAATCCAAGTGGGGCCTTGCCCATCTAAAAATGCACTGGGGTGGGAACTCTGGATAAGAGCCCAGTCTTTCGCCCTGCAGCTAACCAAGATAATGAGCAACGCTGATATGAAATAGGGATTTGGAAGTTTTCTTTTTTAGAAAGTGGATAACACATTACAGAAGATAGGAAAATCCATCAGACTTTATTTAACTGTAACGTTTATTAAGAGGAGTGAAAAGGTCAGAACAGAGCTTGCGGCATACAGGCTAAACTCTCTTTCCCAGTCCTGAAAGCGACAAGGAAGCAGATCCTTTAAGATGCAACTATCTTAAGCTCCCCTTTGCTATTTAAACTCTTTGTAATTCTAGGTTTGGGAGACAAACGTCAAAGCAGAGGGTTCTTCCCTTCATTATTCAAGTAAAGGCCCCATCAATATTATCTGTAATAAGAATCTGCTGTTGACATGGCTCACCCCATAGTTCCTGTTTCAGGCAGCAGCCTCTGTCAATAGGATTAAAGTGAAGGAATGCCTTTGACAAGTCCACTGCCTGCCGCTGGTTCACTGCTGCCATCAGGCTGCCAGATGGAAAAGGCAGGAGATCCCATGAGAGCTAGCAAATCAGGTTTGGCCAGATGGAAAGCTTAACTCTTAAAGGCTTCCCTGGAATCCTTTGGACCTCATCCTTTTCAATAAAGACACAGTGGAAAACCCCTTGTCTAGGCTCAGCTCCCTTTTGCTCTCTCCCTTCCAGCAAGAAAAGTACCCACCTTCTAAATCAACAGGGGGATCAGATCTACGGAAAGTAGTCAATCATTTCCCACCACCACCTATTACAGGCCGTTGTTTCCTTTTCAGGTTCAGTTTACTTTCCCCCCCCCCCACCTCACAAGGTTTTCCATTAGGTTTTTGTTTTCTTTTGTTTTTTTAATTTGAAGAAAACATATATCTTTATACCTCTGCAAATCTGAGGGTTTCTTGAACCCCTCTGATGTTCTCTATAGAGTGGTTTCTCAGTGGCACCTTTTTACTGTAAAATCTGTTGGTGCTCGCCAGCTGACTTAGCAGTTAAAGGGAGCAATCCTTTCTCAAACTGATTAGAAGAGCACATGCAAGCTGCAAACGCAGAGACGTTAGCAATCACCGCAACTGCAGTTCCTCTGTCATCAGCAATCACTATAATAGCACTTTTAGGGCATGAGGCTTAGGGCCTAGGTGCAGAAGGATTCTATAAAATCTCTCCATATGAGGAAGTCTAATCTATAGTGGCATATTGATGTATTTAAACCACAGAGCTAGGACTCTATCTGTCAGCCTATTGGAGTTCTCTAACTGTCTTTAATTGGATGATAGTGCTAGGCTGATAGTGCTAGGCGGATGTTGAGGTCCTCTATTTATGGCATAGATTAGTACTGGAAGCAGCCATTCAAAGTCACAAGACATACCTAGAGAAGATATAGAAGCCTAGTTAAGAGATTGAGCACGGAGAAAGACTGCAGATTCCCTGCTTCTAACACGGGCCCTTGGGATTGTTTTCTTTCTTATACCTTTTTATCCAGAAATGCTGTAAATCATACTGGTTTCAACAGAATTTAGTCAGGAAAATGTATATAGGGTGACAGCCTAAGGACTTCATTTTGCCTTTTGAGAGCACTGGTTTATTTTTATTAGTGGTTAAATTTATGTCCGAAGAGCTCAGGATAGCTTACATGAGGATCTTCCTAGATTTTTATCCATACAATAGCAACTGTCTGAGATGGGGAAGGCTGAGAGAATGAATGATCCAAAGACACTCCAGTGAGTATCTGAGTATGTGAGAGTGGGCTTAAACCCCAAAGGCCTAGCCCTAGTCCTAGTCTAATAATTAAACCAATATTCTAACTCAAGTTATTTTCCAAGTGTCTGAATATGTGGCATCATGCCAATGTTGACTCTTAGAGATCACATAGATAGAGTTCTTCTATGATTATTTATCCCTAACCTCGTCTTTTAGGTTGTCTACAGTGCATCCGTGGTCATTGTAATTGAGTCCATCTACCTTGCTGCTGACAATCTTCTTCTTTTTCTTTCGATCTTTCCCAGTATTACAACTTTCTCTAGAGCAGGGGTCCCCAACCTCCGGTCCATGGATCGGCACCGGGCCGCAGCATGCCAGAAACTGGGCTGCGCAAACAAATGAAGCCCCATCCGCAGAATGCAAGCAGCACGAGAAACCATGCCTGCTCCATTCTGCGGAAAAACCTCTCTCTACAAAACTGGTCCATGGTGCCCAAAAGGTTGGGGACCCTTGCTCTACAGAGCAGGTCTTATAATATATCTCTATTAAGATTATAAATGATATTTAGAGATCTCCTTGAAATCTCTAGGAACTACTTTGTCATTTCTTTGATGTATTTTCTTCATTCAGCGGTAGATTATAAGCTATAAAACAATAGTAACACCAATAAAGTTTATAAAATGCATGCTTCCATGGGGCTGTTTAAAATCAGTTGCTCACCTCCTCAAATGTGTCTTTGTGTTAAAATCAAAAATATCAATTGGACATGGAATCCATTCATTCCTTCATCTTCTAGCCTGCTTTTTAATTCCAGTTATAATATAGAATTGAATGAATAGACTAATGGGAGGGAGGGAGTCTAAAGAACAAAATGTTCCCTTTCTCTGTTCCAGCCAAACTATTATTTACAGTGGCCATTCCCAACTTTACCTGAATACCTTCCAGATGTGTGGACTTAGCTCCCAGAATTCCCCTGCAACATGGCCATTGCAAGAAGTTCTACAAGTTGAGGTCTACATACTTGGAGGGCATCAAGATTGGGAAAAAGCTATTCTGGAGATTAACATGGGTGGAAAGCTGTTGAGGCCCATTTGTTACATTACGTTACATTATGTTACGTATTTATCATTTGCTGCTCAAGATTGCCCTGCTTCCTTTCATGGCTAAGATGGGGCTAGAACTCATGGTCTCCAGTTCTCTAGCTTGGTGCCTTAATTGCTGATCCTTCAAATGCTACTGGTGATGTGCCTTAATGGGCAGCAACACTTGGAACAGGAGTCAAACCATAGTTAAATTACCCCATAAGCTACCTAACCTACTAGGTATCTGTCAAAGATCAAGTTCCAGCCTAAATCATAATCATCACTGCAACTAGCCTTGCATCCTCCCAAGTTGGGCTATTGGGGGATAGTGGCAGCATTTGATGGGAATCAGTTTCATGCTTGGTGTTTCATGCTTGCTTATACCATGAAATGACCTCAGATAAATGTTCAATCCTAACACTATGTGGATTATTTATATTTAGGTCATTTAATATGGGGAAAAATTGACATAACTTCCATGCTTAAATATTTGGCGAGATGGTTGGGCTGTTGGAAATGGCAGTAGTGTTAAGTAAGCAAGAAGTAGGTTTGTAGCACTACAAAGAGAATAGCCACCAAATGCTAGTAGTAAAAGCCACAAATTTAGTAACAATCAATATGTGAAGGGCAATCATGTCTACAGTAACACATTCACATATTTAGGCCCATTTCTATACGAACTGGAATGGAATTTGTTTTTGTATAAAATGCAGAACCTTTCCCAACTGGCAGGTTCTTTCTCTCAGCTTGGCTTGGAGAAAAAGAAAATAAAAGCTATAAAGTGCAGCAAAATGAAACAGGAATCGCCATGAGTTTCTTCCTTTCCTCTATGAATTTCCGTACTGCTATATAGATGAACAGTTATAAAATCACCCTGCGTATCTAGATGGGTCCTTTGAGATCTGCCATCAATCAACAGATTAGACTAAATTTCTGAAGAACAGAATAGAAGAATAACTATTGTCACTTTGAATGTACACTAATCGGCATACATTAAAATGAAATTTTGTTGCACTCAGCTCTCAAAGGGTCACCACCTCCAATATACACTACAGAAATACGACAAAAATAAATAAATACAGAATTATGCATATACCCACATATATTATATGACACAGAGAGACAACACAGTCTAGTTCGGATTATGTATACATGTGCATGGCGAGAAAAACGAATCTTGCGAGTTTACCAGATGGATGGCATAGGTGCAGTAGGTAGAAGGTGTATCTATCCATGTCCTTTATCATATAGTTTGCTGCATGTCTCCAGTAAGTGAATATTAGCTGCTGGAGACCTTGGACAGGAAAGCTAACTTCTTCACTGCCGGGTAGGTTTATTTTCAGGATGCTTAAATTTTTCTTTTGAATTTCTCACCCTGGTGTTTTTGTATTTTCTTTATTTTTGAAGGTGGCAGAGGATGCTGAGATGGTGTTATTGTATTCTGTTACACAATGTTCCATTGCTCTGAAACCAAGAAACCCAATGAAAAGAAGTCCTTTCCTGAGATTTAAATATGGGAAGGCAGGGAGGATGCCTGCTGTCAGAAAATGAATTTTGCAGTGAAAGACAAACCATCCATATACGCAACTGGACATCTCATTGCTAAGTAGGTGCAAGCACACCATAGCCTATGAAGAAGAATTTCATCTTTTTCTTTAAAAAACAAAAAAAACAAATTTGTTCTCTTTTTATCAAACTCTTAGCATTGCTTAGTTCTAGATCAAGGAATCCTCTAAGGTTTAGTGAATGAAAAGGCCTAAGAGAAGAAATCTCACTGGGGCTTCCTTCGGTGTGGAGCTAACTGTGATCAAGATGGCTGCTATTGAACATTAGTGTAATTCAGGCTCTGTGGCAGAGCATCTATTTTTTCTACAAATGTTCTGGGATGGCTGGAAAATTCCCACTCACCACCCTGGAAGGCTGCTGCCACTGAGTGATTCAGTATAAAGTAGGCTTCAGGACTCCAGAATGACAATTCACCCTATCGTCTGATGGAGCATGGGTGCCATACACATGCAAAAGTGCACTTGCCTATGCATACACATTGTACTCGTGCACATACAGAATACACATAAAAATATGAACACCCGCGAACAGCATATCAACGCCCCCCCTCCTTCCTCCAAATCTCCTAGCCATTCAAATCTTAGCCTAATTCTTTCTACTCTTTTCCCCTTAGGTGCTGAAGCCAGGTCAGGAAGCAGTCAGCTTAGAGTAAACAGATTAATTCTATCTTCTTTTTTTTATATATTTTAAAAGCTCTTATTATTCTCAAAAGGCAGGGGGAAAATAATGACCTGCATTTTCATTAGGACAGCCGGTTCCACTGGGCTTCAGGAACAGAGCCAAGAAAGCACAAATGTCAAAATATTTGGTGCAAAAGATGAAAATCCTAAGCAGGGCATTTCAGAGGAACGCAGGCCTGTCAAAGCATGCTGTCAGACTGGCTGCAAATTTTTCAGTTCCAATTATGATTATCGAGGGGGTGTATATTTTCCCCAAAAACTCTGTTTTGCTATACTGTTATTCATTGAATATTAATGAAATGAAAAAGTATGGAGTAGCAGCAGCACCCTTCAGAAGAAGCAAGGGGTATGGGAATCTTCTGGATGATCTGATCTGAGGCCACTTTTATCACCCGTTTTGGAAAAGGATAAAACCAGTGTCTGCTGCCTCTCCCCACTTTCCCAGAACTGAAAATCAGAGCTATCGGAGCTCTCCTGTCAATCACCTGTCGAGCAGTGCAGCCATGCTGAATGCAGGACATTTGCCTCCCTCCGTCTCCTATTGCCTCCTTCACATATTATCATTCTGGATCAGCACAAGGGACAATCAACAGTGTATTTTTTTTCTCCAGTTGTGGTGTTTAAAATAATGAGTATACATCAACGCAGAAGTTAAAAGGCCAGAGTGAGATATTTAGTTTTGGCAAAGTTTGAACCAGTTTAAAATGCAATCTGGAGACACAGAGGCAATGTTCTGGACCAACCAGTAGCTAAGAACTGTATGTTAGGATGTTTAGCATTTATAGGGTTAAATGCTGTTTCCTTAAGAAATGGCTTATGGGTAATGTAGTTTCAGCAGTCAGTTTATCTAGTCAGTGGGAGGAGTTTGCTTTCTTTTGCCACAGTCTTTCTACTTTTATTTGCAGTTCTTTGCATTTTGTGATTTTCTCTTTCTCTTCTATTCTGCTGTCTCCAGGTACTGCTATGTTCCCCATCCAGACTTTTTTTTGCCTTTCTCCTTGACAGTTTGTTAAATCTGGAGTGTTAAGTGGCAGGTGTTTGTCTGTCTGAATTTTAAAGTCCCAGAACACTTTAGCTTCTTCTTTTTCAATTACTTTGTTTATTTTAGTAGCAGGAAAATGCTACTTCTTGTAGTTATTCAGAACAGAACAGAACAGAACAGAACAACAGAGTTGGAAGGGACCTTGGAGGTCTTCTAGTCCAATTCCCTGCTGAGGCAGGAAACCCTATACCATTTCAGACAAATGGTTGTCCAATCTCTTCTTAAAAACTTCCAGTGTTGAAGCATTTACAACTTCTGGAGGCAAATTGTTCCACTGATTAATTGTTCTAACTAAAAGGAAATTTGTCCTTAGTTTTAGGTTGCTTCTCTCCTTCATTAGTTTCCATCCATTGCTTCTTGTCCTGCCTTCAGGCACTTTGGAGAATAGCTTGACTCCCTCTTCTTTGTGGCAACCCCTTAGCTATTGCAACATTGCTATCATGTCATACCTCGTCCTTCTTTTCATTAAAGTAGACATACCCAATTCCAGCAACCGTTTTTTATATGTTTTAGCCTCCAGTCCCCTAATCATCTTTGTTGCTCTTCTCTGCACTCTTTCTAGTCTCAACATTTTTTTTTACATTGTGGCAACCGAAATTGAATGCAGTATTCCAAGTGTGGCCTTACCAAGGCATTATAAAGTGGTATTAACACCTCATGTGATCTTGATTCTATCCCTCTGATAATGCAGCCTAGCACTGGGTTGGCTTTTTTGGCAGCTGCAGCACACTGCTGGTTCATATTTACGTGATTGTCCAATAGGACTACAAGATCCCTCTCACAGTTATTACTATTGAGACAGGTACCATCTATACTATACCTGTGCATTTGGTTTTTCTTGCCTAAATGAGAAGCTTGCTTTTTTCACCATTGAATTTCATATTGTTAGATAGCGCCCAATGTTCAAGTCTATCAAGATCCTTCTGTATCTTAAACCTATCTTCTGGAGTGTTGGCTATTGCTGCCAGCTTGGTGACATCTGCAAATTTCATAACTTCCCCATCTATCCCCTCATCCAAATCATTGATGAAGATGTTGAAGAGTACTGGGCCTAAAACAGAGCCTTGGGTTACCCCACTGCATACTTCCTTCCATGTAGATGCAGGACTCCATTGAGGACTACACATTGAGTGAGGTTGGTCAGCCAGTTAGGAATCCATCTGGTGGTGATGCTGTCTAACCCACATTTTTCTATCTTATCAAGTAGTAGGTTGTGGTCTACTTTACCAAATGCCTTACTGAAGTCCAAGTAAAGATAAATTATATATTGTTGCAGCAACTAATTAGGTTATTATTACTGTTTGAAATCTGCAAAACCTATCCCTTTTCCTCACCACCCTTCCCTTCAATGACATGCCACTATCATGATTTCCCTAGGATACTATGGACAATAGAGCTGGAACATATAACCACTACAATTTGTGGTGTTACTGATTTGAAAGGGGGCAGAGGAAGGTTGGTGGGTCACACTGGAACAAGAAATAAACTTTCAAACTGGCCAATTCACTGCTGTGAAGCAACACAAGGCTTTACCTTGTTGAAACCAGGGCAGAAACTTGTGTGTTTAGGCATCATGACTAGAGGGGGCAGGGATACAGTTCTCTATTTCTATGCCTAGCCCCTGGCTGGCGGGGTACTAATTAGCAAGAGAGAAAGTGGTTCCCTTCCTGTTTGACTAGTATATGCAATGGCCTTTACCCTCCTGGGTACACAAGTGACAATGGTCAGACCTAGAGAAAAATCAGCTCATGACAGGAGTCCCAATCAGAAGAAGGTTGGGGGTTTTATATGTGGGCCAAGACTAGTGTTGCCATCCAGAGTGACTATCTCTTGCTCAGGGTAAAAGAGTCACAGCAGTATTAAAACTGTCAGCTGGGGGGACAATATATAAACAGAGCCTGGCTCCGCTGATGTGCATCCTTGATAACATGTGGCCCACAGGTAACAAATAAACTGCTCCATCTGCCTGTGTGACCAGTTTGGATTGACTGAGCCATAAAACTGGGGAGGCCTTATCTCCTTTTGCATCAGTAAGCACACACATGCAAAACAACTCTGGCCCACAACTATGCATGAAATAACATGATGAAATAAAACAAGGTGAAAGATTAGATAAGGTGGCTCAAGCAAACTTTAACCACCAGCAAGTTTTTTCCTGGTTTCTGCCTCAAGCCCTGAAGCGACAGGCCCATCTTTTGCAATCTCCTGCTCTCTGGCTTCTGGAGTGCCCAGTTTTCTAGGACCTAATGCTACCTCTCCCTACCTCGTACCTACAAAGCGAGATTAAATCATGTCTTGTTCTCGAAGCAATTCCACTGGCTCCCTGGGCGGTACAAAGTTTAGTTCAAACTTGCCTGTTTATTTCTGAAACACGTACTCTTAGTGTAATCAAGTTTTATCCTAAATCCGGATTGAAACTGGGCAACAGCTTAAGGGAAATCAATCTAGACTTTTCAGATTTATAGTTGGATGCTGCAGATGCTTTGCTGTTGAAGAAACAGCACAATGTTAAGCACTTGTTTGTTCAACATTGTTTTAAGAAACAAACTTCACAAAGCAACACAAGGTTTGGCAAACATCTCTGCATCTAAGCTGCACTCTTTTAGCTCCTTGGCAGCCATTTATCAAAGGAGACATTAAAGAGTCTTTGGCTGTTATCTCATTTGGAGCAGCTGAACACCAATAAGATCTCTAAAGCATCTGTTGCTGGCATGGAAAAAGTACTCTTTGACTGGAACTCATTTCACATGGACAGAAAGCCATTAAAGTAACCCTCAATTTACTGTTTTCCAGAGATGTGAGACTGAGGATGGTTGAAGGTGTCATCCAATATTTAGTACGACACTATGTTGAGGAGGAGCAGAAGTGTGGTTGGGCTAAGTGTCCTCGCTGGCTCAGATGGGGACTAAGTGCTGGGAAGGGATAGAATGGTAATACAATATACTGGAATCTCCTCCTACGGAATCTAGTGTGGGAAGATTTAGATCTACCTTTCTCAGCAAAGCTACAGGGGCCCTTTTGGCACAAAAAGTCTTTTACCACTCTGCTATTAATAGCTTTGCTTCATGAATTCATGCTGAGGAACCTCTCATTTACTTTATTGAAATGAATTGCATACAAGAGGCTATTTAGGAATAGCAGTGAGGGTAATTTCAGCTTGCTTCCTTGCCCTGGTACAAAAACAACCCACTAATTTGTTTCTTAAACACCTGTCCTCATGCGTCCAGCTGTATAGGTAATCCTTGACTTATGATCGCAATTGAGCCCACAATTTCTGTTGCTAAGGCACAGTTGTTAAGTGAGTTTCGCTCCATTTTACAACCTTCCTTGCCACAATTGCTAAGAGGATCACTGCAGTTGTGAAGTTAGTAACGTGAATCTGGCTTCCCCATTGTCTTTGCTTGGCAGAAGGTGGCAAAAGGTGACCACATGACACTGCAGCTATCACAAACACGAGCCAATTGCCAAGTGTCCAAATTTTGATGACATAACTATGGGGATGCTGCAGTGGTCCTGTGAAAAATGTGTCATTAGTCACTGTTTTCAGTGCCACTGTAACTTCAAACGGTCACTAAATGAAAAGTTGTAAGTTGAGGACTACCTGTATCTCAGTGTCCTCACACAGCTGATGCAGCCCAAGAGATTAGAGAAGAGATTATATTCTGGAAGTGGTGTTTTCCTTCTTATTTCACTGGCCCTGCATGTAGCAATGTAGAATGATGGAAGTGCATTGAAGAAGTGGCCTAAAATCCTCCTGGCAAGCAATCTTTTTTAAAAATGCTTTTAATGAACATACAAAGTATGAAAATAGCAGATATTGAAATGCAGAGCCTGGAAAAAAGCCAAAAAAAAAGCAAGATAATGCAAAAAAGACTGTTTAAATTTTAAAAAAGAAAGCCTTAGTGGAAAAAGTGGCTTACATCCTCTTTTTCCCCTTTCACTTGTATACCCAGCCATGAGCCATCATTTAGTTATTTGAACTATACATCATCAAACTTTAGTAATTGTTGTGTGTGTGGGGGGGGAACGTCCTTGGTGCTTTCTAAGTTGATTGTTTTCTTGCAGATGTTTCATTAGCCAAACTAGGTTGTCAGGGGCAGCTCACTGCTGCCCATTCGCCACGGCCAATTCACCAGGAGACAACTCACCAAGGGACAACTCGCCACAGTCAATTCGCCGTGGGACATTTCAACAATTTTATTTAATTATTTAAAATAATTTTAAAAATTACTTTTAAGTTTTGTCATTCACATTTCATTTCGTCCTTGCTTTTGCACCCTTTCTTTAATGATTCTTTGATATTTTGTAACTTTTGTCCCACGACAAGTTTTCCTGTGGTGAGTTGGCCATGGTGAATTGTCCTGTGATGAGTTGGCCGGGACAAGTTGGCTAAGGCCAGTTGGCCGTGGCAAGTTGGTTGCGGTGAGTTGACTATGGCGAGTTGTCCCATTCCGCATCATCAGTGCTGGATGACTAGCTGAGAGAGTGCCAAGGAGTTCTCATTTCAGTTCTGAGCTACAAACATTCTCCTTTATTGGTAACTCTTGTTAGTTTCTGATTAAGTTCCAAAAATTGTATTCCAGATATCTAAATTTGCCTTGGTCTGAGATACGTTGTGCACAGGGACCCATTCTTGCTTGAAGTTACATTTCTGTTATGAATATACTGTCAATGTCACTATTGCAGTACATTCTCCAATTTTAGTCTCCCAGTCTAATACCATCGGTAAGTTATTTTCCAGTACTGTGCTAGGTTTATTCTTGTGGGGGTCAACAAGTATCTTAGGCAACTGTAATATTTTTCATTTTGGTTTTCTGGGACTATGCCTAGTAGAACTACCTGTGAGTTCAGTTCAAGATCTTTTGCCGTTTTTAAAAAGGATTTTATGCATTTCTTTCCAATATTTTTGAGCTTTTCTGCATGACCGTCACATGCAGTAAAATATTCCTTCATTGTGGCATTTCCAACATTTATATGTTCATCTATCTTGTGATCATAGATGAAATTAAATACCATCTTTACATCATTTTCCCTCAAGTTGTACCTTGGAGTAAATTGTCCCATAGCTCTTTCCATTGGTCCACTGCAATTCTCTCAGATTTTGCATTCATTTCGTCATACAGATTTTAATTTGTTCTCTGTGTCATATTTCCGCAGCAATAAATCCTGGTAAATTATCTTGGTTTTGTAGGAGCATTTCAAATTCTGTCATCTTTTTCAATATCCTCCTTCTTTTTACAATTGTCTTTTATTTTTCGAATTATTTGTAAATACATTAACCATGGCAAATTCCTTCATTGTGCAGTTGCTGTTGTGTCTTTAATCTGTTTTCTGAATTTGGATGTGTCATACTGGCATGTGTAATTAAATCCTTTTTACTATAATTGTCCTTAGAATAAAAAGCATTTGATTGTGAAGCTAATGGTAAAATTGCCAGATATATTCTTGCTTTTAAGAGATTCCAGATTGTAGCAGGCTTTGTCTTATTATACCTCCTTTTCTTCTTTTGTTTCTTTGTCCTATAACATACCTGAGAGGTCTATTAGGTAGATCTGCTCCTTTGATTACTGACATTCTGCTATTCAGGTATCTTATTCTGTTATCTATGATAAGCAGCTTGCTCTGGAGCACCCTCTTAAATTGAGGAGTGCTAATCTAACTATTTCCTTTGAATCTTGTAGAATTTTAAATCTTATTCTTGGCTATTAAGCAGCTGTTGTAGGCTACAGTGATTTTGCCCCAGTTAGCCACGTTTACCAAATGACTTGGTGGTGGAGGGGTTGATAGAATCATAAGGTTGTAAGGAAGTCATCTAGCCCCGTTCCCTGCCCAGTACAAGAATCCTTGTACCATCCCCAACAAAAGGCTGCCCAACCTTTTCTTGAAAATTTGCAGTGATGGGGCACTCACAGTTTCAGGATATAGGCTGTTCCACTGCTTAACAGCACTCAGAGTCAGGACAGCCTCCTTTTTTTTGCAAGTTTGAAAGTTTGAAAGAGGCAGGGATTGACAACCTCCCAGCATTCTTTACAGCAGCTGGAAGTGCTGAAAACAAGGCTACTGAACAATTGGACATCCTAGATTGTATATTACCAGCACACAGAAGTGCAAGAAGATGACAATGTTAGTTATATTATGTGACCAGTAGATGGAATTATCTAAAGGAAGTGGGAGTATTTATCCAAGCCATCCCCTTCTTGTATTTATTAGTGCATTTACATAACCAACATCCAAATCCTCCAGGCAATTGAGTCAAAACTCAGTAGATGACTTTGGGACAAGCAGAATCTCTCAGCCCAACTTATCTCTCAGGATTGTTATCGTGCAAGAAATTAGGAAAAGAGTTTGGTTCAAGTTCCTGGAGGAAAGGCAGTGTATAAATGTAATAAACAAATTATAAAAATAATACAAACAATAGATGGAATATCAACACAAACAGAAAACAATAAAATCGGGAATCAGCATAGAATCATCATAAACTGAAGGCTAACGTACTGTAATAAATGCAAAAACTAATAGCAAACAACAATGGATAAAATAAGATTAAAAGAGTTAATTGCCATTATTTGGCACTGGAATTTAGCTCACTTCTCACTTTCAGAACTAAATAAATGTTATGCAGTCATTGCCTAACAATTAAAGTGGTAACTGGGGTCAATATTAATATCAAAAGAAGATTATTGTTGCAGAAATCTTGCAGCTAATTGCACCTATGCAACAGGCAAAGAGAACTTCTTGTATCACTGTGGTGTGGAATGGATTCTGCACTATATAAATGGATGCATGCAGCCATTTTCTGCATTACCGGATGCAGTTTCAAAGGCATGCAGAAACACCTTGAATTCTGAACAAATTGGGAAACGCCAGGCATCCATGGTGATGGCAAGGGCTTTGCACAAACGTCAAGGCATGTCTGAACAGCCCCCAGCACTCTCCTGTCATACTTCTAGATTGGAGTCAATGAAGACTTAGATGCATGCCCTGACACAGCTTAACGAACTAAGAAAGTAGCTGTTGTACTACCTCTCTCTAGTATTTATGATCAGCATTGTCATGTGCAATTTTCACAGCAAAAATACTCAGTTGGTATTGAACATGTACAATTAGGACCTAGCATTAAGGATTCAAGGAAGGAAAAGGAAAACCACAGACTTTGCCAGGGCAAGTCAACATGTGAATCTATATTTTTCAGACAATTGACTGAAAATTTTCTGGAGCCAGAATGGTATTCAAATTTAAGTGTTGGACTAGAATGGGGGAGACTTTGGGGTCATAATAATTTTCCTTTGCTTCTTGTAAGTTTTAAGTCACCTGTTGGCTGGAGACCAATTTTCTTCTGCTCAGGCCGTGAGGCTCTCATTCTGAAGTAGAGATTTTTTTTCTAGTCTTAGTTACTATTTCCTGCATTTTGCAAGGCATCCTGCAATTGTAGTGGCTAATGTTCTCCTGCTTCTTCCTTAAGTGGAAATCAATATTCCACAAAGCCCCAAATCAGAAACTTTGGATCCCATCTGAAGTCAGTCTACTTAAGGCTGCAGCAATCATTCTCTGTCTTTTCCTCTCTTGTCCTTCTCTCTCTCTTCTCCAAGTTTATTTAAATACTTAAGTAAATTTATAAGGAATCTTGAAAGCATTAGCGCTATGTAACACAATAAAGTTGATATTTCCTTGAAGCTTCTAGGTGTGTAGGAAGCATAGCATCAGGGGGTTATTTTTTAACTTAGAACTATAAAAAAAGGACAGCAAATACATCAAGAGTTTGTTCAATTGCTAATTGGCTCTACTTGCCTAGTTACCATAAACTAACAATGAGTTGGAGTGACCAAAATATTTGCTCAGTGTTTTGATTTCTGCTACCAACGTATCTCTCAGAGTAGCACTGGCCAAGAGTTTTGCTTAAGGTATATTCCTCAATAATATAGTTTGGTATATATTAATGAAAAGAAGGACTAGGGGTGACATGATAGCAATGTTCTAATATCTCAGGGGTTGCCACAAAGAAGAGGGAGTCAAGATATTCTCCAAAGCACCTGAAGGCAAGACAAGAAGCAATGGATGGAAACTAATCAAGGAGAGAAGCAACCTAGAACTAAGAAGATATTTCCTGACAGTTAGAACAATTAATCAGCGAAACAACCTGCCTCCAGAAGTTGTGAATGCTTCAACACTGGGAGTTTTTAAGAAGAGACTGGACAACCATTTGTCTGAAATGGTATAGGGTTTCCTGCCTGAGCAGGGGGTTGGACTAGATGACCTCCAAGGTCCCTTCCAACTTTATTATTATTATTGTTATTGTTATTGTTATTGTATATTTGCTATATATTCTGCAGCTATAAGTTCCAAACTATACAAAGTGTTCTAAAAATATAGAATATAAAGTTAGCCATAGCTTGTTTTAGAACAATAAACCGACGTTTATTATGTCTGAATGAAGCCACTGAGACTTCATCCCATGTAAAAATGTAATGGCTTGGACAGTGCAAATCAACCCCAAAAGCAACAGAACCAATAGAGAGCTACCCTGATGTGTAATACCTATCATCACTTCTGCTGATGCAGCTTCCATGAATGTTTGTAAATGTGGTTACCCCTCAATATATACTCACAGAGGGATTCAATCATAACTTATGCAGCTGTGCATCTTTAGGAATACATGAACTGAACTAAAGACTGCAAGCGTACCTTTCTTTAGGGAATTATATTTCACATCAGTTGAATATATTGAAAAATGACTTTTGTTTTCTTTTTGCTGGAAGCATCTTTCCTCACCACCATTCCTCTTGAGCACTGTAGGCAGGCAAAACCATGGCCAAGACAGAATTATTCTTAGCCTCACATTTCCTACCAACTCCCTCTTCCTAAAGCTCAGGCAGAACGCTGAATATATCATCAGCTTGGTGCTGATGGCTAAAACTTCTCAAATCTTTATAAAATAAGTCCATCATATCATTAATGAGGTGCTTCCTGGAACAGATGTTAGCATGAACATAAAAAAATGATCCCACTGCTATAAAACATTCCTTCATGTTCTGTCAACCAGAGCATATTTGCTGGAAAGGCATCAAGCACAAAAAGGGATTCACATGAGTAAATGATTTCTCAAAGATGTTGTGGTTTCTGGCTGACACATTTTGTTGCTCCAAGTTACACATTTGATTGTTTCCCTGTAAATTGCATGTGAACTACAATCTCTCACTTTCCTCTTTAAATTTAATCCAATCCATCTTGTTCAGCCTGAAACCCTGGAACCCATTCCACCATCACTGTTTTTGATAACAATTGAAAGGACCATTATAAGCCCAAAACAGTAAATCAGTATCAATTCTAAGGCAATTTCCTTTGTTAATAACAAGTATCAAATATGAGTGTGTGGGGAGAAAACTGAGGGGACATAGCTGCAGAAGGACTGGAGAGAGGGAGAAATGAAATAAAGAATGAAAAGAATCTCGTTCCTGATATTATGGTAGGTGCCATAGAAAATGTTGTGAGTGTAGATCTGGCTTAAACCTCTTGACTGGAGATATAAAAATAACTTGAAGCTAGAGCATCAAGTAGGTAGTGGGATTGCTGTTTTGAAGAGCCAGACTCAAGATCAGGTCAAAACTCAGGTGCACCACTCAGGTGACCTTGAGGACAGAAATAAACTTCCAAGTGGCCTCAACAACTTTCTAAAAGAATGCAAATGACCAGCTGGCTGCAAGGAATATAAATCCTTCCATTCCCCACCATCCAGTCAGAGCTGAAGAAGCTTCTTGGATGAGAAGCGAAACATCTTCAAAAAAAAAACCCAAGAAAGTCCAGTTGCTTCTTGAAAAAGCACCTTTGAGACAACCAGGTCGAAACATTTGTTCTCCCTCCTGCAAAGCTAAGACCAACCTAGGCCATCCATTTTCTATCTAGAAAAGCTTTAAAGCACCTCTATTCTTCCCTGGCAAAACATCAATGAAGTAATTGTGCAAGTAGTATGGCTGTGCAAAGCCTTTGAAAGAGGTGCTTCACAACACATAAGAGCGTGGTATGAAGCACTTCTTTTTAAACAGTGAAGTCATTCGCAAAGCCCGGGTGGCTGCTGCAGAAGATGCTCCAGCTATTTTCACTGAAGCAAAGCTGAGTCACTGTGCATGCATGGCTTATAAAGGCAGCTGGGAGCAGTTTCTGAAGCAACTGCATGACCTCTGCAGATCACATGGCTGCTTTAATGACTTTTAAAGAGATAATTCCTACATGTATTTTGCATATTGTGATGAACTTCCTTCTATGTTTTGCAGTTTCAATAACTAGTGATGTGCTGTGGTTCCTGACCTGCCAAATCAGCCGTTTGATGAGATGTCTTGTTCTGCCTAATGGAGGTACCAGTTATGATAGAGAAAATGTATAAAAACACTAGATAACGAGTGTGCATATGTATCCAATAAACAAGGCCACAGCCTTTTGGCTGGAGACTCCAACAAAGGTTTTTCTCTTGGCTGAACAAAGTGAGACCTGGCCTCAAACCAGAACATTTTGCAAGGCTGTCAGTGTTCATTCATTCTTTCATTCATTTGTTGTCCTTATCCTCAACATTGCTAAGTGCTGACAGTCTTAAGGGACAAGGGAGAAAATGGATACATGCCCTTTCATATTTAACCTCAGTCCTCTGCTTAACCTCTCTTGAATAAACATTAAATCTTACCTCTGTTGCTAAGAAAAACCTCCTATGTTGGGATATAACCTGCCAACAGGCAATGACAGTTCTCTGATATACCAGTTCTTTAAAAAAAAAAAAACAATGGTAAGAACAAGCAAGGAGCAACTCTTTATTATCAAAGCACTGTTCTACAGCTCAAACAGAATCTGAGATATTTTCTACCATGACACTTTTCCATTTGGGTGAAGAAAGTTCAGATATAGCATGGAATTGCATAACATCTCCAAAGGCCCATAGGAAATCAACCTATGCTCTGCTAATAGCCCTGTTACCTAGCCCCAGTTCATACGGAAACATTTCCCTTCTGTGTCTTTAAACAAACTTCTTTTGTTGCATTTCCCTGGAGACTTTCCTTCTTCCACTCCTCAGTTGCTGGCGTTGGCATACCAGGAACTCTGTATTTCAGCTTCTTTGCAACCCACTGCATTATGCTAAGGGTAAAACCAGGAACTAGGAAGTGAATGAGCTGGATTCTATCAACACAGTAGTAAGAGCACCATGACTCCTCCTCCCAGCAGAAAGCACAAATAAGATGCTTGGGGAATGTTATTTTACTATGATTCTGAAAAAGAAAGGGGAAAAAGAGATCACTTTCTTAAATCACCTACACCACTTGATTCATCTAGTCACCGGATGTGGTGGTAAGGTTGGTTCACCTTGATGAGGTTTATCCAGGAATGACCAATCAAGTGTTTTAAATGCTATTAGAAGGAAAAGGTCTCCCTATCGATTTGCAGATACCAAATAGCAGGCTATAAATTGTGCAGATCTTTCAACAGAGGTATTTTGTAGGCATCTTGTTGCAGAAAAGTTTTAAAATGGAGTAGCCATCCTAGGTTTCTTTCTCAAACACAATGGAAGCTTTTGATAGTGTCATCAAGCTCTGAAATGTCAGCTCATTTGTGGATCTCACTTTGAAAGAACAAAATGAAGATCACATGCAACTGGTACTAAATGTCCTAGTAAATTAAAAAAAATAATAACAATGCCTGAAGTGACACAAAAGCAAAGGAAGTAGGCTATGAAGACAAAGACCTAACTGATGCTTTTGCACAATGTGCTATGCTTGAATCTTAAACTTCTTTCCATTCCAGTCCTTTCTTGTGGTTTGTGAAACCAACCCGTTCAATGTATTATATGAACCTAGCAAATGAATTTAGTAACTGGGTTTAGCATGTTGTGTGAATACAGCCATAATGTATCACATTTCTGGAATTCCTGCTAGTTTTAACAGGAAATTAGTTCTTTTTGGCTGAGATTGTTTATTAATTATATATGCTTTTATATATGCGTTTATTATTCTGCTACAGCTGCTTTCTTTTATATTACTTGAAATTATGATTATTATTTCTTACTTATAAGTTTTATTTTAATCTTTATAGGGGAAGTGGGTGGATGGATAGGCAGGAAGGCCAATAGACAATTAGAGCTGGAATCTAAGGGTAAACCTGATCGGATTCAGCCTCATGAATTCTTCCTCAAGATTCTATAGCAACTGTCACAAAAAGGCAGTAAAATCACCCCCTTGTAGGGGTGCAGTTTAGACTAGCCTCCTTGTGGTGCACCCCGAGAAATGTGACTTTGTCATGGCTAAATATTCTACACCAGGCATGTCAAACTTGCGACATCACGTGACGTCGTGTGACATATCACAACTTTTTCCCCATTGCCGGCAATGGGGTGGGTGTGGTTTCGGCGTGACACATCCGGCCCGCGGGCCGGCAGTTTGACATGCCTGTTCTACACATTCCGGCTGCTGGACCTCACAAGTATCTCCCAGCAAGAAGTAGCTGAATGAATATAAAGACAACAGCTCTTTTCAGAGGCATTAATGCTGTATTCTGTTATGCTATATTAAATAAACAAACAAACAAACAAATAAATAAATCCTCATGTAAATCTACTGTATATCAGTTTTTTCAAACTTGGCAATTTTAAGATCTATGAACTTTAGCTTCCAGAATTCCTCAGCTAGCATGGGGGTTGGGGAATTTTGAGAATTGAGGTACACACATTGTAATGTTTTGTTTAAACTTTAAAAAACAGGAGTATAGATGAATATGGGTGAAACTAAGCTTTAGTATACAAGACACTATGAGGACCATAGTACGGAAACTTGGTATTCAGAAAGCTAATAACTGCAACAACAAAAGAAAGCAACAGCTAAGGCAAAATAGTTAAAGGAAATGCAGAGCTTAAAATATACATACACACAAAAGCAAAATAGCAAATCCCACAAGTAATAACAAAACATATAGGTCATTAATAAGAAAACAGCAAGAACTAGGAGTGAGATAAATAAAATACACACAGCATTAGTTTACCTAAATAGAAACTACTAGAAATCTGGCAACAAACCCTCTAGACTATTAATAAGGGCAGTGAAGAAAAGAAGAGGGGGGAAAATGAGCCAGAAAAATCTATTCTGTATATATAAAAGACGGAAATGGAAAGGTCCCCTGTTCCACAAAAGAAAATAAACTGAGCTTTTGCCAAACTCTGTGAGAATTCATACACAGCTAGCACTCCTGACTTGCACTCCACTGATTCCTTTTTAAACAGTCCTGAAATAAAATCTTCTAAGCATGACCGCTGGGAGTACTTAAACCAACCAATTTCTGGAACTGAAATAAAAGCAGCTATTACCAAAGTAAAGCATGGAAAATCTCCTGGCATGGATGGTTTTGCTGGGGAATTCTATAAATTGTTCAGTGAAGGATCAATTCCCCACCTGAAAATCCTTTTAAATGACATTTGGAGAGACCTGGGAATAGGGATGGGTAGACCTGGGACCCAAAGATGGGATCACTTTAAATATCTGGACTTATTTTTATTTTTTAATCAAAATGCCAAACTCAAAACAGTGTCTCTGGCAAGCAGATTTCTGACTTTCATTTCCACATATGTTTGATGCAGAGGCAAATTTATATCAAATAGGTAAATCAAAAATTTGTCATCATCACCCTACAAACTCCCACAAAATGTCACTTTCCTTCTTTTCTCTGAGTGCCTTTGAAGCATTTGACGGATTAGAATGGTCTTTTCCCCTCAAAAACTCATCAACTGCCATTTTTGTCCCTCCCTCTCCCCATTGCTCCCTTTCAAGTTTAAATCAATTGTTCTGACTTTGCTGGAAGTGTTCAGATAGTGTTCAGAACATTTTGAAAATAATCTGAGAAAATAATGTCAGTCCTGCCTCTAGCTCAAAACATGAGTTCAAAACAGGATTGCTTTGAATTTGAAACCAGAAGGATTCATTCAATGGGAGTCAAAATCCTCAGGATGGTGGGCAGGTTTTTATCTCAGTGGCGTGTCCACCATCTTGCAGATTTTGACACCCACCCCTACAGACACTCCATCTTAAATACTTGCAAAATGGGTGGAACAGCATTGAAACTCTTCTGGTAAGACTGGATCTTTACCATGGCAGCTCCTGCCCTATGGAAGTTCGGCAGGCCTCCACCCTACTGGCCTTCCCTAAAGCACCAAAAACCTAGTTTTTCTCCCAAGCGCTGGGATGAGATGACTGCATATCGGAAGTTTGACTTGGTGCCAGATTTTTGTTTTAAATGTGTTTGGGGTTTATAATTTTAATATGGCCTTTGTGTTGTTTTAACATTTTTGATTGGGAGCTGCCCAGAGTTTATTGTATGATATAAATGTTTTAAATAAACAAATAAGCAACTCTCACTTACGTAAGTGTTCGCACTGAGGAAGGCTGTAGGAAACTGCCTCACCTATGAATGTACAATTCTCACAAGCTTCAAATAAAGGAAGGTTATTCAGCAAACAGGCTGGCATAAAAAGCAAAGAACTGCATTTTAAGTTTTGATCTTATAACCGAAGAACAAAAATTTCTGAAATAATACTGAAGTATGTGCAATGTCTGTAAATGCTGATTGTTGTTTAGACCTGTAACCATAGTTTTATGCAAGTTTCAATCACTGATCAGCCTTCTTTCTTTTGGTGGGCATGGATCTCTGTTCCTCACTTCATCATATCTGCCATAAAGAATTGTTCTGCGGAGCTCGGACAGGTGTGTCCTGTGCTTTGCTTTGCAGAGGGAATGGACAGGACATGTCAAAAAGCAGCATAGGAACATATCCAGATGAAGCGAGATAAGACTAAACATTTTCTTTTTTTAAAAAAAAGTTTTTATTAATTTTTTCATACAGTTCAGTAGTACTTGTTCAACAAACATGTTGTCTGAGTTTATCATTCACTAATACAAATTTAATTCCTAATCCTTTATTCTTTTCTCCAGCCATTGATAAAATAAGTCCCAAGTTTGATAGTATTCTGTTTCTTCTTTTTCTTTCAACCTCAAAGTAAATCTGTCCATTTCCACACATTCTAGTATTTTTTTAATTATTTCTTCCTCTGGTGGTATTTCTTCATTTTTCCAATGTTGTGCGAATATGATTCTTGCCGCTGTTATCACATGTAAAATCAAATATATGCTTTGTTTATCAATCTTTTCTGGCATTATACCTAATTAAAAAGTTCAGGTTTAAAATCTACATATTTTCCCAACATCTTTTCTAGCCAGGTATGTATTTTTGTCCAATATCTCTTTGCTTTAACACATGTCCACCATACATGATAATAAGTATCTGACTTATGTTTACATTTCCAACATCAATCTGACATATTTTAAAACTTTTTTGCTAATCTTGCTGGTGGCAAGTGCCATCTATAAAACATTTTATATAGATTTTCTTTATAAGAAGTTGACATTGTCAATTTATAGTTCCTTTCCCACAGATTTTGGCATTTTTCTAAATCTATATTATATCCAAAATTCTTTGCCCATGTTATCATTGTTTCTTTAACTTGTTCATTTTCCATTTTCAAATTCAATAAAAAATTATAGATTTTCTTAATTAATTTCTCATCAAAGTTTAATAATGTCTGATCAAATAATGTCTGCTCTTTATAAAATCCATACAGTTTAACATCTTTATTGTATCTAAGTTGCATTTGTAAATATGCCCACCATGATAGATCAATACCCTGATTTTCCATCTCTTGTTTAGATTTTAAATTCCCTTCAGAATTTAGAATATCTTTGTATGTCCATATTTTCTCAAAACTGACTAAGTTTGGATGTACAAATGCCTCCATTGTTGAAAGCCATCCTGCAATTTTCAGGTATATTTTACATTTTATTTTTTCCCATTTTAGTAATAATGCATTTCTAATATAGTGGTTTTGAAAATACTTATGAATTTTATTTTTCCCATACCATAAGAAAGCATGCCAACCAAATTGTAAATCATGTCCCTCCAAATATAACAACCTTTTATTTCTAACAGTTACCCATTTTTTTACCCATGTTAGATGCTCGATAATATAAAACCCACTCTGGCAAGCCAAAACCTCCATTTTCCTTAGCTTCTTGTAACATTTTTAATTTGATTCTAGCTTTCTTTCCTTGCCAAATAAATTTCAAAATTAGTGAATTTAAGTCTTCAAAAAAAACTTTTCTCTAATTTTATAGGTATTGTTTGGAATAAAAATAACATTTTGGGTAATATATTCATTTTCACCGTAGCAATTGTTCCTAACATCGACAATTACAAGTTTTTCCATTTTTCCAGGTCGTTTTATTTGATTCAGTAATTTTATATAGTTATCTTCTTTTATCGTTGAACATCTTGCTGTTAGACATATTCCCAAGTATTTAACCTTTTTGACTATTGTAGTTCTATTTTTTCTGACATTTCTTTTTTGTGTGTTTATCTGTAAGATTTTTAACTATCACTTTAGTTTTTTCTCTGTTTATTTTCAGTCCTGCTATCTCTCATACTGTTCTATCTTTTCCAATAATTTAGGGATTCATCTCTAGAATGAATACCAAGTCGTCTGCAAATGCTTGCAGTTTATAAGTTTCACCTTTTATTTCTAGTCCTTTAATTTCTGTGTCTTGTCTAATATTTCTATTTAAAACTTCCAAAGTTAGGATAAATAACAATGGAGATAGTGGACATCCTTGTCTTGTATCTTTTCTTATCTCAATGTTCTCTGTATAATCTCCATTTACAATCACTTTTACTGTTTGTGTATAGTATATTGTTTCAATCATATTTATAAAATTTTGTCCAAAGTTTTTAGTTGTTGTGTCATAACTTGCCCGGAAAAATTATCAAATACCTTTTCAGCATCTAAAAATACTAGTGCCAATTGTTTCCCTGGATGCATTTCATAATATTGCAATATGTCCATTATAGCTCTTAAATTATTTTTGATTTGTCTCTTTGGTAAAAATCTATTTTGGTCTGGATGTATAAATTCAGTTAGAAATCTTTTCTGTCTCTCCGCTATTATTTAAGTAAAGATTTTATAGTCCACATTTAGCGTGATATCGGTCTGTAATTTTTTATCTGTGTCAAATGTGAGTCTTCTTTTGGTATTAAAGTAATATTTGCTTCTGTCCATGTATTTGGGAGTTTAGCCTCCAACAAAAGTTCATTACACACATCTTTCAATGGTGCATTTAGTATATCTTGTAGGCATTTATACAACTCTGTGGGTAGCTCATCTGGTCCCGGTGTTTTTTCATTTTTTTGTCTTCTTATAGCCTCTATCAATTCCATCCATTTTTTCATTTAACATAGTTTTGAAATTTTCTGAGACTTTTGGTAGATTATTTTTTTTCCATATATTGAATCATTTTCTCCCTTGAAATTTCTTCTATATCATACAGTTTCTCATAATATTCTTTAATTATCTTTTTTATTTCTTCATTTTTAAATTGTAAACAACCTTTTTCATCTACTAAATTGTTTATCAATTTTTTCTCCTTCTGTTTTTTGAGTTTGTAGGCTAACCATCTTCCTGGTTTATTTGCATTTTCAAAAAAGTTTTGTTTTGCTCTTTTAATTTCCGGTGCCAGTTTTTCTGATTCCATTAAATTTAATTTATGTTTTATTATTTCGATTTATTTTTGC
The DNA here is from genome assembly GCA_023970755.1 of Azemiops feae. Lineage (NCBI taxonomy): Eukaryota > Metazoa > Chordata > Lepidosauria > Squamata > Viperidae > Azemiops > Azemiops feae. The sequence continues at coordinate 1,180,677 of JALGBA010000033.1, read as the reverse complement.
AGTATTTTCTTTTGTGGATTTATTTGTAGTTCTAATTCTAGTTTTTTAAATTATTTCCTTTACAATATATGTTGTTGTCTTTTTTCTTTATTTTTTTCACCATATATGTTATAGCTACATCTCTAAAATATGCTTTGGCTGTATCCCATACATTTTGTAATGTTGTATCTTCTTTTTTATTTTCTTTAAAGAAGAACTCCATTTCTTTTGTTGCTAGTTCTATAAATTATTTTTCTTTTAATACGGATTGATTCTAAGTCCATCTTAGGTTTTTTTGTATTCCTTTCCATGTCATTTTTAAAGGGTTATGATCTGCCCATGTTCCTAATTCTATCTCAATCTCCTGCATATTGGTTCTTAAGTCAGGCTTCATCCAAATCATGTCAATTCTGGACCAAGATTTATGGCTATTTGAATAGAATGTATATTGTAGTTTTTCTGGATTAGTTTCTCTCCAAATATCTTGTACCACAATTTCCTCTATCATGTTAAAAAAAAGTCTTAGGTAATCTTTTTCTTCTAATTTTTCCTGTTTTGCTACTTTTATAGTCTAATGTCCTATCTATTATTGCGTTAAAATCTCCTTTTAGGCAGATATTTTGATATTCTATTTCTACTATTTTTCTATGAAGATTTTGATAAAATTCTTCTTATTTATTATTTGGTGCATATATTACTACCAAAGGTATTTGTTTTTGATATAAAAATATTTCTACCATCACAATTCTTCCTTCTTCATCTGAATAAATCATTTTAGAGTCTATTGTCTCTTTGACATATACAACTACTCCTCTTTTTTATTGTTGTGCTAATGCATAATAGAGTTTCCCAATTTTGGGGTATTCCAAAAGTTTGTACTATTGTTTTTTTATATATGTCTCTTGCAAACAAATTATATCAATATTTAATTTCTGTAATTTTTTTAAGCTTTTGTTTCTTTTTGATGGGGAATTCAGTCCATTTATGTTCACTGAAAAAATCCGTTTTCTTTCTCCATTTTATTTACTTATATTTAGTCTTGTTGATCTTGTAGTCCTCTGCTCTCTTGCCATTCCCTCACCCTCTTGATCTGGCTTCTCTTTCTCTCCTTCTGTTTGTATAGTTTTTTTCCTCTGTTGTTTGTTCTGTCTGCTTCTGGCCTTTTCTATCCTCTTGTTGATGTTGTACTCTTTCATCCAGGAATGCTCTGTTTCTTTCGTCAAAGTTTTCTGCTTTCCAAACTGAATCCAATCGATATCTTATATTGTTCCAGTTTATTAGGATCCCTTCTGGCATTAACCATCTAAAGCTTACACCTTTTGTGATTAGCCTTGTAGTCAAAAAGTGATATTGTCTTCGGGTGTCTCTTATTCTCTTAAGGATCTGCTTCAATACCACAATTTCTTTGTTTTTATATTGCAATGGTTCATCTCTAACTCTTCTCAGTATCTCATCTCTTATTGTTTTCTTTATAAATCTTACATGGACTTCTCTGGGTAGTTTGTATTTCCTCATGTAGCTTGAATTCATTCAAAATATTTCATCTATTTCCATTTGTATCTCCGCTCTTTCGGTTTTTAGGGCCTCTGCCAATAGATTAATAATCACTTCTCCTATATCTTCCTCTTTGTCTTCAGGTATATTTTGAAATCTTAGGTAGTGTACAGCTTTCTCCATTCCCAAGGCTGCAACTGCCCCTTCTAAGCTTTGATTTGCTTGTTCTAATCTTTCATTTTCTTCCATTAATGCCTCCATTTTTTTTATCAATTTCTTCAGATTTATTTTCCATTTTCTGGATTATTTGTTCATTTTTGGCAATCATTTGTTGATGGGCATCAAATTGTGCCTTTATGTCAAGCATTTGCTCATTTAGTTTATCAAAGTTGTTTTTTCTCTCTTCATGATTTTTCTGTATTGATTCTTGAATTAGCTGTAGTGTGGCTTGCATATCTTTTTGAGTGCTATTTGTTTTTTCTCGCTGCAACATTGTTTCAATAGATCCCTGACTTGCTGGGCTGGATGTTCCAGAAGAAGGTGCAGAAGAGGTTTTTGTTCGTAATTTTAGTGAGATTTGGTGCACTCATTTTTCAATTGAGCAAGTTTTGTAAGTCCACAAGGAGAAAAAGAAAAAGAAAAAAAAGCCAACTGCCTTAGGTTATAATCCATCCGTGAAACAAGCCAACTGCTTTAAGCTAACCCAAATGTTCCAGTTAATTTAAAGATGTAAAAAGCCCTCTGTTTCCAAATAGCTTCTATTGTAGTTATATCAAGGGTCAAAAGATATAATTGTAGAAAGTCTTTTCTAGCATAAAGTCACATAAGTTTCTTTTGTTTACAACAGGTGGAATTTCAAGGTCAAGAGCTTCTCTGGTTTTTTTTTTTTAGTATTTTAGTATTATTGTAATATCTCCTTTCACCACTAGATGTCCTTATTTACTGTCTTGTCTATATCCAGGTTTAAAAAATTCTTTTTAAATTACTTTCTCATAGAAATTATATAGGAAAGGATTTTCCATGCCGTTAGAGTTAACCAAATTTTCTTTAAATCAGTCCCAATTCCATTTTTATATATTCTTTTGTATTCCTTAATTTCATTCCCCCATTTATAATTTCTCACCACTTTTAACTCCCTTCTTCCCAAATCTTCCTGGTGTCTTAGTTTTGAAAATTTGATCCAATCAGGGGATCTCTATTTCCAAGTCCATAGAGAAGAGGAATAAAAAGAAACAGTCTCACCCACTTCTCAGCACATTGTTGACAATAAGCTGTTCGGTGCCATGCCACGGCATGCCGCAGTTCTTCACTTTTTTCCTGGTTGTCTATGAGTTGGGCTGCCTGTGCATTTACAGGCAGCCTTTCTTCCATCCGTTTGAAGAGGTTCCTCAGTGCGTTTGGGTTGACCGCGGTCTGCTCCAAGCTCCCAAGGCTTCCCTTCTTCTTCGTCATCTCTCCAGGGCAACTTTCCGACCCCCTGGGGGGTCCAGACAGAGCGAAATCGGGCTAGGAAACCAGAGCTCCAGTTTCTTTCGCCCATCTCGTCATGACATCAAACCGGAAGTCTAAACATTTTCTTATTATTATTAACAAACCAAAAAATGGCTGAGGTTTCCTCTCTCTTTTGTAAGCTTACTACTGTGTTGAATCAGAAGTGAGTTATAAAAAAGGAGGCTGAATAGTGTGTCTATTGGAGGGCTTTTCAACCAGTGGTACGCGTACCACTGGTGGCACCTGGCAGGTGGTACACGGCCCTGCCCAGCCTAGCCAAGTGTAGCGGGGAGGGAATGAACCAAAGCAGCACAGCATAGGACTTGCCATAAGAGAGTCCTCATGAGCTGCAGGGCAGCTGGGGCAAGGCAAAAACCCCAGGATCATCACTTCTGGCTCACCAGGAAGAGAAAGGAGGAGGAGGGGGGTGGAGACAGGATAGGCTATAAAAGGAGGCAGTTTGGGTGGGAGAGGGAGAGGGGGGAAAAGATGCAGCCTTGGGAAGAGGAGTTAGCTGGAGCTGCACCGAAGGGAAAAGATGAGGCATGGAGGGAGGGAGAGAGGGAGGGAGGGAGGAGATGGCAATGAGAAAGAGGGAGGCAGAGAGCAGGAGGGAAACAGAAAGGAAGGAAGTGTTGGAAGAAAAAGCCGGGGGCTTGCTTTCCAGCCGGAAGGCTATACCCTTAAGAGAAAAGAAAAAAAAATGAAGCGCCGCCATTTCAAATAGGCGAGAGGAAGCCGGCTGCTCCTGCTGCTGGAGAGGAGATGTTTATTGGCAGAAGCGAAGTGCCATTTCAGCAGTTCAGTTCTGGATCAGCTGAACAACAAACTGGGAGAGTGGAAGGATTCTTATGTGATTTTGTGACTTTGAAATTCTGGGATTTGTGCAATGTGGGTTTTGTGTTCTTAAGGAATGTTTGGCAATTTCTATTGTGACTGATGTCCCATGTTGGATTTTGGGTTCTAATTCTATTGCTCTGCTATTGTTAGCTGTAAGTTTTGCTGCAAGAGATTTTGCTGCTACAGGCTTTTGCCTGTAGCATTCATTTACTTATGAATGGAGCCATTTGGGGAGGCTGCCTTAGCAGGCAGGCAATACTTGCTACATTTTTTTTCCTTAAGTGCTGGCTGCAGGCTCCTTAACTTTCCTTTCTAGCCAGTAGCTAATTCTTAAAGGGGAATGCACCTTTTTAACCTAGTTCCCTCAGCGGCTTGTCTTTTCTGTCTCTGGAGGCTTTTCCTTGATTGATAAATATATGGAAAAGGGAAAATATGGGGGGAGGGTTTCAAATTTTTCCTTCAGAAGGAAGGAGATGGGAATGAGAAAGAGGGAGGCAGGGAAAGAGGGAGGGAGGGAACCAGGAAGGGAGGAGGGAGGGAGATTGGAATGAAAGGGAGGGAGGGTCTGAAGGAAGTCCCGCCTTAGCACTTGCCACCAGCAGCCCTGCCATTGACTTTGCTTGTCAAAAGATTGCAAAAGGGGATCACATGACCCTGGGACACTGTGACCATCATAAATATGAATCAGTTGCCAAGCATCCAAATATAAATCACATGACCCTGGGGATGCTGCAACGGTCATAAGTGTGAAAAATGATCATAAGTCACTTCAGTGCCATTGTAACTTTGAACAGTCACTAAGTGAATTGTTATAAGTCGAGGACTACCTGTAGTTTATCCCTTTTTTCTTTTTTCTTTTTTTGGTCATCAAGTTTTTGACACCTTGCTAGGTGGTACTTGAATATTGCCATATCCTAAAAGTGGTACAATCGGTGAAAGGTTGAAAAGCCCTGGTCTATTACACAATAGTCAATCTTTAGGATTGTGCTATTGCACTCATTTTACTAGACATCTCCCTGTAAAGTTTGAATTAATAGCAATCAACAACTTAAAATTTTATATACAGTCCAAGACCAAACACAATAAAGGACCAGCATAATCTACAACTCATCTAGTCTTTTCAAAACAAGGGAAAACAAGGGAAAATCACCAAAAAAAGAATAACTGAGTTTTAAAATATTGTGATACCATGAATTTGTGCATCCCTTCACACAGGAATAAAACTTAAGTATTTTTTTAGTGTTAATAATGCTCAGGAGTCTAAACTTGACAATCATGCTTACACAATAGTTACAAAAAAATTGGTAATCCCATTCTTAGCTGCTTGCAACTCGATTGGGGAGCCCCTGGAATATGAATAGGCACACACCCATAAAAAGAGAGAGAGAGAGAGAGATGTTCTAGAAGTCCAATGTGCTGTTAGCATAAAGGTGATAAGACTGCAAGAAAAATATATGTTGTATATATATTAGGGTTCAACTATAAGGGATATAAGCATTAGCACTATTACAAACCAGCGTGAATCTTCACATAAATGCGTAAGGGTAATGACATATGTATAATATTTTTTGTAGATTTGTGCAATTTTGCACATCCTGGACTCTAATATGATGCACACAATTGTTTTCAAGAATTTCTGGAAGATTAATTTCAGTCTGGAAGGACTCTCGGTGTGCAAGCCAGAGCAGGGATGATTACAAGGTCTGCAAAGATGCAGCCGTCCGGAAGAGAATTTCAACTCAGCACCTATCAGCTTTAGTAAATGTGAAGTTAGCCTATCATTTCAAGCAGCTTATTTGGGATCTTGAAAGATGAAAAGTCAAGAGAATTTAAGCTATCATCTCTGAGAGCTTCAGATGCCTGCCCCCAAATTTGATAGCCTGTACTGTTCAAAGTTTCACTAAGATATGGGCATACTTTATTTCTTTGCTCCAAATGTTTGTTATGTTTTTTTCCTACAAGTGGAACACTGGAGTCTCATTACCATTTGCAGAATACTTACTCTGCAGCCATTTCAAATATAAATCTAACCAGTTATCTCTATTTTGGGTTTGCACTGAAAATAAACAAAGATGTTCAAGAGATTGGAAGAAAGCGCTTCCTTTTAGATGATTACACTCAGACAAAAAGTAATGGAACTGAAAGAAAGGCTTTTACTCTCCCTCTCTCTCTCTTTAATTTTGCTGAGTGACAGAGGATTTAAATGCAAAGTGGATCTAACACACACCCTGAAGTCAGCTGGCAGTATGCAAATGACCTGTCAGATTAAAATCTGAATGAAAGAGATAACAAGCTTATCTTCATAACAAAAGAGTCTTAGGGGCAAACTATTTGACGCACTGTTGATGTTTGTTTTAACCCGTAGGCTTTGGACAGGGCAATAGATTGCAAAGGGGCTGCTGCACCGTCCTCACCCCCACCCCATTTGCCGGGCTTGCGTGTGTTTGTGTTCGCACTTAGCAACAAAAAGCCAGTGGTATGGCACAATGCATGAAAAAGCCAAGCAGCCAGGGCTTACAACCGGGGCTTTCAAAGGGGCTGAGGGGATTGCACACTAGCAATCCTAGGCAAGCCAGCCTATAGGTCATTTTTCTCTCTCTAGCAACCCTACAGCTGCAGCGAGAATAAGCAAACACAGCGGCGGGGCAGAAAGGCGACTGCGGTCGAGGCGTGCGATTTATTCATCCGGCACGTGCGGAGGGGCCGGGGCCGGATCAGCTGTATTTGTTTAATGAAAGGGGTAAAGAGAAAAGAGGTAAGCAAACGAGTTGCGCCAGAGAGAGGGGGGGGGCAGGCAAAAGGAAAGACCTGAATACTGCACGCCAGAAAAGAAAGCTGCAGGTGTCTGCAAGGCGGAGACCACCGACCGCCCCGGAGCCACGAAGCCCAGAATTAGCAAGGGAGGGCACATTAAAAAAAAGTCGGGGCGAGGCTTCGCGAGGCGCGGCCGCTTTGCAGCTACAGAGGCGCACGTGGTGGCTGCTCCAGAGGGAAAATTGGTGCGGGAGGAGCCTGAGGAAGGCATCCGTGGCCGACAGGCCCTTCGCTTCCCGCCCTCAGGCGCAGCTGAAGGCCGGAGACAGCTTCTTCCTTCCTTCCCGCCTTTTCTGGGACGCGCGTGAGCCCTCGCACCCCAGTTTCCCCCCCTCCCCCCAGGAGGGTTTTCCCACTTTTAAAGCCCTCCAGTTCTCTTACGCTGCTTTGGGGCCGGCGTCAGAGGCCGGTCTCCCTTAATACGAGAGCAAAAGAAGGCCAAAGGCACGGTTGCTGTTCTCCGCTTCCTCCCTTTGAGAGAGGCTCCCATTTCTCCCGTTAGAAATAACCCTTGGAGTCTTGGTACGATAGGTTTAAATGGCGTTTTTTGTACCAGATCCCCTAGCCTGTCCAGGACTGAGTCTACGCCATTGAATGGAAAACGAAGCTTCCCCACTCCACCCTGCCAAAGTTGAGTTTTTAAAAAGGGGAAAGTGGGTTGGGGGTGGGGTTGCCCTCATCCTTTTTGGGTCTTAATTTCAGTGTCATCTTCCTTGGAGGCAAATTCAGTGTAAGTAGGTTACTTACTGATTGGATTTTTCAATAGTTCATAGAAGGAAGGAAAAAATGGTGCTAAAGATGCCAATCACCTAAAAAGAGCATCTGCATGAGTAGACATTCTGACCTTTTTATTTACAGCTAGTCCACAGTTAACGACTACTTGTTCAGCAATTACCGTTATTTGAATTTATGATAACTGAACAAGAGGTCCTTGAAGTTCTGGCCATCCAAGCTCCTTTGCAATTAACTTGATCAAGATCTGGGCACTTGGCAACAGGCTCACACTTAGGACAATTGCAATGCCCCATGATCACTATTTGCAGCCTTCCCTGCCAGCTTCCCATAAGAAAAATCAATGGGAATGCCTTCAGCTAAAATTGTACTTCATTTTGGTAGGGCTCCCTTACCCAGCAGCAGCCATCCCAAGCTTTGCTGCACTATGCTACAGCCTCAGCCCCTCTTACGCCCTACCCTGGCTGCTGTGCTTGGGCCTCCATACCACCCACGCACTGTCACACACACACACACACACACACTCCCATGCAGCAGAAGCCACTTATCTGCCTGCCAGCCTCCTTTCAATCTGTCTGGGGCTTGCAGTTTTGTGCCAGCTTCCTTACCAACTTTGGTTCTTGGAAGCTGGCAAGAACTAGCAAAGTGGTTGTCACTTACCAAACTCTGACTAGCAATAGCAATAGCACTTAGATTTATATACCACTTCATAGTGCTTTACAGCACTCGCTGAGCGGTTTACAGAGTCGGCATATTGCCCCTAATAATCTGAATCCTCATTTTATTGACCTCGGAAGGATGGAAGGCTGAGTCAACCTTGAGCCCCTCGAGATCAAACTCCAGGCTGTGGGCAGAGTTTTGCTGGCAATACTGCATTCTAACCACTATGAACTTTGCTTAACAATGGCAACTGAGATTGCCAGGATTGCCTTCACTAAGAAATGTGGTCATGTGACATCTTACTTTATGATTTTGCTTAGAGATGGAAATTATAATCCCAATTATGTTGTTAATCAAAGACTACCTGTATTTATTTTAATTAAAACAGTCTTCACCTTATGCAGGAATTAAATTTTGGCATTGTTTGTGGGACTTACAAAAAAGACTGTTTAACAGTTATCTGGGAAAGGATAAATGTGCCAATCCCATAACTAGAAATGAACCTTGATCAAACCCAGAGCTGGTTGGATTTAGACTCCCAAGCTCCAACATTTGTTTGAGAATGAATTAACTCTCCATCTGTGTACAAGTACTTACCAGATGTGTTAGCCGATTTTCTTCTAGAGCCTAGTTAAGGGTTTTCAGCCTTCAGAACCTGTTAGTTGAAAAAAAAAAAAAACCCAGAATCCCTGATCAAGAAGCAAAACTCTAGTAATAAAAAATTGACTGCATTCAAGCGAACTTTTGTTTTTGCTCTCAGGTTCTTGTAGAACCATAACACTACACTCAAGAAGACCCCAGGAAAAAAGGTAGCTCATGCAAAAATTTATATCTGTCTTCTCTAGTTTTCCACACACAGGCTAGTTACAGTCTGATTTGGTTCACAAAATAACATTAATCCCTTGATTATCCTTATTGCCCTTTTTTAACATAGATTGAATTTATCTGGGTCCTTTTTCAAATGGCGTTTCCAAAATAAGATAGAATACTGGTGCTGAGGGTGAATGTGGGGTACCTTTATGATGTGATCTATTTTTGTAACTCAGGTTCTGTTGCTGTTTTTATTTGGGGGAGGTTTCTTATATTGAGGATTTTCATTATTGTCAGTGTTAATTGCTTGATGTTTTTGGAATGGACAGTGAAGACATTTTTTTTATAAATAAGTATTCAGTATGTTATCTGAGCAATAGAGTATAAAGTGGAATTACTACTTTTATTGGAAAATTAGCCTTGCTGGCTAAGAATTCTAAGAGTTGTGGTCCCAACATATTTGGAGTTGCATTCTGAACATATCTGGATGGTGCCAGACTAAAGAAGGGTGACTTATATACTTAGGTGATCTAAATGCATATTTACCTCCCAGTTTTAATATTTGCCCTCATATTACATATGATATAGTTTATTGACTTTTTATGTGCCATCCAGTGTTAACCCTTAGCAACTGTATAAATAGATTTTTTTTTTCTATATCTCCACTAAATTATTTTCATAAAACTTGGGAAATTAATGTTTGCTCAAACTCATACTATTACATCATGGTTAGGATTAGGAGTTACATCTATTAAAGGCAAGTCCAGCTGCACGGTACAAATTCCTTATTCTTCCAGATCAGTTATTGCCATCTGTTCTCCCAAATAAGTTAACAGCATAGAAAGAAATATACCTTTTACAGTCTAATGTTGTTTTATCACATCTGAATAGTACTTAAACCTTTCAGCATTGCTTCTATTTATTAGGATTTCTTTATCATATTTTGCTCATAATTCATCAAAATGGTGCATACACTTGGATGCACGCACAACAAATCAAAATCACTGAAACATTTTATTTATTTATTTAGTATATGGTGATGTGCAGAAAGCCGGGAATCTACTGCGTCTGAGACAGTAGATATCCAGCAGCCGACGGAACCCGACAGTAGCCACCAGGTCACTTCCAGGTTCAGAGTATTAGTCAGTGATGTCACTGTTGCTTGGGGGGAAGCCCAACGGGGGCTCCCTCTCTTATTGCCCACCAAAGTAATATCTGTTTATCCACTTGCATTTTTACATGCTTTTGAACTGCTAGGTGGGTAGGAGCTGGAGCAAGCAACGGGAGCTCATCTTGCCATGCAGTTCCTCAAACTCGGGCTTGCCAATCATCAAGCTTCCATTCTAACCACACAGCCACCACACCTCACTGAAACACTGAAGCTGTCTGATCAAGAGAATAGGGCCAAACAAAAGAAAGAGCATTGGAGAGCATCCTTTCCCAGGCACCTGGTAGTGGGCTTGTGCAAGTGGGTTACCTCTTTAAAATTTGAATATCTGGGCAGTAAAAGTAAGTAGTTATTTGAAAACCACACTTCAATCAACTCTTAGAAATGAATAAAAGTAAAGTGGGATTTTCGTGATGTACTCTGATATGATATCTATGCTCCATCTGTTGGAAGAATCATTGTATTTAGTTGAGGAATGCAAATTAGACACCTTAGGATTTGGAGAAATATGATTCAAATTGAATATATTCTGAAATTTGGGATCAACACGATTCAGTTGGAATCTGTACACGATTCAACTAAATTACAGATTTAGTTGTGGACTATAATGGAGAAGTATCAAAAAGGCTCTAGTTACTTAATATTTTTGACAAAGTAGGATGACAATAGCATGAAAGGTAATCCAGTAAATTTTCAGCCAGGTATCTTCAAGGCTATTAACCACAATATTTTTGAAAAGCTTTCCTAAGGCATCTCCTAAGGCAAACGGGATGAAGAAGTATAGCACAGCACCCTCCAGGTTCTTCAGCAAAGAGCCTAGTTGAGCCACACCAATTCAGATGTATTCTATTCCGGCTTAAAACTGAAAGCTTTCAAAAGGATATCTTAACTAAAGCTAAAGTATATTCTTTTCTTACCACTTAATTTTTCTTGCCTGGCAGACTGTTGGCATGGCTCTTAGCCTATTTTAGAACTAATATACTGCTTGTGCAATTTAAAAAAATCTGAGAAGAATTGTGTTATTACGTCTGTGCATAAACTACAGAATGATATAAAGAAATACTCTGTATTGATATGCAGTAGTTTAAAAGCAAGCACATTACATTACAACCAGTCATGCAGTGAAGAAGACTCATTACAGAACAGACAAGTAGCGGAAAGGGGAAAAAAAGGATTTTTAAAATTACTGTATTATTATTCGTGGGAAGAAAGTGGGGCAAATGAAAGGAGAATTAAAAGGGATGAGGAAGTACAACTAGTCTCTGGACATAGAGACTAATAAGAACTAAAATATAGGCTGCACAAACAGAGCAAGAATTATAAGAAAGAGCAAAAAATTTAAGAAGCAGTAGAAGTTGTTTTTTAAGTGTACCTGCCTAAATAAATTCTAACATTAAGAATAAGGCACAGACTTGGAGCACTACTCCAAGTGCTGTCATAGCAGAGTTTTCAGAGATGACCAAATTAATTGGTCAGCTACTGATTTTAGTATCAAGCAGCTAAGGATACCGGTGACTTCCAAGAGAGTGTTTTCCATGTACAGTATGGAAGGAATATTAGACAAGTTAAGACTTTGTAAAACCCATTGAATTTCAAATTACTTTCAGTTCTCTTAGAAGCAATTTGAATGATCTTGATTTGATTTCAACACTTCAAATCAATTTCATCAAAATTCCTTCAAAATTAAATCCCCATTTCTAGTTTTACTACTTTTTACATTAAATGACTTTCAGCTGATTTATTATTTAAGAGTTTTACTTAAACTCTACGTAGATAATGTTTGCAATAGCTGTGATCCACCTGCAAGCATTATTTATTACAAAACAGTTCAACTTTATTGAATCTGTAGGTCCTTGGGTCCTTATTAGGATAGAAAGATTTAATCCTTGCACCCAGAAAACTGAATCCATGCACCCTGATAATGAAAATCTATGGATTTTCTATCTATGTGAAAACCTATGGATGATCAATAATGCAGGTAGCCCTTGACTTACAACCATTTGTTTAGTGATCATTTGAAGTTACAACACTGAAAAAAGTGATTTATGACCGTTTTTCACACTTACATTGCAACATCCTCATAGTCACATCATCAGAATTGGCAATTGGTATGTATTTATGACAGTTGCAGTGTCCTGAGGTCATGTGATCAATGGGGAAGCCAGATTCACTTAACAATTGTGGCAAGAAAGGTTGCAAAATGGAGCAAAACTCACTTAACAACTATCTTGTTTAGCAGTGGAAATTTTGAGCTCAGTTGTGGCCATAAGTTGAGGACTACCTGTATTAGCTGAAGGGACATACTGACTGTTAAGAGTAAGCTAAAAAAACATGAACAATTTAAATGATCAGACTGATTTCAAGGAAAAGAAAGTCAGTTTAAAGGTGGAGAAATACATTTAGTTTTACAGGAGTCACCTATTGGAAAGAGACAGAAAACATCACATAACCTGAATATGCATACTCGAGAATTCCTGTCCTAAGGAAGGATGACCCACTCTAAGTGCCCAATAGTTCTCCTGGGCAGCTTTTCGTAACTCTTGGGATAAAGAGGAAAGCAGATGGGATTCCAGGAGTAAAACTCCATTGTGGGAGAAAAGAGAAGAACTTATGAAGAGCTGGAAGGTATCCAGCAGGGAACAACAGGCATTATCTAAATAAGGCTCTGGCAGAGGCTTAGAGGAACAGATTGGGAACATTGGCATGTTGTGTTGCAGTGAGAGCTGAGTATCCATGCTGCCTTATTTACCGCTTGACTGAAACAAGAAAGCATTGAAATAAAGATGCATGTATTGAAAGCTTATTTAAGTTGCAGTGTGGGAGAGGAAAAAAAAAGGAACAAGCAAGAACAGCCTAGCAAAATCTTAACCCTAGCAGAATGGACAAGGCAAATTTGCTATGCAGAGGGTGATAAAAATTATGACAGTTTGGGGCAAGATGCCTTAAGATCCTTGTATTTATCTACTGAAGTATGCAGCACTTTTCCTAGTCAGTGAAAATTCCAATCCCAATAATATTTCAGGAAACTCTTGTACAAATAACAATTCAGTTCTAGAGCTATCTTGAACAAAAAAATACAGAACCCAATAACCTGCCATGTAATTTGAGATGTCTTGCTGCTTCATGAGGAAAAATATCACTAGAGATGAGTTTTGCTGTCTATAGCCACTAAACTTACTCTTAAAACAATATGTATTTCGGCTGTAGGTTTCCCAATTTAAATCTCATGCAATCATGAACTCCATATCATGATTTGTGAACAATTCCTCTTTCTCATCCATATCTATTTTATTGGGACATGGCAAGCATAAAAGAGTATCAGTTATATTTATTCCACTGTGCTTTGTTGAAAACAAATGGGAAGATGCAAATGATGATATTACCTCAAAAAGAAGAGGAAGAATGAGAAATACAGGTAATCACATATCTACTTTTGTGTGTAGTAATCTGTACAACATGTAGTAGCACGTTGCTTGTGTCAAGCTTCAACGGAGGGAGGTGGATTATATTTAATTCATTGGCTGATGAGGAATATCCAGACTGGAGATTTCCTCACATCGGCTTGTACCAAAATATGCCAGGCTTGTGAAAAATTTTAAATCTCTTCTAAGATTTTGCCATAAGTTGCTTATTTGTGGTAGACAGATGCCATCTTGTGAACTGGCCTAAGAATTTTAATTTTCTTTTGAGTTTTTCTTGGCACAGGCAGAATCTCACGATATGGGCAGCTCTGTGTTTTTCTTCTATAGCGGTGAATTTTTCATATTAATGTCTAACATTAATTTTTATATTTTATCTCTTCTTTTTAAGTAAAGTTTGGTTTTGTTTATCTCTTGTGAAATTAGCAAAACAAAGATTGGATTCTAGAGGACAGCCATGCAGCCAAGAAAATATTTCACGGATTGCATTTTAATCTTTAATCACCAGAAAGACAGCACTGGGTGTGAGACCTACATCTTTCTCATACACCCTGAGTGGGAGAGATGCCAGCTGAGATGTCCCCTGTGTGATAGATGGTAAAAGCAGGAGCTACAAAACCTCTATGGTAAAACAGGAGGTAGGATAGGGTGTACCTGAATGGATCCTGGGGTTGAGCAGCAGCTGCTCAGCAGCACCACCAATCTGGTCCAACCACCTCATTGCCAGCTTACTCTGCTCCATATCCATATTTGTGCTGCTCAAACAGCTGGTTGGCATGCTGGGAGCAACAGCGCCACTTCATACCCATTACCAATCCTTCGTATAACCTCCTCAGACAATGCACCCATTATGCCTTTGCCCAGAATGTCTGGGAGAAAAAGCCTTCTCTATGCACGAAGCTATTCTGCTACAGAAGGCTTTTGACAGATAAAACAAGCATATTCAGATGATTTCTCCTTGTCCCAAAGAATATTCACTATAGTTCTTAGATCTGTTCTGATACCTGCTGGTATGAAGGGCAGACCAAGGTCTAACAAGGTTAGTAAATGACAGTTCCATAAATGCTTGCAGTGAAAGGAGCCACCTTCCTTCAGATACTTTATCTGAAAGTTAAGCATTATATCAGTCCAAGCTATTTTCTAATGTTAGCCTTTCTTAGTACGGTGATAATAGGTTAAGCCTATTCTAACCTCAGATTTAACCTTAGATTATAGGAATTATTTTATAGGAACGATATCTTTAAAATGGGAAAAGCAGGTTTTTTAAAAAAAACCCCTTCAGTGGTGTTCATTTCTTAGCTCAGCCCATCTCTAACAAACAGAATGAAGTCAAAGAAGAACATCTGGCATTAGAGGATTACACCATAGTGGATTGCATTCCATTCCACCAAACAGCTCTGGAATAAAGTTACTTTTTGCGTAACTTTAAGATGAGGTATTATTTCCATTTCAGCATTTTGTTGGAAAACTGGACAAATAAAATGGTGAGACTTTAGAAGTTTTCTAATATACCGAAGAGAAAGAGAAACAGCTTTAGAGAGGGAAAGAGTCGGACATAGCATTCCCAATTGATTGGCAATTGACTAGCCATTTTGGTCCATTTTAAAGGAGAAATAAATAAGGAAAAGTTGTTCATTTTGTACGAATATCTCATTCTACACTATGAATACAAATGGATTTAACCTTGTCCCTTCAAAAATGCTGTAGACAATCAGAATCATCTTTACAGAAGACTGCGCCTGCTTTTAAATGAGCTTTTTAAAAAGCAGCTGCTTTTTCCTTTTTCCTTTCTCCAATTCCCGCTCACAGTCAGCATAGATAAATAGAGGAAGGCAGAGGCTAAATTCTGACCTAAAGTTCAAAGCAGAATAGTGCGTAGAATGGGAGGAAAGTGATTCTTACAGTTTAGACTACACAACACATGTAGATAGATCTTGCCATCTAAAACCAATGGACATATTATGCTTGGTTCCCTGTTCCGTAACTAACACAGAGTGTGTTTTGTTGTATACAGTGTGATAATCATTTTAAGATCTGAAAGTGGTTGTTGATAGAAGGGATTATTATTATTATTTTAAAATAGGGTTGTTGTTTTTTTTTTAAAGAATGATTCATGGCCTCTGAACCTGTTTCAGTAGTGGATAATGGTTACAGGGGATGAATCACTAATTGAAACTATTGTTATGTTTAATTATGCATCCTGTGGTTACACTAAATAGGAGAGGCTGAAGTTAAAGGAATGGAATTCACATTCCAGCCATACTCTTGTGTTTTTGACTATCAAAATGCCTGAAATAATTGTGAAATGGATGAAAAGAAGACACTGAATTATGCAGTATCCACCTCATTATGACCTTTCGCCTAAATCTGTGCGTGACATCCCCCAGCAGTTTCTTGCCGGTGCTAAACAATATTTGAGAACAAAACAGAATTTTGTGGAATCACTTAGAATTAAGTGTCGTGAAGTAAAGGATAATTTCCCCCAGACCCATCTTCTGAAAAAAAAGAAAAGAAAAACAGTACTTCCCTATTCCCATTCCTTATAGATAAAATTCTGAAGGACTCTCGTGGTTGATGAAACTGAATGCTGCTAAGAGAACTTATAGATCAGTGTTTTTTTCAAACTTTGCAACTTTAAGATGTGCAGACTTCTACTTCCCAAAATTCCCCATTCAGCATGCTGCCTATAAAGTTTAACATTATTCACATCTTGCCAGATTTCCTGTGGATTTGGCAGGTTACTATAAAGAAAAAAGTGGTTTTCTTATCCTTTCTTTATGCCTAGTTTAATTTTAAAAATCTCCAGGCTCCTTCTGACTAGTAACTAAGTATTAGCCAACTGATGGGAGAAGAGTAGCTTTGTGCAATGAAAGACAGTTGTATTACTTTTCTCCTTTTTGATCATTGATCAACTGTAAAGGACAAGGATAGATATTGTAGCTATGAAAACGTATTTATTTAGGGAGCAATTGTGACCCATTTGAATTGGGTTGCAGTTCTGAATTACACTCAGTTCTGCGTCCAGATTCCTTTGTTTCCAAACAATAGCACCTGAAATCTTAAACCTTTACTGCATAACGGCAGAGGTTTTCATAGGCTGGCATATTGTACATTGCTGTTTTATAATAGGTGGAAGTATGTAGAGCCGTGGTGGCGCAGTGGTTAGAATGCAGTACTGCAGGCTAACTCTGCCCACAGCCAGGAGTTCAAACCTTACCAGGCTCAAGGTTGACTCAGCCTTCCATCCTTCCAAGGTCGGTAAAATGAGGACCCAGAGTGTTGGGGGCAATATGCTGGCTCTGTAAACCGCTTAAAGAGGGCTGTGAAGCACTGTGAAGCGGTATATAAGTCTAATTGCTATTGTTATTGCTATTGCTAGTTGCTTTCAGTAGATGCTGGTATTGTTTGACTTGCTGGGATGACCATAGCAGACAGACAAATGGGAAGGAAACCTGGAATCATACTGTAGTTTTATAGATGGCACACATCTTCCTCCTCTGCTTTTGTAGTACCTCTTTCTGATTTTCAAACTGTAGTCCTGCCTGTCATTGCCTATTCAGTTTTTCCTATTCTCCCTAACCCCCCAGAACAATGCTGCATGTTCCATTTAAATGTGTTTCCTCGTTTGAATAATATTTGCTGTAGAAAGACCATTGACTTCACTTTGCCCAGATTTATAGTCCAAAGTAAAAAAAATGGCTCCCCTGGAATGCAGACAGGGCTCTTGTGGGATATAGGCCCAGCAAAGGAAAAGGCTGGCCAGGGAAGGAGAGGCATGACGTGAGAAAGCAGCTTTCTTCTGCATGAAAAAACTATGAAGTCTATTAGGAGAGAATGGTTTTAATTACTGACATCATTTCAAAGCAATCTTCCTGCAAAGTGACCATTTGTGGTCAGATCAGGCACGTGTTAGAATGGGGGGGGGGGAGCATGTGTTTTGAGACTGCAGAGAAAATTTTCCATTCCACTGCAAAACTGGCTTAATAACCATTGCAAACCAACTATGTTGTTTAAAGTTGAAATACTTCAGTCATCTGCTAAACAATAAACCTGTTACTTTGGAAATATATAACCGGGTCAAAATGAAGTTTGAAGCTTTACTTCTGACCTTCTTCGGTGTCTGCAGATTGTTCGCACAGAATGAGTCTCAGAAAAATACGTCCTAACTTTCGTAGAGGTTTTAGATGATGCTGATGAATGTTAACAGCTTGATCAATAAAAGAATTACACATCCCACTGTGATTTGAAACACCGTGTTATTTCCCCCCCATTTCTTTTTGTGGCTTTTGGGGTTTTTTGCCAAAAACATCAGAATTGTTCTCACAGTGTCCATTGTTGAACTGGAAACTGAAAGCATAAAAGTGATGATACCTAATGAGACTATGTTCTTGGGCAGCAGACCCATATTTCTTATCAGCTGGCAAGATCTCTAAATTTATCTTATGATTTGAAGTAGCTGAATCATAATACACAGAACTGTCTGCAGAGAGATAATGCAAATTAGCTCGAGGGCACAATGGAGAACTACTATAGCACACTCAAACACGATGCAAGAAGCTATTCACTTAATTCTAACAGCCTTCTGTTAGAAGGATTAATCAATGCAAGTTGGATTTAAAAGCAAGGAAGTAAAAAAAAAAAAAAAACCAGGAGCTTCAGGATGGCAGACTAAACAGTCATACAAGTCACTTGATCATAGTTGTTCCAGTAGACTATGATCCATTAAATTCCTACATCAGTGATAATAATTACTTTTAGATTTGCATATTACTTCTAGGTTTAATGAAATCTTTATCATCTTTATTTGATGATGCATTTTCAATTTAAAAAATTGGAGTGTCAGTGTCAATTGCAGAATATGTCCCCAAGGGCAAAAAAAAAAAGTTATATAGGAATAAAATTTGGAGAAAACATAAAGCTTGCTACCTTAAAAGTCTCATATTGTAATGCTAAATCACATTTTCCCTGGTGATCTGAAATTCTGCTTTAGTTTTAAAATATTTATGGTGATAAATTGGGATGCTTTCAGAGTCACAGTTTCCTCATTATACACACAGATGATCTTAAGACCTATTAATTGGCCTCCCTTTCCAATTTTACAATCTATCCTTTGCCACCTGAATTTATGAGTTATTCCAAAACAGTCACCAGATCACCACTGGATTGAATAAAAAACAAGGAAACTCCTGAGCCAGAATTGATGATCCATTTGGAGAACAAAAAAATTCTAACAGGATGAGTCCCAGATTAGGAATGAAGTCCAGTTTTATCAGAACTGCTTGCAAATTTTGGAAATGTGAAGAAAAGGAAAAGTGCACTTGTAAAGAAACCCATCCATGTAATTGTGCTCCTCTCTCATGAATGAACAAAGAGAAAACAATGCTACCTAGATTAGTTCAGTATTATTGTTTTACCTGTCTGGATGAAGAGGTAATTGTAATGATTAGGAAGGCAGTACTGGGATCAACTCCTTGGCAGGTTGAATCTGGGTTCCTCTCTGCTCTCTTTGCCCACCGTAATAACAAGAAAATGATGCCCAGAATGCAGAGTGGATTATGCCTTCCCACCCTCCAGCAAACAGTTCTTGCAATTAAGCTGTAGTATATTTGAGTAAGCTTCTATTTTGATTACTGATTACTCTTTTTTAACCATATATGTCTTTCTGTTTCTGTGTGTTGTGTTTCAAATGAATGCGTGTGCATATGTGTATTTCTGTCTGTGGGTGTGTGTATAAACCTTGTCTGTGTCTGTTTATTCTTCTATAGAAGTAGTTCTGAAGTTTTTTTCCCCTTGCTTGTTTTAAACTCCCTTCTCTCCCACATAATTGGAGCACTGGTCAGTTTCATAAGTACTGTGTATCTCCAACTTTGTAAGCTAGAATCAGAGCCATGCAGATAAGGCTGTCATCAGAGATAACAGCAGTCAACAACCCACAGTGTCATTATCTCAGCAAAGGGAGAAAGCAGGCAGCTTCCCTCAATATACAAAGTGCGGCAGTTATATATGTCTCCTTTACAATGATAGATGAGATGGGATAAAGGGGGAATCCAACAGAAAACCTTCAAAGCCTGTTTGATTGCATCCTCCCTGTTCCAAATGGTGAATATTTTTCCCCTTATGAAGAGCAAGCAATGTGTTTCCATGTGTGTTAGAAGAGAAGAGATCAAAACGATTGCAGTGGAAAATTTTCACTCCTGTGAACCTTTATTCAAATAGAATTTCTGCAGAGGAAATAATACGGCAGTTTTTGTCAAATACACTAAAGTGGAAGACAAACAAATCTTGACAGATAAGAGCTTTTTCATTTCAAAAAAAATAAATAGAATAAATGGGAATTTATTTACAATAACTTGATCCCACTCAAAAAAATCTGAAGCTCTTAACTTAGGTTCCATCTTAAACAGCCTACATCTGTAAAGAGCAACTCTGGTGTGCAGCCTACTAGGAAGGATGTAAGAGTCTACACACATTTTCCCCCCAGAACCAACTATCCTGCCAGAAGTGCTGCTTCCAAACCAGTCCTTTGTCTCAGCATCAATACTGTGAGACCTCCCCCTGAAGGTAACATGCTATAATTGCCCTTGAAGCACCTAAGCAAATTGCAAAACACCAATCTAGTTGAGTCCCAATAAATGTCCTAATAAAAAAAACACACTGAATTCCAGAACAAAATGCATAATTGCTACAACCACCATTATTATTATTTTTATTATAAACGAGATATGCAGTATAAACAGACGTTTGCTTTAAATCACAAATAAAAATGTTACCAGGCCGTGTTTCTTTATGCTCATTTTTGAAGTGACAAGAAAGACACAAAGGGGTGTTTAATTAAATCAAAGGGTATGGGAGAGAGAAACGGTCATGGTGCCTACTATTATGTTACAGTTCACTAAAATGAAAACTTATTTTTAAACCTCTGGTATTAATTTGAGATTATTCAGATACTTAATTAAAAGTGCAGCATGTGTTAAATATTATTTCAACAAAGATTATATCAAAACTCTATGTAATAAGATACTTCAGTGCTTAGAGCAATATTTTATGCAAATTTTCTGTGCCGCCAAATGAAGTCCCCTTCCTTTTTTCCCCCTCTTTTTCCTTTTTGCTTTGCAATTTGCTACAACAAAATGCTCCAGCCAGGAGAAAAAGTTTCTGTAATTGCAAAAATATTTACAGATAACATAATGCAGGATATATCATCCTGGCGGTAAACATGCCTTCAAGATCAGCTCCCTTTCTGATAATGCCTTCATCTAAATGAACAGAGAAACAATCCCACAGACCCAGAGTCTACAATTGTGGCTGCAATTAATTGGGTAACTTTGCACTCCCAGAGGTTGCATTAGTCAAGGAAGAGTTTGGCTAGACGCTATCCTCTTGCTAAACAGATTCCAAATCTATATTGGGCAACACTGTTATTATGCTAATACAAAGATCTTGAAGCAGCGCGCCAGCTTCTGAGTTCCCCAAAAGTCTTCACTGGGCAAGTTGGAAAACGAGAGGAAGGAAGAAGGGAAAAAGTGGTGGGCGCTGGAGCCATGGAGTCTGCATTTGTTCAGTTTAAGGATGAAACCTGGGAGGTGATTGCAGGCATTAAAAGTACAGGTACAGCGATGGTTTCAAGTGGCCTCTAGCACTTTTCATAGGGCTGCTGGAATGAAAGAGCAAACAAGCAACAGTTGATACCAAGCTGGAAAGTCTAAACCCCAATTGCTACTCCCATCTGCCTCCACCCCTAGGCAAAACTCCCAACTGATGAAAAACAGAAGGGAAATTCAACAGACATGGTAAAATTGGCCCATTATCTATATATATAAGGAATTAGTCAGATACTTGCAATGTTAGTGAGGTAAAAGATAGTCAATGAACTATTTGGCCATACATGTCTCAATTTTTTTTTTTAAAAAAAATTGCTTTTATTCAAAAGACAGCTTATGAGTAGAAAATTACAATTTTAGGCATGTTACAATAAAATTAAAAAGAATTAATACCTTGCTAGGTAGACAGAATTTTGAATTAGCACCCCCGGGTTTTGAATTTTTTTATTATTATTATTTTTTGCTGTTCAGTCAACAGTTGTTCATTATGTGTATGTTAAAGACATAAAGCCAACTAAAGCCTAGGTAAAACATTTATCGCCAAGTTGTTGCCTCCTTCACCTACGACCTTGGAGAAGATTAAAAAAAAAACTCTTGACATTTGAAGATCTGGAATAGGTATTTCCAGTGCATGATCAAATATGACCACTAGTGCTAAATAACACAAACCCTTTTATTTATTTCTTTTGCTTCAAGAGTCTGCCCTATATTCAGAAGACTCTCGTAAAATTAACCAGAGCAAAATGACAGGAAAATAAAGTGAATAAATAGAGATCTCTTCTCTGGTAAAATGCCTTGACTATAGATGCTTAATCATATTCAAGCAATGCAAAGAGTAAAGTGCCGTCTTTGCGAGAAAGCAGGATGTGCATTTTTACCCAGGGAATTACATTTGATGCTTTCTGATCACCCTTGCTTATATTGTGTATGAGAGGGAACTATATTAATATAAACTGAGCCAAATAAAGGGTTATGGGTATCCAGCATGCACGTTTCTATTTTCCTTGTTATTTATAAATAAGAATATCTTTGAAAAATAGATGTCAGCCAGTGATACAGTTGCCAACGTGTGTCTGTATAATCATAATAACAGGAGGAGAAAGAGTAATAATCAGTTTAGAGATTTAGACAGAACTTTTGTTAATACATATGGAATATTTTTAACTAACAATAAATCTCACCTTACTGAGGAATAGAAACAAGAACATTCACTTTACCTTTGATAACGGATATAAAGTGTTATAAATGCTAATTTAAACCCACATTTTATATTCTTTAATTAAACGTTTGAGGAGTAGGCTTCCTATTTGAATTAAAGTTGGATAGCATTTCCCATTTTGAAGAAAACACCTTTATTTTTGTGACTGACAGAGCAAGCTCAGACCCGGCTGGGGTGAAGGAGAGGCAATCAGAATTAACCCTGAAAATTGGTTGTAAATGCATCATTGCACATAGCAAGGAGTTGCTTCCATAAGAAAATCTTTGACCATTTCCTAGTGAGTCTAGCTTATGGGCCAATGTAGCAAAAAGCAGAGGCTCGTTTGCAGTTTGATTATTTAATAAAAGCAGCAGACATCAAAAAAACAAAACAGAAAGACCTGCTATGGGAAGAAACAGGATAGCACTGCCCTCTATTGGTCTTTGAGGAAAAAACCAGATTCTTGAAGTTTTTGGAGAAGGAAAAGGTCTGACATGCTTAATCTCTACTGCTAATTAAAGACTTCTTGGAGCTATCAGTTGTCATGAAAGAATCAGTGATTCTTTTTATTATGTCATTTTCATCCCCATGACAACTGAGTCCAAAGGACAATGAAAATATACAGTCTGATGAAGCTGTTAAACAAGTATGAAAATGCCTGTATTTTTTTGCCTTGCAGTCTAAACAATGTGATAATGGCAATAATAGCTCTATTCACAACACAGATCTCTCCCAGCACAACTCTTGTAAACTTTCACTATCTTAACTGTTAAACAAAACTTGGATTTTATCAAGAACCCTTTGTGTTTTATCTCATCACTTTATTTATGTGCTATGAAACGATCCAGATAAGTGATAGAGACTATCCAGGAAACGAGAAGCAGCGAGGAAGTAAATTCATGCAAAAGAATCTCAAAAGAAAAGCAAAAGATGCAGGGCTTAGACACATACAGACACATACAGACACACATGCACGCACACACACACACACAGAAAAGATGGGAAAGAATTCTAGCACAGAATTTCAACTGCAGATTAGCTATAAATTTCTTATCAGCATGGTCTCAGTGCAAAGAAGGTTTTAATGCTGGATGTTCACTGGATTTACTATTTTTCTCATGAAAAATGAATACACTTGTCTGATCGCCTGAGTGATTCTTCTGTTCCGTATGACAAGAAGTTGCAGCCTATTTTTTGTTTGTTTGTTTTAACTTGCCTTATTGGAATAGGTTATTTATGAGTTGGTCAAAAGCCTCAGGTTCCAGAAAAAGCTAGATGCACCATTGCCAAATTTTTACTTTTTTAGAAGGTCAGGTTGTAAAAAGAAAATGCTTCTTTAGGTAAAAAAAAATAAGATTCTTCTTCAGATTCATGAATGGAAGCTAAATGAACTGGCATTAAATGTAGTCACGAGGAAGCACTATCACACCTCAATGCAAGCTTAGGAAAGGGGCAAGCTATGTGGTGCACAGTTCTGTCCTCCAATACTTCATCACCATCAGTGGTCATCTGAAAGCAGTCTTCTGTGAAATGATAGAGTCTACTGTAGAGTTTGCAGCAATGCCCCAACTCTATCCTGGTTTGGTGATTGAGTACCAGAACTTTTTCTAGTATGGCTTACATTTTAAAATCCTTATCTAAACAGTGACATCTAAAGCAGCAGCATAAAATGCAATCCAAACAAATATAAAAGTTCGTCTGAGAAAATGATCCCATCCTGTAATGTGTGTATATAGGCTGCTTCCTGCTTTTAATGGATACTGCAGGATAGATGCTGCTTGTTTTAACCAGACAAGGAAAAGACTAGTAAGATTTGAGTAGTGCATCCAAGTCACATCCAGGCTGCACAATGGGAGGTGCTTCTGGCATGAAGTTTATAAGATAGTAAGAATAGGCAATGGAGGAATGGAGCAAAAGACAAAAATTTTGCTTGAAGCGGTTTTGAAACTCAGTTAAGGGAAAAAACATTCTAATTCACCTTATGGATTCTCTGTTCACGGGTATTTGCTGTTTGTTGTTGTGACCAGCTTGGACTTGATTGTTCAGGACCAATCTTAATATACTCCAAATGATGCTACCAGGGTATCGGTAATTTTAGAAGAATTCTGAGGTTGCAGAAGTAGAAGAAAATGGAGAGAAAAACACAGAAAGATAAGGTCTCACAAACATAAATAAGGACTAAGATCATTCCATAGCCATGATACTTTCTGTTTCTATATTGAGAGGGAAGGCAAAACAGGATGGAATGGAGTTTCCTGAAAGAGGCCACAACTGGAAACCTAGATAGGAAAATTCCGCACTGCAATATTTTCTTTCTTCTTGTAGGTTTCTCTTGACATACACAAAAGGGAGAAAAAGGGGATAACAATCCAAATTACCCTCTTAATTCAATCAATCAATTTTATTTATACCCATAAGGCCCCAGAGCACCCCTCTTAATTACAAAATTTATCTAGCAAAATAAAAATAGCAAAAATAGAATGATAAAACTACCACCATGCGAGTAGGTTCTCTCATATGATTTCAAGGCTCTACAACGGCTTTCCTATTTAATCCGGTCAGATCTCAAAATTCTCAGTTAAAAATGAGTTGTACACATCTGAAGGCTACCAAGTTCGAGACTGTTGCTCTACAGTAGAAAATGAAGCTTTTCCACATGCCAAACTTCTCTTTCTCATTCTAACTTTAGAGGGTTGGCCACCCCAGTATCCCCATATAATAAATGGAGGGGAGATGCCATGAAGCAGTTTTCCCCAACCTGGGCACCCTCCAAAAGCATGGACTAAGCTCCCAGAATTCCCTGCAATGACCATGCTAATTGGGGAACTGTGAGACTGAAATCCCCACGTCTGGAAGGTGGCTGGGCTGGGAGAAGGCTATTCCAGAAAATTATTGCTTACTTAAGAGCTCCAAATGAATTTATGGATAATACCACATACGAAATGAGGATTTGGGGTTCATATCCTTAATGACTGCACTACATCAAAACCACTTTTCAGTAGCCCATTGAAATAAACTATAGTATGTTTTATGTTAATTACAACATGTCAATTCATTAATTGCATATTACAACTTTTGAATGAGCCCTTATTTTGGAGTGATGTGAAATATAATACATAAAAAAGAATCTAAGTTGCACCAGCAAAGCAATTAACAAACTACACTTACTATTATTGGTATTTTATTTTACTTTTACACTGCCCTTCCTCACACTAATGCCCAGCTGGCAATTTAAAACAATCTTCTTCTCTTGGGCCCCTCCAAAGCTGCAGCTCCTAGAATACCTAGGCATCTCCACACACTAATCTAACCTGAACTTGTTAGATCAACCCCATAATATTCTTGGTCTGGACAAGCATACTTAGCCCTGAAAAGAAAATTGGTCATATTAACTAAATAAGGAGAAGTCAGGGGGTGAAAATGGGGGAAGGACTTTAAAAACAGTAACTGCGGAATCAGTACTTCAATCTCTCTGATCCTCATTACCTTTGGAAAACAGATGAAGTTAAGGAGACACAGTTCTTGGCTCTTTTGCCTTTGTGACCCCGTTATAAACCTTGATGGCTTGTCACAAGCACACACAAACCTCACAGTCATGGACATCTGCAACTCTTTCACACATGCTGGTAATTCCCCTTGCTGAGGCTGGGATGGTGGGGTCCTTGAGTGACAAAGCGAAATGTGTTTTCAGTTTGGTCCTGCTATTTGAGATAGCTGCTTGAATTCACAACAAATAAATAAAAAGGTAGAATGTAATGGATCTGGTTTAATGAGATTTATCCCTGTAAATTAAAACTGTTTTAGTCAGCTCCAAAGACCTGATGTTTGTTTGCTTGTATGGCTCAAGGCATGGTGCTTATTAACACCTAGACACTCTGATCACATGTGAAAGCCAAAAATCCACCATACACTATAAGGCAAATGTTGTCTGTCTGGGACCAATGGGTTTCTAGTCAAAAAATTGCAAAACCACTCGGTCCATTTGCATCAACAAGTTATCATCTGAAAATCCTGCTGAGATTTCATTTTCCAGAGTAACTCCCCCCCCCCTTCTTTTACAAAAATATTTCTCTGAAATAAAGTGGATGATTCCTTCCTTTCCTTGGCAACAATGATGCTTCAACCTGAATTGGAATCATGGTCAATACTATTAGATTTTTTTAAAAGGGATTTATTAATAATAGCAAAAGGCACCCAGTCCCTATTAGTTTGTCATTCCAAAGATACTTTACCTTAGTTTTTGCATCACTGCAGCTAAATCAGTGATAGAAAAACTCCAGATTCTGGTTCCAAAATTTCTCTGATGGATCTCCAGCCATTAACATCTAACATTGTAGCTTCAGGTAAAAGACAATTGCATCTGCTTCTGAGGACACTAAAACCAGTCCTTGTTGGACCGGTTGTATACTAATGTCTGCATGCTAATAGATAAAATGCAGGAATTGGAAAGTTTTTATTAGCATTGACCAGTTTATTCAGTTGGTACTGAATTCAGTTGGTACTTTTCTTCTATGCAACTCAAGTCTCTTTCTGTTGTTTTTGGATGTTTTTATTAGATAGTTTTAATAATGTTTAGTTTTTTTCTTTTCCCATTAATTTAATTTTGAATTAAATGCTGAGTAATGCATTTTATTAGAAGAGCAGACCATACATTGTTATGTATATATAAAAAATAAAATAAGTACAATATTCTGTAAGCAGACTCCCATTCAGGTACTGATCATATCTAGTACTTAAAATGCTTAGCATCAGCAGTAGTAGTGTATCTTATAACATTGACCCACACCCTGGAGGGGCTGAAGAGATTTCCAAAGCAATCCCACCTTGAAAAGACAGAATGTCTCCCTTTCTTAAGAATACCCTAAGAAGTATGTGTATACAGTATCGATGTGTCTTAAATTGAGCAATGTATTTAAATCTTTTTATACATTTTAAGAATGTGTTGCTATACACGCTGACTAAGACACCTTGGTATAGAGAGTTTAACTCATAAGTTAGCAGACATTTTCTTTTTTCTAATACTAGACTGTATTCCTTAATATCTAATAATGGTCTTGACCTTGCCATCTTTATTAGGAGGTTGAATACCTGAAATTCTTCAGTGCTGCCTTTTTTCCTTATTATGAAGAGCTGAAATTCAGTTCTGTTTATCCTTTTGTCAGCAAGATACTTCATTCACTGGGGAATAAGGCACTCCTTACTGAAATCTATTGTTGCTCATTCTGTGGGAGACAGCTTTGTTTTGTTTTGATGACTTATTTCATGTTCACTGTTTCGAAAACATCTTTTATCATGACTTACCACCCTAATAAACAGAACCTGGAAGTCCTATAAGGGGAATGGAGGCCTGACAGCTTTGCATTCCTCCCTCAGTGGTCCAGGCTACAACATTTCCTTTCTTCTCAATAGGAAGAAATGCACCCAAAGTGCCAGGCTGTTTGGGTTTCTTATTTCTTTTCATCCTTGTCCTTTCGTGCCAATCGTGGGAGTGAAGGATTTTTGTTATGTAGGACCTGTAGCAAATTGGGGTCAGACAATGAACTCTTTTTTTTTTTTTTGCTTTCAATTGTTGTATGTTGGCAGAAGAAAAGATGATTGTGATTCATTCTCAAATAAGGAATGAAAATGGGAGGGGGGAATTGTCCAGGGTCTCCTCTCTCGGAGAGTCTAAAAGCTTTGCTGGCAAGACTATACATTATCCATCCTTACTCATCATAACAGCAATATCAGCACCTGTATCTGTTTATAATTGCAATTCTTAAAGCTCAGCAATTTAAAAGAAGAGAAGACCACTTTAACCATTCATCAAACCCCAAATAATATCCTTCTGGCAACTTTGTGTGCCCAGCCCCTCATCATCAGCCACCCCTTTCCATTCTTTCCACTTGTTTTCAGGGATGCAATAAAGCCTGGTTAATGACTGAGCAGGAACCTCTAGGCAGCCACAGTCTCCAAGACTAGATACACAGTTTTAATGGAGTCTGCACCAGGGTTGTGCAGAGCTTCAGAACTGAAGGTAAACAGATGCTTTTAAATGCCTGTTTTTCAAGGGAGGCACATCAGCCAGCAAGAAAAGGGTTGGCTGCTCTAGAAGTTGCAGACAGCCTCCACACCCATGCTCTTCTTTGTGCCTTTGAATCTGAAATGATACACAAGTTTAGTGGCCATACATTGAATGATAGCTTGTTTTCCTGTCTATTTTCTGTTTCATTTGAGTCTACCAAAGGGTTGCTAAACTCCTAGGAAGAGAGGGAGAAAATTTAAATAACCAAATGAAGGAATATTAAAAATGGATATGAGAATCTGTCCCTAGACAATGGGTCAGCAACTGCCTTACCAAACGTACCCAGCATGTGGTCCTCAATGCAGGTACATCTACATGGGGGATGGGGGAAGCATGCAGTAGGGTATCTCAAGGTTTTGTCTTAGTCCCAATGCTCTTCAACGTCTTTATAAATGATCTGGACAGGAGGGTAGAAGGGAAATTCATCAAATT
Organism: Azemiops feae; assembly: GCA_023970755.1. Taxonomy (NCBI): domain Eukaryota; kingdom Metazoa; phylum Chordata; class Lepidosauria; order Squamata; family Viperidae; genus Azemiops; species Azemiops feae. The sequence continues at coordinate 1,151,975 of JALGBA010000033.1, read as the reverse complement.
TGCAGATGACAAATTGGGGGGGGGGATTCTAACCCTTTGGAAGATTCAATATACAGAAGGATCATGACAGACTTGATCATTATGCTTTATCTAACCAGATGCAGTTCAGTGATGAGAATCGTCACTTAGGCAGGAAAAAATCAAATGCACAGGTACAGAATAGGTGTTACCTGGTTCCACAGTAGTAACTGTGAGAGAGATCTAGGTATCCTAGTGGACCATCGCATAAGTATGAGTCAGCAATGTGCTACAGCTGCCAAGAAAAGCTGTGGTGCTGAGCTGCATCAATCATCAGGATCACAAGAAGTGATAATACCTCTTTATACTGCACTAGTGAGGCCACACTTTGTATATGTGTATAGTTCTGGTCACCATGATACAAAAATATGCTGATACCCTAGAAAGTGTGCAGAATAGAGTAACAAAGATGATAAAGGGTCTGGAGGCTAACGTATAATGAACAGTTGAGGGAACTAGGTATGTCTAGCCTATTGAAGAGAAGGATTAAGGGGGACATGATAACTGTCTTCCATTACTTAAGGTCTGTCACACAGAAGAGGGGGAGTGACTAATCTAAGGCACCAGAGGGTAGGACAAGAAGTGATGGTGGAGGCTTGTTAAAGAGTGATCCAACCTAGAAGGATAAATTTTCTTACAGTGAGAACATTTAATCAATGGAATAACTTGCTTCCTGAAGTTCTGGGTGCTCCATCACTGGAGGTTTTCAAAAATAGACTGGACAACCATTTGAGCAGGATGATTTAAGGTCTCTTGCCTTGAGTAGGGGATTGGACTAGAAGACCTCTGAGGTTCCTTCCAGGCCTATGATTCTATGTTCCATGTGGCTCCAAATTCAAAAGTCCTGCAATTGTAAAAGGGCAAGAAAGAGTTGTAGCTTTGCTTTCTATTCCATTCACTCTTCATGGAACTTATTATGAAATTACTAATGTGTCTGACATTCTCCATAGCTGTATTTTCTCCAGGATTTTAGAGTTTCCAAATGACTTGGCATGGACTCCAGGACATAGATAGTTCTTTTTATTCCTGAAAATTACATGGGTTGTATCAGTTTCCCCCCCACACATACATAGACAAAGTACACATGCACATTATCAAAAGATGTGTGGGCAGTTCTGAAACCACACAAAACAGCCAATCTACTGTGATTGCACTTTACAATCAAATCACAATTCTTTCTCTGTGTTGTTTTACCTTTGCATAGAAAACATACCTGTGGGCTTTAGTGAAACATTTCCATCCAGACTGCTCTTTCAAACTTGCCCCTAGTCTTTTAATTTCTATTCTACTTTTACTTTTTTAAAAAAAAAATGCAGCATGTGCACATTGGTAATGTGTCCATATGTGAAGAAAGTGGGTAGGATGCCAGTAAATTCAAAGAATGGAAAGATATGCCAAAATACACTTTCTTCAATTCTGGAATTAATTTTCAGGATTTCTAATCTCAAACAAACTCAGGAGAAATGGAGTTCAGGACAGAACAACCCAAAACAAATGACAACTCAATGAAACTAGGAACACTCAACTTCCTATGTCATGTGGGGACAATCTGGGGCTCTACGTAGTCCTAATGGTAACACTTCTGCAAGTGATTGAATCAAAAATTTGGGAACAATCATTGCTTCTCCAGAGGAGGAGGAGGAGGTGGAAAAGGAAGAAAAAGAAAAGAGGGAGAAGGAGAGGGAGGCAGTCTGGCCGCCACAGAAAAGCAATGAGAAAAGTTTGAGATTGCTATTTATACTAACGCTCCATCCACGACCAAGCATCCAGCACTTCTGGGCATAAGTAGCCATATGTATAGGTGTTGTTTATGGACCTGTACTTCCTTCAGCAAAGTTTTCTATGCCAGATTTTCTGCAGCACACCTGCACAATCTCTGCTTACATTTTTGTCTCGAAAGGGCCTGGAATTTGTTATTCCCATGTGGTGGTTCTTTCTAAATTGGCCTCTCACTGAAGTGCTTAGGTAAGCAGGGGAAGCATCATGTGCTCACTTAAAACCTTTTATTTCTGTTGTAACATGGACACCTTGAAGAGCATATTAACTGGGAGAGAGAGAAGCAAATGGAATTACTGATGACCTAACCCACGGGTCGGCAACCCGCGGCTCTGGAGCCACATGCGGCTCTTTCAGCCTTCTCCTGCGGCTCCAGGCTCCAGTCCGCCTCCACCATTTGCACAGAGAGAGAGAGAGATAGAGAGAGGCACTTGCGCTTCCCTTCTCTCTCTCTCTCTCTCTCTGCTCCTGATTGGCCCTGCGCCTGGACAACCCACCCCCTGGGAGAAGCGCGGCCAGGAAGTCCCTTTCCCGGGCTGGCCCCGTCCGAGGCGCACGTGGCCGGGGAGCCGCGCGGGGCAGCCCCAGGATCCCCCCCTGGGAGCGTCCTGCCGGAGCCTCCGCTGAGTGGGCCAGTCCTCCCATAAGCTGCAGCCCCCGCAATCCTCAGCTGGCACTACTGTTGGCCCCGCTGGCCGGGAAGGCGCGCTGGAGTCCCGGCTGCCAGGGAGGCGATCGGCCCGCTCCTCTCCCATCGTCCGGAAGAGGTAAACGGCTCGACATGAACGGGAGGGGGGAGGGAGGCAACAATACCCGTGGAAACCAGGAAGCCAGCGATGCCGCCGAACAGCTGACGGTAACAACGCTGTTCGGCACAAGAAACCCTGGCGGAGGCTGGAAGCGGGGACGCCTGGGGAGATGCCGGGGACGGTCCTATCTGCCCTACGAAGCCGCCGAACAGCTGAGCGGCTGTGCCGCTGACAAACAGCTGTTCTGCATAGGAAAGATATACGGCAGCAAGGACTGAATAGCAGACCGGAAAGGAGAGCCAGGGGCCTGCGTTGCTGCTTTTCAAATACCCACTGGATGCTGGCTAGCTGGCTGGGGGGGTGGAGCTGAGGGGACGGACTGAAGGTAAGAAAGAGAGAGGGGGGGAGAGGAAAGAGAGAAAGAGAGAGAAGAGGAGAGGAAAGAGAGAGAGAGAGAGAGGAAAGAAAGAGGGAGAGGAAAGAGAGAGAGAGAGAACTCATGCACAGCAGCCTCTATTTAGTTTTAATTAAACTCTTCAATCAAGCTTCCCCCCCCTCATGCGTGCGTGCGCGTGCAAGTTTTGCGGCTCCCAGTGTTTTCTTTTCTCTGGGAAATGGTCCAAGTGGCTCTTTGAGTGTTTAAGGTTGCAGACCCCTGACCTAACCCTAAAGAAAGAAAGAGAAAATAAAGGAGAGAGAGAGAGAGAGAGAGAGAGAGAGAGAGAGAGAGAGAGAGAGAGAGAAAAAAATAAAGGAAATAAAAACCGAGCAGGGGGTTGAGCTTGAAGACTTCCAAGTTCCCTTCCAATTCTGTTATTCTATGTTCTAAGCTTCTTGTGGTCTCCATGGAGGAGCGTGCCTTGTAAACTCACTTTGGTTTGGTTTGAAACAGAAAGAATGTGTGCAACTGGTACTGAGACATCACTCAAGCAGAGACAACCTTAGTAAACCTGCAGGATTTCCACACACACGCACCCCATTTCAGCTCAATGGCTTGTATTATCACCAAGAGTCAGTTCTACTTGCTGGCATCTCACTAACTTGTCTTCAGTACAAAACAAATAATCCTGATGAGAAAAACAGTCAACCAGATGAGCTTTTATTAATTCTTTATTAAGAATTTTACATGAAGTAAAAGACAAATCTAAAGAAGAAAGAAGGGGAAAAAAGTGCAAGGAAAAAAAAATTAAAGGTGAGCTTTTTCTGAACCCTAATTACTCCGGCTATTTCAACTCACACTACTCATTATTACATCTGGATATCGGAAAAGGCATTCTTGCCTTTGTGTAGCTTTGTGCAAAGCATCAAAAGCATATAAAACCTACTGGAATAGAGGTGACAGGGTGAAGGGAAATGTGCATCATACCACACCATCTAGTAAGCCTGAAGTAGAGTGTGTATACTATATAGTGAAATCCCTATAGAGCGGTCGTAATGTCTCTCAAAAACTAAAAGATGGGCCTTGTTCTGGTGGCCATCACTGGAGAAGGACAATCGCTGTTCTGTAAAGACCAGCTGAAAAGTGCAAAGACCATCTTCCTCTTTTCTTCTTCCCAGCCTTCGTAGGCTAATGTACTGAAACACTTACTCAGATAGTTATTTACTTCCTAGCAATACAATCCTGAGAAGGTTCCTGTCCTGTTTCCACAGTCGTGAGCTTACTTCCGTGTAGACAGGTAGCAATTTACTCGAATGAACAGATCAAAGAAGAATACTTTATTCACAGAGATAATCAACAACTCACGATTAAGGTGAAATACGTCTGGAATGCAATATTAATCTGAGTCCATATCATTAGTTTGAAAGACAGTGATGTCCTCCTGTCCTGTATTATAACATACGTGTTGAATAAATGCTAATCACATGTTGAATGATGTCCGAGCCATGAGGCTGGGTCCCAAAGTGAAGAGAATCAAACAATGGCACTGAGCCAGGAAGTACAGTCATAAACCTTTGAACTCCTCCCACTGACTAGATAAACTGACTGCTGAAACTACATTACCCATAAGCCATCTCCTAAGGAAACAGCGCTTAACCCTATAAATGCTAAACATCCTAACATACAGTTCTTAGCTACTGGTTGGTCCAGAACACTCCCCGCTTGGAAATATAAATTTCCACTACTAACTGGCTAAAATAAGTAAAACATAGCATCAACATGCAAATCACTGTTGGCTAACTAGAATAAGCAAAATATAACATTAAGGCATGCAATTATCATTACTAACTGACTATTTAACTAAATAGGCAAAACGTGGTATCAAGACATGTAAACATGCATAACTAAAATAGAGATAAACAAGGTGTTACATCAAACAATGCAATCATGAGGTAAACACAATATACATGGCTTGAGGCTTAATCTTCCAGTTTGGTCTTCTTTGCAGCAGGACCAGGTCGGTAATTGGCCTGGTGTACAGCCTTTTCACAAGAGTCTTTGAGTCATAGTCTGACTCATGTGGCTTCACGATCTGGACTTCAGCTTGGCGAACTAGTCCAGCAAACTAGGTGGGGCCCGATGCACAAGTCCCTTGGGCCAATAGTTCTGGAATACGTCCTTCTCTTTCAACAAGACAAGGTCTCCTGTCTGTAGGAGAAACTGGAACCAAAGGGACTTCTGGGTCAGGAAAACTGAAACCCAAAAATTCTTAGGAACAAAGGCACCTGGATCCACAGGATTCACAGGAACAAAGGAAGCCGGGACCACAGGAACCTCAGGAACACACGAAGCTGGGTCCACTGGATACTCAGGAACCGAAGGGGCTGAAACCACTGGATACTGAGGAACCGAAGAAGTTGAATCCACAGGAACCTCAGGAACAGACAAATCTGGAACAAAGAAATCTGGAACCACAGGAATCTCTGGAACAAAAGAAACTGAGACCACAGGATACTCAGGGACTGAAGGAGCTGGATCCACTGGATACTCAGGAACCGAAGAAGCTGAAACCACAGGATTCTCAGGAACAAAAGAATCAGGATCCAGAAGATACTCTGGAACAAAGGAAGCTGAGATCACAGGATTCTCGGGAACAGAAGAGACTGGAACCACTGGATCAGCGCTGATGATGGCTACTTCTTCTGCCATGCAGGTAGTGAGAACCTCATGTGTCAACGTGGGTGTTTTTGTCACCATAGAGTCTATGATTGTGCGGGGTCTGCCAATCATGCGCTCCCACGTTTCTCCCGTGTGAGATGCATGGGAAGGGTAATTTTTAGCCTTCAGGCCCTTGTCAATTATTGGCTCATGACAGATACCTTCAATAGTCTGTAAGTCCTTGCAGGCTTCTATAAAGTTAGTCCCTTGGATGCTAAGACAAGTGATCAGGACGATCAATACTATGCCCAATCTGATGGGTCTTCGTTTGGAGGGGCGTTTAAAGCGGGCTGGTGGTAGGAAACGTTTAGAAGGCGGTTTCCCTGTCTCTTTGCTCATTGAGGACAAGCAGATGGTCTGGAACTCAGGACCTTTTAGCCAGATCAATTTTGTCAACTGTGCTGCAAAGGTGGATCGTTTGACTTGGTTCACAAGGTTCTGTTCTGTTGGCACATGTTGCCATTGCTCAGGACTTGAGGATGTTTCAATCTTTTCTACTCTATGAACAAGGTCCTTCTTACAGGACCTGACCTTATCAATAGCCTGCTCGGAGTGCTCATTCGCTTCAGAAAGGAAGCTGTGGCAGTCATGGCTGACATCCAGCAGATGTTCTACTCATTCTATGTCAGGGAAGACCATCGCAACTACCTGCGCTTCCTGTGGTTCAGCGATGACCAACACAACCAGCAGGTAACAGAGTATAGAATGCGAGTACACGTCTTTGGAAATGGTTCTTCCCCCGCAATCGCAAATTACGGCCTGCAACACACCGCCCGTATAGGTGAAGCCGAATACGGTACCGATGCCAGACGCTTCGTAGAACGGGACTTCTACGTCGACGACGGCTTGAAATCTGTACCCACCCACGCGGAAGCCATAGACCTAATAACAAGGACACGCCAGATGTTAGCGGCAGCCAACCTTAAGTTACATAAAATTGCGTCCAACAGCGAGGAAGTGTTGGCAGCTTTCGACCCTGAAGACCACGCTAAAGGTCTAAAGGACCTCGACTTTGGCACAGACGATCCTCACTTCCAATGTAGTCTCGGCTTGTGTTGGGACTTGAAGAAGGACGTCTTCACCTTCAGTCCAGACGTATTTCATCTTAATCGTGAGTTGTTGATTATCTCTGTGAATAAAGTATTCTTCTTTGATCTGTTCATTCGAGTAAATTGCTACCTGTCTACACGGAAGTAAGCTCACGACTGTGGAAACAGGATAGTTGAAAGACAGTGATGTCCTCCTGTCCTGTATTATAACATACGTGTTGAATAAATGCTAATCACATGTTGAATGATGTCCGAGCCATGAGGCTGGGTCCCAAAGTGAAGAGAATCAAACAATGGCACTGAGCCAGGAAGTACAGTCATAAACCTTTGAACTCCTCCCACTGACTAGATAAACTGACTGCTGAAACTACATTACCCATAAGCCATCTCCTAAGGAAACAGCGCTTAACCCTATAAATGCTAAACATCCTAACATACAGTTCTTAGCTACTGGTTGGTCCAGAACAGTTCCGTACATGAGGTATTTTCAATCCAATCCCCAACTTTTGGTGTCTTCCAGAGGCCAGACACCAGGGAGAAGAAGTTCTGCATGCCTGTTGCATAGTCACAACTCGACATACACAGACTCCCAACCTCTTGTATCTCTTGGGGTAGGTGAGTTACAGACCGGGTAGACTCACTTGCAGCCCCTGATAATCACATCCACATTTTCTACCTGTTTAGTCCCCCCACTGACCTTGAAAGCTGAAAAATGATTATACAGTTTCCCTTCATTGTAAGGCAGAATGAAGTTTAAAGTGTAGCATCAGCCTGAAATAAGATTTTCACCAAGCATCTTTCACAACCCTTCACTTCACCCACGTGTGATGGGGCTCCCCAGAAAAAGGTTAAGTGCACCCTGTGACCACTAAAGGGTTGCCCACCTTTTTTTTTAATGTAACATATCCACATCGTGGCCAACATTATTCCAGAAATTGTATTGGGTGTACAATACACAGTCACCACAATCCATTCAAGTGCTGCTTCACAACAAAATCCAACAGTTCCAAATTTGGGTCAAAATTGTGACATGAAAATGGGCAAAATGCCCACTGATAGTTTTCCACAGTGAATGATTGGACATTTTGATAACGGTAAAATGTTGGTTAAAGGACATCATCTTTTTTTACGCATAAAGCTGGCTGGCAACAGAGGGGGAAGGGGGAACTGTATACCTGCCTCTAAAGCTAAAGCCTGAAGTGTTGTGCAAGAGCAAATGAATCTGTTTCAGCCTTAAAGGGATTACAGACTGCAATTATATAATTCTTGTCAACTGATGTTAAAGATAGGTTGCAAAGAATGTATGCAGAGGCCCTGCAATAAAATGAGCTCCTTTACTCCTTTCAAATGTTTGTTAAGTCTTGGAGGTTATCCAAAGGTCAAACACAGGAAAAGTCTTGGCAAACAGAAAACATAATCAAGAGCTTGCTGTTTTGGGGTGGCTTTTTTTTTTAAAAAAAAAATACTGGTGCTTTCTGCAATAAAATAAAATCATTTGTAATGGGCCGGGAAGCTCTGTCTCCTCAGATGTAGAGCCAGGGGGGTTTTAATCAAAAGCTGAAGTTCTACCTACCTCCTCAGCCTCTTCTTCCCCACAATGCTTGTCACTTAAAATAAACAGGGCCCTTTTTCTCTGGATTGAGCTGGGATATAAAAGGTGTCAAGAAAAAGATTTTCTTAAGCCATAGTAGGGCAAATATTTCCATAAAGATGCCAATGGAATTATGTCCCTTGAGCTCACCGATAGACAAATATACAGATTTTCATTGCTAGTTTCAGTGGTGGGATTCAAATATGTGAACAACCGGTTCTCTGTGTGGATGCCGCTTCCGGAAGTCCGCTCTGGGCCTGGGCAACAAAAAATTAGCTACCGGTTCTGCCGAACTGGTGCGAACTGGCTGAATCCCACCACTGGCTAGTTTCCACATGTAACAAGGGAAATGGAGGCATTTGGGCAGTGCTTTGTGATGTATAGATTTGTGGCACAAGACTGTAAGTTTAGGGGCATAGGATTTGGTTCTGTAGATATGAGAGGTTCATGGGCATTGTAGCCTATTGTAGAACGAGCTTTGTGAGCGACAAAATGTTGGCACTCCCTAAAGTCGGCTGTCCCTTCTGAGAGCTTTTAAGCTGGGTCTTCCAAACAGTGATGCTTCCATCACATGCACAGCTGAGTGCAATATCTTTCAAAATTGCAATCTACAATTTTACTTCTGGGACAGGGTTAGCAGAAGGTACAAACTGCATAATTTTTATTATTTTTTTCAAAATCAGCTTTTAAAGCGACTAGATTTGATTCTGTAAGGGCTTATCCACCCTCCACAGTTGGCAGGCGGCTGTTTCTGGAGGGCAGAAATGGATTGCGTTCACCTCTAATGATCCCCACACAACTTCGACTACAGGTTGCAGTTTTCTGCTCCACATCTGAGGTTCAGTTTTATATACAGCGTTATGTCACCTTGAGGCTCCTGTCCATTTCAGAGAGCACGCTTCCTCAGCTGCTTCACAGAGGAGGAACACTCCTTCAAACTGAACTGGTGCTTAGCCTGTTCTCTAATACCTTTTAAAGCTTCTTTTTACCCCAAGTGCTGAAAGAGCATAATGGCTAAAATTATTGTTTTTCAGGCAGACATTAGCTGGTTTGAAACCTTGCTGAAATGTACTTCATCCCCTGAGCTTCCTACATTTCCCCATACTTAAAAAAAATCCTCCAGTGTTTCAACGTTTTACCATTTTTTCCACTCACCTAAAATAGAAAGATTTTAGCCTCTAGGAGTGAAGTTATATTTTACGCATATAACAAAGCTGGCAGAAGCACATTCTTATACATAGTCATTTTAACTTCTTTCAGTAAAGTAAATCCCTTACAGTTAAGCACATTCTACCTCTACCTTTCTTCCCCCATTTCTACATCATAGCATTCCCATCTATTTCCCCATCGTCAATCACCATTCTACTGAAGTCACTTGCTCAATGTTTTCAGCATTTCTGTACAACTTCTAATCATTAGTTCCATTTTCCCTATCAAACACAATGACTTTAGACATTGATACATTAATTTTCAGATTCACCCTCCTTGCTCCATCATAAAGCCCAACATTTGCTGCAAATAATTCATTTGTTAGCCAACAACATGGTGTGGTTTACAAAAGTGTGTATACATTCACAACCAACCATCATACCATTAATGTTGATTGAAGCACTTCTTACACATTTCCCACAAATATGTTTAACAAACTTCATATATCTTTGCTGAGCTTCACTAAGAATTTTAATTATTCTTACAGTGCAGATGCTTTGATTTCATTCTACTCTTATAGCTTTTGTGCTTTTATTCTACTTTCACTCATGTTTCCACCACTTCTCTACTTTGACTTCCATTTCCCCCAAGATCTAATCTTGATATTACCAAGGATCCCACATTCAGAATGTCTCATTACCCTTCTATCCTTTGTCAGGTCTACATATTGGTGCACTTGTGCTTAAATCATATACTTAGAGTTAACCAATTTTTCAAAGAACTACTCATCAGTCCTCTTTCTCATTTATTTTTTGATCTATGGTCCAATAGGTTTCTCTGAATTAACTCATTTTCCTTTCTTCATTCATTCATGTTACTTGACAACAATTTTTCCCTGTGATTGAATTCATTCAAAATGTTGCATAATTTTCTCCCCAAATCACATTCCTTTTCCCATTACCACTGTTCACTGGGATGTAACACGAGTGTCTCACTAACCCATGGATTCCTAATTCCATAGAATAATCCAGATGATACCAAATCTCACTTTCTGAGTTTATTTTAGCTGTTTCATTCATAATGGCACATTCCTTATAATTGATTCAGCCCTTCTATAATTTGTTCCTCTTGCATTACAAGTAGTATCAAATATAATTGATGTGGGCTATGAAGAGTTCATAGGTTGCAGGACATTGGAAGTTACCAGAAACATGTGGTTTCCTTCCATTGTTTATTTCACAGAACTATAGATGTGATGATGACATTAAGCTTTAAAGTAAGTACATACAAGCATCATATCCCAGCTCAAGTAGTTTTTTTCCTTTTTTTCTCCATGCATTTAAATCTTTATCATTGTTTATCATCATTATTAACCCAAGAGAACATCTATGAAATGCTACATTATCCCTTCCCTTAAAATGCCCCATTTCCACTTAACGTTTGGCTTAATTTCTAAGTCTTCATCCTCAACTAAAGCCAAACAAAACATTTAAAGAGCAGTTCAAATATACTGTACATAAGTAGAGCTGTTCATACATTTTTCTAGAAGTGTCTTTCACTTCACTCAGCTGCATTCACTGAGAATACACTGAACTATATTTTATTGAATTAATTTGGGTTTGCACGATCCATTGAACCATAAACTAATCACTCAGTTTGCCCGAGAAGCCAATCACATTTTACACTAATGCAATATGCAAATATAGTCATCTTAACACTTTTCTGCTTTTATCCTGAAAAATATCATTGTAGTGGGAGTGATAGCTCCAGTCTTTCTCCATTATAAGAAATCCTAATTTTGTCCAAACAGAACAGTTTTCCCAGACACCCTTGCAATAACTGGGCTTCTTATAAAGAGAGGTGTTTTCTACTTCATTGGAGTATACTTGGTCATCTGCCATGCACTTTCAGGCCAGCATTTACTCCAAGATTGCAATAGGCAAGGAGAAATGGGTCATATAAACAGTGTGCATGTCATTCTCCTAAATCCTGCTATTGTCATTCTTGCTGCTGGTGTATGAGCTGAAGATGTTCTGATAGAAAGTTACTTAAGAACAAAATCTGGAGTGATGATGCGCACATTTATAGGCCAGTTAGAGAATGTTTTCCTAGTTCTTATGCTTAAAATCAGAAAGGGAGTTGTACATTGATTGAATTTTTACATTATAAATGGTTTATTTAAATCATGATAGCCTAATTTGTTTAAACCAGATAGCCTAATCTGGAAATAGTTTGCAAATCATAATGGCTGGATTCATACATCATGCCAGGCCAAACCAAGCCGCTATGATTTAAGATAGTGTATGAACCTAGTCATTGTTTTCCATACAGCAGAGAACTTTGACCCTCAAATACCTCTTATTGTTTGAACCCTGGTTTTGATTGAATATTTTCTTTTATTGAATGAACAGCTTGGAACCATATGGCCAATTGTGTGAACTGCCACAATCCATAGAAAGAGAAGTAAAAGGGAAGTTATAGTGTAAGCCCTGATTTTTGTTGTACCTAGTGATTGGGCTGAACTCTGATAGCTTGGGGAGTATTTGAAAATGGTGGAAACTTTCCATGTGAGTAAGGGGAATGACTTGGTTCATGCATCATCCTAGCTATGGTTTGGTAAATTGTGGGCCATTGAATAAGCCTCAATGCTATTGATTTTTATGTAACATACTAAGTCATGGATTACAAATCATAATAACCAGGTTCACATAACACACTGATTCAAAACCATACAGGCCTCTTTAGCGTAATATATATATAAACCCAACCCATGTATCTTGCCCCCATCCTATGTTTGCAAGCCAGATAGATTTCTATTAATACTATCATTATTAATAAATCATGTTGACAATGGGAGCATTATTTGTAAAGATATAGCCCTAACCACCATGGTTTTGTGCAATCTGTGTTCTTGCCATCCTTTCTGCCACTCTGGCTATTATTTTAAATTGTATATCCTCGGTGGTTTTTAAGACTGCCATATCTGGGCTGCAAAAAATCCAGATAGCAAGGAGATCAAGCTTTTTTGCATCTCATCCAATAATTTGGATTCAGATAATTTGGATTTCTGCCAAGATATGGCAAAAGGAAACAGCAGAGCCCCCAAACAATGATTCTCGAGGCAAAGGGTGGCAACTAGGTGGGGACAAAAAAAGAAAACACAAGAGACACCATATCTGCTGCTGCCAACCAAGAGTAATCTAGATTTTTGCAGATTAGATTCAGTAGCCCTTTTCCTTTTACTAGTAGTTCTACTGTTCTTTGCCGTGTTCACGTTTTTTCTTGCCTTCCTGTTAGTTTTTAGATTCTTGGATTCAGATAATCCTACGGTATCTGAATAGTCCTTAGATGCTAGTCCTTATATGCAGATGCTGTCACTGGTGTTTCCATCTCTGACTAAACTGTTAGCCAGGAAGGGGTAGTTTTCCAACAGAAAAAGAGTGAGAAATGGAATCGGGATGCTGTATTGTATGCTTGTCACATAAGGTGCCATATAGATAATGCTGAATAGAGGCAGATCCTGCATTAGCACTGAAGTGCTAGTTTGAATGTTCAGTGGGTCTCCAGATGTTATTGATCTCCAAATGTCTATGGAGATTCTCAATCATCCAGGTCATGGTTGTCCCCAAGGTGCTTTTCCAAAAGTGCAACTGCACTTTTTCTTTTTTTTCCTTGAAAACATTTCACTCCTCATCCAAGAAGCTTCTTCAGTTTTGATCTTTCTTCACTTCTGATCTCTAAATATTATTGGGGACTATGGAAGTTGGAGTCTAACCAACACTAGAGGGCTATGGGTTCCCTATTATGTTTTTGGGTTATCTTTGTGATACATTCCAGACGAATTTCAGTGTTTAATCCCGCATTTTCAAGCTCATTGCTTCTCAGGCTCGTATTATATTCATTTGTTATTTATTCCATAGGCTTCTAGGCTGTCCCAATTTATTGATTCTGAGCATCTTACTAACCCCAATCTGATAGCTAAGATTAAAAGACAAAGTGCAACACCCAGAAAAGAATAATCTCACCTGTTCCTCCCCATGAGATCAGTCCTTTTGGAGAACAGTCCAGCTTCTATTCCCTCTCCAGAGCTCCTCCTAAAGAACAAGGTCTTTACAGCTCTCTGAAATACTAATAAAAGGCAAGGTCATCCTTATCTGGAGGGGAAAGCAATTCCAGAGAAAGTTTGCACTTTCTTCTTTCTATTGCACTTAAGCATCTTCCTGACTACGATGGCTATACTTCCTTGCTGTTATTATTGCTGTGGCTCTTTTTTCAGTAGTTTCCAACTATTTGTGACTCGATGGACATTATTTTGCTTGGATTGTCTCTCTCAGTTACTGTTGCTTTGTGTTCTTATAAGTCCAGTGATACTATCTTCCCACCAATCTCTTTTTTCCAATTGTCTTTGATTTTTTTCCAAACATTAGATGGTAGCTTTTCTGGCAAGCAGCGTGGTCTTACTTTCTCTAGTATGGATGGATGATTTTTTTCTTCCTGTAGCCCAAGATATTTTCAACAATTTTCTCTAGCCAACTTCCAGCCTAACAGTGGTTTAGGCAACTGCCTTTCCTCACTCTACTCTGACCCTGTGAGGGGTATTGCTTAATTAGGTTGTTCAACGGGGAACTATTTGCATTCAGCTCTTTAAAGTCTATTTTGATAAATTAGCTACAATAAAATTTTAGGGACTAAAAGCTTGAAAATGCCTCATAAAACTAAGAAAATAGCTCTTCTTCCATATTAAGTTAATAGCTCTACTCCAAATGGCAGAGAGACAGTGTGCCTTGGGATGTGGAGTAATTGCTGGACCTAGATCTCTCATAGTCTTTCTCTCAAGTAGCAGCTCTCTCTCTATTTCTTGGCTATTCTCATTATTCCTGGGAATTTTAGAGCCTAGAGAGGTAAACTGTGTTGCCACCTTAACATCTTCTCTATTAGAATTAGGCTAGCATTGCCTGCTGTACAATCTCGGTTTTGTAATAACTAGCAGCAGAATGGGTTTTTTGTACCCTTTTCATTTACCTTCAACAAAAGCTTGTTTGAATCCCCATTCCTGACTCCGAAAGTGGTACTGTCAGTATATTATATATTTAATTAATATGTTGCAATTTACCATTTCCAATGTCATTAGATACTTGCTCTGGGACTCTCAAAAATGCAGAGTGAATGTGCTAAAGAAATACAAGAGGCTACGAGGGCCAACTGCCATAAGTGGTGGAAAGTATTATAAACCTGAGGTGTTCGTATCATTTTTTCTAGCAAGAGATAACTGTACACTGGAAAAAAAAAATGCTGCTGCTCAATCCCAAACCCCTCTGAAGTTACTAGGTTCACATTTCATGCTAAACCATGGTTTGTATAAGCATGATTTGTTGCCAGAACTTCACAGGTTCGCACAAAATTCCAACCAGAACCTAGGTATGAAAAGCACACCTGCACAAACACACATATTGAGGACTGCAGGTTCAATCTGTCCAGCCCTTTTTAATAATAATACTACTACATTCGTGTCAAGAGCACCGAAGCACTTCTGAGTTGAAAAGATTGAATGCTGACATCACCATTGCCCAGAGGATGCCCAGTTTGGGGCTCCTTTCATGTCCCCATTAGGTTGCCCACAGAAGTGGTACCCATCTATCTACTTGCAGTTGCCCCCTTTGGAACTGCTGGGTCAGCAGGAGCTGGAGCATGTGACAAGATGTATGACAATAACAATAACAATAGCAACAGCAATTCAGTTTGAACATCTGGCTGACTGTGATGAACCATAATAATAATGTATTAAACTTATATGCCACCTGACTACCAATGACTCTGCATAGTTTACAAATTGTTATTGAAAACAAATAACATACAAGGAATACAAAACAAAAAACCAAAGATGGCAGAGAAAAAAAAACCCCAGATGGGAATAAGGAAAAGGAAATTTGGTGAGAAGATCTTAAGTCTTAAGACTTACTCTTAAGTGCCAGCAAGGACCATGGGATATAGAGAGATCATAGACTATGCATTTCGGAATGCTGTGATTTTTAAATCATATTCCTGGACCCAGACAACATACTAAGCTAAGCCACAACCAAACAAATCACATTAAGGCTTAGGCTGATATACAGGAAAGTCACTGTCTGCTTCTTTACCTTCAAGTGCCCTATTAAAGACAACTTTCTCCACACTGATAGGCAAGTAGAGTCAGTGCTGCTAAATAAGCTTCAGTGAAGCTTCCTCCATGAAACTTGCAATGCATAGTCACATGCTCCAGTTCACTATATAGGCTAAGACTATCACTCCAAGCACAGATACAGGCAAAATACAACTCTACCAGGGGTCTTGCTCTATTCTGTACTATGAAAGGGTGATGACAGGATCAGTCAGTAAGGAGAGCCACAGAAGGGAAATATAAAGTTATAGGGAGAGGCAAAACCATTAAGGCAGTCCCTGGTGCTTGTCATGTCAAACAGCCTTAGGTAGGAACACAGAAACAGAAAAAAACTCCCCCAAAACAAAAAGAAAGCATTAAAGCAGTTGAAGGGCTTCTCTTTTGCAATTTTGTATGTGCCGAATTTTGCAGAGTACGATGTCTGGCATACAGAATAGATTCCTGGGAGTGATAGTTTTCATTTTAAAAAGCAAAATTCAGGAAGAAAATAAAAACAGGGTGCTTATTCTAATTCCTTGCTGCCATTCAGTGGTTGTCTGGGTTTTTGCAGCTGAGTGTTGGTAACATTATTTAGAAACAAACATCGACATATTTCTTTGGAAGTGAATTTCGTAAAGTACAACTAAGTATGCATAATACTGAAGCATTTGGTCTCAGTCTAGCAAAAGCAAGTTTTTATAGAATAGAATATAGAATATTCTTTACTGGGCAAATGTGATTGGACACACAAGGAATTTGTCTCCGGTAAGTAAGCTCTCAGCGTACAGACAAACAACAAAGTAATATAATCATAAGATACCAATAGGAGAAGGTAAGAGGAAAGATGAGAAGGATAATAGTAATTCAGCCCTACTACGTGGGTAAATATCCTTAGACATAAGACAGTGCAATGGAAAGTAGGTGTTCGGCATTTGATTTTGTTGCATACAATTTAGGAATAACTCAGTTAATTTAAATAATATTTACTAAACTCCAATTAAACGCAGTTGGATGGGTCAGGAAATCCCATTTAAACCAATGAATTATGCTGATTACAAACATGAAGTTCAATCTAGACATTATAAGAGAAGAGTTCTGTTAATCTATAAAAGTCAGCAATCTGGTAATGTGTCTTGAGACTCATCTTTTTTGATGAAGTAAGTTACAGTACCACAAACGTTTTATACCTTTTAATAAAATTTGTTAGTTTAAAAAGCTGCTACTGAACTCCTTCAAATTTAAATCCAGTTATGTCTTACTGAAAATTAATCTCTCTATTCAAAAGGGTTTTCTGTTTTAGTTGTAGTTTTCATCCCAACACATTTTTTCATGGATTAGAGCATATGTTAATATAGGGAATTCATGTAATTATACAAAATTTGCACAGTTTTAGATGGTGGGACCTTGGCTGATCCAGAAAAGCTAAGGAGTGAATCTTGTTGTTAATTAGATGGGCAACCGCCAGGAAATGCCAGCCTGGGGAGTAAAAAGAAACCCCAGAAGAAGGCAATCATATATATTTCCTTGATGCTCTCAAGAAAACTACATGAATCTATACTTGAAGTTATCAGGCTTTGAGCTCGCCCCAGAGAAGAATTTTACCTCTTCTCCTTTCATAAATGACAAGGAAGTGAAGTATGAAAACCATCTAATTCTTGTTCATTTTTTAGATATGACATTTTTTATAATACTCTTGCTCAACATCTCCTTAAGATGCTTCCTTCTTACAGCAGTCATTTCTTTTTTGTTTTTTATAAGGACTGTAGAGTTCACTTAATATTTATATTACTATTTATGCACCGTAAGGTTAAAATGATAATAGGATTATCACTGCTTTTCATTTCCACAGTCCTTCAGGTCCTCTTGAGCAAGTGGAGGCCTTGCCTACTGAGATATATATATATACCCAACGTTTAATCTACCCATCTCTCAATCCCCATAGAATACAGTCATTGAAAGAAAAGTATTTTTGTTCCATGTATTTTAAGGAAATATCTGAGTTCATGACAACTACATGCAGAAGTCCATGGTGAAAAAAAAATCAGTGATGAATTGTTCATCTTGATCTTTCTTGGCTTTTCTCCTTTGTGAACTGCTGCTCACGGATCTTTCTTCTTTCACATCCCATTTCTGCCTACCACTATGCTACTGCCCCTTTTCAAAGTCCAGATTTACTGTAGTTCTCCAAATTCTGGCACTGATCTTAAAGTCATCCATATCCCTTCCAATCACACCCCAAAATGCTAATATCTTAATAAGTGCCTGCTTCTGTGGAGTTAAAATTCTGCTAAAATTTCCATCTGGTACCTTCCTTCAACCAAAGGAAAACCATAAGGGACAACTAGCCCTTCCCTTATGTTGTCTGTGAAGCTTGTCTAGTTGTTGCAAGCTCCTAACTGAAGCCTGCTTCAAACAGGAGAACTTACATGCCTTTTATATTTCTTTAGCATGCATGAGCCTGGTGACACATGTGTTTGCTGAGGCAACATGTTATACATACTCTGAATAAGCTTTTTTAGTCAATGAACATATCATTGTTTTGAGTAGATTACCTGTATATCAATATGTCTAAAACACAAGATCAAATTTATTTTGGACAATGAGTTTTTCCCCACTCCTAAGTTGCAGTGTTGCTTACCCATCAATACAGACATACATCACCTGTCCAAGCACTCATTCTTTTCCTGCCTCAGTTGCCTCTGTTTCAAATCATGCAGTGATTTGATTTCCCTCCAAAAGAATAGCAATAAAAGGCAACTCTTTGCACCCAAAATACATGGCTTCCTCTGCTGCTTCCAGCTGTTTAAGTCAATTTCAGAAATTTCAGTCCAGGATACAGTGGGTTGGCAACAGGGCTGGGCTGATGTTCGGTCCAGATTATGGCTATTGGAAGACCTTGTTGATCAGTTTCTTCCTTCTTGCCCTTCCCATCCATGCAAGTAAGACAAGGCTCTTTGATAACTCCTAGAAGTGTTGGTCTACCATTTTTATTTTTTTTTAGAAATTGTTTCTTCTTCACTAATCCTGGGGCCTTTGCTTTCCCAGATGTTTGTACACGTGGATGCCTTTACACTTTACACTTCCTTCCCACATGATTTCTTTTTCACTAAAACAGACACTTTATTTTCTGTTTTTTCTCCCTTACACTCCACTTACTCCCTCCCTTACACTCCACTGCTAAAATAATCAAAGGAAGAAGGGAACAGTTTATTTCCCCCCCCCCAATTCCTCAATAGGTCCAGAGAAATTTTCTAGCAAGGAAAAACTGATTGCTCAGCAATGTCATTGAATCAAAGCAGCAACGTTCCTTCATTGCAGTCTAAATGTTTTTTTGTGGGATGGCGGGAAGAGATTTTGCAGTACTGTGGGCAGGGAATGAAAAGGTGAGGGGAACATGCTTCACTAGCATGGGCTCAAGCCAAATGGATACTTACGGGCAGATGTAAGGTTTGAACAAACCATGAACTTCTAAGGTTGAGGATAGTTCATTGATTTAATGGGCCATCATTGGATCAATTGCAAGCCATTATCTAGGTCTAGGAGAGAACATAGCACCCTGGCACCCTGGATGAAATGCTTGTACTGGACAGCAAATAGTTGCTGGATGGAAGGGGGTGTATCTGGCACTGCAATCAATTGGAACTGAAGCTGTTTATAGACTGGAGTAAAGTGCTAAAGAGCTGAAAACAGCTTGGGTGAAAAAAAATGCTAGCAAGTTTGAATCAAAGCTGGAGAACATGCATTTGCATAGTCTGCATTTGCAAAGGCCTGGGAGTCAGAAGAAGATAGAATCTACTAATCCTTCACTCAAGAAGTGGTAAGCGGCCAAACTGGCAATAGGCTTTTGTTTCTTCTTGACCTTCCAGGTTTAGCAAAAAAGGGCACGTTCTGGATACCTTCCATCAAAGAGTGCCATCTTGTTAGACTCAGGATTTGTCTGGTGTTAACAAACAATCAAGCAGAAAACAATACCCTAATCAAGGAACTATCAAGGAGAAAACTACACTCCCACCAAACTGGCAGGGCAAGCTACGATATATAAACAGGGAGGAAACCAAACAGGGAGCAAAGACACATTCACTCACATGGATGTTACCTAGCCAGGTAATGAAAATGTCTGCAAGCACACAACCAAGCTCAGAGAGCACCAAAGATTTCATAATGAGTATTCAGCTTTTTCTGCACTGTAACCTCTTGAATACCACCATCAAGGAGGCCGAAGCAATTTTGTCTGCCTACTTAAAATATCCCCAAAGAAGGTGGTGGCGAGACATTTTCATATGTCTGTCCAGGAAATTGACTCCTTCAGCACATTTATGGAGTCAGCGGAAGTAGAGCTCAGTCTGAAGGAGACTTCCCCTTTAATTACATGCGACGACCTCTTTCTTACTTACAGATACACATTCACACTCCTTCGGTACATAAAGGACCAGCCATTCATGGGTGATGCGTAACTTTACTAATTTTCTCTCCTTCATTAAATTGTAACCTTTCCATTCGGAGAGGAGGACGTTTTCTCCCTTGCCTCCTCCCACCCACAGTGAGTTTCCCTGAAGGCTGGTCATGCTTGGTGGCAGGGAACAATGAGCTTCTTTTGCTCACGTGGAATCTTCCTAGCAAGGCTTGCCTACCTAAAAGGGCTCCCATTCTAGAAGCGGCTCTGCTTCTCCCTCCCATCCTGTGTTACCTTGTCCAAACCAGCTTCTTTCAACCCGGAAAACGGGGAGATATTGCATGACCCATGGCCTCCTAGCGTTTCTCTAGTACATGGCCAAGTGAACTGAACTGATGGTGACAATTTGCTTCAGGTAAAATTAAGCCAGTCGTAGGCATACAGAAACCTCAAATATGTGGTGAAAGAACAATTGGTAAACTTCCAAGATGGATATCTTTTCTGCATAACCTTGAGGGTATTTTGTATTGTTGATTTCTAACATCCTGGGAAGCAAGTCAAAATATTTGCATGGGAAATACTGTTTCAGTTACCCATTCAACAGAGAATGTGCCATCGTTGATTCGTGTTCCACAACTTGTGATTTATCATAGATAATATATTCTCACTAGTAGCCAAAAACAAGCTGCCCACCAACACTTCTGTGGGCTAGGTGATCGTTCCAGAACTAGTGGTGCGCAGATTGGAAATGCATGTTCAGACAAGAAGATAATAACATTTTTACACTTAAAAAATGGACGTGTGTTCAACTGCTTGTTTCCCATAGCAGGAAGAGATTTTGTGAAGCCACCCAATGACTAAAGAGACTGCACTAGATCTAAGATGTTATTTTCTCACAAGCAGAATAACCATAATGAAAACTATCTTCATTTTCCAAGCACAAAATGCAGTGCCTCCAGGCCTGCAAAACTATATCACAACAAAAGTGAAAATTCAAAGAGTGGTGAATAACCACGAAATGCAAACTGATTGCTCAAACATTTGAAGGTGTTCTTCTTCTCTCAACTTCAGTAGATTGACTTGTTTCTGTTTTGTCATGTGGGAGCTTTTAATGCACAGATGAGTTACTACAACTTCTGTGCTCTCTGAATTCTTAAAAGGTTCCTGGCACTGGATGTTGCTGCCTCTGAAATGTGTAAGCAAAACATTTGCTTAACCTCCCAGTGAAATCAACAGGACTTCAAATTGCTTCATGGTGACTGGCTCATACCCACGGTAATTAAGTTTGGATCATTAAGCAGTACCCTTGGGTATTCTATCTAGAGAAAAGTCTGGCCACTGACTGGAATATCACTCAATTGCTCCTCTGGAGCTCTGTGTCTGATCATAATCATTTCAGAATAGCCATAAGAAGTTCTCATACTTTTAAAAACTCCTGAAAAGCTTAGGTAATAATTGACCCAGGAGAGGGGCATGGACATAGGATCATAGTTGCAAGTGACCTTCTTTAACTAGAAACTTTGCTTCACCTCCAAGAAAAGGACCACACTGACAAAACTATACCCCATGCCAAAAGATAACCTCACCCAGCAGTTTCATGTAGCTGTTAAATAGGAGTGAGGGGTCATCTCTCTGCAAGTTCAATAAGGGAAGGGAAAGATTTTATTTTGCCCCATGAGTAACCCTTAAAAGTTCTTGCCTGAGTTTGATTGGGTTCATTCTTTGTCTTTCTCCAATGGCACATCTAGCTATCTGGTATTCTGTTTCATCACCAGAGCACCTCCTGGATCCTCCAGGATCCAGAAGCATACATACAGTATAGGTGTGATCCAGTCCAAGCCATTGTCACCTTCCCATTCCAAGTGACAGTGGTATGTCCATGAATTGGAAAACTTGTCTGGAGAAGAATTACAAAGAGCTGGTCCACTTGCTGTCTCTTCATTCTGCCGTAGTCATTGGTTCCACTTTTAGGAGAGCCATCTTCAGCTTGCCATTTCTTTTCCCGAAGTCAATTGTCGGTATGGTTCCATGAGCATATCATGAATTTAAGTTTTTCTATGTCAGCTTTTCTTTGTTGTATAATTGCATCAAAAATCTATTGGCACTTTCAAACTGTGTTAAGCTGTTGCAGATCCTGGAGTAATAAAGAAATAACTCCTCACTCTTACTCTGTGCAAAAGAAAATTAAATCATATGAATACTCTCCCCACTCCATATTTTTTTTTATTTCGTGTTTTGTGCCTTTGTCTATTGGTATGAAAAGAAGCCATGTAATTCTTATAAGGGGAGGCTGCAAAGCCATCAAGCCACCTTCCCCTTGAAAGGCCAGAGGGTGGCTGAATCCAGGTAAATTGGAAAGAGAGTGAGATAAACATTCCTGCAAATGGGGAAATGGACTGCCCATAACGTCTGCAGAACTAAAAACATGTCAGGCACCAAAACAAAAATGCCAAGTGGAAATTCTTCCAAACTGAGTTCTTCTATTGTTTCAGACCTACAGACAAATTATTGCCAGACTGAGTACTTTAATATCTGCATCCACAATATAGCCTGTGAGCTATTATGTAGGGACTCTCTTCATCCTCTTTCATATATAATATCTGGACTCAGTTGCCTCTTATTCCTCTAAAATGCACCCTCTCCCTTCTCAGAATCCACCTCCTCACTACATTCCATCACATACCTTCAGAGAAAGAAAGTTTTCTGTAGTTTCAAAAATAGCTCAACTGAGCCAGAATAAAAACCAGCTTTGCTTTTGAATACAGATGATGTCATGAGATCACAGAAATCTTGAGTTGGTTTTATAGTGGTGCAGAATTCTCAAGTATAAGTGTCCTGTGTTGCTGGCTTATGAATTCCCTTATCAGCTCCCTTATGAACTGTGTTTCTCCAATTAAACATTGCCCTGTGATGCATACACAGAAGGGCAGGATATAAGCAAAATACATGAATGCATGTTGTTCTCTGAATTTTCATTTTATAAAGATAGCTGAATGATTAGCTGAACTATTGGTTACCCTTGCTATTGAAAAAAACTGCCAAAATGATGATGAAGCAATATTTTAAACTACCTACATATCAGTATTAGATAAAATAAACTGCTATGCACCAACAAAGGGTAAAAAAAAAATAAGGACATCTGTCCCTTTGCTGGAATTACTTTCCAAGGGTATAGCCACCATCACCACCATCATCTGCTGCCCTTGACTAGGATTAAAAAGATGCAAGGTCTTCTGTCATGCACTGCTGGCTGTTTGTAGTCTTGGTGCCACATTAAACCAACAGGAAAGATTTAATCCATGAAAATTCATTAGACACGGTGCAAGCAAATGATCAGAGAGAAGCAAATGAAACACACAAGCAGATCCAGCAATCAAAATGGGGAAATTCAGAAAAAAAGAGAGGACTGTTCAATGCTCTTCTGTGTTTTGTTTAAGTACAAGATATTAGGTCAGCCATCCTGCAACTTGGTCCCTTTCAGATGTTCAAAAGGAAAGGTTTTATCATCCTTAACTACAGCATTTTGTATGATGAGATTTATCCAGCACTTACTGGCTTGGGAAAAGTTCTCACTGAGCTTTCTTTAAAGATGAAATAAAATAAAATCCTACCTGAATCTTAGGGGGAAAATATCACAAATAATCTGTATCCAAACTATGTTATATTCCATTTCATTCTCACATTGCTTAAGTCATATGAAGCCTGTCCTTGTTACCATAATTTTGGCTCAATGATGGTTGGTGAGACTGTGAAGACACTGTAAATCACTGTTGGGTAAATGACCTCTCTCTAACTCTTTTTAACAGATCTCTTATATTATCAGATCTTTTATTCCTTCTGTGCATTTTTCCACAGACACTGAAAATTGCTTGCCTCCTCTCTCATGGTTTTTTCCCCCAGTTGATACACTTAAGTATACACCAAGAAAATATGATTTGGAAAAAGAAGATAGGTGTACGAATGCTAGCTTTAGACTGACACACGCACATCTTATGCAAACTGTAAGCCAGTTAGTTGGGAGATGGGTTTAAATCCTGTTTCGACTGCAGATTTGAGCAGGTCACACTCTTTCAGCCTTAGCATCTTGGCTTTAAAATGGGAACAACGGTGATCCACTGAATGGGATTGTTTGGGCTGTTGAATAAAATGAGGTTATACAGCGCTATGACATTTTAAGTGGCATAGAAATGATGTTAATAAAACCAATAGTTCATGACTTTCTAGTGTCATGCTAACAAAATCCCCCTTCCTGCTGACATCTGCCCTCCCTGAAATAGTGAACAGTAATGTAAAAAAGAAATGTGATTTTCAGAGTTATTAGTATGCTGTGAACTTGCTTGTCAGACTGCCAGTGGGTAGGTAAAGCTTTCTGAATCAGGTCCTTATTATTTAAGCCGTATCGCAATCAACATGAAAAAGACTCACTTTAGATTGCAGAGAATAAAGCATCTTGACATGTAACAGAAGCATCCAATTTTCAATAAAGATATTAAACCTAAGCCTCAGAAAAAAAGAGGGAGGGGAACAATTACATCATTTTATTTTTTTTTGCTTTGAGCTAATATGAAAAATGTCAATTTATTTAACTAGGTGAACATCCACAATTCATAAGCACCCTGAAAATTAGATCCCTTTTGATCCTCTATTTTGCCTGGAAGCTTCTTTAACAACTTTTCACAAATCCAAGGTTTTGATGCAGGCCGATGGCCCGGAAAGAGAAAAAAGCTCAGAAACTAACGATTCTTTCTCTGCAAGGCTCCAAAAGAAGGCACTTATTTTTTGATATACCCTCTTCTACAATCACCAGGAAACTGACACAGGGAAACCTAATCTTTTATTTGTCCCTGTAATTCGCTTGACAAAAATACAGAAATAAGTTTGCCACTTCCTTCTTGCATTTTTTTAAACTTCCAGTCTAGCTCCCAGTCCTGGGGTTTCCTGAGAGTTTCCTATCCAACTACTAACCAGCCCCAAGCCTGTTGAGCTTTTTTGAGATTTGCCAGGGTCATCTAGCTGCTGCCACCTGCCATGACAATGTAAAAAGATTTTCTGAAATAGTAATCTTCCTTAAAAATAACTTTGAGATAATCCTGCTTATCTCAGACGCTCAAAGAAATTTGAAATATTCTGTCTAAATGTAATTTCATTTGTATTAAATTAAAGCAAGAGAAATGATGTTGCTAACTAAAAACACACTTCTTAGGAATCTTGATTCCAACATTAACAACAACAACAACAAAAAATGACAGCAATTGGGACTGGGATTTCCACCACTAAGTAACTCATAAAGTGTGATGTCACATGACTGGGTCCCTTAAGCGATGGCAATCCCAGCAGTCCCCACTGCCACTGTTAAGCAAGGACCATACAGGTCATTAAGCAAAGACCAGTGGGAAGCAAGCTAGCCAGTGAGCAAGAGCAGTGGGCAGGCAGGCAGGTGGACGCCATGGATGGGCTCTAAGGAGTACAGGTGGGCAAGCAAAAAAGCGGCAGGAGAAGGAATTACTTGCAGGAGTGACTTGCAACATCCTGCTTGCTTCCCCCATTGATTTTGCTTGCGGGAAGCCAGCAGAGAAGATTGCAAATGGAGATCATGTGAATGCAACAGTCATAATTATGAGGTGGTTCCCAAGTGCCCGAGTCCCAGTCACGTGACCATGGGGATGCTGCAACAGCTGTATCTCCAGGACTGGTTGTACGTCCCCTTTTTTCAGCACCGTCATAACTTTGGTCGCTGGATGAGTGGTCATAATCAAGGATTAACCACAGGGCACATCCTACATCTCAGATCTCTAAACATGTCGAAATTATTACTGAAACTTAGTGATGTCAAGGCTGGTTTATATCAATATATAGAGTAACCAGGCAGGATATCCCTGTAAAAAGAATGGATTTTTACTAAATGAAATTTACTTTTGTGGCTTATCTACAAAATTGTGCTATCCATTTATAGCCGAAAGAGGGACTGCCTTTTAAATAGCCATGCTTTAAGCCATTTAGGATTTAAAGTTTAAATCCTTAAATTATACCTGGAAAAAACTTGCAAGAGGCAATGCAGATTTTATAACTAAAGCACAATATAATCATGAAATCATGGGAGCAGCTGATCCAGAATGCAGTTATGGTAATCCCACAGTAAAATGTCACATCTCTGTTTTGAGAGCTGCCTTGGTTATCAGTTGACTTCTGGGTCAATTTAAAATGCTGGTTATCACCTAGAAAGCCCTTCTAGGCAGAGGGCCTGGTTATACAAGGGAATGCCTGTCTTCAATAATTTCTGCCAATCCTCTATGCTCTGACAGTGTTGGCATGCTCCAGGTCCCATCAATTAAACTATGCGACCTGAGGGACCCGAGAAGTGGCCTTTCTCTGTTGGGATGTTTGCCTTCTGGAACAACAATGCTTCTGATATTCATAGGGCTTCTTTAAATGAGCCCTTAAAACTTGACCCTTCTCTCAGCCCTTGGGCTACACTGGTGCCTGTGTGGTGCCTATTTGGTCTATTAGATTTTGTTTGTTTCTCTGGACTGCCTTTTTTTTTTTTTAGGCAGAATATTTTGTTTTATATTTTTCTATCTGTAATCTGGGGCAAGTAAGTACACAACAGCTGGAGTTCTAAGCTTGGAGGTTGACATTTCCTCAATGCTCACTGCTTCCAAAGGTGGAAACTCTGGCAAAGAACATCAAGATCAAACTGTGTCTGCCCATCATCTTGTAATTATTCTCTCCCCCCTCCCCCATATTTAATGTTTCGAAAGTAGAGTTGGTTGCCTGCCATCTCTTTTAACCCTGGAGCATATATAGTCTCACATAATAGAATGGGCAGGGAAGGGAGGGGTGGGGAAGCCGGTAGCAGAGCTCCTTCTGAAGGCATAGAAGCTCTGTCAAAAGCTGATGCTGCGGGGTCCAGGGATGGGGGATGAGAGCTGTTTTCAGCACCTCATTACTCATTGGCTGCTGGAAGTCAGTTCTTGCTAGTGCTGCCAGCTGCAATATTATAGGAGGGGATGTGGGAAGAGGGGCTAGCAAAGTGAAGGAATGAGAGAATTTCCTATAAAGAAGTCAGCAAGATTTGCTTCCTAATATGTGTGCATGGGATTATGACACTGTTTCAGTTATATAGAGCAGACAAGAGAGTGATAGTTCAAGCATTAGATAGCAACCTATGGCGCCAAATCTACAAATATTTTCAGAATGTAAGCTACTGAATTTTGGAGTTCAGCCTTACACTGTTAAAATGAATTATATGCATGAGTTGCTGAAAAATTGGTTACTACCTGTTGCAAATGAGGAGCTGACACTAAGGCAAGATTCAAACAGATGACTGCCTCATTCATTGCTCTGTTTCTTATCCACTACTTAACTAACACCCATTTTTCAAATGTAAGCTGCATGACAAGGGGCCATGTTTCTTAGATAGGCCATTCAGTGCCATTGACCCCTTGAGGCTGGTGGGGTTCTTTGTTAAAGCTGTCTAAGCAGAAGCTGAGTGACTGCTAATCAGGGATGCTATAACTGCCCCTGACATCGAACAAAGATTTGGCTTAGTCTTCCAAATAGGGAGACTAGTTGAATTTGATAATTAGGAATGTTGTTATAATTAAGATGGGGTACAGTTCAAATGAGAACTTAATTGCCCATTAGGTTCATACTTCTCAGAATTTAGCATTGTAGCTCCTTTTTCCATAAATACAATAAAATAATAAAATGCAGCTTTAAAATGTTCAGAAATATGTATATGTATATGTATAGAGCCATCATCAATTCTTACTTCCTGTTCAAAATTCATTTATGTGATAATAAAATACACATGAGTCCTCATTAAAATACCAATGGAGATTTAATATTTCATCATCCTATAACACTTTTTTTTCATATCTATTGTTCACAGACAATAGATGTCAGCCTTTCAGCTGAAGAACTCTCCATCCTGAACTATTTATCTCAGTCTCAGGACAGGCAAATTGTTCACACCCATCTGTGAAATCCTGGGCTACGTAGTTCTTTCTATCTTCTGCCTCAGCTCTGTACAACTACAGCTTTGCAATTCAGTCCCTAACTAGGAGCACATGCAGATTTGGGCAAGTTTGCCTTGGAAGTATCTTAAGAGCCCATCATATGTTTTTTTGTGCGAATGTTTTTAGGGAAAGTAAAGCTAAAACCTAATCAATGCAGGTTTGCTGAGACGGGAACTGTCGAAACCGCTTATGGTTAAGCCAACACAGCCATGCGAAAAATCAAAGTTGAGTTCTCAAAGTAGCAATATCTTTCTGGGTGCCAATAAAGCTGCAAACAATCACAGAAACAGATTACAGAACCTTGTACAATTATTATTTCATTGCCTTCTATATAACGTTTTACAATCATCTGATAATAAAGCAGAAAATAAATACCTTACTCCAGCATTTATTGCAATATTGCAAAAATATTTGCTGAATATTTGCCATGTACAGCCATTGAGGCAGGATGAGGCCTGGGATGCCCCACTTTTTAACCACTGGGAAAATCCCTTGAAGTCCCAATCCGGTGAGCATTCATAATCAAACAACAACTGGCAATGAGGGCAAGTGGGAAAGAGTAACCCCTTCCTCTTACCTTGAAGTTAATTAGGGCTATTGCACCGGTCTAGATTCAGCAGCCAAACTGAGAGTGAAACTGAATGAATTCCTCTTGTTACTTTACACAGTTCTTGCAGGCAGGGATATGCACAAATCAATGAATGTAGCATGCAAGAATTAGTTACTCTGGTTTTATTTAATATGACCCTTAGAGCCACATTTTATGCAATGGGCAAAGACACATTCTGAACAGACTAAGGTTATGGTCCATCATAAACCAGGCAATTTGGAGGGCAATTTCTACCCAGTTTGCACAGATTCCCTGCAGATCTCTCTATCCATGCCAACACTTTCTTACATTAGGTGCATAGTGGGGTAACTGTGGAAAGAGTAAAAGATATATAAATGAGTCATGGTGTCTGGATTTAGTTTTATAGCGTTGGGGTTCATTTTGAAAACATTATTTAAAAGTGAAACTAGACTATTTTTAATTTCTGACTTTAATTAGTTTTCTTGTTGTTTTACAGTACTTGTGTTTTGCTAAGGCTAGAGGGATCAGCTATAAATAGAAGCCACATCTTTTTCAAAGCCTATGTGGCCACTGAATCATACAGGAACTAGAAGACGATTGGGCTGATATGTGTAGTGTACTTCAGTTTAAAAATTATAGAAATGGCACACTATAACAGCAATCCAATATACCGTCACCTGTTGGCTCTCTTATTTCAAAAATTATGATCTAGGAAGTCTACTTCCACATCTAAATTGCGGAACGAGAGAAACTACTGTAATTTCTATGAACTTTTTGACTTGGTAGTAGTCTTTCTTATTTTTATTCAGAAACTGGGTTGATCAAATTTACGGCTTTCTGCTTTCTTGTGTTGTTTTGTGTTGTTAAATCATTCCTAATTAGGTAGAGGGGGAAAAAGAGTAAGCAGAAAAAGTTAGCAGAGATTCAAAGATACTGTTTGCCTCTTTCATCCCAATGTAGATCACGACATTTAATTATTTAGAAGAAACCAGTAGTCTTTTGCCCAGTAACAAATGTAATGTATTAACAAAATCAATACTGTGTATCTCTAATCAGTCTGGTATTCTTGAGGCAACCTGATACAAACAATATTAACCTTGCATTTATATGAATGCTTCTTTCAAAAACTGCTGTAAAAGTAAAAAAAAAAAAAGTACAGAAAGAATGAGCAAATTGTGTACTTCTGGAGAGAAAAATAAAGGTTCAATATTCTTTTCAATATTTTTCTCCGTCAACAAAATACCCTTATACTATAGAATAGCAAAAAATGTAGACCACCCAAATGCTCATTTTCTAAAAATTATACTTTTCTTTGAGAATTTGAGGAAACATTGGTAATCTTTATATAAAGCTGGCATACATCCATATACAGGCAGTCCTCAACTTACGACCATAATTGACCCCAGAATTTATGTTGCTAAGTGAGAAATTTGTTAAGTGAGTTTTGCCATTTTACAACCTTTCTTGCCATATTTGTTAAGTGAATCACTGCGGTTGTTAAATTGGTAATACGGTTGTTAAGTGAATCTGGCTTCCCCATTGATGCTGCTTGCCAGAAGCTCGCAAAGATGATCACGTGACCCCGGGGCATTGCAACCGTCCTAATTATGAACCAGTTGTCAAGCATCCAAATGTAAATCACATGATCATGGGGATGCTGCAACAGTCATAAGTACAGTATGAAAAATGGTCATAAGTCACTTTTTTCAGTGCTGTTGTAACTTCGAACGGTCACTAAATGAACTGTTGTAAGTCGAGGACTACCTGTAGTGAATTTTATCTTGAAGCATCTTAGATTTTTATCAAATACAAATAGTAATGTTCACCTACTTCCTTCTTATTCATCCATGACTACGCAAGGATATCTGGTGCTAGGGATGGTAAATTCCAAGTCTAATCTCGACCTGGACAATTTTGTTGGGGCATATAAGGAAAATCAAAACCAAAATAAGAAAACTTACAAACTTACAAATCAACCAATATATGATGGGCTAGACATTGGAGACATGGCCCTGCAGTAGGCCAGCCTTTTCCCAAATGGGCAGTTCAAGCTAGTGATATTAAGGATGAGAATTTGGCTTGATGGCCACTAAGATATGGAGTGCCACAGGATTCAATTCTTTTCCCTCTATTGTTCAATATTTCCACGAAGCTGCTGAGAGAAATCATCTGTTGATTTGGATGCAATATAAACAATACTATATGCTGATGATACTCAAATGTACATCATCCCCTTGGCTGGGCCAGTGATGGGACAAAATCATTCTAACAAGACAGAGTTACTGCCTGAAGTCATCTCTTGAGAGGGAGGTACTACCTGTGAGAAACCAGGTCCATAACTTAGGAGTTCTTCTGGACTCACCCCTACTGCTCACTGGGCAGGTAGAAGTTGCAGCCAGAAGGGAATTCATATAGCTGTGCTTGATACATAAATTGTGGTCTTACTTGAGGCATGAGGATCTTGGTTCAATAACCTATGGCCTTATTACAACTGTGCACTGTATTTTGGGTTCCCTTTGAAGATTACCCCAAAGTACAGTTAGTTCAGAATTCAGGCCGTGTTAACCACAGGAGTAGGTTTCTGGGTGCCATTGAAAATGCTGCTTTTGACCTTCTTAACACCCAGGTTCTTAGAAAAGTTTCTGTAATTGATATGTCTAATATGCTGCTTCTGGGGAAAAACTATTAATATCCCTTATTTCTGCAAAATGAGGAAAGCTAAGGCCAGGAGGTATTATTTCCTCTGTTGTGTTCTTGGCCTTGTGGAACAGTTTACCCTCAGAAATCAGACTTGTTCTTTCCTTCGTGATGTTCCCCCAAAATGGTCATGATGCTGCTTATCCAGAAGGCATTTAATGAATAACCATCACTATTGTTTGACTTTGACTTTGGCTTTTTATTTATTTATATTTTTATTCTCATTAAGATTGCATTGGATTAATGTATTTTAAACACAAACTATGTTTGTTGATGATTTAATGATGTTTTTTTCTTAAATACCATTTACTATTGTAAGCTGCTAGGAATCCATGATGGGTTATAAATATGATGATAGATAGATAGATAGATAGATAGATAGATAGATAGATAGATAGATAGATAGATAGATAGATAGATAGATAGATAGATAGATAGATAGATAGATAGATAGATAGATAGATAGATAGATAGATAGATAGATAGATAGATAGATAGATAGATAGATAGATAGATAGATAGATAGATAGGCACTATGTGTTAATCAACTTTTTAAACTATAAGCTGCTTGTTTAAATGACTTTGAGACAAACTTGATTCTTGGCAACCACCTAGATAGGTCCATGCAGTTTTGGCAGCATTTGTGAAAGTGTCCTCCTAGTTTTCCAGTTTCTTTGCTAGAAAAGTATGGCCACAAAGGAATAATAGACCTTCTAGAAGAGTAACCAGGTAACATGACCTAATGATTTCAACTAATCCAGAGCCACCTAATCACCCCTGGCAGTTTAAGATAACAGTAAGTGAAGGGCCAGGGTAAAGTATGTGCAGTGCAATGAATACCACCAAGCATTCCCTTTTTTCTCTCTCTTCTCTTTCCATTCCTTCTCTCTTCCTGCCCCATTCAGAGGCCAGATTAAATAGCATTCCTTCAAGTTTTTCCACCCAAAACTATGTTGAGTAGATTGGTCTAAAAGAGAGTCACCAACCCCTAACGACATCCTGGTAGCTTGCCGGCTGAGGGTACATTTGAATCTGGACTCCCCCAATCCTATTCCATTTACTGAACAGCTATATACCACCCTGAAATTTGACCAAATCCTCAGGCAATCCTAGCACTGTGTTTATGAATTAATATGGTAGGATGCTGTTACTGCCTCCAAAATTATCCAGTCAATGGTCAGCATTACCCTTATTTTCTATTTCAAATCCCAGATGAGTATAAAAGTGGATTAATGCCAACTCTTTTTCTAGTTCAGATGGCAGGATGTAGATCGCTACTGGCTCCAAAGGGTTAATGACAAGACTCCTAGTGGGATATGGGTCTTGCTCTGAGATGGTGTCATGATTACTTTACTAGCTCTGTTAGAGATGATAATAACATTTCTAAGCAAATATAGGCAAACAATAGCCCTGCTTTCCCATATACAGTTCTTTTTTAGTTTATCTGATCTTGTCTTTATTTTAGCCATAAAAGATTTTAAAAATATTTTTAAAAATGAAGGAAATATTCAGATGATAATATCAACCACCTTAAAAACCACTTCTGGCTTTTGAATATTCTATCCTTGATAGGATGAGTTTTACTTAAATTTAAATAAGAGAGCAATGCAGCCAGATTGCCATCATACACCATTTTTCTATCTCAAAGACTGAGTGCACTGCAGAGACGGGGACACCAAATTCTAAAGCAAATTGCACGTAAATATTGTGCCATTTGAGGAACACACAAGGGATGCAACACATTCTGGCAGAGTGCCATTTCTTCAGATTAGAAGGAACGATTAACAATGTTGTACAGTCCCTTAGTCCCAAATACCTGAAAGCTTTTACAAAGGAAAACCACCGCATTGACACTTTCAGGGAAGCTTATTCTGCCAGTTGTTCTGAAAAAAACGAATAAAAGAGCTCTGCTCCTACAATTGGAATTCCAGACTGGGTCACAGAAAAGACAGGAAGTGTATCCATACATGCCTCTTTTCAGTCAGAGATTATGATTCCTAAGCCACAATTAATTGCTGATTGCTCCTTGTTGCTTGTGTGAGTTAGCTTAGTTCACAAATCAGGGCAACTCTTATCTTTTTTTTAATAGTTTTATCTGCAAACTGAAAATGTTGACTTCTAATTAAAGTTGTATGTCTCAACAACCAAGATCTATGACTAGACTTTTACCAAAGAATTTTTTTTAAAAAAATCAGCCACTGAAGCTAGGAGCACCACTGAAGGTAAGAACAAAACTCAAGGTAGAACACACAACCAATGTGACCTTCATCTGTAAAGGAAACCAGTTGCCTACTATTATTGGTGGCTTTAGGAAGCTGGAATCATCCCTAAACTACATTTAACAAATTCATTCCTTTTATAGAAGGTTAATTTGCTAGCAACCATCCCAATGCTCTCAAAGTTTGCTCAGGGAGGACACTGGAAGATGAAAAAGTCCATTGTACCAATCCCCATAACTAGAATGCTATTTTCTAGAGGAGACTGCTGTATGCCCCATTTCACGATCTACCAATGCAAACAACCGCGCCAAACCAACTGAGGTTGTAAGCACAGCCTAACAATGATGTCTCTTAGCCTTTCCATTGTTTAACTGAGAAGACTCAATGAATACTCAAAACTAAAGTTGTGTGTTGCAGTAAAAGAGTTAAGGGAGAAAAAAAAATCTGAGGTGCCCCCCCCCCTTCCCTTGGTGCACTCAACACATACTTATTTGCTTAATGGCTCACCAGGGATGGAGGGGGGAAGGGAACCATCTTATTTTTCACCTCAGGCATAATTTGGACTATACTTTTCAAAAGCATGATGGGGGCAGTGTAGGGAAATAGTCCTCTATGCATTCTTGTCAAAGGGAGAATGAAATCTCTGCTAAGGAAAAGCAAATGATGAGAAGGGAAACAGTCAAAGGGAAGACAGAAAGAGGAATACCAAAACATTCCAAGAATAGATCCAAGAAACACCAGTTTTTGAAAAAGCTGGTTGGAAACCACATCCTTTGTTAAGAACTGGATAATTAAGATGGGTGGACAGGTCTTGAATGACCTTGATTTATTTTTCTGTTTTCCAAAGTAGACCAACAATGGGCTGAAGATACAAATAACCACAGAATTAATGAGGGTCAGATGCAGTTAATATGGTAGGTATAAAAGCCAAATATACAGGAAATAAACAGCTCTGTGCCAGAGTGTTAGGTAGTAAAGAACTTCTGATTTCTGCAGGGTTTCCTCAGTTAACTGCTCCACTCCAGTATATGATTTAGCATCCCTCTGGAATACAGTGGATGCTCTACAGTGTGCATTTCCAACTGCTGAGCTACTATATTTCCTCATGCAAAGAAATGGCTGCAATAGACTAGAGAACCTGATCTAGTCTGTCCCAAATCTCCTTCAAACAAATAAAGACAAAGTACTGACCATATTACTGATATGCCTACTTTGAATCATTGCCCTTTCCCACATGCCCTCCCTCCCTCCCAAACATTAAGAGACTCTCTCTGTGCTAATATCTCTTCACTGAGTTAATGGTGCTTATTCCCAAAGAAAAGTCCGTACAAATGAAATTTTGTCCTGCTTTCAGGGTCAGTATATATGTGGCTTTAAAAATTACTTTAGGTAGCTTGAGTCTAGGCCTGATGACTGGATCTGGATAATAGTATCAAATATCTGGAGTTTCTTCTGACCTATTAAGATTACCCCCATCTAACCTCTTAATTTTAATCTGGTATCAGAAGCCCAAAACTACTTCATTGACAACACAGCAGCATGCACAAACTGAACTTTAGAGAATCATGAAAATTTAGGGGGGGGGGGTTGAAATACCAGTCAAAGTTTTACAGGAGCAGCTCGGCAATTTGTGGCAGATCCTAACAAGCCTGGATGCAGAGGGGATGCTTAGTTGCATCATGGCTCCAGCAGCCACCGGACACTAACTCACACAAAGTGGAACTGTTGTGTGTCCCTTATCTGGCCATCACACAAAGCAAACTGCTTGTTTCACATTTTTTTTATAACTTAAAAGCCAGAGAAGTAGAACCAAGCTGAAATCAGGAGAGCTGCTTGTTGCAAACCCCTCCCTTTGATCCTATTTGTGAGAATAAAGAGGCAACAGAAAGCAAACAACTCAGGGGATTTTCTGTTTCTCTAGTCAAACATAGTATGAACGGTTCAAAAAAAGGCTAAT
This sequence comes from Azemiops feae, assembly GCA_023970755.1. Taxonomy (NCBI): domain Eukaryota; kingdom Metazoa; phylum Chordata; class Lepidosauria; order Squamata; family Viperidae; genus Azemiops; species Azemiops feae. The sequence continues at coordinate 1,116,555 of JALGBA010000033.1, read as the reverse complement.
TAAATTCCAAAATCCCTGAGCAAATTCATTAATAGCGATTTTCGAATAAGCAGCTACCTAAAGAAGCTTTCAAGGTGGAGAGTGATTGATATGGAGAAAAAAGAGTGTGGAGAAAGTGGGCATAAGGGAAGAAAATAGTTCCTTAATATGTGGGACAAGCTATTGTTATAAGACACCACAAAGTAGGCAAAATTGTAGTTAGGATGTTTCTGGGTCCATTTTTAAGATCTTTTTTTTTTACACACCATTAGCTCATCTATTTACAGGCCTTTACAGTTCATGTTGAAATAAATTTGGAATCCTTTGCTACCTTCTGACAAGCAAAATCAATGGGGAAGCCAGATTCACTTAACAACTGTCTTACTAATTTAACAACTGCAGTGATTCACTTAACAAATGTGTCAAGAAAAGTCATAAAATGGGACAAAACTCAACTTAACAAATTTCTCATTTGGCAATATAAATTCTGGGCTCAATTGTGGTTGTAAGTTGAGGACTACCTGTATAGTAATATAGCAATACACTGGCCTGCATGCTGATGCCTATTTGAGTAGTTGCAATTATGGCTGTATCTCTTTGAGATGGCTGCAAATTGAGGTTATTAGATCTGGACCACAAACATTTACATAACCACTAAGGGGGCAACAAATACATTTTTCCTTGTGATGGTGGCAAATATCTGTAGCTCAGATGTAGGGTGAGGGTGGAGGTTCATTCTCCAAGCTTCTGGGTTGGTTTCCGAATGTTTTGTTACCAAGCTAAGTAACATCTTCATCGGAATTTAGGGAATGTCAGTGTTGGTGTTCTTTTGCTTATAAGGGCTTTGTGTGGTCAGTAGGTCTTGTGATGGGAGGATGACATCAGGTGAGGGTCTTGTGATGGGTCAGGTATGGGTCATGTTAGGTGAGGGTCTGGTGATGGGTCTTGTGAGGGATCAGGTGTGTTAAGAAAATCCAAATTTTGTGTACTCTGATTGGCAACAGCTCTTAAGGAAAGGTTATCTGTCTGTCTATCTGTCTATCTATCATCAATATCTATATCATATATCACAAGAAGTGACTCTGGGTGGCATACAACAATCAATTGTCCAGAAGGCACACTGTTGGAGATTGCTGTCCTTCTTCCCACCTCTTTTCCTACCGGATCTGTTATCACCCTAATTAATGTCTATCTTTGTCAGAACAAGGAGATCTTCTTCTAAACCAATCTTTGGGTTTCAGCCAGCCAATGACTTTTGTTTTCTAGGAGTACCTATTTGGTCTATGTGGGACCCAAAGGCATTTTCATAAATGATGATGCTGGTAGAGTCTGGTGCTTATTTTGTAACATACCAGCTTCCTACTTCTCTTTACTTAATTTGTGGGGGGAAATGTTTTAAAAAGCAGTTAGGCAACTAGTGGTATCAATGGAGATGTCTATACTGACATTGGCCCCCGAAGGCTCCACACTGCCTGTCCATCCAATGGAACTTGTTAAGCAGAAAGAATACAGCCTCGCCTACAGTTGAGCTTTAATATGATATTGCCACAGATCTGTTTTAAAAGGCAGAAGTGAGATAGCTCTGCTTCTTACACGCAATGACAGAAGATAATAATTTGTTATGTATTTACAATGAACCTTGGATGCACAATGCTAAACAAGAACAATCGGAATCCAGGTTTCCTAAGAATATATTTTGGGAGCTTGATTTTTCATTCCTAACAAGACATTAAATTTTAGGATTGAGAAGTTAAATCTAGCAAGAGAAAGTGGGGAAAGGGGTCATGATTGGCTATGACTAGTTGCAATTAAAAATGTAATTTATTACTCTAGACTACGTGTATAATTTGAATGCAGAGAATTAAGGTTTTCTTTTGAGATGGAAATAAAGATTAATTTTTAATTTCCTTTCTCGATGCACATTTAAGAGCAACAGACTGCGCAGAAAACTATAGGTCAGAATAGCTTTATGGAAGGATGACAATGTTCACTTGGCAGATAATTTAATGCTCCTGCTACTTTGGTAATATTGGACTGCAGCTCCCTCATGTGAGACAAAAGTGGTAGATGATGTGGGTACAAAATGGTTTGAACAACCTGGCTTGGATCTGAGGTAGAAACAGGACAATCTCCCCCACTGGGACTTCCCATGTAAGAGAGCTGGGTGCTACAAGGCAGTTAGCTACTCAGTGCCCTTGTATATTACTTCACTAGCCATGATTTTTCCTCAGCAATATTTACTTTTCTGGATATCTCACTGGTTTTACATGCAGGTAGTCCTCAACTTATGACCACAATTGAGTCTAAAAGTTTTGTTGTTAACCAAGACAGCTGTTAAGTGAGTTTTGCCCCATTTTACGACTTTTCTTGCCACAATTGTTAAATGAATCACTACAGTTCTTAAGTTAGTAACACAGTTGTTAAATGAATCTGGCTTCCCCATTGACTTTGCTTGTCAGAAAGTCACAAGAGGTGATCACATGACCCTGGGATAGTACAACCGTCATAAATATGAGCCTGTTGCCAAGCATCCAAATTTTGATCATGTAGCATGGGGATGCTGCAAGGATCGTAAATGTGAAAAATGACACAAGTCACTTTTCTCAACGCTGTTTTAACTTTGAACAGTCACTAAATGAATGGTTGTAACTTGAGGACTACCTGTATGATGCATTTGGGAGTGCACCCCACACACACAAACACACAACTCCTCCAATTCCAAGAGATATCAGGACACTGCTGTCCAGATATGATTGGGAAGTCCATAAATACCTCTTATGCACTGCTTGTGAAGACTTCCTTAGCATCCATTATTGCCCAGTGCAGCTGTAATGTCTCACCTGTTTCAAAACAGAGAAGAAAATATGGATGTAGATATGGAAACTCTGCATCAAAATCCATGTGAGCTTATGAGTGTAATTGTACTGTACTAATGTAATGCCCCATGTGTGCTGTTTAGTCTCAGCAGTTGGTCTGGAAAATAAAACAAAGTAAATTTATTTTTAGAGGGTTTTTTTGTCTTTATTATTTCAATTTATATGGCCGTCCACCTCAAACCTCATGATACTATCCACTCCAATTCTTGGCTAAGAGAAATTGCTACATTACCTGCCCTACATGATGTTAATTTTTAAAGGTTATTTAAACGGCTTGCGGTAAAACAATGCACCAACCCTTGGCCTTATCTTTATATGCAAGAATTCCTCTGGAACCAATATAGGCCCCATAGACATTATGAGTAAAAACTATATATCAGTGAATTAAGTTAATAACGAGCATTTGCAGTGTGAGAATAAACAACCCACATTTAATTATTGAAACAGATGAGAATTAAATAAGTGGTTGAAGGAATTTCTGGAGGAGTTAAGAGGGAGTGGAGATTATAGGTTTGTTAATATCTATTGAAGAGAAAGTCAGAAATCATTAGGTTTCTTAACTTTAGGGTGTTTTTCTTTAGTTTTCTTGCACCTCTTTCTTTCTTCTTTTTTCTTTCTTTTCTTTTTTCTTTAGATTTAACTTTTACTTTATGTAGAATCCTCAATAAGTATGATTAAAAAACAAGAATAAACAACTCACAGATAGCAGCCATTTTGTGATAGCATTAATACAGTCACAAAAATTCACCAGCATATAATTGTTGCCCAAACCTACTTTTGCTATCACAGTGACTCATACAGTTTAGTTTCATCTGACACAGTACTAAGCTATTCACAGTATTGAACTTTCTCTGTTCATAAGATGGTGAAGTAATTGGGGGCAGGCGCTATTAGAATGTGTTCTTCAGAATGGAAAGAAATGGAATGTAACGTCTTTAAGGAATAAATTCTGGTGTGGGTTCCCAGTATATGCCCATTTGACTTTAACAGACCCAATAGAAAGAGGCCTGGGCCCTAGAAATGATTGATATTGATATTGAATGGAATGGAATGGAATGGAACTGAATACTTTATTTGGCCAAGTGTGATTAGGCACACAAGGGGTTTGTCTTTGGTGCAGAAGCTCTCACTGTACATGCAAAGCAACAGAATAATGATAATGATAATAATAATAATAATAATACCAATAAGAGGGGAAGTAAAAAAGATAATAAGAATAAATAATAATAGTACAGCCAAACTAGATGAGTAAATACACATAGATATTAGAAGCACTGTGAGAATTAGGTATTCAGCAGAGTGATGACATGAGGGAAAAAACTGTCACTGTGTCTACCAGTAGTTGTTTTGGCCTGCAATGTCCTATAGAATGTGAGGGGTCTGCAGCTATTTTCTCAGCCCTCCAATATACTTTTTAAGATTAGGTCCTGGGAAAACACTGTACCATCCCTAGGTGCTCCAATCATCAGGGACTAGGAGAAAACTGATATATGATTTGGGGACAGGAAATATAATGAATACAACTAATCTGGCAGTATTTGCTTCTAATCCTCACTCCGATTCCCAAATCAGGATTTCTGGAACAAAGCAATATACTGTACTGGATTCAAAAAGGTTGCTGTGCAGCCATTTTTGACAGTTCTTAAGATCAGTGACTTCAGCTTCTGGTAATCAACTGCGAGACTCTAGCAGCGTCAGAGCTCAACGGATGGACTGGATCTCCGGAAATGGCATTTAGATGTTTGTCTTATCTAAACGAGCTTGGAGCTGAGTAAACTGCTCCAAAGAGAGAGAGAGAATAACCCTGACAACCCCCCTCCCTAAATTTTTATCACAGCCTCCAAAAGAACTGAATTGAATCAAGCATCAGACACTTATCTTCTAGATGATGTTCAAAAACTCCGGCTAAGCCTGTCATACTGATTAGCTCTTAAATCATTATTTCCAAGGCACACACACACACACACGCATACACATCTTGCTTCTGAGTGCACAGTAGAGGCCAGCCACATCTGAGCACTTTGGTGCAACATTATTTTGTCTATAGTATCATTTGATTCTCCCAAATCTCTGGCTGTTAACATTAGTTGCAGCAACTGTAATGAAAGAGTTATTCTGGAACATTTATACCATGCCTACCTTAGTCTAATTATAGTAATATAGCAATACCCTGGCCTGCCCATTTGAGTAGGTGCAATTATGGGAGTATGGTGGCATGGAGACAAATCTGAATTCATAAGCTCTTTGAGATGGCTGCAAATTGGGACTATTAAATCTGGACCGCAAACATTTACATAACCACTAGAGGGGCAACAAATAGATTTTTCTTTATTGATTTGCCATCATCTAGTGCAGGGGTTCCCAACTGGGGGTGCGAGATGATATTCCAGGGGGTGCAAAAACTTGGCTTTTCAAAATTATAGTGTATATGCATAATTGGTTGCCGTTATTTCGAACTTTTGTAAGGGATGTGAGAATATATCAGAAGCGTTCTAGGGGTGCGGGGTATAGAAAAGGTTGGGAACCACTGATCTAGTGGTTACCTGAAGTTTTGCAGTTCAGTTTTGATAGCCCTACTGCAAACTTTGGGAGTGCAGAAACAGAAATTGTAAATAATGCATGTTCAAATGCCAGGGCATTGGAAACTCCATCAACCAAATGCTAGGCCCTAGCAGAATGGGTGGGAGAAGATCAATTGTAGATACTGTATCTGTCTTGGTTTGTACTGTAATGAAAACTGATGGTTACTCATTATGGGCTTTTTCTGTGCCAGTGACCCATTCTGGAATATTTACACCATACCTACCTTAGTCTATTCTGGTGATGAGGTTTGCAGATGTCATCCAATTGATCACCTGTTCCTCTTTCTAAATTTCCTCTGCCCACACGCAATATACTTGAATGTACCGCAAATTACCTTGAGGTGTATACATTTCAAACATTTCACACATGAGGCCTCTCCCCTCCTATTTATGCCAGTATTACTTAACTGAGCAGAAGCAAGAGTAGAGGACAATCATTTGTACTATAAACAATCAGCATTCTGATTAACTAAGCATTTACATAGTCATTGCAAAGCCAAAGTTCAATATGCTAAGCTGTTCGTTATAATTAGACAACCCTGTGACCCATTGGGTCATCCTTTGAGGAAAAAGGTAGTGCAGTCTGATGTGGCCAGAATGAACATTAAATTTTAGGTTAACTGTATATATTTACCCCTGTACTAGACAGTCCTGTGATCATTTAAGAACAGTATATATTATAAATTGAATGATAATTCTATAATAAGTCAATATTTACTCACCTAAACAGATAAACAGAATGATCAAAAAAGCAGCAAGAGAAAGCAGAAGCAACTTGCAAATTCCTGCTGGCTTCCCCATTGTCTTTGCTTGTGAGAAGCTAGCAGGGAGCATCAGAAATCACCATCATGTGACTGTGGGGACACTGCAATAGCCACAACTTTGCAAATAAACCTGGTCTGAAAATTGTGGAAATTTTAATTCCACAGGAGTAATGGGTCCTGGATGTTTATGCATTCTTTAAGTTAGGGGATTTAAGATACCTTGATTCAAAAACTGTTGCAGTACAATGCACTGTTTGGGCTAATTAGGATAGAGAGAGATAAATACAATGAGAATTTTAGCAGTATATAAATTTCAAAACAGAGTGGCACAAGTATACTAAGCAAAAGTCAAACAAACCAAGTATTGGTTTTATATAGTTTATATAGGCTATACAATATAGGCTATACAATATCCTTTAAATATTGTAAGCTGCCCTTGGGCGGCCAATAAATTTAATAAATAAATAAAATAAATAAACCACATGAGGGTTTAGCACATTATACAAACCAAGTCTAAATTTGATATTTGATATTGGCATGCTGAGAAACTTCAGAATCTGGGTTTTGATTTTGTGAAGACAGTGTTCAACATCCTTCAAGGGATTCCAGGACTGAAGATCAATACTCAAGGAAATATGTTTATTTTATTTTCCAATCTTAATGTTCTCTTAACCTGAACATAAAGAATATTGAAAAGAACTCCAGACCAAAACTCCATGTGATCTCCATTCATTTGCCTCTCTCTTTAGCAAATTAATGATTATCATCACACTCTGTGGAGGTAAATTACTTCAATTAATTTGTATTGGGAAAATACATGCATTCTTGTGTTTGTTCCCTTCCACTCCATTTCATGGCAGGAACTTAAACAAAACACTTTTTTTTATCATGAAGACTGGATAAACCTAGCTTATAAAGTAATAGATAAAGCTATTCAAGCTTCAGAAAAATTCAGAAGAAATTCTTCAGATCATACATGAATACATGAGCATATCTATTGTTCAATAAAGCACATATGCCTTTTGTCAGATCTCTATGAATGCATGTAAAAATATGCAGCTGTTTTAATAGCTCAGATCATTAAAACAGTATATCTTTAAGGCACTCTTAAAGCAGTAACACTGTTTTCACTCTTAAGCCTGAAAAATAGATACAAGGGTTTAATTAATAGCAGGGAGGTTCTGGGTTTGCACCCACGTGAGGTCTGACATACATCTTCCAAATAATTTTCAAAGCATGCCTGGCCTGCATATTGCTGTAGCCTCAGCAGAATTGGTATTTGCCTCATTTCATTTGGATTAAGAGGATAAATGCCTTTCCTAATTATGGGGCACCAAAGTTGTCCGTAAGGCATTGAATAGAAATAGGTTCTCTCATATCCTGGAGAATTTGCAGTCCAAAATCTGACATATCTTGATAACAGATATTAAAAGAATGGCAGAAGAGAAGATGGAAATAGCCATGTGCTCTCACAGACAATTCTTCATATTTCCAATATCTCAAAGGGACTTAATTTGTCATTGTTAGGAATTTTACTCCTAGGGACCTGACCTTGAAGGAATGACAGCTGGAGTCTAATCACCTATAGAATCAAATGGTGTAATTTTTACTAAGCCTGAGCTGCTTGTGGCAGTTGCTTTCACCTTTCACCTGCAACTGCTGCTCTCTCTGTCCTTACAATATCTATCACTGGAGGAGAAGCCACTCCTTCATCAAACCCCATATCACAATATGGAGATTTATAGTATTTCCCATTGGTATATCAGCACATTCTTGCTCAGCCCATTTTTGGGAAACTTGGGAGTGGGTGGGCGGGATTTGCTCCTGGTGTTAAATTAGATGTCATTTGACAAGGTTATAACATCCAAGTAGTTTAATTTAGCAAGATAAAGAGAAGGTATTTCAACCAACTGTGAGTTAAATTTCCCAACAATGACCTTTTCACCACTTCATCAATAATTTTTAGAACCTAAATGCTCACTTATTTTTTTAGGCCACCAAATGCTAATGCTCCAATTGATATACAAATCTTCCAAGATATTCTTCAAATTCTGATTCACATTGATGGACCAATTCACATAGGGTCCTATGTAAGCAATCTTGAGAAGAAGCATGTTTGAATATATAAATATACCTGTTTAAAAAAATAAAACTAGAGTTAAATATGGTGCCTGTTTTTCACCTGAAAAGATTGGCAGCCTTTATAGTTTGGTTAGAATCACAAATAGTTATGAGTTTTTTCCTAATAATACAGGTTTACAAGAGCATTAAGGACAAGTTACTGGCCTTCCTGATAATTGTTTGCCTGAAGTGACTATATTTGGGCATACAAATCTGGATGACATCTAGATGACAGCAAACCGATACAGACTATTTACACTTTCCAATCATCTACTAGTCTTTGTAGGATTTCTGTGGCCTAGGAATCATGTATTAGCTTAGTGTCTTTGAACTCTGTCAGAAAAATGCCTTTAAACTCTGCTACATTATGTTTTGTGGCCCATCATTGTGTTACTATGTCTTACGCTGCCCTCATCACTTCAGTCTCCAAGACCGGTCAAGGCTCCCCAATCTCACAGATGCAGAGAAGATGTTCTATAGGAAAGGGCAATAAACACAAGTACATTTGTTTTAGGTCTGGAACATGGAAGCAGGTACATTGTTTTAGATCCGAGGCATAAGATTGTCTGTATTTCCTTTACACCAGATTCTGGGTGCCTTAGGAATACAGCTAACATGATGCCTCTTCTGTGTTGATAGTTGAATATACTCTACAGGTGGTCTCATAAGTGTAGTTGTCTCATCAGAATGAATTTAGATAAGGAGCAAAATTGGTATGCAGACGATGGGTTTTGAGTAGAAAATTAAGAATGCTGCTATGAGAACAAGGCCCTGTGTGGAATGAAGCTTGGGATGGGGTGAAAGGACAAAGTGGATGGCCCTTGTGTTCTCCCTTCTCTGAAAAGCAGTCTATATTCATCACATAAGCCATGGTCCAATTCAGTATTTTTGCATCTTGGGTCTTGGGGCTAGTAACATATATAATTTCATGCCAAAATGCATTGGGCCAGAACTGCTGCACTGAGGGAGTGCTGCTACTAATCCTGCCCCATGTATCCTGGACATATATCCCATCACCACCTCCAATAACCCTACCCTTGAGGATAAGGAGTAGTGTGCTTGTAAATATAAATGTGAGATATAAATATAAAAAAATGTGAGAAACACCAATTCAGATATAAAAGATTTTCTCAAGAACAACAACAGACACTCTTGATGGGGAAATAAAACTGAAATCTGATTAAAGCTAATGAATCAGCAGTGCCGACACTATCTCTAAACCCAACACCCTTTCCTTTCCGTGACTGCACCCTGTTAATTTTTTTATTTTTTTTGCAAAACCCCTTTCCCGCAGCCTCTCCCCATTCTCATGCCCAAGCTGAGGTTAAGGCTGATAAGAGGAATGCTCATATTTGAGTTTGCAGGATCGTTCACTTGTTCATTTGATTAGAAAACAATTGCTTCATCACTTCCTGCAAGAGCATCTCAAGCTCCCCCTTTCCGGCCTTGGGTTTCCTCACTTGTGCAGTTCTGGGGATGTTCTTCATGCATATGTTTCTGAGGATTTCTCGGTTCTTCTAGTAAAAAAATAAAATAAAAATCCCATTATCAGTAAAAGGGACTGTTGAAGTTTCTTCATGACCACAGGGAAGAAAAGATTTTTTTCAATAGGTCAGGTTAGTTAACTACTGAGTCTCTATTTATATTTATATTTCACGTTGCTAAACTGCCTATCTACCTCAGAGAGGGGCACTTTATTCTTCCACTGGCTTTCCACCTCCAATGGTTGCCTCCATCCAACTGAACTGAGTTTATCCTTCTTATAATTAAAATTATCTGGGACTATTCTATCCACTTAGGGGCATTTGAACAATGAATCAGTTGAATCTGGAACATCAGAAATCAATAGAAATATTGCAATGTCAGGAACAAATGCAGATTTTATTTCCAATTAAGTTTTCTTTCTCTCTCTCCCTCTCCCTCTCTCTCTCTCTCTCCAGGATATTTCAGCTAAACTAAAGTGAATTCAGCCAGTCAATACTGATGGCTTTAAAAAAGAAGGCAAATATAACAAAAAATATGTTCAAATATACATTAAAACAATGGCTTGAAATGTATCAACCCTTATACAAACAAACACACTTAAAAATAAAATGTTAACTTGCTGTATTTGGAAAAACTGAATAAATTCAACTTCTGCATTGTATTTGTAAGAATCCCTGTATAGGGTGATTCTCTCTAAATGAGAGTGATAGAATATACTTTCCTCTATAAAAATAATGGGGTTTTCGCTTTGGGAAACACTGCAAATTACAACAATTAGAGGAGGAGCTATAGAGAGAAAATATTTCCTAATATTCTCTCCAGACATTTTTAATGTATTCTGGATCCTGTCTGAATCTTCCAACTTCATAATTGCCAGAACGATGGCTTCCTTTTCAGTTTCAGTTTATATATTTCAAAGATGCTAATGAAAACTTTAATCATACATTTTCCCCTTGAACTCTGTAGTGTACATTTTATTAATATTACAGTTTCATCCTACTGGGCTTTTCATCATTCTTGGATTGTCCTTACCTGTATTAACTCATTATGGTCTTCCTGGCAATGTAAAAGAAATATGTCATTGGATGTCTCATATCGCATCTTGTAGGGGGTAAGACAGTAACCATTAGAATCAAATTGTCTTTCTTCATCAATTTGCAAGTAATAGGGTGTACTTCTGAAAACTTTGTCTAAGCAATATTAGTTTTAAAAGGACTTATCTTGGAGGAATTTACATTTTAAATTCTTGTCTCTGTGAAAAGAAGCAGGATAGTTTGTATTAAAAATTATGTACAATTTTCATTAATATCTAGGTATATTAGAGGGAGTTGTGTGCAGGTTTTCTGTATTAAGAGATGCTGCAAACATAAATAATTATGAATTAAAATACTGGATCTGAATATTCAGTTGTAAATGTGAACAGAGGAGCTGACTAGCTTTTTACTGATCCACACATTTGTATTTTTTGTACTTTTTGTCTAATTATCTTCAGCATGTACAGACTTGTTTTTATTTGTCTCCTGATCTATTGTTAAGATTTTGATCAAAGAAGATTCACATTTCATTTCTTATATTTTCTTCTTATGGCTACTTTTACCTCTATTTTTCAATCTTGTGAGTAATTGATAATATTGAGGTATATTATATTCATTTCTCATCTGTTCATAATATATCAACAAAATTATTTTTAACAAATGAAAACAGTCTTTTACTTTTAAAGTGTATTCCTTAATTTTCAGCAATGCCTCTCCACTCCCCCACTTTACTATAAGAGCCAATCATGTTCATTCCAATGTTTCACATAGTCTGAAAACATTCAGGACAACAAAAGACTCCTGAGAAGCAGTTCATGGACAGTAAAAATCTAGGAAAGTATTGCAGGAGGAAATAAATGTCCTGATTATACAGAAAAACCTGCCTCTGCTTCAATTCAGTACAATTAAGACAACTTTCCTGCTTTCGTTTTTCTTGGCATTAACATAAAAATATTCTGTGCATATAAAGGACTTGGATGGGTTGTTCAACAAAAAGCTGGTCAAAAGGGGACATACACAAATCTCTGGAAAATAACTTGGACGATCTCAAGAATGCCTGCCAAGTCTAACTTGAGCCGCATGCTTGAAGCTTAAGGCCTTCTTTCTCCTGGCTTCAGGCCATCCAAAAGTAACTTTATAATATGCGCATTATCTAGTCCAGATGTTGGTATTGGTCTACACTTTGGGCAGGCAGTATTTGTGAACCAGTACATACGCACAACAGAATCACAACAGTAGAGAAGTTTCATGTTAAGATTTTGATAAAATAATTTTGAAAGGAGGAGGAGGAGGAGGAGGAGAAAGAGGAACATGAGCTTAATTCAAATAAAAAACATATAGAAATATAATGTTTGGATAAGAATAAAAAGTGGTGTCAGTTTAGAGTATAGATTAAAGTACCAGGTTACAAATCAGGAGACCATGATTTCTAGTCCTGCCTTAAGATGAAGCAAGCTTGGTGACTTTGGGCCAGTCATTCTCGTTTAGTCCAGGAAGAAAGCAATGGCAAACCACTTCTGAAATCTTGCCAAGAAAAGAGCAGGGACTAATCCAAGCCAAGCAGTCCGCAGAAATCAACATTGACAGAAACAGAAACAAACAAATAAATGGAGCAAAACTCACATTGTAAAAGTTTATTATAGGCTACCTGGTCAGGCCGAAGATACCAATGAGATTTTTCTCCATCAAATGATCAGTGATAATGATAATATGGGCTTTCAATTATCTTGGTATCTTCTGAGAATTTAATTTTGCCAAGACCAAGAATAATAAGCCCAACAGGTTCTTTTCCTTTTTTGATGATAACATTATTTGTTAAAAGATAGAAGAAAGAAAGAGAGCCAATTTGGTGTAGTAATTAAGACATCAGGCTAGAAACCATAAAACTCTGAGTTGAGTTCTAATCCCACTTTAGGCATAAAGCCAGCCTGATGACCTTGGCCTAGTCACTTTCTCTCAGCCCTAGGAAGAAAGCAAGGGCAACCCATTTTTGGAAAAAAAAACTTTCAACAAAATCTGCAGACATAGATCCAGACAGTCTCCAAGAATCAGAAGAAGTAAAAGAAAGAAGAAAGGTTCTGATATCCTGAACCTAATCCTAACCAAATAATAGTTTGAAGAAGTGAAGGTGATTGACAGCTTGGGAGAAATTGAGTAAATGAGAGTACTGGACTTCTGAAGAATGAATAATGATCATTCTAAAGAAAAATAGTTCTGACCCAATTTTATTGAACTCCTGAAGGGAAGAATGGAAAATTTTACAAAAAGAGATATTGCAAGCAAAACCGCTAGCAATCCACACATGAAGGAATACATGAGAAAAATCTAAAAGTGTCCAGTTGTGGATAGTGGTGAGCTGAAGAGAATAAAAATGGAAATGTAAGGAGGGGAATATAATCAAAAGAAGAATACAAGCTAATGTCTAGAAACTGTAAGAACCCTGTGAGTTTAGATTAAAATTTAGAATGAACTGAGGATTGTGAGAAATATCAAAAACAACAAAAAGGGTCCTTGGACATGTTAGAAATAAAAAAAATGTAGGCCTGTTGCATGATGAAGATGATGACGTAGTAATGGGTGATGCTTTTTTATTTATGCCACTGGAAGAAGAAGAGAGTTACTGCTTAGGACATGGAAAAGATAAGAGAAAGCTAATTTAAATGAATTAGTCTCCAGGGTGAGATGGATTACATCCCAGCACATTGAAGAACTACCTGAGGTGCTTGTAGGATCACTCAGGAATCTTTGAAAATTGACATTCCCATGGCAGCCATTTTGTAACTATACATGTGACCCACTGTCAAAAATCCACACATTTTGTGCTACCCACAAGCACAAAATGGCTTCCTATGTTCAGCATAAAAGTCCCCATTCTGATTAATAAAGATTTCTTTCATTTAAGCAGATAGTCCCATATTTCAGCTTAATAGCAGATTGTATTAGTGCAACAGTTCTTTTGAGCTTACAGTATTAAGAAATAATTGTCAATTAATTCTTTTTTATAAAGAAAGTGTAGTTTGTCCTGGGCTGCCAGGTTAAGTGATCCAGCATTTCTATGCTGCTGCTATCTTTTGTCGCCTCTCCACTTTGCCACCACTGTGAGATGTGCTGAAATAAGCTGTTGAGTTTGCAAAGTCTTCTCTAGTTCCTAATCCATTTTGAAATCCATTCATAAAGAACTATGTGGCAGAAATCATACTGTATTTAAAAGAAACCCAGGGAAACAGATTTTTGCATCAGAGAATGCCTACAGCAAGTGTTATACTCCACGTCTATTAAAAGAAGTTAAAAAGAAAGTTATTCTTCAGTTTCAAACACATATCCACTGACTGACTAGACAGAAAACGGTAAAAATTCCTAGTGCAGATTCATAGATACCCATTAGATTTCTGCACCTGCTTAGTGGTGGATAACTTTGCCAAATATTTCTGTGGTGGAAAAAGAAACCTGAGGTTTTACCTGACAGCTTCACACAATTCAGCCAGTGTAAGGAAGGCTGCAGCTTTCCACTGTTTCCAGCAAAGACATATCCACACACCACACAAACAACACACACACACACACACACATTCCTTGTTTCTCAGATCTTGGCAATATGTGCCAGAAACCTGTCAACTTGTTAAAAGTACATTAATGCAAATACCAAAGCTTTCAGTTATGTTTATGCTAATAGAGCGCCTTTCCCTCTATGACAGGTCTGAGTGAACATTCGGTAACAGGAAAATTAATTCCAGCTGTTGAAATTGATTTAAAAAAAAAAAAGAACATAGGGTAATAAATAAATATGTATCACCCATATACACAACACAAGTAAATAGCTCCCAAAATAAAGAATAGAAGAAAAATATAAATGTAGAAAACCTGAACAACCCTCCCTTTTGGAAAAAATACTTTTCATAATTTTAAAAAATATTTTATTTTATTTATTAAATTTATAGGCTGCCTTATACTGTAACTTCACAAGTTTGAGAAGCAAATAGTACAAGACAAGTTCAAACAATACAATTTCAAACAATACAAAAACAAATGTCTGGAAAAAATAACACACTAATTGACAAACTGATTTCCCCCCCCCCCAAATAGGGTCAGCCCCTATCCTAGCCCAAGGCCTGAATAACAGCCAGGTTTTACAAGCTCATTTATTTAAGGGGAAGATGGGGGGGGATCATAGGAATCTCTAGGTGGTTATTATTTTAGGGAGACACTGAGATAGAGAGGGCCTGTTTACTGGGTCTCATTAGAGGACATTGTTTAATTGATGGGACCCAGAGACTATTGACTCTATCCAATCAGGTAGAAAATACAGAAGGCAAGCAGTTCTTCAGGTAATCAGGCCTTATGCCTTGAAGGGCTTCATAGGCGATAACCAACACCTTGAACTACACAGAGAAATCTTCAGATAACCAGTGCAGCTCACAAAGCAGAGGGATTACAAGGTATTTGGAGACGTGCCCTGTCTATTTCACTTCATTCTCAACCAGTTGCAACTTCCAAGTAGTCTTCAAGAGCAGGTTCATGTAAAGTGCATTGTGATAATCCTAACATTTGCAATCAAGACTTCAAAATTACAGAAAAACAGAGTTGGAAAGGACTTTGGAGGTCAAGTCCAATCCCTGGCTTAATCAAGAGATCCCATACCATTCTGGACAAATGCCTGTCCAATCTCTTCTTAAAAATCTCCAATGATGGAACACCCACTACTTCATTATTCCTCATTAGAAGAAAGCTCAAATTTGCTACAAAGTCACTCTAGAAAGAATTGGCCAGCATCTCAGCATTCAGTACTGAGGAAAGAAATAGCAAGTATTTCATTTTTTTTATTTATTAAGGTCCCTTTGCTTTTTATCCTTTTGCATCTGAACTTTGTCAAGAATCCAAATGCAGCTCCTTTGTGATAGCCCAATTTATTTAAAGATAGATAATATTGATATGTTCTGTGCTTCTGTAAGATTTCCTCACCTTTTTCATATAACCTAAGGCAGAAATTAGTCAGATTCCTTATTCCAGTTATGTCCCTTTGATCAGTGTCTGGATGAAATTAAATCTTCTACGTTTGATATATTTTATCTGAGCTAGCCTGCAATTACTTCTAGACATCCATCACAACACAATGCAATACAGTTAAGATCCAGGGAAATCCATTGAGACTTATCTGGGAAGAGGCATCAAAACAGGGGAACGCTGCACAAGAACAACTAGGAATTGTTGGATATTCATTGCTATTTTCATTGCTGGATAGACCTGGGTTTCCCAATGTGCCTGAGTGGGATGGAGCCTAGCATGTAGTTTATTTGCTGGTTGTCAGCAGGGGGGGGGGGAGATTATTGCTTTTTTATTGTTTTTATATTGGGCTTTTATATTTGTAAACTGCCCGGAATCACTGAGAGTGTGTTGGACAACCATATAAACTTTCTTAAATAAATAAATATTCATTAGTTTACATACATAGGTGAAAGTTATAGTACAGAAAGAGCTAAGGTGACATTAATGGTTTTAGATAGCCAAATGCAGGAAAGAATTCTTATCCCCAAATATGTTGGCCCCCTTTTATTAGGTGGAAAGGAACTGGCTGCAGATGTAAATACAAAATAATTCAAGGGTTTACCTGGGTTTCAAATGGTATCCCACAATTTCTATATATTCCAACTTGAGTGTGAAGAGAATACTTGTTAGCTCCCCCTACTTATTCTGTTAGACACTTTAATTAGCATAATAAGAGGCATTACAGTCTGCCTTTGGTATATATGCTTGCTTCTAATATCCATTCACATATGCAGTAGCTCTACCACTACACAGGGAAGTGGCAATTTATTTATTTCTGGCATCTTCCATTCAAAGATTTGGATAGTAGATGATGAAAGATCAAGGACAGATGCAGTCAGAATGACCAATCTCAAGGTAGATAGATTATATATGTAGTAGAAGATAGCTACCTTATGTCACTACTTAAGAGAACTGAAATCTTCTTCTTGGAATATGAATGACACGGATCATCTTGTATAAAGCAGCACCTCAGAATAACAGCCATAGTTATTACAGTAATAGACTTCCAGAGCCCCCATTGTACTAGATTCTGTACTTCCAGACTGGGACTGCAGAACCACCCACATGTTCACAGATGAATCGCACAACAGCATGTCTTTTTTGAATCCAAAGGATTATATTATTATTATTATTATTATTATTATTATTATTATTATTATTATTATTATTATTATTATTATTATTATTATTATTATTATTATTATTATTATTATTATTATTATTATTATTATTATTTACACAAAATGTTAAATCACAGCTGCCAGTTTTTTTAGCTGGGGTTGGCCTTCTTATATATATGCATCGAGTTTTTCCCAAGAGCCTAGGATGTTGTAATGGATCAGCATTGTATATGTGTGGATTCAAGCAGTGTGTTTTTTTGTAACTGACAAATGGAAATTTTGTCAATGCACAATTTTTTTAAGCACCATCCAAGATTGTTGGGTACAGTATCCAGAGTGCTGACAACTACTGAGACCATCATAGCCAGTTTATGCCATAATCTTTGAACTTCAATTTTCTGATCTTGATTCGTTGTGATCTCCAATTCTTTGTCTTCTATCAAATAAATAATCTACACTTTCTTCTTTTCAATCACAGTTAAAGTTGATGTGTTATGAGCCATGCCGTTATCAGTTTGCATTTGGAAATCCCATGGTGCTTTATTTTAACCTGCTCATTTTTTACCAGTTTTTCAACTACTGTATATGTTCACACTAATTATTCATGACTAGCACATCATAATTTATACAGCTATTTCAGTGAATAATTTTGGTGACTATGTTTTGTCATTGTTCGTAATCAGTTCATGCAATCTTCTTGCACAAGCTGAGTATATGAACTACTGTTTCTTCTGCTTCTTTGCACACTCTATAGTTTGAATCATTGATGATTTTTTCAATAGTGGCTTTGATTACATTAGTT
Organism: Azemiops feae; assembly: GCA_023970755.1. Classification (NCBI taxonomy): domain Eukaryota; kingdom Metazoa; phylum Chordata; class Lepidosauria; order Squamata; family Viperidae; genus Azemiops; species Azemiops feae. The sequence goes on along the minus strand of JALGBA010000033.1, from coordinate 1,098,748 downwards.
TATTATTATGGATTCTAAGTGAATGTAATATTTAAACTGATTTTTGTATTATGTTTTGTGTTGTTGTCTGCCACCCAGACTTCCATTGGTAGATGGGTGGTCATATAAATTTGTTAAACAAATAAACAGTTTCTCTTGAGTTTCAGCAGGGTCATTTCAAGGGGTGCTGTTTACCCCGTCATTATTAAAACAGGATAGTAGTAGTTGTAAATGGGGTTTTTAAAAAGCCAGCATGACTAATGTGTTAAAGGAAGACCACAAAAACTGAGATTCAAATTTCCACTCAGCCATAATGCTCTCATTGAGCAAGTAGTCTACTCATTAAAAGCTTTTCTGCCCTCCAGCCTTAAGCTGCTTGACTCCTGCTCACAAACCAGCCAGAAATGAAAATAGCTTAAGAAATCCTTTTTCTGATTTAAATTTACATTTACCACAGCCTCTGATTGGTGGCTTCCTTTGCTTGTTTACCTTTCCCATTTGTGCCGGGAAAGCAAGCATCAATCCCTTTCCTTTCATGGGTGAATCTTTTAGGACATGTAGTTCCAGGTATCCAGTTCCATAACTTTTTCGTGAGAATCCAGTATGTTTTTTTTCTTTCCCTATATAGCATGATACATGGGAGTAAATTCCATCTAATGGGCAACAGAATTTAAAACATTAAAAAAGGACTTTTTATAACAAAGACACACATTGAACTGTAGGAGAACAGTCAAATGATGTTGATGTATTTTAGGCAGTGGCTGTTTCAGACAGTCAAGGTGGAGAAGAGAAACATAGCCTAAAGTCTCCTTTCCTTTGAATCTGTTCCTTATATGCTCAGACTGACTAGTTTAATGCAGACTTTGACAGAATGAAGTCACTAGAACAGTGATACAGGTCCAGAGAAGTTTTCTTCCTGTATCATGGCTGTGATGCATGAGGATCAGGGGTGTCCACAGAAGATGGTCAAAAAAGTCAAGATGGCCACAGCAGTGCAACTGAAGCTCCAGCCACTTTTTGTGCATCTTTTTTAATCCTGTCTGCACTGCCTTCTCAAAGCATTGGTCTTACTTCCCTTTTTTCCTGCATAGCTTCTTTTTTTCCAAGTTCCTAATGATCTGTTCCTACTACCTCTTACCTACCTTCTTTCTCATCTACTGCCTTTTATGTTTAGGTTTCCCGCCAAACCAATTAATGGGTGGCATGGTTTTGCAATACAGTTGTTCAGTTGAATCTAAGCATGACCACTTCATTGGTATTTAAATACATGAAGAGATCAATGCAAATTTTCAGTCCTTTGTATGTAACAGCAGATGCATTTTCTCATGCGATTGACGTTTAAACCAAACATAATAATTGAGCTAACACTGCCTTTCCAGAGATCTTAGCAGAAATTTTTTATTGTATTAACATTAACTCTACAAATGTCAAACTAAACAAATAGTCATCCTCTTCATTGTACAATTATCAGTTCTTCTTATTCTTATGTTTCTAGTAATTGAACTCTGATTATTGCATTCTAGTACATTCCAAAGACGTGCAGGGGTTAGAATCCTAAATAAACTTGGAAATAACCTGTATTTGTAAAGGTAATGGTTCAAGGGTGTTAGGTTCTATTGATCAGTTTTCAGGAGAGGCATTTATTGTAATGGACTACATTCTGTTGGTGAAATAGTACTGAGGAAGGAGCTGTTCTCTAATAGTCCTAGTTTAACCATAGCATTTAAGAGAACAGCAGCCAGTCTAGACTGATCCGAATGGTCCTGATCTAGTGGTACTGGACAGCTGCTAATCCATTTATTTCAAACCAAATATCCCACTAGTTAAAAGAAAAAAAAGGAGATACTAACAAAAAAGTTTTGGAACAGAAAAACAAATTACCCTTATGCAGGAGAATATTAGTTTTGCGGGGAAATGAAAAAGATGGATAAATTCAAATGATTTATTAATCTACTGGCCTAGGGCTTATTTACAAAAGACAGGCAGAATTATTACTGTCTGGAGAAAAGTTTGTCTGGCAATCTTTTGTAGCTGTGTAACTGTGAGGATGGCAGTGAGAGGGGCAAATATAGTAGAGCACCTGCCAAGCCCATCTCCACTGCTCATCTTGCACTGCTTGGCACTGTTCCTGCTCCTCTTCTGCCTGTTTTTCTGCTGTCTTCAAGCACACAAGCCATAGCAACAGAAAGAGAAAGCGTAGACTCTTACTTTATATGCCACTGGACAGTAGATCGATAATGCCCCTAGAAGAGCAGTAATGGCATTATTCTAAAGGGCAGCTCATTAGTGGAGGGGGGGGAGTCATCTTAATTTAGGCCTCCATAAATCTGGAGTCAACAGAATGCATCTCAATAAAATTTTAGAGCAGGGGAAATTTGGCATCCGCTTGCCTCATTTCATAGCAGGATGCTACCATTCTACAGCTCCCCACACTACCAAGTGATGAATTGATAAGCAGCCACCCTGTCTCACACAGCCATCTGGATCCAAGCAGAGCAAGGAAATGCCACATCACTAATAATTTGCATGCTGAGGGAAAGGCTTCCTATTGTGTAGCCCACTGCCCTGAATCTGGAACCTCAAAATTTTAAAAATGAAAAGAAGTCATCTGGGAGATTGCATATAAAAGATCAGAGGTTGCAAACATAAAAGAGGAACTACCCCTGCAATGACCCCTGTGGCAAAGAAAACTCTGGAGTGAATTAAGGAAGGCTATAGACTCTTTCCTCTAAGGATAGCCTAAATTTTCATTGCTCATATAAGCTCTTTGCCACATAAGAAATGCATGAGAATGACCCTTTGGAGGAGGGAGTTGGGCTTCTACTGCCAACTTCATGCCAAATTTCCCTTTAACTTGAAGTTCAAAACAGATGTTTAAGTCTATGGGACACAAAGTGCAGCCAGGTTCATCTTGCCTGTGGGTTTGCTCCCATCAGCAATGCCCAAATTCTGGCTGGTACTGTATGGTTGCATTTCACACGAATGATGTTTGCAGCCTAGAGTTATTCAAGTGGGTTATATGCAAATATTTGCAACCAAATAAATGAATAAATAAATAAAAATTCAATTTATATATGCTTTTGCTATTTCACAATGTGGCAGCTCTGAACGTATGAAGCAAAACATAAACTTATTTGGTTGCTATTGTTTTATCATTAAGTGGTTGTTTTCTCCTTTCCCACAAAAATATTCAGAAAATCGAATATGCTTGACTGGGCTAAATTGTCTTTGCTAAACCAGTGGCCAATAAGATGAGGCGCCTCATTTATCACTTTACAAAGGCTAATAAAATATTGCATGACCTATCCCATTTAGCAAAAGTGTTGAGACTGCAGGTGCCCTATCTGCCATGCTAATTACAGTATTCCAAACTAGGTTAGCAGGACAGAGATACAATCTGACAACTCTGAATTCTTAAAACTCTCTTAAGGCAATGAAGCATCTGACATTTTGACCTGGTTTCAAAGGTTCCAGTCCAGCTCTTAATGTGGGTCAGCACTGGTCCCCATTCCCTGCCTCGTTATTTGATCCACTGTTTAAAGCTGTATAGACAATATTTTGTCTAAATATCTGGAATCATAAAATGCTAATGTAATGAGCATATACTATTCTATCCATACTAGCTATGCCTGCTAATTAATCAAGTGACTTACCTGTACCATCTGTTGAATAAGCAAATAAGCAGAGCAAAAACAACATGCACAACATAACATGCGAACAGAATCTTATATACTATATATCCTAGGGAAACACCACCAATAAATGAAAGAGAGTCTTCTTTTTTCACAAAACGATTTTTATCTAACAATTTTGGCTTTTAAATCATCAAATATTCAGAATTAATGCTCCATGCAAGTTCCTAATTGGGCATTCAGCACCAATGCAATTTGTCAATTGTACTCTTTACTGGGATCAATTGTTAGGCTTTGGACATGCCATGAGTTCAACCTGAGCATAATTTTAACTCCTCCTGCTATGCCAAAATATTTTTTTTTTAATCCCATTAAGTACCCTTTAAATGTGTTGGGCTATAGCTTCCAGAGTTCTCAGCTAGAATAGCTAAATGCTAACCATGAAATCTGGAAACTGTGAACTCAATCTGTAGACACCTTCAAATGTCATCATGGGAAGCAGCAAACAAACAAACAAACCCCAGATTAAATTAAATCTCTAGAACTGGCATGGAGGCAGATACACAATTTGCAGTCAGATCCGAGCAGGGCCAGAATTTTAGCTTTTAGAGATGTGTATCTACTAATGAAGTCAATGGAGTGCTAAGTTTCCCCGTGGCAAACTGAAATTCTCTTTAACAATCCACGGGTCATTTTAGGCTGCCCCAAGCCAGCCCCCTGACATCTCCATAACTGTCCTGTCCAAGGAGCTTCAGACACCCCCTTGAAACCTCAAGAAGTCTGCCAGAGAAGAGGCCAGCCCCTGTGATGTGACCAGTCATTTCCCCTTCTTAGGGGGAGTCCGTACTGTACACCAGGAGTGCATCCTGAGAGGAAGGAGAGGAAAACCCTGTCTTCTGAAAAGCTTTGATCTCAAAATGATATTTGCTGTGTTGGAGAAATATTAAGTGAAGTTCATTTTCAACTGCAGGCATCAATAAGTTACAGCACACACTTTTGCACAGATGTGCCAAATCCCAATAAACCTTAGGAAAAAGCCCTGGCTTTACTTGTTACAGCAGCAAGCGTAGGTTCTGTGCCTTTAATGCTCAGGAGATGGATTATAAAGATGGGGTGGCTTCCACATTCCAGACTCCAATTCTAAAGCCTAAAACCTCTACACCGGGGGTCACATGTGTGCATGTTTTTCTGAACCTCTCCTGGAATGATTTTTTTTAAAAGAAAATACTCCAAGCCCTCAAACATTTTCGTATCTGAAGACCAGACCAAATTAACATGCAACTCCTAACTTCTCCAAAATGGCTGTGTACCATTTCTTGAACTTTGAATACGATACGCTGTGTCTTTCTTGCTTTTTCATTTGAAATCTATATCGGTGACTTCATTGTCTCTAGCTAAAGGTCAAGACCTCTTTCCTGTAGAGCCTTGCAGGAAATGGGGGGAGCAGCTCCTTGTCCCCTCTATTAAGCACTGAGATTGCAATGCAATGGGAAATATACCGGAAGGAATGTGCTTGAGTTGAGCATACACATTGAGCTGATATTTAAAAAAGGATGTCATTTTAAAAATAAAATAGGAAGCAAGCACGGTGTCCCATACAGCAACAACCTCAGAAATCAGACCAGGAAACATATCATTCTCAAGTTGCCACAGGTGATTGACAATCATACCAGAATTTATGGAACCCTTTTTATTCTTACCTTTCCCCAGAATAAGATGGAGAGCAGTTTTGGGCTACTAACACTGATATCAATAGAGAAAGCAAAAGACTAAGACCTCTCCTAAGCTTTCTGGTTATCTGCTTCAATACTAACAGTCTCAGATTCCTAAAGAAAGTGCTTGGACATGATGCTTGGCTACCTTAGTGGTGGTGTAGTGCCCCTCTCCTGGTATTGGACAGGAAAGTATGACAAAAGCCAATAAAGAGAAGTCTGCAACAACTAGACAGGAGGAGATGTGCCTATTGCAGTCAAAAGCAGCCAATATGAGCTGGGCAGATCTCAAGCCTTACTGTGGTTTCGGCCAACACACACAAATTGTGCAGACAGCAAAGCTAAAGTTGGAAGAAGGTACAAAATATTGTTTCTACATTCAACCAGAAAAGCCTGAAGTCGCACGCCTTTAAAAATGGGGGTGGGAGGGTGAGAGGCAGGCTGTGTCCTACAGAGGTGTTCAAGAATAGCTATTCAGTATTCCCAATACAGTTGGATTGATATGCCCTACATTTCATATCTTCCTATAGAAATTTGAAGGATATCTCTTGTTGAAGGGTTTCCTTCAACAAAACATTCCCAATATTCAAAGTGGAATTCTGATCATGACCATGCAACTTAGCATAATTGTTGGGTGTTGCTATTCAAAATATCTGATGTTCCAGACTGGGGAATGTTGATCCTGGGAATTATGGGACTTGTCACCCAACCTAAGATACATGAATAGGTAAAGTGAAAATCAAAAAATACACATCTGTGCCCCTTATTCCCCAAGGGGAACAGTGGATGGGGATAGTTTTGGAATCTATGCCACAACAATTGCAGTTCTTTTCATAGATAGGGAAATGTGTTATGTTTTCAAATAGCTCCAGATATTGGTTTCCCAATGTACCCTGCTGTCTGGTCAAAGTAAAAAGATTTTGTCTTATTTTACACAGAAGTATATATTTGTTTTATAAAATTTGAATTTGTATAGACTTGTTTTATAGAACGTGTCGCAGAATAAATATACTTCTTTGCCTTTAAAAGCACATTTGTATTTTATTTTAGCTGTGATTGGGTCATGCTGGCCTTCACATATGTATCAGGTTTACCTTAGTTTTGTTTTAGATCTGTGTCCACTTTTATTTCATTTTAAAATAATTATGGCAACTTGTTTTGCAGACTTACAAAGATTTTAGAAACGTAAGAGGGGTATTATTGCTCTCCTATGTTGCTGATGGTCTTCTACTTCCATGTTCTAGATGGGTGTTTGGTCTGACCCAGGTTTATGTGTGGGCTTTCTCTTCTCACACTACATAACATAATGGTGTTTGTTTGCAACAGTGCAGGCATTCCTGCACTGTTACCCATTTGCAAATTTGGATCTTGCAGATGCATTCTGCAACACTAACAGCTATCTGTAAATCCTGAACCAATACATTAATTGCTTTCAATTTATCAGTCTCAAATCACTTGGTCTAATTACCATTCATCTGGAGTTTGTGTTTTTAATGGTTTATGGTATTGTTGGTAATCTTTTAATTTCTCATTAAAAACAGTATCTTGTATGCACTATGTGTGAAAAGCCCTAATCCGATAAATCAAGCAAGAGTAACACGGTTAAAAGAAAATCAGTGAAACAATATTTGGGGTTTATATATTTCTGCCAGTCAATTTGTAATTAAAAGTTGCTACTTACAAAAAAAAAAAAATACACAGTTGTTGCTATGAAAGCCATTATCAGTCAGCATTTTCATATGAATACTGCTTTAATTAATTAGCAAGAAGTAAATACATTATATATCAAAAAACGCTTTTCCACTGAACCCATGTGTTCCAGAACAAAAGCCTTAATAAAGTAGACAAAAGAGGGACAAATTAGCTGATCCCACCTTCCAAGCCTTGCTTTTAGCTTTCAAGTCTTTTAAAGTTCTCCAAGGGGTTTTCCACCATCCTTGCTTTTTTCTTCTTCTTGCTGTTGTTTTTTAATGCATTGTTTATTTCACTTTGGATAGGGTGGAGGGATGGTAGACAAACAGTACACACACACACACATACACACACACTAGCCATTCAAATTAAATTCATTTTGAAATCAGTTTGCAGGATCGTGGAAAACAAGAGTGTTTATGATTATTAAAATTGAATATAATTATGATCGCATACATGATCCCTCTGGAACAACTTATTTACTGAAGACTAAAGGACTATGCCTCTCGGTTCACAAAGCAGGGAGAGGAGGAATGGCTCATCAAATGTTTTACTTGCTTTGGTGCACTTTCTATTCCACGGGTGTCAAACTCAACCGCGTCACATGACGGGGTGGGCATGGCCTACACATAACACATCCAGCCCATGGGCCACCAGTTTGACGCCCCTGTAATCTATACAGTGAAAGAAAAGGACTTTCTCCTTTAACAATGAAAGAAGGAAGGATCATCAAGCCCATCACTTCCCTGAAGACTGAAATGACTTGAAGTGTAGAGCCCCCTTTTCAAATCATCCAATGGCTGGAGACTTTATTTTAATTCATCCCTGGAGAATTAACTTAGTGGCAGCTGGTGCTTCCGTGTATTCAAGGGACAGCTACAGATCTAAGAGGAGCAGACTTGACAGCGTTGTTTAAGGGGCCTTCTGCTTTCCTATAGAAGGCTCCTAGTACAAACATGCCCTTGGTGGGCCCCTAAAACATGATTTAACTGAGGAAGTAATCACAGCCTTAGAGAGCTGGGTAGGAACACAATTGTTCATGTACCTCATCTACCTCTCATTCCCTTAGCCTGAGAAAGAACCGTCAGGTGAGGCAGGTGCAACTGCTATCTCCAACTCCATGGTGCTTCAAATATTAAAGAGGATAGCTGGAAGCCAAAAATATTTTATGGCAGCTTCTTCAAGGCTGATGCCCTTCAGATTGTGCTCAGAATTCTTGCCTAGCCAGCCTGAAGGTTTATTGTCCTAAATCAAACATGTGAGTTATATCAGTTGAACTGTGTGAGAGCAACGTTTGTTATGACCCATCAAGTTGAGGATAGCCCTGTATGATGGAACCCCTGCAAAACACTCAACATGTCTTCATTCTACTCTTGTTAGAGAAGGAGATATATGAAGCTTTTATAAATCTACTACATTTGGACATCTGCCCTCATTTTTCTAGCCATGAAGATTGAAGATTTACTGCCTCTTTCCCCTTCAAACCCAAGGGTAAATTAGGACATCATACATGATGACTCCTCCCTACTCAATAATTAGCAGCATTTTCTACAAAAAATGCAGTGTCCATTTTGATAAGTCATTAACTTAGTGTGATCAACTATGAAGTTTAGCAATTTTTATAGGGACCTTTCCATCTCAGTATTTTTATCTGGCATGTGCTTATATTTAAGCACAATACAGCAGGGGTCCCCAACCTGTGGGCTGCGGCCCAGTAGTGGGCTGTGGCCTGCTGGCTACCGGGCTGCGGAACAGGCTGGCCAGTGTGTGCGCGTGTGCATGAACATCCCCTCACTTGCGCTAGTGTCATGGCTGCGGGGCGCAAAAACAGGCCACCGCCGCACTGCAGGAGCAAAAACGGCTACTGCCACACCACAGGGCACAGAAACAAGGTGCTGCGCCACACAAGAACGGAGTAGGGCTATGGAGTATCACACGGGCACTAGTCTTGCCCCCTTTGTGGCATGCGTGTGCTCAGGGCCGATGTGCACACACGCACACACACGTAAAATGCTTCCCCCTCCCTTTTCCTCCGGCCTGCCAACCGACAAAAGTTGGTGACCTCTGCAATACAGGATTTATTTTTTTCATCACCACAATCGCCCTTTGAGGTAGGTTGGCTGCTAAGGAGTGATTGAGCCAAAGTCCCTCAGGGAACTGCAATGGTTGATGGTGGTCGAGAACCTGAATCTTTAAACTCGTAGTCCAGTGCCTTAAAAACTGTCTCTATACAGTTATGTGCTGCAGTCCCACTGCACCTGGAATTCTCCTGCTTCTTCCTGGATTTCTACTCCCAAGTGATGGCACCCCAGGATCATTGGGAGCTGTGAATCATCTGCCCTGCTTTTTCTCTCTCTCCCAGTCATGTACAAGCAGCAGTATGAAGCTATTCATAGCCATCCCAATAGATGATCTGGCAGCCTTCCTCTGTATGTGCCTGCTGCAGTCCCTCACTGCAGACATTTTCCCCTCTTCACATGAGTGCCTTGATGTTTATCATTGCTATATTTGATTCCACCACCCATCTGGAAAGATCTTTCCTCCCTCTGGCCCTCATAAATAACACAGTCCAGCTCCAACCAAAAGCGGTTGATGGAATCAAGACCTGTTGGCCTTTGGCAATCCTTCCAGGAATTTTTAGGGCTTTCACCAGTCAGGAGGAAAAGCTTTGATGCTTTGGAGTTTGGATTTTATGAAGACCACGTTATAGGGTTCAGCCAACTCACGAAGTGTCAAGTGCAGGGCATTCTTTCATCTCGTCTCTTGAGTGGGAAATCAAGGATGCTCCCACTTATTGCAACCAAAGACTAAGGCGCAGGAAGCATCCTCAAAATGAAAGCTCCTTTCATTTTCTGTGTGTCTCACTTAGCATACTGCCAACTCCCACATTCCCTTCATACTAATTCCTACAGACCTATCTGTCTGCTCTGGAGACTATATCAGATAAGGGGGAGCTGGAAAGCTGCATGCTTCTTCACCCTTTGAGTTTGAAGCTCTATTTTAGGGGCCTCAAGACATCCCTCTCCCACTTCCTGGATGCCTGTTATGAAGACAAGCAAACATATGTTGCACTTTCAAGTTATTCGGATGCCCAAATGAAACCTGTAATCTCAGAAATTCTAACCATGACATGGAAAACCAGGCCAACTGAAAAAAAAAATCCCATGTTCCTTCACCCTTACAGAAAAGAGGAAGGGATGTCAGTGGAGTTTATTACTGCACACAGCAGAAAATTTAGTATTCTCATGTAACTAGTAATAGTTATTCATTATATAGCCCATCATGTAACTAGTAAAATAGCCCACTATCAACTGAATAGTGAGTCGTTATGATGTGATGGTTAAGGTGTTGCCCTGGAACCTGGGAAACACAGTTTCATGTGGACCCTCAGCCATCTACATTGGGACGATTATAAACCAGTCATTCTTCCTCAGATCAATCTACCTTCTAGAGGTATCTTGTGAAGAAAATTAACTGGAAGAAAATTATGTCCATATCTTTGAACTCCTGGATGAAAAGTGGACACACACACACACACACAAAAAAAAGTGGAATATATAAATAACTGGACATTACGACTGAGCAATTTTTTTTCTTGAAGCCACTGAGCTTCACCAAAGATCTCTGACATTTTCACTTTTTTTTTCCATTTAAGCCTAATTCATACCTGGTTCATTCATAGAAGACCACTAGTTCGTTGAGGGACATCTCTTATGCATGAAAGTGGCAATGTTTAAGGTTATCTGTTCCTTTCATGTTCAAGCAAACAGTGCAGAAAAAGAATGCACTTTTAAGAATCAATGGGCCATAAAGGTTCTATTGCCTCTTTGATGTTCAAATTAGAGTCCCTTGCCTGCTTTCCATATGACTGAATAAGATCTTCAGAGATTTAATGGCCAGCTACAACTCTGTGAGTCTACAACTCTATGTAAATGAATATAAGCCCTGTCCCCATTTACAATTAACCACAGCTCAAACATACCCCTTTCTCCCTCTCCCACAAAGTTGTTTTCCTGTCCACAGACAGGTCAGTGAGCTGTCCTAAATGGAACTGATGTATTTTACCAGTTATTTATTTACCAGTATTTTACCAGTTATTCAACCCCAAATATATTGCCAGAGTGTATAAAATCTGGGCAGAGATGGCATATTGTATGCTAATATAGTTTTTTTCAACTTAAGGAAAGTTAAGATAGCTCCACTGAAGAATAAAAAAAGCTAAGATGGCTGCCATGAATGCATGACAAAGGAGGAAAAAAGGGGCTGGAGTTTCAACCACATAGTCATGGCTACCATCTTTACTTTTTCACACACACACATGAACACCCCTTGAGATATGAATCTTGGAGTATATTTTTATTTGTACAAAGTGTTAATGTCATTTTTGCTTGGTTATTTTGGGGGTATGCTGAATTGTACTTCTGCTCAAGGACTACAAGTGCTTATTACCTCCAGTATTTATTGTTTTAGAGCAGTGGTGGGATTCAAATATGTGAACATATTCTCTGTGTGGATGCCGCTTCCAGAAGTACATTCTGGGCCTGGGCAACAAAAAATTAGCTACCGATTCTGCCGAACTGGTGCGAACTGGCTGAATCCCACCAGTTTTAGAGCCTTTTAATTCTCACCATCATAGCCAGTTACCCTTGATGATTCAATGGCACTTCATTTGCCTCTGCAAGCAAAAAACCATTTAAGATGTTAAGCTTGTAAGATTAGATCCTGTGTGTAATAGAAGATCACTGTTAGTGGCCTACAACTTCCTTGATCTTAGAAGACAGGCATTGTGCCTCCAACATTACAGAAATTATTGCAGCTAATATTAGTGCCCTCCCTATAATGCATTAAGCCCATGTTTTGAGAGATAATTCCAAGAGAATGAATCTTCTGGGAAAGAAGTCAAATAAGCCACTTTCCCAGACAAAGAGAACATGTAACCTTTGTGCCTAACCTGGCTTAATAGATGAGATGAGATGAGATGAGATGAGATGAGATGAGATGAGATAACCTTTATTGTCATTTTTTTTACAGTGGGCACAACGACACACATCAAAAATGAAATTTAGTTGCCCGTTCTCAAAATGGATTTGTAATATTTGTAACCCAGGATTCAACTGTGGCGTCCTTGGTGCTCTCTAAGTTTGATTGTTTTCTTGCCACTTGTATACAAACAGAGAGCAAATCCTACTCCCTTCTAGCATTGATGATTATCTAGTTCAGACATGTCAAACTCACGACGTCACGTGACATCACGCAACGTATCGGAGCTTTTCCCCCATTGCCGGCAATAGAGTGGGCACGGTTTCATCGTGACGCGTTCGGCCCACGGGCTGGCAGTTTTGACACCCCTGATCTAGTTGGATAATGAAATGTCTGCAAGAAAACAACCAAACTCAGAGAGCACCAAGGATCCTACTAGTTGAAAATCAAAGCAAAATCTTTCTCCTGGCTACATCTTGGGTGAACCAAAATCAGTCCTTCTAGGTACCCACAATCACCAGATATGCTTCAGTGACACTTTTAAAGTGTTTTCAGGCAGTCTTTCCCAGTCCCTTCTTAGAAAAGCCATGGTTTGAATCAAAGCAGGTCTTCAACTTCCAGGCTTCTAATTCTTCATCCCTGAAATATTCCAGTAATTCAGTAAATATGTGTAAGAAGCAGTTCTATGTAAGCACATTTTAAATGAGAGACAACAAGATATAAAATCATATGCTGATGTATCATCTATGACAGGGTAAATAAAAATAAGGAAAATAAAGTCACAGATTGCTTTAGAGTGTTGGACAAAGTGCCTCATATTTATTATCTCTGCAACAATTCAACATACAGTAGGTTACATTGCTATTCAATGTGTGGTAGATGTAATGAAACTGTTCCCTTTGTGCTTCAAAGCTCTACCTAACAAGGTAAGAACAGGAGGAAGAGATTTCCAATAGTTTAAAGAGCTTGAATAAAAGATAGCTTGAGTCCTTATGGCTGTATTTTCCCTTTAATTAGCTTGTGCAGAAGCATATTTGCATGGGAAGATTTAGAGCATGTGCACAGACTTAATTAAGAAAACAATGCATTCCCTCTTAAGATAATGAATTGGGGATTATGGAAATTTATTATTCTAGATCCTTCCACAGGTTAGCTGAGGTTGAATATCCGATAAACTTTTAAAATACATTAAGGTCAGCAGCTTGGAGGCTGTCAGGAAAGTCACTTGATACCACTCAGCCTAAAATGAATAATTACAAGGGGTGCCTGCAGCTGGCCTTTACCCTACACAAGATATTGGAGAATGACAAGCAGCAGCGACACAGAGGAAGATCCAACTCTCTTAGCTGGGATGAACCTTTATAACAGGGGTCTTCAAACTTGGCCCTTTTATGACTTGTGGACTTCAACTCCCAGAAGTCCTCAGCCAGCATGTTTGAAGACCCCTGCTTTATAACTATGAGTTTGAGCATAACCCAGCCAAAATTGGTTGCAGAGAAGACCTCTTGAAATCAGAGGGATTAAACAGCACATCTATGGCATCAGTCTTACATAAATCCTTAGGATTCCATTTTGTTCTCCAGACCAATATTTACATGAACCCATAGTGAGAAGCAGTTCAAGTATATGGAACTGGGTGTCATCAATATACAGATGATTGTCACACAAGACAGACATTCTTTTGTTCAGCAGAACATCCACTAAAATGATGTGTGGATTAGAGGAGACTATTTGTAGCTCAGGGTTGAACTGAGAGGCCCTTGGTGCTCACTGAGCTTGGATGTTTTCTTGCAGACGTTTCATTACCCAAACTAGGAAACATCATCAGTGCTAGTAAAGAGTGGAGTTTGCTCTCATTTTATAGTCCAGTGGCTTTTCCTACCAATGTTGGTAGAGGAATGGTCTTGGTTGGTTCTTTGGTTGAACTGTTTGCTTTTATTTTTTTTGGCAGTTTCTTGATTGGGCTATTGTTTGCTTCTTGACTGTTAGTCTAATGTTACTTTTGGTGTTGATTTTTGCTCATCTGGGTGTTGATTATTGGTGGGGAGGTGCTTTGATTTTTTGTTCCTTTTTTGGCTTGTTGACTGTCTCTTTTGAATAGTATGTAGATGTTATGTCTGTGCACCTGTTGATGGCTGATTTATCAGAATGCCAGGCTTCCAAACATTCCCTAGCATTTTTGGCTTGGAATAGGATGGTCACCGTTTCCCAGTTGAAACAATGGTTAATAGCTATGTGTTGTGAAATTAGGGGTTTTTCATCATGTCTTCTGACTACTAGTTGGTTTCATTGATGTGTTCTGCAAGTCTTCTGCCTGTGTCCTATGTACTACATAGTGGCTGTTGCAGTACTTACACTGTATGTTGTATATGACTCCTGCTTTTTCTTCAGGAGCTGCTGAGACTTTTAGTTTAATTAGGATGTTTTGGAGGGCTTTAGTTGTTTTGTGTGATATGCTGACACCATGTGGTTGTGATAGTCTGTTGTTGTATGGTAGTGTTATCATTTCACAGCTTGTGTTGGTTATATTATATTGGGTTGAGTGGTCAGGCATTTTTAATGTGGTTGCATCCATTTTGTTGGAAGATGTTGTATAGATGACCTGTTTCCTCCTTCTGATGTTCGGGATCTTGGAGTCAGCAGTGTGCAGCAGCAACCAAAAAAGCTAATACAATCCTGGGTTGTATAAACAGAGGCATAGAATCAAGATTACGCAAAGTATTAGAACCGCTTTATAAAACCCTAGTAAGACCACACCTGGAATACTGCAGCCAATTTTGGTCACTGTTATCACAAAAAAGATGTTGAGAATTTGGAAAAAATTCAGAGAAAAGCAACTAAGATATCAAGGCCTGGAGACTAAAACATATGAAGAACGGCTGCAGGACTTGTGTTTGGCTAGTTTAAAGAAAAGAAGAAATAGGGGAGACATGATAGCAGTGTTCCAGTATCTGAGGGGCTGCCACAAAGAAGAGGGGGTCACGTTATTCACTAAAGCACCAGAGGGAAGGACAAAAACAATGGTTGGAAACTGATCAAAGAGAGAAGCAACCTGGAATTAAGGAGAAACTTCCTGATAGTGAGGACAATTAACCAGTGGAACAGCTTGCCTCCAAAAATCATCACTAGAGATTTTTAAGAGACTAGACAGTCACTTGTCTGAGATGGTATAGGTTCTCCTGCTTGAGCAGGGGGCTGAACTAGAAGACCTCCAAGGTCCCTTCCAATTCTATTCTATTCTATTCTATTCTATTCTATTCTATTCTATTCTATTCTATTCTATTCTAATTCTATTCTATTCTATTCTATTCTATTCTATTCTATTCTATTCTAAATAGTGGTATTACACAGCTTCTCTTGTGGAAGGTTAGGTTGTTGTTTTGGTAGTGGAGTGCTTGGTTGGTGTGGGTGGTTTTTCAATATACTTGTGTTTCTAGTTGCCATCATTGTCTCTGCAGATGAGGATATCCAGGAAGGGTAGCATGTTGTTGTTTTCTTTTTCCTTTGTGAATTTGATTCCTTTGAAGATACTGTTGATGGTTTTGGGTGTGTTCTCTAGCTGGTCCTTTTTTTATTATGACAAAGGTGTCATCTATATACCAGATCCATACTTCGGGTTGTATGCATGGGAGGGCTATCGATTCCAGATGTTGCATGTGTAAATTTTATGCTTAATGGAACAGATTCTTAGGTTGGTATGTTTGATTCATCTTCTGGCATAATTTAAAGTGACCATTGTTTTGTATAAATGATTTGGGACCCAGGTGAAAAGCCACCTCCTTCTTGCTTCTACTTGGATTCATGCTCAATCTTGCATTTCTTGATTTCTGTTCTGCCATCTTTGATTATTCTTTTGATGGGGAAACCACAAGAATATTTCTTCTCTGCAGCAGCACCCAGATTATGGAACTCCCTAATTCAAACTCTATTTGGGAAATGAGTTAATATACTAGATTCTGTTTTAAACCAACTTGATGGGCCACAGATGCTACTTATCTTAAGAACAAAGGCAGAAGCCAAGCATTTGTTCTTGGTCATTGATTGATCAGAGTCATGTGAGTAAGTTTAAGGAATGCCACATTTGCATAAAAATTACAAGTCTAAAGAACAAATTTTCTTGGCATTAGAACCCTATTTGTGTATTTCTTCCGAAAAGTTTAGTGGCTGACAACTAGAATAGGGGTTAATCCCTTCCCAAGATATTTAACCTTATAAATTTTCAATTCTGCACAGCAAGCCCCTAAAACCAAATTCTAGAACCTGTATTAGATTGTGTTATGAGTTGCCTTTATTTACTTCTTGTTCCTTGGGCAGACCTTAGAGTCTATCTTGGTGCTCACTGGGTCTGAATCTCAAAAACCTTGGCCTGGCTTTCTGCATTACAGGACTGATTGTATTATTGATTGAGTAACTGCCTTAGCATCCCAATACCTCAGACAAAATAGTTTCTATATTCAATGGAGGAGAAATAGCCTCCCTTCCAGATGTTCAAGGCCAGGCTCACAGTGTGGAAAGTTAGGTGAACTAACTATCCAAGTACTTCATTCTTGACATATTTATCCCTTGAATACAGAAATAGAGTAGATCCTTACTGTGATGATCCAAACAAGCAAAAGAAAATCTCAGTAGCTTTAAATGGCTCCTGCTTTGCAAATATGGTAATTACACCCTGTTATTTGCCACTTCCCACTTACCCTGGAATGATAAGCACATTGTTCAAATGCAATAAGTGAGAGAATTAAGTAAGGTGATTCAGTCAACAAGGTTAAGAGAAATCATTACACATGATATTGCCACTAAACTAAAGACTGTTTTTTGGAAGAGGGTGGTTCAGTATATACTTTTCATTTTAAAAAAGCCTTTGGCTCAAGGCAATCATTTGTTTAACATGCACAAAAATCTGTCTTTAACATGCTGTGGGGGAAGGGGAGTACACTTCAAAGGCATGTTTTCTGGTTTCGGGCATTACAGTTTAGGAACTGCAGACGCCTTTCCAAACAAGGGGAAGAAAACAACCCCACACCAAATGAACTCTTGAGAAACAGGCAATGTGTGTGCAGAATTTGGAAGGCTCTCAACTGTAAGAGGAGATGCTTGCAGCTTTAGGTGGTATAACTGGGAAAATAAATCAGAATCAGAATAGAGCTGGAAGGGACCTTGGAGGTCTTCTAGTTCAGCCCCCTGCTCAAGCAGGAGATCCTATACTATTTCAGACAGGTGGCTGTCCAGTCTCTTCTTAAAAATCTCCAGTGATGAAGCACCCACAACATCTGAAGGCAAGCTGTTCCACTGGTTAATTGTCCTCGTTGTTAGGAAGTTTCTCTTTAATTCCAGGTTGCTTCTCTCCTTGATTAGTTTCCATCCATTGTTTCTTGTCTTGCCTTCTGGTGCTTTGGAAAATAAGTTGACCCCTTCTTCTTTGTGGCAGCCCCTCAAACACTGGAATACTGCTATCATGTCACCCCTAGTCCTTCTTTTCTCTAGACTAGCCAAACCCAAATCCTGCAACTGTTCTTCATATGTTTTTTGTCTCCAGGCCCTTAATGATCTTAGTTGCTCTTCTTTGCACTTTTTCCAAAGTCTCAACATTTTTTCTGTAATGTGGTGACCAAAACTGGATGCAATATTCCAGGTGTGGTCTTACTAAGGATTTATAAAGCAGTACTATTACTGATTTTGATTCTATGCCTGTTTATATAACCAAGGATTGTATTAATCTTTTTGGCTACTGCCACACACTGCTGGCTCATGTTTAAGTGATTGTCCACTAGGACTCCAAGGTCCCACTCAGTTACCATTTTTCAGACAGGTTTCACCTAATCTGTACTTGTACGTTTGGTTTTTCCTGCCTAGGTATAAAACCTTGCTTTTCTCCATATTAAATTTCATGTTGCTGGTTAGGGCCCATTGTTCAAGACTGTCAAGATCTTTTTGGATCCTGAGCTTTCTTCTGGGGTGTTGGCTATTCCTGCCAGCTTAGTGTCATTTGCAAATTTGATGAGTTCCCCTTCTAGTCCCTCATTTAAGTCATTTATGAAGATATTGAAGAGTACAGGGCCTGAGCGAACCCTACTGCATACTTCCCTCCATGTAGATGTAGTACCATTAAGGACTACTCGCTGAGTATGGTTTGTGAGCCAGTTATAAATCCATCTGGTGGTGATGCTGTCTATCCCACATTTTTCTAGTTTTCTAAGAAGTAGGTTGTGGTCTACATTGTTGAATGCCTTGCTATGTCCACAGCATTTCACTGATCTACTAATTTAGTCACTCTGTCAAAGAATGAAATAAGATTGGTTTGGTGTGATCTTTTTTAACAAACCCGTGCTGGCTACTACTGGTAGTTTTAACTTTAGTTGTTTCTAGATGTTCACAGATCAGTTTTTTTATTATTTTTTCCAGTATCTTCCCACGTATTGATGTTAGGCTGATTGGTTTGTAATTTTCTGGTTCTGTTTTTTTGTGTGTGTATGTGGTTGTTTTTTTGAAGATGGGAACCACATCAGCTCTTTTCCATTCTTCTAGTAGTTCCCCAGTGCTCCAAGTTTTTTTAAAGATATGGTACAATGGTTCTGAGATAACATCAGTCAGCTCCTTCAGAACTCTGGGATGTAATCCATCAGGTCCCGGTGATTTATATTCATCAAGATCAGACAGGTGCTCTCTTAGCATTTTCTTCCTTATTTTAATTTTTATTTCTAGTCTGTCTTTTACTGTTATATTTTTGATAGGTTGGTCTATAGTTTCTTTTTGCGTGAAGACTGATGCAAAGAATAAGTTAAGCAGCTCTGCTTTCTCTTATGGATATCAACATGAATTCTCATATATACTCATTCTTTCTAGGGGAAGACCAATTTGTTCAGAACATTGCCTCAAAAACATTGATTAATGAAAATTATTAATCAGTACTGAGGCTTCAAAAATGAACAATTATAATCTAGACTGTCCTTCAGTAAATGAAGCCCAGAACGCTCCTAAATGCCTCTCATAGCAAAAGACCTTTAACGGGGCTTTGGAAGGGTTATGTCAAGATCATGTAGTGAAGAATATGTGCAACGTCTGCCCCACCACTGATTTGCTTTCAGAAACATCTCATATAATCAAGCAGCCCAATCAGCTTTTGGATCTGGAACCCGGAACAGTGGTGGTCTTTTATCACCCAAAGCAGCAGCCTAAGAAAGCTTTTGCCAGGAAAGTGATAGTTTGTCTTTATTAGCCTTCCTGGTTGCTGCCCATCTCCCCTATCAAATTTCTGGGCTTTTTTTTTTGATAAAAATATAATTTAAGAGAAGGTTCAGAAAGAAGTACACAGAGGGAACAGTATGAACAACCATCCTGAATAACAACAAAGGGTGTTTTATTGGAGGGGAAAACAAATCTCTGCTTCCCAACGTGAAAAAGATTCCATTTTGGGTTTACTATCAATGTGGTTCTTAACATCCCATTTGAAAAATCGCTTTTTATTTCTATTGCTATTCCTAGTCAGAAGCTTTCCTAAGTCAGTGAACTTTGCACTGCATTTGCATTTCCCACTTCATGATGTAACACATCAAGTAAATTTTTACTTCCAGACTGTCCCAGACACCACTGTAGGTCATTTCTTAACTATTTCAGCTAAAGAAGAACCACATTAGCTGTTCCAAGGAGCTGGAACCAGTGAATGATGAAAGAGACTGAGAACATAAAGAATTGGGAGTTGCCTATACTGTTTATGTGCTAATTCCCATAGGCGTATGCCTCACTAGATGGGTCATCACTTAACATCTTCTGCTGGTGCATATATGCTATTTCCATCCATATATAATGTCTTGGGAATATAGGTATCAAGATAGGAATCACCATAATTTTTCAAGGATGTGTGCTTAGAACACATCTTTGAGTGAAAAATCTCAAACATTTCAAAACTTCCTTTTTTTAATCCCACCCATGCCTTGCGCCAAATCAAGAGTACATAGCACCCTTAGGCCACATTGACTGATGGTGCTCCCTTTTGCCAATACATTGCCCTAGACCAGTGCCTGCCTGGCCTTAGCCTAAAGCTGGCCCTGCCCATACCTAACAGGAAATGTACTACAAAAGGTCATAAAAAATTGGCCCTGCATTATTTTATTCCTAGAACGGAGTCAGAAAAAAACTAAAATGTTAGAAAGTATGATTTGCCAATTGAGGAAATGAATGAAGTGCTGAACTTCAGAAGGCACAAGCCGCCCCCGATCAAATAATGTGCAGTTCCCAACCTGATTTCAGAATCTTTTTATTGGCCTGTTCTTTTCTGAAAATTCTTCTGTCTCTTTATTTGTGTCAGCCCTTTGAGGTAGTCCAGACAGAAATCAAAATATGAGTATTACTATCAGACCACTATTTAGATTGCAGCTCTTCCTCCTGTCTCCCAAGGTTATTCTCATATCCCATTACATTATCAGAGTGATCTCTGCTAGCTTAGATATCATAAGATACCATAAGAAATCTCTAATTTACTGCAGACTGACTTCAGAGTATTCTCTGAATCACTGGAAATGCTGCCTTAGTCTTCAGTGCTGAATGATGCATTTACACCCAGCCTTTTGATAAGGAGACTAAGTTCTACCCAGAGGGAAGGTTCATGCCTTTGACTGCTGCATAGAAGCCATCCCTACAATTTCTGTAATCTTCTGGGGTTGATCACTGAACTTGATGAACACAAAAATTACAAGATCTCTTTTACCTGATGACATAACCGGATCAAGTGCTGTTTCGAATACTCTTTGCTTGAGATGAGGCCTTTGGTGCAGTCTATGAGGTGTTGGATACAGTTCAGAAGATGTTTGGGGGTTGAGCACATTGCCAATCTCATTTGCTGAAACTTTGGTATGTGCTGGCAGGTTTCTGCTTTGAGAGTCATTCCTATTAAGAGCATCAGAAGATATGTAATTATGGTGCAGTAAGACATACAGAGCAGACACCTCCCTAATTGGCTGGAATATAGTAAAGGGGAGAATTAGACTTCCAAGATTCTGCTATTCTAGCCAATTTCATGAAAAGTAGTTTTATCCTTCCTGTGGTGTTGATTCCCTGGTCTGGACTGCATAGTAGGGCTGACAGAAATGTATCTGGTTTATAATTCTGGGTTTTGTGTTTTTGTGAACATATTTGCCAAGCTGTGACATTTTAAAACTAAGCTGATGTTTGTGTTGATTAGTTTGGAACACTTGCTGGGGCTAACCAGGGGACTACACAAAACCATGACCCAGTATGGCCTAGTGGTTAAGGCACCAAGCTAGAAAGCAGGAGACTGTGAGTTCTAGTCCCAATTAGCCATGAAAACCAGCTGGGTGATTTTGAGCCAGTCCTCTCTCTCAGTCCAACTCACCTCACAGGGTTGTTGTGGCGGGGAAAATAAGAGGAGGAAGGTGTGTTGGATATGTTACCCGCCTTGAGTTATTTGTAAAAACGATCAGGCAGGATACAAATAAATAAATCTGTCCATTCTGAGCAAAATTGTGTTGAAATACTGAACATCATGTCCCTTGATCACACATGAGATCAATCAAATGTAAATAAATGTATACCATGCACGCAAAACTGCATCGCTTTTATTTTGAAGGCGGCTACTATTTGTTTTTTCAATTTACGTATATGCATGCATGCTTGTGTGCCTACACACTTTCACAGCCCTACTGCCTCAGCCCTCCACAACAGTCCCAGCTTCTCATGTGGCCCGTTGGGAAAATTAATTGCCCACCCCGTCTTAGAGCTTAAAGAAAGTGAAGCTAAGTCTAGCTCAGCTCCTGGTAGTGGCAGCAGTATAGAAATGATCTGCCAAGAAGGGTTTTCTGGGTTTTTTAGTTCCCTAATTGAGCTTCTGAGTCCTTCCATCCAAGTCCTAATTAGACCCTGAACCATGCTTAGCTTCTGAATCCAGCCAGGTGCTGCCACCTATTGCAGGTATCCCAGACTCCTAGATAAAAATAAATAAAAATAAATAAGTTACTTTCCCCCTCACTGCTTATCTTCTTTTGCCCATCAGAGGCCATCTTCCTCCACCTCTGCACTGTCTCTCCAACCTCCTGCCTTCACTACACCAATTATAGCTGAGTGCTCCCCTATAATTCTGATCAGCCACCGTCTTTAATGCATTGGCTGTGGGGTCTCGTACAATCCTGCTCTAATTTTGCTAGAGGCCTTTGTATCAAAGGCTTGAGCTGTGTGAAAGGTGATTTAGCAGAGATGGAGCCAGTGATTATGCTCAAAGGAACTGCTGCAGCCCCACCACGAGGGACCCTGCAGCTCTGAGATAGGGGGCCCTTATCATATTTTCTATTTCCAGATAAGATTATGTTTCCTTTTTCACCCACCTTCCTGAATCTTCCTGATAACAACTGGGGGCCAGTTTAATAACGAAGGCTTAAATAACGGATGGGTCAAGGCGTAACAGTTGGGGCAAACCCAGTAGAGAGAGGATGAGGGGGTTGGCAGGGAGAGCCTACCTACTGGTTTAAACCACAAAGCAAGAGCAAAACAAGGGAAAATACAGACCGCCATTGCAGCGTTAGGGCAAGAAGAACAGCAGCTGAACATGTGCAGCCAACAAGCCTGTGGTTTGTCATCAAAAATTTCACCAATAGTTTGTATGCCTAGGCTGTGATCAAACAGGGAAAACCTGGTCCACATAGCATGAAGTGCAAGCTCAAAACTGAAGGTTAGCTTCTCAAAGAGTTTTGTAATTCTCCCACATACAAATGCTGACACAAGCTGCAGCCCTTTGAAGGAAACTGAAGATGCAAAATATTGGAAAGGAGGGAAGATCCCAGTTTGAGCAAAATGTCTGAAAGACCCGCTGCCTTGCAGCGGAACTGAGCAAATGTACTTATCTGTGAATTTCCACAGATAAAAAGGAAGCCTGCAGAATTCACATTTTAAGCCCTTGAAAATCAATGGTGATAAAGTATATGTTGCTTTTGTTCCAAAGAGCAAATGGGTTGATGCATGGACAAGTTATTCCTTTTCAGCCTCAAAATCAATAGTGTGGTGAATTAGTAGAGTTGGAGGATTCATGACTGTGCTGTGCAGAGAATATCTTTGCTACCCTGGTTCCATCTCCAATTCTACTCACTACAATAATTTGCTTCCTAAAACCCGTCCACACTGGCCCTCTAAAGCAGGGGTCCCCAACCCCCGGTCCGTGGACCGGCACTGGGCCATGGCATGCCAGAAACCAGTCCGCGCAAACGAGCAAAAGCCCCATCCACGGGGTGCAGGCAGTACATGAAACCAGGCCCCCTCCGGCCTGCAGAAAAACCTCTCTCCACAGAACCGGTCCCTGATGCTCAAAAGGTTGGGGACCCCTGCTCTAAAGGAGCAACCATTTGTAAATAAGGCTCTCTACTGTAGTTGGCAAACATAATTCCTGCTGGTAGTTGCTCAGGTTCCAACAATAACTACATGAAGCAGGTCTCCATAGAATTCAACATACTATTCAAAAACACCTTCCTACCCTGTCCTTTCAAAAGGAGGCCATATTTATGCATGGATACTGTTGAGAAATACTCATTTATCTGAAATGACCGTTTGGATTGTCCAAAACCAACGTGTATAGAGACCCTCCCAAACATTTACAATTCTGGACCATAGGCTGTGCTAGCAGTTCTTGATGGGGAGGTAACTCCAAACTTCCAAAGGGCACCAAGCTGCCTCTTTCTGCCTTAGTTTAGCTCTCATAACACATTCCTTGCCCTTCAGCTGGCTGCTAATCAAATATTCAATTATTTTAGGCATCTTTTGCTGTGTCTTATAATCCAGCAGGTCAGTGTTCCAACTCAAACTGTATTCCAGATTACTATTCAAAATTGGCATCCAGAGAGTTAAGCAAAATCTTCCAACAGGAGTTAGGACATAGGAACCAGCCCCATCCAATTTGGTAAAGCAAGCAGATGGCAGCTTAATGTCAAGCTTTTGGTAATAAAGTCTATTTGAAGACTCTCAGTGAAAAGTGTGTTCCTAATAAAGGGTAACATTTCATGGTCATTATGTGATACACTTAACTTTAAAAGGAACAAAAATGCTGAGAAAGTCATTTTCTGAAAAGGATTCTCAGATTTCATTACTATGGGTCAAGAGCCTGGGGAGAAGAATTAAAGAAAAATACGAACTTGTGCACAAATTAATTAAAGATATTTCCCTTAATAAATTGTCCCTGTATCCCAAGGCAGGGCCTTTACTCTAAAAAATGTGGTAATATTCAAGCTGTGGGTTTTTTTCCACAAGGCAAACAGATCAACAGTGTTTAAAATCAAATGGATGGAGCAATGATTTGAGAGATTTTTCTTCTTCTTCTTCAAGACTATAGAAAATATGCAGAATTTTAACATCTGGGGGAAGGGAAAGAATGCCCCAATATTTCCTCACAGAAAAACCCACCATGGTGACCTTTCCAGAATTTTTTTTTTATTTCTCCAAACAAGCTTTTGTTCTTTAACTCCCAATCAGAAATGTCAAAGATTTTGTTCCCTTTTAATGGAGGGCTAGCACCAAAGGTTGTAATCAGAGTCAAAGTCTGTACTGGGAAGGATAGCATAAAAAGAAAATAATGGAAACAATGATTGAAATCACCATTGATAGTTCTGGGCCTAATATATTAGGTTATATGTTAAAGATCTCCGATCAGCAAAACGGAACCAACCTTTAAACACAAGCTGTCCAAAACCGCTAGTCAGTGGAAATCTGAATGAAAACTTTGCTCCCTAATTAACTTTCAGCGTGAGCTGAAATAAGTCCAGCTACCACCTTTCCATTTTTCAAAGAAATAAATCAAAAGAAAGACTTAGCTATGCTGCTCAGCCCAAGAATGCCAGACTCTTTCTTGCAGGTCATAATACTTATTAATCTCTTTCTTTACCAACTTGATGTTTTTAGGCAGCAAAGTGATTTGCAGGTACCCTCCTGTACCATATCCATGCATGGGAGGGAAACCTTGGCTGAAAGGAAGGGTTGAGGTCGCAATCTGACCTACACCTACCAGGGAATAAATCCTATCAAATGCAGTAGGACTTATTTCCTACTTGCAGGTTGCAACTTGCCTGGGAAACTTGCAGTAACTTGAAGTTATATCTGTCTGACTGATTTATCAAGCCCTTGAGATTACTCTTATGAAAGGTGAGTAAAGTCCTAGAAAGTGACCACTTCAATGCACTTATTATTACGTGTTAAATAAAATATTACCAATCTGCCTTATATTCAGAAATCTCAGCAAAGGCAAATAACAGGAAATAACCGCTAAAACACAGTTAAATTATGATCAATAAAGACTATTTGCTAGGTCTTAGCATGCCATCAAATTTTAACTTATGTGATCCCTTCAGAAAGGCCATTCTATAACTGGAAACATAATTCTCAAATTGTTCTGTTTTATATTTCCAGTTAAAGCACTATTCTCAATGGGGCAAAACTGTTGAAGGGCTAGTCTAGTGAGATATCTTAATACCCAGCAAGTTGCTTGGAGGGACAAATCTCCCTTCAGTTTTCAAAATCTTAAACTAGTTAATGCTCTAGACATCATCACTAACATTTCTGGATTTTGAACTGGAAGTAAATAGAAAGGCACTGATTTGACATTGTTGTAAAGTGATACAAGCAATTATGTGTGTGGCAGAACACATTTGCATGTCTGCTTCGCAAGTTGCATCAGCTACCAATTTGTGTCCATGTTCAATTCAAGGTACCAGTTTTGACCTTTAAAGCCCTTCATGGCATGGGACTGAATTATTTGAGGAACCGTCTCTCCCTAATTTCATTTGCCCATCCCACCAGATCTAGCAGAGAGGGTATATTACAGATTCCGTTAACTACATTTGGCAGGCCCGAAGCAGTGGGCCTTTGCTGCTTAGCACCCGCCCTGTAGAATCTTCTCCTCCCCCCCCCCCCCCAGGTGAGGTTGGCCTCATCTTTTTCTAAGCTTCCAAAGGTTCCTTAAGACTTAGTTATGCCAGCAAGTCTTAAGCCCCCAGGGGATGGGCGAATTAGAGAGGTGACTCCACTGTTTTAACATCCCTTTGTCTATTATTCTTCGCTTTAGTTTAGTTTTTAAACATTTTTAATGCATTTATTAACTCTTTTTAGTTCTTTGAATGCTGCCAGAGTCACTTGTTTGTGCAATGGGCACACTCTTGTATAATTTGGTTAGATAGATTAGATAGATTAGATAGATAGATAGATAGATAGATAGATAGATAGATAGATAGATAGATAGATAGATAGATAGATAGATAGATAGATAGATAGATAGATAGATAGATAGATAGATAGATAGATAGATAGATAGATAGATAGATAGATAGATAGATAGATAGATGAAAGAAAAAGAAAGAAAGAAAGAGAGAAAGAAAGAAAGAAAGAGAAAGAAAGAAAGAAAGAAAGAAAGAAAGAAAGAAAGAAAGAAAGAAAGAAAGAAAGAAAGAAAGAAAGAAAGAAAGAAAGAAAGAAAGAAAGAAAGAAAGGAAGGAAGAAAGGAAGGAAGAAAGAAAGAAAGAAAGAAAAGGCAAATAAGCAAGCACAGTCTGACCTTTCGTCAGGGAGAAGATAACTCTGTTCAAAGCAGGTTATTTGCTCAAGTTCCAATTTGGGAACTGCTAGTCCACAGAGACCATCCACCCAGCTCCAGACCCTGCATACGAAGGGCAATGTTAGCAAGTGAGATATTAGCAAAAAGGAGCCCTATTTCAGAAGACCAGTCTGTCATTCACCATCCCTGGATAACTCCAATTAAGCAATCTCATTCCCCTTTCCCCACTCTTCTCCCCATCCCTGGCCCCTGCAGACACACACATCTCCAGTTAAATCTTATTAGTCATGGAAGCCTACATGTGGTGAGAAGGACTAATTCAAGCATCTTGTCTGCTTCCTTAGGCTGCAACAATTAAAACTGATACCCCAAACTCTGACTTTGGCAGTGCTTCAGACAGCATCTCTGATGCTTACATAATTGCTGCATGCAAAGTTATAGGATGATAAACAAGTTTCTTTTTAAAGCACTTAACAAATTGATCCAGACATTAACTGAGAATTCAATTTCTGAGCCAGATCTCCTGCTTGCCAAACAATTCTTCTGGATAACATCTTGAAGAAGCAACAGAGACAAGAAATAAGGGCTTTAAAAAAACATTCTTACTTCCAAGAGAAGGCAGACAATGTGCTCTCCCATGAGTTTTGTCAAACTTGCTCCTTAAGTTGTACCACTCAGACTTGGCTCTTGACAACCTTACTTCATTTTGCAGAGAATTGCCCTTCAAGGTGCTCTAAATAGCTGCTATCAAGTGGGACAACTGTGGCCCCTTCTTGTCTATTGGGAAAAGCAAAGCACAGAGGAAGATCTTTGAAGCAAGAACTCCCTGGTGACCCAGCTTAGCTCTCATCTTTCCTAATGGGAAATGGGAAACAATGCTCAGATGAGGGGACCAGACACAGAGGGCTTTAGGAAGGGAGGACTCACTTTAGGTTTTGAGGGTTAGATGGCGAGGCCTGTCCCTCCAGTGGAGGTTGGACCTGTGCTCAACAGCACCTGCACTCAAGCTTGTGCACTGCAGCATGCCAGAAGAAAGCAAAACAAGAAGTCTGTCATCTCCTTCCCTGGGACGCTTTTCCATTTTCTGAGTGTTAATTTTCTTAAGGTTTTTCTCTCTCTCCCTGAAGCTGTGTGTTGCCTCCTCCAGCCTTACAGGACATGCTTCCCTTCCCTTGCTAAAAAAGAATAATAATCAAAAGCACCAAACAGAGGTAAAATTCTCCCCTGCAGCCAATCTATTGTTTGTTCCTCCACTACATTGATTAGAATATACTGGCTCCAAGTAGGATAGATGGAACAGATGGTCTTTGACCAGGCTTGGGCCACAAGCATCATTTGGCTGCTAGCAGGGACCAGGGGAGAAATCCAAACCCTCAATTCAAACAATTCTGGGACAGTTGAATGGCTGTTTGATTGGCAAAAGACTTAGGACTGAAGACTCACAACCCCTCCCCCAAGAATGATCTTCCTAAAACAGGCTAAGCTTTGTAATTTATTTTCAACCCCATCAACCAGAAATTCACCAATGAAGTGCAACCCATGAATGAAAGAAAACCCTTGTGAAGCAAGTCAAGGGTCCTGCTTCTGAAAATGGCTAGATAAATGCTTCAGATACTTGTCTATGGAGATTCTCAGTCATCCCAGTCAAGATTGACCCAAAAGTGCTTTCTCAAAAGGCAACTGGAGAAGAAGAAGAACTGAGGAAGTTTCCTGGATGAGAAGCAAAACATCTTCAAGGGGGAAAAAAGTCCAGTTGCCTTTTGAAAAAGCACCTTTGGGGCTCCAAATTACCCTGTATTTGGCTCCCATCTTCTGATATTCAAAGGTACACTTCTGCTAAACATGGAAGCTCCATTCACCTGACATGACAAATAGGTGGATCTGGCCCCTTTACAATCAACTGTCTCTCCTCAACATCTGGTGCTCAAAGACCTTAAAGTCAAGAACAAGAGTCGTCCTTACTTGTTATGCATCAGCTTGGCTTCAACTGGCCCTCCCTGCTTCTCACACTAACGAGAGCTGAAACGGAAGGAAACTACTTTAAGTCTTGCTTTTCTTTCTCCCCCCCCCCACCCATGCCTCCTCCTTTACTTCCCAGCCCCCCAACTTAAATTTCACAGGCACCTGAATCTGATCACTGCTTCCTCCGTCCAGTGTAAAGTTTAGTCTGAGACAGAGCGCATACCACAACGAGTTGGGATAATATTAATGTATAGTATTCAAAGCCCCAGGGCCTGTATGTTTCATTAATTTCCTCCCCATTAAAGTAAAACGAGGATATCCTGTAGAGAATTGCAGTGAACCGTTTGGACTGCAAAACTCGTCTTGACCTTGCTAAGAAAAACACACAGACGTGGGGTGGGGGGGGAAGAGAGAGGGGGAGAGAGAAAACGCAGCTGATGGCAAACGTAAAGCCGCCGAAATGAAATACACTCAGGCCTTGCTCACCCCCATTTGCAGTAGTACTACTGTGCAAATATTTAGCTTAACGGGATAGGAAGAGCTGGGCATGAAAAAAATACCTACAGATTTATTTGTTTAAATTGTGAAACATTTCCCGTCAATTCTTCCCAGTGCGTTCATCTCAGGCACAGTGCCTACTCTGAGAACCAAGCAGGTCGGGGACAAAGGTTATAAATGTCTACTAAAAACTATTCTTTAAAATGCAGCTTACGACTGAATTTATTTTATCATCCATCTATCGACCTGTAAGGAAGAACCAGCCACTGCCACACGGGTCAGGCACATCAAGCTCCAAGGCTGAGTAAACCACCATTTCCAAGTGAAGCTTGGCAATCAAAAGTTAGCCAAGATGTTGTAGCTGTGGCAGTTTCCTCCTCGACTCCCCCGCCTCCCGCCCACCCGCCACCCTTAGCTTGGAGGTGTAATGGAGGCCTGCCAACTCAAAAATCTGTTTCCTTCTCTGGCTGGAGAGACCCGGAGGGCTTTACAGGGTAAGGCTGGGGCCTCTGTCAGATTTCCTTTGCATCTCAATGGTTTGTCCACAACCTGACCTCCCACTAAGATTAAGGAAAATACCTTGTCCATTGAAAGCCCAAACTTTCAAATGCTTCGACTACCAAAAATTATATTCTGAGACTTACTCAAGAAATCAGGGGTATTTTATTCTGGTTGTACTGATCCAGACAACATGCCACTGTCACCAACAAACTTGTTTCTAACTAATTCAGCATTTCTCATAACCCACGGAAAAGAGAACAAGCAGCACCGAGCAAATGAAGCAATGGTAGTGTTCTGAAATTGGGTGCTTTTTTGAATCAGCTCCAGTTCATCGGGTTTATGCAATAGGTCAAATTATAAACTATAGTTTTCATGCCACAGAATTCGTAGAACATTTATAGCTGAACTTAACAAACCATATTAAGACTACGTGTATGTGTGAGTTCGGCCTAGAACCCAGTTCACACATCTCACCCAATCCTAAATGTTTAATAATTTGTCACCAAATCAGCCAGAATTCACTGGGTTCAGACAACATCCATACAACCCACTAGTTTTCTATTAAAAGTTCTATCTTAAAGTTCCACCATATATTTTACATTATTAGTAAACTTTCCACAAAGGTAGCCTTGTTCATCTACTTGTTCTATGTTTTCCACTGTGTATTATAACTTGCTATTTATTGTTCATTCCATTTTCCTGTAAAACATAACTACTTTGATGTTTTTAATACATTTACTTTCATCTCCTACAGTCTACCTAACATTTGCTTCAAATCATTCAGATTCTCAGTCAAGAGTCTGAGGTTCTGCATTCAAAAATACACAAGTTTGTGTCCTCACCCACCCACCTACCATCATCAAAAGTATTCCTTACACATCCAAAAATGCAAACAGGGTGACATTGCACCCCCTTATCATACCTTTTGTTGAACTTGTTACCAAGCTTTCAATTCCTTCTCATATTCCTTATTTCTATCAAATAATCTTATTGCATTTAGTAACCAACTTTCAGATCCATATTCATGCAGAACCTTCCATAATTCAAACTTCTCTCACACATTCATATATTTCTGAATGGACTGTCCAGCATAAGACTGCACTATACCTCCCAAGTTTTGTACCTTGTTACCTTGTTATCCATTCTATCAGAATCTTGCCAAACATCTTTTCAGACATACTTAATGAACCAATTCCCCAATAGTTTTGGTATTTATTCTTGCTACATTTCCCTTTTATAGCATTTGTCCAATTGTGAGACAGATTCAGTTTTTATCAATACCATAAAGTGACATAGCTGCTTCATAATCCAACCATAGTCATAGTTTGTTTATCTAGTTATAACCCCTCCATTTGCAGCCTTGCCATTTTAAACATTGTCCTCTTTTCACATAGCAGTCTCTCTCTCTCAAACACACACACACACATACAAAACAAGGGCAATCTATTATTTGCACCCTTCAGATATCTGGCTTATATGTCTCTTCATCCTGGTCAACAGGTTCAATGAAAATTGCATCTGAAGGAACCCATTTTGAGGGATTTTAAAAACTGGAGCTGGTAACACCAGAGAGAAGCGTGACTAGCCTTGAACCAGTTTCTGATTATATGACAGCTGTCATCAACATTTGAGGTGAGGTTCACACTCAGTATGAAGTGGCCATCTGCAGAATGTCCTCTGGTGTGTTCCTTGGTAGGCACCAACATCTTGTACCATTTTTAGCAACGGTTTTGGATTTTGCTATTTTTTCCAAAGACCATAGAGCAGGCCTCATTGGGCCTGGCCTCAAGGTTCCAGCATCAGCTTAATGATGCTATTGATAATACTTGGCCTAATTCACTGTTTCCCAAACTTGGCCCTTCTCAGTGTGCCGACTTCAAGTCCCAGAATTCCACAGCCAGCATGGCTATCGAATGAAATCTGGATAATGAAGTCCATATACCTGGAAATCACCAAAGTTGAGAAACACTGGCCTAATTGGAGGCACAATGATAATTCTTCAGAAATTTTGCAACATCTTCCAATAAAGCACAGGGGGGGAAAATCGCACCTTAAGATGTACTTCTTAACTTCCATTTGCAAGGTACTATTGAGAGAGAGTCGTAAAGATGACACACGTCCTGCTAAGGTTTCTTCCCAGCTGTAATGAAGCAGCAGCAGGTGATGCCACCCAGGTAGAGTTCGTAATAACTGTATATAATTTCTCCCTTCCAATAGCGAGGCCTTATCTGGAATCTTCTTCTGAACTTCATCTATCCTTTCCCCCCCCCTTATGTTGATGTTGCTATTCTGATCACTCTTTCCTGTGTGTCTGAACTGCATTCAGATGGCTCCTAATATTCCTGCCATCTGCTTGCTGAGACATACAAGGGAGGATGGAGAATAAAAAGAGTAAAATAACTACCAAGAAGTAGTTTTCCAAAGTAACCATGGAACCCAGAGAAACTGTGCTGCTGTCACTCCTACCCATCCTCTCCCCTTTTCTCCTCCTGACCTGAACTTGTGTCATGCATACTTGAGAGGCTGCACGTTGCGCAGCAGGACAGACTTGGGTCTGGTTTCAATTATGGCTGATGTTTTTTTTAGTTGCAGTCAGCTATTACAAGCCAATACAAGAGGACTCTTTGCAAAGTCTTTCCAACTGGAGTTCCCACTCTCAGGTTCATCCACAAGCTGCTCTTCGAAGAAAGCCTCAAAACTGAACTGTGCATTCCCAAGAGACCCATTTATGATCACACATACACATTTCGGAAATAATTTTATTATGCCAATTATTATTATGCTAATTAACAAAACGAAAGTGGAAATAGATACGACAGTATTAATCAACCATGTTGATGAAATACTTAATACTTAATCATCATTATCATTTTAAAGAAACCGGGAGGGGGGAATGAAATATTAAGATATAAACAGAACATCCTCCCAAGCTTTGATCAGATCATTTGAAAGTTTTATTCTCCTTGTCCCTTCACACACAATTCAAATGTGCTATTCTAAGGTAATAGCAGAACAGAAAATAGGGCATGACAAAGGAATCCTTCATATTTTGAGGTCCTTTCCTAATATTATGGTATCCCTAAGCATCAACCAAAGCATTTCTTAGCCTTTTAATCACCATTTAAGAGAAGAACTAGATTGGCATATTAGGACCTATTATGAAGCCGACTCCATATCATTACCCAACCTCTTTTTTCCAAGGTCAAGGTGCATGATGCATTGTATCTGCAATGTGCAACTGGCTCAGTTATTTTAAAAAGCTTTACTGGAGGAGCAAAGTTTGAGTCCATGTGGGGAACCCCAAACCTTCTACACCACACTTCATTTTGGAAATCCCCGTTCCGCAAGCAAATTAAATGTCACAAAGAAATAAAAAAAAATATCTACTGCTGATGTTTTTCTATGCCACAACACAGTTGTTCTAGATCAGGGGTGTCAAACTCGCTGTGTCACATGACATGTCGCGACGTATTGCGACTTTTTCCCCTTGCCGGAGCTGGGCTGGCCGCAGCTTCTGCGTGACGCATCCAGTTTGACACCTGTGTTCTAGATCAGTGGTTCTTAACCTGGGCGATATCGCCCCCCAGGGGGCGATTTCATTTTTCAGGGGGGTGATGGAACGAAAAGGGGCGATGCGGGGGCGAAGGAATGAAAAGGGGGCGATATGGGGGCGATGGAGCGAGACGTTTTGGGGACACTTTTGAGACTTTTTCGTACAGTGAATCGCTGTATATCTGTCATACAAAAACATCAGATCGCTCGCTATTAGTGGATTGAATTGTGTTTTCAAATGTTCCTCCAGCTAGCTTCAGTACAGAACACCGTACATATGTGAATACGCATCGCTTATCTTCATGCGCCTTGCGCAGCAGCCTCTACCCATACAGTGGCGCGCCATTGGCCAGAATGGGCAGTGATGGAGGGGGGAGCGCTTCTTTCGAAACATCGCATGCTGAGTGGCTGTCCCCTGTGACATTATATTTTCTTTGTGTTTTTTTAATCCTTTTTACAGTGTGCGTGACTATATATACTTTCCTCGAATCTTAATTTAGTTTCAGAGTTTTCGTCTTGAAATTCTTAGTTTTTCTTTTCGGGCATTTCACTTTCTTGCAATTGAATTTTGTTTTCAGTGGTCATTACATTTAAGTGTCTTGAATAAATAAGATAATAATGAAATACATGATTCACGAAGTTTGGGAATAAAGTGACGGGTGGCACCAAAATTTTTCACACAGTTGAGATATGGGAAAAAGACTGGAAATAAATTATTTGCATCAATATGTCCTGATGACAATTTTAAAGAAAACAAAAAAAGTGTTTGCATAAATTGAAGAATTATTTCCTATGTTGTGATTGAGAGGTTATGTTGGGGGAGGGGGGCGATGACAACTTCCTCATTGGCTCAAGGGGGCGATTCGTTCAAAAAGGTTAAGAACCACTGTTCTAGATCACTACATCTCAAGGTCTCTATGTCTATATATTGCTAATTTATGATGCTGCATTCCATCAGTTTTTTTTATTTTATTCATTACAAATGGTTCTATGGCATTTCAATTGTGCAACTCTAATCAGCTTACAGCAAGGCATACTTTACATACAATGTATTACACTCAATCAAAATTATCAGGTACTATCACAGAATGATAGTAATGCTGAATACTACCGGCATAGTATAGCATGTGGTACTATAAGTGCAATATTAAAAACCATAACATTGTGTAATATCAAGCAGTCAGATTCATCCCAATTCAAGTACATCTCTGGTCCTTGCCTAGCACACAGTTTAAAAAGGCTTCTTTAGGAACGAGGGCTCAGATCTCATGTCTGGTGAGAGGACATTCCACATGAAGGGAGCTCCCGTGGAGAAGGCTCACTTCAGAGTCCCTCTTGTTGTACCTCTTGTGGGGAAAAGACACTCAGCAAGACAATGTCTTAGTGGGCAAA
This sequence comes from Azemiops feae, assembly GCA_023970755.1. NCBI lineage: Eukaryota > Metazoa > Chordata > Lepidosauria > Squamata > Viperidae > Azemiops > Azemiops feae. The sequence goes on along the minus strand of JALGBA010000033.1, from coordinate 1,064,312 downwards.
TTCTACCTGGAGTAGGTGGTCCTGGAGATAGCTAGCTCCTAGGACCCACACTAAGTTAAGACTTGAAGTATCTTGAAGCGCACCCAGAAACAGGCCGGCAGACAATGCAGCTCCTTAATATGAAAGCTGATGCCCAGTGTTAGCTTCATTGATTTTACAAGGACAGAGCACACACAGAGATATTAGAGTTTGGAAAACAAAATTCTCCTTGTAAATTTGTTACTGCTGTCATAAATTAATCGGGCAATATGCCTTGATCATACTGTATTGTGTCTGTCTTCACTTCCACCTCTAAGACTATATTTTCAGAAGACAAAGTAAACCAATAAGCTGTTCATACAATACAACTGACCCAGTGATCCCCTTCAATAACCAACTAACTTCTGTATACTATCAACATGCAACTATGACTTAGGCAAATGGATACCATTTTTTTTTGTTCTCCCAGCTGTTGGATCAGTTATTCAGTGGTTCCATCTGGGTTGGAGGGTGGGGATTATATCCATCTTATTCATTTCAGCCCCTTTTCAATTATTACATACCTTTGACACGATCTCAATTTGGGCTAAAAAAAGCATTACCTAGTGCAACTATCCCTACATTATTATTAATAACAAAAATAGCAAGCCAGTGTTCATGACTGCAAAGAGGGACAAAAATAGGTCTCCCTGTGTGAGTGACTCTGTGTGTGTGTGTGTGTGCACACCAGTGCGCGTGCATGAGGAAAATTATCTTAATTAAAATTCTCCCTTTCATCCTAGTAATTACATTCAAACAGGCAACAGCAGCAACATCACTGCTTCTTACCATGCCAATTTTTTTTTTCATTTGATCACCAGGACATCGCACAAAATTAAATTAAATGAAATGAAAAAGGGGGAGAAAACTGCTAGGGTTAAAAAGAAAAAAAGAAAGAAAGAAAAAAATAACAGAAGAAAGGCAATTACTTCAGGCGGGCTGCTGGTGGGAAGAGGAGGCGAGGAAGAGAGAAGCGAATCAAAATAGCGAGGAAGAGGAGGCAAGAGGAAATGAGGGCCGATAATGTGGCGGGAAGGATGGAAACACCTGTAAGGCAGAGGAGATCGAGCAGCTATCAGCTCTGGCTGCTTTCCATATCCATTAGCTCTCGCAGCCTGCCTGGGCTTCGGGAAAGTAGGGTGTTAAGCTCTGACAACCACTGCAAGCTAATGAAAATGTACCAACGGGGCAGTCGCCGAGCTGCTATTTGATAACGAAGAAGGGGGGGGGGGAGTGCGGCGCGAGGCAAAGCGAAAGGGGGGGGAGAGAGAGCCGAGAGTAAATCAGTCTAATTAATGCCTTTGCTCATTTATCGAGGGCAAATGCTAATGATGCTTTTTTTTTTTTTTTTGTAATCACGTTCTGCCGCAGTTGCTGGTTCGCGCTCGCTTTTTCGCCCGGGTGTACCTCATGCGCGGGGCTGGCGGGGAGGCAATCAGGATCTGCAGCAGCGCGCAGAAGATAAAGGGCTCCGCTGGGCTCGCGCAGCCACCGGGCATATCAGCGGGGAGACTGGGGGCCTCCTTGATCTTCCCGCTCTTGGGCTGCCTGCAGAGGCAAGGGACTGCCGAGGAGCGCTCAGGCCTACCTCCACCGTCGAATGGCGGGCTCCTTCCTCGCCCCGTGCCCTGCTTCTATTCTCGGGCGGGGCGGCGTTCAGTGTAGGCCTAAGAGCAAGGAAGAGCATGGCAACTGCTGAAAAGCAGAGGAAACTTTTTTGCTTTGGCTCATCGCATAGGTGCACCTATAACAGCCATCCTGGACTCCCTGGGAAGTGCTACGACTGGCCCAGAGATACTATCCCCGCCTGCTTCAGGGTTGCTCTGCTGCTACTGCTGCTAGTGGCCTTTTCAGTGTTGGTCCAGGGCGAATGGAAATGGTCCCAAACACTTTCTCCTTTACAGCCACCACATTGCCTGATTTGGCCACCACAAGCATCGGGGAAAGAGCATTCAGTAGAAACACGACTGCAGCTCTGCACAACCTGCGATCTTGATGGGGCTAATTAAAGCTTCCAGCCTTTCCTCACTGGCCCTGCTGACTGGCTGGCGAGGCTGAGCAGGATAGTTCAGCAGTCTGCCTCATTATGCAGTGATTGGACCTGGTGATATATTTTCATACAATTGTTTGAAATTAATCTTAGAGATCACTGTTGGCGGTGGTATATAAGAGGAAAAACAATCTTCCAATCCACACGAATGAATGTGCTCTCTGGATATGGGATGGCACTAAGGGGAAAACAATTTAAGAGTCACAATTGGAGCTGCATCCGTTTCTGATTTATTTTCCATATTTTGTGTTTTCATGAGAAATTTATGTTAAAAAAAACCCTTGATTTCTGTTGATGCAGGAGGCATTTTCATAGGGACACCTTTCATCATGTGCTGCACAACTGAAATCTGTTTTCCATTTTCCTGGATACTCTAATATGTGTGCAAGGAAGCTACAAGAAAATATGTGCAGGGACATTTATTTGAAATACCAGAAAGGTCATATGTGAGCATGAGATACAGAAATGGTGACAAAGAATGCTGAGATTTGCAAGGCACTATATGATCAAATGTATGAGATAGAGAGGGAGTTAGCTTGTGATCAGACTAAAACCTGGGTCACATATGTTTTTGTATTTCTTGATTAGTTCAGAGTTAAAGGTGTGAATGGATTCCACGAGAAGGCACATGCATTTAGGGAGTATCATACTTTTATTTGTGATAATAACTGGTAATAATTTATTTTTACTTGCAAATCAACATTTAATACCAATGATGGATGGCTATGCCTATGTAAACTGACCCCAAATAAACTTTGGCCCATAATCTAGACTAGAGAAACAAACAGGAGTTTAGTTTAATAGGTAGCAATAACACATTAGAATCAGACATGGGAATAGCATAATATTATTATTATTATTATTATTAATAATAATAATAATAATAATAGTACCAATAGTAATAGGCGCCTTGGGTGCAATCCCAAAACAACTGGAGCACCACTGAACACCATTGGCATTGATAAATTCGCCATTAGTCAATTGCAGAAGGCGGCCTTATTAGGAACTGCTTCCATCCTGCGACGATATCTGTAATACCATCAAACATCCACATCTGCCTATCCCAGGTCCTTGGTAAGGACTCGATAGGTAGACAAAAATGCCAAATCCAGTCTGAACATCTGGCTGACTGTGCGATGATCAATAATAATAATAACAATAACAATAATAATAGTGTTAGAAGGGACCTTGGAGGTCATCTAGTCCAACCCCCTGCTCAGGCAGGAAACCCTATACTATTTCAGACAAATGGCTGTCCAGTTTCTTCTTAAAAACTTCCAGTGTTGGAGCGTTCACAGCTTCTGGAGGCAGATTGTTCCACTGATTAATTGTTCTAACTGTCAGGAAATTTCTCCTTAGTTCTAGGTTGCTTCTCTCTTTGGTTAGTTTCCATCCGTTGCTTCTTGTCCTGCCTTCAGGTGCTTCAGGTGTATTATAATGAACAGAAACACAATATTACTCTTTATATTCATAAAATCTATGTGAAAAAGCAAAACATTTGTAAAATCTTATGTTGTGAACTACAACCAGTAAATATAATTATACAACTCTGAAGATAATAAATTGCTGTGGCTTGGTTTATGCATTGCACTAAGCTGTGGTTTGTTTAACCATGATTTATCGAATAAAGCACAAATAGGGCGTTCACTTGTTATGCTGAGCCATAATTTATGCTAAACCATAACTCCTGGTTTCCAAAGCACAATAGTAAATGACAAACCCATTGCATCTGGTCCAATCTGTACCCCAGAAACCTTTTATTTTAGTCACCAAGCCCTGCTCAGTTTGTCATTAGCAACTGATATAGCTGATATGAAAGTTTCACATGATTCATATCTACAGATCATTTCTTAGGAGGAAAGGGAAAAGATGACCATATTGTACTTCTCACACATCCTTTAAAGATAAAAACAAGCACAGGGCAACTGAAGGCAGCTGACAGCAAATGGTGATATGGTAGAACCACATAACACAGAAAGACACTTTGGTCATTTTAAGTATTGTAAACTTCCTATTTCTAGGTGATTGTTTATGTGTTGCCACTATGAAAAAGTTAAATAAACCATTAACATCTTTTTTTTTTTTTTTAAGGCTGAAACAGAGTAGAGCCATCTAAATGTTTTTGGCTCTGGGAAAAAGCAGATGAGAATAGAGATTTTGGAAACTTGAGAAAGAGTAAAGAAGTTGATGTCAAACTATAACAACATGCCACTGTTAAACCAAAGAGCAAAAAAAATGAATCTGACTTTTGCTCTCTCCAGAGCGCCCCCCCCCCCAGAGCAGACAGAGGCTGTGTGCAGAGAATTTTAGGAGCAAAATGGTTAATCATGACTGCTAAAATTAAAAAGATGGATTCACACATGCTTTTTATGGTATACATTTGGTCACCTTTCCAGAACCAAGCTAATCAAAATGGAATTTTAATATCATCCTTGCTTTGGCTCAGTGTTTTGACTGAAGAGATTATGGATTTGAGTGTTTCTCAAACAGGAATCCTAGCTCAGAGCACATTCACATTTTTAATTTCCCCTGAAACTTTATAATTCCTATTAAATAGGAGCCAATCAATCTAATTTCTCTCATAAGTCCTACTATGCACTATTGATCCAAGGAGATAAATCTCTGAGATACTTTACTCCTCCCCCTATAAGCTGAATAATTCCAATTCATTCTGAATGTCAGAATGCAATATGCAAGAAAATAGACTGATAACCCCACACTCTCCCCACAAGGGTCACTGACGAGTAGTCTTGTCAATAAAATTGATTTTAATTCTTAATTCTATTTTCAGAATAGAATCAGAATGAAAACATGAACATTTAAAATGCTCCAGTTTACTTTAAAATCTGTTTTTAATTTTTTTTTCTTGAAATAAGGTTATTTTGCCACCTTATCTTATATATGGATACAGCTTGAACATTTGATTTCATGAAAATATGCTTGTTTGTTACTTTCAATAATATTTATAGATAATCATAATTTTAAAATTCCGGAAGAATAGGTGGGCAATACAACTTCAGCAAAGGCCAGGAATAAATTCTATAATAGTGGAAAGAAGTAGCAACTAGAATGGAGAGGGACATAGGAGACTCTGACTTCCACTGTAATCTTGAGACCAGCCAACTCTCGTGTAATCTGTCTCAAAAACTGAGCATAATAACTGAGTAGCTGACAATGTGTGCTTGGCCCTAAAGTGGAACATACAACTGGCACCTGTTATGTTCCAGCTAGACTATAGTGTCACCATTGTGAACTCAGAACCAATTACCCCGATCAGCTTGTGCATTTGGCATGGATGTTGTGCAACCTACCTCCCCTTTTCCTGCTTCTGTATTTACTCATGCTGGCGGCTCCTTCTGTTCCATAATATTAAGTCATTACTTGATTATGTCTAGCCTTTTCCTCAGATTCATTGATCCGAGAATGAATTTGTCTCTTTTGCTGGTCAACCCAGATGAACTTTGTACATTGACTTTAGAAATACACTTTATTTTTATATTTTGGGCTTTGTATTTTGCATGAGTATTAAGCGTGGAGTTAAATGTTTGTTACAGATTTTTAAAATAAATGCTAATTATCATAAAGTTTACATTATTGTCTTTTGATATTGTATTCCATATATATGTTATGTTTTGCAGATTATTTTAGGGGAAAAAGCATCGAATAATGAATGAAGACAATTATATTTTTGTAGAGATTAGTAATAACATTTTTCAGCCTAGGGTATTAATTTGTAATGTAATAGTCACCTCTCATTTGGACTACTGAAATATGTTCTACATGAAGCTGTGAAGATCTCTCAGAAAATATATCTGGTTCAGAAAGCAGTGGTGCAAGTAGGTTATGAGTGTGACACTTCTATTTTGTATGTTGCCCCAGTTACCAGTCAGCCTCTAGGACAGGGGTGTCAAGCTTGCAACGTCACATGACGTGTCGTAACGTATCACGACTTTTTTTCCATTGCCGGCAATGGGATGGGCGTGGTTTCGGCATGAGGCATCCGGCCCGTGGGCTGGCAGTTTGACACTCCTGCTCTAGGAGCTGATGGTCATCCATAAAGCCTTTCACAGTTTAGGGCCTGGATATTTGCAGGATCACCTTTCTCCAATTGCTTCTGCAATCTTATAAGATCAAACAGGGTTGATGTGTTCCAGGTGCCATCAACCAAATGGTGTCATGGGATCAGAAGCAGTCCTGCAGGGGTGTCAAACTGCTGGCCCGCGGGCCGGACGCATCACACGGAAGCCACGCCCACCCCATTGCTGGCAATGGCAAAACAGTCCCGATATGTCGCGCGACGTCACGTGACGTCGCGAGTTTGACAGTGTCCCTCATCTTTTCCCCTAAAGCCTAAATAACTAATCTTACTATATTCAACTTTTAAAATCTGGTTCTTTTGACAGGAACTCAGCCAGGGTGATTTGTGAAGCAACTGTAACATCATGTTCTTGGAGTTTCAGCCTTCCTTCATGTGGTGGTCTGTTTGATTATTTGTCGTTATATATTTTCACTCTGTTTATACACCCTCTTATATTAATTTGCAACTTGGCAGCCTAGAAATCAAATGAACAAATGAATGAATGATACTGTTTAAAACTACTATCATCTATCTTATCTATCTATCTATCTATCTATCTATCTATCATGTATCTACTTCTCCATCTATCCATCTATCAACTTGTATGGCATTTCAGTAATCAAAGTAACTCTTGGTTAGGATTTAAAAATAACAAAAGGCTAGGAAAGAAAACAAGAGCTAAGAAAACAACGATACACAGGAACATAAGTCAAAGTTGACCAGAGAAAAACCAAGATTTACTATCGAGTACTCTCCTCACTCTATCCCAAGCTTGCTAGAGTTGAATAAATATTTTCTGAACTGTGTACTGGGTAGAAACTGAGCTTTCTACAACGTTCTATATTTAGAGGCAACGTGGTGAAGTTCTCATTAGAGCTGTACATCCCACCAGCACTGATAAACACGCTTGACCAGCACAACAGAGCAGACTAAGCAATGGAGTATTGGTGAGATCCACAGCATTGGCTATGATAAAATCAGTTTTCCAGGAGCTATACAAATTAGCAAATTTCAGAAAGCAAGGGAACCAGGAGTAAGGATGACATCTCTGGCTTCAAGTTAGGAATGCAGCATACTTCTATAGCTTTTATCACTATCCTCCAAGAGTTGCTTTCCTTCTCTGCCTCACAGTTTTGGTGGTAGCTTAAAACAGAGATGATAGCATTGTACACTCTTGCGCTGTCTTGTGACTGGTATATTAAACTGCTTAAACAAAGGACAGAAACCAATATAGAACGTTGCCATTCTAAAGACATGAGGTCCTCCCGCCCTCACTCAGACTAAGTGAATTGGCCATCTGAAACATTCAAAGGCTGTTGGTGTCTCCTTCTGTCTATTCTCGGTTGGTATCTTGATTTGAGCAGAAGCAAGGCAATGGATGGTGGCATTTGTCATTTTGAATGGCATGTGGAGAGAGATTTTTATCTTGGACGGCTCCTTCTTATTACAGGGTGCAGACATTGCAAATACGCGCAGAACCAAATAATTTATACATATATATTAAACACACACACATCCATATTGGGGGAAAGGGTTTTTCCCCCCTATGTTTATTTTCTCAGATACAGTAGACTTTCCTGCTCCCTCTATTTTATTCTCATTTATCTATCAAACTGTATTAACCCCAGAGCCTGTTTTCCATCAAGGTCTCCATTCCACCAACATTGAAAGATAAGGCTTATCTTATTACTGGTACATTAACCACAGAAATCTGAAGGACTCCTGCCAATCATTTGTGTTTCACAGGTTCTTTCCTTCTTCCCAGGAACGATTTTGCATGGTGCAGACCTCCCAGGAGTGGAGACAGGATTACCTGTGTACTGAGTGGGTTACCAATTCTGGTGAGAATAAATATTACTGGAAGGGCACAAACATCCTGGAAAACAGCCCTCCCCTTGCTCCTCTCCCCCACACCCCTCCCTCCCAAACACAGGATGGCAAAAGAGAAGGAGCTGGATATACAGTATTTTTATTTGAATTCCTGCTTTGCTTTTATATCTGAGAGCTGAGCACCAGGCATTAGGCTCACCTATTTCAGAAGGTTGTTGTAGAGACAAAACAACTGCAACTCCCTGAAGTTCATGATGAAAGGGTAAAAAGCAATTGCAATTAGATAAGAGTCTGTGGGTTGGGGGTTTTTTTTTGTGTGCCATGTGTGTTTTATTAATCTCCATATAAGAAGGACTTAGGTCTGACCATGAAAACATGCTGGTTAAATCAAATCAGTTCCTGAAATAGGAATAATGATATTATGAGGCAAGTTAAAAAAAAAAAAATTATAGATGCTTTCAGCTGAGGTATACAGGCAAATATATAAAATTACGCCATAATTTTTTTTGAGTTATCTGCCAATTGTCCATGGAAATAATTCAGATTCAAATAAGAACTCAGGGCAATATGTATTGTTTGGCAGAGAATCAATTCACCAGTTACCCTGTTAGGATTTTAAAATTAAAGCAGAAGGTGGTAAAAGTGTAATGTAAGAAATATATAGGCATTCAGATCAGGATAAAGCCTGGGATTAGCTATATAAAATAAAATCAATCAGGAGAAGCTCTCCAGGTTTAATAGCCAGGGAGAGGAATTAAAATAGACCTGAACTCTAGCATTTTCTCATGTAGATCTGAAAGCAGTAAAATCCTATATAAGCATACGCATAGCAGGTGTTTATTTTTCAGTGGGATATTTATGTCCAGATAATGACAGAATGTTTGAAAAGAACATGTCAGGCCTTTGCACACTGCTTATATTCATGTCACTCACTATCAGAAGATAAACAGATAAATGGGAGATGAGGAAGAATCTCAGTTCTGAAGCACATTTATGCTGTGTTCATTTTCGGCTTCCTAGTAGAAAAGCATTCGTAAGTTAAGGGCGAATGAATGGATAGACATGGGGAGGGGCTGGTCTGTCTGGAAACAATAGGTGATAAATATAGGGACTTCCCACCGAGCCCCCCCGCCCTCCCCAAAGGGGTCTTGGAAATGGGACAATAAAAATTCCACGGCAGAATAGTTTATGCTATTTTTCACAGCTTAAGAATGACAGCCACACAAAGTAATTGAAGCTGCTTAGGCCAAAAAAGGACAGATGATCCACTTACCTGGCAGGCAATGTGGAGGAAGCCTGCCAGAGAATTTCAAACTCAAGGGATTGTTGGACCGCCAAATCCTCTCTAATGTCCTCATCATTGGGCTTGCACTCTATAGACACATCTGAAGACAGAAGCCAAAAGGTAACCCAGGACCTACACAGAAGAAGCAGGGAAAGGCAGGGAGATTTTTGCACTATCCTGGAAGGGCCAGTAAGGCTACAAGGACAATATATGTTCTTTCACGTCCGTTTCTAGCATTACCGTCCTCCTGAGATGTTAAACATTTGGGGAGGATTTGCAGAATTACCCACATCCAGTCTCTGGGATCCCACATGTCCTATGCTGTGCCACCTCATCATTGGGAGTGGGGTCTTGAGAGAGATGAGCAAAGAATGTCAGGAGTGGATAGTTCCTTCAGGCCCGCCCTAGGAGTGAATAGCAATAGCACTTAGATTTATCTACTGCCCTACAAAGTCAGCATATTGCCCCCAACAATCTGGGTCCTCATTTTACTGACTTCATAAAGATAGAAGGCTGAGTCAATCTTGAGCTCTGTCAGGATTGAACTCCAGGCTGTGGGCAAAGTTTGCCTGCAATACTGCATTCTAACCACTGTGCCACCAGGGCTCCTATGAAGTCAACACAACTGTCCAGTTTAGGCAAACAGACACCTATAGAAGGCAGTGGCAATATAGGAAGATGCTGAAGGTGGGAGATCATGTTACGGACAAGGACAAAGTATTTCATAATGCTCAGGAGGAGACAATGATAAATGACTCCTGTATTTTACCAGAAAACCAGATGTATAGATAATATGAAGTAATTGATGATATAGTGCAATGTGATGGGCCCCTCAGATCAGAGAGCAATCAACATGCTACTGAGAAAGAGCTGAGGATCTTTGGGAGTACAAATGGTATTTAACTAGTGGCTTGATTAAAGTCTTCTAGATTAGAGGTCCCCAACCTTTTGGGCACCAGGGAGAAAGGTTTTTCCACAGACTGGAGAGTACATGGTTTTGTGTACTGCCTGCATCCCACAGATGGGGCTTTGCTTGTTTGTGCGGACTGGTTGCTGGCATGCCGCGGCCCGGTACTGGTCCATGGACTGGGGGTTGGGGACCCCTGTTCTAGATGTCTACTTCCTGATGTTGCTGGGCAGGAAAAGCTGCAAAGTTAGAATTACAGTGGAACATACATGCATGAAAACTGAACTCAGTGAAAAATGAGATGAATCAACTATATATCAACATCTTAGGCATTAGTAATTGAGATGGATTAGAATTGGACAGTGCCAGTCAGAAGATCACAGTGATTTTTACTCAGGTCACAAAATTGAAAACATAATGCCACTGTTTTCATAACCAAAAAGGTTATAGCAAAGGCAGTACTTGGGTACCATGCAGTCAATGATTGAATAATATCAATTAGACTTTATAGATAACCTTTTACTATGACATTAATATCCATATCTATGCTGCAACTACTCAGCATAAAGGAAGTTGACACATTACATGGTCACGTCCAATTTGAAATTGACAGAACACGCAAACAGGATGTGCTATTTGTAGTTGGAGACTAGAACAAGGGTCCCCAACCCCTAGTACGTGGATCAGTACCGGGCCGCAGCATGCCAGAAACCGGTCCGCACAAACAAGCAAAGCCCCGTCCATGAGATGCAGGCAGCACACAAAACCACACACCCTCCGGTCCACAGAAAAACCTCTCTCCACATAACCGGTCCCTGTTGCCCAAAAGGCTGGGGACCTCTGGACTAAAACACCAAAAGAAATAGGAAGGAAGGAAATGCACTTGAACTGTATGACCTGAGAAAGACAAAATTAATCAGGAGAATGAATTGTCAGTTTCTGCCAGTCCAATGATATCTTCATTGCTAACCCAGTCTTCCAACAACCAAACCCATGCATGTATATGGACATCATCAGATGGAGTAGTACAAAGAAATCAAATGGACTATATTATGGCACAGGAATATGGAAAAAGTTATAACAGCAAGTGCCACCCAGAGTCACTCTATGAGTGAGATAGGTGGGCTTTAAATTTGATATATAAATAAATAAATGGCCAGCAGCTGACTGTGGAATAGATCAAAAACTGTTTATGTATAAATTCCAAGGCTAGCAAAAGTGGAAGAACAAAGCTAACCAGTTTTCACAATATGATCTTAAGCATATACCCTCTATTTTCAAGGAGAACAAGAGGAATTTAATTTAAAGCCCTGAAAACCTCATGGATAAGAAATGGGAATGTGGAATGAAATCCAAGTTGTTAAAGTAAATGTGAAAAGTGACTAACAAAGACCAAGAAACAGAAGGAAGTAAACTGAAACAGTGGAAATTGCCAAAAAGAGAAATAAAAGCCAAGATAAATAAAGATCTCAGGAAGGTACTTATAAAAAATTTCAGAAAAACTGTTAGAAGAGACGAGAAGCAGTATAACAAGGATTTCCGTAAAGACATCAAAGATGGAAAGAGACATACCAAAAGAAAGGAAAGTCATCCAAAATATCTCCAATCTCTGAACTCAAATTGGTATGGTGAATGACATAGATGGTGAGATAGCAACTGATTAAAAAGCAAAAATGGAAGGAGTATTCTGAAATTCGGTACAGTAAAGATGTTGATTAGAAAAACCTCTAGTATAGATGATGCAGAAAATCAGTACTAAGAGAAAACATTTAAGTAAAAGGTTTTAACTAAACTATGCCAGCAAATTGAAAGAAGTCAGCCAACATACCAATACCAAAAAAAGGTAGACTTAATAGGTTGTACAAACTGGCATACAGGCACCTTAATTTCACATCCTAGCAAAATAATCATTAACCAATGCATATTATATGGAAAGGAATATGCCGTACACTGCAGATGGCTTTAGGAAAAGGTAAGGAACAAGGGATATTATTATTGCTGCTTGCTGAGTAATTAAGAAAGCCAAAGGCAGCTTTGGTCATGCTTGTCGATGTAAGAGAAGGAGTGGCAGAGCCTGGGGTCAAAAGAGGACTCTAGAGCAGGGCTTTTCAACCTTTTTATCGATTGTACCACTTTTAGGATATGGCAATATTCGAGTACCACCTAGCAAGGTGTCAAAAACTTGATGGCCAAAAAAAAAACCACCCCTGTTCAAAGTTGCAATTGCACTGAAATAACTTATGACCATTTTTCACATTTATGATCATTGCAGCATGCCCAGGGTCATGTGATTTATATTTGGATGCTTGGCAACCGATTCAGATTTATGATGGTCAGTGTCCCAGGGTCATGTGATCCCCTTCTGCAACCTTTTGACAAGCAAAGTCAATGGCAGAGCTGCCGGTGGCCAAGTGCTAAGGCGGGACTTCCTTCCCTCCCTCCCTTCCCTGCCTCCCTTTTTCTCATTCCCATCTCCTTCTGAAGGAAGAATTTGACCCCCCCCCCATATTTTCGCTCTTCCATTATATTGATCAAACAAGGAAAAGCCTCCAGAGACAGAAAAGACAAGCTGCTGAGTGAACTAGCTTAAAAAGGCACATTCCCCTTTAAGAATTAGCTACTGGCTAAAAAGGAAAGGAGTGCAGCCGGCACTTAAGGAAGAAAAAAAAATGTAGTAAATATTGGCTGCCGGCTAAGGGCGCCTCCCCAAATGGCTCCATTCATAAGTAAAGGAATACAGGCATAATCCATTCAGGAGAAAAATCCCTTGCAGCAAAACTTACAGCTAACAATAGCAGAGCAATAGAAGCTAACACGAGACATCAGCCAAATAGAAATTGCCAAATACTCCTTAAGAACACAAAGCCCACATTGCACAAATCCCAGAACTTCAAAGTCACAAAAGCACATAAGAATCCTTCCACTCTCCATCTCCCTCCCTCCTCCGCGCCTCACCTCCAGCCATTGCTGCCTTTTTTCATTCCTCTTGGAGGGCGACCCTTCCCCCACTGCATTTCTTGCCTGTTTGCTGCTGCCAGCACAGGTGGCTGCCACAGCAGTTGTAGAAGGCCTGCTTGATCATCTCTCCCCCCACCCTCCCCCTCCTTTCCGTTTGGTGCAGGCTAGAGCTGACTCCACCTCCTCCCAAGGCTGCTGCTTTTTCTCTCCCTCCCTCTCCCGCCCAAACTGCCTCCTTTTATAGCCTCTCCTGTCTCCACTCCCCTACTCCTCCTTTCTCATGGGGGAGGGTGAGCCAGAAGTGAGCCTGGGGCCTTTACCTCACACAGCCACTCTGCAGCTCCAGAGGACTCTCTCACTATAAGTCCTTGCCTGTGCTGGCTCTTTCCCTTCCCCACTACACTTGGCTAGGCAGGGCTGTGTACCACCTGCCACTCATTAATGTACCACAAGTGGTACGCGTACCACCGGTTGAAAAGCCCTGCTCTAGAGTCACTGTGTAGTCACAAACAGACTAAGTCCAACCCTTCTTGAATTGGGTTAACTTTTATCTAGCTCCAAAACAGTGCTACTTGTTAGTTAATTAGATTCCTGTGCATAGGCAATAAATCAGTTTAATTGGAACTTAGCATGTGGTCCTAATATTTCATATCTGACATTTGATGACTTGTAGCAGAGCTGAGATGCCAGTGGTGCATCCATTCTTATCTTCTTTGATCTCTTGGTGGCTGACATGGTATGCCTCTGAGTTGGCTTGGTGGGTTGGGGATTCGGGGTACCTTTTTATGATGTTTCTCTTCCTTTCTCCAGGGCTGGTTCCAGATAGCTCCCCAGGCCCCTCCTTTGTAGGGTGCTTCCGGGTACTGATCCTTTCTCCCCTCCTATACAACAACTACATGAAACTGCTGGGTCATGTCACCTGTGGTTTGGGATTAATAATACTATTAGTCAAAGTAATATTTATTAAATTATTTTCATATAACAAAATATCTGGGGGGGGGTGTCAATGAACAATAAAAAAATTCATGAAGAGGTTGATAACTGGAAGAGTTTGGGTTACTAGAATGTCAACAGTTTCCCAAATTGAAATTAGAACTGAATTTGACTATATTTTGAGAAATTATGGAATTTTCAATATATCACCTGACAGTGAGTTGATGTTCATGGGTGCATTCTTCTACTTATCTCTTCTACATAGGTCCTAACATTGATTCTGTAGTAGATTAGTCCTGTTTTTCTTCTTTGCTTATCTGGCTTGCGAGTTTGTTTAAAATGTTTGGAAGGAATTTGGTTGATTTGTGTGCTATTGCAATACCAAAAGGTTGTAGTAGTCTGTTTGATGTCTCACAACAGTTTTTGATGTCAAGGAAAGTTCTCCTTTTAATAGGTTGTGATGGTTGTGTTCCAATAGGTTCTGTAGCTAAGCACTGTTTAATAAAGCTGTGTGAATATTTATTGCATTGGAAGTAATCTGCTTGTCTCCTTGGTATTCTGACTGTTGCTTTGGTAGTAAAGCACATAGTGGTTTTCTACAAATTTAGGTTTGTAGCCTTACCATGGTTTCTTCTGCTGATTAAGATAACCAGGAAATATAGTTTTTCTTGTTTTCTTCTTTCTTTGTATGTTGTGTTCCTTTAAGGATGTTGATTGTCTTGTATGTCTTCTCCAACAGTTCCCTTTTTATTGTGACAGTGGTATCATCTATGTAACAGAGCCATATTTTGGCTGTATCTGGGAGAGTGCTATTATTTCTAGAGTTGATTCACTGTCTCAGCTATGGATCCTGGCATGGATGTTCCTGTGATTGGTTTGTATATTAATCATTCTTAATATTAATCATCTTTGCTTTCCTCTAATTTTTTAATTTTACACAGTTTTTATATTTTAAGCTTTATTGTACATCCCTCAGTGTAATAAATAGATAGATAGATAGACAGACAGACAGACAGACAGACAGACAGAGGTAGGTAGGTAGGTAGGTAGGTAGGTAGGTAGGTAGGTAGATAGGTAGATAGATAGATAGATAGATAGATAGATAGATAGATAGATAGATAGATAGATAGATAGATAGATAGATAGATAGATAGATAGATAGATAGATAGATAGATAGATAGATAGATAGATAGATAGATAAATTTGTCCTTTGAAGTGGAAATAAGTACTGAGGCAAAGCTCAATATGTTCCATAAGCCTGAATATTTTGGTGAATGTTTGGTCTGGTGTGTTGTGTAGTACTTCTGCAAATGATTCTTTTCCTAGTTCTGGATTTGTGGATGTGAAGATGCTGGAACATCAACTGAAACTATAATTTCATCTTCAGTTGTTAGATCATTGGTTTTCTGGAGGCATTGTAGTCTTGGACTGATAGTGTCTTGAACTTGCCATCTATGAGGTATCCACAATTTTTGACAAATTCTTTGGCTAGACTGTAAAACTGTAACATTTATAATAGTTCTCACCCAAAGCCACCTTGCTATGACAAGTGCATAAAGTGACAAATGCAAAAAAGGGATTAGTACTGTTGTGTGAGAAATCTCACATCCAGGGCCTTGCTTCCTTGGAAAGATATCCCTGTTCAGATAGCAAATCACCTGATATGCAACCCCATATGGCATCTCAGCTGTACTGTATATGCCCCTGGCTCCATGGAATCACTTAGTTGGCAAGGAGATTGATACAGTGTACAGCACAGCCTGACATTTTAATTTGAGCAGTAAACTGAAAGTGCCTCAAAAGGTGAGAGAACACAGTTCAAATTTTAAAGATAAGCTCTTCATAAATAGCAAGCCTGTATAATTCTATAGAAAACAGTATGGTAAGTATACTCCCATTGTAAAGAAATGATGAACAGTAATTAACTTACTGAAGGCCATTACAGACGATATAAGAAAATAATAAAGTCATTGAGATTGGAAAATTGAAAACCCACATGTTCATTGCATTAATGGAACAGCAACACAAATATGCTATCTTCCCAACACTGCTTGTAAAATCAAGCTTACCTAAGATCACACACTGACCTTCATAACTGGGCAGGGATTTGGATGTCCTTTTAGGTGTCCCTGTTTCAAATTTAAGGCCACTGCACTATATGTGAATTATAATAATCAGCACACACGATTGTAGAAAATTGCCACTACTAATATAGCTAAGTGAATATTGATGGTACAGCATCATATATTGAATGTGTTCAGTTCAGTTATTGTAACTACTAAGATGCCTCTTTAGCAGGCAGTGTAATTAAATAAATCATAACTCAAATTACTATGTTTACAGCCAGACATTACATCATTGATAGATTATCAAGTTAAATAGTACAAGCTGACTGCCTGAAATCAAGCCAAGGTGATACCTGTACAGTACAGATAACTAGTGCAAGCAAGGAAAATGCTTTTTTTTTTTTTTCTAGGTTTGAATGCTGTGGGGTCCTTGATGCTCTCCGAGCTTAGTTTTTTCTTACAGATGTTTACTTGCCCAACTAGGTAACATCATCATCAGAATGCTGCCCTCTCACTACCTTTAAATAATAATTATTAGCCCTTCATCTGCTAGCAGTTGGGGGAGGGGGGAGAAGTCTGGGGAGAAACAGGCTGCCTGTTTTTTAGTGCAATTGCAGAAAATCCCCAGTGTTAAATGCATTGTCTGCTTGTACTTTTACACTGCTAACAAAGGACTTTGTGAATGAACAGATATTTTTCTCATTAGCACAACAGGTGTAGGATGCTAGGAACAAGTCCAACTTTCAAGGATTTTTTTTTCCCCAGTCTTGTTATTTATCCACCATGACTTGGAATGGGGGATGGGCATTGAATAGGAAAGATTCAGACTGTCAATCTTGTGAACAACCTCTGTTCATAAAGGGCGTTCAGAAACAAAGGGCAAGGAGCTTTAATGGAGCGCTCAGGTTTCTGTCAATGCTAGTTGCAGATAGAGTAGTCTAGTTGCAAACAAACTCTGGTCCCCAAAGATTGCTCAGATTTTCTTCTCATTTGTTAGTTGATGTGTAAAATATAGCCAGGCTAATTCCTGTTTGAGAAATGGCTTTCCAGCTTTTAAGTTTCATAAAAAAAGAGGCAGAATTAATGGCTATTTTCCAAGTCTTGGATAGCATATCCTGCAGAGATTCTTCAGATAGAAGAGCCATTAAGATGAACGTGTATGTAAGATGTGAAAATAATTGAACAAACCCTTTAAATATTATCATCACATGGAGTGGAATGTGTTTAGAATAATAGGGATGAACCCAACATTCAACCTCTCATTGATAGTTTTTAAACAGTACCATAAGGTTGTTGAATGGTGTGACATTTTGCATTTCCCGTTTATTGAGATGACTGTGGAAACAAAATAATAATTATCTTGTGACTTCCCGTGCTAGAATTTGACCATCACTACTCTGATCTTAGTGTCATACCTCTAAAAGAAGTCAGCAGTGGGTACCACAACTTGGTAAGTGGGGAGAAGGAGGAAAAGAACAGGGAGAAAAGAGATGGCCAAAGGAGGGATAGGAGGACAGAAATTAGGAGGTGGAACACTGGGAGGGCTGACTCCCATCCTCAAAAAGCATCGTGCCCTGGACCACCTCAATCAGCAACACTGTTGTTTCCATCCCATGATGAAAAATGAAAAAAAGTTATAAAATATTTAATAGAAACATCAACTTTAATTAAAAAAAAAAAACATCTAGCATATCGTTGGGCACTCTCAGTGAGGTCTACTGGAGTCTTTCACAGCTGCCTGACCACAGAGAGGGAATGAGAGAGACTGGGTTTCTTTCTTTCTCACGGGGACATTAAGATGTATCTTTCCAGTCCACGAACCAGCAGAAAAGCACCAATGTTCATTGCCATTGCCTATTTTGCCAGAGGAGGATGGCAGCAGGGGCTTTCTTTATAGTTTTAATATAAAGGGGGAACTGTAGGTAGTACTTGCAGATTCCCCTGACTGCCTTTGTCCATCTACCCAGCACCACTGGAAGGAGAAACCACCCCCAATTATTGTCTTTAAGGTGTGGAGGGGCCATTGGGCCATTGTGGGAGGTTGCCTACAAGCTGCCCCAGTGCAGGTAACCTAAGGGATGATGAGGTCCACTGGATAATGCTTTTGACCTGTCTTCAGGCTAAAAGTGAAACAGACCGGACTCTCAGTTTTATTCTCACTCTCGTATATTGCAAGTTCGTACGTGCTGTCTGGAATGGTGGTGCCTGCTTTAATTCCTTTTCCAAGTACAGTACTCACAGAGTCCATTTGCTAAGGATTTGTTAAGGAAGGAATGAGGTCAGAATTTCAGCAACTGCAATATTTATCATAGGACTGACAATGTTTTTAATGTGTTAAGACAGTGTTTGTCAGAGCTGGAGCCCATGGAGGGAATCTGGTTCGATGGACTGAAGCAGCAGTTTCCCAGGAAAGAAGAAGCACATTTCACAAAGGGGGGATGGGGGGGACAAGAAGCAGAACAACCCAAAATGGATAGGAGATAGAGAAAGAAAGTTCAAATAGCCACTTCTTAGAATCTCCCAAGGAAAATCCACTAGGGTGAGAGTAGTAAGGGTTTAGTCTGGCAAGATTCTGTTTGTTGTGTGTAATCATATAAAGAACTGAGCTCTGGTTGAATTGCTTTTCATCATTCTTGGGCTTAGCCTGATAGTATTTTCCTCTTCCTTTTTTACTGCTTTTTTATGAACCTACAAATTGGTGAATCTCTTCACTGATAAAAAAAAAAAAAAAAGATGGGCTGCCTCTTGAATCCTCATCAGTCTGAGGACTAACCATTGCAGTATGTGGCTGTGACTGGCAACACCCGAAAGTAGCAAATGGAACATACGAAATGTGTAATAGTAGACAAAATACTTCTCCCACAAAGTATTATAAACAGCCAAAAGTATAGCCATACTGTAGGAATTCCCTTGTCAACAGAAGCAGCTAATGGCAATAGCACTTAGACTTATATACCGCTTCATAGTGCTTTACAACCCTCCCTAAGTGATTTGCAGAGTCAGCATGTTGCCCCCAACAATCTCATTTTACCGAACATGGAAGGCTGGAAGGCTGAGTCAACCTTGAGCTGGTCAGGATTGAACTGCTGGCAGTTGGCAGAGTTAGCCTCCAATGCTGCATTCTAACTACTTATTTCTTAATCATCTGTCTATGCAGGACTAGGGCTCTTTTTTAAATTACTGATTTATCCCTCTTTAAAAATGCACTTAACCTGTGTTTAAAAAACAGGTCTAATGCTTTTTTCAGAAGAACACTAAACTTGCATATATGACAATCCCACATCATGCTCTGTCAGACACTGTGCAAGCTGATGCATCTGTGGGAATCAGAGGTTTGATCTCTCCAGCAGTCCAAGCCAAAATTTCTATGGAAAACAATGCCTAGTAGTTAGCACAATAGGGGGCATGTCTGCAATACCTCAAAACAGCTGGACAGATTCCAGCCCCTGACCACATGGCCATCCACATTGCCTATGAGGAAATACACATCTTTCAAATGGCAAAGCTTGTGTTGAGAGAGGGGAAAAAAACATTACTTTAAAACTGGAATAATTAAGAATGAATTTACATTGCACGTTGGGCTAGGGATAAAAAGAAGGTGATGGGATTTAGATTTGGTCTTTTCAAGTGTTTAGCAGGCATTTTCATGACTCTGTTAATTGACTGCAAAGGGGAACCCTGGAGTGAAATAATTCCAAATTTTGAGATGCTACAATTGCTAACCAGGTGGCATGCATTTCTAAATATCAACTCTTTTCTCATCATAAATTAATGGCCCAGAATTATACATCAGTGGCTCAGTTTCTGTTCTACAAATAAAGCTTTCTCTCATTGTGATGCCAAGGCAGATCACAGTGATGAAATTTTAGTCATTTGGCAGAAAAAAACCCCCCACCTTCCCAGGGAACAAGGGAAGACAAGGATGTAAGAATTTGACCTCAGCTTGCTAGGTTTGCAGTTCCCAGCTTTCCAATTTCTCACTAATCAGTCTTTCCTAGCAAAGTAGAAAATGGGAGATGGCAAGAGTTGTTGTTTTCTTTGGTCTTTATAAATGACACTTTTATATAACATGACTAAAGAAAACAAAGGTTTGTCGCTCTTGTTTCTGCCTTACTAGGAAGAACCACGGGAAACACGTGGCACCAGTTTCCAAAGACAGCAAGCAGGACTTCCTCGATTTAAATGCCCCCAAAGCCAACTCCCACTGCCACCAGGGTCCCTCTGGTTAAATATTAATGTAGGTATATGAAAGTCCCTTCTTACAGAATTGTGCATGCCTTGTACAAATGTACCTTGCTTTCTTTAACAGTGATGGCTATGATTTTGGGGCCTCTTGAGTTTTCTTTGTATGCCATGTGTGTTTGATGCTTCGTGTGTTATTCATCACATTTAATTGTTCTACATCTTCTTATGAGAGCTGGATCTAAAAGGTGAGCTGTATAACTACTGCAAGAAATTAAATAAACAAATGTGGAGATTATTCTGGGGGAAACGATCCATGTACAAAAAGTATCCCTTGCTTAAATTGCCAAAGTGTGCCATAATGAATTTAGGGGTGGGTGGGTTATATTGTGGAATTTTAATGGTGTCAGAGTCACTCTGTGTGGGTCGAGCAGCCATGTAAATGTGTTTAACAAATACATTTCCAGTTTATGTTGTCATTCTCAGATAGTCCTTGGAAATTGCATTTTGATGGGCTAGTCAATGTGCCCAGCATTTTGGACAATTTGTATTAATTCTTTATGCTTTCAGATTTATGTACCCTGTAACAAAGGCTTAGGTGTCCATTTTCATCCTATGTATACTAATTTCAACTAATAAAAATAATGTGGAACAGAAAGAAAAATCTCCTTACTGTCTCTAATCTAAAAATCCACTAATCAAGCTGGAAGAGATTTATATGCATTATTCAGAGAATAGATGATCTGGCAGAGAGAATGAAAGATGCCCACAGGTAGAAGGGGCACGCCAAAGCGCAGTGAAGGGGCAAGCCTGGAGACAAATGATCCTTCCATCACTACAGTTCCAACAACCTAATACACGGCATGTCCTGATTAAAATTCCTAATTAAAGAAAGAGAACTAGCCAGCAAAACTAATGCTGTAAATTAGCAAGCTTTATGTACCAACTGAAGAAGTCTTTGTTGCTTTTTCAAAGAGCATGCTGTGTTAGCATTTGAAGTAAATGATTCTGGACAAAGCTACCGTGCCTCCCACTCCTGGTACCCATTTCAGTAACTTGAGACAGATAGTGCTTTCCGAACAAATCTCTTTTGTCAGAGGGCAAGGTATCTCATAAAGCCTCCTCTTTCAGGCTGCCTAAAAACAACTCAAGCACACATCAAATCAAACAGGAACAAAACCTGGATACCAGACATCTTGCCCTCACTTCCAGCTTTCACTGGCAAACCATTAGTAGTCAGTTAGCATGTGTGTGTGTAGTCTGGCCAGGTATCTACTTGTAAGATTTGTCAGACAGGTTTTTCAGTATGCTATTGCCCCACATTTTTGATCAGGAATGAATTCACGACAATTATTCTCATTACACACATACACACACACACACAATTTCTCAGAGTGACATTTATGTCTTCAAATCCAACCATTAGTCAGATTTCTAGAGAATTCTGACTTTATCGTGGACTATGAAACTACTTCATAGTCCCTGCTCCTGGTTGGCTTTTTCTAGAAAGGAGCAGTTAAACACATCACGTTTGCTCAAACTGCAGTTCACTTAAACTTTAGGAGATGGCCAGGCTGACCCTGAGGGTGGTGGAGTCAAACGTGTCATCACTCATGAGTCCCTTCACTCCAGCAAGAGATCTAAGTCCAGCCCACTTTGAATGTCTTCTTAATTCCCACTCATTTCCCTTGACCGCTAGAAGATCAGATTTTTGTAGAGAGCTTAAGCTTGCAATAAATCTTTATACTCATTTGAACTGCCTGAATCTCCTGATTTCCCTGGTGGTTGACATAAACTCTGGTTTGTTTCTCTTTTGATAAACCAAGAGAAATTGCATACATTCAAAGTCTTCCTTTCTCATTTTGAAGTTTGTCAGTGGTTTCCAATGTTTCCAGAATACAGGCAAATATTATTGATTCAATACAATTACGTCATTAATACTTAAATTTGCTAATATGTGTCATTCGTTTTTGCTGGACTTTTTGAATATAAATGTTATGACAGGAAATCATACTGCATACTTAAATCGATAACTGGGATAACTGGTCATAGCATGGCATCTATGGGAGGAACAAGGGGACAAATGACTAAATGTGTGTCATGGTGTTGCAGTGTAAACTCCATTCATTTTGTAATTACATGTGACTTACAAGTAGTGTGGATACCCATGGTCATAATATAATGTGAGTTCTATTTATACTGCAGCCTACTGAAAATTGGTCAAGAGAAGATTTTTAAACATGTTCAGAACTATTATTATCATGGGCTGCCCAGAGCTATTGAGAGTCAGGTAGCATACAAGTGTAAACAAATCTGTATACTAGTAAACACATCTGGTTGCTTGTTTGTAACTTTCAGTTGGGAAAAATAGTGCGTCACAGGGCAACAATTGTGGAATCAATTTACCTTAAATGGGCTAACTTACAGAATGCATCCAAAATCCTGGATCCTTGATTCCCACGGGATTGAAATTTGTTAAAGTTGTGACCGCTTAGTGCTGTCCACATGGCCATGTCACCGCAGTCAATCATGGTCATGTGATCATCATTTAGAACACTCCCTGCCAGCTTGTTTCAAGGAAAGTCAGTGGGGAAGCTGGCAGGAAATTGATAGTGCTCCCACTCCTCTTTTACCCACCCATGATCATAATATTTCTCTATTTAGGTCAGGAAATATCTCTAAAATGATAGGTCATGGGTTATCTAGTTGTTGCTGTTGTTATTATTATTATTATTAAACAATAATACATATGGCATTAAACACAGTAAAGAGATTCAGCATGTCCCGTGGAAAATGGATAAATAGTGAAAACATCTCAATCAGTTTGAGGCTTCTTCCTAATGTATAATGCTTGCAACAATATTATGTTTTGTATTTGGTACTGCTTACATTTAAAAAAAACAACTCTTATGTTTGTTGTTTGCCTGCATTTGACAACCATATAGCACAGTGCATATTTCTGCATTGAGTAACTTACCTGAAAAAAAAGAGATGGGTGAATACATGCAAATGTTATGTTACAACTCATGAACTCTAACTTTCCTTTACCAAAGATGTTTTTAAAAAGACCATAAAAATATCTGTCAGCATTTTTCTTATCTCCTACATAGTTCCCAGTCTTTGAACATGTGTTTAACTGATTTTCCTTCAGCCCCAACAAGAATTACAAGAAGAATAGAATCTTTCCCTGCTCTTTTATTGGCCCATTACTGTAGACCCATAGTTTAGGAGCAAGTTCCTCGACATTTCCTTGGCCCCAATCTACATTTTTCTGGCACTGCGTGGGCATACCAAAAAAACTTTCTGTGCAGGATTGGGATTGATTGACGGTTCTTGCCTAGAGATTCCAGATTTGCTTTTCTTCTGTTTGGTAGAATGTGGATGCCCACTCTGTTATAGACTAGGATAAACTCCCACTAGGTGTGGGAATTTTCCTTGTGTTGCTGGGATCAGTTTATTACACCTCAAAGTTTAATTCTTGGAGTAGTGATTTCATTATCTGTTGACTGTATGGGAGGGAGAAACATTTACTGTAAATAAATAAAGAGTGTTTGTTTGGATGGTGGCTACCCAAATGTAGCCCGTCATATTCCACATGGAAAAGAATATGAAAATAAGAATCCCAATTAACCTCTACCTTAGAATAACAACAAAGCCCCCATGATTGTTTTATTTACATTAAAGAGTTTGCTCCACAGCAAAGAAGAAGACTTTTTTTATGTGAGTAAATTAATTGTGATTGGAGGGACAAGAGTTCGTTTATCACTTATTTTGTTTTTTTGGATGGGGGAAGTCCAAAAATCTAGAAAACAATGTACTGGAGAAAGCAACAATTTATTGTAAATAAATCACACATTTTAGAAGCAAGGAGGATGTGATTTTTCTTGTATTTAATTTGAGGGGTTGATGGGGAAGAGAACCACTTTTTAATAAGGTGGAGGATTTTTATTTATTTATTTATTTTTGCAGTGGGTGTACAAGAACAAAATGCAGTAAGATAACTGAACGCAGCTTATACTCTTACTGTGCATAAATTGCAATACAGCAGGCCCAGCTGGTCCTCCTCAAATCTTCTCTCCGATTCCCAAGTCTTTGGAGCTAACTATGGGCCTGTGACAAACGCACTGCACCCCCATTCAAGCTTGGAGAAATTAAAAAACAAGAAGGTAGCAGCTGAGACATGCTGGAACAAGACATTGTGAAATATTCCATTTTCCTGAGTTTGGAGAACATTTTGGAACTCAAAGTGTGTAGTTCTGTGCTCAGAACACTTCAAACAGCCACTTCAGCTCATACGGTTTCACACCCCCTTCTGAATGGCTTTAAAAGAGTGGCAGTCAGGAGTCTGTTCTCATAGCATTGTCCGTGATAACCAACACCTGACCACTCCAGCCCTTCCTTTTTCTCTCACCGGTACAAGCCAAGACATGGCTTTTGTTACAAACACAGTGCCCGAGGCACCATATTAATCACATCTTGTTTTCCAAGTGCAACTGTGGTGACTCAGATATGGAAGAGGCATCTTGCCTGGGCAGAAAGGAACTACCACATCCTATCCTTTGATCTAACTGTATCACACTTTCAGCTGATAAGAGAACAATTTGTCCCTTGGGAATCTTGGAAGGGCTCCTAGATGGGGAAGCAACTCTGGTATAACAGACTTGCGGTTAAATATTTAAACTGAGGGAGCCGGGCATAAAAGGCCACAATATGGCAGGATTTGGATTTCCTTTCAGCCCCAATGCTTTACTAAATGGTGGCAAAATAAAGGGTGTTCCTGGCTACGCTGTTAAAAGTCACATTCCCGTTGCTGCAAAATTATCGAGTGTTACAAACAGAACTGCAGCTCCAGCTTAAATGTGATCACCATGATTGTCATCAACCAACCGGGACAAACAGAGCTGGCAACGGAACTCTTTGGGATCAAGCCCTAAATGAAGCTTAAATAAATTCCACCAGAGGGGAAAAACTCCCTTCCTAGAAAAAACTTTATAAAGGTCACCCCACCCGACCCCATTCAACAGATACCTTCTTCTCCAACGAAGATGCTGCATTAAGCCCTGGGTTTTGGTATCAATTTGTCATTCTCTGGCTTTTCTCAGTATCTGCTTCAAACCTTTTACTTTTGCAGTAATTACGGGTATTGTCTCCTGCAGCAGATGCTAGCGGTGCGACATGTTCCACAACATTTAATCCTTTCCCTTGCTGCCATTCTGGAGCTTCACGGCTTAATGAAACAGAGTCAGTAGATCACAATATGACCCTGTTAATATTTTTAATGCCACTTTTACAAATTACACCATAATGCACCGATTACCAGGATGAAAGCAAAATCTCAGCTGCGTCTGTCTGGAGCCCAAATAAAAGAACATTTGAACATCTGTTCATTCTACAAATGTCTTTAAAAGCTTTGATTTTCTTGTAATCATTTGGTTCCACCATTTCACTTATTTTCTGAATGTATATCCAACAGCCTCAGGACAGTAGCCAGAGATCAGGGTAATAGTACATTATAATCAAAGTTCCTGGGTGCATTTCTGTTTTCCTTTCAGAATTAACTACTGTAGATGGGGGGGGGGGAGAGCTTCGTCTCCTTTATTAATTCAGAGTTCATAGTGGAAGAAGACAAAAGTGAAATATTGAGATAGTTCAAAAGCAAAGATGTCTTTTTTAAGGCAACTTAATGTATACTGTTTGTCTAGAACTATTCCAGTTGCCCACAGTCCATTCTAAATGATATTAGATAGGGAGACACACAAATAATACGTTGAAATATGCC
Source organism: Azemiops feae (assembly GCA_023970755.1). Lineage (NCBI taxonomy): Eukaryota > Metazoa > Chordata > Lepidosauria > Squamata > Viperidae > Azemiops > Azemiops feae. The sequence continues at coordinate 1,038,225 of JALGBA010000033.1, read as the reverse complement.
TACAAATGCCTTCTTTCCAGATGTTTGCACCAAAGGGCAAAATATGGCGTTTTAAACATTGTCAGTTGCAGGGTCTTCATTAGTGTTAGGAGTAAAGTTTCCAAAAGAGCCAAGCAAAGCAACAATTATTAAATCCTAGACTATCAAGAAGAGTAAAGGAGTATGATGAAAGCAAGAAAAAAAGTAGGGGAAATAGAAAAAAAGTGTTAAAGTGGAAGATAAGCATCTTATGCAGTAGCTTCGGCACAAAGTGTTCCTGAGGCATCACAAGCTATAAAAGGAGAGGAAGCAAACCTGAATTAACCATTTTAACCTGCATTCATCTGCACAGATAAATAAAATATAATACACTGGACTTCCCGATTTGTTATGTGTGAGCATCCACACACATTCGGAAATGTTCAGTACATTTTCTCTAGAACTGTTCCACTTTTAAACAGGTGTAAAAGTGAGGGGAATGTAACTTTAGACCTTTTGTGCTTGGATTTAAAAAGCCAATATAGCAGTAAGAAAAGAAAAAGCACGCAAAACAATTTAGCTTTCTTCTTGGAGTAGCTGGAATACCTTTGTAGGCCCAGTCCAACAACTGGAGAGAAACTGAGAGGTGTCAGGAAAGGGTCAGCTGTTTTGAAACCAGAAGCTTTTCTTTTGGGACTGATTGATAAACAACTGGGAAAAAAAAGTCATGGTGCTTTGTTTTTGGAACAAGGTTACTGCAGCAAAATTATTGCATGCACAAAGATGGAAAGATTCAGCATTACCTAAAATAGAGGTGTTTTTTTCAGCACTCTGCTTATGTTCAGAAGCACACCTTTTAACAAGAACTCCTGCACAATTGGAGCTAATAGATTCATATCTACATAGCTGAATCTACAGCCTACTTATATATTTTTTTATGTGGTTTGTTTTTCAGGGCCCTGAATGGCAAATCAAGCTCCTATTATTCAGATTTTTACTGAAAATGTACCTCTTCACACCATCATTTTTGTATGAATGTTATGGATGAACATACATGTGTGAGACCTTCTCCCTCCCACACTTGAAGGGGCTGGTAAGCAGGAATTCAAATTAAAGCTTCTGGACAGTCTCCATTTGAACACATTCAGTCCACCATCTCTCTTAGCAATTCTGTAATTGTTTTTCTATTATTTTTACATTGTAAGTTCTGTAAAAGATACTAAGCAACTAAATTGTAAATAATAACTGAGACTATAGTAGGGAGATTACAGTTTTAATGAAACACTGGGGGTCAGTAGACTGTAACATACTAATTATAAGTAAAGGCTGGATGTCCAGAGTTCACATTCAGCTCAGCTCCTTTATGTTGCACATTTTATACTTCTATTTATTTTGGAATCTGCACCTGGAATACCTGATTCTCTTCAGTTCCTTCTATCTTTATCTTATAATTGCTGGCTAGATTAGCAACCATTTTCCACAACTAGGTTACAATTGGATAAGAGAGTCAAAGACTTACATTAAGTGGGCTGGAGATTTAAACCATTGTTGCCCCAGGAACATGTTTTAAAATATATATTTTGCTGCCCAACATATGTTCTCTGAGCAACATATAATGAAATACAGAAAGTCCTCAACTTACAACAAGTTGTTTAGTGATTATTTGAAGTTACAACGGCACTGAAAAAGCGACTTATGACTGTTTTCACGCTTATGACTGTTGCAGCATCTCCATGGGTCAGGTGATCAAAAGTCAGACATTTGGCAACTGACTCGTATTTATGACGGTTGCAGTGTCGCGGGCTCATGTGATAACTTTTTGCAATCTTCTGACAAACAAAGTCAATGGGGAAGCCAGATTCATTTAACTAACTTAACAACTGCAGTGATTCACTTAACAACTGTGGGAAGAAAAGTCATAAAATGGGGGAAAAACTCAATAACTGTCTGGCCTAGCAACAGAAATTATGGGCTCATTTGTGGTCATAAGTTGATGACTACTTGTATTACACTCTTAATTGGTAAATAAAGATACTGGCATGAAAAAAGGGTTGTGGGCAGTGGTGGGATTCAGTCAGTTCGCACCAGTTCGGCAGAACCAGTAGCTAATTTTGGGTTGCCCAGGTCCAGAATGGACTTCCGGAAGCGGCATCCACACAGAGAACCGGTTGTTCACATATTTGAATCCACCACTGGTTGTGGGTATTATTGACAATACACGCACACGCTCACTTTTCTATGTTCATGGATATGCATATATGAAAACTCTATTAAAAAGGCTATTTATGCATTTTGGGGGAAAAAAAGATTAGAAGTCGTGGGGTAATGGAAATTATAATCCCATCTGGGTCACCTGGCAAACACCGAAGATTGCTGGGAAGGCTTCTGATATGAAAATAAAATGTCTATTTTCCTCTACAACTTTTATTTCTGTACCTCTGAATAGCAGAAGCTACTCATTCAATAACTAAATGTTGAATTACTTACAGATTATACTGAAAGTATAGCCCATAATTCTAGGGGTTGTAACTAAAACTTCAGGTGGAACTCACTCAGCAGAAATCACCCAAGTTTATCACTCAAGCTTTAGGTAATGATTTAAAGGTGTCCATTGCTTTAAAGGAATCCAAATCAAGTTAGGTTAGATAGCAAAATCTGTTATGCTACAAGGCTACAATATGGAATTCCTCATTTCCAGATTTTTTTCCTATAGTCTCCCTAGCAAGTCTTTCATCATGTAGAGCAATTGAAAATGGAATAGCTCTTAATATTCAGGAGAGCTTTCTTGCTTTTATCTGAAATTCTTTCTTGTCTCTATTACTATTTTATTTATGTATTATATTTATACCTTACTTTACTTTTTGAAACAGTCCAGTCAACCTATGGCAATACCTTATATAATTTTAAGTTTAGGTTAAGGTTTTAAGATTATGTCATCAGAGGAAAAATACAGGACTGTGATCTTTTGAATAAAAGGTGGAGTAAAAGTGGTAAAAAAGACCACTCTATACATTACCTGCCCCTCCAAAAAAAAACTAGAAAAAAAGTCACAATAAATAGCAATCATATAAACATCCCAAACTGTCTTTATTGCTCCTAGGACATTTTATCTGTTTATTGGCCCCAGGCACAAAGGAAAAAGAAATTGGGAATTTATTTCCTGAATAACACATCGTGATCACTATACTCATTTACAAAATTTGTTCAACAAATAATGGTTAGAAAATTTGCTCAAGGTCTGTGGCACAAATCTTCAAATTATTTTTGAACAAATGTGTAAGAAATTTGCCAAACTTCTTTGCAGCTACACTTGACATTACATTAATCTAGCTTTCCCAGTTTATGCATGAAAATTTCCCCGTCACAAATATACAAAACATGCAGAAATGAATTTAAGTAATGTAAAGAATTTCATATGCAGCAGTTATTAGAAATTAGCTCTCATTTCTTAAATTGGCAAAACTCTAAGCAAGCATGTAAATTATGATAACTAATGCTCCTAAGTTTAATGGGCAACAAAAAAATCCACCTTCTGGGATCTATCTCTGACCAGTTCCCAGACTATGCAGAGAAATCCTCCAAGATTCAGTTAATATTCAGTAGACTCCAAAGCCTAAAACACTGACCTTGCTCCACTCTAAATATGGTTGATCTTGGATTTTCCCTTCCAATTTTTGGTTTTGCTAGAGAATAAGTGATTTTGTATGGGGAGAGAAAAGGGGTACTGAAACTGGGACTTAATAAGTTTTATAAGTATAGTTTACTATTGTTTCAGCAAAATAAAACTAATAAACAAGTGAAAAAAACTTTTAATAATTTGTTATTTTGGTAATAAACATGAAGATGTTTCTGTGATGTTGAATAGTATTTATTTTATTCAGGGAAATGACCAGAGAGATTTTATTCTTCTCTCAATTTTTTTGGAATGGGGAGAGAAAAAAAGAAAGATTAATTTCACATTTAGATAGGTGTACGTGCAAACATTTATTCAAAAGCCATTATGAATCACGAAACAGCAAAGTTAATGATATGCCATGAAATTATGTACATCCCTGAAGATGTTTTGAAACTGAAGCCAGTTAAAATAATACTCAAAATACAAACTTCACTCACAAAATAATTCCTGCCCTATAACTAATGTATTTGTATTCTTGAACATATAAGAATGTAAACAATTTAATTTCAGATGTAAGTATTTGCATTTCACTTTTCATCAAGTTTTCCATTTATTTTGTTTATTGATTCAATAATATGTGATTATCAAAAATATGAAAGTTTACATTGAATATATTAATATGAAAACATTTCTACTACCTGCAAAAAAGTATCATGTACATGTACCTATACCACAACAGGATGGAACTGGAAAGCATGACGGAGGGGGAGAAGGGGAGAGGGGGAGAGAGAGAGAGAGAGGGAATGAGAGAGAGAGAGAGAGAGAGAGAGAGAGAGAGAGAGAGAGAGAGAGAGAGAGAGAGAGAGAGAGAGAGAGAGAGAGAATGTGAACAGTGTATGGAACCCGCCATCAAGTCATTTTGGTGTTCAGTCTTTAAGACTTCAAACATGGCTCAAGACTGAATCATTTTTTTCTGTGAATCAAAGACATATCTTTTAAAAAGAAGAGTGATATGAACAGGATGGGCAGAGTCCACCTTGTTACTTTCATCCTCTTTTGCTGAATCTCCCTTCCCTGCCTTGGGCTTCTTCTTAGAAATGGCAGTCAGAAGTGCCTTTGTTTCTGGCTTCACCCCATCTGAAAAGATTTTTTAAAAAAATGTATTAGAAAGGAAACATCTCCAGGCAACCATCTCAAAATCTTACAGTGGTTTGGATATGAGCTCCATATCCAAATTGTTTGCAGGATTCCACAGCATCCACAGCAAGAACAGCACTGCAGAAAACCCAAGAAAATGGACAAATCTACCATCTATTACCATTGATCTGCAGGATAAATATGTCAACTTTCTGAATACAAGGTTGCCTACCTTATATATAGGATAGTTTATATTTAAGTGGTGACAATAAGGAGAATTTGTTTTTTTAATGTTCAAACATTTTATTGGCGAATAAAGATTAAAATAACACATGCTACTCAAGAACCTTTCTTCTAAATGTCTTTATTTAACTTGTTACATTTAAGATTAATATGTGGGGAGCATGGGTAATCTGAATCAAAACAAAAACAGTAACTGCTATTCAGGGCTTGGCAATGTTTTGGCCAAGTTGCTAGCAGAGATTTCCTTAAAAGCATATTCAGTCCCACCTGGCTACATATTCTGCAAATGTAGGTATTGGGCAGTAAGCCAATTTTAGCTCAGGTATTTCTAACCTGTGGTGTCACATAACCTTATCTCAAACACTTAATCAGTTTCTCTCCTCTCATATTGAAATACAGAGACAGTTTCTTATAACATGGCCCAACAATAAGATTGAGATGTTTATGATTTACTGGAGACAGGTCGTCTACATGCACAGGTGATCTGTTCCACTGCAGACAACCTAAAGGGCCATTCACAGTTAAATGTCCACCACGAGGTAGGGACAGCATATTACAAAGGCCTAACGAAGAAGAAACAGGACAAGAAATGTAGTCATTTTTCTTCCTAATATTTAAGATATTTTTCCAGATATGATTCAACACTTCCTCATAGTTCCCTACCTTATGAAATATGATCATGTAAGTCAAACTCCCACCTGTTTCAAGTACGATTTTGCAAGAGGAAAAGTAAATATTACTAGAAAAGTTGAATAGCCAGTCAACATAGCGAATTTTAATGTGGACATCTAAGATATGGCTGGCTCTGAGTTAATTTGACAAAAGCTACATTACTTAAAATGTAAAATGTTAATACAGCAAACTTAGTATAAGGAACTATTGGTCTGGTCTGCTGCTCTCCTTCGTTGGTATTATCAGCTTAACTTGTGAAATAATCTTCAGATCAGCTGTTAAGTAAGATCTAAATAATTTTTTCTTTTTTAACAAACTTTTTCAAATTACAGCATTTCAAGTCACCAAGATTTTTTTTTTTAAAAAATATTAGATTCAATATGTTTACTGATGAAAATGAAGTAATCAGTTCTATATGTATTATGCTTTTCTGTCAAGAGGGCAGATAATGCCTTATGTCCACATTCAGAAGTGTGAAAGCTTCTTATATGAGTTTATAAGAGCTGGGGGAAATATTTCATCCCAACAATGTAAAAGATAATGTTTTTATAGATTGTTGTATACTCCAAATAAGTTGTTTAACATTTAAACAGGGCTTCATAATCACACATACCTTCTCCGTGTATTTTCGCAAACCATTATAATATTTAACTGCAATGTTTTAGTACAGTGGTGGCGAACCTATGGCATGCATGCCAGAGGCGGCACTTGGAGCCCTCTCTTTGGGCACGCGCGTCGTCGCCCCAGCCCCACCTCCCCCTGCGGCCCCCTCTTCACCAGCAGCCCCCCGGAGGAGAGTCGCCCCCAGACGCAGCCCGCACGGAGCAGCGCAGCCAAGGACATAGCCGGGCAGCAGGGACAAGACTCCGCCCTCGCACCCCATAGCGTGCAAATGATGCTGCAGGGTGTGGGTGGAGGGCGTGGCTGCCATAGTGCTGCAGGGCTGCCTGGGTGATCTGCGGGCCATGGAGGCGGTGCATGGCCCTGTGGGCGGGCGGAGCAGGGGGCTGGCGGGGGCGGAGCAGGCAGGACAGGAGGAGGAGTGGGGGCGGTTTTGGGGCACTTGGTCTCTAAAAGGTTCGCCATCACTGTTTTAGTAGGTTTCTTTTTGTATTGTTTAAAGAACAAACACTGGAGATTTTAAGCACTTAGCTCAGAGATTTAAATACTTATTTTAGTAAATAACTTAATATATTTAGATGCAATTTATTTTTTTCTAAGGCAAATTTCTAATCAAAGATACACTGAATGCTAATTGTAGAATCTTGGTAACTCCTCTGTCCACTTATAAATACCCTATTTCTCCCTTTCCTTGTTTGTTCAATCTTGTTTCTCTGCTTTAGAAATGATTATTTTTTAAAAAAGAAATGTAAAAGAAAAAAACACCGAGAGGCTCACTCACCCTCCCGGTCTTCAAAGACTTATGAAATGCCAGCAGAGTCAGGCCCAAATGTATGTGGGGAGGAGGGGGTTGCTGCTGCTGTTATATATGCTAACTTTGCAAGCTAGTTTGACCAGATGTATGTTCACTTTATCTTCTTACTTAATCCAGTCACCTGACTGTTATTTGCAATTGTAACTAAAAATAATCTCAAATACTTGACAACATGTAGCTGTACACAATGGATGTGGAATTAAGACTCAACATAAAGCAGTATACTCTTGTTAAAGCAACTTATTTACCTAGAACTTTATCAGGAGTGTCATATTTCATGCAAAGTGTAGGTAGACTACCTCAATATTAATATATATTAATAACAATAAGGTATTAAATTGATATCACCTGACTCCAACTCTGAATGGTTTAAATTGTTAAAACTTTTAAAAACAAGAAACAATACAAATGTGTTAGTATCCATTTATTCTGATTAAGCCAGTTCTCACATGTGAATATTAGAGGGTGTGGGGGTGTGTGTAACAAAATCATCCATCCATCCCATCCATCTATCTATCCATCCATCATATAATTATTTGTATAACTAAGTTATAATGTTTGCTTGAAATGTGAACAGTTATGTATACTACTGAGACTAATCTGATTGTGATGGGGAAAATTTGACTGAATACATAAATAAATTTATATAGAGTTATTTATATACTTCTTACTTTTCCAAATATTCAAAGCAGTTTGCAACAAAATCTATTGATCAAAGCCTGCTCCTTCTTAAAAGTAAATTTAAAGAATTAAACGCCCCAGTCTGTATTTCCATTATACTGTATTAACTCTTACCTATTATGATTACTAACTATTGATTTACACAAGTGAATATTCTTTGTATGAAGAAAAAGAACCTTTATAGGAAAGAGATGCTCAGCTTTGTAAGGATGTTTACACAGGAAGCTCTGTAAGCCTTAAACAGGACTGCAAAGTAGTTTCTACTCAGTTCCAAACAAGTACTTCAGAGCCTGCAAAAGCACAAGCATAGCACCTGCCTCCATCTCATTAAAGCAGCAGTGTCTTCTCACAGAATCATGAGACAATTTGGAAAAAAGGCAGTGCTGCATTAAAGAACTGTGCAGAGGCATTACATCCCAGCCTTGTGTACCCTAACTTTTGGAAACAAACTAAAGCACGGTACCACTGTATTTAAATGTTTAAAAACAGAAACTTAAATTATTCCCAGCAGTAACCATTAAAACAGCATCAGAACAACTATACAATTATAATCACTCATTCAACACTGCTTTGCATGGAGAAGGAGCAGACAGAGCAAAGAGAAAGCAGAAAAAAAGACAGGGGAACCAAGCTTTACAAAAGCATAATCATATTAAACTTTGGAGGGAAAAAAAGAGAAGAAATAGAAGCCAAAGAGCATTTTGCTTGCAAATTTGTATCATTTTGAGCAGAGAATTATCTCCAAGGCATTTGTAGCTGGGAAATAGAAAAAAAAAATATGGTAGGTAGTTAACCAAGTGGAATCATGGGCTGCCAGCCAAAAGCAGCTCAGGTATTACTGCTAGGTATTTAAATTACTTAATCAAATCCCAAGGCTCTTATTCTGCAAACTGATTAGGTAGTTGCTGGCATCACACCCTGACAAATGGCATGGTGGGGTTTTTTTTCACTCTGGTGCCAGGAGGTCTATGGGCTGAAGAGGCTCTGTGACACAGGCAGCACAAAGAGGGAAAGCACAAGCAGACAGGCTGGGAGCCACAATCTAGGTTTCATCTACCTCGGTGGATTTCTCGTATTACACACAATGCATACTTTACATTTTACAAGACCAAGGAAATGAAGGAAAATATATCTTTCACCAAATAAGACATCAGCCCCTTAATAACTGAAATGACGGATATTTTTAGATGGAGGTCTAGTTTAACTTACTTACATTAAGAGTCTAATCTCTTCTGAACAATGACTGTGTAAGCTTGAATAAATAGTAAGAAATCTGTTCCATTAATTAAGTGCTGCCTGTACTACTCAGATTTGTAACAAATGTTAATAGATTTCTCTCCCTTTTCTCTGTTGGACAATTACTTTATTTTGCCAACTTGCTAATGGATTAAATTGAAAAGGTCCGTGTGTTTAAAAAGAAAGGGATTGTGTGTGAGAAAGAAAAGACTTTAGCTTCAAAGTTACAATAGGCAAGTGGCCCACACTGCTCAGAAATACCTATACCTCTATATGTGTGTGTGTGTGTGTGTGTGTTACTAATGGGTAGCGCTCTAGGGCCAAGGGAAGAACAGGAAGTTTAACTAATTCAATTTGTGCCACCAATCACCTACAACTCACTTAACAAGTTTATTGTAGTGTCTCCCATTCTTTTATTAACTAGATATAAAAACAAAAAGAATACACAAAGAAGGAAAAAGGAATTTTATTCTAGCTTTATGGCATAAATTCTATACATAGATAGAAATTTCTGTCACTCCTATCAACTTACTTGCTCGTGGTCTGCTCACTTATGTTTTCCTCAAATTAGTTGTGCATTAGCTTTGAACTAATTTGCAAACACAAATATACTTATACATTGCTATGCCCATTGAAGTATTATTTATGTTTCCTACAAGCCATCATTTATATTTTGAAATGATCTTCCTACTGTTGCGTTGTATCCAAAGCAAGTAAACACATTGGCTTTGTGCGGTAGTTTGAACATCTGAAAGTAGAAACATCCACCTAGGATACTAATTAGTATATATTACATAGTCTATTTAAGTGTAAGCTTTATTTATTTCACTGGGAAAATCAAACCTGCACAAAAATAATAATAATTCCAATCAGGGGATTAATGTAAGAAAATAGTTAAAGCTGTGTAACTTTTTCCCAATATAAGCAAACTAAATTTAGTTCAACACTTAATTTCTTCTCTGAAAATCAGTTGAAGCATAGATTTTTATAGTGACAATTCCATTTTTCTTCTCTAGCTTGACTGTACAACTGAATATAAACAAATGCAATCAGCAATTTGGTATTCAAATTACACACAACAAAGCATAGGGTTTTATTTATTCGGGGAACAAACTGAAAGAAAGGCAGAGGTTGGTTTTAATCATTTTACTGTTCTACCTGCTACTACTAACTACTGCCAATTTGTTCATATCTCCCTAATCAAGTCTAGCAGAAAAATCCAACAGCAGCTAATATTGGGCATCAATTGAGTCTTGATATTTTACTATGCAGGGAACCTTTCGAGAATTTAAACATGTGTGCATGTGTATAAACACCTACACACACACACACACAAAGTTTATTTAAGCAAATAGGTTTTATCTGTAACATGGGGAAGGCAACCTTTTGGCAACCAGAAACCACACTGTTATCTTGTTTGGCTTCTGAAGATCACTGATAGCATCAGAAAAGGCTATAACTGATTTTTTTTCTGGTTTTTTTCTTCTTCTTACAGTCACAGCGAGGAAGAATTGGAGAATTGAATTTTATAAGCACATTCCCAATTGCTTATAAATATAGGATACAGGATGCAAAGAAACTTTTTAAAAAGTAGTCGCAAAGGCAACTGGACTTTGTTTTTCTTTGAAGACGTTTCGCTTCTCATCCAAGGACCTTCTTCAGCTCTCTTTTTAAAAAGTAGCTTGCAAGGTTTATGACTTGCCATGATGACTCGCTATAATTGGGGACTTTTACAGAACCCACGGCAAGCTGCAAAACATGGCTGATGACTTATATCCATCAAACTGTTTGCTATCCAACTGAAGAGCAACTGGGCTGTGCGTGCTTCAAAACTGATTTGAAAGAAGTGTTTTGCAATGCCTGCAAGTAGAAGCAGTGCAGTAGATGCATTTTTTTCAGCCTCTTGTAGAGTGTTGATGGGGGGTTGGGGATTCATATATATATATATATATAACTGAGTTCTAAAGAAAACTGTTAGAAAAACAGGTCTGTGCATTGGCCATATCAAGTATCAGAGAATAAACAACACTATTTTTAACTATGATAATTCAAATTCACTTCTACTCATTTAGAAAGTTTTTTTTTTCATACCGAATGACTCCAAGCCAATGTGTAAATAGAAAAGTCAACAAACTTTGTTGCATTCATACACCCCACTTATTTCTAATAGAAACAACCAAACAATGTGGAACTGGAGATATCTACAGGAAAAACAACAGAAGAACTAAGTTGTATATGCAAAATGCAAATGGTGGACAGATGTATGAACCAAAAGAGGAAACAGAGATAAACCTATTAATACAGATGGGAATGCTATTTTTTAACCATTTATCTTGAAAAGCTGCATGTGTAAATACAGTTTTTTTGGACAGAGCACTTATGTTCAGTCTTGATGATTTGTTGAAAAACCACAGAATCTATTGAAAGATGATCTAATCCATATCCTTTCTTTTTGTTTAAGGATATGGCACTATCAAATGTCACCTAGGCTTTTTTTTTTAAAAAAAACACCTCTTGTTTCTTTATGATCTATTTATATTCAGCTTATTAAACTAGTGTTAGCATGACCTACAGATGCTAGTTTGCCACAGCAAAACAACACTGAAGACATGGACTGCAGGACAGATGTGCAAAATGTTCAAACTCAATGGTTTCAAGCTTGAAATGGCTGTTTCATATGTTCCATGCCTGAAAATAGAATAGAACACGCTTATTCCATATGTTTTATTCCATTTTCAAAATAAACATAGCCATTTCAAGCACTGCAAAATCCAAGCGTTTTGAAATTTAAATGCGCATTTTTCTTCACTAATGCTACTTTCTCAAATGAGATCTTATTTGAAAAAAAAATAATTTTCCAGTTAGGTGATATGTGCCATTGCATACTAGATATGCAAATACATTCTTTTTTCCCTTGCTTTTAAGCTTTTCTGCTGCTTCTCTCCCTAGTTTAGGGCTGGCTGCATCTATCATAGTCCCCTATTTAAAACCCTCTTCCAAAATAAACTACTAGGCTATGGCTAAACATAGGCTAAACATAGGAAAGGTAGAGAAACTGTTAGAGAAAATGTAAAGGCCTACTACTAATAGTGGAAGGGTAACTTCGTAGAAAGTTAAATTTTAGAAATATTTCTACTTGTCCTGCAGAAGCAGTTGTGGTGTAACCTGGGCAATGCAGTAAAATGAAGCTGAGGCAGGGCCCACTGCTGAGAAAGCAGGATTCTTCTCTATCTAAAGAGAAGTGATGGATTCCCTTTCATTTAGTCAGCCCACTCCTCTCTAGGACGTAAGAGTAATGGAAAAGAGCGGATCTCTTTTGAATCTGAGTCCAATGCTAGTGGTAGTAGACACAGAACAATCAGCAAATAACCCATCACTATTAATACTGGCATGTTGTGGACCTAAGAGCAGCATATTATGGGAACACTACACACTGTACTTTAAAGACTCATGCTATTTTCCAACGACTACTATATTTGTCATGATAGCGTGGAGAGCACTTGCCTATAAAGTCGTCAAGAGTTGGACACACTGAACAGTTAAAACTAACTATAATATAAAAGTAGTAGGAAAAGAACAGTAGGAATCTTTCAGCAAAAAAGTGTATACCAGAGGGTAGGCAACCTTGGCTTTTTTTATGACTTGTTCAATACCCAGAATTCCTGAATCAGCCATGCTGACTCAGGAATTCTGGGAGTTGAAGTCCACAAGTCATAAAAGATCCAAGGTTGCCTACCCCTGGTGTATACTCTTAGGTGGAATGAACTGCCTGCACAATGGTTGAACCAGGCTGAGAATCAGCTACCTTGTCAACTACTCTTTTAGGATGTCCTCATCCATTAGAACTCCACCTTCCTACAGTTCAAACACCTGCTTGAAAGCAAATAACTATGCCTGGCATGACAAGACATGTGACTGCATTTCTTCTTGATCCTTGAGATAAGAATTCATGGCCAAGGCAATTCTTGTGCCTGACCCATTTTTGTCATGAGAAACCTCTTCAATTGTATAGTCAGCTGCACTGAATCAGATTCTGCCCTTGGTTGTTCCAACTTTTACAAGAATAATTTTGATATATGTGCTGCAAAAAATGTTACTTGTCCCTATGGTAGAGACTCTGTAGATTAAAACTGACAAGTACTAGCCTTGTGCACTGCTATTCATTCTAGTAACAGGGACAAGTGTGCCCTGATCTTGGTAAAAGCTCTGGAGTCCACCACATATAGGTCTTAGGTCTTTATCACAATATGACAATCTGCCACACAGCAGTCTTCTTTACCTTAATTGCTTACCTTAACTGCTTATAACCATAAAGACTTGGCTAAAATGAGGCCACTGCTCTTTCTAGCTTAGACCTGCTCAACAGTGTAAAAATAATAATAATCTAAAGTCCACTCTTAATTCATTGCCAGTCTCCGCATGTGTGTTATCTGACTCCTTTCTTAAACACAGATTTGTATTACTTAAAGTATTAGAGGTCCATGAAGACTGTCACTATCTGTTGCTATTGTAACTGGGATGCCCAATTAACTTCTTTTGTATACCTTGGCTGGAAGAACTCTGTCAAAAGCAGCTTCTTGCTTCCCATCTCCATTTATACATGACAGGAAACAAACTAAAGAGCATAAAACTCATTAATAAGTAATGATTATGTGAGGCAAATGTATTGCGTTTCAAATGAAAAAATGGACTTTCATTTTTTTCTCTCTCTCTACCTAGGAGCAGTAAAACTGATCAGTCCCATCACCCATAAGGAAAATGTTAGACAACATCTCTTCATTTATAATAGAGCATTCACCACAATTTCCCACAAGATATAAGATTCCCAGTCATAAATGACTATACTAAGCCTAGAAAATATGAAATGTAACTACCATAAGCGGGAATGTTCATTCCATTCCTGAAGAGTAAATGTTAAAAAAAAATCAGAAAAACTTTCATTTAGGATATCTTAATTCAAAAATACCTGTAACTTAGCATAACTATAAGTCAAGGTTGAGGAAGGTATAGTTATTGATATGTTACAGGACTCCAAACCTCATCATCTTGAACTACCAATGATTGTCAGGTCCAATCATATTAGAAAGGCTACAGAGTCCACATCCTTCTTTTAAGGATTCAGAATCATCCACCAGTTTTAGAATCCAACTATTATAACATTAGATACGGACCTCATTTAGATGTTGGAAAATTTTTGAAGGACTTAAAATTCTAATGAATATTCTATTATGATTCAGGTACTGATTCTGTTCAGGCATCAACTTTCATAATTTCAATAACTCAAAGACAGATTGTTGATCTCCATCCATCAATGAATGAATGTGGTATATATTGGTATATATATTACAATACTGTTATCTACCCCAGAGAGGTTTAGAACTGGAAGAGTTGTTTTCTCAATTCACTGTCAGCATTTAATCTGAGTTTTTCCCAAGCAGTGGAGAAGGATTCTCCCCATTTGCCTTTTTGTTAAGATAAAGATGGGAACTATCATTCCCAGCCTGAGAAATTCAGTATCTAAACTCAGTATCTAAATTTAGTGTTGTGAGTATACAACTTAGGTGTCTGGATCTTTGATATATTTTTACCTCAGATTCATGTTTTTCAAATAAACCATAATATTTTGATACCACAAATATCAACTTCTTGCTGTATTTTGATGAAAAACATTTGCACATGTTTAAAATAAATTTGAGACTGCTTCAAGATTGATGTGGGGATGTGCATATATTAGGAGTACTAAAACATTGCTGCAATATTAAGATTCTTATAAGAACAGCTTAAATTCTGAAGGCTGTCTTTATGCGAGTGACAAACGGAAAGAAAAGGGTGGCTCCTTGCATAATACCTCATTCTGTGGAAGTTGTAGGGGCATTAATAGTACTTATGTCCTTTTTACTAGATGTGATATAGATAAAGAATAAAACAATTGAAACATAATATATTAAGGGATATAATACTAATATATGCTAATGCCACAACCTGAGGATTTTTGGTTGTTGTTATTGTTGTTATTCCGGAACAAAAAAACACTTTTAATACTCAACACCAAGATAATGTCACTGTTGTTATTACCGTGTGGATATTAATTCATCTTAGCTATAATGGATATGCAAAACAATGTTTCAACTTAAAATTACAGTAATAGCTGGTAACATATATCTGAAAAGACATCTCTGAAAATATTCCCCAAATTGAAAAAGGAGACAGAACTCACACAGACGTCCTGTGCAATGCTCAGCTTTCTCAGCTCCAGCTGAAGACAATGAGTGTTTTTCCTTCTTTGAATGAATATATATATATGTGTGTCTGTGTGTCCATATGTCTGTGGGTCTGTGTTACAATGAGGCATCTGCGTATATACCGTATAGATTAGAATGTGTATCTACACAAGCAAGAGGCCATATTCCAAAAAAGCAGAACTAGGAAAAAATAAAATTAGCCTTAATCGAGTTAATAGCTACTAATTAAAATTAATTGTCTATAAAATAAGACTCCTACTTGTAAAATATACTGTCACCCATCTCTCTGTGTGTGTGTGTGTGTGTGTGTCTACACATACACACACACACAAATAATTATCTCTTCTGCACAACCCTTCTCTGTCAGATACAAACGCAGGCACGTTCTTTCCTACTTCCAGGAGAAAGAGAGAAGAAAGAAGTAATACAGTGAAGGATAGATAGCTGGATTTGGAAGGGAAAGGAAGAAAAGCATGAAGCATAATGAGAAATGGGTGGGATTACTTTCTCCACCATAAACTCCACCCAGCCAGATTAGGTAAGAAATCTGAAAAAAAAATTCTTAAAGGCAATGGCAAAATTTCCATATTGTTGCCACATTACTTTTACAATATTGTATGCAGTCTAGGAAAATACCGTGTTGGCTTAAGCTGAAGGAGAGAGATGCTTTTCATAGGAAATGTCCCTTTAACATTTCAGAAAAACAAATTTACTCTAAAATAGTATAATATTTGACAGAGTCTGGTGATAGATGTAGGATTAGTTTTTGAAATTAAGCATGCTGTCCCAAGACACATTCTGAAGTTTTCATTCCGAAGTCTCAATAATCAAAGGCAGTATTGTACTCATTTTTAAAAAGTATCTTCTTGGATCTTTGAAAACAGGTGCAGAAGTTGATCTTGGTTTTGTCTTTAAAAATACAGAAAATTATCTGAGCATTTATTCTTATACTTCAAAATAAGTTTACATGTTTTTCTAGTTTGTGTGTGCATATCTGTGAGTGTGAAGTTGGAGTTCCTTTTTTAATTTCAGCAAGCTGACCTGAATAGGTACGTGTAACTTTCATTCCAATGCCATTCAAACATAAAAGGAAGAATTGTATCCTGAATGAATGGCTACCAAATTTCATTCCAGTATCTCAATGCTCAACAGAGTTATCAGATGACAAGCTGACAAATGCAAAGCGGAATAGACAGTAGTTAAACCAAGAGCCTTATTTTTCTTTGTCAAATATGACTAAGTCAATAGTAAATTAGAGGAGCTTAGGGGCAAGGCAAAAAAAGATATTAAAATAATGTTTGCTTGAAAATTTATGAAAACAAAATGTGAAATAGTACCATAAGAAATGTATTTAGACATTATGATCCACTTCAGGAGATTACTGTTCCCTTGAGACCTCCAGGCTTGTTGACAGAACCAGGTGTTGAGGGATTTGCATAAGGATGGGAGGGAAGGGTCCAATCTCATATTGGGGTGGGGGAATTAGAGGGTGCCACAGCAGAAAAGGCCCTTCTCCCGGGTCCCACCAAATATAACTCCATAGTACATGGGGCCCCTAGCATTCTTCTTCTTTGGGAATATGGAACAGGCAGATGTAATTTGGAAGAGGCAGTCCCTCAAATAAGCAGCCCCGTATCATAAAGGGCTTAAACGTTCAAAACCAGCACCTAGAATTGGGCTTAGAAACAAACTCGCAACCAATGCAATTTATGGAACAGTTATGGGTACCCATCTAGGGGCAGACAGAACTGTCTATGCCACCACATTCTGCACCAGCTGAAGCTTCCAGATACTCTTCCAGGGCAGCCCCAAATAGACCAGGCTGGAGATGAGCAGAGCGTGAATGACCATGAGCAGAACCTTCCCATAGAAAAAACAGGTGCAACTGGTATACAACACAAAACTGTGCTTATTGGTTGTCCACAATTATATCTGTCTCCGGGAAGATACCTGGCTTAGCAATAATACTTGATAGAAAATCTTCAAATAATAGTTGATTACACCTAACATATAAATCAACAGCATGAACTGGTTGCTGCATCAACAGAAATATAATTTTTAAATCATCTATCCCCTCATCCAAATCATTGATGAAGATGTTGAAGAGTTCTGGGCCTAAAACAGAGCCTTGCATACTTCCCTCCATGTAGATGCAGTTCCATTGAGGACTACACGTCGAGTGTGGTTGATCAGCCAGTTACGAATTAGTCCAAATTAAGATCTGTGGTAGTCTATGAATCTCATTACTTTTCTAATTGATGCCTTGCTAATCGGAAAATAAAGAAAAACCTGTTATATATTCTATACATCTTATACAATGTTCTACACACGTCTACTTTAATGTTATGGCTAGTATAGAATCTATTCTAAGTTTCTGGCCACCGAGGGATGACAGAACCTGTTTGAGAGCAAGAACAAAAGAATAGGTAGATTCAGGCTGAAGCTGTCTGGCATATCCTCACATCAAGAAGGGATATAACTCTTTCATGCACCCTGCCAATTTTAAACAATAGCACTTTCTGGTAGTCCTGAAATGCACATTTGTATCTTGGCTTTCAGTGCTAGCAATCCAGAAAGAATGCAAGAAAGCAAAACTGTTTCCCAAAGTCCTGTTTGCTGGTGCCACAATTAATGTAATCAAACAATTCCACAAATTGCTTCCAATTGCTGGCGTCACTTTTATGTGCAGAGCCAGACGTTCAAAAAAGGGACCTTCTTTCCTTAAACCCTTTCAGTGAGAACAAATCTTTGCTAAACAGTTTAGGATAATTTGTACTATAACAGGTCCCCAGGCACTCTTGACACAATTTCAATTGCCATCTAATGTTTCTGTGTAATTGAAAGGCAGCAACTAGTATTTAAATAATTACAACACTAAACAGTTCAGAAGGGTAAGTTCAGAAGTCCTCACAACCAAAGTAGAAAATTTTGGGGAAAGTAATTTTAAGGGAGTTTAACAGCCGATAATGTAATATCCTTCTTTTCAATTAAATCATCTACTTTCATCTATAGCACATAACAGAGTTTAAGTTTCAAAGCTAAAGGAGCCTGAAGACTATAAACATGTAAAAGTTTACTAATACATTGTTTCTGCTTGGCTCAAACAATACAAAGCAGCAAAAAGATCCTTTCTTCCTGGTACAGTAAATTTTCTTATGGAGAGAAATTTATTTGAATAAGAGTTGCCATTAGCAACTCTTATTCAAATACAGAAGCACTATCCTGTACCCTACCCTAGTGTTTATATGGGACTAAAGTAAAAAGATATAAAGCATATACCACTTATGGAATCAATGGCGCATTCTCCACCACCTCAGACCAATATCAGAGCAGCATGGGCAGAGATACAATGTACAGCCAAGTAGCCTTGAGGTATTGTAGCTTAGTAACTCTGATATCCATTCATCTTTCACAGCCATCAAATGCTATTTTCATTCTTTTAAGAATCATAATGCTTTGACAACTGTTACTAATAGTATATCATTTCCAGCAGAAGTCATTATTCCAACATTGCTATCCCTCACCTGCTTAGCAACTGTTTCTATAGCATACACTGCAGATACACATTTTGGTAATCCTTCAGATTAAAAAGCTAGGGATGTGCACGCTTTGAAAATAATTCAGAACTGCTTTGGACCTCACACAAGCAGGAGGCACCGCTCTTCCTTTCATTACAACCACCCACCATTTTGCAAGTTTCTATGCAAGCCTGGAAAAAAAAAAAAGACGTAGAGTGAACTCAGTTGATACAACTCATAAAGCAACTGCTTCTTTTTCAATCTCATCTGAGAGTCTGAAATGCCACTTTAAACTGAAAGGCCACCAATGGTGAAGAATGGTTCCCCTAATCGTGATAAGCAGCTGTAGCCATAAATGTGCCTATAACCTTCTGTGAGTTTGTGTGTGTAGGTACTTCTGGTTGGTGGATGCCGGGAATAAAACCTTAACTTACAATTCATTCACTACTACATCAATCCAACAATATACGGTCTTCTGCAAAGCCCCAAACAACCAGGAGGACATGGATTTAAAGCATAAGTGGCAAAGCTCAAAGACCCAAGGACCCAGTCAAGGCTAACAGGCTCAATGACTTCCAGATAACTGAGCACAACAGGGTTTGTCAGTTCCATGGGATCTGTAGAAGCGAAATCCAAATTCCAAGTGCCTAAAATAATCTTCTAGGACTTCTTCTATAACAGTTCCTCTGGCCCCTCTTTACCCAGAAAGAGTTAGGCTACCTTAAAAAGAACCAACTATCTGCAGATGCGATAAATAATTATGTGTTGCCATTCTTATTGTCACAAGTAATCCTTCATATAAAGAATCTTGGTTTTATTAAGTTCTAGTATTCTCTAAGAGAAAGGAATGATCTCCAACTGCCTGATAAGATGACAAGAGCAAAATTGCATGATTGTGATGATGATGATGACAACGATGATGACAATTTGTATGGCTGCCAAACTTATCTAAGTGATTCTGGGTAGTTCACAAGTAAAGAATAAAGAAGAAGAGTCAGAATAGATATAATTAACATTTGAAAGAGGAGACACAGACTGCACTTGAGCAGATGGAATGATATGTGGAGATCTAATGCAAAGGTGACCACTGACACAGAGAAATGGATCTGTGGAGAATTTTTATCCTTTTAATATATTAAGTAATGTTATTTTCAGCAGGTATTTACAACAGGTATATACAATACTGTGTTCACCTGGTGTCATGTTACCTACTAAGTCCAATAAGAAAGCTACATTATGGGTACCATTGCTAAGGAGTTCTTTCTGATGGACCTAGGAGATTTTTTCTTTTGTGGCATCCACCCTTTGGAACATCATCCCCCTGAGAGGAGGTTAGCCCAAACCCTTATGACGTTCTAGGAATCCCTTTAAAAATGTTTTTTAACAGATCTGAAGATCCCCTGGCAACAAGAAACCAGCACAATAGTTGCATCATGTATAGCATTCTGATGCATTCTCTCCTGCAGTCTTGTTTTATGTTAAGCAGATCTGTAGAATGTTTTAACTCTTGATTTTATTGTATGCCACTCAGAATCACTTTGTATGAGATGGGTGGCCACATAAATTTCATGGACGGACGGACGGACGGATGGACGGATGGACAGACAGACAGGCTGGAATTTATTGCAGTGTGCTCAGTGTGGATTGAACTCTTCCTGAAACTGTTCAGCCATACTTTACTGCTTCTCTGCTCAGGGACTTCTGCCAGACTTTCCTCAGAGTCCAGAACTTCTCCACTGACAGTTGATCTTCTCCTTCCCCTTTGGAATCTTAAATGAAGCTGCCATCTGCATCCAGCCAGTTTTCTCCTTCTTGTTCTTGGGCCCTGTTGGAGCTCTTGCCCCTTTGGGTCTTCTCTTCTTCCAGAAACGCCATCTCTGGACCGTGCCACTTCCTTCTGGACCAGGAATTGACAACTGCTCTGCATACTTAACTTCTCTCTCCAATCTTTCTCTCCAGCCACTCCGTTTACTCCATGCAGAAGCTTTTTATCTCCTCTCCTTTGCTCTCTCTTCAAATTTTAGGTTAGATTGGCAGCATGTCCCCCAGCCACTGAGAAAGTGGGTGTCCCCCCCCCCAAGGGTTCTAATCCTTAACACCTATATATCAGGCTGGATCAACAGGACTGCTGTTTAAAAATCTCACGGTCACAATCCTATCTATCAGCCAATTATCTCATTAGCACTTGTGACAGCACAGCTGCTCTTCAAGCCCAAAAGTCAGCTTGTTTTCCCTTCTCTTTACTCCAATGGCAGGATAATGCCACCAGAACAACAGCCATGCCAAGCCATTAAAACTCATATGCTACACCTAGAAACACTTTGAACTTGCTGGAATCAGGGTGAGTATTGATAAGGAAGTGATGAAAGGAACAATTTCTCAGGTAAAGTTGAAAATGGCACTTGCACTAATTGTTTAGGATGTGATTCCTAGTCCAAGAACTAATGTATCAGTATATTACAGCATATATGTGGATCCAAGCAGTGAAATTTTTTATAATGAACAAATGGAATGCACAGATTTTCTAAGTGTCATCCAAGGCATTTTGGTAAGGTACTCTGTATGTTGATAATGACTAGGATCACCACTGCTGGTTTATTATTATTATAGTTGGTCGCATAGTCAGCCAGATGTTTAGACTTGGTTTAGCCTTTTTATCCACCTATCAAGTCTTTCCCAAGGATCTGGCATAAGTAGATCTTGATATCTGATGGTATTAAAGACACTGTTGCAGGATGTAAGCTGTTCCAAGTAAAGTTGCCTTTTGCAACTGACTGATGGTGATTTTGTCAATGCCAACGGTATTCAAGTTATGATTATGATTATTTCTAGGCATTTATTAGAACGGAAGAGATACTGGATAGAAGACTTTTATGTTATGAAAATTGTGTGTAAACAAATGTGTAATTTGCTTTAAAAAGATAAGGCGATTAAATTTTTATCAGACTTGTACTCTGCTGTCACCACAACAAAGGGAATTAGGGAGAGAGAAAAGAAAGGGCTTTTCATTTGAATTGTGCTCTTAGCAGAGGTTCTCTACCACACAGCTGTAAAGCCACTCAATATTTTCCAAATAGGCCCTTTGATTGCATTTTATTCAACATGTTTGTATTTGGAGCATCCAGAGGAAAAAAAAAAGAGTGCTCTACATTTTGATGTCTTAATGTTCCTTAATACCTTCTTTAATTTATATTAAGCTTCTTAACTACAGTAAGGAATTCTTCAAAAACAATAAAGACCTAGTGTAGAAATCTTTCACACTATGAAAATTGAAATTATAATATATTCATGGCTTTTGTCATTAAAAAAAATCCCTTACTGAAAGAAAAAAATAATGTAATCCTAAAGAGTCCTGAAAATGCCTTGTTCCATATAAGTACACAAAAATTTAAACGTAACTTCAGTGAAAGTATTGGGAAAGGACAATGTTTATGCAATAACACATTGAATACTGCAAAATTCTATGCTTCAAAATTCTATAAATTCCTTCTGTATACTTTCTACCCCAATAAGTCAATTAGTACCTGAAGTAGTTCATTCACTTGCTGAAGTAATCTCACAAAATCGTTTTGCCTTCTGTGCCTCTATTCCTATTTTATGTTTCCATAACATAATGGCCTATTTATAACTTATGGAGCGCACCAACCCAAGAACATGCATATTGATGCTGAAACACTTAGCAACATAATCCATTCTTTCTTTCAATTTCAGCCATTGTAATGTGATTAAGATTTTTGAAGTCATTTTTCCAACATAAGTAGTCATGCACAACTATGTTCAGACAAAAAAGCAACATGTAACACAGGTAATGAAGCCCTCACTTTTCTACTACATGTTGTCTACATATTGGAATTATCTAATTGTCTGCCAATTGTTTAATACAGGTTTATTGTAATAGCAAAAATATTTGTGGGTAAAGTCTTCCTTGATTTGAGCAAAACTCCTGATGATAGCACAGACACAAACATACTAGGTCACAGCATGGAAATAGTTTAGCAGGGCCTTCTTTATGAATCATGTGGTGTGTGTGTGTGTGTGTGTGTGTGTGTGTGTAAAATAATTGAATCTAGCTGCAACCCTGGGATCTCCAACTTGTCAGCCATCCAATAACCAGATATGATATTGTCTCATTTTTCTTTCAGCCAATTTAGCTGCCACCTGCTATGAAAGAGTACTTTTTTTTTTTTACAAAAGTAGGTTCTGTATTTAACAAATTAAACAAGGGCTTACATTATGATAGGCATAATGTATGCGGCTTTCTTCCATCATTTATTGAATACACTAAACGTAGTGTTGGAAAAATATACTTTTAGTTATAATTATCAGTTTTAAAAGTGCTCACGGAACCTTAAGAGCAGCCTACCGACTTCCCATAAAAGCAAGTATGCTTAGCAATTTTGAATTAAAATAGAAAGACTACCCCATTCTTACCTTTTGTTGTGGCCTATTTTAATATTTCAAATGTACCCTACCTAAATTTGTATACTCTTTAACAGTAGTTAATCTTAAATTAAAATACCTAGAGCAGAAACTAAGATAACTGGTATAAAGGGAAAAGGCTTATTGACAAGGAAAAAAGTATTTTTCATATTGCCTTTTTTTAATTCTACATATTAAGAATGTCATTTTTGTGACTTAAAAATCTTCAGGAATAATGAAGGTTAACAAAGAAGTGAAGAGCAGTAATTTAAAAACCTCCATATGTAGCATCCTGATTACTCTATCAGTCTTATTTCCATAACGAAGGGAGAAGTCACTGAACTGCCACTCGTCCTTTTTAGTGGCAAGAAAAAGGCAAAAAGGACAGTGTGTTCCTCAAAAATTCATTCTTTATTCTAGAAATAGTAGTTGTCTGCCTCTACGCGACTTTAGTATATGTGGCTTGGTATCTAAGACTTCTAAACTATACAGAAAGTTCCAGCTCTGATAGTCTTCATACAGGTATGATGGAAGTTTAACAATAAAATGGTGGCCTCTGAACTGTGGAATATCCATCCTAAAGAGTCACTTGCCACTCCAAATTACTTCAGCAGCAGGTAGACTTATTCATTTTCAGTGTTTATATAATGCTACCAGTATGTATCTGTAGAGAGCCAACACAGTGCTGGGCTGCATTAACAGAGGGATAGAATCAAGATCACGTGAAGTATTAATACCACTTTACAATGCCTTGGTAAGGCCACACTTGGAATACTGCATCCAGTTTTGGTCACCATGATGTAAAAAAGACATTGAGACTCTAGAAAGAGTACAGAGAAGAGCAACAAAGATGATTAGGGGACTGGAGGCTAAAACATATAAGGAACGGTTGCTGGAATTGGGTATGTCTAGTTTAACGAAGAGAAGGACAAGGGGGGACATGATAGCAGTGTTCCAATATCTCAGGGGCTGCCACAAAGAAGAGGGAGTCAAGCTATTCTCCAAAGCGCCTGAAGGCAAGACAAGAAGCAACGGATGGAAACTAATCAAGGAGAGAAGCAACCTAGAACTAAGGAGAAACTTCCTGACAGTTAGACCAATTAACCAATGGAACAACCTGCCTCCAGAAGCGGTGAATGCTCCAACACTGGAAGTTTTTAAGAAGAGACTGGACAGCCATTTATCCGAAATGGTGTAGGGTTTCCTGCCTGAGCAGGGAGTTGGACTCGATGACCTCCAAAGTCCCTTCCAACTTTATTATTATTATTATTATTATTATTATTATTATTATTATTATTATTATTATTATTATTATTATTATTATTATTATTATTATTATTATTATTATTATTATTATTATTATTATAGCAAATCTCAAAAACAATAGTATAAATTTAAATGTATTTTTATTATTACAGAAATTATAGAACCAGCTGGAGATGGGTTCCTTTAATGAGAGCCTTACTTTTGCAAGATATCAAAATATCATTTTATTTCTGAAAATATTTAGTGTTTAATTCATTTTCGTTTTATACTTCTATTCTTTGAGTTTTAGGCTACCTTATAATTCACTGCAAATTTTGAGCTATTTTGATAATTTTTTGTTAAGAACAGCCTGCAAGTGTGGCTGTATTGAATAAACAAAAACTTTGCCATTGTTCATAATACAGCATAAACTCAGTAAGAACAGTAATTATTAGGCTTGAAACCTTTTAGTTTAGTACATAGCAAAGTAATATTTTAGTACCTCAAATATAAAATTAAACAGATAATACAATTAGTTACAGAATGTGAAGTATAATAAGTTGCCCTAAAACCAACAAAATGGTACAGGAAGGAAAGTTGTTGAACAAAATAGCCCACACATTAGCAACTAAACAAATAGCAATTAAGACACTAGCTGGTATCCTGGGAAAAAGCAATCTGCACAAAGACACTACAGAAGACAAATCTATGAAAACCAGACTATTTGATTGATGTAAAAAAAATGCAACTCTTGACCCTCAAAAGTCTGGGCTATACAGAATAATGTTATTGATCATAATTTCTATGAACATCTTAGCTCTGTGAAACAAGTTTCAAAAAGAAACATTTTACTTCTGCCAATACTACAAATGAATGATCATTTGCTTTTAAGCAATAGGATGATTTTATGTACTTGCAAACTGGGGAAAAAAAACAGTTTTAAAAATAAAGTAATCAAGTGTTCTAGCTTTGATAATGACGAACATGAACAACTGTATTCATGGATAATCTTTTGGGGCACCAAGACTTCAGAATAATTATGGGCTGGACATATCCAGAAAACTACTATCATCTGCTTAGGTTGGTGAGTGTGTGTACCATGAGTTCATCAAGTGCTTATGGCCAAGTTTCTGTTTACCATCATTAGTTATCCATCAGTAAAGTAGGCAGTAGTAATGCCTACTAAGTGGAATAAATTGATTATTATAAATAAAGCACTCTCTCATATTGATATGAGGAACAAATTTGTTCTTCTATGCTTACTACCTCAGATTGTGTGGATATAGTAGCTCTATTATGACAGAAATGATTACATAGTGGGATATACAGTACATTGATTCTGCCTTTGCACTAATTTTACACTAACAGCACAATAGCAAAAATATTATTTTCTAACAAATCAGCACAAATATATGCTGCAGAAGAGTTATAGGATTATAGGGGGCATAACAGCATTAGTTTGTACATTACATCATTCTTTTGGTACATTAAGAGATTTATTGTTCAACCCCACCTGTTTTTTCAGGAGCAGAAAAGTTTCCTTTCCAGCATAAGAAAAATAATTTAGGGACCACACTCCAGAGAACTTTTCATTCTGACAAGAGTATTTTATTTTCATTGCATGGAGAAAATAATAATGAAATCTTTCTGTGTGATACTTTTTTGTCATGCTACTTTTAAAGTTAAGACAGTCATGTCTCCATTGATGTCGCTTAATTTCTAGATTTAACAATATATTAAAAGAACATTTTTTCTTCTTGGAGGGGGATTTGAAAGTCTAATGTTACATCAAATGTGCTTTTGTTAAGTGCTGTCAAACAAGAACATAGCTCAAGGTCATAACAAACTTTAAAGTCAAATCATAGGCAGCCTGTGCAACTCCTGCCCTCTTTCTGAGGCCTCCATGCATGCTACAGAAGGTCAATTATGCTAGAACAAGATGTAAAGAACATTTTCTTCCCTGAAGCCATATTTGCATTCATTAATTTGCTTCTGTTTGTGCTTCCTGAGTCTGAATTATTTTCAACAGTTTTTATATTCCCACCACAAACTGGAACTTGTATAGCATCATCCCACTCCATATTAATATATCACTGTATTAGACATATCGGTAGTTCTTGCTTAATTGTGGTAATTAGGACCAGAATTTGCACTGCTAAACAATGCAATCATAAAGTTCAATATCACATGAACACACTGTTTAACAATGGTATCCTAGCAGTCCTTGTTGCTATCATTAAGTGAGGATCACAGGTCATTAAACAAGGACCTCACATGACTGCAACTTGCAATTTCCTGCTGACTTCCCACAAATCAAGTCAATGTTTGTTGGAAGATGCAAGTGCACGTGGGCTTGGGAGAGGTGCTACCGTAAGGTATAAGTGTGGCTGGGCAGGGTTGTGCTCCAGAACACAAGATCCCTGGGATCTCATACTCCATAACAGAGCGCTTAAAAAGCGACCTACAAACCTTCCCTGCCAGCTTCTCCACTGATTTGCTTGTGGGACCAGTTGTAACTACCACTCATTCAGCACCATTGTAATAATAATAATAATAATAATAATAATAATAATAATAATAATAATAATAATAATAATAATAATAATAATAATAATAATAATAATAATAATAAAGTTGGAAGGGACCTTGGAGGTCATCGAGTCCAACCCCCTGCTCAGGCAGGAAACCCTATACCATTTCGGACAAATGGCTGTCCAGTTTCTTCTTAAAAACTTCCAGTGTTGGAGCATTCACCGCTTCCGGAGGCAGGTTGTTCCACTGGTTAATTGTTCTAACTGTCAGGAAGTTTCTCCTTAGTTCTAGGTTGCTTCTCTCCTTGACTAGTTTCCATCCATTACTTCTTGTCCTGCCCTCAGGCGCCTTGGAGAATAGCTTGACTCCCTCTTCTTTGTGGCAACCCCTGAGATATTGGAATACTGCTATCATGTCACCCCTAGTCCTTCTTTTCATTAAACTAGACATACCCAATTCCAGCAAACGTTCCTGATATGCTTTAGCCTCCAGTTGTAAACTTCAAATGGTCGTTGAATGAGTGGTCACTACCCAAGGACTCCCTGTACATAGACAGATAGGTCTCCAAGGCCATTTGTTGGAGGGGCAAATAACATGAAGTCTTCAGTAAAGAGTAAAAAATACTAAAACAAAGAAATTAAAGGCATGAAATAGGAAAAGAAAACATAGCTAAAACTAATTTACATTAGTATCATTTATTATGCCTTTCCATAATTACCTTTTCTCAAGTCATCCTTCAGGTTGTTCATGAATACCAGAATGGGGTTCTGTTACAAAACCTGTGACCTATGGAAGAACAATATCTGTGCACACATCTGAACCTACTGTGCAGTTTCTGCTATATATGCATACATGTGTACTTTCCAATCACACTATTCTCCTTTGGGGTGAGCAATCTTGTGCAGAATGCTGAACATGAGTAAGAAATAATTTATCAAAGAAATTAAAGGCAATAGGAAAGGAAATATAGTTAAACTTAGTTTACATCACAGCATTCACTGTACGTCTCTGTGGATTTCAATCATAGGAAATCATCCTTGCTTCCATATTTACACATCAATGCATTCACTGCATTTCATTCCTAAGAATTCTCACTTCTCTTTTTTTCAGGATCTCATCAATTTCACCCAAACGTAACTTTATTTCCCTCCATTTCAACCCTTCACTTTTTCTTCATATATTTGTTTTGCAATCTGACCCTCATTCATTCTCTCTATATGACAAAACTATCTCAATGTATTTCTTTCATATTTGTTACTCACTAGTGTATTCAATTCATAATCATTCATCACTCATTCATTCATGTTCCTGTTTTTTCTTGTTTCATGACACATATTTACGTACCTCATTCCAATTACATTCATCTTATTTTTGTGTTTCTTTTGACCTGCACTAAGCTTCACTTCCATATAAAAAAGTGAGCAGAAGCATACTGTTATACACGTCATTTTCACTTCTTTTGTAAAAAAATACTCATTCTTTGCAATCACATACAACCTTCTAGCTTTTTGCTTAACATGTGCGAGTTTTAAAATTTCTCCATGTATTTTCAGATCTTTACTAAGCATTCTACCACAGTACACAAATTCATCTACTTGGTCTAGGTTTTCTCTATTTATTATAACTTGCTATTGTTTATGCAATTTCCCTGCCAAATACAAGTACCTTGGTCTTTGATATATTAATGCAAATATTCAGAGCCATACTCTTTGTTGCATACAGTCTATCTCTGCAAATCATTTAGATTCTCAGCTGATAACCAGGCATCATTTACCTACAAAAGTACACATTCATTCATTTTATTTATTTATTTCCTGCCTTTATGTTCCTAGTCAAATCACCTCAAATGTCACCAGAGGAATTACTTATACATTTATCTATAAATACTTTAAGCACCCAACAGAACATCACACAACCTTGTCTTACTCCTTGCTCAATATTGAACCACTCATTAAGCATTCTACTCTAATGCTTGCCTACCATTCTTATTGCTATTCTGGAATCAATCTTCAATGTTATATTCATGCAAACTGTTCCAAAATTCAAGCTTACTCACTTTGCCTTATTCTTTCTCTAAATGAACAAGCATGCAATAAACTTTCTCACATTTATACATTTCTCAATGAACCACACTGAAATATTTTTAATTACATTGTAAAGCATTAAGCTTTTAGTCAAGGCCCGAACATGAGATACCAGTCAAAACATACTTATGTTCAATTATTTATGCATGTCTAAAATGTGATTACATTTTTCTGTTTTGAAAAGATAATTATCTATCTACGTAAGTTAAAAACATATACAATGATAGTTAATTCTAATTTATTTTGTATCATCTTCAGTATTAATATAAATACACTGATCGTGGCTCTTTCAGGTAGTTAGTAAATTATTTCACATGCCTCCTTTTATTAGCTAACAAATTAAATTCACCTGTATGTTCCAATTATATAATTTCTGGAATGAAGCTGTGAATACATTAATTAAGTAAAGTACTATCTTGTAATTTCATATACATAAAATTGGACACTTGATCCTGGATTCAGAGTGATTACAACTTAACTGGGCAAATTTCATAGTAAGAATTTTAAACAGTAAATTTACAATTTGAAACCTACAATTGAAAATGCTGTATCAAATGGAAAGAAAAAAATATACATAACATTATCCAAAAATAAACCAAGATAATGTAAATCACATTTAACACCCAAGTTTAGAGTATTTTGGATGACATAATGTAGATCTGCCCTGCATTTTACCAAGAGCATAAAACATAATGCCCAAATATTTAAATTTTTTAACATACTCATGGATGTCCACTCAGCTGTCATCTATGAGCCCTTAGATGCTTAGCAAAAACCAAGCTTTTAGTTTTATTGTGGCTGATTTTCAGAACCTCATTACAATATGCAGCTGAGGCAAACAAGACTCACTTTAAATTTATTAATGTCCAAGATATCAAATCAGTGTAAATAACAAAGGGATCTATCAATCTCCTATTCAAATTGGAATTAAATTTAAATATAATAAAATAATTACTATTAGGAAGAGAGAAGTGACCAGTACAGAGAAGAATGACAGACTTTTGGTGTTAAATTTAAATAAATTGTATTTTCTTTGCCTTTTTGTATGAAATTTGTATGCATCTTCTTCAGCAAACAGACAGTCTTTTTTAATGTATTCTGCATGTTAAAATATGTATATTCAATAATAACCCTAATCAAGAAATTATTTGTATAAAGTACAAGCCAGATAAAAATAAAGAGTAACATTACAACCAGAGTATATTTATTAGAACTGTACAAAGCATTCTAAAAAGGTGCTTTGCAATATACAGGAACATGAATGAAGTTCTTTTCTTCAAATTCTTTAAGTAGCATATCTTTTGGAAGGCTTGTGTGGCTGCTCCATAGCTTCTAAAAATAACTATTCTTTATCAGTGTTAACATATATATATATATATATCCCTGTGGATTCACAGTTACATGGAATTTTATTCATAGCAAGCTATTGTATAGGAAAGCTGAACTATTTACACTGAGTACAAACTTGAACACCAAAAGTAGGCTGAATGGTATCAAATCTGAATAAGACCACTTATTTTTATCAATATTAGAAGCTCTGATGGCCTCCCTTTTTTCTCAAAGGTATATAAAACTATCCATACTTTTTAAAAATCCATATGGCAATCATTGTCTCATTAGACTATTGAGTACAATCAACAAATAATGTTGAAATAAATAAAGTACTCATCCATTGCTTCAGGCCAACAGAGATGGGACTGTCATTCATTTTTTTCTCCATAGTGGGACTAAGAAGAATGTTGTTGTTTTTCACAGTATATTGGGAAGAGGAAAGGTTCATTATAAAATGTCTATGGAGATTCTCAGACATCCAAGTCCCAAAGGTGTTTTTTCAGGAGACACCTTTGTTTTTCTTTGAAGATGTTCCGTTTCTCATCCAAGAAGCTTCTCCAGCTCTGACTGGATGGTGGGGAATGGAAGGATTTATATTCCTTACAGAAAGCTCATCATTTGCATTTCTTTCATTATAAAATGTTCTAAAAATAAAGTTATGATCTTTAGAAAAACCCATAGACATAAAAGATAGATTATGGCCATCTTATTGACCAAGAGAGGCAATACCAATACTAGAACATAATATTCCAGGATTTATGCATTTTATTTATTAAATTTGTTAGCCACTCATCTTGCCGCAATGTATAAAATCACATTAAAATTACAATAAAATATAAGTCATAAACAAAGATGGGGAGGAAGAGAGCAGAATTCAGGATTCAGGGACACAGAATGCTCAAACTCTTCATGACCAAAGTCAGTATTTTCTACTGTAAGGATTTTTTATCAAATGAACAACCAATTTATATACAATCCTGGAAGAGAAAACAATGCCATATAAGATAGAAATGTGCACAAAAAAAAAGATTGCTCCACAGATATTGAGGAGAGAGTCATAGACAAATACAACACGCTCCAGAAATCAGAAAACACTCACTGAAAGTTTCACTATACAAGAAAGAGGTTCAGTGATACCTACTCAACATTTGCGTATCAGATAAGGAATGACCCTAGAAGACGCTTCCTCAAGGGAAAAACTGAAAATTGGTGCAAAGCACAGGTCAGTCTACTGTAGCTTTACATGCCTTCTGTAAGACAAGGAGAAACCAATCCAGAAGCGGCTGCATCTATGAGAAGTGAACATAGGGCTTCTAGGGTTTTTGACTACAATTCTTTCTGATCTGTGAGAGCAATTCTGGGGAAGCCACTTCATAACTCCTCTAGAACCAGATCAGAGTTTGAGGCAGATTGGCAAGAAAGCTGAGCTGCTGCTGCTGTAAGGAAGCCTTCTAGGAGGTACATGAGCTACTCATAACCCAGTAATTGGAAGAAAGTGTCTGCTAACACCCAGACACTGCATATATGAGACCAATCCATTGAAGGATGCTCTGTGGCAAGCAATATGAAAATAGTGGTTTACACTGTCTGATAGCCAGAAGAAGTCGCTCAAAGCCAGATGGATGCAGCCTAAATGAATCAGAACTTAATGGATCTGCTCACTAGAATAGAATACCCACACACAGACACATATATGACACAGAGAAACATCACAGTCTAGTTCGAATGTATAGATATACATGGCGGGAGGGAAAAATCCTGCGAATTTACAAGACATATGGCATAAGGAACAAAGCTGTTACAAAACCTAGTAGTTCTGCTATAAATACTTCAAAACCTCCTCCCAGAGGGGAGCAACAGAAACAAACCGTGAAGTAGGTGTGTGGGGTCTCTAACAATGCTTCAAGCTTTAAGCACATAGCGCCTATAAGCAGTATCCTGAATAATGGGAAGCGAGCTTCCTATAATCTTCTCAGCTGTCCTTACCACTCTGTATGGACCTTCTATCTAAGGCACTGCTACCACCAAACCAAACAGTGATGCTAAAACACTCTCAATCATGCCTCTGTAAAAAATGGCCAGGACAGAAGGAGAAAGATGTGCTCTCCTCATCCGATGCAAGAAATGCAAACACTGGTTTTCATGCTTCACTAAAGATAACATATGAAGAGACCAAGTCAGATAATTAGTTATCTGCATCCCCAGGTACTTAATACTATTGACCACTTCCACAGTTGCAGCTAAGGAGGTAAGGTGGCTAACTGAAGTTTTCACAGATCCTGGCATGAAATTTACATCAAAGGTGTTGAGAAAAACTATGGGCTGTTTAAGGGGTTAAGTATTTGATATCTATCCATCTCCAACAACACATAGACTACTGAAAAGTCTGAACTTCAAGAACTGTGATTCAGACATTTGTTAATGAAAAATCTAACAACTGGGACTTGGTATTGCTTCAGTTCCTGTTGTCTACCAGGCAGTATCACCCCCTAAGTCTCTGAGATGCAATCATAGACTGAAATCATATCAGTGGAAAAGAAAAGGGCTTCCTGCCAAAATGGTTATCATGTACTTTGCAGACCAACTTCATGTGCAGCTTATCTATGAAATTGTATGTAGGGCACAAAGCAAACAGAAGGTATTGATCACACCAGGGAGTACGGTGGTATAGCCAGGGAGTTCATTTTCAGTCCTCTGGCCTGTCTATAAGATCAGGAAGAATGACAATTGCCATCCTACAACAAGGAGAAACTGGGGCATATAAATTATGTATTGAAACTTCCAGGAAAAAAAAAACTCTACCCTAGCTTCCATCACCTGAACACCCTGAAACCTTACTATATCTAGGAAAAGGTGGCTCATCCAGAGTCCATTTTATTATCTATTTGATACCATGAAGACCTTTTAATTTTATGGTGTCTTTTAAAACAGTAATTAATATAATTTTATTTTCCCTCTCTGTATTTTATCTTGTTACCATTCTGCTTTATTGTAATGTTTCATTATATCTTTTAAGTAATTTGTTGTTAATTATCTTGTAAACATTAGCAGCTACATGAATACATGTATATGAGTATGTCTATATATATAGTACATGCATATAATTTTATAATAAACATATGTAGAAAGCAAGTAAGTATTCAAAATAAAAATGATTTTGTTATCAAAGCACGAAAAATTTTAAGCCTGCATATGTTGCTTCTTCAGTACTTTCTGCCTTATATTTATCACTCCAGAGCTTCTTATTAAAGGAGCTATGAACTGGGTATGTTTTAAACAAGATTTCCATTCTATTGCAACTTAATTAACATATTCTGTAGTCTCTTTTCAGTAAGTTCACAGTTCTATGAAAAAGCTTCAATGCTTTTAAATCCATTTTATCATAAAAATATTTCACAGAATATCTGCAATTGGTGTACATTTCCACCTATCATGTAATACTTCATTTCAATCACTGCTCTCAACACTTGGCTGCTTATGAATAGCACAAGCTGCTATAAGGCTGTAGATGTTATGTGTATCACTATATTAGGTATTGTCAATATAGAACCTCAATGGAACAGTTTTGATAATACTTCTAAAACACTATTCAAATCATTGACAACTAAAATGAAGCAAATAGGAAGTCTGAGCCATCTTCCTTGTCATAGCCACCCTTATATATTGTCACAGAATTATAGATTTGGAAGTGACCATAGTCAAACTTTTCGCACAGTATATAAGATCCACTCTGCTGAACATCTAATTCTCACAGTGCTGTCTAATGTCTATGTATATTTACCCATGCAATATGGCTGTAGTATTATTATTTATCCTTATTATCTTCTTTATTATTATTCTTATTGATATGATTATGATTACACTGAGAGCTTCTGCACCGAAGATAAATTCCTTGTCTATCTAATCACACATGACCAAGTAAAGTATTCAGTTTTGGAACATCACAGACAGATGATCATCCAGCCTGTTACAATAAAGGAGAATTTACCACTGCACGTAGAACTCTGCTCTATTAACTGACAGCTCATACAATCAGGAAATTCTTCCTGATGTCTAGCCGGAAACTACTTGCATGTAGCTTTAACTAAATGGTTTTGGTCCTGGCCTTAGGGGCAATAGAGAATAAGTCCTCTCCTTCTTCTGGGTGAAACCTCTTCAGATATTTGAAAACTGAGATCATTCATCTAGTCTCTAGACTAAATATATCCAGGTACTTTAATAATCCCTTGGTTTCTAGATCCCTGACTAAATGTGGTAGTCCTCCTCTGAACTTACTGCAGTCTGTGGTTGTCCTTTTTCATATGTGGACTGAAGTGAAGAGTAATGTAGAACAATTATTTCTTGTGGTCTGAACTTTATATTCCTATTATTGCACCTCAAGATAGCACTTTTCTTTTTAGCAGCTATATCACTTCTGACTCATTTTTAATTTGTGATTCACAAGGATATCTTGATTCTTTTCATACACTAACATGTTAATTTGGAATTCTGGAGCCTGTAGTCTCAATCTGCAAATTGCTTCAAGATATAATTACATTGGAAGCGGCAAAGGAACCAACATTAAATGAATAATGGCCTTAGCAGCTGCATCACGCTACTAGCTCATGTTTAACTTGTGATCAACAAGGAGATCCTATTCTTTTGGGATATATTACTGCCAAGCTGTCTTAAACTTAAGCCTTTTATTTTTTCTATCCAGATGCAAAAAAAAATTTCACTTTACAATTCCATCCTATTTGATTTGGACCAAGCTTGTCTAGATCTTTTTAAATCTTCTCTTACATGTAAGTCATTATTTACTCTTCCTACTTTAGTGTTATCTACAAACATGATGTGCCTCCCCAATTCTTTCAGGAAAGCCCTCCACTTACCTCCTAGATAAAATGTACCCTTTGGATATGGTATCCAGTCAATTGTGAGTCAATCATAACATCATTAGCTGCATTTAATCATTTTATTAAAGAGACTATTATGTTAAAAGTTTTGCTGATGTCCAAGTACACTAGGTCTGTGGCATTCCCATGATCTGCTAAGCTAATATGCAGCTTCAACTATATTGCAGCATTCAACAGAGGAGTATGTCAACTGATAGCTCTAAGTCTCTAGTTTTAATTTCACATGACAACCTCTGCTCCATTCCTTTTAAGCAAACCTTCGCTACCCGACAGATCGAGACAATCACAGAAGCCTCCATCTATTTTCACTGTAATTGGACATTGTTACTAGCAAACTGCGCTTACAAAGAAACCCTAGTATGACATGAGATTAAGTAAGAATAAGACTACAAATGAATCACTCCCCTGCAGAAATGGATCAAAAAAGATGTAAAAAAAACTGAAGGCCCATTAAATTTTTATTGTTAGATCTGGTTGATATTTTTTATTTCTTCCTCAGGTTCATCATGGGACAAACGTTTTTGTATGGAGAGCACAAAAAGTTTTCTTCATCACAACTGTTGCCTTCTATTGATGTTTGGCAGAAGTCAGTGGTGGGATTCAGCCGGTTCGCACCAGTTCGGCAGAACCGTTAGCTAATTTTTTGTTGCCCAGGCCCAGAATGGACTTCCAGAAGCAGCATCCACCACAGAGAACCAGTTGTTCACATATTTGAATCCCACCACTGGCAGAAGTGGGTGATTATTTCTGCTCTAGCTTTTTTCCCCTGCCTGATCTTGCTAATGAAAGGCATACTATTGAATATTTTATAATAATTAGTTATTTTGCTTTTGTTAAAAATGTATAGCATAGAATTCTGAAAATTGCTAATCTAGAGAGTAAGATTGAAGTCAGTCAACTCCCATTAAGGTGTATGTTATTAATACTTTCAGTAAGAAATTTTAGACCTACAGATGTCAGGAAACTTAATTAATTTAGATTTTCTGCATGGTATGTATTCATAGTTGGAGTCTGAAGTATTCCGATTAGTAATGCAAGTTTTATAACTATAACAGAGAAGAGATTTACAGGAAATACATCATAGACACAAGGAAAGCCTAATAACTAGCTAGCTACTCCAGGTAGGAGGAGAGTCCAAGTACTCTGTGTGTGTGTGTCTCTGTCTGTGGGTATTCTTGGGAAGAAAGGCAGAAGGAAGTGATCTTTGATTAGCAGTCTTAGTCCAAAAATAGGCAGAGTAAAAGACAAAGTGGGGTAAATCTCTAACTCTTTATCTACATCTTACTGCCCCCTTGTGGCCTGTAGGTCAGGAAGGACTAAAGTGTTATGTGCTAAGGATATGGACGTTTACAAAAGTAGCCAGTGAAATCCATGTTCCTATATTTTTAATGAGTTTTGTGGAGTACAGTTTTTGTGCAATAATGAATCAGTGGATACATTATGGACTACAAACAAATCCAGGATTTTGCATTTAAGGGGACATAACCAAGAATAGAACTTTCACCTATACTAACAATTATCACCATAGATAGAGTAGAAAGGGTATTCATTTTTTTGAAAAGCTTTCAAAATCAAAGACTTAAATAGCAATTCACATTAATATTCCTATAAAAAAGTGGCAGGTATGTCAGAGAAGGAAGGAATTTAAGACTTTTCAAAACATCAAACCTAAGACCATCACAATTGTCTTCAGGTATGATTTAAGGTGTTGTTTGTCACTTTTTAAAGGCCTACATGGCTCAGGGCCTAGGTATCAGTAGGAACACCTTATATCAGTGCCTCATAAAATCTAGTTGGGCACCTCTTCAAGTGTCCCTTGATCAGAGAGTGCTATCTTCATGGTCTCCGTTGCTGCCCCCTTTCTTCAGAATAGTAACCTGATATTAAAATGAATGCCTGCCTCCCACCCTTCAGGAAATTGGTGAAAACTTGGTGGTTTCAACAAAGTATGCAAATTATGTAAAATAAACATAAACTTAACTCCTTGAACTAAAATTCTGTTTTGAATTTTTTGAATGGAATACTGGAGTATCAAGGAGGTTTTTATTTTGTACTGTACTTCTAATTATTTCACAAATAATGTGGTTCAATGGTGTATTTTATTTTTAAAAAAGAAGGAAATTAGATGGCTTATTTCAGTGGAAGATATAATGTTCCCAATTTCACCCAAAAAGGGATATATCTGTGTTTATAAAATATAACCAAAGAGATCATAATCATAATAAGCATATTATTACATTTCTTCTGAACAAATATAAATGTTAACAGTAATGCCTAACACTAAATACTTCCTTGAGTTGAGCTTAGATCCTGATGACTAATATAGAGCACATCCATGTAGTTTTCTTCAGAAATCGTACTTTTGCTTTTGCCTTCTTTTGCCATTTTTTAGAAGGTTTCCTGCCTAGTCTACAGCTCTAGGATTTCCTGATGGTCTCCCATTCATTATATAAGTATGTCTGATCCTGCTTAGCTTTTGGAGATTAGTAAAACAGAAAAAACTCTAAACTCCAAGGGACTTGCTGAAGAGGCTATTCTCCTGTCCTATTCATCTCTTTTAACTCTAATTCAAACTTGAATATTGGAGATTCACTAACTACTGCTTTATGTTCGGCTTAAAAAAGAGCTGCCAGAGAAAAGCCCCACCCACTTTTTTGGCTTGATATTTATTTATATCCTCCCTTTATTATTTTTATAAATAGCTCCAGGCGGTGAACATACGTAATACTCCATCCGCCTTCTATTTTCCCCACAACAACAATCTTATGAGGGTAACTAGCCCCAAGTCACCCAGTTTTCCTCATGCTGAAGATGGGACCAGAACTCACAGTCCCCCGATTTCTAGCCTGATGCCTTAACCACTAGACCAAACTGGTTAAACATTAGACCAAAATATATTAACTTATAAAGCTGTGTATACACTAGACAAAATTATGTTAACTTATAAAACATATTATGAATATAATTCCTTATTCCTTGAAAGGAAGTAAAAGATTTCTCCAATACAGTACTGCAGCAAGGGTCATTCTTGGTAATTTACTGTCAAGACAGATGCTTCCCATCTACAATCTTGCATTAAACAACAGATATTTTAACATATTGTATTACACTATCTATCTTAGTGAACTGCCCATCTTGTAAAATCATTTTAATTATGTTATTTTCTCTGTGCAATCTTCCACATCTACAATTATTTATAGTATTATTGTCTTGGTTTCTTTCTAGTCACAGCTATTAACATTGTTGCAACAGTTCCTAAATGGAGATATTCATTTGATTTATTGTTTAATGACTAGATGAAAAGGCTTCAATGGGGATTTTTTTTCTTTCATAAAGTTCCCTCCCTTTGCTTTCTTCCAAACGTTTAAGACATTACTTTGGTCAAGGAACAGGACCGATTTTTCTAGTCAAAATGGCAAATTCTTGTTTTGCCACTGCCACTTATTTCTGGATAATCACATTAGTATAATCTCTGAATTTTGCTAGATTCAATTTCAGCATCAATGAAGGTAAAATGCCAGGAAGGTAAAATGCCAACCTAGCAAGATGGATGATTTGTTTTTATTTTCATAGAGATTTCCTCAACTTTAACTTTGCCCTTGCTCTCCCCTTCATCTCAATCTTTCCTGCTCTCTTCCACAGCTACCTCCAAATGCCCATCTGTCAGTTTCATTTAATAGAAACCTATAATTCCAAGGTAATGGATGCACTTGGCTAAGGAAAGATAATCTCTTTGGGCTCGCTTCAGTTGTTTCATCCCTGTTATCATATTAATACTGATTAAATGCAAAGCACAATATTTAAGTGAGACTGCACATATTATTTAAGGACGACAAAAGCAGATAATGTTGGGCCCGCACTTTGATTCGCACAAAGAAACAGCCCGTTTCAAAAAAAATGACCGAGTCTTACTTGAAGGATGCTTGGAACCAATACTATACACTACCAACTTCATCAACCATAATACACTGCTCGAAGAGGCATGGGTCTATAAAGTGACATGACTGCACAGAGCATGATTATATGATGTTGCTGCAGATCATTAATTAGAATACATTTTTGAAGTAATACAAAAATGTATCTTGGGTTTCATCATTCAGAAAAATTAATAAAATGGGCAGGAAGCTAGATTTTGAAATAAAACTTATACCTAAAAGAAAAACACTGTTATGTACAAAACAAGGCATGCTACTAAAGTTTACTATATGTTTTAAGAAATATGTGGATTTGTTTTACTGAAGTAATGAAGTTATCATAACTTTTAAATGTTAAAAGTCAACAGCAAAATTCAGAAAATGTATTAAAATTGTTTGTGATATCATTCAGAATGTTGGTAGGAGAATTATTAAAGACTCTTGCCACATTAACTTTTAATTGTAATAGGAGAATTTGGAAAACTAAGAATTGATCCTACAGGCATCAGAGCTATAACAGATAACAGTTTTATTAAACATAGCAAATAGGAAGGGAAATGGTTCAAATGATGGTGATGTCAACGCTGCTAACATCGGATGTTTTTGCTTTGACAACATATGGAGTTGCAACCATTTTCTTTCTTGTGTTTTACTCTTAGAATTAGAGTTAGAATTAGATAATACTGGGGGGGGAGGAGGAATGTGCATGGGAGTTTAGTTAGACATAACAATACTGTAACTAGTGTGTGAACCAAGGTTTTTGAAATAACAGATGATAAGAATTGGCGGGTTAGAGAACTGGATGGAAAGCCTGCATTTCAAACTAATTGGAGAACGTGATTTATGACTGTAAATTAGAGGAGGGAATTGTGCTTTGATACTATGTGCTCAGGGGAGGGGAATTCAGATATTGGCTTTGACTATGTAAGTGCCGAAGTTATGCTACTTGAATAAAGATTCTTTAAGGTAAACAAGGCCTCGAAGTTCTTTGAAGAGTTTCATCTGTCGGAACCATGACATTAAACCAAAATCTGAATTCTCCTCCCCTGAGCATGACAGGTATACTGCTACATTCAACAAATGGGAAGCCCATGGAAAAGAAACATAACATTAAGTGAAACCGTCACAGGTGAGTCTGGTGAAGCACAACCAACACAAGGACCTCTCAGTTTTTGAGGCCTCATGAAAAGATTTCCCAAAGGTTTATTGCACAATGCCCACCACTGGATCACTTTTTAAATTTACACCCCCGCTTGAAGATGGGACGCTCCAGAACAATAGAACAAATAAGACAGACCCCTACCCCCAAACACAACTGGGGAAAAAAACTGGGCTACTACCCCACTTCCTCTGGCAACAGCATCTTTTCTAGACTGTAGCACAGTAAAGGGAAGAAACCAGGTCAAAAAAATTCTAATAATTTCACTGAATAAAGGCACCACTCATTCTCATCAGCCAGTAGCAGGTTTTCTCCTCCCTACTAGGGCTAGATACAAATGGTCTTTTCACTAAAAGCTCCTAAAGCCTATGCACTGTACATAGTCACCTAAAATGTACAGATTCATGAGTATGGAGTTTGAACCCCAAAAATAATATTGAATTACCCAATTATGTCAGATTTTCCCCTTCTACTAACCATGTTACCTGCTTAAATGCCAAGTTATTTTTAAAGATATGTGACAATATTCTAATTCTCTCAATTGCACTTATGTTCCTATGTATTTATTTTAAACCAATATCATTAAACATAGCCTAAACCTGTGCTGCAGTGATAGCCAAGGACTTTGTTATGAAGTAAAAAGGTTGAGTGGCAAAGTTTTGAACCTGATCTATCATCCACAGATCTTGTTCATAATGTAATATACAATTTTCCTCTACCCACCCTTCTAAATAGAGCACAAGAAGCTACGGTACAAATCATGGATGTAATCATTGTATCCTCCTGTTCTCAAATACTTGCAGGGTATCATTCAGAAAACAGCAAGTTTCCATAACACAAAAATCTACTCAGTTACCCATGCTGCTTAAAATTTTGGACATCAAATACATAAAGAGAAAGAAATTGAAAAACAATATTCACAATCTACAGTACAGCCTGATCTCTAGTCAACCTAATAGAACGATTCCAGCATTTACAGTACATTTGTAAAATGGGGATTACAGGCCAGTTTAACAATCTTAAAAGAGAATACAATAAAACGGTACCTAAAATTATGTGCATGCTTATACACACTCACATACTTAGTAGAGATGAGCACAATTACTGCAAACAACACATATACATTAGGAAAAGTTATCATAAATATATTTTAGCACATTTTGGCATATGTACAAAAATAGCTAAAGGGTTTATGGTATGATACCTATACAAAACTATTACAACTAGCAAACACAGGCTACTGCACTTTAAATCAAATCAAACTAACCACTGTACAGTTCATATTTAACTTAATTAACTAAAAACTCTTTACAATGAATTCCTGAGTTAATCAAGTAAAGCAAATGAGATTGAAGTACATGTGTTCAATATAACCTTTCTTTTTAAAGAAGTTAAACCATATCTTTAAAAAAAAAACCTAACATGTTTCTAAGTTCCAGCCAAGCACAAGGATTGTATTCTAATTTATTTTATTATGTTTTATACCTCTATCGCTGTTGTTATTATTTTGTCATTTGGGGATACTCTTACGATGGCATACAACACAATAATGGAAAAGATCCTTTCTGCAGGAAATAGTAATCACCATGCATACAGTTTCAAAATAAGTAAAAAGATGTGCACTACAGCAATGCCCAAAAGAAAAAGTTCACCTAGGTATTGATATGCATGGAAGATAGCCCTGACTGTGTTTAATTTTTCTTTTTTAAAAATTGAAATGATATGAATATTCTTAATAATGTGCTGAAGTAACAAAATAGCTGAGTTCAAGCATTATATTGTTTATGGGAGCAGTATCAATCATAAATATAGCTGCCATAAGAAGAGATATTCAAGAAAATCATGCAACCATGTAAAACATTTTCTTGCTTTACAGCAAAGGTGTCTGGATCCTCTAGCTCAGGGGTGTCAAACTCGCAATGTCACGTGACGTGTTGCGACATATTGCGACTTTTTTCCCATTGCCGGCAATGGGGTGGGCGCGGTTTCGGCATGACGCATCCGGTCCACGGGCTGGCAGTTTGACACCCCTGCTCTAGCTGATAAGACTGAAAATAACCTTGCAAAAATTTATTCATGAAGATCAATGTGTTTTTTTTTTTTTTTATCTAAAAGTCAGTTAAAAGACAATGTCACATGTGTTGGACATTCTATAATATTTGGAACAGCACAATGAAAAACAAGTTGCATTATTATTATTTTTATGTAGAGAAAGCTTTTGATAATCTGAACTGGACTTTGTTATTTAAAA
Source organism: Azemiops feae (assembly GCA_023970755.1). NCBI lineage: Eukaryota > Metazoa > Chordata > Lepidosauria > Squamata > Viperidae > Azemiops > Azemiops feae. Next base: position 995,656 of record JALGBA010000033.1, on the reverse strand, counting down.
TTTTGGAAAATATGAACTTTGGAGAGAATTTCATAAAATGGGTAAAGTCAATCTATACTCCACAGAAAGCACAAATTACTGTTAATGGAGATTTAACTAAATCATGTGAGATACAAAAAGGGCTGCCCACAGTCTATTTTATTTTGTTTTGGTTCTTGAAATTTTTAATGGAGATATAAGAGGGATGAGAGGATGGTGGGTGTAAAAATTAAAAAAGAGACTTACAAACTGAGAATCATCAAGCTTTTGCAGATGATTTGATGCTGATTTTTGAAAATCCCTTAAAAAAACTGAATTCTTAATAGGAAAATTTAAAAAAAATTGGGCATGAGTTGGTTTCAAGATTAACAAACAGAGCACAAAAGTGTTGACAAAAATATGATGATTTAAGATCAAATAGAATTGATTAATAAAATATATTTTAAGATCGAGAAGAAAGTAAAACACTTGAGCATCAATTTGACAAATATGAATTGTATGTTATTTCAAAATAAACATGTTAAGATATGGAATAAAGTTTAAAAAGATAAGTTAAGATGGCAGGAAATAAGCTGTTATTGGGGAAAATTTCTCTGGTTAAGGTGAATGTTTTGCCTAGAATATTATTTTAATTTCAGATAATACTCATTCTGACAACTGATGTGACAATTAAACAATACAATAACAGAATGATGTATCTAAATTTGTATGGCAGAGGGGAAAAAAAACCCCCAAATAAGGTATTACAAGATGCAAAAGAAAAAAAGGATTGAATTTATTTCATTTGATAATCCAATAATTGTCATCTTGTTTTTTTAGGAAAGGTTATCGAAAATGTTGTCAGCTTGCAGCTCCAGTGGGCCCCAAAAGAAATGGATTATTCAGATCCCTTTCAGTTGGGTTAAAGCCAACTGCACTGATTGTGACTTCCAGGGAAGAAATGGCAGATTGAAGACACCCCTGTGAGAAGCAGAGCTGATGATTGCAGCTAAGAACAAGGAACTAATGAGTAAATATCGGCTCCTTCATCCCTCTCTGGAAAAAAGAGAGCATGTGGGATTACCCACATTGTGTTCTATATGTGGAGGTTGCTCCTCACAAAGAGACTGCAAGGCAGTGGTGGACAAAGGATGGGAGAACCAGGAGTCAAGGGAATTTGCCATTCTTGCTACAACTATAGTAGACGCTGTCAAAGGACACAAAGTTCATACTTCCTTTGCTAACCAGCTTTGGAAATTGCCCGACTGCTTTAAAGAAGGTAGACATCTTCAAAATGACAAGGCTGGAAACAGCAGGAGAGTGCCTTCAATCCTTAATATATAAAAAAAATAAAACTGCATCTTCATAAGCTTTAGGAATTCACAATAAACAGCAAAAAGCAAGACAAAATTTTGGCTATAAAAAACTTAAATGGATTAAGGGCGCAAAAAATATATTGGAATATTTAATTTTCAATATTAATATTTTGAAATTATTTTTTTAAAAATAAATGCATTTTCATTTAGTTTCTATATTGGAGACATAAGCAGCTTAAAATGGCATTCCGAGATATCGTTGAGGAATGGGGACTTTGAATCAACAATATTATCTACATTGTGTGTTTTTAAGAACACCCTGTTTCCAGAAGAAACTGTTACACCAGAAGATGAATGCTTATATATTTAAATCTTTAAAGTCTGTTTGATCGTTGTAATTAGCATTTAAGCCTGCCTAAAAAAAAAAAATGCTGGGAGTTGTAAACTGGCATTATGGGTAAGAAGTTTACGTTGAATTGTAAGTTGTCGGGGAGTTTAACCTAACCTTTTGAGATCCCTACAGACAACTGAGTGAACATGGAAACCAGTGAAGCAGGGGGCTCTTGTTTACCTAACCTCTGCACTGTAAGAGACATCAATCCCTGCCTTATTAAAGAAATGCATACACCAACCTGGCATGCTGGCTGAAAAAGCTCTCTCAAATTCACAGTTTCTCAGAGGTCGAAGGAAGTTCTGGAGAGGCCTGTTCCATAAATAAAATCCTTCTGCTTGGCGATAACTAAATTGTATTAAGGCTGGCTCAGACAGCTCCAATTAAAACTCTTTGGTGGGGTTGGACTAGAAAACTCTACCCTAGATTGCTCACAGATAGGAGCTTTCTCTTTATTTTCTTCTTTACCTTGTTTGTAAAAGAGAAATGGAAGAGAATCTGCAACCTATGCCCCCAACTGCACTAATAACCTTAAGCACAGCAACTTGCTTTCAAAATTGAACTTTTACCCCAAAAATGTAGGAGACATAGATGGTTATTAAATCACATAGGTTTCCAACCTTCCTTAATAAATCAACTCCATCATTAGATTTGAGGGATCTTAGCTCCACACATGATATTTTTAATGAAAGAAAGGGCAGAATACAAACAGGAGACGTACAGCCATTCTTACAGAATATAGTTATTGCAACTTCAAAGTTCTGTACATCATGACTTTTTTAAAAAAAATCACAAATAGGCAAATTGATATGCAATGACCAGCTTTCTGACTTTAACTATCTAAAGTTACCAGGTTTAGCTGAGACCAATCTTGGAGAGGCCCTCACTTCAATAAATGTGAACAATCGTATGTATACACATAACTGTGTGTACATGGAACACTTTGAAACCCAAGCTCTAGAAAAATCTGATCATAAACCCAAACTCTGGCTCAGATACGTAGACGACACCTTCATAATCTGGCCACATGGGAAAGAAAAACTAGACAACTTCCTCACACACCTCAACAGCCTACACCCCAAAATACAGTTCACCATGGAAACAGAAGCTAACAAGCAACTTCCCTTCCTGGATGTCTTAGTCTACAAGAAATCCAATGGCTCCCTAGGACACACCATCTACCAGAAGAAAACACACACAAACCGCTATCTGCACGCACTCTCACACCACCACCCAGCACAGATCAACTCCGTAGCCAAGACACTCATCTCGAGAACAAAACGCTTAGCTGACGAACAACACCTAAAAACCGAACTACACACTCTCACTAATGTACTAACATCCAACGGATTCCAAAGAAATAAGATTACCAACTTAATCCAAAAAGAAACCCCCACTAAAATCCAAGACATAGAACAAGAAAACGGCAAAGCCCTCCTCCCATACATAAAAGGCACCACAGACAAAATCAGCAAGATCCTCCACAAACACAACATCAAGACAGCATTCTGCACAAACCGAAAAATATCCACCATCCTAAGAAACCCCAAGGACAAAATTGAGTTAGAAAATCAAGGAGTATATGAAATCCCATGCACCGCCTGCCCCACCACATACATCGGACAAACCAACAGAAGAATAAGTGCACGCATTGAAGAACACAAGAACTCAGTCAGAAAAGAGGAACCAACTTCCTCCCTGGTCCAACACCTCAAAGCCACAGGACATAAAATTGACTTTAAAAATACCAGAACTATTGCCAAAACTGAACACTTTAACAACAGAATAATCAGAGAAGCCATCGAGATAGAAAAACGCCCACACAGCATGAATAAACGAGATGATACCTCCCGCCTACCAGCCATTTGGAAACCCAGCCTTATTGACAGACGAATCCCTAGCACAAGGAGCAACACTGGACCCACACTCACGAAGACCACACATGATGTCACCACCACACATCCACACAAAAAGCAGACTCAAACCCGCACCGATGATGAGGCACGACCGCGGACCAGAAACCAGACCACAGCTGCATCATTGGCCATTTTAAACCCCTCCATTTCATACGTGAAGCAAACTGACACCCACCTTGAAGATGTGGCACGACCACGAACGCGAAGCCAAACAACAGCAATGCAGCTCTCCATCTCAAATCCCCCTGCAACTCAGACTAATCTGAGCACAACAGGGCCCCCACCCAAGCAGAGCACACACCCCGCCAATCAGAGCACAGACAACCCCTCATCCAATCAGAGCACAGCCAAGCCCCTAACCAATCAGAACACACCTCCACCCAATCAGAACACAGCCAAGCTCCCATCCAATCAGTTCATACCTCCACTGGCAGTTAAAAGGAAGAAACAGCTGCGATCACACATTGCTTCTAGAAGCACGAGGCCGAAGAGACACCAGCCTGAAGATGACGAATGAGACTTCGTCGAAACGTCGCCAAGACACTTCCAATTTTACACGGGAGAAAACCCGAATTACCAAAGACCTACATAACTGTGTGTGTGTATATTAGATACGAATAGGTTCTCAATGACTTTCTTGCTAACTTTATGCAGGACATTCAACTATACTGAAGAGTGAAAGAAATTCAATAATGTTACCTGCAATCTCTACTAAAATGAAGTTTTTAAACAAAAAGTTTCTATATAGATTAGTACGTTCTATTATCTTCCATTTGTCCACAAAGATGTTGTTTTAAAATGAAATAGCCTGTCAGGATGTTAGGGAAAATATTGCCAGCAGCTGGAGACAGCAATGTAAGCTGTCGTAACAAATGAGGGTTGAACTTGAGAAATCCTACTGTCTATTACCAAAACAAAGAAAAGTTCAGAAAAAAACAGAGAAGAGCAACAAAGATTATTAGGGGACTGGAGGCTAAAACATATAAGGAACGGTTGCTGGAATTGGGTATGTCTAGTTTAATGAAGAGAAGGACGAGGGGTGACATGATAGCAGTGTTCCAATATCTCAGGGGTTGCCACAAAGAAGAGGGAGTCAAGCTATTCTCCAAAGCACCTAAAGGCAGGACAAGAAGCAACGGATGGAAACTAATCAAAGAGAGAAACGACCTAGAATTAAGGAGAAATTTCCTGACAGTTAGAACAATTAATCAGTGGAACAACCTGCCTCCAGAAGCTGTGAATGCTCCAACACTGGAAGTTTTTAAGAAGAGACTGGACAAGAGTCTGAATTGGTATAGGGTTTGTCTGAAATGGTATAGGTATAGGGTTTCCTGCCTGAGTAGGGGGTTCGACTAGAAGGCCTCCAAGGTCCCTTCCAACTCTGTCCATTCACTCAGACATATAACAACAACAACAACATCAACAATTTACAACATTTCATATTGGTATGGAACTAGATAAAATTGACATACTAAGATGTCAATGGAAACGACGCTACCATTGAACATGTGATTTGCAACAAGCAGTGAATACAGAAAAATCCCACTTCAACTGGTTCACATGCTGAAAGAATTAAAGAATAGCAGTGATCTGTCAAGGTAATAGGAATAGAAAACTAAAGCTTCCGGAAATTAAATATAAGGAGTCAGTCAAGAGAGTGAATATTTGCTCTTAGGCAAGTTTTACACAAATGGAATACATTTTGCCTTTGCCTTTTGTTTTGATTTGATGTTTTCTTCAATTGTCATGGAAAAAGTCTAGCTATGAGGTCACTAAAACTGATATCAATTTGATGGCACATGATTAATCAATCTTCTCCAATGCTGATTGGAAGCCAGTATGAGCAAAACCACAGCCGATACAACAAGGCTTGGAGCTAGCAATTTGGATAGCAAGCTACAGTCAGTGAAGGCACTTGAGGTACACATTGTTTTATTTTATGGGCTGATATCTGAGGTATATAAATATGTTCTGTGGGTGTGCTTAGATCCTTTACTAGAAGGAGAAGCTGACTGAAATCAACCTGTTCAGAACAACTGTTCATTTCTTTTCTCTTATCGTATTCAATTGTCTTCTAGTGTCTGACTTGGCTACATATAAAAGGTTTAGAATTATTAATGAACCAGTAATATTCATTTTGAGAAGGATCTAGCCTTAAACATATACTTTCACCAGCAAAAGCTATAGAGGAAGTGTGCGCCACTTAATTTCTTTCTGATAAAACAGTGCTGGTGGAGTTGTAGGGAATGTGCCACAAGATTGTAAAAGAAAAATCTGAAGCCTTCTCATGAGCATCCGGGAGGCCCAAGCAATCACATCCTGTCTTTTACATCCATGCCCCGTTACACCTCAGCTCCTTAATCTCTGCTTCTGAAAATAACAGTTTATGCAACAATACCTACACTGAAAGGTATCTGCAATAAAGATGGATATTAAAGGATTAATTTAGCTTCTTTGCAATCTCTTTCTCCTCGTCATACAATGCTTCAAGTGCTCCCCCAGCTATTTTCCTGTTTCTGATATAACAATTTTTAAAATATAACTAGCTGTTTAATATCATAAACAACAAACTCTTCAAAAACTATTTTACAATTTGTTTGCAATTTGAGTTTTTTCTTGTTCATATCATTTAAGCATGCTTTAAAGTATTTTTTTTTCTTTTGACATTACTTCTTAAATATGTTGCTGGTCAGTTAATGGTATTTTTGTTGACTTGTCACAGACTTTCTAGCTGTGCTTTTGGTAGTTTTGGTACTTTCCAAATATTCTGGAGAGATCCGATTATTATCCTTATGGTGATGCAGTGGTTAGAATGCAGTATTGCAGGCTAACTCACTGCCCACTGCCAGGAGTTCGATTCTGACTGGCTCAAGGTTGACTCAGCCTTCCATCCTTCCAAGGTTGGTAAAATGAGGACCCAGATTGTTGGGGGCAATATGCTGACTCTGTAAACCGTTTAGAGAGGGCTGTAAAGCACTATGAACTGGTATTGCTATTATTCTCTCCAACTCCTTGACTCTTTTATATAAAGTTCTTGTCTTGAACAATACAGAGGATTTAATACATTTTCATTTACGTGTTTGGTTAACACAGTTTATTGTACCTTTGGGAACAACCCCCCCCCCACTGTTAATGACGGCTAATTTAAAGCAAACTGAATTGCTTTAAAAGCCATGTTTTCTTGAGAAAGCTAGCTTAAAAAAATCATAGTTATATTAATCAGTTCTCAATATGGGCAATACAGTAGTTATCTCTGAGTAAGTGAGGATTAAATAAAAGAGGCAGCAAATATTTCTGCATTTATTTTTCTAGCTATAAAGAAGTAACACAGACTTGTCAACATAGGAGACTCAGATTATACACCTCCTGTAACTAAGCCCTAAATACTGCTAGAGAAAAATAAAATATATTTATTTCATATAAATTTCCAGTCGTACTTTCTGGGTTTCCTAAAACAGCAGAGCAGCTTGGTATTCCAAAACAGAAATGTATTCCAAACATACATCTGTTTGGAGAGCACACAAAATAAATCTTGATCCAGAAATCAAGAAAATAAGTCTTAATGTGGAAATCAAGCTAATTACCTTAAGATGTTATAAAGCCAACTCACCACATACTTATAAGTCAGACATTTTTAGTGTTGTTGAAGTGAGCTCAATACTCTGGTTTCTCTTCATATCATATAAATATTTTGCCTTTTACTGGAAGGCGGACTTTTTTCTTTGGGTGAATGCTACCATAATCAAAATAATCCAGATTTCTGCATATTATCCTTCCATAGTTTAATCTGTTCTAAAAAAAACAATCGTAAAAGGAAAGTGATGCATCCCTGGCCATCACCCTCTGATGGCTTCGGTCTATAATGTAGCAACAGGGAAGATTTATGCTTCAAATACACTCTTAAGGATTTTCATTTTTTGTTAACTTCAGAAAGTAAGGGGAATGGGAATCATGAACAAGCAAAGTTTATCTCCACCTTTTAAAATAAAATGCAATTTACTGATTTACAGTTTCAACAATTTGCCCTTGGAATTTTGCATTCACTTCTTGTTGAAATCCAGCTCAGCTTCAGATCAACATAGCAAACCTATATTGGCCACTGGTTCTGATTTTTTCTTTAAATAAATGGAAGGCCACATGCTAGGAAACTCACCTAAATTCCATTTGCCCTATCCTGTTTTAATGCACACACAAGAAAAAATTGCAAACAGCAGGAAGCCTCACAAAATTTCAATGATAAGCCATTCTCTGCTGGAGTCTTTGAACATGTCAATTCATCTCTGGAGAACCAAAACAATCTAATTCTACTTACTTAACTGAAATTGCACTGTCTCATTGACCTCAGAAACCACCATATGTTACTAATTGTGAATATAAAAATCAACTTACCTGTTGCTATTAATTTGGCAGTAGATCAACAATTGATTAAAAATCTAAATAAAACTTCCTTCATATAGAACTCTTTAATTATAACATGCTTCTTCATCTACATTAACATAATTATGTACTTCTTTGACTTCAAATCTATTGTTTCTATATGCAGTGTGTGATTGGCGATGGGTGATCGCAGGGGCTGTGGGGGGGGGGAGCATGCCATGCACGATTTTATTAAAAAGTACTGTGGCTGCTCCACAAGTTTTGGGGCTTTGCAGAAAATGTGTTGGGGGGGGGGAAACCAGGAAGGAAGGTAGGGGTGCCTCAAGGGGACTTCACAAAGACAGCTTGGCTTGCAACTCAGTAAGCTCCAACGAAAGAGGAGAGGAAGAGCAAGGCCAGTGTGGTTTCTGGCGTTGTGATGGGGGGGTTGGTGGGGTGCGCAGGCGAACAGCAAGGCCAGCGTGGATTCTGCCGTTGCAAGGGGCATGCTGGGGGGGCAGAGGCGAACAAAGGTGACACGCGGCTTGGGGAAGCTCCACCATTGCCATGTCGACCTGACACCTAACAGGCAGTTTGGTTGCCCCCAAGCCGCGCACCACGTCCATTCGCCTGCCTTGCTCCCCCTTGCAATGCCAGAAACCACGCCGGCCTTGCTATTCACCTGTGCCCCCTGCAATTGCAGAAGCTGTGCTGGCCTTGCTGTTTGCCTGTGCATCCCCCCCCCATGCCCCCTGCAATGCCAGAAGCCACACCGGCCTTGCCGTTCACCTGTGGATTCCCCCCTACACCCCCTGCAATTGCAGAAGCTGTGCCTGCCTTGCTGTTCTCCTACACCCACACCCAGCCCCCCTGCAACACTAGAAGCCGCGCTGCCTTGCTCCTCCTCCCCTCTTTCATTGGAGTTGAGTTGCAAGCCAAGCTGTCTTTGTGACACCTCGAGGCCCCCTTCCCAGTCCCCCAATACACCCTGGCGGCTGCTACTCCCGTTACCACTCCCCCTCCAGTCCTGCTGACTGATCTGCAAGGCCCCCAAACTTGTGGAGCAGCCACAGTACTTTAAAAAAAACCTTGCATTTCATACTGCCCCCCCCCACAGCCCCTGCGATTGGCCATCGCCAATCGCACACTGCCCCCACAGCACCATTGCTTCTGCCTGCCACCCGACTGGCTAGGGCTATTTGTCTCATGCAGCCAAAGGCCCGGGTCAAACGGTGTCTGGGTGAATGGACAGGGACGATGGGCGAGGGGTAGAGGGCCAGGGTCCCATTAGCCATGGAGAATGGCCGGGGGAGGGCCAGCAGAGTAGGAAAGCTGGGTGTAAATCGGCTGAGATGGATGACTTCCATGCCTGAATGTCCTAAACCCTCTGTCATGGACAGCAACATCTCTATTCTAAATGTTTTCTTCTGATTTATTGACTCATGAGGCTTATAAGGAACAGTCCTACATCTTTGTTCAAAACCAAAAGAAATATTAGGTGGTACTCTGACAACTAAATTCTCTGGACACGGAAATAATTCTGATTGAAGCCATTGCCATACCAAGTCTTTAAACTTCTAGTTACCAGATTGTTGTCTTTTTGCATGTCTAGATCAAACTTTAAACTGCCAGAATGAAGCCACCTTCTTGGCTTTGTTGTTAGCCAAAAATAAGTCATTATTGGTACATGTTTCTGGTAGTAACCAACATACCAGCAGATGGGCCGGCCTCTGTGTTTCTCCACATTCACATAGTGTCTTGTTATCCACTAAGAGCCTCCACCTGAGAGTATTGGTTTTACATTTAGGCATTCCAACTTTCAACCTATTCGGGGCCTTCCAAGGGAGGTCAGATATCTGGTTAGTTACCAGATGCCCTCTTGGCTTAGTAGATGAATACAAAGATAGCAGTAGCTGCTAATAAGCCAGGGAAACATTTGCATGTACTGCATCTTCTACACCTTTTCATCTAATCAATGCTAGGAGTACATTAACAAGTAAGCTGTTATGCCTCTGCATTTCTTTGTGGCATTATTTTTTAGCAGTCATCTAATCAGCTTTGCAGGTTTTTTCCTGAAAAATGCTAAAGGAAACCAAGGTATAAGGCAGCGATGGCGAACCTTTTAGAGACTGAGTGCCCAAACTGCAACCCAAAACCCACTTATGCATTGTCGAGTGCCGGGTGGGTGCGGCCCATTGGCTGGGTGTGGCCAATTGGGTGGGCATGGCCAATTGGGTGGGCGTGGCTGCGGTGGTAATGGCAGACAGGGTGGGACTAAAAAGTTCAATCAATCAATTCCAACTTTGCAAGATCTTTTTTTTCCCCGCAAGAAGTTGAAATTGACTGATTGAACCTTGTTTGGTTTTTTTTGCACACGGCAGCAGAGGCCTAAAGTGAAAAGGTTTTATAAAACCCAGCTGAAGGCCTAGGACTGGGGCAACAGCATGCGTGCCCACAGAGAGGGCTCTGAGTGCCGCCTCTGGCACCCGTGCCATAGGTTCGCCACCACTGGTATAAGGTACAGCTGCACACAAATAAAGAGTATGTACATACAAAAAGTCAGCAAGACAATATTAGATACAATCTAAGAGTCTTCACTTTTAGGCAGCAGTTGGGGTGCTTTAAAAAACAGCAGAAAACACACATGTGCATTTAAATTCCTGATGTTTCAAGCAACTTCTTCTGGATTTATAGATGTTAAATAGCTTGTTCCCATGCATGTAAATACACACACATGGGCTCAAAATGTAAGTGCTCTGCTTCCATTTCCCCCCAAAATTGCCTTTCCAGATAGCAAGTGTTGCTGAATGTGTTTGAACTGCCTATTTTCTACAACTAGATCCATCCTGAGATTATACCATCTATTAAGCATTTCTTTTTAAAAAAAAAAACATTCTTAAGAGCTATTTTAGGGATGGGCAGGAATCTGAACTTTATTAAACCCTCATAGCCCTATATTATTGTTGAACATTCTGAACATGGGATAATGATGAAGCGTTCAGAAATAGATGAACTTTGATAAAGATAGGTAGTTTTTCTTAGCAAAATTTTTTAGTTAGGATATGCAAATGAAATCCAGAGACCATGATGCCTGGTAATAGAATACACTCAGAGGTGTTCCCCATCAGAAGAAAAATCCTCAGCTACACATTTTGTTTATATGATACCTGATATCAGAAATCAGGGCTGAACTATTTCTGAATAAATGTTTCCTTTATCACTTTAGAGTAAGTTTACTATGAAAAATCATACCTCTATCTTGAGTGTAGAAACAAAATATCTTCCCCACTTTGTGTCTGTAGGTGTGAGTACTTCTTATTGAGAGCAATGGCAAACATTTTTGTTTTAAAAAGAAGAGGGTGCTTAACTTTTTAAAGACTGAATAAAATAACAATAATAATAATACCTTATTGAAAGAAAGTAAATGTGCAACTAAAATATAGCATTGGAAAAATCAAAGATAACACACCATGAAAAATAACCATATTTTTGGTTTGTCTAGCTCCTCAAAGAAAATGCCCTAGACTACTGAAATTAATATCAACCCATAGCTGATATTCTGCTCAGTGCAGCTCATTTGTTCTTACATAGTAAAAGAAAGATGTTTTATGTTTAAAGTCAAACTAACTCAGAAGCATTCAAAGAATAGTCAAGAATATGTTGGATATGCATGGCTTCTTCTGAATGAAAAACACTGCTGGCTTTAAATAACACACACATACAGTAATATCTCATTATTCAGCTGAGAAAGAGTAGAGAAAACCCCTGCAGACAAAAGCGCCACAGAGCAACAGGAAGGACAAATCTTTTGCTAACAGCTACCTGATTAGGTCCATTTCAGGACAATGAAAACCAGCTTGAAACCTGGGAATTATCTAGTATAACAAAATCAAAACATAAAGAATATATATATATATCGGTTACTGCTATTTGCCATAGAATGATGGCATATTGTTTTATCTGAATTTGTGTGTGTGTGTGTGTGTGTGTGTGTGTCTTTGCGAGCCTGCCTAGCCCGCATCAGCCTTGCTCTCCACAGCAAGTACCTTCAGGAGTCCTTAAGAATTTTCTAAACTAGCTTTTAATGGCTACATGAGTAGCCATTATTTTTATGAAACTTAACTTTTATGAGAAAAAAACAAGAGAGATAGAGACAAACAGAAAAGGGAATAAGACTAGCTAGACTTAAAGAACTTTTTTAAAAAAACTCAGGATACAAACATAAAAAGCAACCCTGATCTAACAATGGAATGTGAACTATATTTGACTTAAACAATGTCAAACACATTACTATTCTCCATATGAAATGTTGGTCGCTCTTAAAGAAACAGGGACGTTTAGCAATCTTCTTAACCTGCTTTTTATTTTCCACAGAGCATAATGTTTTGATTCTACAAACTGTTTTATTTACATTACTATTGCTACATAATGGGGAGAAAAACACTGAAGCTTGTTTTCAGCAAAAGATGGGCGGGGAAGACATTTGTTGTACAAAATTATTATTCATTCCACAAGCCATTTAATGAAAGGAGAAAGGCAAATGTATATTTTATTGTTTAACCTCTAATGCAATGTTGAACAATCCTACTAAAAGAAGGAAGGAAGGAAGGAAGGAAGGAAGGAAGGAAGGGGAGGGGTAGGGAGGGAGGAGGGAGGGAGGGAGGGAGGAGGGAGGGAGGAGAGGAGAGAGAGAGAGAGGAGAGGAGAGGAGAGGAGAGGAGGAAAGCTTAGTATAAGTTATAGAGACAATCATAGTACATTAGCAGATGATGTAAAGGATCATTTGGTATGAAAACATGCCACCTCCAATATAATAAAATCCAAATACAACATTACTGTTTCTGTTATTTGAAAAATATTTGTTTTGGCTAAGGTTCTACTGAACAAGACATTAACTGCCAATATAAAATCTCTTTATTAAAACCAAAGTACATTCAGATGTTAATTCCCATAATCTACATAAAACTGCACAGCTCACTGACTGGAATGTTAAATCTCCTTATTAATTGGAATTCCTAAAGGTTATTTCCCACATAAAATAAGCTATCCTCTTTCTTGCTGCCTCAATTAAAAGAAAATCAATACAAATATCGACAAAATCATATATCAACTGTTACAAGCTACGTATAGATTTGTCATTACAATGTTGTATAATAATTATCTCCCATTGCTAAGTATCCATAGTACTAGACACATTAATATTTTCTATATTATAGACTTCTTTTAATTTTTTTCTGAAAACAATATTCCATGAATTTCAGACTAAAATGTTGCAACTGTATGAAAACCCAAGCTCTGAGAATTAATATACTGATTACTAAATTAAGTTTCCATCATCAAGGAAACTGAAAACATTTATTATTAAAAATTACCTGAGAAATCCAAAAAAATATTTCCTGTTACTATATTAAATGCATCTTAAAGTCAAAAGAAATTTTAGTTTTTAAAACAATTTGACATTAATTTAAAAGAGTACAAAATTCAATCTAATTATTACAAATGTTTGAGGTACATTAGTCAGGACATGAATAAGCACGTCTATTTATTTGCAGATGATGTCAGGTTGCTAGCAGAGAATCAAACAAATCTCCACATGTCTTTATTTATTAAATTTATATGTTGCCCATCTCACTCTCGGTCCGCACAAACAAGTGAAGCCATCCACAGGATGCAGGCATCACATGAAACCACGCCCCCTCCGGTCCAGAGAAAAACCTTTCTCCACAGAACCAGTCCCTGGTGCCCAAAAGGTTGGGGGCATCTGATGTAGAGAATGAAAGAGAATGGGCCAGGGGTCCAATCCAGCAGCACACTGTTATGCTCTTAAATTATGAAAGAAATATATGAAGGAAAAGTAAATACGTCAAGAGGAAAGAAAGACTGAGAAAGTCATAACTGAATAGCACTGAGATCCTTAAAAAGAGAGCTTATCTACAGTTCTGATTGATACATGAAAAGAAATTCTCTATCAAATATATTGTATGAAAAAAAATTAAAATGCATTAGCAATGCACATTTACTATCAATGCTCTAATCAGCATCTGGTGCTTACACTTGAATCTGCTTGGCAAAATGACATTTTGATACTTGTTGCAAAATATTTCCTATGTTCTCAATTTTATTTTAGCACTTCAGGAACTAATGGTATTATATTTATTAAGTAATGATGATTTCATATTTACATTTGTTTTTTTAATTGATTGGAAAAATAATCAAACCCGTATGTTGGTGTTCCAGAATGTTGCACTTTTCTTTTTGAACACAGCTCATGCAGATACTTTTAAGCTTTTACAGGGGGAAAAAAACAGATTATAGTAGTGTATAAAGTACAGGTAGTCCTCCTTAATTACTCTGAAAGTGAATTGTCACATGACTGCACTGCTTAGCAATGACAGTTGTTCAGGTTTGTAGTCCCAATTCCTGTCATTAAGCCAGGAGCGCAACATTATTAGGTGAGGACCTCATGTTTCTCCTGTTTCTGCCATATTCACCTTCACTTCAGCCGCCCCCCCATCCCTGCCCTTTTGGCCATCCTGGGCTCTACTGCCTACCCTTATGGCCCACTGCTGACCTTCCCTGTCTTCTCACGCCTACTTCTGGCAAGGGACCTAGGTGCTGGATGAGAGTGCAGCTTTAATAGTCTAATCCTGAATTATCAATGTCCATAATGGAAGGGGGACAAATTGCCTACTTCACTATATAATCATGACATTTGTGTCATTACATAATTGAGTGTTCTGTCAATTTGGTGTCAATGTGGTTTGTCGCAGATGTATCTGCCCAAACTCTTTAAACCATGGCCTGCAGTACATAAATGGAGTAATACCTTCTTCCTATAATAAACTATACTGAGAAATTGTTCCAGGGTGCTTTTCACTATATTAGTAAGTGGCACTGAAGTACCTGATATAAGCTTACCAATCTAGAAGTTTCTTTTGAAGTTAATCACATGCTATCTACTATATTATATTGCTACATGCATAGGAATCTAAATTCCTTCTCCTCGATGTACAAAAGTGGCAAAAAAAAAAAAATACTTACCCAAAATGCGGACTTTAAATTTTCCACTTTGTCCAAAGCCTCCTTCTATTACACCTTCTTCTCCTGTAGATAGCGTGACCTTCAAACCCACAAACATTTGAATGTTTGTTTCTTTTTTAAATAATGAACGACCAATCACGCTGTAATCATCACACAGCTGCAAATTAAACAAATGAAAAAAGGAAAACAAAATTGTTTTGTAAATAATATACATATATTATTATTTCTACACTGCATTCCTATGCTATCAGTAGTATTATAGTTTTCTAAACTACATATAAAAACAGTCCAGCATGTAGTACATTATGATAATTAACCTAAAGATTATGCACCGTTATTCTAGGATCACTTTTTTTATAAACCATTATATTTGATATATCAGCTGAAGGGGATAAAAAGCACCTCTAACCACTGGTTTAATCTGAGATACAGAGCATGTCCTGAATGAAGAAACAGTTCAAAACTGCATAGTTTTTCCATCTGTAGAAAAATAAATCCATCTAGAAGAAAATATCTACCATGTCTCTAAATTTATTACCCTTCACATTGAACAAACACTCTTCAATCCTGTTTAAATTCCATTTCAGTTTATTAACCATCATTCAGCCCATTATCACTTATAGGTATGCTTTTGGGAGAACTACTTTGGGGTATCATCATCATATTGATATTACCCAGCACCAAACACCCACTTCATCCAAATATTGGAATGTGTTTTTAGATGTTAAATAGTAAAGGAGACAGGATGAAATCTTCAGATACGTCATCAAAAGCTCACACTTTTGAATAATAAGTGTGTACTAGAAGCCATCCTCAGACAAGATAGAAGTTCATAGTACTAAAAAAAAATCACAATAGCCCAATCAAATCAATAGTTAACCCTAACAATTTCTAAATGAACATTGTTTAAAAGCTTACAAAGAGACTGTCAAACTGAAAACAAGGAGTCCAGATAATGACCTTCTTCCAGGGGCTGTGTGAATTAAAAAGGCCACAGCTTTATAAACCATCTTGTTTAATCAAGTTTACATGTCACTTTAACAGTTGCCAATCTGAGAAATGTAACACATGCCAAAAGGCATAATAATTGCCTCTTTAAATTGGGCTTTTATGGTAACATTAACACTTCAATCAAGTTCAGCTAATGGTGACTAAATTCATACTAAATTCACATAATATTCTGGGCAACTATACATCTTCCAGGTTTTCCCAGTCTTGCCTGCAACACTAGAATGTCTTGGTGATTTTGCATCCAAGTACTAGTAACAAGGCTTGACTCCTCTTAGCTGTTTTGGGATCAGAACAGTATAGGTCAGGGTTGGGGAACCTTGGCTCTTTTATGACTTGTGGACTTCAACTCCCAGAATTCCTGAGCCAGAATTCTGGGAGTTGAGGTCCACAAGTCATAAAAGAGCCAACGTTCCCCACCCCTGGTATAAGGTAGTCTTCGGCTTACGACCACAATTGAGCCCAAAAGTTCTGTTGGTAAGAGAGATATTTGTTGAGTTTTGGCCCATTTTACAACCTTTCTTGCCCCAGTTGTTAAGTGAATCGCTGCAGTTGTTAAATTAGTCACACGGTTGGTAAGTGAATCTGGCTTCCCCATTGACTTTGCTTGTCAGGTCGCAAAGGATGATCCAATATCCCCGGAACACTGCAACCGTCATAAATATGAATCAGTTGCCAAGCATCTGAATTTTGATTGTGTGACTATGGGGATGCTGCAATGATTGTAAAAACAGTCATAAGTCGCTTTTTTCAGTGCCATTGTAACTTCGAACGGTCACTAAATGAACTGTTGTAAATCAAGGACTATCTGTATAGCAGCAGAGACTATACCTGTGTAGTCCTGTATAGTGGGAAGAACGAAGGGGGGGGGCAACGGACTCAGAACAGAATTATTTAACAAATGGTGTTTCGGTCCAAGCACTTGCTTTTTATAACTGCATTGTGATGTTGCAGGCATATATGAAAGGATGGAGCCTGAGGTACAATGCTGCTTTTATTATTTTGATGAAAGCACCAAACATCCATAAGGATTTGTCAAAGTCTTCTAAGCACTGTTAATTTAACTGCACAAGAAACGTTGCTGGACATCTCTGAAATTTACTTTTTAACAACAGTAAACCTAATTTGAAAAAAAAAAGTAATCAAAAGCATCATAGATCATCCAAAATTTCAAATTTGAGTTCATGGAGATAGGAGATATTTTTAACCCCTCCATAGCTCAGAACTATTTCCTTCTTACTTCAGTGCATGTATGGATTCTATCTTATTAATTACCTGATTAAAGCTGTTTCTATTCCATTGCTTCAGTTACTGCAGATATTACATTACGTTATGTTACATTACATTAACATTACATTACATTAGACATTATAGAGGCAATTCAGAATCCGATCAGAGATATTTGTAAGCAGTTGTGTGAATGTCCTATTGAGTTTTATTCCCAACTTCTAATAGAAAAGAACAATAAGATCATTGACAATACCAATTTTAGAACTTTTCCAAAGCTTTCTAGGACACTACAGACTCTATCAGTCTTTTTGACTGAAATATTTAATTATTTAAATCCAACCATTACTAGCTATCCATGAGAGGGAAAAGGCCCCACAGGAATCCCCAAGCTTGGAATATCTCATGAAACAAAAAGCTAAATTATATTTCTGGTAAGAAACATATATTACTCCTAATACCAAATGGAATATGCCCACAGTTGTCATAGCTAGATTGAACCTCTAAGCCAGGGGTGTCAAACTGCCGGCACGCAGGCTGGATGCGTCATGCCGAAACAGCGCCCACCCCATTGCCGGCAATGGAAAAAAAGTCGTGATACGTCGTGACACGTCATGTGACGTTGCAAGTTTGACACTCCTGCTCTAAGCCATACCCAACAGACCAATCCTGAACTAAAATCAATCAACATCGAAGGATTGAAATACCATGTCATAATTAGTCTGTCAATTCTGTTGGCAATTTCATTAGGTGGCAAGTGGCTAATCCAGTGGTGGCGAACCTATGACATGCGTGCCAGAGGCGGCGCTCAGAGCCCTCTCTGTGGGCACGCGAGCCGTTGCTCCAGCAGAGTTCGCCAGAGTAGTGAGTACATGGCGTTTGGAAGCGACAGGGCAGGAAGTGAGCAAGCGGCATTGGCCCCCCGGGGATGCCCCGGAGATGGCGAGGGACTGGCCCCGGCCACACTCACCCAGTTTGCCATGACCACTGTGGCCACGCCTACCCAGTGTGCCATGGCCCCCACTCCCCCCTGAGGGCACAATGCTGATGCAGCCCTGGCACTTTGCGATAAATAAGTGGGTTTGGGGTTGCAGTTTGGGCAGTCGGTCTCTAAAAGGTTCGCTATCACTGGGCTAATCTATCATTGATATCCAAACTAAATAGACATATTTAGTAAGAGCCAATTATTTCACAATTATTTTATAAGGAAGATATGATCCCTCTGGGTCATACTTGTAACACCTGTCTATCAATAATTTACTATTTCACAAAAAAATACTCAATATGTAAGCAATTTTTTAAAAGTTAAGCCTTTTCAGCACAATAACAACATGTGCTCAGGCACCATACACTAGATATCTACAGTAATGTTTTATTCATCTTTTATAATAACAACAGATATAACCTCTCGTTCTTGCATTAGGTATACATCATAATCGCTAAAAATTATGTCGCTACTTTTATCGCTAAAATTCAATTCTACTTCTACCCCCACCAGCTTTCCGTTTAATAATCATGATTTATTGTCGTCAGCAAACAACCCGTTAACTTACCACCAGTAAATTCAGAAGGAACACCACTAGAAAAAGTTGAAAGGATCACGCACCTCGGTTCTAATTTACATGAAAGCTGGGACATGACCGCTGAAGTAAAGACAAGGATAGAGAAAGCTCAAACAGCATTCTTCAAAATGAAAAAGTCTTCTGCAGTCACGACATAAGCCTAAGACTGAAAATCAGGCTTGTCAGATGCTATATTTTTTCTATCCTGCTCTATGGAGTAGAGAGTTGGTCTCTGACAGAAGGCCACCTGAAGAGACTAGAAGCATTTGAAATGTGGATTTACAGGCGGCTGTTACGTATAAGCTGGGTTGACAAAATCAGAAATGAGGAGGTGATAAGCCGCCTGGGAAAGCCAAAGGAAATCATCAAAACAATTAAAAAACGAAAATTAGAATATTTCGGACATGTGATGCGTCACCCAGAAAAATACGGCATACTCCATTTAATCCTCCAAGGAAAGATTGAAGGCAAACGAGGTCCAGGCAGAAGAACAACATCATGGCTTCAAAATCTAAGGGACTGGTTTGGACAAAACTCAGCAGCACTTTTTCGTGCAGCTGCTGATAAAAACAGGATCGCCAACATGATCGCCAACGTCCAATAACAGATATGGCAGAAGAAGAAGAACTTGGGTGCAATTCCAAACATCTGAAGTACCCTTTAATACCACTGGCATTGACAAAATTACCATCAGACAATTGCAAAAGGCAGTTTTTTTGGAACAGCTTATATTTTGTGGTGATAGCTTTAGTGTTATTAAACAACATCTGCCTATGCTAGCTCCTTGGGAAAGACTCGACAGGTTGTGCAAAAATGCCAAATCCAGCCTAAACATCTGGCTGACTGTGAGACCAACCATAATAATAATTTATTAAATTTATATGCCACTTGACTCCTACCAACTCTAAGCAGTTGAAAATTGTTAAAATATTTTTTTAAAAAATACAGAAAACATAAAAAATAGCACAAGAAAAAGAAAAGTGATGGCAGAGAGAAACAGAAAGGAAGATAGTCTGTGAAAAGCCTTATTGACTCCTGGATGACAACAGCCACCTCTACTCCCCTTCCAGGGCTCTTGGTTTGTTGCAAAACAAAACACCCAAGTGGGCATATTTCCTAGAGGAGAACCCCACCCCCTGGGCCCCACCCCCTGGGCCCAAGACATGCCAGGTTGGACCTCTCCTCCAAGATAAGAATCATAAATTAGGGTAGCCTCGTTACACACTTGACCTGGTATTCAAAAGCAGAAGCCAAAAGTTCAGAGCCACCAAGGATCCTCTCTGCAGAGGAAGAAAAAGAAGAAGAAAACACTCCGGTCCTCTTTACCTCCCCCCAGTTCAGTAGTAGGGCAAATCACCCCTAGGTTAAAAAAAAGGGTCAGCACCTGTGGACCTCCACTCCACCCAATAACATCCAGAGGGCTGGAGTCAGCCACACTTCCATAGGTTGAATCGTTGGTGAGCTGAAAACTTTGCTGCTTTGAGCCTCCGCATGTGTCTCAGGCCTCCACAGCCATCCCAAGCCCCAAGGCCAACACTGTGATTTTCTAGGCTTCCAAGGTCACTACTGTGATCGCTGTGGCCTCTGTAACTCTCCATAGCCTCCATAGCCAGAATTCCTATGTCTCCAGGCCCTCCATACTTCTGCCAGCTGGAATCCCTGTGCCTATTCCTTTCAATCCCTTGGCTGATTTTCTAAACCCTGGTAGACTGTTGATGGATTTTCTCCCTTCACTGGAGGTCTCAACTTCTCCTCCTTTTTTCCTGTTCTATCCCAGTGAAACATCTATCCTTTAGCAGTAGTGAGGTGGGCACATGCTTGGATTCTTCATGGATCCAGAAAATGACTTAATGTTAGATCAGTTCTTGAAAGAAAATGATTTAGATAAGAGAAGGGTTATATTATCTTCAGCAAATGAACCAGGAAGCAATCTGGCTCTTTAATAAAAATTTCCACAAGTCTTTTCTACTTTAGTTAGCTTGATTTGATGTAATTGTTAGGAGAATCTGAGTAAATAGTCACTGAAGGCCTGAGAAAACAAGCAGGAAAATATAGGAAATTAAAACACCATAGGGCAAAACATTACAGCTTTGAAGAAGATATACGGCAGTCAAGGTAAGGAGACTATGCAAAAGAAAAGTCCTCAGATATCTGTCTCTATTCATATTGACACATTTATCTCCACACCACTTTCATATTCGGAAAATATTTTGCCTGCACGAATAAGACAAAATATTTCAGACCAACTTTCAAATCTTCAAGTTTAAAGTTAAAATGTAAATCATGTTTATTACACTTAATGTTTTAAACCAGCTGCATTGAATTTAATTTAAAGATTATTAAACCAGTGGGAATCAAGTTTGGATTCATAATTAAGCAATCATATATAAGAGGCAGCAAGCTTGTTGCACAGGGAAAGATAAAACATGCTTCCTTGGGCATTGGCAAAGCAAAGATGCAACCAAGTGAACCTAATTCCCAAGGTATGAATATTTGTGATTACTACTAACCCCTGAAGATACTAGGTCTCTGTGTTATGTCAAAGAGTCCTGATATGAAAAAGAAAAGAAAATGTTGAAAAAATAAGAGAAAGTGTTGTTTGATTTAAAAAAAAAAAAAGGTTTTTGATTCTTCGTTAAAATGAGTAACATTACACTGATCAATCAGAATAAAAAGCAGACCAAACCTTGTATGTACAATAGTGTTTTTCAAACTTGGCAAACTTAAGATGTGCAGACTTCAAATTGCAAAATTCCCCAGCCGGCATGTTGAAGTCCACAAATCTTAAACTTGCCAAGTTTGAAAAACTCTGATGCACATCAAGACTATTATTTAAAATGCGAGCCACAAATTTTAAATTTGCACAGAATTATTCTTAGAATTTCTGTAACTATTTCACAATTTTGTTAAGAGTTTGTCTTAAAACAGATGCTATGGAAGTCATCAAACAATATTGGCTTTGGATCCAAGAAACCTTCGTAAAGTGCCAATTCAGCAACTAGGTAATACTATCATATATTGTGATTATTACAATATAATCTTGTAACAGAATTATCAACAACAATACAGAGTCAGTCTGCTTATAATCTAGCAGTTGAGAAAAAAAATCCAGAATATCATTTTGCCTATCCACAACATTACCAAGATAATGGTAATGACAATAGTCATTCTTATTTCTGTTCTAAATGTATACATTTGTTAGACTGGTACCAGCTTTTCCTGGAACTCAAGGCCACATATATAGTACTTTCTTCTGCCAAATTTCCCACAATAATCACCCTCTGAGGTAAGATTGGACTAAGAGAGCATGACTGCCCCAAATTATCCAGTGATCCTCTATGACTGAAGGTAGACTTGAACCTGGGTTTCTTTGATATCGATCCAGTATCTTAACCAATATGCCACACACTGGCTGTAAATATCCTTTTAAAATATCCTTGTAAATTAATATATCTGATTTAGTAGAGGCAATTATACTTGACAGTGGTCAGGAACCTCTGTTGCATTCAAAATGCCTATATTTTTACATACTCTCCCATACACTTCTTTAATGTTTAGAAAAGTTTATTCTTTGCTTGTACTGAAATTAAATTATTATTTTATCAGCAATTAATCCTGTTCTGCGTTCTCAGAATTTCTACCAGGGCTATCATTCTGCCATTAGCTGAATAGTCTTTGCTTTGCTTTTCTCTATGTTTCTCATTCAATTTCTACTGGTTATAAAATATGAAGTTGAAAAATCCAATACTGTGGACAACAACGGATACACACTCTTCTTCTGAGCCTGTAGACAGAGGCCTCACAGTGAGGGCAGACTAATTTTATTAACTTCAGGGGAACTTCAAAAAGCTTAAGGCCTTTAATGCCAGACAGAGACGACCCCAAAAGTCAGTTTAAGTGCTGCGTAAACAAAGGATTAGGTCAAGAAAAAGCTAAAGGCTCCTTGCATTTCTTGTTTATATTGTCATATGACCTAGTGGGAGTGGAAGCGGGTTGACTTTCTGATTTTAATCCGCCATGGTGTACAGTGGTGCTTCAGTTCACTGACCTACATTACAATAATATTTTTTTTAAATTTATGGGCAGAGTTGCAGCATCAAACTCACTTAAGGAGTTAAAATAGGAAAATGAAAGGGGGGCAAAGAACAAATGTTTCTGACTAGTAAATTCTCCTTCTCTTGCTTAGGTTAGATCAGCAGCTTAGAAAGGGATTTCCAGTTCAAAGAGACTGTTTCTGCTGCTCTTGTTTTATGGCTTAGAGTAGAGGACACACTAGCATTGCGTTTTATTAAATATTCCCTCCCCGTTGACTTTTCTGTTTGCAGGGGGGAGAATATTATTGTATTAACACAGGTGAAGCATCAGTCATCTTTCTTTCTTTCTCTCTCTCCCCCTTGCACAAATTTTAATATAAAGTACACAGTTTTACAATCCTTTTGATTTAATTTAATTTATTTGCACTGCAGTATTATGTTTGCAGTGAAGAGCTGCCTTTTGTGTTGTGACATTCAGCACAAACACATGGTTTAATTCTGCATGAAAAAAAGGATATTTAAACAGAACTTCCTTCTCTACTTCCTCCAAGTCTCTACAAGTCAGATCTGACTTAGTGTTGCTCAGGTTATTTATTTATTAACTCAGAGGTCCCCAACCTTTTGGGCACCAGGGACCGGTTCTGTGGAGAGAGGTTTTTCTGCGGACCAGAGGGTGCGTGGTTGTGTGTGCTGCCTGCATCCCACAGATGGGGCTTTCCTTGTTTGTGCGGCCCAGTTGCTGGCATGCCGCGGCCTGGTACTGGTCCACGGACCGGGGGTTCGGGACCCCTGTATTAACTGATTGGGTTTCTATGCCTCCAAATCCTGTTTTGCAGTATGTTACCAAAAGACTAGTGGAGATAGTCCTTGACTTACAACAGTTCACTGAGTGACCATTCAAAGTTACAATGGCAGTGACTTATGACCATTTTTCACACATATGACCATTCAGATTCTTAGCAACTGACTGATATTTATCACAGTTGCAGTGTCCCGGTGACATGTGATCACCTTTTGTGACTTTCTGACAAGCAAAGTCAATGGGGAAGCCAGATTCACTTAACAACCATGTTACTAAATTAACAACTATAGTCATTCAATTAACAACTGTGGCAAGAAAAGTTGTAAAATGGGGCAAAATTCACTTAACAAATGTTTCACTTAGCAACAGAACTGTTGGGCTCAATTGTGGTTATAAGTCGAGGACTGCCTGTATATTGACAACTACAAGAAAGCTAAATAAAAGGAGAAAAGGACATTAATCCAACTACCATTTCTTCATTACTGTCTTCAGCTGATTTCTAAATTTGATTTAGTACTATTTATTTATTTATATTTCCCCTTTTTTAACCACCCATTTCCCTCAGAGAGATTACCCAAGTATCTCCTCCAATATTGCCATAAGAACATTCTAAAATTGTGTTAGCTTTTTCTCTCACCTTGAATCACAGGATTGCACAAAGTCTGCATCTAGATGTCCCTTGTGTGACTTAATAAAGAGTCAGGCAGACTTCTCCAGCACTGACACATGTCAGGAAACATGTGTGTCTGTCATTCGGGGATGGTTGCATAGATGTCCCATTTATATTTCTGCAAATGTAACATGTGACACCTATGTACAGTTGCAGCAACTCTAAGGCGGTGCAGAGAGTGGTGAGAATGGCCGAAAAGATCATTGGCAGTTCCCTCCCTCCCATCCAGGACATAGAACAGAAGCGTTGCTTGAGCAGGGTCCGTAAGATTATCTGGGACACTACACATCCTCTTCACGACCTGTTTTCCTTGTTACCTTCTGGGAGGAGGCTTCGTGGTATCCGTAGCAGAACATCCTGATTCAGCCATAGTTTCATTCCATACAGCATTAACCTTGTGAACTCTCAAGTTTCCTCCTTCCATTATATATTCAAGATGGACAGTATTTAATATTTATTTGCTATGTATATGTAAGGGTGTGGGTCTATACATATGTTGTACATTGTATGTTTAGTGTGTGTCATGTATGTGTTTCACTTTGAGAGCGGGCAACTAAATTTCATTTTTGATGTGTGCCGTTGTGCTCACAGTAAAAAAATGACAATAAAGGTTACCTTATCCTATCTTACAATCAAGGCATTTGGGGCATTCATAAATTCGGCATGTGACTCCTAACAGACTTGGTTTAAAGTTGTCTTGTTAGAAACCATTAAATTATAATGTCCTGGTTTGAATAAAAGAAAAAAATACAGTAAGTGAAGAACTTATTTTTTAGTGCCAGTTCAAAGGGAGTTCAGATCAACTCTCTGCATCTAAAAGGGTTTTTTAATAAGATTGTCAAAAACCAGCTCAAACTTGATAGCTCTTTCAATCAACTGTCATTAGGATTAGAGCAGGGATTCCCAACCAAACTTTTTGCCATTACACCTCCCTTTAGTGTAAGCTTAATATATATCCCTCCCCCCCCCCAAAAAAAAATCCAAACACCAAAAGCAATGGAAATGAGGAATGAAAACAATACAATGAAATTCTGAGAAAGTTTGGATTTATGATAACAAGGTAACAAACATTCCTCATGTCTCCCCTGGAGATACACCTCACAATTTGAGAAACCCCCTGGTTTTGAGTTTAAATAAATTATTGTTAATTTGACCATGCCAGGAAGATTTAAAAATATAGGAGAAGCATATGAACCTAAGACTCATGTCCCTGCAGCAAATTTCAGCTAGTGCTGTGTTGGAATGAGACCGATAAATGTAGAAGACATACAAACAATTTGCCTCAACTCACTCCTTTCAGAGAAGCCAGGAAGTTCCCTATCGTGCTAGGTCAGAGGTTGGAGGATGAACTGAAGGGATATGTAGACACCATGCTCTGTAGGCATATTTATCTTGAAAAGCTCTCTCGGAGATTGAAAAGATTTCCAAAGAGGGCTCTACAGAGAAAGACACTATGATCCTAAGAGCCCATGAAGAGCGCAACCTTAGTGCCCGAGAATAACTGTATTTCCTAAAAGGTGACACAGGAAGCTGTATGCTGACCATATGTGGAATCTGTGATAACTTCAACTTTGTTTCACTGAGGCCAATTCATACTCATATACTGTATTTCATGGCAACTTTGTTTCATTTCCCACTTGTACAGTTACTTCAGGCATGCATATTGCAGCAATGAATGGAATCACGGCATCAAATGAAGCTTATAAGGGCCTACAATTAAAAGCTAAGAAAGTTTGTTTTCCGAAAACCACCTTGTTGCAATTACAATTAATAGTGTTGTAAATATATGAGCAACCTTCAAAATTGCTTAATTATTACGTTTACTTGTGCTACTGATATATTTATACTGATATAAAAACATTTAATAAGTGCTTTTGTTATTATTTCTTATCACGTTTTACAGAAAGAAATGGGAAAAAAAATGACAATCCCACCAAAAACAAGCCCCCTCCACAGGAAAGAACCACATGAAAAAACTACAAAAACAAAGCAAAACTCATAAGGAAACAAATTACCAGTATATTTCTAAAATTAAGTTACTAAGAAAGAATCAAACAAAAAAAAAATTACTGGGTTAAATTACTATTTTGCCATCTGGCAGGTTATTTGGGCTTGATGAGATTTAGAGAGACTTTTAATATTAGGAGAATGCTGGACAACCACACTCTTTCTCAATCTTTGTTAATTATCCTACTTTGCAAATGTTATATTTGTGAGAGCAGAAAACCTAAGCTCACAGAGATAAAATGTTAAAAATACTGTGAGAATTACCAGAAGCTTTGGGGGAAGGGGGTAGTCTGTGGATATTCATTTTTTACCTGTATCTGGAATTCATCAACAGACATTTCCATCTACTTTAATTTGAAATGATGTTTGTTGCACATATCCATTAATTTCTTGCATGAGTCTAAACTGAAATTGATTTGATAAAAGAGTTTCTCAAGCAATTATATTTTCTACTGGATATATGTGGAAAATAATACAGAATTTTATTTTCCAATATTTCAGGTTGCTTGGCAATTAATGGCTGGACCACATTATTGTTGTTTGGAGCACATTTGGGGATCATGTCCACATTATCTACCTTCACTTTTACTGTCCAAGTTCAAAAGCATTAATTTCATCTGAACAAAAAACAGGAGGACTGAGATGTGGAGGACACTGGGAATGACCTTAAAGGACACGAGGAAGAGCTGTGACCCAGAAATCAGTCAGATAAGTGGTACTTGAGCCCAGGCTAGGAAACTAATTTGAGAAAACATCTCAGACAAATCCTTCCCTAGTTCACATGAAAATAAAGGAGGACACACATATTCAGACTTGTAAGATTGTGTTACTGAAGCTATTACAGTAAAAATTGCCCTGGTCTATACGGCACTGGTTTCTTAGTCTGGTCTCCCTGGTAGGGCTGATACTAGGGAAGAAAAACAAGGCAGTAGAATGACCAACACTTTCAGTAACTATACCCCAAATTCCACCAACTCAAGTGTCCTCCAGATGATTGGTTTTCATATCTGCATCTTGCATGGCTATTGGAAGAAAATTCTGAGAATTGAAACTCAATCTTGACAACACTAAGTCTGCTATGCAATTAAGATGCGAAATGTAGAATATAAACAAGCAAAGAAGATACCTTTTCCAAGACTTTCATGGCTACTTTACCAAATGCTAGTCTGAGGCATATTTCTTCCTGCTTGTGCCTGTAATGTTGATTATTGATCCTAAAAGGCAGAAGCTATCTATATCTCTGATGTTTTCATTGTCAATTCCAAGGCTGGTTGTTCTACATGTTTTTAATTTGAGCTTCTTTATATTTATATTTTTAGTCCTGTTTGTTCACTGTGCTTCTTGATTTTTATTGCTAGAGCTTGGAGATCCTTTGTATTTTCACCTATCAAAAGATTATCGATGTTTATTCCTCCAATTGTAAAACCATACTCATCTTCTTCTAAACTAGCTTCCCTTTATATATATTCAGCATATGGGTAGAATAAATAAATGGAGAATATACAGTCTTGTCACATCCCTTTGCCAACATAGAGCCAGTCCATTTTTCCATGTTCTCTCCACATTATGTCTCCCTTCCTTGTATATAGATTTCTTATGAGGACATTTAAGATGTACTAGTGTTCCCATTTTCTAAGCATATTCCACAGACTGGCATGATTGACACAATTAAATGCCTTTCTCTGTTTAATGGAGAACGTACTTTTTAAATATTCCTTGACTCTCTAATTTCATAGCAATAATATTTTGCATTTCTCCATCTGTTCTAAAGCCAGCTTGAACATCCGGCATCTCTCTTTCCAGTAGGGTTTTTATTTTGCCAGCATGTAAGTTAAGGATATTATACAACAGTTTATACATTGTGTTAAATTTTCTTAACACAGGGTAAGTTCTTTTTGGTACCAGATGGCGATACACATGTGCACAGTGATCACTTTGGTTGTTTGAACACAACTTTAGCTATGAGGAAGTAATTAGAATGGCAGAAGTTCTAAGTCATTCTCCTGCTTCATTTTGGTTTTCTAAGTCATAAAACATTTCCAATTTTATCATGCCAGTCTCCAATGACAAACAGGAAATCTTGCTTTCATGTTTAATTGATTTCAGACTGAACTTGCTCATAAAACTCATTAGCCTCCTCTTCTTCTGTATCAGTAGCTGGAGCATAAACATAAATGATCATTATATTAAATGTTTGTCCACAAAGTCTATTTGACAATGGGCTGCATTGCAGCCAAACATTGTTCTCAGTATATATTTCTTAACTATAAAAGCAATGCCACTTCTTTGGTTTTCATGCCCTTAGTAAATAGTGTGATCTTTAGACTGAAAGTATTCCTAGTCCATCTAATTAACTGATGCCTAAGGTCAATTCGTAGTCCTTCCATTTCATCTTTCACTGTGCTGGGCTTTCCTGTGTTCATGCTTCTTACGTTCCATGTTCCCAATGTAATTCTATCTTTGTAGCTTTGGATTTTCTTTTCCTGTATATCAACGTCAGCAACCAGACATTCCAGAGCTTTTAATTAGCCATGCATTAACACTAATTTGTACTTCAAAAGATTCTCAGCTCTTCCTCAGTAGTATATTAAAGCCCTTGGACCTATATTGTCAATCATTTTATATTTTCTATGCATGTGGTTTTCTCAGGAAAAATGTAGGATTGGTTTACTATTGCCTCCTCCCATGCAATATGAAGTGATGCTTTCAGTTGTCATTGTCACTGAAGTGATCATCTACCTTGTTTCTGCCTGCTTGCTTTAGCTGGTTGACTTCATGCTTTGGGTAACCCTGATGGGAAAATATTTTCTTGGCAAATGCTCCCAGTATTCTTTGTTCATTCCTCCAAGCAACATCTCCTTCTCCTACCATAATGAGACAGCATAGCAAAACCTGAGGTACTATTACATATGAACTAAGTGACTATTACTTCATTACTTAATACAACTGTCCAAACACTCTGCAAACTAATTTTGGAAGATTATACAAATAAAATTATAATAACACCAACAAAGTTTTGATACGACAAATTCAGTCTTGCCATCCAAAAAAGTAATTTTAACACTGCTTTTTTTTTAAAGTGACATTTTTATTTTCTTACAGCTACTTCATGAGAAAATTTGGTGACAGATTAGCCAAAGCCAGTGGTGGGATTCAAATATGTGAACAACCAATTCTGTGTGTGGATGCCGCTTCCGGAAGTCCATTCTGGGCCTGGACAACAAAAAATTAGCTACTGGTTCTGCCGAACTGGTGCGAACTGGCTGAATCCCACCACTGGCTAAAGCCATATTAATGCATATTTGTTAATGCCTATATCTTTTATTCTTCTACCAGTAAAGCTGGAATTTCCCCATGTTCTCTGCATTTTTAAATACAATGGTATTTCAAATGAGAATACAATTATCTCCACTTTCCTAAGCTGTACAAAATTGCTCAATTGCAAACAAACTAGCAGCCAAAAAATAAATACATCTCTTATGCTCTTATTTTAGTGTGGATTTTAACTAATGAAAGCATTGTGCATTTTTATTCAGTGATTGCCCTCATTGAAGTGTTATCATCATTATTTAGCATGCCATCAGCAGCCAAGCACAACCAGGCAAACCTGTGTTTAGATTTTAAAGCAGCTGAAACATAAATTGTGGCAAAATTAGGTTTTGCCAAGCACTGAGTCTACTGTCAAGTGCTGACATCACATTGGCACATACTAGACGGCACAAAACAAATACATATTCATATGCATAGAGTAAATTTTATAAATCTAAAATGTTAAAACAAGGAAAGAATCATATAATTCTACAACCCAACATACAATGGCCAAAGTAAGAGACTGAGATGAGATGTGAAAGCCAGTTTGGTTTAGAGGTTAAGATATGTTTGCCACCTTGAGTTATCTATAAAAATAATAAAGGTGGAAGAAAAATAAATTAAATAAGGCACAACTAATATAAATTCCTACAAGGATAATTGTGTTGCCTAGAGAACATTTTTAAAATGACAACTTCCTCTTTTCGCTAAAAAAAATAAAACTGTATGCTTACCGATGTGCATGATAGCAATGTAAAATAACTACAGAAATCAGAAGTAAGGCAGTGGTTTATGAGCTGTGCATTATGGTGAATGCCTGAGCATTTATAAACATTATTTATATGCAGACTTTAATGTTAAACCTAGAATATTTTGGGTTTAAAAAAAAACTTAAGTTCAGTTGGAGTACAGTAACTATTCTTGCCAAGAAATGCAGTACTTTATGTTTTAGACAGGTAAAGTCATTACAACTGGAGTGGCATGAAAGCCAGAATAAATAAATACTGCACTCAAAGTTGCCTATTAAAATAATACCTTGCTGACCAATGGTCTTTTAGCAGGTCTTTCACATGTCAAAGTCTTTGCCTATGGTTTCACCAGGAAGCAGTTCTCCTTGAGGAATTGAACAGGCCCCAAACAACAAAGTAGCAGTGAAGTTTTTACTTCACAAATAAAACTAAGAAAATGTTCTTCCTCTTTTTATTTCACTACCATATCACTTATTAACCAGGATCACCCTCACCAAAACATTTTGAAGATTTAAAGTTCTTTGTACAAGAACTATCTGCAAAATAGGGGCATGCAAGAAGTCCACAATTCAATTGCTAGAAGCCATCTTGTGGGAGGTGTTTATAATTCATAGATCATATTTCAACTGGTGGGGTCAAGGAAGAGGGCCCTCCCTGCTGTTGCCCCTGTCCCGGAGGAAAGCCCTCAATCTCTTGGCCTTCCGCAAAATGGTCAAAACCTGGATGTGCAGACTTGCAAAGGGGCACAGGAGCCTACACAGCATTAGGGCTGGTTGGCCCCACAAGAACTACTCCCTTCCTGCCTATATTAACAACTCCTAGTCTCCCCATCTTGGAACTTTTCATTTTTTGTAATTTTATAATGTTAATGTAATAACATTACAAAATGTTAATCCTAAATTACTCGGTTTTTAGAGAGAACTCAGTGACAAAGAAATATATGAAATTATATAGTTCTTTCATGGTTAATTGGTGATTCCCACTTCAGAACAAAATCAGGAAAAAGAGTTTGTATTTTCTATTATTTCAAAGTTTGTATTTATTTATATTTAAACATCATTCTTGGTGATTTTATTCATAAAAAATAAACGTAAAAACCAGCACAGTATTTTAAAACTTTAATCCCTGTCAAGTCCCTAATAATAGCTTTACCAAGGAAACAACACAGAATCCCATTAGTCAGGTTTAAGGCAGGAAAGAGGGGTTAGGTTAAGGAACCCTGGAAATTAGATTACGTATATTCCAGTTCTCAGTTATTATTAAATACCTTACGGCTGTGTATCTGTGAACTGTTTACATTTCTTTCTTTCAGACATTCTACTGGATGGACTAGTTCTTAAGAGAAGCCTAGGCATGGTCTCATGACGTTATCTGGGATGAGTTTGAGTCCTCCAGACTGTGTGTTCGGTCATCTGCCTATTATAGATTCAGGTCCTTTTGAGTTGTTAAGATTGCCCAGCAAATAACTATCATTGATTCCATGCAGTGGTGTTAGCTTTTTTAATTGATGGGGTGGTTTCTTCTGCCCTAAGAAAACGGTGATGCACTGTCTCCTCAAGAAGCCATATTTGAGTTTAGTGATTTTGAATAACAGTCAACCAATCTCCAACTTTCCCTTTTTAGGAACATCAATTGAGAAAGTGGTTGGACAGCTATTTCAGGGGATCCTGAAGGAAGTATATCACCATTTCACTCAAATATTAGGCCAGGATCCAATACTGAAAATAGCATTGGTAGTGCTTGATGACTTCTGTCAGTCAGGATGGGTATGGTGTGTCCATCCTTGTGTTCCTTGATCTCACAATGACTTTTATACCATCAATCATGGTATCCTTCTGGATTAGCTGCAGGGTTGGGAGTTGAGAGCAGTTATATCCTCATTTCTCAGTGGCTGTTTTCAGCTGACGTGTGGCAGGGGGATGAATAATGCTCTTAGTCCCTTAACTGCACAGTGCCTCAGGGCTCTACACTCTCTCTTTCCTGATTAATATCTACAGGGAACCACATCTATCAGTTCAGTATCCATTATCACCAATATGCAAATGATACCCAGTTGTACATCTTGACCCTGGCTCAGCCATGTAATGCTGTCAATGTCCAATCTCAGAATCCAGAAACTGTGTGGACTGGGATGGAGAGAAACAGATTTAGGCTCAATCCTACCATAAATTAGTGGCTCTGGATTTTTGAGGGGCCCTCCTTCCAATTTGAGGACTTTCTATCATTAATCTTAGATGGGGTTGCATTTCCCACTCAAGACTATATACAATCTGGGGGTCATCTTGGACTCATTTCTTCTGCTGAAGAAGCAGGTGACAGTCATGCCCAAGGGGTCCTTTGACCAGCTATACCTGCTTTATCAGTTGTGCCTGTTTCTAAATCAGAAGGTCACTCGAGTTCTAATTACCTTTCAGTTGGACTATTGAAAGGTAATCTATATGGAGCCAGGATCACTCATTTCAAACTATCTTACAGTAGTTACATACCTGCTCTATTTCTGGGAGTACCAACTCATTCTGTATTATCACTGGAGCTGACAGGGAGCCCTTCAGAAGAACAAAAATACATTTTTTTCTACAATTTAACCTCAAGTTTGTTCCCCTCACCCAGTTTTCAACATCTTCCAAACACTGTGTCAAGACTTGTACAACTCCAGCTTGTCTGGAATGGGAATGTAAACATGTATATCATCTGCACACTGATACCTCATACTAATAGATGATCTTTCCCAGCAGTTTCAAATGTATTAAACAGCATGAGGGAAAAGACTGAATCCTGTGGCACATAAAATTAATGCTCACTGGGCTGACTCATTTTCCTCTATCATCACAGCTAAATAGCCCACTTAGGGCACTGCAACAAACTACCCTCATTTCCAACCCAAGTGGGCAGTCCAGAAGGCTACTATAGCCAATGGTATGAACTGTTGCTGCTGAGAAGCCAAATAAAGTCAGGAGATGTACCACAATGACTTCTAGGCCTTGACAAAGATTATCCACCAGAGCAATCAATGCTAATGCCCAGATCTGAATTCAGACTGAAATGATTCAGATAATCCTCCAGCGCACTCTGTAAAGATTCCCTACCAGTTTAGTAATGGCTTTCTTAATAAAAGGGAAAGTTGGAAACAGGGCAAATCCAAAACAGCTAAGTTTTTTGAAAATGTGGCACAATATTCTCTTTTAAGACAGACAGTAAAGATCTGTCCTCCAAAGAAGAACGAACTACCTTCCAAACCCAACTTTTCATGATGCCCCAGCAACCTGAAGCAGCCAGAAAGAGCAAGAATATTTTGTTTTCATTTCATTGACTTCATAGGCTAAGAAGAATCCCAGATAATGCTTCAAGACGTTGTGCAGATTCTGCCCATAATGAGTCAGAATTATAGTGAATATGAGCAATTTCATCAGCAAAATATTGTATCTACAAGCCCAGCAGCTAGGTAGCAACACTTCCTGCCTGTCTTCTTCAAAAAAGCAACCTTAAACAAAGCTGACGGACAACATGACAAAATAAGAATGGAGAAGTATGAATGCTTTACTGCTCTTACAGCCATGGTGCAAGTTCAAATAGAAGTTCATTCCCATGTTCAGGCAGATTACAACATACTGTATGCTGCCTCACAGACTGTTACCATATTCCATCCTAGAAGAAAGGACTTACAAACTATTGGCATACTGTTACCAAGTAATTTATAAAGGTGTAATTTATGTAAGCATCAAGTTTAACTCAAAGGAATCTTTGCTTTGTGAAGATACATATACAGTAATAAGTGGAAAACAGATCGGATAAATTGTGTTAGTCCTCCTTAATTGCTGATGATCTATTGGGTAAGACAAAGTTGGCATTATTGTCATAGTTGATATAATTTCAGTCTCTCTCTCTTACACACACAGACAGACACACACACACAAAATCACACATACAACCCTATGGGATAGCACTGGGCAGGAGTGTAGTTAATAGACTTCATTACAGTGCTTATACCAGCTGCTACTAAAGGAAATGAGATTCTAAGCAGTTCTAAGAATTGTTCCATGTAATTTCCAGGACACTGAGTATGGATGGAGTGTTTACAGATACATTTCTTAGCTGCTGATAGTGTCTATAGCTTTGTGAGTAGCAAGAGATCTTGTAGAGAGCAGCAGTTATAGCACTAGAATAAAAAGTGTTTGAAGACAATTCTTTACTATAACCTAACTTATGCTACCTAAACCACTAAATTTTCTGAAAACAAACAGCTGAGCAAAAATCTGTTGCCTGGTGAGTGCCACAACAATCTTTAGCAACTTCTGTTTGTAGAAAAGTAGAACAAAACCATGGATATTGAGGGAACAATGGAAGTAGTGTGGTAACCTAATAATCAGAGGAAATTCTTATCCATCATTGCCTGATTTGAATTTCATGATGAATTAGCCATTAAATAATGGAGAAGTTGCATACATTTTATCATTAAGGGTGAAGAACTAAGTCAATTAAAATTACACTAAATGAGTTTTCCCCATTTTTTTCAGAAACAGGACCCTATAAACCTGGCAAGCTACAGAAAGTAAGTCTGATCTTTTTTTTATTTGAACTCTCCTAGAAGTTTTGAAGCTAAACTGTCCCCCCCCCCCGTTTAATATGTTAATAGGAACACCAATTCCTGGGGGCAGGAAATATATGTGTGCATATATAAAAGACATTATTATTTAGTGCCTTTCTACAGCATTGACAGAAGGGCAACCACCCACTTCCTTCCTTGACAAAGAGAACATAGTTTTTCTCCATCAATGTCAAGAATAGACACTGTAAATTCAGTTGTTCTAATCTCCAGACATCTATCAGCAATAGGGTGGAACCGTCTGAATTAGTATTTCTATGAAACCAGAGGCTGGACATTTCTTAAAGCACTCAATGATTTCATCACCCATTTGTTCATACTTTTCCCCTTGAGGACTAAGCTGCTGTTTTTTTCCAAGCCATCTATCTATACATATACTCTAAGTAAACACAAATTATGTTTGTTAGAACATTACACTTAATATTAACGACATACATCTATGTCTCCATAATCACTTTTATATTAAAGAAATACTCTAGCAAGGAGGAGAAAGTGGTAGTAGCACGCGAAATCTTACTTTTCTATTATTTTGAGCGTTTCAGAAGACTAGGCTTCCTGCAGAATTTCCAGTAAAAGTTTAGCCCTGTTTGAAATATGTGGAGGTTTAGCCGAGAAATTCAGCTCTGGATCTAACTCACAATATTAACTTAGTTAATTTCAGCTGTAGAATAGTTTGTCGCACAGTCAGCCAAATGTTTAGACTGGATTTGAAGTTTTTATCCACCTGTCAAGTCCTTCCCAATGACCTGGGATAAGTAGATGTTGTTTTAAAGTGTTAAAGGTATCATCACAGAATGTAAGCAGTTCCAAGTAAAGCTTCCTTTTGCAATTGATTGATGTGAATTTTGTCAGTGCCAATGGTATTCAAGTGGTGCTCCAGATGTTTTGGGATTGTAACTCAGGCACCTATTACTATTAGTACAATCTTTGATTTCTTTGCAATAGTTTTTCTACTTCTATTTGCAAGTCCTTATATTTGTTATTTTCTCCAGTTCTTTCTCTCATCTTCTTCTGCTGTCTCCAGGTACTTCCACTATCCAGAGTTTTTTGTCTTTGTCACTGACAGCTGTTAAGTCTGGGATGTTATGTTGCAAGCGGTGTATGACAATTCACCATGGACAACTTGCTGCAGGATAACAGTTACACTAACATCAAAGAAATAGTGAAATAGAATCATTGAAGAAAGGATGCAAAAGGAGGGACAGAATGAAATATGAATGGCAAAAATTATTTTTTTATTTATTTTAAATAATTAAATAGAATTGTTAAATTGCCCCACAGCAAGCTGTCCCACCGCGAGTTGGCCGTGGCGAGGTGTCCTGCAATGAGTTGGCCATAGTTGTCCCATTCCGATTGCAAGTGCTTTTCTGTTTGAATTTTAAAATCCCAAAGCACTTTAGCTTCTTCATTTTCTTATTACTTTGTCTATTTTATAGTTCCACCAATTCTTGATTCTAGGCAAATGGTATTTCTTGCAGATCTTTCAATGGACCATTGTTGCTACTTTCTCATGCTGTTCTCTGTAGTCAGTCTGTGTGATCTTCTTTCAGCAGATGACTAGGAGCCCACTGTTTCTTCAGCTTCTCTGCAGAAGTAGAATTTTCTATCTGATCCTTTCTTCTCAATTCTGGCTCGATATGCATTTGTTGGGCTTTGAAGCCAGAATTAACCCCTCTGTCTCTTTCTTCAACTTTCCTGCTCTTAGCCATGCCCAGGTCTATCTTCCCATACTTCTTTTCTATTCTTCATTTAATCCTTCTTGTAAGCCAGTTTGGTCTCTCCAGTATTCAGTAAGCCTTCCTGGTACACTAGCTTCAGTGCATCTTCTTCACCTTCCTTCAGATATGCTTCCAAAACCCTTTTATTTTCTCCAACCATCTGATGTACTTGCAACATTCCACCACCACCTATTTTCCTTGGTGAATAGAATCCGTCAACATTGCTGCATGGATGAAAGGCATGATTCATTGTCACTATATTTCTGGTCTCCCTATCCAGGGCCTTTAGTTCTGCTTGAGTTCAGCCATTATTCCAGTGCCGTACCTAATGACTGGAATTGCCCAGGTGTTAATTGGTATTTCCTCCACTGAGTTTGGACTTTAAGATCTTCTTCACTTTCATGATATATTCACTTCTAACTTGACTTCAATGTGCTTGATGTTGTCAGCTTGAAAGAATACCCAGGTATTTGTAGTGATCTATTTCATCTAGATTCTTGATGTTATTTCCAAAGGGCATCTCAATTCCTTCAGTTTTCATTATTTCCCCCCTGTTGATGGTGAGGGTGGCATATTTGTCCAGTCCAAACTCTACTGCAATATTCAAACAGTGTTGAGCAGCAATTCTAATTTCAAATGGTTTTTTCCCACACCGCTCCAGATTGTCTGTGTAAAGAAGGTGGGACAGCCCAACAGATGTTTTGATGTTTGATAGCTATGGCCTTGTTGTCAATATTGTTGACAGAGGAATCAGTACAATGACAAACAGTAAGTATGACAGTGAATCTCCTTGAAAGATTCCTCTCTTGATGTTAACCTTTCCCATAACTACTGACCAGCAACTGTGTCTTCCATTGTGCCAATGACCTTTGCACAAATCTTCTGATGTTTCTACTATTATTTCTAGGACCTTGATTATCCAATCATGGGGCAGTGAGTATAATGCCTTCATGTAATAAGTATAAGTTACATTGAAGTTGGCTTTCCCTCTCTTGTCATTTTCCAAAATCTTGTCAACATTGTTCTTCTGCGGTTTGAGTAGTTTCCTTTCCACTCAAGTGGAAAGAGCTTGTTTTCAACTAGATGTTGTTGGACTGTATAAGGTACATACAGTACCAGCTAGCAATTCGAAAGTTGTTGGTAAGAGGGCAATCGGTCTGTAGTTGCCTGGTACTGTCCTTTTTTTTTGGGGGGGGGATCTTCTATTATTGCCAGATGTT
Organism: Azemiops feae; assembly: GCA_023970755.1. Lineage (NCBI taxonomy): Eukaryota > Metazoa > Chordata > Lepidosauria > Squamata > Viperidae > Azemiops > Azemiops feae. Next base: position 957,769 of record JALGBA010000033.1, on the reverse strand, counting down.
AACTAGTCTTCAATTTCATCTCCTTGCAGTATGTTCTGAACTACTTGGCAATGAGTGAGTATACACCAGTCAGATATTTCAAGCAAAACATGCAATTCATCTTCACCTAGAGCTGATCAGTTCTTGATCTTTCTTCCTCTTTTCTCCACCACTTCTGTTATTACAAGTTCTTTCATTTCAGCTTCTTTTTTTATTTTTATCCACCTCCTTTACCCAAGCTGCATTCTTTTTTTTTTAAACAAGTTTTATTGGTTTTTCTTAATTTTTACATCAAAGTGCTTGAGAAACAACATGGTGGGGGGGAAGTCAGTCATCCAAATACAAAATCATACATATATAACTCAGGTTAATTCATTAAAAGTTCCCTCTCTGTTTCCCACATATAATATGACATATTCAAATTTAATACAATCCTGAATGAAATTCAATCAATCAAAACATTCATCAATATTATTTCATCTATTAAAAACCAAGTCCTGTTTTTAAGCTTTACCAATTTATAATTACCATATTCCAGTTAGCCTTAAATAAACATCTTGTTAACACTTCAGGTATCCCTCGTTTCCCTTTTTCCCCTAACATAATAGATATATCTAAAATGCGTATATTATTCCAACAGTAACATTCTTATATTTTCCCCATATATTCTATTTCTTAATCTTATTAATACCATTTCTTCTCTTATCATAAATCTCTCTTATCCTCCATTACAAAATAATTATCCTGCCTAAAATAAAAATATTACTCAAAAAGATACATTTCTACTTTATTTTAAATATAAATTCTATTATTCAATCTATATCCATAAAAAGTCTTTTTAACCCATTAAGTAAAATTCAAATCCCCTCCAAACAATTATCACGTAGACAAATACATTATTATGAAAAACATTTTCTTACTAAATTCACATACTCCATTGATTATTAAATCAGTCCAGATCTCTAATGCCTTTTTAACCCATTAAGTAAAATTTTAAATTGCATTTTTAAATCTAACTCTGGCTTTCTTTCTGTGCCAAACCAGTTTCCATAATAAAGCTTCTGTATCGTCAAATCTCAGTATTTGCATAGGAGTATTTATCGACACTTCTGTCTGGTCAAAGTTTTCTTCCTCTTCTTCTAGTGTCATCTGGATGATATAATCAATTTTATTCCATGTTATAGTTACTAGTTGATTGTCCACGTTTTCGGAGTTTTCAATAAAACGTGTCTGAATGTCAATTCGTTGTTTTTGATACTGCAGATATCTTAGTTAAAGTCATTCATTGATCATCAAAGTTCTCCATAAATTGTGCATTAGGTTGTATAATCTCTTCTTCTGTGATAATTAGTTCCTTTTCTGTTATTTCTTGACTTGTGGCGTAATTCTTTTTAAGTTGTGTATCTTGTTGCGTAGAGACCTCTTTGAAGCTAATCTGTGCCTCCTCTATTGTTCCTTGGCCTATAGAATGATCCATTGACGTTTGAAATTCAATTTGTGGTTCTGAAATTTCATCTTTAATCTTTCTCCAAGATTTCATGTATTCTGTAGCTTCCAGAATTTTTTCCAATATAAGCTCATAATCAAGCTGTGGGTAAGATTCCTCCATTTCAGTGGTGAAATACTTTTAATCTTTTAATGGGGGCTATATTTACTAAAGACAACAGATATCCACCTCCACACTAGTAAACAAATTCACCACCCAGCTGTTTCAGGTCCTTTATCTTTTCCCTTTCACTTGAAGGTCAAATCCATCTTCAAGCACCAAAATGAAAAACAGTTGCAGTAACAATGTTCGCCACAAGATGTCCTCAGTAGACTGTAAGATCTTCTTTTTTTTCCAAATTAATAAGTTTTTTTCTCGTTAGGAAAATAGAAGGCAAATATTTCCAACACAGTAAGTAAAATAATAAGAATGTTCTATAATAGGGATTTTTTTCAGGACCCCTAGGTATCCCAAAAATCAAATAGTCAATTTGTTTCTTTTGTAGGGCTCTTTTTCCCAACTAAACAGACGCCGCTCTCTCAAACCAGGTAAGTAATTCAAAAGTTTTTTACAGGAAAGTAGTTAGGGCAAAAGGAGGGTGGTTCTTAATGCTTAGCTGTTCTTCTGGCTTTCGGCTGGTGTGGCTAAGTGATCGGCCATTTTACTGGCCGATCTTTTCTCCGTCGGCCCTAAGGAGCTGGCTCGGACCGTGGAAGGAGCTGCTGCCCTTCCGCAGTCTGACGAGGGGCCTCCTCAATGGTGGTTGCCCCTCCAGGGCGACTTTCGACCCTATCGAGGGTCTACCAGCGGAGGGAAACCGGCCGGTGAAGAGAGCAGTCTCTTTGCACGACTGCCTGCGCCGCGATCTGGAACTGGAAGCCACCCAAGCTGCATTCTTGTTATTTCTTTGCATTATCCCATAGCTGCAGCCAAACCTGCACTATTCCTCCTCCTCCTTTTGGTGTTGACTTCTTCTTCTGGTGTTAACTTCTGCTGTTGACTACTATTACTACTACTACTACTACTACCACTACCATTCCTCCTCTTCCTCCTTCTCCTCCTCCTTCTTCTGGTGTTAACTGGTTCACTGCAGTCTCTCCACTGATGGTAATATTTCTTGATCAGGTATCCTTTTGTCTCTTTGTTCTTCAGCTTTTTTTCTTTTATCTGTTTCAACTTAAATGTATCTAATCTTAGCTAGCTGATCTTATTTTCCAGCCTGATTTTCCATTTTGATGATGCACTTTTTTTCTTTGTTGATTTTGCATCTATGGTATTCAGTTATAACTTCAGCTATGTTGTACATTCATTTGTTTCTTTCTATAAGTAGATGCTTATATTTGATATTACAGTATTGGCATCTTTTAATATTTGGACTGTTTCTTTGGAGCAAGCTTTAATGAGGGCAACCTTATTCTGTTGTTTTTATGCTGATATAGATGCTTTACTTCAACCCTTTTTTAGTTAGTGGGCTTTGTTCTTTCTGAGGTGAAACAGAGGGCAGGTGCCTTGTTTGGGAATGAAAATGGTTTAATGACTATGCTGCCAATGACAGTCAAGACGATCAATGGACAGCCACTAAAAGCAGGACTGATTCTACAGTGCATGGCTCCTTTGCAGTTGACGATCAAAGATCACACAAAGTTCATAACAATCAATACAATTGCTTTCTTTCAAATGCTCATCATCTTGGAAATAGAGTAGCTTCAGTAGCATGATCCAGAAGTAAGTTGGGAGCGAGGGACACTTCATTTCCCTCCTGTAAATGTCAGTAATATCACTTACAAGCACTGCAAGTTTACCCCTCCCCCACTCCAATGCAGGGTCAACCCTGCAAGAAAAATATGCAGACTTTTCAATGTGTTTGGAAAAGAAGAGGTAATCATGCTACCCTCACAACAGGCATCTAATTGCATGATCAATTTGAAGCCAGGAGCCCAAATTCCAGCAAAGAGACCATATTTCATGTCTAGATACAATTTAGCCATTCTCAAGGAATATTTGCATGCCAATATAAAAAAAGGATTCACCAGCATTGGCACCCAAAAACAAGGAAAAATACCAACCACTCTAAAGAGAGCCCAGTGGGTACCATTCATGATTATAAAGACCTGAACGGGTTAAAAATTAGAAGCTATCATCCACTCCCTGCTTATCTCAGTTCTTCTAGATAAGTTATAAAAGACACAGATCTTTATAAAACTAGACTTCAGGAGTGCTGAAACCGAATGAAAGAAGGACATGAGTATTTAGCAACCTTCGATACAAGATACAGTAAGTTTGAATACACAGCAATGCCTTTCAGCCTGGTTAACTATGGAGCTGTTTTTTTCTAGATTCATGATATCATATTTTCAGAAATGGTACTGTACTTGGATGACATATTAGTTTATTCTGAAGGTCCCTCCTTGCATGTCACCCGTGTCAGAAATGTATTACATAAATTACAGGACAATAAACTCTTTGTCAAACTAGAAAAATGCACTTTTGACCAGCCTTAATTGGACTATTTGGGCTACAGAATCTCCACAGAAGGCATACAGGTATATCCATCAAAGCTACAGACTATCATTGCACCTTTTCCCTCCCCCATAATGTGAAAAATGTCCAGTACTTTCTGGGCTTTTCTAACTTCTATAGGAAATTCATCCCTAACTTTGCTGACTGTGTAAAACCATTGTCCTAGCTCCTAAAATAGGGTTGCCGATTTTCCTGGTGAACCCAAGAGCAATTGGCTGACAGTTGAAAACTGGATGAAAGTTATCCAGCATGATTGGATCTAGTGATGGTTTCTTGAGAAGGGGCAAACCAACACTTCCTTAATAAATGAACGGAATCCATCTTTCTTATATTCCATTCCTAATTACCCTTTCCCATATTAAAATCCTTGCACATCCAAGGGAACCTTATATCATGCAAGCTTACCCGTTCTACTTGTCCTTCCTTATGTTTCATCTTGTAAACCTTGAGTTTTGGCAGACATTCCTCTGTATAATTCTTCTCTTCCATTCCATGGAGGAGTATCCCATGAAATGCCAGTCTGCAAGTATTTGCATGAATATCAGTGTCCAATTTTGAACCAATTACAAGACAAAATTTAGGACAAGTAACTGGTTTTTCAAATTCTAGTAAGGCCCACTGTTGTTTTGGGAGCTGTCTTTCTCCAACCTGGCCATTTTCCTTGTTTTCTTCTGAGGACTTTGAATCATTGGAAAGATATTCCTCCTCATAAAGGTATTCCTTTTCAAAATCAAAATAATTTTCCAGAGGCTCTTTACTGAAGTCATCAGGAGTTGGGCTGAAGAACATTACTCTTCCCATAACAGTCTCATGGCCAACTGTAATATGAAACTTCGCCTTGGTTTGAAGAGTCCCTCTAAAGTAGGGGATTTTCTTTAAAGAGATAATGGCAGCATGGATCGTCTGAAGAGATTCAGGTGTACAAATGAGACCTCGTTCCAACAGCTTTGGATCAAACTGGGTTACACAAATTCCAACCCTATCCCCTTGCATGGCATAAGTTACTGGTGTATGAAACATCTGCATCGACTTTACTTTCTTTGTCACCTATTTATGGGGGAAAGCATAACAAAAAACTGTTAGCATTTTTCTTATTTTAAAATATTAATTTAAAATATTCATACTCTTTTACATACACTTTTATAATAAATAAGATTTTTTTTTTTGCTGTTTTATACCATTCTCATTAATTACCAGAAAATTTATCTTAAATTACCTAATGGAATGCTTAATTTTTTTATACAAGAAAATAATATCAGCCCTTATTCTTTTGAATTTAGTAACTTCCATAGTAGCCAAAAGTATGCAGAAGATGTGTTTGAACCAGCATTAAGTAATTAGTCCATTTATTTTTTTTAAAAAGCAAATTAGTTACATAGTTTAAAACACTGTCTTTTCTGTTCATTTCCCCTACACATTTGCTGCTTCTTCTTAAGCAGGCTGTAAGCATCCAACGGTAAGCATTTTCTCTTTTAGATTATTCTGTGATAGCATACCTCAGTGTATTACGACAATGTATATACATGTTTTTTTTAACACATACAACACTGTCAGACATTCATTTTTTTGAAGGTTAATGTTTTCAAAAGAATAATTTTCATTCATTTATTCTATATAGTTTCCAATCCTTTTTATCACATTTGGTCTTTTCCATAAATCTGTCAAATACTAATAAAATATATTACATAATGTGTAAAAACACTTTATAATCTCATTTTCATCAACTTGTAAAGAATAAACACAAATATGATTTAGTGATTTCTGCGGTTTTTGCGCGAGAACTATTTTATGATTATGAATTATATTATACTGTATATGATTATGGTTATTATCTGGTTATGACTCTAATCTTTCCATATGAGACAGTGTAACACCACAAAAAAAATAAAAGTTTGATGCTAATACACTTGGAATCTTCTTAGTTATTCTATTTCAGAAACATCTTGGAATAGAAACAGTAACAAGAAAATAAGCTTTTTAAAACTATCAAAGTTGGTTCAGCTTGATTAGGACAAGCCAGTTGTTTAATATGGTTTGATTTTCTTTTCCTTTTTTCTTTTGTTCTTACATTTATTCTTTAAGCCAGGGGTGGGCAAAAGAGAAATTGCTATCTACTGGTAGGTCCCTAGATGATGTGCAATAAACTGCAAAATTTCTGACATCCAATTATCCAGCAATAGCAAGAACTAAGGAGATTTACTTGACTAAATTATGTTGCAAGAAAGGATTCTGAAGGAGTAATGGGATTAATTGCGACAAAATTGTAAATGGAATGTATGTGAAAAGACTTATAATCTTAGTTCTGGTACCAATCACACTTTCCTCAATTGAGCATGTTGCCAGAAACAAAGTTTCCTTAATTCTTAGCACTTGTTCATCCTCCTGAATCCCTATTTTGTACTCTATTCGTGGGGCAGCAGTTTAAAAAGCTTATAATCCTGAAAACTGACTACTCCAACCTTAAAAGAGTTATATTCATCTGTGATCAATTTTCCCTCCCTCTGTGCTAACTATTCTCTGGAGTATCCTTTAATACCTTTGGAGAAGGTCTAGGTCAGGGGTAGGCAACCTTGGCTCTTTTATGACTCATGGACTTCAACTCCCAGAATTCCTGAGCCAGCATGACTCAGCTTGGAAACCTCTCCCTTTCCCCTCAGCATGGCTGGCTCAGGAATTCTGGGAGTTGAAGTCCACGATTCATAAAAAAGCCGAGGTTGCCTTCCCCTGGTCTAGGTAATATAGAGGGAGTGAGAGGGGAGAGAAAGGAGAGCAAGAGGGAGGGAGGGAGAGAGGGAAGGGGGGGGAGAGAGAGACAGAGAGAGAGAGAGACAGAGAGAAAGAGACAGAGAGAGAGAGGTCCCTCCCTCTTCAGCTAGTGCTAGCTGTTTTTTGCATTTGCACAGTGACCACAACTGAATGTAGACTTAACTCAATATTTTTTTTCATTTATTCATTACCCATGCATATTGCACTCATCTTTATAACTTTGAAAAATCTTTAAAATGTAGAATTTTAGAGGAACTCAAAAGATCCAATGTATGTTTTCACATTATGAAACTTCTCTTTTTAAAAAATATAGAATACAACATCTCTTCTCAAAAAAAAATGTATAGGCTATCAGTTGTATCAAAAATAATTCAGCACATTTAAAATGAAGTATCTTGTATAGATAATAATTCCAAAGTTTAAAATTCTGCTGCTTTATCTCTCCATATGATTTATAAGCCATAGCCATAAGAGGATGTGAAATATACAAATACTATGAACAGATAAAAAAAATCAAATCCTTTAAAAACTAACCAAAAATGAACTGTGTAAGTCCAAAAACAAAATTCCATCAGACCACATTTTATACTTCTAGAAAAAAAATTGTTAGTTGAATTTATACTATTGCGTTACCATTGCCCAGAATTCAAACAGAAATTTAGAGAAGAATTTTTATAATACTTCTTTTAAAAAAACCTCTATTACCTAGCATATCATGCATAAAATCCCTGGTTCTGCTTTTCTCTGGTATTCTTAGTTTTCACTGGAAGTCTTTTTATAGAAAAGAAAATTTAAAAATTAGATTCCCCCATCAAGTCTAAAGTAAATGATTCCAGATCTTTTCCATTTAATTTCGCATATATAGAACACTTCTATGTGCATCAAACTTTCAGAAGCCTATATTACCACTTTTAACTTTTTTTCCCCACAAAGAAGAAATTATTCTTATATGAGCAACTGCCAATATATTCTTTGGATGTTTACAATGTAACAATATTCCTTTCAGGTAAATTAATACTTTAAAAAAGATTCAATTTATTTTATAAAAGAAAACAAGGTGCATCCAATAATGGATATTGTACACATAATATTTGCATCTTACTCCACAGTGAGTGGAATGGTATACATAGCTTTTAAAGGCTGTTTTATCCTAAGAATTCTATGATATGAGAGATAAAACTAGTCCTGAGGAAACCCAGAAAGTTTCATGAATTAACTTTAACTTTTGGGAAACTAAGGTTCCTCATCTCCATACCTTAATCATATATCATCTAGGACAGGGGTCTTCAAACTTTGTCCTTTTATGACTTGTGGACTTCAACTCCCAGGCATGCTGAGGAAGGGCCAAGTTTGAAGACCCCTGATCTAGGACCTAAAAATCAATACGGCTATCTTGGATGAGGAGATAATTTCACTTTCTCAAGAATATATTTTTTCTGCTAAGTATAGTTTCCTTTAAAATGAATAATAATACAGCTAAACATAAATGCATATTTATAAATGTCAAAAAACTATTGGTCATCAGTGTCTGAATTTCAACTACTTCCACCCTACCTGCATTCCTAATTTTATGCCGCTCAAGTATATTGTCAAAGTGGCACTTCTGACATCAATTTTGGGTAGCAACTTCAGCAGAAATTAGTGTGTCTGCCCCAAAGCAATCATATGGCAACTTCAAGTTCATCAAAATCAATGAAGTAGCTTCTTTAGATACTGTCTAGAACAAATACTGTCAGAATAGTAAACTGTGCTCAGAGACTTCATGTGAACAAGGATTGGGGGGAGGCATCTTGTAATGCCTGAAAATAAATCAGGAAAGAATGTTTAATATTTTTATCTTCATGATCACATTAATATTTCTAAGAATGATGTAGAGGTTTGTGAAACTGCTTTAGTGGAGGAGGAGGACTGGGAAGTCCATGTGTTCATACACAGATAAAAAATGCAAAAAGGAGAGATAAATTAAAAGCACCCAAACTGTTCAGGCCCTTAAGATAAACAAATGTGTTCAATATAAGAAAAGAACCTGTTATTTGAAGACCAAAGGAAAAGCTCACTAAGATTTTCAAAGCAGTTTAACTAATAGAAAACAGCATACAAAACCCCACTAATGGATTTTTCTTCTGATACAATGAAGCTTCTTTTCCTTTATTTATCCAACTTTCATTAAGTTATCAGTACTCCATATGCTATAGCTCTTAGGTTTTTCAGATAAGAGTCCAAGCATCCTCCTGCCTCCAGTGCTGTCACTGCATCTTATTGTTACAAGATATAAACACAACCAACTCTTTCTGATAAGTAGAATCACAGCAAATTCAGCTAACTAGTAATTATACAATACGAAGCAAAAAACCCCAAAACAAAACACTGTAGTTTAAGTGTTAAACAAGTTTATCCAATTTATTATACAGTTTCAACCATCCATCCGTCCATCTGTCCATCCTTCCATCCATCCATCTATTGGTTACTTTAATCAAGTTATTAACATCCAACCCAATTTAAATGGGAAGGTTGCCATCTATTTAAGTGAAACATAGATTACATCTATTTAAGTGAGACATAGATTACATACAACAGACATAAAATGGAGTGGACACACAGGGAGAAAAGAAAAATACACTCTAACTTTCTTTGTTTTCTAAGTGGTAAAAACCAAGCTTTTCTCTTCAGACAAGAGAGACGAAAGGGATTGCTTAAGAGAACAGAGAGACTGCTAAAAATGAAAAAGAACATCAGATTTGTCTAAACATGTTTGCATTTGCCAATAACAGATTATGTCCAAATAAATATCTCTTTGTCAGGAAATATGAAAAAATTCAGATCATTTATTTAATAGACAACAACAACAGCAATCCAAAATTATAAGTCTGGAATTTTATTGCCTTTCCAATACTTAAGAAAAAATCTTTTTGCTGACTCCTTGATCAATATATCCATTTCTTCATTTATTCAAAATATTTTATGTACAATTCAGAAGTACCTTCACATCATCTTTTAATGCTATGTTTATAAAATATGGTTGATAAACAAAACTAGGCAATAATTGGACAAGCCCATATCATACAGATTTGTTGTGAGCCACATAGAATCATTATATATTTAATTATATTTATTCTGTATAAATAAATAAATAAGTCATGTAATTATATTTATTTACAGGATATATAGGCTGCTAAATACATAAATTAAACCATTTTACATTGCCAATATAAATAGCATGCTTTGGAGAGGTCAGAATTTGTGAAAAATAATATTTTGTCCAATTAATCTCAATTTAAGATAAGAAACATAATACTGCAAGAATAAGAATTTAAAATTCTTAAGACTCTTACTCATTTATTTGATAATATGAGCTATTGGGAATCCTTAATCCAGAGTTCTTATAAATAACTAAACTATGCCTTAAAATATTCTTTAATTGTCTATATCACAGATTTGGAATTACCAAAACCACATTCTGATATTAATAGTAAAATTGAGATTTAGATACTACTAATTCTTAAGTATTTTACAGAATATAGAGACATTTTACAATTTTAGATAATCTATATATGTCTTGCACAACTCAGATCCTTTAAAAACTAGAGTAATCTAAACAACTCATCTAAAACAGTTGTTTATAAACTTGTTCAGGCCATGCAACCTGTTAATTAAAAAAAAATCCAGGAATCTCTGTTCAAAAAAAAAGAAGCTCTAGTTATACCAAATTCGCTATATTCAAGTAAACCTCTTTTATTCCCTTTGTCTGTAATGGAACCTAATCAAGTTATTGTGGCACCCCAGGATTTTCTGAAACAGTTAAACAACACTGATTGAAAGAGCTATAGTACATAGAACAGAGAATAGAACATAGACTGTTAATTGAAAAATTCCATTACCCAACCAGTGCACAATGTCAAAAGATTTTGGCATAAAAATTTATGTAAGCATGATATGTTTGTTCTTAGCTACAGCATTGTTATACTTGAAATGTCCTTTATTTGTCTAATAAAACAAGTCAAAGTTTCCTGTAACAAATTAGAAAGAGATAAAGGATATCCTTGATGATTACTCAACAGATTTTGACAGATGAAGGGATATAGGCAGTTAAGAAGTATGATTAAATAAATAAATAAATAAATCCAAAGCAAAGAGAGAAGAGTATCACATACAAATCCTATTAACACACACACAAAAAGAAAATCCATATTATCTAAATAAGACTCATCTAATTTCAGAAATATCCACTGCACCATACCAAAGGCCTTTTCTGCAATTCACAAATGTTGATGTGAATTTGTAAATGTTAATTCTTAATATATTATCCAATGCCTGGAAATATTTTATAAAAAATGTACAGAATAGATAATCAGAGACAATATCACCAATACTCTATGCACCAGGGTTGTTCTCAATGTTTCTGCATTTTTGTATTTCTTTTGTTTAGCAAACACACAAATATTTGCATAATTAGCAGGAATCTTTCCTAGCCTTCAAAATTTCAGTTTTATAAGCCTCCCAAAGCTGGGAAAATCTTACTTCAAAAGGCATCATTACAGATTTTCCATAGAACTGGAGTTCAGAATTTAATGTGATAGCCATCTGGATTGGGAACTTGTGCTGTTCTCATAGATTTACCTATTATTTCTTGAAGAGATAAAGGTGACTCTATACAGGAAGCCTGATCATATATGATCTTAGAAAGTTTTATGTTATATAAATATCTATTTGTGTTTCTGTCTGCTACATTTAACTCAATATCATTCAATGCAGAGTCCCAAAGGTGCTTTTTCAAAAGGCAACTGGACTTTCTTTGTTTTTTCCTTGCTTCTCATCCAAAACCTTTCTTTTTAGATGAGAAGCAAAATGTCTTCAGGAAAAAACAAGATAGTCCAGTTGTCTTTGGAAAAGCACATTTGGGATAACTATTACCTGGATGATTGAGAATCTCCATAGACATTCAATGCAGAGTAAAAAACAAATAGTTGACCTATTGAATCACAGAATACTTCATTCTAAGCATTATTAATAATCCACATAATATTACATTGTTGTAATTTTTTCACCCAAGGGAGAAAATTGTCAAATTTTTCTCTTCATTCTTAGCTATCTTCATTTTATACACATCAATATCCAATTTAATTTAATTTAGATGCCTTCCATTAATTGCATGCGCTTGTTTTCACTGCCTGAGTAGTGCCTAGATGATTGAACACCTGGAAATCCTACACATATTGCCTGATGAAAGAAAAATTTTTGTTTATTCCAGTATTTACTTATTAGTATATTAGATACATACAGTATATGAATTGCTTTTCCATTCAGCAGCAAGTATCAAATGAGATTTATGTTATGTTATATATTATAGAACAATAAAATTATAATCAATAAATAAACAATTATAATCAATAAATAAACAATAATAATTATAATTAAGTGACATTTAAACAGTTATTTCTAATCTATTTAGATGGTCTAGAAGATTTTGAAATTTATAAAGTTTCATGAAACTATATTAGCTATAGTGCTCATTCTAAACACAGAAAACATTAAACCTTTACAGATCTTTTCTAGGGGTTTAACTATAGAAAATGCCCTATTATTCTATAGACATGGACCAACTTCAGTTTAAAAAAATTGAAGAGAAAGCCGGGAAAGACCTAAACTAAAGTCACCAAATAATTCCAACAGACACATAAATAGAATATTTTTAAATCAACTTCTTAGTCATAAAAATGATTGTAAAGATTATTCATTCAGAACAGTTCCACTGACTAAGCAACCACATTCAGAGACTCCAGGAAGACATGGTTTAGCTGCACCCTTTTATGGACTCTATTGAATCATTCTCTTATTCTACTATTGTGCTTCTATTATTTTATTACACTATTGTGCTTCTACGGTATTGTAACAGGTTCTCATCATTACTGATTATTCTATCTCTTATTCAAAATGAAGTAAGCCCAGAGCACCTAATCAACTGGAAGTTCTTTCATTCACTTGCAACCTCTTCAACCCTTGGATAATCTCCTGAACAATATAAGCAAATTAAGGGTTGATTTCTCAGGATAAATGAGCCATGAATCTGCATAAAGAAACTATGAATCTTCATAAAAGAATTAGTTTTTCTAGGAAAAAAACCAAGCAAAAGAGCTTTGTGACATTTTAAAGACTAACCCATTTATTACCATACAAGACAAATGTTTATGGATTAAAACTATCCATCAGATCCAGCTGTACTTTCTTAATGTTAACATTCTTGATATTGTTTGTTGATCACAAATGTAACAACATGAGACTTTGTAATTTTTTGGCAGCTCAATTTAGTGCTTTTATTAGAAATTTCCAAAATAACTATAGATTGTAATTTTCTTCATAAGAAAATTGAGCTATGTTTAGTTGGACTGGTTCAGAGCATGACAGGACAGTAAAATTAAAAATAAAAATCAGTCTCTCAATTAAGCAAAATGGAAAAACATTATCTGTTGAGAAATCCTGAGCTAATAACCATGATTTAGTTTGAACCAAGAGACATTAGCTTTGCAGATAGCAACTTAAAGGCAGAAAAGTTATTAATTCTCTCTGGTAATCAATCTACCTTTTTTCACTGTATCCTCATTTTTAAAGGGATGGATGTCAGAAATGTCTTCATGTGCAGAGAAAAATGTAAAGACAGCCAACATGGCATAGTTGTTGGAAACATACCAGAGACATACAGTTCAAGTATTCCCTGAGTTAAGAACTCACAGGGTAACAGTTGTCTTTGGCTCAGTCACTCTGAACTCAACTTGCCTCATAGGGTTTTTGTTGTAGAGAAAATAGGAGGAAGGCATCTATATTACCTTCAGGAAAGGTGAGATATAATAAAATTAATAAATTTGTTTGTTTGTTACATTTGTGTGCTATCCATCCCATCTAGAGGTGGCTCTGGGTGGCTTAAAAACATTAAAATTAGTAAACATTAAAAGGGATAAACAAATAATAATAATTTATCATTAAAAGATGTGGGGGAGAAGGGAGCACAAAGAACACAGGGAGCAGTGGGGTCTTCTCGTACTTTGATAGCCAGCTCCAGAGTAATACCCACCCACCCCTGTTCTGGCTCCAGGCCAACTGGCAAAGCCAGGTCTTTAGGCCCTTCCTGAAAGTCAGGAGGATTGCTGAGGTTCTCACCTTGGGGGGAACAAGATTTTCAAAGGGCAGGAGCCATGGATAAATGGTAAAAAGTTGTAAACTAATCCAAGTCTCTCTATATAAAATGTAATACCCAACTATTAAGCCATCTTTCAGACATATTTTGATAATAGCAACACCACCAGCAAAGTGCCATTTCTTGGCTGGATCCTCTGGTGGTTCAAAATGGCCTTCTTAGGTGCATTGTACAAGCTTCCCAAATTATATATCACCGTATATTTTTCTTCAACTCCTTCCATGGCTGTATTCTTGGGGAAGATGTGACTGTCATGACACTTTGATCAATAGCGCATTGCTTGTGGCTTTGATGCGAAGGCCCTCCAAAAGATTTGCATAGTTCTACTAAATATGAAAAATTAGTTTTTGTTAGAATCTGATCAAATAATCTAAAGTATCATGCAGAATAGAAGACACTACATCTGTTCTTCAGTAATGTACATACGGTATTATAAAATAAGCATATAATTTAATACCTATTTAAATAACCAAATTGTTGGCAAGTTACTATTTTCTTCCCAGCTGCGTTTCAGATAAACAAAGGAGACACCAGGTAAGAAAACAAAATGCTGAGAAATTAATTATTCTGAAGAAATAAATCAAATTACTCTTTTTCACTCAAGTCTTTTATTTGAAACAATAGTAACACTTTCATCCTAAAACTTCAAAGTGCACTCAAAAATATTATATCAGAGTAAACATAGGACTGAAAGATTTATAGAACATCCACAGGAATGGATTTTTCCCTCCCCTCTTTTAACAAAATTGTTTTGTTTATTACTAACCTTTGAAAAGCCTAAAAGAAGGGAAACTATAGGCTACAGAAGTAAAACTTTTTATGTGTAAGCAACATTGGAGCTTTGTCAGGCAGCTGGTTTTGGTAGAATGTGTTACATGTAGCCCAATGTGAATAATAATATATCTCAAATAAAAATCAGCCCATGAATATACATAATCCAAAAGGTAATTCTCCCAATCTCTGAAATGTAATGGAGCTACTCTAGATCACTGAGGCATGAATATTTACCGTATTCAGGCTTTACTGCTCTCGATCTGGGTTCAATTTTGCAAATTAAAATGAGAGCTGTGTGGATAGAGAGATTAAAGTGCATCCCAACGCTTGCCTGTTTCCTTGGTGTGGCAGTGGTGATCTGGTTACCGCTCTGTTAGGTTATTTCTTTTTACTTAGCAGAGTAAATCAGAAGCAATTGAGAATGGAGGCTAGAGGTCACAATTAGTTCACCATCTTATAGTAAAAAGAGCAATTAAAAATAAAACAATACCAAAACCACACTACCATCATAACACAGAAATCAGGAGTTAAAATAAAATCTGTACTTCAGAAATAACATTTTAAAAAGCTTTCACAATTCCTGGAAGGGGAAATCAATTTTTGTACTAATTTCTTTATGGGAATAAAATGCTATTTTTTCTCAAACTGTAATATACTTTTAATGTAATGAATTTGGTGTTAATTAACACATTCCAATGAAAGGAGCCCCCAAAACCAAAATTCAGAAACAAACAATTCTACAGAAGTTTGTTTTCGTTAGTAATGATGAATCTATATACTTACCAATGGCAGATTTGGCTTGAAATCTGGTTTAGTGGACCACTTTAAATGTGAACTTTAGACATAAAAAGCTAAGCCAAATTATTCAAATATAAAAAGATGCTTTTAAAAGATACTGAAAAATATAGTGTAGTATCTCAGTGCTGGTTTTTGTGAATAGAAAACAGATTTTTTAAAATATCTTTGGCAAAAAGAAAACAAAATTGCTTTATTATGTAATTTTAAAAGGAAGCATTTTTTTAAACAATACAATCTGTGAAAAGCAAGAAATTAATCTTTCAAAAATATGTGAAAAACTAATTTTCAGAATAATAAAACACCTGCAACTTTGCCCTTTTGAAATTCTGGAATATAGGATATAAATATGTTATTATCAGTATTTCTATAGTGGTCATTTGTATTTCTACAAATGAGTAATGATGCACTTGCACAGACAAGCCACTGTAATAGAAAAAATAGGCTCATCCTGCTAACTTTTTCTAAACTCAACTATAGGAAAATATTAAAGAAGGCTTAAAAGTGGCTGAAGACAAAAATGACTGTTAATATAGGTAATATTTTCAGCACAGAAGAAAAATTCATTCAGGAACCTCAAAACTTTATTTATCATGGTGAAGTATCATGTAGAGTAGCCCCACCGTGAGATACGTGGCTAATAATAATAATAATGATGATGATGATGTAATAATAGTAATAATAGAAATACAGTCTGAACATCTGGCTGACTGTGCAATAAACCATAATAATTTAATATATTTTGATATACAGCTTGCCAATCGGCCATTTTTAGCCTGCAAGCAATATTCTGGAACCAAAGGGGTACTGTCATTTGAAAACTTTCAACCGCAGTCTTGGTAAACAATTCAATATTTTTCTTTCTACTTTCTTAAAAGCCCCAGATGTGTTCCTGCCCATCAAAAGTGCCTAACTTATAAAGTTAAAGCTAAATCAAGGGCTTTTGTTCCAAGTCATCATTGCTGAACTAATTATTCCTGGAAGTTGCTTAATGAAATATTGTTTCTACACATTAAAACATTTAACAAAATGAATTGTATGAGTAATAGGAAAGGTCTGGTCCTGGCTTATAAATTTTAACATTTTCTTCAAGAGATTAAATATTAATCAGAACTCTCTACCACCAGCAATGGGTGATAATAGTAACCAAACTAATTTACATGGTAACTAAAATAAATTGCTCTCTTTTGCTTTCATGGAAGAGAAGATGAGGGGAGATGACAAGTTCTTTAGACTTCATCTCCATGCCAAAACAAGAGCTTTCTCTTAGGTCTCTCATTGTATTTAATTGTCAAAATATTCCACTTGGCATATTCAAACTTGGCTTATGTAAGAGAGAATACCATTAACATATTATGAACTCTTATAAACCCTCCTAAAAAGCATCAATTTCTGCTAGAACATTTGGCTTTTAATTATAACGTAACGGAAAGAAAAAGTTATTTTAACCACATTAATATTGTGTTTTCCTTTCTTTCATAGAAATATGAAAATACAGAGAATACATTGAATGCAGTAACTTTTTTAGTATCACCACTGAACTCAAGAGATTCTGAAAATAAGTTAATAAGTTTCTATAAAACAAATATTTCCCTTCCCTTCATTTTAAATATGAACATAACTTGACCAAGAAGAATTAATATTAAATGAAATTTCTATGTTTACCAATCACGAGAATAAAGAATGTCAGAACTTCAGTCTTCTTCCTGTTTCAAAACTCCTAAACTTAATGTGAATTTGGAAATGAATTTGAATTTGAAAATGACATTATAGTCCCATTAAAGTGCTCAGGAATAAACCCACTGGAGTTCAGTTGGATATTTCCAAATGAGTACAGATTTTTCAATCTACGTTATTTCCAATGCTTAGTCTCACTACTATAGGTCTTTAAAAGAGGAGAAAAAAACTCAAAAGTTCAGTGAGTAATATTTCTCTAATTTAAGTCCTAGATACCATGGATTCCAGCCAACAATGTCACTTCTCCAAATCTACTCAAGAGGATTGCTCAATCTTCAGAAAAGATGTAGAAGGCATTCAGGAAATGAAATGAAGAAGGAAAATCTGTTTTGCTAAAATTATCAGTTCTATATTACTTATGAATGGACAAAGTTGGATATAACCCTATATCAAAAACTAAGCAGGTCCACCAAGCAATATAAACTGACCCCGTTGACCCAGCTTGATAGAACCCTTGTAATCTGATTAACAGATGTAAACAATGGTTCTCCATTTATTGATAACAGTTGTTAAAATTAAATTGTCACGTTGCTTAGTTTTTAAATATCCTTTTGCTTACCTAAGTCTTCTTTAAAGGACAAAAGTAGACTTGTTATAATAGTTTGTCTTTAAAAAAAGGACCATTTTTTTTAATAATACTGAATATACTATACATAATAAGCATGGAGATTTATTAAACTTGTAGAAGAAAAGTTCTCCAGAATTAGTCCAAATAGTTAAACAGGACAGATTGCTTATTACATTCTGTTCATGTTATTTTAACAGCATGTAAATACTAATGTTTTAATATATCATCCGTATGCCTAACCTCTTCAGTTATGCTGGAAAAATACCACATTTTTCTATTTACATTTTGGAAAACTTGGTAAAAATCTGTATCTCAGTCAAGTTATGATATTTGCCAACCATAGGAGAAAGGAATTTGTCCATGAATCCAAAGATCCAGGGAGGTCTTAGATCTAGCCTGCATGTTGAACTGCAGGAGAAAAAAAGACTGCATATAAGGATGCTTATGCAAATGTATTTTATATTGCTACACATGGGAAAATAATCTAGATGACAAAAGCAAAGTTAACAACATTCAGGTTTAGGCTATTCTCTAGAGTAGAGAAAAAGTACTTATCCAGTAGACTCTATGGACTTGTCATTAGAGAGGCAATTGCGGGATTCATGTGTATTCTAAATGTTTTGACTTCAACTCCCATTATTCTAAGCAGCCTACCCAAAACCAAGGGATTATGTGTAGCTCAAAACCTCTGGAGAATACTCAGTTGCCTATGTTAAGTCCAATATTGATACAGCACTGGACAAGATCCCCTTATTATTTTGTATCACCTAATATCCATTCAAAACCAAAAATAAATACTAAAATGTAAAAAATGTTTTTAGTGCAAAGAAAAAGCAAGTAAAACAGGCAGAGCAGACCTTTACTGACCTTAAAGCAAACATTTCAAAAAAAAAAACCTCTCTTGAATGTCTACAAATAAATCAAGGTCCCATATATTTTCATCATTGAATATCTACACTGCTCGTATTACCTAAGAGACTGGCTGGCTTACAATAAAAAACATATCATAGCATAAAATCATGAATAAGAAAAAAGTTAGAAACAGAATTTAAAAGGTAAGGTTTATTGATTGATTGATTGATTGATTGATCATATTTATATGGTCTCCTATCTTACAAGAAGCAACTCTGGTTTGAAGTTAATTTGTTTTGAAACTGTTCTGTTTCGACTTGTTTTGAAAATAATTCAAGTGTAACTGAAACAAAACATGGAAAAAAGAGAAGGAAGAATGAACTAAAAGATGTATGGGCAATTATTTTGCGGCTATGAACTATATTTATTTTTAAAAGCTGAAAGCCATTAAATAAATGGACTGAGTATTAGGGATTTCCAGATTTTTTTTGTTTTTGAACTAAAAATGACTATTTTAGAGCTTATATAACAGTTTTCTTGCTTTTCCACCTCAGAATCATAGTCGGTGAAAAACAGGTTTATACAGAGACCACACATAGCTCTGGGACCTCAAATTCTTCATCCCTGTATTAATTCACTACTTAACAGATAAAATTTAAGTCTGAAGTGTTCCTTCTAGAACTACAATTAACAGAACCATTCCTTCCTATTGTTACTTTTTATGCAAAGCAAGAGGAATTAATAGGGTAAGACAGAGAAATAAGAATCCAGAATTCCCAGGACAATGAGACAGTCTCACTGAGATAATTTTCAATAATATAAGATTTTAATCTCCAAAAAATCAACTAAATCTAGAGAATATGAACAAAATTTTATATACCATATACTGTACACTCCTATATTTCATGCTTTCATAAGTCTGCCCATAATTAAAATTAGGTAGCTAGATATATAAGATGATCAAAGTTAACCATAAAAACCTACATGATACCAATCTATACTACTTTTTTTTCAAAACATGCTAGGAATTAGGATTAAGGATTAAGCAATACTTTATTAATCTATGCCAATTTATTTCAGAAATATTTATTTCAAATATTTCCATTTAAAACACATGTCCTCTCTGCAATGACAGAAGAGCAGTTTAGAATGAATAAAACTAGAAACTAGGAAAAGTGGGGGGGAAAGATTGTGTTACTAATCTTTTTCCTCATTTGTAGACAATTGCTTCAAAACAGTTAATAGACACAAAAATAATCCCCAAAATGAGATATGTTAGCATCAATTAATCTAACTCACATAGCAAAGAAATGTCTTTTTCAGAGTTGAGAGATCTGGGCCACACATGGGACATCATGATTTGTATAATGATTTAATAGACTTTAAAATTTACAGTTACACTTAGAACAATAGTATGGTCTGCCAGTGCGCATTTTTTGTGGAGAAATATCCTACAAGTGCAGATTAGCAAGAACGGATGCAAAATCTAAACAATATAATACACTTTTTTTAAAGATAAAGCAAACTGATTGTGTTTATTTTTAATTCTGACTTGCTCTTATTTATCAATTGTCAAATTACTTTGGCAGACATAGAAAAGTTCCATTTAAAATTTGGAAGAGCCATTTGAGCTACATAATAATGGGACAGATAAATAAACTATCTAAATCAATATAAGACAGTTTTGTTCATATATTAAAAGCATAACAATTCAACAATTTGAAATTCCAAATGAGCAAGAGGCTGCAACACATTCCAACACATGCAACTAATGTGTCTTTATTATGGGAAGAATTAAAATGGGACATTTGGGAATCTTTTTGTGAAAACCTGAATCTCAAAATATACTCCAAACAGTTAATACAATTGAAGGAGAAATGGAATTCATTATTTGCAGGAACTAAATAGACACATTACCACAAAATCTGCAGGGAAATATTTGTACTTATATCACACAAAAGCTACAAAGGGAAACATATTTTTACTTCTGAGATCAGCATTAAAGATAAGTAAACACAATTCCATGTGATGCAAATCCACACTGTAGGACTGCACCACAGAATAATGTAATCGCATAAAAAACAGCAGTCACATGAACATTTGGTCACAAAACGTATATTTTCATAATGGGGAACCAACTGAATGGGAAATATCTTAAGATAAATCCAGGTGTTCTCATCCAAATACATTTCTTACAATATAGGAAAATGGCTTCTATACTGCAAGCCTTGCCCATATCACAGTGTAAATTCAATTGTTTCTTCGTATATCAGAACAGGATTTAGAGATGAAGCATACCTGACTATAAGTTAGGAAATAACAGACGTAAAATGTGAAAAATTCACATACATGCTTTAAAAAGTGATTATATGCTTCAATTCCTTGAAGAGTGGGTGTGTTACCAAAAGTCCTTTTTCAGTTTTAAAAGGTTATAATAAGCCTCCATTTTCCTTTCTAAAATTAAACAGAACTGTCCTTGTTACTCTTCTGTTCATAAAATATTCAAATATATTTTTATCCTAGAAAAGTGCAAAAACATAATGCACAGACCTATTAAACCAATGTCTTTTGCATTTTGATTGTTCCTATTTACAAACTGGAAGAATTTTAGAAATGGAAGAATGTTGGTAGAAACAAGCAAATTAACCAATTAACTTTGCATATCTCAATAGCTCACCGGTTGGTAACCTATTCACATTCATTAACTTAATAGTACACTACATTTTTCATAATATTTAACCTTGATGATGAAATAAGTGCTTCCCTGATTTCTTGGTGCACCTCTCTTTTCCCTTGAATTACAAGGGGGGGGAAAGACATTTATAGGTATCTTTAAAAGTTGCAGCACTCTATTATCAGAGCCCAAAATAAGAATAAAAAATTCTATTTCACACTTTGAATTGATAGCATAATAATATTAGCTGCTATAAAATACTATTAAGTATTTTAAAGGCTTTTATAATTTACCTTTAATAATAATTTACTGTATATGTCTTTTGAACAGAAAAAAAGTAACTTCAGCAACAATTTTATTCCTTTCCAAATTTGTATTTAAAATGGCTAAGGGACCTTCTGTATATGTTCATTTTTCTTGCGTAAGTATTTGTTGCTCTGGCACGACAGAGAAAGGAAATCACTTTGTAATTTAACATTCATTTAGCTCTAGTAATTTTTCTATCAGTCTTTGGCTCCATCTGCTGACTTTTAATGTTCAAAATAAGTGATAATGACTGAAGCATTAGTCTGTAGAATCTTAATTTGAAGGTCATTTCTTTCACAAGGAGCACTTCAGGTCAGGATCATCACTGAAATAGTTTGAAACAATTGAAGAGCAATTTCAGATTAACACTACTGCATGAAGCTAATCCAAGAACACAGCTTAGGTACTAATTGTCAGAACTTTGGAGATGAATCAAGTTAAACTAAAATAAAACTAAACTAAAAGAAAAGCAATAAGTGGCAGCAACACAGAGACCTGTTTCGTATATCAATCCAAGACATGATTTGTAGTGTTACTGAATAAACCAGATTTTCTTGACTCATAAAATACACTAAGCCAAAACAAATCAAATTATGGTACACTGTGATGTATGAATCTAGTCACAATATTATAATTACTGACATATCATGTTGTTACACTGCCTGCAAACTAAAAATAAAAACTGGAAATCTTTGTTACTGCAGCTAATTTTCTCTAATATATGTTTTTGCACAAAACTTGTAAAGAGTCAGAAAACTGATCTTGGAGAAACTATGCAAAAATGGTTACAAAAACAAAAGCAACCTTTAAGCCTGGGAAGGAGAATCTACAGATAGCCCTTAATGACCAAGTTACTTAACAACCGATCAAAATTATGGTGGATTTGGAAAGGGTACCTTATAGCCTGTAAAGAACTGCTGACTATCTCAAAATGTCATACCACTCCCCCCCATCATGTAATCACAATCTGAGTTCTTGATTTGCAACCAGTTGCCAAGTACCTCATGATCATGTGGTCGCCATTTCCAATCTTCTCTGCGGGCCTCCCCAAAAAGTCAAAGGAAAAGTCATCAGGGAAGGTTACAAGGAGCTGCTGCCTGCCAAGAAAACTCCCTCTCATCTCTGGGAATCAGCTGTAAAAACTCCCTGCCAATCGGTGCCTGGACTTCAATTCCAAAATTCAAGCATGCATGGAACTTGGAATCTCTCTCTTCCTGCCTCTGCAGAGCTGAAATTTCCTTCCAGCAGGCTGTCTTTTCACTCTAAAAGTGCCTGCCTGCCTGGAGGGAATCTCAGCTCTCAGCTGACAGCTCTCAGCTCTTGAAGCGCTGCCTGATGGGTGGAAATGAGATGTCTTCCTGACAAGCAACACTTTTGCTCCATCTGCTTAACAACCCATGAGATGACTTAACTATCACAATTGGAAGAACTGGATTATGGTTGTTGAGCAAAGCAGTCACATGAGCATCTCGTTTAATGATCACTTCTCTCAAAGACCGAGACTCCAGTCTCAAAAGTGGTCATAGGTCAATAGCTACCTGTAGTTCACGGAGGTGTAAGAGGGAAGGAAGAAAGAAAAAACAGATCATGCTTCCAAGGTTTTGGTTCTACAGCCTGTATTAATAATAATAATAATAAAGTTGGAAGGGACCTTGGAGGTCATCAAGTCCAACCCCCTGCTCAGGCAGGAAACCCTACACCATTTCGGACAAATGGCTTTCCAGTCTCTTCTTAAAAACCTCCAGAGTTCTAGTCATTCGTGTGGGGTCTGTTTTCTGCCCTGGCCTTCTTTTAAGGGCTGATAGAACTGTCCCTAATATACACTGTAAGGTAATGTCTCTATGTTTGGTACAAACACCCGTGAAAACCTCAGAAAACAAATATATATATATATATATATTATATATATATATATATATATATATATTTGTTTTCTGAGGTATATATATATATATATATATATATGTAGGTCTTTGGTAATTCGGGTTTTCTCCCGTGTAAAATTGAAAGTGTCTTGGCAACGTTTCGACGAAGTCCCATTCGTCATCTTCAGGCTGGTGTCTTCGGCTTCGTGCTTCTAGGAGCAATGTGTGATCGCAGCTGTTTCTTCCTTTTAACTGCCAGTGGAGGTATGAACTGATTGGATGGGAGCTTGGCTGTGTTCTGATTGGGTGGAGGTGTGTTCTGATTGGTTAGGGGCTTGGCTGTGCTCTGATTGGATGGGGGGTTGGCTGTGCTCTGATTGGATGGGGTGTGCTGTGCTCTGCTCTGCTTGGGTGGGGGCCCTGTTGTGCTAGGATTAGTCTGATTTGCAGGGGAATTTGAGATGGAGAGCTGCATTGCTGTAGTTTGGCTTCGCGTTCGTGGTCGTGCCACATCTTCAAGGTGGGTGTCAGTTTGCTTCACGTATGGAATGGAGGGGTTTAAAATGGCCAATGATGCAGCTGTGGTCTGGTTTCTGGTCCGCGGTCGTGCCTCATCATCGGTGCGGGTTTGAGTCTGCTTTTTGCATGGATGTGTGGTGGTGACATCATGTGTGGTCTTCGTGAGTGTGGGTCCAGTGTCGCTCCTTGTGCTAGGGATTCGTCTGTCAATAAGGCTGGGTTTCCAAATGGCTGGTAGGCGGGAGGTATCATCTCGTTTATTCATGCTGTGTGGGCGTTTTTCTATCTCGATGGCTTCTCTGATTATTCTGTTGTTAAAGTGTTCAGTTTTGGCAATAGTTCTGGTATTTTTAAAGTCAATTTTATGTCCTGTGGCTTTGAGGTGTTGGACCAGGGAGGAAGTTGGTTCCTCTTTTCTGACTGAGTTCTTGTGTTCTTTAATGCGTGCGCTTATTCTTCTGTTGGTTTGTCCGATGTATGTGGTGGGGCAGGCGGTGCATGGGATTTCATATACTCCTTGATTTTCTAACTCAATTTTGTCCTTGGGGTTTCTTAGGATGGTGGATATTTTTCGGTTTGTGCAGAATGCTGTCTTGATGTTGTGTTTGTGGAGGATCTTGCTGATTTTGTCTGTGGTGCCTTTTATGTATGGGAGGAGGGCTTTGCCGTTTTCTTGTTCTATGTCTTGGATTTTAGTGGGGGTTTCTTTTTGGATTAAGTTGGTAATCTTATTTCTTTGGAATCCGTTGGATGTTAGTACATTAGTGAGAGTGTGTAGTTCGGTTTTTAGGTGTTGTTCGTCAGCTAAGCGTTTTGTTCTCGAGATGAGTGTCTTGGCTACGGAGTTGATCTGTGCTGGGTGGTGGTGTGAGAGTGCGTGCAGATAGCGGTTTGTGTGTGTTTTCTTCTGGTAGATGGTGTGTCCTAGGGAGCCATTGGATTTCTTGTAGACTAAGACATCCAGGAAGGGAAGTTGCTTGTTAGCTTCTGTTTCCATGGTGAACTGTATTTTGGGGTGTAGGCTGTTGAGGTGTGTGAGGAAGTTGTCTAGTTTTTCTTTCCCATGTGGCCAGATTATGAAGGTGTCGTCTACGTATCTGAGCCAGAGTTTGGGTTTGTGATCAGATTTTTCTAGAGCTTGGGTTTCAAAGTGTTCCATGTAGAGGTTTGCAATGACAGGTGAGAGGGGTGATCCCATGGGTGCTCCTTCTATTTGTTTGTATTTTTGTCCGTTATAGATGAAGTATGTGTTGGATAGGCAATGGTTGGTCAGATCTAGGATGTGCTTGGGGGGGTTATATTTGTTTTGGATAGCTGTCAAGGCTTCTTGATTGGCACTTGGGTGAAGAGGGAAATGACATCAAAGCTCACGAGTAGGTCGCTGGGCTGTAAGTTTTGTTTCTTTATGATCTCTATGAATTGGAATGAATTTTTTACGTGTGAGGTGATGGATTCTGAATAGGGCTGTAGTTGTTTGGCGAGAAATTTGGCTAGGTTTTGTAGAGGTGAGCCTATGGAGCTGACTATGGGTCTAAAAATATCTACCATCCTAAGAAACCCCAAAGACAAAATTGAGTTAGAAAATCAAGGAGTATATGAAATCCCATGCACCGCCTGCCCCACCACATACATCGGACAAACCAACAGAAGAATAAGCGCACGCATTGAAGAACACAAGAACTCAGTCAGAAAAGAGGAACCAACTTCCTCCCTGGTCCAACACCTCAAAGCCACAGGACATAAAATTGACTTTAAAAATACCAGAACTATTGCCAAAACTGAACACTTTAACAACAGAATAATCAGAGAAGCCATCGAGATAGAAAAACGCCCACACAGCATGAATAAACGAGATGATACCTCCCGCCTACCAGCCATTTGGAAACCCAGCCTTATTGACAGACGAATCCCTAGCACAAGGAGCGACACTGGACCCACACTCACGAAGACCACACATGATGTCACCACCACACATCCACGCAAAAAGCAGACTCAAACCCGCACCGATGATGAGGCACGACCGCGGACCAGAAACCAGACCACAGCTGCATCATTGGCCATTTTAAACCCCTCCATTCCATACGTGAAGCAAACTGACACCCACCTTGAAGATGTGGCACGACCACGAACGCGAAGCCAAACTACAGCAATGCAGCTCTCCATCTCAAATTCCCCTGCAAATCAGACTAATCCTAGCACAACAGGGCCCCCACCCAAGCAGAGCACACCCCCATCCAATCAGAGCACAGCCAACCCCCCATCCAATCAGAGCACAGCCAACCCCCCATCCAATCAGAGCACAGCCAAGCCCCTAACCAATCAGAACACACCTCCACTGGCAGTTAAAAGGAAGAAACAGCTGCGATCACACATTGCTCCTAGAAGCACGAAGCCGAAGACACCAGCCTGAAGATGACGAATGGGACTTCGTCGAAACGTTGCCAAGACACTTTCAATTTTACACAGGAGAAAACCCGAATTACCAAAGACCTACATACAAACACCCGTGAAAACCTCAGAAAACAAATATCGTACCTCTACGGGGAGGAATTCTACCATCTGACCAGGACCTATGAAAAACTCGAAGTCCAAAGAGCTTCCATTCTATGTGACCTCTCATTCTTACGCAACTGCCGAGATCAAAATTTAATCCCCACATGCTTCCAATTGAAATTCCACTCCAACTCTGCAGCCACCAAACGCATCCTGAAAAGAACAGAGTTGGCCCTAATCAGAAATGAACTTCACACAAAAAGATTCCTCCTAGACCGAATCAACAAAGATCTCCTCACACTTCACCTCAAACTCAGCAACAAGATCCACCCCGCACTTTGGGACAAATCCAAACAACTCGCCGTCTGGAGAGCCGAAACACAGACCACCCTCAAGACAGACACACATACCAACAAATTCCGAAGACTACAGGAACGCCAGAAACAAACCCTTCCTCCCTCACAGCCACACATGAAACAAACAGTGCATAACATCTCAGATAGGACCCTCACCAAAGCCGAAACCGATGTCCTTTCCAAAGGATTCAACTTTGCAGTCGCTCCCAAACACATCCCCACTGAAACCATTATATGCGGAGTTGAAACCAGCCTGACCAAAATCAACCCCGACGACGCTAACAGAATCAGACTCGAAATCACCAACATCCTCTGCACCAGCAAACCCCCCAAAAGCAACTTACACAAAGAGGAACAGACAGCACTAATTAACCTGAAAGAAGACACCAGCATAATAATCCTACCAGCAGACAAGGGCAACGCCACGGTGGTTATGAACACATCTGACTACCAAACCAAATTAACCAACCTGCTCCAGGACTCCACATACAAACCCCTAATCACAGATCCCACCACCTACCTGGAAAAAACCACTAGATCCAAAATAAAAGCCTCCCCCATCAGCGAAGAGATCCAGCAAAGAATCATTCCCAGAGAAAAATCATCCAGATGCCCTAAGCTCTATGGTCTCCCCAAGATACACAAAGAAGGAACCCCACTTAGACCCATAGTCAGCTCCATAGGCTCACCTCTACAAAACCTAGCCAAATTTCTCGCCAAACAACTACAGCCCTATTCAGAATCCATCACCTCACACGTAAAAAATTCATTCCAATTCATAGAGATCATAAAGAAACAAAACTTACAGCCCAGCGACCTACTCGTGAGCTTTGATGTCATTTCCCTCTTCACCCAAGTGCCAATCCAAGAAGCCTTGACAGCTATCCAAAACAAATATAACCCCCCAAGCACATCCTAGATCTGACCAACCATTGCCTATCCAACACATACTTCATCTATAACGGACAAAAATACAAACAAATAGAAGGAGCACCCATGGGGTCACCCCTCTCACCTGTCATTGCAAACCTCTACATGGAACACTTTGAAACCCAAGCTCTAGAAAAATCTGATCACAAACCCAAACTCTGGCTCAGATACGTAGACGACACCTTCATAATCTGGCCACATGGGAAAGAAAAACTAGACAACTTCCTCACACACCTCAACAGCCTACACCCCAAAATACAGTTGACCATGGAAACAGAAGCTAACAAGCAACTTCCTTTCCTGGATGTCTTAGTCTACAAGAAATCCAATGGCTCCCTAGGACACACCATCTACCAGAAGAAAACACACACAAACCGCTATCTGCACGCACTCTCACACCACCACCCAGCACAGATCAACTCCGTAGCCAAGACACTCATCTCGAGAACAAAACGCTTAGCTGACGAACAACACCTAAAAACCGAACTACACACTCTCACTAATGTACTAACATCCAACAGATTCCAAAGAAATAAGATTACCAACTTAATCCAAAAAGAAACCCCCACCAAAATCCAAGACATAGAACAAGAAAACGGCAAAGCCCTCCTCCCATACATAAAAGGCACCACAGACAAAATCAGCAAGATCCTCCACAAACACAACATCAAGACAGCATTCTGCACAAACCGAAAAATATCTACCATCCTAAGAAACCCCAAAGACAAAATTGAGTTAGAAAATCAAGGAGTATATGAAATCCCATGCACCGCCTGCCCCACCACATACATCGGACAAACCAACAGAAGAATAAGCGCACGCATTGAAGAACACAAGAACTCAGTCAGAAAAGAGGAACCAACTTCCTCCCTGGTCCAACACCTCAAAGCCACAGGACATAAAATTGACTTTAAAAATACCAGAACTATTGCCAAAACTGAACACTTTAACAACAGAATAATCAGAGAAGCCATCGAGATAGAAAAACGCCCACACAGCATGAATAAACGAGATGATACCTCCCGCCTACCAGCCATTTGGAAACCCAGCCTTATTGACAGACGAATCCCTAGCACAAGGAGCGACACTGGACCCACACTCACGAAGACCACACATGATGTCACCACCACACATCCACGCAAAAAGCAGACTCAAACCCGCACCGATGATGAGGCACGACCGCGGACCAGAAACCAGACCACAGCTGCATCATTGGCCATTTTAAACCCCTCCATTCCATACGTGAAGCAAACTGACACCCACCTTGAAGATGTGGCACGACCACGAACGCGAAGCCAAACTACAGCAATGCAGCTCTCCATCTCAAATTCCCCTGCAAATCAGACTAATCCTAGCACAACAGGGCCCCCACCCAAGCAGAGCACACCCCCATCCAATCAGAGCACAGCCAACCCCCCATCCAATCAGAGCACAGCCAACCCCCCATCCAATCAGAGCACAGCCAAGCCCCTAACCAATCAGAACACACCTCCACCCAATCAGAACACAGCCAAGCTCCCATCCAATCAGTTCATACCTCCACTGGCAGTTAAAAGGAAGAAACAGCTGCGATCACACATTGCTCCTAGAAGCACGAAGCCGAAGACACCAGCCTGAAGATGACGAATGGGACTTCGTCGAAACGTTGCCAAGACACTTTCAATTTTACACGGGAGAAAACCCGAATTACCAAAGACCTACATACAAACACCCGTGAAAACCTCAGAAAACATATATATATATATATATATATATATATATATGAAATGTATCATTTATTTATGAAAATATATTACTCCCAAGATACTTTTTAATGCAACCACCTCTGATATATACTCTCATTACAACATTACTTCTAGTATCTTTTGGATGGCTTATTTTCAAAATATTCTTTGCTCTGAACAATTTTTTGAACACAAAATTAGGAGCACCACAACAATCTGTGCATTGGCTCCTAGCTTTCTTGACAGATCATATCATTTTGATCTACAAGAATTTCATGGTATCTTTTTACTATTATTTTATTTTTACACACATTTCCTCTTGAAGAAGCCCTAATTAGTTCACAGAAATTATAAAAATAATCTCCTATAAAACAATTTTATAAAAGAAAGCAATATTGAAACAAATTTCCAGAATGTGCAAATGCTTGCACCCTATTTAAACCATCTCACCCTATTAAATTACTTAAATTTACTTATTTAAAATATATTTAATTAGTTATTTAAAGTAAGTTCCAACCTATTTAAATCAGTTTAGTGTTGTGAACTCCATTACTGATTGTTTTCACATAGTCTTGGAGATAAAAATGCAAAAGTCAATTCAAGGATGACCAGTTTTTTTAGAAGCAGAATTTCATCCATCCCAACCTGAAATATGAATTCTTCTTTCTTTATCACTTAAATTGCCTTTCTTAACTATATAAAAACATGGCCTATAATGGTGACTGGTGGTACTCGAATGTTGCCATATTCTAAAAGTGGTACAATCGGTGAAAAGGTTGAAAAGCCCTGGCCTATATGACTAGACTGCATGATTTCAGTTTATTTTGGTTCATATAATAATCTGGCTGAGTGATTATATTCAGAACATGACTGCTCATCGCAACCAAAGACTTAATATCCTCATTGGATTATCCAAAGCATTTTATGTGGGATTGTCCTTCAAGACCTTCTGTAAGCTGCAACTGGTCCAGAATGCGGTGGCCCACAGTTCACACCAATTACACTGCTGTTGTTTGTGCTGCATTGGTTCCCACTTGTTTTCCAGGTACAATTTATAGAAATGACATGATAGCGGTGTTCCAATATCTAAGGTTCTGCCATAAAGAAGAGGGAGTCAACTTAATCTCCTGAAGGCAGCACCTGAAGCAATGGTTAGAAACTAATCAAGGAGAGAACCAACCTAGAACTAAGGAGAATTTTCCTGATATTTAGAACAGTTAATCAAGAACAACTTGACTCCAGAAATTGTGGGTACTCCAACACTGGAGATTTTAAAGAAACGTCTAGACAACCATTTCCTGAAATGGTATAGGGTTTTCTGCTTGAGCAGAGGGTAGGACTAGAAGACCTCCAAGATCCCTTCCATCTCTGTTATTCTGATTATCATCTTTAAAGCCCTACATGGTACAGGGCTAGATTATCTGCAGGACTGCCTCTTCTTGCCCATCTCACTAAGTATCGTTGGGTACCGACTAAGTGAAACTTGGACTAGAAGACCTCCAAGGTTCTTTCCAATGTTATTATTCTATGTTCTAAGTAAGATAGGGTGGTTGTACTGTAGGACCCTTCCCTTAAATATTATTGTCTGATGGGACCTCAGAGACACACTTCACTGTAGCCAGCTCAGCCCTATGCAATAGCTTCTCACCTGAGATTCAAGGGGCTCCCCACCATTTTAGCCATCAGAAGGCCTTAAAGACCTGAGTCTTCCCAAACATTGGGCTGGAGAGACAGTCGAGTCAGGAGGCTAATAATCTGGTTGGTCTGGCATTTGGTGGGAAGGCTTCTTCTGTTTTTACTGGTTTTGTGAGCCACCTAGGATCACTCTGTGAGATAGGCAGCCATATACAGTAAGTTCTTTAAATACAATAAAACATTTAAACTCATTTTGTTTGTCACAGCAATATTTCACAATGCCATCTCCCATGTGAAAAAGAAGACCTTCCTCCCACCACCACCCCATCTAATTATCTGAACTGATAGGGGTAACTTACATTCACTGATAACTGACGAAGAAAATCAAAGAAATGAGCAAGAGGTAGAAAAGGCTGCAAACTTAGCTGGGAAAAGTACAAACGCCTTTGAAGGTTAGACTGAGGGTAAGCTATTGATTCGGAGTTGGACTTGTTGTTTTCCTGGAGAATTTAACCCTCTTCCTATTGCTTATGTAGACTTTCCCCCCCTTCTCTGTCCAGTTTTCCTTGTTTTCATTCAGTTTTGTTCCCCTTTGCCTTCTCTTCCTTTTCTGGTGCTTTTGCTCCATTGTTACCTTGTTTTCTTATGTTGTTGTTGTTGTTTCTGCTGGAAAGTAGGAAATGTGCGCCTGTGTGTATGAGTATAGACAGTCTATGCAGGTGGGGATTCATTTTATAAAAAGGGTTTCTTATTCTGCTTTCAACTAATTTTAATCAATAACTATTTAACAGATATTGCTTTTTGTGAAGGGGCATGGCCCTGTCTTTGGGTGGCTTTGTATTTGTGTACACACAAGTGACATATGGAGACATTTATCGGAAAGGAGGAAATCTTTTAAATCAGCTTCAGCTGAAACTGACAACCCTAGCAGTCTTGTCTCTATAATTTCTGTTCCACGTGTACATCCTTGGGAGTGGAAGAGACCCATTTTAAATTCATTGTTAACCTTCTTTTCAATATATAATGGTAGTTCTTATAAATACTTGCAAAACTTAACATCAATTCTAAACTGAAACTCAAATACTACAGTACATCTAGAAAAATGGAATCAATATTGAAAATATATGGTAGTAATTAAGTAAAACATCTTTTGGAAATAAGACCAGAAAACAAGCCGCACAGGAGTACATTAAACTTTTACCTAGCCCAGCTTTTTGTTCTCCCACAACTTTTTTGTTGTCCCATCTTTTTGTTCTCTCAGTTTTTTGTTCTCTTAAAAACTACAACATCATACGTAGTTCAACAAGAGACAATTTGAAGGGATATTTTAGTCAAAAGAAGAGAGAGGATGATAAGGGACTGAGTTTGCCTTACCAAACTATCTATTTGAAATTTGCAAAAACTTGCAAATGTGTATTAAATTACATGCACATTTGAAATTCTTTGCTTTGTTTTTAATTGCAGCACAACTATTATTATTCATAGGCTTTAAAAAATTAGTGTATTCTTGTTGTTGTTGTTAGTTGCGAAGTCGTGTCCGACCCATCGCGACCCCATGGACAACGTTCCTCCAGGCCTTCCTGTCCTCTACCATCTTCTGGAGTCCATTTAAGCTCATGCCTACTGCTTCAGTGACTCCATCCAGCCACCTCATTCTCTATCGTCCCCTTCTTCTATTGCCCTCAATTTTTTCCAGCATTAGGCTCTTCTCCAATGACTCCTTCCTTCTCATTAGGTGGCCAAAGTACTTGAGTTTCAAAGTGTATTCTACTGTGACATAATTAAATTTTTAATCACTCTATTACCCCTACCCAAACCTTTGGGAGAGGTTTGTTCTCAATAAAACTATTGCCTGTACTTATACAAATGATTTAAGAATCTTAAACTTAAGAAAGTTATTACCTTCAAAAAGTGTAGTGTAAACCAAGAAACAAGACTAAAGTACTTTGAAGTTTCTGCAGTTTTCCAACTCAAAATGGGTCCTCTGATGTACCTATCTATATGTTTACATGACATCATAATTGAAAACAACTCTCAGCGAAAAAATGTACAATAGACAGATTATAATAAATAGACACCCCCAAAACAGCAGTGATAAACAAATATAGAAGTATGGTTAAGAAAAATAACAAAAAGGTGGCAACCCAACTTAAGCATAGCAAAATAAACTCCAAAAACCATACTGAAAAAATTATACCATAATGGTCTTCCAAATCTATCTCAACTGGATTGCTGAGGCACACATCCACTCATCTCAAATATATGAGTATTGACTAAAGTATACTATTTGTCATAGCAAAAGAATGCCTCCTGTAAAGTGCTTATCATAGATTGAATCAACTGTAGGTCACCTACTTCCAACTGATAAAATCAGTTTTAGAAAAAATTAGTACCTAGAGCAGGGGTGTCAAATTGCCGGCCTGTGGGCCGATTGCATCACATGGAGGCAGCACCCACCCCAGCTCTGGCAATGCAAAAAAAAGTTGTGATACATCGCGACACGTCACGTGACGCAGCGAGTTTGACATCTATGACCTAGAGAAAATGAAAACCTGAGATTTGAAAAACAGTACTTTCAATTAATCACAAATCAATTTGTATAATATGGCATACAACTATTTTTACAGCCTATAAAATATAGTGATTACCCAGTCATCAAGCTAAGAAATTACTTCAGTGTTTTTGAATTGATTGATTGTATGCCTTCAAGTTGTTACTGGCTGTTAGTGATCACACACAGACTTTTTCCCTGACAATCCGTCCTTAACCTGGTCTTTCACATGGTGCACATATTGGAATATTAGGCAAATGCAAATCCCAATTGTATTAAATCACTTCCCATCTAAAAAAGAGAGAAAATGTCCTATTGGATATTAGCACTCAGAAATGTTACTCCTAAAATGGAAATGGCAACAGACATATCACACGCACGGCAATTTTAAAAATGTACATAATACCAGAGGCTAGTAAAAAATTGTATTATCACTACATTTTCAAACCAGAAATAAGGGATTCATGTGCTTCAGCATGGATGTTACTGTAAGTACTGTTGAGTAAGTAGTATTAAACTGCTTCATTGAAGAATTGTTTGCTACGTCAGAGATTTCTCACACACACAGAGCACATAACATTCTCTCACTGCAGTTCAAATAATCAACCCCAGATGGCAATTTACATAGTCAACACTGTAAAGGAATCTGTGTGCTGCTGGCATTCTCAACCTCAATCAGAGAGTATGGGCGTTTGAGAATGTCACTGTTTATTTTTAATTGCTCTGTCCCTCCTTTCGGCAAGTTCAAGCGGTCACACACGTCGAAGTCTATTAGTAGAATAGGTATGAGATGCCACTTTATTTGCTGGGAGGGTTCCTTGCGCTTGGAAAGCAGCTGTTTTGCAATGTCCCCAATGCCCAGTGGGCATCAGCTGTCAATCTCAGTTAGCAAAAGGTCAGGGCAAAGAAAGGTCAAGGAATGTCATAATCCACAACGTGTTATAAGATTTTTCTTTTCTATTGCTTTGTAGGATTGAGAATTGGTAAAACTTCGCACAGGTATCCTAGTTAAACACTTCATGAAATAGGTAACAGGAAAACAAATTTAATCTCCAATTGTAACTTCAACTGTCCATATCCATATATCTATATGGAATGGGGAGATGCATGCTTACTTAAAATTAAAGCTATGCTGAATGCTGAATAATAGTGGCATTCTATCCAGCAATCATTCTCAGCTTAATTCTGAGGCTCAAATGCTTTGTCTTTATTGCTTTCTCAAAAGAGAAGACAGTTCTCTTCCATGGAGCATTTGGGCACTATGAAGGTATCTCTGTGGGTGAAGGAGAGAATTTGTTGTTGTCCCTTCCACATGACACTGTCTTTTGGGGTTTATTTTGAGTTGTTACGGTTTTTATATATACTCACTGGAGTTGGGTGGCCTAAAATTTTGAAATACAAATAAATCAAGCTGCCTCTTTGGTTTATTTTTTCTTGTTTTTCGGGAGGGGAGGCTTTTTTACTTGGGTACTGCCTTTATTTTGTGGAAAGTGGGAGGATTAATAGGTTTGGTATTTATGGTGGTTTTATATTTTTGATTCCTATAAAACCTTTGCTTTATTTTGATGATGTAATATATAAATAAAATGATATTCCTATGTAATGAGCATAGTATACCCTGAAAGCATCACCATGAAAATATCTCTATTATGCTAATTGACTGGCCAAGTGAAAAGATTAAGTTGCTGTTAAAATACAAGGATGGAACGTTTAGATAAAACTGAATTCATTCACCAAGTCCAACTGGTTGGTAACTGAATTTAGATGGCTGCCAAACTCAACACTAAAAATAGGCTTTTTCTGGATCTAGAAATTTCTTATTTATCCTTTAATTTGATATTTTTTCATTTACACATCTTTGTTTGCTGATCATTTTCTTCATTATAAGGCAAGAATATTGTTATTATTTTTATGTCATAATAAGATTTTCTTGAATGATTTTTTTATATCAACATTTATTCCAGGAAGGACCAAACTGGATTCTTGGACACTTTTGACTGCAGGCAAATATAGTGTTAATCTGTTGTTTTTGATTTCATTAAAATATCCTGAATTTGGTTTCTTCTCATTTTTCTTCACCAGTAAAATCAGATGAGATGTTTTCTTTATTTAAGTGCCTTGACCATTTGAGTTTCTTTCTCTTTTTAACTTTTTAAAATTTTTTATCTCCTTTCTTTCTGGAGTCTTGCCTTTTGAAGACTCAACTTCAGGCATACATTTTGTTTGCAAAGTATATAGTTTGTGAATCATGCCAATAGTAATATATTAAGAACTACACAATTCTGTATAGTATTCCCTAAAAAGGATTTTTAAAGTTCCTATTGAGCAAACCAGATGAAGTTAGTTAGGTAAATGGAATACTACAGGAACAGCAAACTTTCTGGCCTTTTCTCTCTCTGATGAAGATGTTAAAGCCAAAAATGATATACTCACCTTCAACGCAGGAATTTCCACATTGTCCCCAATATTAACTGAGCCTGAAAGAATAGTTCCTGTCATCACAGTGCCTTGGCCCTTAATGGAAAAACAGTGGTCAATGGCCATAAGGAATGATCCTGAAGGATCTCTTGTTGGTATATAAGCCTCTGACTTTAGGACCTAAAAGCAAGAGAAAATGAGACCTGTATATTGACAAAATGTCACATAAGACACAAAGAAATGAAGAGAAAAGGTATGTGATTGATTTCACCACGGCATAGCTTTCTGTTGCAACAAGACTGGAACAGTCCAAGGTCAGATAAATTGTTTGCACTGCCCAGGAGGTGCAGACATAGCAGCAGCAACAACTGGATTTGATTTTCTGCCTTAAAGTTTTGATGCAGCGCAATCAGCCTGGTTAGCAAAATATATCACAGAAAAGTTTCTGCCAACACATATGCAAATACAGCAGTAATAACTATTTGTAACTCTGGGGAAGAAAGGATGCGTACTAGTTCTCAGAATGTACATACATAATTAAAAGGTCAAAATGCAGAATTTGTTTTTACTCTCCTTTATTTTTACAACTTTGTCTAATAGAAAAATTATGGCAAGATTTTGAAGAACAATAAAGGCACACTGACAATTGAAGTTTCATTTTCCTTTAGGTCAATCCAGAAATACATCACTAAGAATAAGCAGCTGGAGAAGAAAAAAAGTTTCAGGAAGAAGGGTATGAGAAGCTCAAGATCAGTCAGTAGGAATCTGAGAAGCTCGAGAAGTACCAAGACCTGAAGGAGGAACTGGAGAACGTGTAGAAAGTAAATGCCAAAATGGCCCCACTGGTGACAGGAGCACTTAGAGCTGTAGATCACATCAAGACCGGCTGTAAGCTGTGGGCATATACTGGTCCAGCATCTGACTTTTTTAATATAAACAATGCTGCGCTTCAATGGTTAAATGGCCTAGACCAGTGATGGCGAACCTTTTAGAGACTGAGTGCCCAAACTGCAACCCAAAACCCACTTATGCATCGTCGAGTGCCGGGTGGGTGTGGCCCATTGGGTGGGCGTGGCCCATTGGGTGGGCGTGGCTGCGGTGGTAACGGCAGACTGGGTGGGACTAAAAAGTTCAATCAATCAATTCCAACTTTGCAAGATCTTTTTTTTTTCCCCACGAGAAGTTGAAATTGACTGATTGAACCTTTTTTTTTTTTGCACACAGCGGCGGAGATCTAAAGCGAAAAGGTTTTATAAAACCCAGCTGAAGGCCTAGGACTGGGGCAACGGCTCGCGTGCCCACAGAGAGGGCTCTGAGTGCCGCCTCTGGCACCCGTGCCATAGGTTCACCACCACTGGCCTAAACATTGGTATTTGAACATATATCTTTTTAACATTTATATTTTATTGACTTCTGCTAATCTAGATAATCTAGATGAAATGTTAGTATATATTGCTAGTCCATGTTTTATATGCCACACACTAAATAAATAATAATAATAGAGCTGCAATCCCAGGAACAACTCTCTGTCCAGAGCTCTCTATCCAGAAGAGTGCAGTGCTACGAACAGTAAAACACTACACAGAACCCACAAACTCCCAGGCCTCTGATAAGAGGATCTGGTATTGAAGAAGATACATACCAGCCACCTACTTTCTTCCTTCAGGCCTTGTATTTCTCTGGCTTCTCATACACTTTCTTCCTGATGTTGCTGTCATTTGGCACAGCTAAATCTATCACCACCAGATGTTACTGCACACAATGCCAGCTGCTTGGTTGTGCTGTTCAGTATATGCTGTTTCTGCCTGCATCTTACACCCTATCACTATGTGTTGGACTGTCTCTGAGGCATCTCTGCTTCTATGGATCTGGTGCTTAGTGCCTGTTCTTATGCTGATTTAATCAGTGTCTCAGTGCTGTCTTTTAATTTTAATTCAGCCCTTTCCAATCACTGGTAGGATTTCCCAATTTTTGCCACCTCAATTATCTGTGAATGGTATGTAGTTCTATAAACCTGCTGTAAATGCATCAAGCCATGATCCATTTACCAGTCTCAGCTCTCACTCAAGAAATGAAAATATAGAAGACTCATTTGCAAAACTGTTCATGAACAAAGAAAAGTTCAATTCTATACATTATCTAAGAGTAAGGCCTACTAAAATCAGTGGAGCTTATTTCCAAGTAGGCATATATGAAAACAAAAGGCAAATTAAGACAGAAGGAATTTCAGAGTAGGTATATAATTAGGACGCAGTATCCAAAATCCCAATAACAAAAATGTCAGAAATCAAGATGGAATTACTACAAGCTATACTTATTCTGTGCTGACTGTATACAGGTCGTTCTTGACTTACAACCATTCATTTAGTGACTGTTTGAAGTTACGATGGCATTGAAAAAGTGATTTATGACTGTTCCGCACACTTACAACTATCGCAGTGCCCTTATATCACATGATCAAAATTTGGGCCCTTGACAACTGGCATGTATTTATGATGGTTGCAGCATTCCAAGGTCACATGATGCCATTTGTGACCTTATCAGCTGACTTCTGATAAGCAATTTCTATTTGGTTTGTATATTTATTGTGTTGTTTTCATGATGTGCACTGCCCAGAGTCAATTGGTATTGGTGGCATCTAAATGGAATAAGATGAATAAATAAATTGCATGGGCTTCTACCACTCTATTATCAACAGAGTGTTTACCAGTCCACTGAACTAGGATTCTGATTATTCCTGCAGCCTTGAGCCATTACATAATATTAATAACATTAGCATTTTTATGATACATACCTCAATTAATTCCGAAACTCCTATTGGAGTCACAGTTTCTGGGGCTTCTGGACCACCAGGTTTTGCTGCAACAGAAACTATAGGACATCCATGGAACCTGGTCCAAAAAAAGAATCCATCTATGAGACCAGTTGTATAATAAAGTTACAACTCAGACATTTCCCAGTGTGGTTTGTATAACATCACTATTTTATTAAATTTGAATCTATCTCTAGCAATAATTTAACAAAAACAATAACCTAACTAGTTTCTAGATTGTTTTAAAAATGAAAGAGGCATAACTGGAAATAATACAGCTTTGAATGACCCCCAACTACTGAAGATTTGCTCACCTGAGCTCTGAAAGGCTCAGATGAAGCCTTTATATGGAGACTTTCATATTTCTTGTGGATAGACTAGTAGCCTCCTGTAATACTGGCTCCAAAATAATAGAAGGATAATCTAATTTCCTGTAGCATTTCAGATCACTTTTTTACTTTCACCAGCATAATTAAGCTATTACCTAGACAAGTTTGTTACTTCCCTATTTTCTTCATGGTGCCGAGGAAATTCAGCTATAGGAACTCAATCACTTCAACACTGAGAGAATGTTCTTAATGCTAAACTAACATTTATTCCAGGCATCTTTTGTTAAACAAGCCAGAGTCAAATTACCAATAAGCCAAGTAAATTATAGCTTATCTGATCAATATCTGGCTTACCAGTCATCTTTTAGGCCAATATCATAATGTATCTCAGATGCCTTAGCAGAAATAAATGATCAGAAAGGCATGGAAGTCACCTCAGAAATCTTCAACAGCTCTAACATATCCATAGAAGTTGTTTTCTATTTCTATATTGTTTTCTAATAATTGAAGCTTTTTGAGTGAAATATTAGGGAAATAATTTCCCTAAATAAATTTCCAAAACAGTGCATTATTTTTTTTAAAAAAATACATTTGAGGAATATATGGAAGAATATCAAATGGTACAAATTTCCCCAGCAAAACATCATTTTTAAAAATAGTTTTAACCTAACTACTTAGTTTAAGTATTGCTATTTCTAACAGTAATATATTTAAATTCAGTTTATTCATTTAAGATACATCATTAAGTACATAATACTTAATACATCATTGAGTATTATCAACACTAGGTAGGTTATTGACTCCTGGACATTATTGAAATTGTACAGAAAAACTGATGTTGGCATTGTTATGATAAGTACTAACAAAGTGCCTTAAGAACATGCTCAACAAGAAGTTTAACTGATAAACCAAATCACAAGTACTTTTTATGAGTTGAAAAGAGGAGATGGACAGAGAAAGAAGTCTATTGTCAGGGAGAATTAGCAGAAAAGAAGAAATTCAGACAAAATAAGTGCCTTTTAACCTGAGAAGGGGCCTTCTTTAAGGCACAATATCCTTACACCTCTGTGAAATGGATATGGGATTGAAGGGGCCCCTGAAAAGAAATCAGGAAGAATCCAGAATTTCAAGTCAAACACAAGTATATAAGTAGCTACACTTTTACTTCAAAAGGAAACATTTTGGCTGAATTTAGTAATGACTATTTTCCAGACCTTGTTAAGAATGTCACTACTATTAGTTGAAAAAATGAACCATACATACAGCTGAATATATTCAAGACTGATCAAAGCCAACGTCACTGATATGAAAAACTGAATGACAACACATGGCATGAAACAGAATGCTGCAGAGGTCAACTCCAAGGTTGCAGCTACATTCCAATTGAATTGAAATTATTTTCTAAATCTATCAAAACTGGCATAAACATCTGCCAATCAGAAACATTATTTTGGGTCATGGAGCAAATTAGGGCACTAAAGTAATAAGGGGGTTAAACCTTATTGTACCAGTGCCCACACGGAGCCTATAGTTGAGGCATCTATAATCTCTGTTAGTCTTATAAATGTACATTTCTTCACATCCTACATATTTTCTTTTCCAGCACAGCCATGGTTCTCCCACATCTCTGTTCCTTGGGGTACTATCTGGATGGTAATTGTGCTTACTCCCTGGACTTCAAAGGGAACAGATACCATTAGTATAATGGATTCTTCCTCCTTCTCGCATCCCCCATTCTACCCAAAATCTGCTGTCGAATGTTGAAGGATCCTTGGGTAGATCCAAAAATCCATGATTTATACAAAGGGTGGAGAATTCTCGCTGCATATGCAACAGAATATAGATAGTCCTTGAACTTACGACCAGTTGCTTTATGACTGTTTGAAATTATGATAGGGCAGAACTGGGTGTCATAAAATCTCATGTGACCGCATTTCAGGTGCTGTGCGAAAAAATATTTTCTTTTCCCTTTTCTAAGTCTTCATCCAATCAACTAGATACTTTTGGTTTTAGTATTTTGAGATAAGAAACAATCATCCCTATACACTTTCTCCTCACCACAAATAATTTTGTATATTGCAATCATGTCCCCACCCTGCATCATTTTTCTCACACACGCTGATGTTTTCTCATAAGAAATTTTAGAGCTGCTTGGTCACTTCGGTTGCACTCGTCTATACTTTTTCCAGCTCTCTTATATCCTTTTTCAAAAATGGTTAGAACTCTACACAACATTTCAGATATACACAGTCCATAAAGGCAACATTATAAAGTTTATTTTCAATTTCTTTTCTAATTATTGTTATCTAGAATTTGCTTTTTCATAGCAGTTCAATATCTTTGACATACCCATTATAATTCCAAGATATTTTTCCTAGTCAGATAGAAATAGCTCACATGCCAGCAATGTATACCTGAACTATTTTTGCTCCAATTACATCACTTTACTTTTATTTAAGCTGAATCATATGTGTGATTTATTTCACTATTCATTTTAAAAAAAGTTCCTTTGGTTTTTTCCATCCTGATATCATCTGCAAACTTGGTTAGCTCACTGCATGTTGCAGTCAAGATCATTTATAAATAATTTAAAAAGCACTGATCCTAATTCATATCCTTGAAGAACATTGCTTCTTACTTCACTCCACTGGAAAAATTGCCCATTGTTTCTATTCTTTATTTTCTGATTTTTAAACTAGGTAGCCACACAGGTGGTCCTCATTTAACAGCCATTGGTTCAGCAACCATTCAAACTTGCAATGGTGCCAAACAAGTGGTACTTATGACAATCCTCAAAGTTCCAGCCATCACTATGATGCATCCCCATAGTGATTATATCATTGTGATCCAGGTGCTCAGCAAGTGGACTGGCTTTCTGAACATAGCAATGTCTGGTAATTACATGCTCACAATTTGTGACCTTCCCCACTGGCTTTCCACAAACTAAATCAATGGGGAAGTCGGCAGGAAGTCAGAATTTGCAATAACATGAAGTCCTCACTTAAACAATGGGAACCAGGAACTCCCAAACTGCTGTTGCTATGCGGCATAGTCACCGGACATTGCACTTTAAGACAGCATCACTTATTGATAGACATTCCAGTCCCGATTATCACTGTTAAGCAAGAACTAACAGTACACAAATGAACAGCTTATTCCTTGATCACAAAATTTATTTAAGCATCTTTCATGAATAACTTCAGTAATAAACTTTAGAAAGTGTAAGTATAGGTCAACCTTCATTTCTATTTTAGTTGACAATCTCAAAAAAAAAAAAAAAAACCTCTAGAATGTGAGGAGAGTTAACCTTTCATCAAGACTTATTCCTCTATTCTACCTGATAAAAGCTATCTACTCCTTTGTAGAAGAGGAGGGGGTGTCAGATACAGCACAAAAGAGGAGTGTCAGAAAGACAACAGGTGTCTCCCCCCTCACTTTTACCTATGTTCCAAACCACAATTGATTCAACTTCTAACAGATTACCTTTGAACAACTATGGCTTTCAACAACAACAAAATGTCTACCACCTTATCTGACTAACACATTCAATTTAAAGTTTTATTCTAAGGAAATATACCCAGTTCAAGGAATTTCATCAAAAACTCCTAAGTGGCATAGAAAAGGAATGAGAGTAATGCAACTCGTATTATGTAAGCAGGTTGGGCAGGTTACTTACTTAGTATTTTCAAGGGTCTTATGCATTTTCTTCACCATCTTGTCAATGGCAGCTTGTCGCTTACCCTCTGGAAGAAGGTCAATTTTGTTCAAAACCACTATCATCTTTTGGCACGCAATCTGTCCAATCACCAAGCATTCTGCTGATTGAGTCTGCATTCCTTTAGTTATATCTATCACAAGCATCATCAAGTCAATAATCTGAGCACCTGAAAGAAAGTAACAAATTTGTAGGAATCAAAACACCATTAATATGTAATCGTGAATGTGGTTGTGAATGTTTCTTCTAACTGATATAGTTTTATTTAGAAAAATATGGTTTGGAAAAGACTGTATATAGGTAACCCTTTGAGGTGTTTGGACATTCAATTCCAAAATTAGGACAAAATTAATCAAAATAAAAAAGCAAAAGTGAAAGTCAAAACTCTAAAAGTCAAGATTCTAAATTTGACATAAAGGTCTAGTCTGCAAAGAAA
Source organism: Azemiops feae (assembly GCA_023970755.1). Classification (NCBI taxonomy): domain Eukaryota; kingdom Metazoa; phylum Chordata; class Lepidosauria; order Squamata; family Viperidae; genus Azemiops; species Azemiops feae. Next base: position 914,340 of record JALGBA010000033.1, on the reverse strand, counting down.
ACATCAGAAGTGCAAGCTTTTTAGAATACCTTACTATATATCAGAATCTATTTTTCTGTTAGTTTTATTAAAACATTTTAATTCATATGGACATATTAGAATTACTTATCAGATTTAACAGACCATCTAGTTTGGATGTAAATATTTTCATGTTATGCAAGAAACTTATGCTACTCTGTTCCAAACTCATGTTGTTCCTTCTTCCTTAGTATGCTATAATTAACTAGGAAGTCTTCAATTAACAATAGCTTATTATTATATCCACAACGGAAAATTATGAACAGATTCAAAATAGACCATAATCTTAAATCAATCTGAAACTCAGAAATAGTTAGAAACGATAGTAAATTCAAAAGTTCCTATCATGAGAGCTTTATAAGTTCATTGGGAAAAATCCAACACATAGCACACCAAAAATCCAACTATGATAAATCCAGTTTGGTATGTGTGCCTCATGTAAGAACTCCGAGTCGATTTTTTTGATGATCCATTTGTTATTTTTCTTGTCTATCAAGAGTCTTGATTCTCTTCATGTCATGATTCAGGTTCTTACTCTGAAGAAGCTGCCCCAGCTGAACCAGTGGAATGTCACCCTCAGAAGATACCAAGCCAGGCATTTATGTGAAAGCTATCAGGAAGCTATCAATCTATCAAGGGAAGTATATCATCTCCCAAAGTACAAAGTGCAAAGATCAAAGACATGACAGAGAGGCTTGGGGCAGAAATTGTGGTGGTGCAGTGATTAGAATGCAATATTGCAGGCTAACTCATTGCTCACTGCCAGGAGTTTAATTCTGTCTGGCTCAAGGTGGACTCAGCCTTCCATCCTTCTGAGGTCGGTAAAATGAGGACCCAGATTGTTGGGGGCAATAAACTGACTCTGTAAACCACTTAGATAGGGCTGTAAAAACACTATGAAGTGGTATATAAGTCTATTGCTATTATCCAACTAATCAAGTCCACTGATTATTATACCTTTGTCCTCTTTCATGCTGGGATGAACAATACAACAAAAAACAGCCTGAAAAAAAAATCAAATGTCTAGGCAAAAAGGCAAAAGACTTTAGGAGCACAGGCGGTGTTTTCATCCATACTTCCAAAGCATAGTCAATATCCAATGAAGTAATGGAGGATTTTAAAGATAAACTACTGGTTCAACAGATGTTGCTGTCAAGAAAAAATGTTGGCCTTAGGCAAGAGATGGACTCCACCTCACAAGAATTGGGAAGAATGTATTTGGAAGACATCTCACTAGGGTCTATTTCTCTGACAAGCTGAGGGACAAAAAGGACAAGTATAAAAATATCTTCAGATAGCCCAAAACTTCAAGGACAGTCAAAAAAGCTAAGGCTCGCAATTCAAAATCAAATGAGTTAACAATATCAATAACAATATTAATCAAAAAGCATCTAGATTAACAGACTGAAATGTTCCTTCTATATACCAAACAGAAAGACAATTTTTCATACAACAATTATTCAGAGAATTTGAGGTAACTTCTCTTCTTCACCATGGTCCCATGCTTCTGCATCTGCTCCAATGTGAGATTCACTAGCCTAGTATATCTACTAAGCCGGAGAGTGGATAGCCACTTTGTGACTGTACATATTCACAAAATTGGATGGCTGTATCATTATGATATTATGCTTGAAGATAATGAGGTGTGGGATAATTTGGCTTTGAACATAAGCAGGGGAACAGAATGCACAAATGACTTGCACTTCATTCTCTATGCTTCTTTGTTATGTCTGAAATGTAATCTGCGCTTTTCGCTCCACACTTACATGTGCAATCTCCCACAGAAAAGGAGCCTGCCCATCTCAGATATCCAAGGCATTCTAAAGAAGCACAGAGACTATGAAATATAAAGCATATGGGCTTCCTGTACTTCTCCTATGCTATTAGAAGAAATTCAAAATTAGTTTTAATAAAAACGATTAAATCCATATTTCACCCCATAGATTTATTTGGCTGAAAGAACTGAGTCTTATATTTAGCAATTAATAGCTTTTATGATTTTTTTCTCAGAACAGTTAAGAAAACTACAAAATCTGATTCCAATTTATATATTAAGTCGGGAAGGATTAATTAGTTCATATTAAAACTCTAATCAAATGACTTATCTAGGTCCACAACATATCAAACTTTAGAAGCCATCAAACACAAAGATTTTGACTTACAACACTGTACTTCACAAGCACTTCCCAATATTCACGCTATATGTGGTTACTTAAATCAACCTGTGGATCCTGCACTTCCCCAGGTACTCCAACAAAGTTAGCCAGTCTTGTCTTTATAAACTACAGAAAGTTTTCCCCACCCGAAACACAACTTTTCTGTATGATCCCTTCCGTCATCCCATATAGCTCTCTCCTTATTTAAAACAATGTTTGCTTTCAATTTTCTTCAATTTTTAATGTTTTCTGACATTCAACTTAACCCAACTATTAACTGAAACTTATCCCAAACTGAAGAAAAAATAAAAGATGAAATTTGTAAATTAAGGCAAGCAGATTGAAGTGTTATGCATTTACAGAATAGAACTTAATTCTTAGAAGAAGTAACAAAAATTATTTCATTCCGTGACTCTCTTCTTAGCCTGTAATACCTGTTTATATTTTGTCTTGAAGAGCAGGAGATCCTGGGTTGAATAAGAACGAGGATCTTTTTTTATATTCCTTAAAGCAAGAAAGCAGTTGTTTCTTGGCTGCATGGCATTTGCTATCAAGCCAAGAATGGTTAAAAGAGGATTCCTGTTAACACCAGATGGACAAGTAAAGAGAATTGGCTGAAGGAGCTGAACACGTTGAGGACTCCAAAGGCACCAATAAGGACAGAGTTATCCATAACAAACTTAGCCTCATTTGTTTAATTGTCATTCTTCTATGTTCTGGCTTAGTTAAGGAAAAACAGGGAGTGAAGATACTATTATTAACAACAGGGTTAACATTTGGCAATCTGTGGGTATCAAAGACAGCAGAGCTGAGCAAAGGAGTTACCCTTCCATAATGGAAAACTGATTTGGATTTCAAATCCTTTTAAAATGAAAAGGATTTCATTTTATGCAACACGTGTGGTATATAGATTGCTTAAAAGTCAGTAAAATTCATTAAATGCCTGGCATGCTTGAGAGTCATTCAACCATGCACAAATCTATTTGCCAGCGGCAGCAATAGAAAAACTGCCCCAAAGAAGTTACAGTTGCTCTTCTAGAGACCCGGTGACTGGAATTCAGGCCAGTCAAGGATAAATGAAGAGAAACCTGATTCAATTGCAAGGAACAGGTCAGCTTTGGTGAGGTAACTTCTTTGAGTACTTGCACACCTTTGTCAATAAATGGACCTTTACTGGCTTATAATTTACTGTTCTTTTCCTCTAAGGGGTGTCACTTTGCTAGATTGTCTATTTGAGCATGAGCTGCAATAAAGGCAGGCAAACTTTCTGTGTGCTTTTGTGCAGAGACTTCCAAATCACTTTTTAACAGGTTTCAATTATTTTTATGCTCAAACATTGAAATAACATTTCAGGTTTAACAGGTTTAAATTATTTTTATGCTCAAACATTGAAATAACATTTCAGTTATGGCAAACATTGTTTCACCATAAATTTGGTTGTGCCATCTCATACTGGCAGTTTTTCCCAGTCCTTGCTCTCTGCGATCATGTTATTTTCTTTAAAAGAAACTGAATAAGAGTGAATGAAATACACTGAAGGTTTATTTATTTTATACATTGCCCATCTCGCCATCATTTGGGGGGAGCAGCAAAGAATCTAATATAATAATAATAATAATAATAATAATAATAATAATAATAATAATAATAATAATAATGATGATGATGATGATGATGATGATGATGATGATGATGTTGGAAGGGACCTAGGAGGTCATTTAGCCCAACCTCCTGCTCAGGCAGGAAACCTATACCATTTCAGACAAATGGCTGTCCAGTCTCTTCTTAAAAACTTCCAGTGTTGGAGCATTCACCAAGGGATGCAGAAAGGTCCAGTAATTGCTGTTTTTCTATTTCAGTTTGTAAATCCCATTCAAGAGCCTCGATTTTGGGAGATGGAAATTGGGGAATGGTTACTTGCTGTTTCTTTCTGCAGAAAAAGCTCGTCAATTTGCAGCTATTTAGCTGTCTTGGAAGAGTGCTGTGAGCTAGGACTGGCTCCATGATGCTTCTTCCTTTCTCCCATTTCCTCAAATGAGAAGCCTCTTTCCTTCTTATTTAGAATACAGAACAACAGAGTTGGAAGGGACCTTGTAGGTCATCTAGTCCAACCCCCTGCTCAAGCAGGAGACTCCATTTCTGACAAGTGGCTGTCCAGTCTCTTCTTGAAAGCCTCCAGTGATGAAGCACCTACAACTTCTGAAGGCAAGCTGTTCTACTGGTTGATTGTTCTCACTGTCAGAAAAATTCTCCTTATTTCTAGGTTGAATCTCTCTTTGATCAGTTTCCATTCACTGTTCCTTGTCTGGCCTTCGGGTGCTTTGGAAAATAGATTCCCCCCTCCTCTCTATGATAGCCCCTCAAATATCAGAACAGTGCTATCATGTCACCCCTGGTCCTTCTCTTCACTAGACTAGTCATGCCCAGTTCTTGCAACTGTTCTTCATATGTTTTCGCCTCTAGGCCCCTAATCATCTTTGTTGCTCTTCTCTGCACTCTTTCTAGAGACTCAACATCTTTTTTATATTGTGGTAACCAAAACTGGATGCAGTATTCTAGGTGTGGTCTTACTAAGACTTTATAAAGTGGTATTAGTACCTCATGTGATCTTGATTCAATCTCTGTTAATGCAATTTAGGATTGCATTGGCTTTTTGTGGCTGCTTCCGCACACTACTGGCTCATATTTAAGTGATTGTCCACTAGGACTCCAAGATCCCCCTCACAGTTACTGTTACTGAGCCAGGTTTCATCTAATCTGTACATGTACCTGACTTTTGTTTTTTCCTCCCAGAGAGTTGCTGATGTACAAGAAAAGCCACTAAATTACTCTGATGGGTCATGACCCATTCTAAACCAAAGGGCAGTTTGCAAAAGACACACCCCATTGCCAGAATTTGCATCCTCTCTGCAAACATGTCTGCAAACTGTCAGGAAATTTCTCCTGAGTTCTAGATTGGTTCTCTCCTTGATTAGATGCCATCCATTACTTCTTGTCCTGCCTTCAGGTGCTTTGGAGAACAGGTTGACCCCCTTTTCTTTGTGGCAGCCCAATAGATATTGGAACATTGCTATCATGTCACCCTTAGTCCTTCTTTTCATTGAATGGTTCTAATGGTTAAGGCACAAGGCTAGAAGTAGGGATACCATGAGTTTTAGTCCTGCCTTGGGCTTGCAAGTTGAATGGATGACCTTGGCTCAATCACTCTTTCTCTCGACCCAACTCACTCACAGTGTTATTGTTGTGGGGGGGAAATAGAAAATGTTTGCTGTCTTGAGTTGATGATAAAAATAACAAAGGCAGGATATAAATAATAAATAGCACTTTTTTATTGCTTCCCCATACATGTTACACTTGGACTTTGAGGGAATGAAGTGATTATGTTAAATAATCATCCCTTCCCCACACACACATACACAATAGAGGAGGAACTTCATGGAACAAGCCTTCCTTTAACCACAGAACTAGGACATGTCTTTATGAAATAAATTCCAGTGTAATTTGGAAGCTCCCCATTAGAGGGACAGTTAGGTTAGCAGATTCTTTCTGCAAAGTAAAGGCAGGAAAGTGACACAATGGAACCACTGTTGGCACAAAACAGGCCACAACAATCTAGGCTGGGGTTCTTCTCCAAAGAATGAGAAAGAGGAAAAACCCTTGGTCAGTCATCCTTTGCTTGGAGTAGCAAAAGCTTCAGGAATGTGATCCCAGATATTGACCAAAGCTTCCCTTTGATAATCTGTAGGGGATGACCTTTGACCCTTCTGATGACAGTGAGCTTCGGTGTCCAGCATTCCTCACCCTTATCCAGATGGGCTGGGACTGCTGGGAGTTGCAATTCAGCAACTGCTGCAGGGCCACAGATCCATTATATTGAAAGGTTATATAAATGTGTGTTACCTCATTTGGAATTAGAAACTAGGCTTCTCTTCTAGCAAATTGCTTTTCCAAAATCTCCAAATCAGTCTTGCTAATGCGTTAGATAAATGCTTTTAAATGTATTAAATGAATCAACTCTATGCTTTCACCTTCATTCTTCTAGCACCAGATTCTATACTTTGGTAATGATCCTAGTCCTAGCCCTGTTATTTTCCCTTCCCTTCTTATCTCAGATTTCATCCTTCAACCCATTGCTTCTAAAATATAATGTACAATGAATCATAGTTTCGGTATGATTAGAAGAAATAGTCATAGTGTTTTATAACTATGGCCTCAGAATTAGAAATAAAAATGCCACCTTGAAATATTAAAATTGTCCCCCAAATGCTGCATCATACTGCATACAGAAAATATACTAAGTAATAGTATGCTTTCCAAAAAGCAACTGAGTAAATATACATAAATGTACAGCTTTTACAAGTAAATGGTAGGTTTACTGGTGTAAACTTCCACAGCTGGTATTTCTTGGATAGTGTTGGGCTTCAGGACTTAGGACTGTAGTCTACAGAACAGAGTTCTTGATGTTTCTTTGGCATCTGTGGTTGAAGATGCCAGTTGTTGGAGGGCAAATGGAGGGCAGCTCAAGAATATAAGATCAACTCAGAAACAAATTATTCCCTGAGGTTTATTCCTTGGAATGAATGTGAACGATAGGCTTATTCTTAACAAGTTGTGCATAGTCTAAGTGCCTTACATTATATGTAGACATCAAGGCAGAGCTTGACAACAAAAGCTGAATCCGGCCTGACAATGCCAGAAGAAGCCTATTTCCTCTGTCAAACCCCTGTCCCAGTGCACCCCGTCTCCCTGTGCACTAAGAATAATCTTTTCTTCAAGACTAAACCAGGAAACTATCATTCTGTACATTGTTCCACAAAAGAACAATTTCTTTGCTCAGTACTGTACACAGAAATATATCCTCTCCGTAACCTACTGAAGATGAGAAATCATCTGATCAGAGATAGAAAAATTCTGCTCTCTGAGAATTAAACGGGAAAATATGCATATTTCATCATTGGCCTATAGCAGGGGTAGGCAACCTTGGCTCTTTTATGACTCATGGACTTCAACTCCCAGAATTCCTGAGCCAGCCATGCTGAAGGGAAAGGGAGAAGTTTCCAAGCTGAGCCATGGTGGCTCAGGAATTCTGGGAGTTGAAGTCTACGAGTCATAAAAGAGCCAAGGTTGCCTACCCCTGGCCTATAGATTCCTGATGCATGCTTTAAGAGTTTCAAAAAAATAAAAGCTACTAAGAAACTCCAAACAAGGTAACTGATTTCTCAGTACCTATGTTTCTCAATAAAAGTGGCACATAATTATCAAATAATTTGCTTATGAGGCCAATTAGATTGTTTTGCTCTAAAGGATTAAAATATGGCAACATTAACCCTGACAGAATGTTTATGTTTAAATTTCTGTATACAAAAGGAGTCAATCACAGGAATTTACTTGTAAATCAGGATTTTCACTTAAAAGACTATGTAATCAACATCAAATAAAAATAACACAATTACTTTATTTCAATAGATAATTGAAACTTTTTTATAATCACTGTGGGCTATACATTTTATCAGTTAGTCTCTTATAACACTTCTTTTATTTCTCAAAAGAACTCTTAATAATTCTGTAAGGTCATTGCACATAATTTAAACAGTAAAATTATAAATTCTGGACATGAGTTATGTGTTCAGGTATTTTTATAAGTGAATACGAACACCAAAGATGAATTTTCAGCTACTCAGTTCAAAGCCTATGAACTTTTGCCCCCTAAAAAATAAAAATAAAACCAAAAAGGTGCCTTGAGTTTGGCACATGATCATACTATTCCATCAGTATCTATCAATATCAAAAACTGTAAAGGCCTTGATCTTGAAACACAATAAAACTTAGCAAGAAGAGGAAAAAGGAAGAAGGTCCAAATGAGAATGAGTTAAGAGGTTTCACATGTCATAAGAGGATAGTAAATACAGCATTTTATTTGTCTCTTTAAACTACTGCTACCAGTTAAGTTTAGTTCTTTGGGTCACTCCACAGAAACAGCACAACTCATCTTTCACGGTATTAAACAAAAAGAAATTTAGTATATAGAGGCAAAGTAATGTTGAAACATGGGCTACAATTAGTTACCGTGTTTTAGAAAACTAAATAATATTTCATCAAATATATTTAAAATATATGTGTGCACAGATGTGTGTTCATATTTGTTTGTGTGCTTGTGTGATTTTTACCATGTTAGGATTTCCTCTAGCCCAGAAGAGAAAAATCTGCTGTTCTCAAGTATCACTGCTATTTGGGGGCAGAGCTGTTTTAATATGTACTTCCCATTCTGGGGAAGAGGAAATTCTTCAATTAATAAACCGGGTGGACTGAGGCGAGTTTTAAAAGGTTTAATCAATTTCATCTGCACTTCGGATAAAAAGACTGATTATTCTCCTCTTTTCCCCCTCCACACTAAACTTTTTTTTTTAAAAAAAATCATAAAATAAATATTTTATTTTAAATTCTTTGAGATTAATATCTCCTGTTTCAGGAAATATTGTCTGTTTCATGCAGTGAGTATGAAACTTCCTCCTGTGACCCCACTCTTAACATTTTTTGTGCTTTTTAAAATTCCTATTCTGAAACATGTAAATTATTCTCCGCTTCTTATATAGTATAACACCTTGGGAGAAACTATAAGCAATTCAGGATTTTTGTAGGTATCTCTAGGGAAATGATGGGGTGAACACTAAAGTTTTTTTCCTGACTATGCAAACTTTCAAAATCCCACATTAAAGAGAGAAGACCAAAAGTGCACGAACTATACAAAAGAGAGAGAAAAAACCCTCTATAAACCAATGCAAATCATGTGTCAGAACCGGATACCAAAGCTTTAGACAGACAATATTTTAAAAAGAAACAGGAATTCCCAATGTGATTCCAACATCCCATAAGTATTTTGAGATATGCTCTTCCATCTGGAAGGTGTCACTAAACCCTAAAGGACAGAAATCCTGGATAAGCAACAGGGAATCAACCACCCTGTAATATCTCATTTGCTTCCCCTGAAAATCTAACACAGGTTACTCAGGATATTTATAAAAATGGTTGAAGCATATTTCATGTATTTATTATACAGGATTTATCTGTAGTGTCTTTAAGCAGTGTGTAATTACAATAAATCCTAACTCACTGAATCTTGTTTTGAATAAAAGGGGGCTACTTTTTAATAAACAAGAATGAAACTAAGATTCCATGACTTCTGATTGATTTGCAACTATAAATCCCTATGACTCACTTTAAGTGTCACAGAGTTCGCTACATTCTTTAAATATAGAGCTTCCAAATGGATTCTAGGTCTCTTTCCTGAGCTTACTCTGCTTACTTAGAGCAGGGGTGTCAAACTGCCGGCCCGCGGGCCGGATGCGTCATGCCGAAACCGCGCCCACCCCATTGCCGGCAATGGAGAAAAAGTCGCGATACGTTGCGACACGTCACGTGACTTGCGAGTTTGACACCCCTGGCTTAGAGGTATCTATTGTAATAATTTTGTATTTAAATTCATATTTTCATTTTGTACAACAGAATATTTTAAAGCTATTAAGTTAAATTGTGTAACTTCACTCATATACGGTAGTTGAATTCATAGACTGAATATGAAATCCAACAGGATGACTATCAGAGTTGAAGCAAATGCTATTAAATAAGACAGCTGAAAACAGAGGAACTGCTAGCTACTACAAACATTAGTCTAATAGAAAGGTATGCAGTAGTGCACCCCAGGGTTCTGTCCTAGGCCCAGTGATGTTCAACATTTTCCTAAATGGTATAAACAAGAGGATGGAAGAGATGCCCATCAAATTTGCAGATGTCATAAAGTTGGGAGACAGGGGAGAGGAGACTATTAATATCACAGGAAACAGAATCTCATGGTTGAAAAGAATCTTAATAGGCTTGAATATTGTAGGCACAACAATAAGCAATATGCAATTTGATGGAAAGAAATGTAAGGTTCTATACTTTATTTACCTTTCTTTTAGTAAGAAATGGTTTAATGTTATATGTGAACCAGGTCAAGGAAAGAATATTGGAAATATAATTCACAGTTAAAAAGCTATTGAAAGGTATGTACATATCCCCAACCAAAGTGCAGTAGGAATACATATCTTAGCCATGCAACTATCAAAACAACCTGAGACTTCAAAGTGAAATATCTCTTACAAAAATGTCGGTCAAATTAAAAAGATACATTGACTATTTTTTTCACATAATAAATTCCAAGTCCATCAACTGAAGCATTCAAATCCACCTTGAGTAAAGGTATTGTATATCATATTTTTCATTCTTGGGTACAAGCTTAAATATCTTTGATTAATACCTAAAAAGATCTCTGTGGACATAGGAGAACACCATTGTTTTCTTTCAAAATGCCAAAATTTGAAATTAATTCAAGAGGTTTCAAATTAAAAAAATATATATTCAAGTTGCAAGTGTTCTTCAAATTTGGGGCTTCCTTCCATTTCCATGTCTGTCTGTCTGTCTGTCTGTCTGTTTGCATGGGATCAAAGTGTTAATAAGAGTTTTTTTAACAGCAATATGAGTAAGAAGCAAACAATAAAGAGACAAAAAAATCAGAACATTTAGGCCTCAAGAAGACATCTAAGAGGCAATTCAGTACTACCTAACTACAGATAATAATGTGTCAATAATCATATATGCATTGGAGGAAAAATAAAAAATGCAATACAGAGTTATTATATTAACTATATCTTAAGATGCACTACACCACTCATTACACTTTAAGAATTCCAATCAGTTTGAACAACTGTCTCCTCTCCCTACCACCCACAAGAGGAGCTGTGTAAGAACATTATTCAGATGAGCACAAAGGCACCTCAACAATCCAAAAAAAGGAAACAGACCATCTATACAACAACTTTCAACAAAACGGATACACACAAAACTTTATCAAATAGTGCAGGATCACTCAGCTCACTACAGCACTACAAAAACATGTTATGAAAAGTATAATATTATCATACATCAAAAGCATCTTAGAAAAAACCAACAGACTTTTAAAGCTACAGGCATTATCATAGCACACATAGCCAAATAAAACCCACCAAAACATCTTAAGTAATCCAAAGGATCCAGTGGTATATTCTTTTTACTGGAACTATTTCTTCTCTCCTATACAATAACATTTTTAATATGTGAATCACACATAAAAATATATATTCTTATGTAAAATCTTAAACTATACCCGCAATTTTTTTCCAAATAAAGAATGCACTTCATATACAGTAACCTGGAAGTATCTTGTGATTTGCAGAGCTGGGTCTGAATATTCAGTAGAAATGTTATTAGTTCAAACTTTGGTCTACTTGTTGGGAGATACTTTGTTTTGAGATCAACATTATATGAGTTCATGTGATGCTTTGAAAAAATGTAATTTAACATTTAACATTGGGCCTTATACGACTGACCATAAATAACATCGGGGGGGGGGGGAAGCATTCTTATATTTTACTATACAAACAACATAGTAAGAATGAATTCTATATAAGGGCATGATCTTAATTTACATCACATTTATAAACGCAATTTATAAAGTTTTCTAATAAATGCACATTGATAAACAGAACTGAATAAATCTAATCAATAAATCTTAAATAAACTAAGAAAAATATTGTGGTCCAAAGACCTTACATTAGAAGATCACACAACATCACTATTAGTTCAAACGCAAGAGAATTTCAGGATAAGATATTGATTGAAATTCGATATGCCCTGAACATGTCTATGGAAAGGTTTTAAGGGGATCCCAACGTTAATAAATGGATCTTAAAAATAAGTTCAGCATATTCAGATAATACAGAATCTACACCACAATTGAACTGTTAGCTATCCTTTTCCAAAATCTTAGGATTCTGGATTCATTGGCCTTCACCACATGCTACTCTGGAAAGTGGAGTGGCCTTGCAGCAGCAGCAACCTTACAACTAACCTTAGTCCAAGCAGTTGGCTACCTGCAGCAGTCAGTGCCTGAGGCTTCTTACAACACTGCTCAATGAAAAGCACTGCTTCAGAGGTGGTATAAAACTCTCAGTGCAGTTGAGAGAGTCTTGGCAAGTGAAAATGATGGACTAGGAAGTCGAGGCTGCCTAAAGGAGGGAAGGAGAAAGCAGCCAAACAAAATAAGGACATATCTGGCCTGAAGATCTCTACTTAGATGGAAAGGAGAAAGCAAGCAAGCATTATTAAGCTCATCTCTGTGCTTAGCAAGAAAGAAAAAGAAAAGCAAGATTTGGGCAGCTCTTATTGGGATGAATTTTTCGGATTATATCATCATAGATAGGATTCTGGAAAACAGTATTATTTATTAATAAATACTATGATGAAACCAAGTACTGGCATTCTGGTTAATTAAAAAACTCGGCAAGCTAAGTGGTCAAAATCGTATATTTCAGAGCTGTGCTGCAATAGTCTCTATGTTTAATGGTATATTCTTCATTTTCTACTCACTAAAGTCTTTTGTATCACTGCATGAAAAGACTTCAGTGTTGGGGCCCTCAGGCTAATAAACTAGTTCTCATGCAGCACTCGTGACAGTTAAGTTTGAAACTCCTGCATTATATTGTGTTAGATCTCTAAAGGGAGAATAATTGTTACTGAATTCCTGGGTTCTAGTATTAAGTCTTGTGCATGTAAGAACCCATTGGATTGCTTTGCCTCTAGCTTCTTAGTTTCTGATTCAGTGCTATTACTCATCTGTCATTAACAGGATCCAAATGCTGTTCCCTAATACTTCCAAGTACTAACTTTTATGGGCTTGAGAAGACTGCATGATCTTATTTACCAGTTTCCAGAAGAATATCTACAGCCATAATGCCAATAACCAGAGATAGTTTTTCACCGTATATTTTTTCCAACTTAGCAAAATTAAATAAATATTTCTTATAAATAATTACTAATTATGCAGTTCAAGAAGGACTTCCAAAATTATAAACTGAAACCACCAAGTGTTCACAACAGCAATATTCTGAACCTACAATTTTTTTTTTGTATTTCCCACATATAAGTACATTTAAAACTATGAGATTATCATTACGGGAAACCACAACAAAATATGACAAGTCTATCTGGTCCTTTACATGCAAGCAGAGAAGATTGAAAACATGTAGTTTTAGTTTCAAATAAAACACATTCTTATACATCCCAATACAGAAAAGTGTTTTTATTTTATTCTACATTGCAATTAGCGAATATGGGCTTTTAGATGCTTACTTCTTAAATTACTACAGATAGAGCACCCACCAATTTCTCTATGAATGCAAGGTGCAATTTACTAAAAATTAAAAGAGGAAGCTTTCAGTTTCCAGTCTTTTCATATACAAAAAAGAGAAGAATTGTATCAACCCAAGTAGTTGAGAGTTACATCTCAAATAGTCATTTTAGAGCAATCTTTTATAATAAATCAATAATGTCATCATTATTAGGAGAATTAAAGCCAGGAGACACTTCACTGAAAGCCACATAGTATGTTTATGGCAAATAATTAAGGCATGAAATTTCAAGGTCAAGTTTATCAGAGTCCTAGTTTTATATATGATAATTCTTCAAGCAGAATCATCAGTCATATGATATTTTTTATTTATTTGTTTGTTTGTTTGTTTGTTTGTTTCTTTAAGCCCATCTCACTAAAAGCAATTCTGGGTGGAGAACAACAATCACATCTAAGTATATTATGCATCTATTTTCTATTATTCCAATTAAAAATACATTCATCATATACATTCAGCAATATACAATAGAAAAAATATATGCAAAGCATCCAATATATGCAAATATCTTTTTAAAAAATCAAGAGAGATTGTTAAAAAAAATTCCTTGGGTGATACAGATTAGATAAAAAATTGTGTGGCTGTTCATTATTGATGTCAGGCTAGTGATCTTGGCCACATGTTGAAGCAAAATCCAGATAATGCTAACAATAATGTTGAACGTTTTATTTGGAAGGAATATAGTCTCTCAAGATAAAATTATTTGTACTTTTAAAGTTCAAACCAATTTTACATGTAGCACATAGTATTTATTGTAAATCTCCCAACCTGAAAATACAACTTTAAAGGACATGTGACCTGTTGCCAGCATACAAAACTGATTATTCCCAAAGCCTCCAAGAATAAAAAAAAGTATAATTAAGCTGAAAAGTTAGTATTTTTAATAGTTTAAACAATTGTTTCATGAAATGAACAGTCCCAAGTACCTACTAGCTGATCCACAAAATTTTCACAGATCTTTTAAATAAGAATGAAAAATCAAAAATGCCACTTAGAGGCAAGTTTGCTAGCTTCCTCCCACTATCACCAACCCTGGAATAACATCACTCATAGTTATAAACATCTGTACTTACAGAAGGAATGTACAATACAGTGAAAAAAAAAAAAAAGCTCAAGGCCCACATATCCTGTAGCTCCGCATTTCACAAACAAAAGGTTGGGGGAAGAAAGAGGGGGTGGGGTACAGGGAATAAAGGCTTAAAGATTAAAGTCACAGGCACAGACAGACGGCTCTGTTTTTTAATAACTGAAAACATGAGTTGTGCCTGAATGTGTTCATTGTTTTACCAGCGGGGGGAGAGTCTATGCATGCAGGACTTACTGGCGACAGGGCTGCCTTTCCATCAAAAGTAAGATTTACAAAAGAAAAAAAAAATGACGGCAACCCAATGCCTTAATTTCCCCTCTTGTAATGTTTAATGATGCAAGTCAGGTACCTCTTCTGACTCGCCAACCTCATTTCATTAAAATGGAGAAAATTCAGGTACTGACACCCTAACAACAAATGTATGACATTCAGATCCATTTATAAAGCAAAAAAAGCATGCCTATAAGCAAAATATGCATATAATTATTTTATGATGGCAAATAGGTTATTGACCATTTAATATCATTTTTATAATCTAAGGTTTCAGTACAAATATCAGGTTATGCTCTTATGGATAGTCTTTAAGAAATTAATCATTTTATGTTTAGTCAACTTACTGAAATTCATATTATTTTCCTTCAGGTTTACTTTCATATCTCTTAAGTTTGGTTCATCCAAGGGAAAAACAAAACAATTTACAAATGCAGAATTTTACCAGGAAAGTGATGGAGATGCTCATATATAGTATAGACTACAAAAGCTTCTATCATTAAAGAAAACCCTGGACATTGAATATAAAGACAAAAGGAATGAAACCACTTTCTTATGAAGTAAAATAGAAAAGAATTCCACAATCTAGATTTATAAAAATCTACTTCACAATGATAAGGCATTAATATAAACATATTTTAACTAATCAGGAATTTGAAGAAATATTTTCAGTTTCATATTACTTTAAATAATGAAGAGGATCATACCACAAGGAAATTAAAAGAGATAGAAATGTGCCATTCACAGATTCACCAATAATTTAATAACTACTGAAAATATCAGATAAAAATTAACTACAATAATATTATTTTTGTATCCTTATAATTTGGGTGGGTGTAATGAAGAAAAAAGTGAACCCTGCAATTAAGACATTAAAACCAGATGCAGCAATAAACATACATATAGTACAATAAAACAATCATACTCAATTAAAGTAAAATAATGTTTAAAAAAAACCCTTTAATCACCATTATGTAAATGGATCCTTCAGAGTCTAAAATCCATAGAATCTTTTCAGGAAGGGGAAGAAAACATAGTTTATTATTAAATGTGCACATCTATATATTGCTAAAACAATGTATAACCATCACAAGCAACTTGAGTTGCCTTACCTATTAGATGACAATGATTACCTTCTTCTCCCCCTATCATTTCATAATACATTTAAAGTTTCAGAGTTAGGAAAATCATTACAGAATTAACACCAATATCATTGTGTAAAAAGTTATTCCCTAAAACAAAAGCCTGTTTGGCTGCACTTCAGCTTCAGGGCAAACCAGTAAAAGACTAGTTAGGAGGAAGCTTAAGTCTGTAGTCTGTTGTTCCATAGTACTAGTACAATATAATCAGGGTGGTAAATTACCTTGTACAACCAAATTGTACATTAAAGTATTGAAACAGTCCATTAAACGTAACATTATGAACAAGACTGAAGGTCCGAGTGGAAGACATTAGACATGCATTCCAAATCAAGATTACGAAACTCAGTCTACCACGCAGGCAGGCAATTGTCAGCAGGCATTGCAAATGGTCAACAGTTTCCACCAACAAGGGAGCATAATTAGCCCACAGGCTATACTGGCAACTTACCAAGATACAAAACGACATTGCTAATTTGTAGAATGAACCACCCACGGTTGAACTGGAGAAGGCTAGTCTGATAAAAAGATCCAGAAAAATTGTCCTGATATAGTAAAAGCTGATAAGATCTTAGAATACAAGAAAACTATTTTCTAGTTATTTCTACCTTTCAAATTATTTCTACCTATCAAAGGCACATTGGACAAACAGCACTGAAAAAATACTATTTAAATGTTCTGGAGTCTAACATAGGAGCATATACTATCCTCTGCTCTCCCTTTTTAAATACAGATGTTAATATTTCTATGTTTAGGATTATTTTGATGGATCAGTATAACTCAGGGGCAAGATACTTTCTTCACACTTTTTTTAATCTTTTAATCAATCTTCAAGGACCAAAAGGCCACTTGGAGGTTTATCTACTCACGGTCACCTGAGTAGTGCAAATGGGTGTGGAGCCTTCTTTCAGCAGTTCCAAGAAGGCTCCACACCCATTTGCACTACTCAGGTGACCCTGAGGACACAGATAAGCCTCCAAGTGGCCTCAACAACTCTCTAAAAGTGCAAATGACCAGTTGTCTGCAAGGAATATAAATCCTTCCATTCCCCACCATCCAGAGCTGAAGACGCTTCTTGGATGAGAAGCTAAACATCTTCAAAGAAAAACAAGAAAGTCCAGTTGTCTTTTAAAAAAGCACCTTTGGGATATAATGACATAATGATGCTTTTATAGGAAGCAAGACTGTTAGAAAAACCTTTTATATAATATATAAAAATTTCCAGTGTTGGAGCATTCACCGCTTCTGGAGGCAGGTTGTTCCACTGGTTAATTGTTCTAACTGTCAGGAAGTTTCTCCTTAGTTCTAGGTTGCTTCTCTCCTTGATTAGTTTCCATCCGTTGCTTCTTGTCCTGCCTTCAGGCGCTTTGGAGAATAGCTTGACTCCCTCTTCTTTGTGGCAACCCTTGAGATATTGGAATACTGCTATCATGTCCCCCCCTCGTCCTTCTCTTTGTTAAACTAGACATACCCAATTCCAGCAACCGTTCCTTATATGTTTTAGCCTCCAGTCCCCTAATCATCTTTGTTGCTCTTCTCTGTACTCTTTCTAGAGTCTCAACATCTTTTTTACATCGTGGTGACCAAAACAGAATGCAGTATTCCAAGTGTGGCCTTACCAAGGCATTGTAAAGTGATATTAATACTTCACGTGATCTTGATTCTATCCCTCTGTTAATGCAGCCCAGCACTGTGTTGGTTTTTTTGGCAGCTGCAGCACACTGCTGGCTCATATTTAAGTGATTGTCCACTAGGACTCCAAGATCCCTCTCACAGTTACTACTATTGAGCAAGGTACCCCCTATACTATACCTATACATTTGGTTTTTCTTGCCTAAATGTAGAACCTTACTTTTTTCACCATTGAATTTCATTTTGTTAGATAGCGCACAGTGTCAAGTCTGTCCAGGTCCTCCTGTATCTTAAGCCTGTCTTCTGGAGTGTTGGCTATTCCTGCCAGCTTGGTGTCATCCGCAAATTTGATGAGTTCCCCATCTATCCCCTTGTCCAAATCGTTGATGAAGATGTTGAAGAGCACTGGGCCCAGAACAGAGCCCTGGGGCACCCCACTACACACTTCCCTCCATGTAGATGCAGTTCCATTGAGGACCACACGCTGAGTACGGCCGGTCAGCCAGCTACGAATCCATCTGATGGTGATGCTGTCTAACCGACATTTTTCTCTCTTATCGAGTAGTAGGTTGTGATCTACTTTATCAAATGCCTTACTGAAGTCCAAGTAAATTATATCCACAGCATTCCTCTGATCCACTAATTTTGTCACTTGGTCAAAGAATGCAATAAGGTTTGTCTGGCATGATCTGTTTTTGACAAACCCATGTTGGCTTTTAGTAGTGATTTTGTTTGCCTCTAGGTGTTTGCTGATTCGTTGTTTGATTATCTTTTCCAGAATCTTCCCAGGTATTGAGGTTAGGCTGATAGGTCTGTAATTTCCTGGATCCATTTTTTTTCCTTTTTTGAAGATGGGAACTACATCAGCTCTTTTCTAGTCCTCTGGTAGTTCCCCAGTGCTCCAGGATCTTTGAAAAATATAGTTCAGTGGTTCTGATATCACATCTGCCAGTTCCTTGAGAACCTTGGAGTGTAATCCATCTGGTCCTGGTGATTTGAACTCGTCTAGGCTGGACAGGTGCTCACTTACCATTTTCTTGCCTATCTTAACTTGTGTTTCTATTCTGTTTTTTATGGCACTATTTTTGATAGGTTGGTCTGTTTTTTCCTTTTGTGTAAAGACAGATGCAAAAAACGAGTTAAATAGTTCTTTCTCCCTATTGCTTGTCACCTTCTTGCCACTTTCACCCACTAATGAACCAATCATTTCCTTCACTTTTGTCTTGTTTTTTACATGTTGAAAGCAGCTTTTTTTTGTTATTTTTGGTCGCAAGCCTTAGTTCATTTTGAGCCTTAGCTTTCCTCACTTCATCTTTGCAGGCTCGGGCTATTTGCTGATATTCTGACTTTGTTATGTGCCCCTCTTTCCACTTTCTATACTTGTCCTTTTTATCTTTCAATTTATCAGAGTTCTTTATGCAGCCATGCTAGGTTTCTTTTGAGAGCTGTTATTTTTCCTCTTGTTGGTATTGTGCTAGATGGGCTTTTATTATCTCGCTTTTCAGAATTTCCCAAGCTTCTTGAGTTGTTTTCCCCTTGAGGATTCTCATCCATGGAGTCCTTCCCAAGCCCTCTCTAAGTTTATTGAAATTAGCTCTCTTGAAGTCCAAGACTCTAGTTTGACTGTGTTCTATTGCTTGTGCTTCCATAATGTTGAATTCCAATATTACATGATCACTACCTCCCAAGGTTCCTGTGGCTTCAACACCTTCTATCATTTCATCTCTGTTAGTGAGAATTAGATCCAAAATGGCTAATCCCCTAGTTCCCTTCTCTATTTTTTGGGAGACAAAGTTGTCTGCTAGGTTTGTCAGGAATCTGTTTGATCTTCCACTTGGTGCAGAGTTTGTCTCCCAGTTGATGTCAGGGTAGTTAAAAGTCCCCCATTACTATTGTGATGTGCTTCCTACATACCTTAGTTAGCTGACTAGCAAAAAGTTCACCTATTTCCTCTGTTTGGTTGGGTGGCCTATAGTATACACCTATGGCAATGTCATTTTTTCTCCCTTTTATATTGACCCAAATGCATTCAAGACAGTTTTCATCACTGTTGTGCTCTATTTCTGTAGAGATGTAGTTATTTCTTATAGAGAGAGCAACTTCACCTCCTCTTTTATTTGGTCTGTTTCTTTTAAATAATTTAAATCCCTCTAGCTGTGTGTTCCATTTGTGGGTTTCATCCCACCATGTTTCCGTAATGGCAACAATATCATATCTGCCCTCATTAACCTGAATTTCTAGTTCACCCTGTTTGCTGTTCATACTCTGTGCATTGGTGTATAGACATTTGAGTCCTTTATGACTGACCCTGTGTTTACTTTCTACATAACCTGTGTGGTGCCTGAGTTCCCCTATTGTCTTACCACCTATTTGGTTAGTGCACTTTGTGTGGCACTCGCTACTGAAAGCTTGATTTTGCTCGACAGCAAGGTTGATATTCTTGTCCACACACACATCTATGTTACATGTACTGATAGCCCTATAGTTTTTAGATTGCCGGGGACAGGGATGTTCTGTATCAATTAACTCACTGTCCCTGCTGTTTAGTTTAAATATTCCTCCAGAAAATCTGTGAATTTATAGCCGAGTAACTCACTCCCTTTCTTTGATGGATGCAAACCATCTCTTTTGTACATTTTTTCATTGGACCAGCTACTGACATCGTGACTAATATATCCAAAGCCTTCCCCTTTACACCACTCCTTTAGCCACATATTGAATTGTGCTATATGCTGGCCTTTTCCATTTTGCTCCTTATACACTGGTAAAACCTCTGAAAAAGTAAGCCTACAGCCTATTCTGCTAAGTTCCTGCCCCAAGCTCTGGAAATCATTCTGCACAGAGAGTACATCTTTTTGGGACAGATCGTTAGTGCCAAGATGTACAATAGCCTCCACATCACAGTCCTTGCTGGCATTCTTGATTATTTTAGAAATACGCTTCTTGTTCCTACTGGCAGTAGCACCTGGGAGACACCTGACCTCTTTTGAAACCTCTGTGTCCTTTCCTAAATTTACGCCCCTTATAATTGAATCACCAACCAGGTGGCTTCTCTTTTTGGACGCCTTTCTGTTCTTGCATGACTGATGTGTAATACCTGATTCGCACTTCTCCCTGTCGAAAACAAGTTCATCTCGGTCCACGATCCCCTGCTTATTTGAGTTATCATCACAAATACCTTTACCTGTCTCCTTAATGTCCCTATTAAGGTCAGCAAGGGCACTTTATCTGTTGTGCAGGGACACAGCGAAAGCTTTCTGTTTGTAGTTCACAGCTCTCACCCTGCCAGATCCCGCGGTTGTCCACACTGCCCTTCTCCTGCAGGATCTTTGTGGTAGAGGGGGCTGATAGCGCAGAGGCTCAATAGAGTAGAAGGGCTATACTGGACACCTAATTTCTGCCTGAAGAGCACAGATTACAGACCCTAGATAGATAATCTGTCCTTGTAGACTAGTGATTTGTTTACAGATAGTTTCCAAGTTTGAAGAGGGTACTGCGAAAGACAGCTGCAAAACAAGTGTTGCACTGAACTAAGCCAGACATTCTTAGATACAAGGAATCTCAGATGCACTTGCCCTGGAAAACCCCCTCATAAAGCCTTCTTTGCTTTCTCAATTCATTTACAAGTAGTCTTCGACTTATAACCAAAGTTGGGACCAGAACATTCTTCACTAAGCAATATGGTTGTTAAGTGAATCACGCACAATTTTATCTTTTTAACTGTGGTTGTTAAGCAAATCACATGGTCATTAATGGTGATTATGTGACCCCAGGATGCTGCAACCATTGTAAATACATGCCAGTTGTCACGCATCCAAATTTTGATCCCATGGAGATACTATGGGGTTATAAGCATTGAGGACCAGCCATAAATGACTTTTTCAATGTCTTTGTAACACTGACAGCCATTAGACAAATAGTTGTAAGTGGAGGACCACCTTCAGTAAGCCTGCTTGATAAATCCTTGTTGCCCTATATTCTTCCTATAGTCTTTGTTTCTTCGGCAGGAAATAGTCATTTTTTAATCCTCGATAATGGACAATGAGCCCCCTTTACAATCAGCAATTATTATTTTTTTCATGCCTAAGTAAACAATCCTTCAGAACACACCACTTCTCATTCCCCCTTTTCTTTTGTCTCTGCCTCTTATTTAGCTACACTGCTATCCATGCAGATATAAATGTCAACATCTGAATTATTTCAAATCATTTACCAGTTTTTGTTCTTGCTTTTATAATGTAAGTATAAACTTAATCTATTGCAAATATTTTATTATGAAAGAATAATGGTGGTTCCCCACTTTGGGGATATACCTGGGACCAAAGCACACAGGAACTGCCTTTCTAGAACAGAGCCAGGTTTTTGGAATGGCCACCCCTGGAAATTAGACCAGCCCTTGACTTTAGAAGCAAAAGAAGTTGAGTTCATTTTAGAAGTAAATTTTGGTCCTATGACTAACTTTTAGTTAGCTTTACTAGATTGTTTTTGGTTTATGTGTTTTACCTTGCTGGATTTTATTAGATTCTGGATGTCTTAATGATTATATTAAAATGAAATTGCAAGAGTCCTGAGTGAGTACAATACAACCCAAATTTGATTGATTGAATGATTGGATGGATGGATAGATGGATGGATGGATGGATGATAAAAGACACACTGATCCAGCTTTGCTAAAAGTTATACTCTATGAAAATACAGCCTTAAAAATCTGTGGCCATATCATACATAGTAAAATGATATCAAATACACGATAAATATAATTTCAGCAGAATGCTGATTCATTGTTTAAAAAATATAATATTGTCACAATTTTATTCAACATCAGTTTCTAATCGTGCTATAAATATTCCAGTTATAAAACAGCTCAGCTAACCATCATAACTAATCTCATATAGTTTTCTCTATCATAAGTCTTCCATCTCTTTGTCAATTTAGTAGCATGAATTAAAGACAAGATAAATAAAGCTTTCCAAAATTCAGCCATTTACACTGTGCAATTACTTTTTGATTCTAGTATATTGGAATTACCTATCTTCGATATTCCTAGACTAGATTAGAAAAAGGAAATAGAAGACATAGTATTTTTTTAAAAAAATATAATTGTTAGCTTTTATCTCATACTGACGTGGAATTTTCATCTTCATTCAAAATCTTTTTTCAGAAAGTAGGTTTATTGAGATCTAACACGTTTTACCTAGCACTAACCAGTTAAAGCCATATAATTAATGAATTAAAGGATCTTATCTCACAATAGTCCTAATTCTCTTGCTTGCATTAATTTTATGGTACCACATAGTTTTCCTCATCCGCAACGGATGGAAACTAATCAAGGAGAGAAGCAACCTAGAACTAAGGAGAAACTTCCTGACAGTTAGAACAATTAACCAGTGGAACAATCTGCCTCCAGAAGCGGTGAATGCTCCAACACTGAAAGTTTTTAAGAAGAGACTGGACAGCCATTTGTCCGAAATGGTATAGGGTTTCCTGCCTGAGCAGGGGGTTGGACTAGATGACCTCCAAGGTCCCTTCCAACTTTATTATTATTATTACAATTTGCATGCCTCTTTCAGAAAGCCCAATCTTTCTTCTTCCCACTTAAATCTAAAACTCATCAAAGACAATGTTACAGACTGACAAACGTAGACCTTGATGATAGGGCAGAGAGACGAGAGTAATGATCTACTTGTCAAGATGGAATTGACATAGCACTTAATAAAGTTAACCAAAAAAACAGACAAATGTTCACAAAATAAAGTAACTTATTTAATTTCTGAGCTCTGCACAAAGTTTTGCAAGCTTTGTTAATATTAGATGAACATAACAAAACTGGAAGAGCTGCCATACATCAAAAAATGAACTACCAAGAAGCAAGGTAAATGAGGTCACTGGTACGAAGAGCTCTTTTGTATATCATCATCAGGAATTTAGGGACAGAACTCAAAGCTATGACATTAGGACATAAGCCCCACTATGAAAGACTTTAAAGATCACATATAGATTTCACAATGGTATATACGCGTATAAAATTCACAAATGAATGGAGGTATGAATTCATAATTCCAATCCAGACATAACTTAAAATCAAATTTTGTACTAAAAATATGTCAAAGTCTGCCACATGTATAACATATTGAAGCAATCCTAATGTGAGCTTACTTGACCCATGTAAGAGTGTAGCTGGCACACTAGCCTAAGCAGATAGAAGGTACAATGAACCACCAAGCCACTCACACCGATGAGTGGGAGATGCAACAAAGAATTAAACTAAACAATGAATTGGCTGGTATCACTGAGGGTTTCATAAGATAAAATGCAGTTTATTTTATTTAAATTTAGTTGCATTTTCCCATTTCTTTTCAACAATATCATCTTATAAAGTAATCAAGACAGTTTTAGTGGCAAAATTAGACCCAACCCAAAGTGAAGTTGAATTGTCCTAATTAGGTTTGTGTATTATGGAACTGGCCATTAACACTGTTATCCAAGAAATGGGTATTACACATAAAGAGTGTAAAGCATATTTGTGGAGGGTGAAATTTGTCTAGCATTTTCTCCACATCTTCAAGCTCTAAAATTTTAAACTAATCTAATAAAGTAAGACAAAACAGTATGGTGGTCACCTCCATTTAATTTAATACATTAAATGAAAAGTACTAACAAAGAAAGCTAAAGAGTGGTGGGGCTGACTTTATGTTTTGAAACTGTGCTATTAAAATTCCCCTAACCTTCCAGAGGTCCAGATTCAAATCACTACCCAGAGCTTTTGGGAAAGGTTTGCTGGAAATACTTGAAGGATAAATTAGTGGTTGTAAACAGGAAATTCCTTTAGCCATCACTACCATTATGGAACAGGTCTACAAATACACATCTAAATATCTCCCAATCTTCTTCATAGCCCTCAACTCATGTATAATCAAAAAAGCCAAACCTCAGCAGAGGTTACTTGGAAGCAATAATATCCCTATCCAAATGGGCTCCCCTTCTACATTCATACACAAACAAGATGGCCTTTAATTTGGATTTCTATCCTGATCAGGAAGTTGACTCAATGGGCAAAATGGCACTTCTGCAGATGTTTTATAAAAAAGCAACTTAATTACCCAAGTTACTTTTATATATCCAAAGCAACCAAAGTGAGATACTAATGGAACTGGTTAAAGATCTTACTGCAAGAAGCTCTTTGAAATCTCAGAGGCTGTAAAAGGGACAGGTAAGTGAGGGGAAATACTAATTTAGAATGTTTCTGGTTTTTCCAATTCACTTGAACATTAATTGCTTTCAGCTAAAAACCTGCTGAAATTGCTGTCAGACACATTCAATAACCCCACAGCAGCCCCTAACTGCAAAATACATTGATAAGATACAATTATACTTAATTAAAAGACTACTGATCATGTTTTAATGAAATGCTGAAATTACTAAATGAGCCTGGGCACATAGCAACAAGAGCAACTTAGGCTCAAATTTTGGGTACATAAAAGTGCAGAGAGCAAAAGAAAAACAGAAACTTATTTACATAATAGAGCCAAAATATGCCCATGAATTAATTTATTTGGGGGAAATATCTGTTAACTGTTTTCCGCTCAAAAGCAAATAGACATTTGTATCAAAGTGGAGTGTATCACCAAGATTTTATAGCTGACTACTACAAATCATTCTATCAAATTTTTACATTATTTATTAACAGATATTGGTTACATTTTATAACATTACTATGTTCTATGTTGACCCCTAAATTAGAAATAGAAATAACCTACCTTCACCACCACTAGTATTAAACTGGGAAAAGTATCTTAAAGGCGAAGAGGAGTTTCATAGGAAATAAAAACTGCTTTGGTGATTCAGATAAAATTCTAATATTCTATGTTTAACACTGATCAAGTACCTCATTTGTATTATCAATATCACCTAAAATTGATTTTACTGATCAAAATTGAGAGTGATTGCTCCAAATCACCCAGTTACCTCCATGATATTTCTGGTTTAAATGCAGTATTTTAACTATACTATACTGACTCCTTTAAGTTCACATTAAGACTACAGTAAAATGAGGAAGCTAACTCTTTAACAAAATGGTGTAGTGGTTAAGACACCAGGCTAAAATCCAGATCATGAGTTCTAATCACACTTTAGATGTGAAACCACCTGGGTGACTTAGGGCCAGTAGCTCTCTCTCAACTCTAGGAAAAGGAAAGAGCAAATGTCTTCTGAACATCTTGCCAAGGTAACTGCAGAGACTAGTCCTGGTAGTCAACAGGAATCAACAGTGATTCAAAAAAACAACAAAACTGTTTAGTAAAACCAGCCTGTTCCAAAGATTGTTGTAAAGGCTAAATTAGGGGTAAACGCATGGATAGTAATTTCAGCTTTTTCATAAAATGTGGGATATAAATTATATAAAAAATAACTAGTATAAATAGCTCTATGAGTACAAGGTTAGTGTTTTGTTTCCTGAAAATTAATCTCTATTACACTCTTGTATACTTATGTGTGTGTAGCATCTTTCTGTTGTAATAGTCTTTTATCATCATCATGAAAACTGAAAGCTACAAGATAGTATATACATCTTGATTAATACAACTCAGTAATTATCAATATTTGCAGTAAGCATTTATAGATGCCATGGAGGAAGATTTTTGGAAATGTCAAGAGGTGCTAAATAAAGCATCACAGTAGTTGTATTAATGGGCTAGTAGTCCTCATTTAGCAACTACCTCATTTAGCAACTGTTTACAGTTATGATGGTACTGAAAACTTCATGACTACTCTTATCATTTTCAATCTTTGCAGATCTATAAAGCAAAGGAAAGCTTTAGTAGGATTCATAAGCACAGCTGTTTAACAACCGAATTGCCAGTCTCAATTACGGCCACTAATTGGTAGAGAAATGGAGGAATCTGGAATCACAAATTCACTGGAAATGCTAAGTGTGTTAATGGTAAATATTAAGAAGAGAAAGATAATGTCTGCCTACATGTTTAATAAACTTACATTTGATGGTGAAGATGGAAATCCAACATATAATTATGTTTTCCTAAACTCAAGAGTAAAAATGGACAGTATGCTGGAGAAGAAGAAATTAATGCTTGGGAGGAAGGAAATGAAAAATTTACAAAGTTCATGAATTTTAATGAAGTTAAGGATCAGTTAAACCAAAGTTTTTCCTCTGGGAATATATACAGTAGCTGTAAATTAAGCTGCTAACATTGAGAAAAAGCAAGAAAAAGAATGTATCTTTGGCTTATGGATTTGGTGACAGATATTAAGAATACCATGGATCATAAGATTCCTTTTTGGACCAAATAAACAGTGACATGAGCCAATAATTAGCAGAGAGAAATTCACATATTATGACCATGAGTGAATAATAGAGTAGATTATGCTTCGTAAAGTTGAAAAAAGTAGAAGAGGAAGGTAATGAATGAAAGTAGTTAGCTGAGATTAGAGATATTATTGGAACTTTCTGGGAAGCATCACAAATAGTTACTTAATCAAGGTCAGGTCAAGATAGCAACCATTTGTACATACCATACCACCTTCAGAAGGTAAGCCCATAGCTAGCTTAATAAATACTGCCTAAGACTGGATTACATTTCACAGGTTTGATTAGGAATTGCAACTTTCATATTGATGATATAAGTAGTCAATCAACTTTTATCAAAATGTCATTAAATATTATAATTCCTTGTTACATGCCTTAGCTATTATGATAGCTTTATAACTTTCAAAATTATAATGGACTGGCTTTTATGATACCAACTTTCATTGTTAAACTTACAGTACATCGTTGATGCCTATACCGTGTTTCCCCGAAAATAAGCTCTATGCTAAAAACAAGCCCTAGCTTGATTTTGATGTGTGTGCCCAATATAAGCCCTACGCCAAAAATAAGCCCTACTTAAGACCCCGCCTACTCCATTGCACCTGGTTGTACAAGGTGGGGCAAGGCGCACAGGTAAAAATCACGCTAGGGTGGGGATGGGGGGGTTGGAGCTGCCCCATGTGCCCTGCACCCACTTACCTTAGGACAGTTGTAGCCAGGCCTCCCATGCCCCAACACCTGCCTCAGCTCACCGGCCCACTTCTTCTGCGGCCGCTCGCCACTGCTCGCACGCGTCACCCCCAGTCTCTGTTTGCCGTCAGAGGTCTTCTGGAAAGGCCTCTGCAGCTGAGAAACGAGCTCCAGATTGATGCGTGCGGCACCCCCCCAGCCTCTGTTTCGCCATGAGAGGCATCAATCCGGAGCTCGTTTGTCGGCTGCAGAGGCCTTTCCAGAAGGTCTCTGACAGCGAAACGGAGGCCGGGGGCGAAGCGTGTGAGCGGCGGTGAGCAGCCGCAGAAGAAGTAGGCCGGTGAGGCGAGGCAGGTGTTGGGGTGTGGGAGGCCTGGGTATGGCGGTCCTAAGGTAAGTGGGTAAGACATCCCCCCAAAATAAGACCTGGTGCCACTTTTGGAGGTAAAAAAAATAAGACCGGGTCTTATTTTCAGGGAAACATGGTTTTACTTGAATTAATACATTATCATATGTACATCATGTGCTTGTTGATGTCCCGTGTTGGAACTGAAATGGAGATGGGGCATCTATCCTTGCATTCCTTGATATTTCAATAGCTTTTGATACTGTCAACTGCAGTATTCTTCTGAGTCAGTTCCAGGGATTGGAGATAGGAGGCACTGTTATATGGTGGTTCTCTTCCTTTCTCCAGGGCCAGTTTCAGTTGATGTTGGCTGGGGAGGGGGAAGAGATTGTTCCCTGAGCCCCCCCTTTTGGGGATACAAAGGGTTGACTCACACACACACACACACACCCTTTATTCAACATGTACATGAAACAGTTGGGTGAGGTCATCCTGGTTTAGGATTTGGTATGATCAGCATGTGATGACAATTAAATCTTTTGACTCTAGCCCAGCACAAGTGAAGCTGTCAAGGTCCTATCCCAATCCCTGGAAGCTGTACTAGTTTGGATGGGGAGAAATCACCTCCAACTCAGTCCTATATCAAGTGGATATGTCTATTGGAGTCACTTGGATCTGGAGATATTCCATTCTTAATCTTAGATGGGTTGCATTTCTTCATTCAAAAGTGGTGTGCAATCTGGAAGTATTCAATGAGCAGGTGTTAGCTGTGGCCAGGAAGGTCTTTGCACAACTTTATCTACCATGTTTCCCCAAAAATAAGACCGGGTCTTATATTAATTTTTGCTCCAAAAGACCCATAGGTCTTATTTTCTGGTTAGAGCTTATATTTGGGAAAATATAGTACTAAAGGCGTCCGTCTGGTTGACGAGTTTAACTGGGGCTTATTTTGGGGGTAGGACTTATATTACGAGCGTCCTGAAAAATCATGCTAGGGCTTATTTTCCGGTTGGGTCTTATTTTCAGGGAAACATGGTAGTATACCTATTGTACCCTTTCCTAGATCATAAGGCTATTCAGTGTGTCACTCGTGCCCTAGTGTCACAACTCAAATATTACAATGCATTTTCTTTGGTGTTGCCCTTGAAGACCACTCGGAAGTTTTAACTGGTTCGAAAAGCAGCACGGAAAGCAGTGATGAATATTATGCTCATGTGGCACTATACCTCTGCTCCACAAGCTGTACCAGTTAGCACAATTTATTTACTTTATTTATTATGAAAGTGTTGCAGTTACCACTATGTTTCAAGTTGTGGACCAAAGTGCTGGTTAGGATTTATAAATCTCTGGTTATTTGACAGACTGCCTACCTTTTGTGGGATTAGCCTGACAGGTACAATCCAGTAAGTGTTCAGATGCTCTGGATCCTTAAGTAAAGCATTGTGATCTATCAGGACCTCTGAAGCCTGGTTTCTTTGTTGCAGCATCCACTATCTGGAATGAGATTTCCCCTGATGTCTGTGTGGCTCCCATCTCCTGGCATTCTGGAAAACCTTAAAGACTAGCTGTTCCACCAGGCTTTGGGTTAGGATGTTTGGGCACTTGCTGAATTATGTGTTTGTGTAGTTAGCCAAAACCACCATTGGTTCTTGGGTATTCTTTTATTTTTATAATTATTGTATTCTGTTTTTATTACACATTTCTTTACAGTTTTGATTTATTAGAACAAGTAGCATACTGATAAAAAATTGTTATTATCCCTGCTTATCCCCTGCCCAAAAAGGGCACTTAAACTCCAGAAGATCCTTCCATTGTAAGTTTATAAACCAGAAATGCATCTTTGTTCTTCGCCAAAGGAAACTTGGAAGTCTTAGCTTATTTCTTTTTTAAAAAAATTGTGTCTTTATTATTTTTATAAATAATTTAAGGCAATGAACATATCTAATACGTCTTCCTTCTATTTTCCACACAACAACCTTGGAGATAGATTGGGCTAAGAGTGACTGCTCCAAAATTACCCAACCAGGAGACTATGAGTTCTACTCCCACTTTTCATGTCTAAAGTTGGAGTAGAACTCATAGTCTCCTTTTTTTCTAGCCTGGAGCCTTAACCACTAGACCAAGCTAGCACTCTTTTGCTCCTGTTTCCTCCTGTTTCGAAGGGAATATGCCAATTACTAGTTCACACTTTATTGTAAACAAACCACAGAAAGAGCATTATGATACAAGGAAAAATAAGTGGAAGTATTCCAGCAATGTGCTCTATAACCTGTTTATCATCATCACTCAGTTCTTCCTAAAAGGATATTTTAACTCACTGTCTAGAAGTCAGGATAGAAAAATCTAAAACTGCTTAATACAGAACATCTTCACAGTCTTTGTAAAACTGCTATAAAATAAAGAATTTTTATGGATCATGCTTAATATTCTCAAAGATCAATCTAATAAGCACAATATGCATATCAAGATAAAAGTATCGTTTACAACTTTCTTGGAAAAAATTGAAAGTTTCTCCTATGAAAGCTAATAGTGTCTTTCATAGCCTTAACAGGGCAGAGCTAATTAATATGACAAAAATATTACAGCATGTGTGATTTAAGGATACTAGGATGCTAAGGCAATTAAATTCTTCACAGAATACTGCACACAAACTTTTTAATATCAATTATTGTGTAGGAAGCCACCTATATCTATCTGAAATTAGAGAAACTGAACAGAGAATGTATGTATGATTAATTGCTGTAGGCATTTTATCAGAATTAAATATTATGAGTTATAATCCAACACCAAGTTAAATGTAATAATTTCATAGATTTCAGTGACAAATATGCTTGCATTGCAACCCAAATTAATTTTCCCCATCCAAAATTGCTAAATATATATTTCCAAAGATATATATCTTCTCTACATAATAAAAAGTTTCTTTAGAAAATTGATACAAGAATCATTGTGCATGGAGCTACTGGCAAGAGGGAAATTACAGGGAATTAAGCAAAGCTTTGCTTGCACATGTCACCTCTAATCAGTTGTAAGCAATTTTTTTAAATGTTGCCATACCTCTTTTGATGCTGTTTCAGAAACTAGTCATAAATATTTCTTGTGTAATATATACAGTTAAGAAACTATTATGTAATACTGTGTAATTATTAATGGTGGTCAACAAAAATATACAATTGGGTATTATGATCACATTCTCTTCAAAACATCATGAACTTAAGTTTATATCCAGCCTTATTTATATTGTTATTTCATTCTAAAACTGTCAAACTTGAATATTAGAAGTACTTTTTTCCATATCTAATTGCCAGTACACTAAGATCTCCAAGTAAAAAATTTTCATTCATATATGACAGGTTACAATAGAAAATGCCAGCTTCGAATTAGCAACATGGTTGTGGCATGCTGTTCCACATTTTCCATTTTTCAAGACTTTTTTTACCTCTATACTTTGGCTTTCATTCTTTTCACTTCTACACTGGGGATGGACAATTCACTTTCCCAAGGGGCCACATGACAAACTGGAACTGTTGTGGAGGGCCATCGCCATTGGCCTACCCCTGCCGCTGATGCCACCCCATCCTCCGCTGATGCTGACACCCCACCTCCCACTGATGCCACCCCACCATCACCGATGCTGCCCCACCTCCTGCCACCGATGCCCTGGCCCTTGCCAGATGCCGTCCTAGTCCCCGTCGACATTACTAGACATCAAGACTATGTACCTCACATGAATGGACTAATGTTCCGCAGTGATTATCATCACATTAATTAGCATAGAAAACTGGTCTGTACCATGCAAAGTCCATTGCATTGAATCTAATAAATCAAAATGGCATTGTACTATGGTAGTTGTAAGCCATCATTCACTTATTTAAAGGCCACACTTTAAATCATTTCATATACTGGGATACTCCTAAACAAATCAGAACTCTCCAAAGTCAACCACAGATTTTGGTAATTGAACAGAAATGAATAAATTTTGTATTGCTCTTTGATGAAGAGACAACATATTTAAAAACAGGAAACATATTGTTACTAAAATTTCATCTCAGGTGTGAGATAAAAATCAAAGGCCATGGACCTGCCAATGATATGAATAGGGAGACAATGGAGACAAATTTGATTTGAGAAGAGAAAGATGGGCTACCATCAATAAAGATCAGCTATTTACTGTGCCTTTCCTTCAGGAAACCACAGTCAAATATGAAGTAATCTATAATCTCTGTTGGGGATGTACATTTATTTTCTTTCACTATAATGCAGGGTGGGTTTTTTGCTAAATTCTAAAGAGTTTCTTGTCTAATAAATTAAAATGCTGCCTACTGTTGAGCTAGTTAGGAAAGAATGGTATTTAATAGAAAAATATTAAAAAAGAAAAATGTGAGAAGGATAAAATATATTTATTTCTTACCTATATCCCAAAAAAATTCAATTGGATGATTTAGGGACAAGTTTAAAAATAAAAAAAGAAATAGCAAACTGTAGAAGCAGAGCTTAATTTATTCTACATTAATAAGCCCATCTACCCAAGTACTTGCACTAGTTATTGATGTGTCACAGATGATATGACAGAAGAAAAATTATTGTGGATTACTAAAAATATATTTCATGGTCATCTGTTGTCAGGTTTTTCTTTCCTCGGGCAATCACTTTAAGTAATGATCAAGAACATAGTTAAATTTTTGCTTTTACAAAAACAACAAAAGATATGAGTCCAAAATATAGTAAATAAGTTGGAATCATTATAATGAACATTTATCTTCCCAGTTCCCACAACTATGAAGTTAACTCAAACAGGTGCTGCAGGATATTTTACTATTTAATAAAATGTTAACATTTTATTAAATAGTAAAATATTCCATGGCATCCCTGTGAGTTTGCTGTGACAGCCTGGGGTGCCTCAGCACAGTTTGAGTACGCAGTTAAGTATCGCTTTGGCCTAGGAGCGCTGTGAAAAATTTACTGAAACACTAAGGGCATTGTGAATGAGGAAAGTTTAAAAATCTCTGATTTATCTATATAATAGATGTACCACTCAATTACTTTCAGTGCTGTTATCATTTAAGGAAGCCCTTAAAAATATGGCTTTTTCACCAGTCCCAGGGACAGGGCTATTTGTGACTTTGCAACTGATAGTGTATTTTTTATTCCTTGATTCTTTGAATTTTCTTACCCCAAACATTAATATATATTATTTTTATTTATTACAGTTTTCTATTTGTTACTGTTTCAATATTTTCTACATCACCTAGAGTTGTTCAGACAATTGTGGTGGCTTACAAATTGAGAAACAAAACAAATAAGGGAGAGTGACTGGCCCAGTCAACCAGTGAACTTTCATGGGCAAAGGTGGATTTAAAGCCAGGTTTTTCTGCTCCTGGTTCAGTACCTGTAACGCTACTTCATACAACATTGCACATACCAGCATGACGTAGGCTTAGGAAGAGCCTAAGCAGGTAAAACTAAAGCCACAATGAAAAAAGTCAGTGTCACTCAGAAGTGTTTTTCAACATATCATTTGTATATTTTATTTATTTGTTATTTATTTAAATATATTTGCCACCCATCTCACCATGGGGCTAGACTGGGCATGTACACTCACGCTCATCATTTTGTTTATTTATATATGAGATTTATGTATCACCTGAAACCAAAAAGACTCTAGGCAGCTTCCAGAATTTACATATAAATAAAATGCCACTTGATATAATGCTAATTAAATCAGTCATCCAATTAAGTTGGGATTTAATTAAAGTTAAAAGTAGTAAGTTGAATTTATTGTAGTTATCAAACGAGGCACCACTGGTATAATTAATCCCTGGAAGAGCCATGTTTTCAGCTGTCCTCAGAAGCCCACAAAGCTATGGGCTATTATTGCCTCAAGGGCAAGCTATTCCAAAGGCTTCAGCCTTACCAGGTAGACGAGATAGGAAACATGAACAGATAATTGTACTTTATTTTAAGGTTACATTAAAAGAATCTTGCAAGTACAAATCTCCCATGGTCCCCTTTATAACCTACAGCAAACTACTGAGGGTCCCTTCTGAGCCTCTTGTCCCACCCACTATCCAGCTCTGGGCTGTGCTTTATCTGACCATTCCCTAGGAAGCATCTCTTCACCCCATCTCCCAGGGTCTTTCCCATATACCAGTACCAAGGTATCTGAGGAGTCATCTCACCTCAATGGGACTAGCCCGCCCCACTCACTCCAGGAGAAGGGGCCTGCTATGGACACCATCTGCTAAGGAATTCCAACAGGCGAAATCAAAGTGAAGAGCCTTGTTTGCCTTGTTTACTATGTCCCCAGCCCTGTGAAACACTCTAGCACTGGAGGTGAGAACTGTTCCTATCCTTTTGGCCTTCCTGAAAGGTATTAAAACTTGGTTTTGCCAATTGTCTTGGGGCCCCGAGAGGGGTGCTCACTGCTGGAGGTAGTTGTTAGGGTAAGAAGATCTCATTCCTGTGCTGTCCATCTCTTTAGTTCTAGTTTTTTTTTTTTTACATAGTTCTTAAAGTTTTAATTGTTTTTCTATTTATCTTTTTACTGTTTGTAAGCCGGTCAGAGTCGCCTTATCAGTGAGATGGTTGGCATATGAATTTAATAAAACAAAGAAGTCTCTCCTTCAGTCTCATTACCCCCTCCCTCCAAGTTCCCAGGACACATTCACTCTTGAAATGCCATTTGCTCTTGGGTCAAACAGGAGAGTTACCAACTCATTCTGAGGAATTATTAGAGATGAATTTTCTGTAAAAGTTAGTAAAACCCAGAAAGTGCTGTACATCTTTCACATTACCATTTGTGTGTGTTTGTGCCATGATAGAATAGCCTCTACCTTTGCTGCATCCATCTGTATGCCTGCTATGGAGATTCTGTGGTGCAACTGAGGCAGGTCAAATACACATTTTCCTAGTTTGGCAAAGAGTTTGTGGTCCTGTAATTTTTGTAATGCACATCTGACATGGATGACATGGAAAGGCTGAACTTTGGAACAGACTAACATGTCATCTAAGTACGCCATCACATACTTGGCTAAAATTTCTGAAAATATGTCATTCATGAAAAAACAGCTCCATAGTTAACTAAGTTTGTGTATTCAAACTTGGTGTATCTTGTATAGAAAACTGTTAAATATTCATTTCCTTCTTTCATTCTGATTAGGCAATGCTCAACTCTAGATTTGAAACAATACATACTTTTCTGACTACTCTGAGATAAGTGGGAGTGGATAATGAATTCTAACTGTCACACTGTTCAGGTCTTTGTAATCATGAACAGTGCACAGTAAACCAGGAAACTACAGATCAATCAGCCTGACATCAATACTTGGGAAGATACTGGAAAAAATAATCAAAAAACAAATCTGTGAACATCTAGAAACAAATAAAATTATAACTAATATATCTCTGGCTTCCCAACTCAGACTAAACATGAACAATGTTATCTACATTACAAAATGCTTGACCAGGTGACCACAACTTACACTGACTGGTTCTTCTGGGACATCCATCCTGAAAAAAATCTAGGACACATTGAATGGCTGACATACCACAGATGCAACAAAGGTGAAGTAATTTCACATTGCCTTCCTTATTGCCAAAGACTAGGCTCCAAACTGGATTTTTACTTATGTCTAGTCACATTTGCTTCCTATTCAAGTGTCACTTCACATCACAGAACTACTCAATAAATCAAGGAACTGCATAGGATCAGTGAGTTAAAAGAGACTGCTTGAGGGTTAACCTACTGAGCTTATTCCAGAAGTTAACAAGACACCCAACGGAAACATATTTGAAGGTTACTTGCATTGCAGGTGATCATTAGGACTTTCTTCCCAAGATTTAATAAAAAAAAAAATCTTCCTCCTATTTGAAACAGAGCTGCCATTATGGCTTGTCATTAGCCAAGCTGGTGATACCCAATGATAAGTGAGGTTTAAATTGGAAGGTTCCATGTTCATAAAGTTACACTGGAAAAACAGAAAACAATCACTGGCATGATAAGGTTATCATACTGCATTTAATATGAGTCTTCCCCAGCTTAAACGTACTCAGCTTTCACACTTTCTTGGTAAGTTATGATTTGCAAGCCTCTCATCATTTTTGTTACTCTCCTCTATATACTTTCTATTTTGCTACAATCTTTTTACAAAATGCAATGCCCAGAGTTTGGTACAGCACACCACATGAGGTCTTACCAAAGCAAAGTGAAATAATATTATTATTACATGTCAATTGATGAATATTATTTCCCCCTATTTTAGCAATTAGCTTCCAGTGGACTTCTATTACATTTAAAATCTCAGCTAACTCCCTATTGTCAATTGTTCCACAAATGCTGAAGAAAGGTAAGCTACACTGATGTAACAAATTAGACCAGGCACGTCAAACTCGCGACGTCACGTGATGTCACGCAACGTATCGCGACTTTTTCTCCATTGCCGGCAAT
Organism: Azemiops feae; assembly: GCA_023970755.1. Taxonomy (NCBI): domain Eukaryota; kingdom Metazoa; phylum Chordata; class Lepidosauria; order Squamata; family Viperidae; genus Azemiops; species Azemiops feae. The sequence continues at coordinate 877,973 of JALGBA010000033.1, read as the reverse complement.
GGGGTGGGCACGGTTTTGGCGTGACGTATCTGGCCCGCGGGCCGGCAGTTTGACATGCCTGGATTAGACTAACACTTTCAGAAATATAAGCTATTGAATGTTTCTATTCATATCCATGAACAGTTGAATTTCACTCTGGGTTACAGTTTTTAGGGTTCCTCTTAAAGCACCGATTTATCCTAGAATGGTACAATCTAACATTTTTAGAGGAAAATATGAAATATTGGTATCACAATGGCCATCAAAATCAAACAGAAAATGTGCTTTAAAAAGTTAGCTTAGTTTTAGGCCATTAAAACTTCTACATATTTTTACACATAACAATACTGTTCTAATTTCTTTTCTTTGTGTCTAGCTTATTTGGAGGTTTCATAAGCATTATACATAAGGGTACAGAATAAGGTATTCGTTTAATTCATTTTCTATTTATTTCTCCTCGTAGTTGTAAGGTGATGCCCCCTAAACAGTGTAATAGTATATATATCAATACTGTACTTCAGAAAAGTACAGTATTTTTCTGTATTTTATTTTTTCTAAATGAATAGTTTTTGTTTTTATTTTTTCTAAATGAATAGTTTTTAACTTAGTGTAAAAGGCTAATTATATATATATATATATTAATCAAACTTTTTTAGAGTTTTTTTTTCCAGGAAAAAGAAAGATGTATATTTCAGACAAGCAAATGGAAGAAAATTAGTCAAAGTGTGGACACTTTTTAATTTAATCAAATAAGATAATTTTTAAAAATCATAGAAAAGAAAAATAGAAATTCATGACTGAATTCCAGGTTATCCAGATTCTACAATTTATTTTGTCCTAATTCAAACTCAATGATCTCTTACTACATGTGTTTATCATAAAGATCTTACTTTGCAAGCAAACACTGCCCTCTTGTGCACTAGGATTTCCAGCAGAGGATCTTGTCAATTTTTTAAAGATAAACATTAAATAGAGGAGGCAAATGGCTTTACAAATTAAAAAGCAATAAAATACTTCATAAAAGTTTCTGATCCAATAAGAGCGATTAACTGGGAAACACAATCTGGCTGCTTCAGTCTCAACAGCTCAACTGAGACAGAACTCAGTTAAGACAGAATGTGTAACCAGTTTTACTCAAAAGTCACTGCATGGGATTGCAACATAGAGCTAACCTGAAATGTTTATTCTGAAGATTAAATCCAACTGTGCTCTAAGTTTATTTTATTTCCTTGGAAGGTCAAAGTCCTTCATTACAAAAAGGACTGAACCGGAGGTTACAACGTTCATCATGCGGAGGAACAGAAAAGATGTTTTATCCTGCCCTTGCTACTTTTTCCCTGCCAGCTATTCAATTTTGTTTTCTAGCTTAATATCATAAAGACTCGAGTTAGAAACAAAGCAGCCGAGCAAAAGTGCACGTGCAGGAGAAGAGCAAAAGGTGGGTAATGTATTAAGAATATGACCATCACAAGTTCTCTGAATATCACACTCTCTGCATGCATAACAATGATCAAGTGGCAAACATCATCTCAGGTTCTACACATACATGGCTATATAAGAAAAACCACATGAGCTCATTTCAAATAAATTCCTCCAAATCACCGCAAAATATCACAGAGATAATAGATGATTTTTAAAAAATAATTTCCCCTAGAAAGTATCTTTTTCTAAACATATTTTGGTGTGAATGATTGCATTGGTATGTAAGAAATTCTTAGTAGTGTAAAAATCTAGTGTATCTTGAAGGCTAAAAAAAAAAAAAAAAAAGACAACCGAGTCTGTTTTCATTATGACGTTTACAGTAGGAAAAATTCTCGCTCTTCCACTACCAATCAGAAATTATGAAATTAAAATGCTTGACATGTAAGCCAGCAATAGGTTTTTAAAAACAACGACAGAGATAACACACAACAATCAGTGAAGAGGGCGGGGGGGGAAATCTTCTATGATAATCTTAAATTCAGTTTTCTCATCAATTTTAACTCTTTGTCCTTCCAAGATGCTCATTTCAGTAATATAAACAGCAAAGCTCACTTTTGTTATATTCAGCACCCACTTCCTCCCTCAACTCCTTGCAAGAGTTCAAAAGTCTTCTTGGCCCTTTCAGTAGAGCAGGTATAAATTAATACCCTTCCTTAAAAGAACATAGCAACAAAGCAGAAACAGACATTGAAAGGAACTACAGGGACAAATGGTGACAATGAAGCTACGGTCAAGAGTAAAAAGGTCAAAGGTTCAGACAAGTTTAAGGAATTACTAAACTACACATTTGTCTATGATCCTCCCCTGAGTTCAGACAATCTGTGTCAAGCCATATTCTGAATAGAATATTGTAAGAGTTCGCTTTTTTTTTTTTACTTCCATAAAACTAAATTGGAGAGACATAATAGAACGGACTTATAAAAGTTTGCTCAAAGTCAGCTAGATAAACAGCATCTTAAAAAACAGAGAACTTAAAACAAACAATTCAGCAGCTAGTGCTCTGTGTGTGGGGGGCATGAGGGGGGAGTCTAAGGTGAAGTAATCATGTTCTTCTATATTAGTGTGCTGACCCTTTGTAGGGCATGAAATTAACTATCAGCAAGTAAAAAATCTGCTACTTGTTAAACTACTTTGCTACACAGAGTGGTCTTAAAGTAAAATACAGGGATTGAATTTCTTCTGAAAGATTAACTTGTATAACCTCTCAGCAGGCTTTCCCTATCAATGAACTCTAGCAAAAACCACTCAGGGTTAATTGGAAATATAGACATTTTGCAGGCATTTATAGAATAATTCTGAAAACCGGACTGGCTAAAAAGCCTTACCTTGACAGCTGTCCTTGAATGACAACATGTTTTAGCACTGGCCATTCTGAAGTGCATCTCAAAAAGCAAAACAAAACAAAAACCCTGGGACAGAAATGCAATCAGAACAAAAGTGTTGGCTAAATTTAACATGTAAATCAAACTTGACTGTAAGCTTAATCTTAGCACCCAACCTCTTAGAAATGGGGATGGAATCTATCTGTAGCATTCTCTATTCAATCATATAAGTAAAAAAATATTTTGATTTAATGTATGATATGCTTTTTTTTCAAGGGCAAAGTCTCTAAGAAAAATGCAAGCATGGAGAATGAAATATGACTTCCATCTTCCATTTCTCTTCAATTTTATTCAAATATTCTGCATTCATTTAAAGCTAAAGTTTTATCCCTAAGGCAGTATCTTTCTGATATTTTGAAAAGTTATCTGCAAGGTCAAGTACTGCCCAGCATAATGGAATAATGGTATCTAGAGACAACATGATTTTAAAAACTGGAGCTTTTAATCACATGTGTAAATAAAGAAGCTACTATCTTAAGCAAGTTTGTGTCTTAAGTATGAAAATAATATTAGAAACATGTTAAAAAAATCAATTTAGTCCAAAAATCTTTAGTTCTATAGGTGTAACAGCAGTTTTGATATCATGATAAGAACTAAATGTGTAACTCCACTAACTTAAGAGTTAAAAACAGCAATATTTAAATAGACTTTCCAACAGTGAAGTAACAATGATCCATATTTCAAGAAATATAAATCAAAAAGTTTTCCTCAACATACAAGTATTCTCGAGGTTAAGAATGTCAACTTATGGACAATACATAGTTACAAACAGGCTACCTATTACTTAAAATGGTAGACAGCTGACCAGCAACATGTTCCAACTCATTCTCCTTCCTCAAGCTGATGAACAAGCCACTCAAAGTTTTCAGGAGTGTCATGAAGCAGCGTGTGTGTTTTTAATATACAGCCAATTTTCACCAGTTTTCAGCAGTTCCTGAAAGCATTGTGCAGCTTCAGAAGTTCATCACCCTAAGGAAAAATGCCATTTGTTGTTTTGAGTCAGATCATTCAGGACGGTGAAAGATGAATCATACGAATTTAATTCATTTGGGACCATGGGATTGAATTGAATTTTAACTGAACCAGTTTTAACACAAGCACTCGTAGACCTTCAGTTTTCCATAAAATACAGGCAGGCTCTTTTTATGAAATTATTCAAATAGAGGTCTCTACATGTTCTTTCTTTCTAGAGTTTTTGCAATTCCAGTTTGATATTCTTAGAACTATCTTCAACTCTACAGCTAGATTATAGTCAGAAAGTGTTGTTGATCTCCATTTTACAGTGAAGTATACTTTTTTCTACTGAAGAAATATCTGTCAAACAAAATGGAACTCAGCATAAACATAGACTAAATAACCTGTTCTGACTTACATAAAAATTTTACTTAGATTTAGTAACGCATCTCATTCTTAACCTGGGGACTGCCTATAGATTGGTCTGATAAACAGAGAACATTCTGAATAAAAGGAATATAATTAATATTTCTTTCACTTGTACCGTCTTTCTCAAGTACTCAAAACTCAAGTTTTCAAGTATTTAAAATAGACTTTTAAAATCCTTCTTCAATATTTGACACACAATCATATCACAACTGAAGTGTCAACATATTACTTGTAATGGAGACATTCATATTTTTCTTCTTTTAAAAAAAAGTTCGGTAATCAAGGCAAAATCCTGGAAAAAAATTATCTATTTCTTTCTCTCTACTTTTAATGAAACTTTTCAATTAAGAAATGTAAAAAAATAAGTCTGCTCCCTAAATGTTCTCTATATTATCTTAGCACTTTCCAAAATCCAGAAATTGAAAATAGAGTTTCCAACTTTAGAATTATTAAATATTTTTAGCACCTATTATAAAAAGTTGCTAAATTTACATCATGAATTTAAATGTGCAAAAATTAGTGATCCACTTACTGTCTTTTAGATGCTTGGTATACTGCAGATAATTTCAAATGCTACAAGCTACCTGGAATTTGCAATCAGGAAGAGGCTGCAACATAACAATTACCAGAAACGTGAAAAGAAACATTTAAAGTCTATGTGCTGTCATCTCCAATGACTTTGTTCACAGAACAGTAATAAATGTGATTATGTAGGACTGGCCTCTTAAATGAGAATGGGGTTGAGGCACCAAGTCTGAAAGATGTGTATTTATTTAAAGATGTGTGTCCATTTTTCCAGTGCATTTGTTTAAATAATGGTTAAAAATAAATGAATCAATATAATCACAAAATCAATATATGGTAGAAACATGAAAATAAGTGAATATGAAAATAGATAAAACAATAACAAAAAATCCTTAGCCAGTCAGAATAAAATAGCCTTAATACAATGACAAAGAAGGAATCTACCAACACAAGATGTTCTATTATCACAAGACAAGTAGTACTTTTCTCCCAATCAATAACACAAGGTTAGAGATCAATGCTTATTGCAGCAGACTCTCAGTAATTCAGATCCAATTAGTGGTAGTGAGCACATTCTTATTGCCCTATCATCTCATCCCAGATATTTTTTTAATTTATATTTATTTATCCTATTTATAAGCCATCCAACTCCAAAAATGACTCTGAGGAATGTCACAAAATTTTAAAATTTCAAAAAAGGAATTAAAAAAGGAATTCAAAGCAAAAACATGAAAACGAGATAAAGGGAATTACATTGTAGTATAAAACAGGGGTCCCCAACCTATGGTCCGCGGCCCAGGACTGGGCCGTGGGCTCCTGGCCAATGGGCCGCGGAAACGGCTGACCAGTGTGCGCACGCATGGGCACGCATTTCCCCCCACTTGCGCTAGCGCCCATTTGCACATGTGCGCGGGTGTGAATGGGAATGTTAGCACGGGGTGGGTGTCCGCAGCCCGTTTGCACATACGCCGGTAGCCCGGGCGGTTTGTGTGGCCATTAGTGCATGTGCATGGCACCAGCGCATGCCGCATGTGCGAACAGGGCTGCTAGTGCTGCGCCAGTGTGTATGGCCCCGTGCGCGCACACACAACATTTGGGAAAAATAGTGCAGGGAAAAATCACTAATATTTTGGTCACCTGTTCCCTATTTATACCTTTGGAAGGGACTCAGGCATATTCTACAAAGAGCATGCTCAATTCCTCCTCTTTTTCTAATGCCAAAGTGGGATTATTATACTAATCCACCAATCCTTTCATGTTGCAGCAGGATGATACATTGTGAACTGATCTCAACACTTTTCAAGTGAAAAAAAAACCAGCTACTGATGGATTTGGGCCTCCAGAAAACAGGATATATTTTGCAGATAGACTGCCTTAGCACCTTTCTCTTTGAAATTCCCCATGCCATTCATGAAGAGGAATGTATGAAGAGATGACATGTCCTGCCCACCTTCTTTAGCACTAATTGTTGCAGGAAAAAACTTCAGATGGGAGATTATATGTGATTTACAGACTATCCATAAGCGGAATGCAAGACTGTAGCCCTGCTATAATTGTTTCTAAACTCAGACAGTAATATTTTTACATGAAGTAGTTTCTATTTAAGTTATCCACCTCTAAATAAACATGCTTAGGATAGCACCACAAAAGCCTTTTTCATACAAAAGCAATGCTGCTTAATCAACACATCCCAGTGCTACACTAGTCAGAGAAAAAGTACTATCAAGTGAATGAAAAAAGAGTGGTATGCTCTTTTTCTGAGCAGCATAAAAATTGAGTACTCAGGTCTGGCCATAAAGAAAACTGTTGCCACCACTTATCTTTTGCTTGCTCTCTGTTTAATGCAACTAGGGGGCTGGGTTTGTTGGATCAAATCATTCTTGAGATGTCCAAGAAAAACATCTAAAGTCAGAACATCTTTGATTCTTGTAAAAATAATTGACCCTCCTTTCCTAGAATTTATTGACATTTTCTCTTTGGAAAACACAATAGGAACCATTGGACCCTACTTTGGGCACTAAAGAATTCAGCACGTGAACAAGAACTCACTACAGAGCAATAACAGCTCCTGGAGAATATTTAATAAGTTTTAAACTCGCATACACTTAAATCTAAAAGCAGTACAAGACCTACAACTCCCCACATCATCTTCCCTGGGCTGGGGGCGGGGGCGGAATTGGCCCAAACAAATCATATGACCGAAGGTGAACCAAAGACTGGGTTTCCTATTCCTAATCCAGCAGCTTGACCACTAACTCACGTTGGTGATTAGTTGCTTTTACTCAAGTTCTTCCGGGGATAAAGGCCTGCAATGTCTCCCCACCGGCGAGAGTAAAGTAGATGGCAATGAGCCCAAGCAGAAGAAATGGGGCTAAATCCTGAACAATTTCGCCGGCCTCCATTCCTTACCTCCGATAATGGTACGGATAAGGGAGGCGTGTCCCGGGCAGTCCACCAGGGTCAGCTGGAGCAGCCCAGGCTCGGGGCCCAGGTGCGGAGGCAGCTCGGTGGAAAGACAAGAGAAGCCCAGGTCCAGGGTGATGCCGCGAGCTCGGCTCTGCGGGGCCCTGTCGAAAGCGGCGGTGGAGCCGATGGTGCTGAGAGCCCGGGCCAAGGCGGTCTTGCCGCTGTCGATATGGCCCAGGACTCCCACGTTGACATTCAGTCGGCGAGGGCCGCCGGGGGCAGCAGAAGCCGCAGTCGCACCGGCCATAGATACCTCTCTCTACTCGTTTCGCTTCCAAACTGGTCCGTTTCCCATCAGCACCCCCGCGGCAACACAGCCCATGTTAAAGCAGTTCCAGCAAAGCGGCAGGCGCAGTGGAAAAAGCTCTTTCGAGAAGTCAGCAATAGGAACACGGAAAGCCTGAAGATGTGCCTGGTTTTGTCAAAAGCATCTTTGGCTTCCGAATAAAACTCAGCTATACACTATCCATAAAGTTCCTATAAAATATAGGAATACCTATATTCATATAACTGTATACTTTCCCATACATATTCACACATTTTTCTGTGCAGTTCAATAAACTTTGACACAGCACTTAAGGAAATGCCAGGAAAAACATGCAAAAACTATTCAATATTACAAAGTAATTGGCTCATTAAAAATGAAGTTAGCTTAAAGAAGCACAAATAGAAACATAACCCCAGTTTCTCATTTCATCAGCTTGCACAACTGCAAATAGTCTGGACGGGCTATCTTTTTTAACTACTGAAGGATTTCCCATTGTACAAATTATCTGTTGATTAATGCTATGCTACACTAAACTAGTCACCTGGTTTCAGAACTATTCAACTATTTCATGAATGTACAAAGCTGAAAAATAAAACAGAAATAGGAGCTGATAATATAGTCCTTTTTTCTCATTGCTATTTAATTAGCAATATAGTTCTATATTATATTATAGCCTGAGAAATTTCAAGTTTACCATTCTAGACTCCAAAATCGACCTCCAGCAAAGATATGGAAGAGACCAAAGAAAAGAAAACTTGATATTGGTAAGTTTTAAAAAGTACAACCCTTACCAATCACAAATAAAACAAAAACAAAAAGAGGTCACAAAAACATTTTTCTCTTTTGTTAATTTGATGTAATATCTACCTCTCCAATTTCCTTTCCTGTATGTTTTGTAAAATACTGCTATTGCTAACATTTTCAAAACCTCATGGGAGAAAGGGCAGGAAGTCAGACCTTTGGGATAGGTTAAAAATGTGAAGATCACTCACGCAACCTTCTTTCTCCAAAAATAATATACTGTTTGACAGTTTCAGAGTTCAGTATGTCCCACTGAAATTTGGAAGCTTATGCGACTCTAGGCTATGTCGTGTAACCTCAAACCTTTAGTCTAGTAAAAAGTGAGGTTTCCACTCCCTCCTTGGCTATCACATGACATCTGTGCTCAGTAACAGGTGGGTTGTTCAGACACACATGTTCCATAAGTGAGTTAGCTTGCAGGGGGAATAGCAGAAGATACATTGACTAAATAAATTGATTATAAAGCTATAGACCAAGGGTCACATTTTTGAATACCATTACTTTTCTTTTTAGTAGTAAAATACTAAAAAAAATAGCAAAACCACCACCATCATTTTAATAAAGTTTTGCTAAGAGATAAATGCTTGCATTTGACTTTTCTTTTTCAGAAAGCTCCTCCCTGGTTCCAACTTAAATTTTATTCACAACCAATATTTAGAAGAAAAATAGATGGTATTTCAGTTTTTTTTTCCTAATAATGCTGATTTATGTCAGATGCCAGAAGGATTGTTTGAAGTTCTTGCTTAAGCACTGCTGTAAATTTTTCTCAGCCTAGTAAATGAACAATAACCCTTGTATGGTCTGAAACATGCTTTTAAAAACAACATATAAAAAAAAAATGAAATGAAACAATGAACTATTATTGTAAAATGGATTCCTCTTTGACACAGTCAGTCAAATCAATAGTGTTTAGGATAAGAAACGAACAATGTATGCAATATAGTTTAAATTTATGATCAGAAACATATTTTCTGCTATTTTAATTTATGATGCCACCCTCTCCATTCATGGTATTCTTACAGAGGAACCAGTTTAGAAATTACACTGAGTCGTTTTTTGAATTCATGAGAACAATTCAGTATGGCTGCAGTGCATTCAAACATGAGGCCAATACATGGCCTGAAGCAACTCTAAAGGTAAAGGTTTCCTCTTTCCGGTCATGTCTGACTCTAGAGGAGGGTGCTCATCTCTGTTTCTTAGCCGAGGGAGCCAGTGTTGTTTGAAGACATCTCCATCATCATGTGGCCAGCACGAGTATATGCCAAGGTGCATAGAATGCTGTTACCTTCTTATTGAAGGGATACCTATTTATCCATTCGCATTTACATGCTTTCAAACTTCTAGATGGGCAGGAGCTGGGGCAAGTAATGGGATCTCACCACATCATGCGAAACTCAGATCTCAAACCTGAGATCTCTAGCTGACAAGCTCAATGCTTTAACTGCTGAGCAGTTATCCCCGAAGCAACTCTAAATTATTTTAAATCTTTCAGTTTAAAAAGAATATTAAACACCATTCTTCTATATATTTCATGCTATCTTGAAAGGTTATACTTATTTTTGTAATAGTATCTGATTATGTGATTATGTGCCATCAACTACATAGACAGGCCTTCTTCAGAATGGTCTGTCCCCAAATTGGCCTTTCAGGTCTCCCAATAGCACACCCATCACCACTGTATTACACCTATCCTTCTTGCTGCTATGTATGCTCTTTTTCTCTTTTCATCCACCTTCCCAAGCATTGTAAACTTCTTGAGGGAGCTAAGTCTTCATAGAATATATCCAAAATATGATAAATAGAGCATCATTTCTGTCTCGAGTGAGAACTCTGAATTGATTTGTTCTGTGATCCATTTGTTTGTTTTCTTGTCTATATACTGTATTCCCAAGAGTCTTCTCCAACAGCAAAATTAAAAAGTGTCAATGCTCTTTCTATTCTGCTTCTTCAGTGTGGAACTTCTGCTTCTATAGAGTGTCACAGAGAAAACCATTGCCTGTACAATTCTGATCTTCGTAGGTGCAGACATGTCACAGCATTTAAATATCTTTTCCAAGGCCTCCATTGCCATCCTATCAATTGCTGTTGTCACTGGTATGATCTTCTTTGATTTTAATTCCACTTTTTTCACTGTGCTCCTTCATTTTACTACTAGAGCTTCTAGATCATTTTGCTTTTTCAGATACCAATCCAGGGTCACCAACATAGTGCAGGTTACTTACATTTCTTCTTTCAGTTTTAAAGCCATGCTCATATTCTTTCAATCCAGCCTCCCTCAATATGTACTCAGCATGTACTGTACGTTGAATAGATAAAGAGCAAGTATAAAGCCTTGTCTCATCTCTTTGTCAACCCAGAGCCAGTCTTTTTCACCACATTTCATCTGGACTGTGGCTTCCTGTCCTATGAATACATTTTTTTGTTACTCTTTAGCTTTCTCAATTATCCACCATGCATCGACATTAATGTCTCTTGTTCCACAACCTTTTCTAAAACCAGGTTGAATATATGTCATCTCCAATTTCATGTAGGGCTCTACTGCTTAGGACAGGGGTAGGCAACGTTGGCTCTTTTATGACTCGTGGACTTCAACTCCCAGAATTCTGGCTTAGGAATTCTGGGAGTTGAAGTCCACAAGTCATAAAAGAGCCAAGGTTGCCTACCCCTGCCTTAGGATAATCCAAACCATTATCATGTTAAGCATATTGTTAGATAATATTCGGTTAAGTCTCTTCTTTTTCATATCGGAGTGTAGACTTACAATCTGTTTGCCACTGGATCATTCTTCAGATTTGCGGGTTTAGTTTTAGAATCTTTATAGGTTCCTCTTTGGTTGCTTGTTTTATTTATGTAGATTTTCCATAATTCCTGTCCCTTTCCAACTTGGTAATGATCACAGTGCTGATCCAACTTCTGATCTAAACGTTCTTGTAAATAAAAAATACATTGAATACTGCTCTACTATGAAAAATTTGTCATAAAATTTTCATTCTTTCAATTTAATACCTATAGAAATAAATATCTAATTGTAGATACTATGTAGAAATTTGCCTGATTAGAAAAATCAAGCAGTATAATTGCACTTGAACCTATATCTAAGATACAAATCCTATTGAGTTCTTAAAGACATTCAGTACTTCCTAGAAATACGCTTTGCTTTAAATGAATTTAAAAATGAATATCTGTTAGAAGCTTAAGTAATTGTGCCTTTTGATTTTTAATTTATTAACTTAGCAAAGATATCAGCTCTGCCTGGTAAGTAAAATAAATCTTCTGCTAAAAATAATTAATACATGGTACAATCAAATTTTAAATGTTACTTACGGTGGTGCAGCACTGAAAATGACAACAACCAGGCATTAGATTTCTATGAAATCTTTCTGCTCTCTGAGCTTGGTAGATTGCTTGCAGATATTTCATTACTAAGCTAGATAACACCAACAGTACTAGTGAATGTGGGTTGTTCCCAGTTATATGCAATAGCTTGCCTGCAAGTGTTGGTGGGGATGCAGTTTTCTCCTTCATTAATAGTTCCTTGATTATTGTTTTCTGATTTATTGTTTGGTATTAACCCTTGCTTATCTGTGTGTTGGCTGCTGGAGATGATGTATACTGATCTTTTTGTTTCCTTTTTAGTTTTTTTGTTGCCTCTTGAATGGTGTATAAATGTGTCTATTGATGGCTGATTTGTCTGAATCTCAAACTTCCAGGAATTCCCTAGTGTTTTTGGATTTATCTTGGCTTGGAGGATCAGATTCCCAATTAAAATTATGGCTGAGTCTGTATTATGAGATTAAGGAATTTTCACTCTGTCTTCTGACTGCTACTTGATGTTCATGGATGTTTTCTGCTATTGGTGGCTATTATAGTCCTTACACTGTATGTAATAGATGATTCCTGCTACATATATTCTCTTCAATTGGAATCATTATATCTCTATTTTAAAAAAATAATATTTCAACTTGAAATGCAGCCTTGGAATTATATAATTTAAATTAAAATATGTAACACCGACAAATTATTTTACTAACTCTTGCCCTTGCAAGTCCAAGATTTTCTGAATAATCACTATAGGCAAAGTTAATGCAAAAACTGTCATCTTGCATAAAATAATTCAGAATATCTTATGCAGTCTTCTTTCTTATAGTATCATGTATTTATGATAGATAAGACCAAAGCATGGTATCCTGTTAAAAGATAACATTAATTATAAAGTAAAAATGTTCATAATTTCAGTTTAATTATGGCATTTGGGGGATCAAATTTATATATAGTGATCACATATATGTATAAATGGGGTGGGTCTTCCATTGTAGCTTCGTAATAGCAATTTTCACTTTTTTTTAACCCTCTCAAAAATGCTCCTTGGCTTACCTTTTGGAGTTCATTTGTGCAATGTCCATACATATCTAAACCAATTATTGTAATAAAGATCTCCTTTGCATACGAATTATTTTTGTAAATAACAAGCGTTATAATATGAAAATCAGAGTTAGCATGTTGTAATGCCTATAATAAAACTCCCGCCATCCATTCAGGAACATCATTGTATAATTTAGTCTAATTTAATTTATAGTGCTTTTCCACAAAACCCCTTCAATTTTCTCTAGTTTTGTTTTAAAACTAAGAAACTATACGCTTCATACTTTTAATCTACTGAGTTTCGGACCGTCAACTATCGATAAACACCACAGTCATCTTTAAAGTCCTTCATCTTCATTGTTTTTGCTATGGCCAAAAACTCTTATCTAACGTAACTTTATTTTCCAATCAAAAGGTTCCTACACTGTAAACGCTACTAATATATCTAGTAATATTGTTGTTACAAGGTGTTATAATTACGGCGCAGTAATTAAGCGCTATACCAAAGCGCTTTCCAAATACTTTTTTCGCCACTTCTTATGCGGTACTCTTCTTCTACAGTTAATGGTGAAACCGGAGCATCTTCTAAAGAACACAACGCTGAATTGTCCGTACAGAGCCTAAATTATATCTCCTGAGTGACAGAAGATTTTGCCCAAAGAAAAGAGAGATTTCTCGAACTGCAGCCAATAGGCAGGAAGGGGTGGGCATGAAACGGTTAGGCGCCGGGATCCTTGGCAACACGCGAGTGCTCGTATTAACTCCGCCAGGGCGACTGAGAGGGACGGACTGAGTCTCCCGGGGCTCCCTTCGCTTCTCATCGCCACCAGCGGAATGAAGATCGAGGAGGTGAAAAGCACTTCGAAGACACAGCGCATCGCGGCCCATAGCCATGTCAAGGGGCTGGGGCTGGACGAGAGCGGGGCGGCCAAGCCAGCAGCAGCCGGGCTCGTTGGACAGGAGAACGCGCGGGAGGTAAGAGGGCCCGGTTTCCCCCATCGCTAGCACCAGTTTCACATCATCATCATTCCAGCCTCGTGTTCTGTAGAAGCCTTGACGAGTCTCCGTAGCAGCAAAAATGTGTGCCCTTCCCCCCCCCCCGCGCACACACACACACACACACACACACAAACAGAGAGAGAGAGAGAGAGAGAGTAAGGCTTCTATATTTCACTTGGGTCAGTGAAATTTCCAACTAACTGTAATTTTATTTGAAGGCTTGTGGTGTTATTGTGGAATTAATCAAAAGTAAGAAGATGGCTGGCAGAGCCGTGTTACTGGCGGGACCTCCTGGGACAGGCAAGGTAAGGTACATTTTTCTTCATTTCTTTCTTAGCAGATTTCTAAATGCATTAGTGGTTACTTAAGTTCTTGATGTGATAATATTTAAGGACATTTCTTTTCAAGTATTATGCTGTTAGTGATATTGTTATGCTTGACACTGATAGTAGCTTGCTTGCTTATTTCTCTTATTAAATTTGTATGCCACACATCTCACTGATACAGCAACTCCTGGCAACTTACAGTGTAATAAAAGGTTTAAAAGCTAATACAAAGCCATTAAAATGATCTTAATTAGGGAAAAGACACAGTGAGATACTAGAGATCATAAAGCAACAACAAAATGAATGTAATACCTTCCAAATTTTAACATAAAACATTTGTTTTAAAGATGATTTAAAATACTGTGTGTAAGGTATCTTGAGTTCAGTACCCTTTTATCCTTTTAGTAACTCCTTGCAGGTCAATTCCTTATAGTTTATAAACATAATATGCTAAAATATTGAAAAAAATCCTTAACTTAAAAGTAATAATAAAGAAACTGTAATCAATATAGTGCTGTCTTTTTTTTCTCCATTCGGTTGTGTCCGATTCTTGGAAATTGCCTGAACCCACGGTCTCCTAGTTTCTAGCCTGATGATTTAACCACTACACCAAACCTGCTATCTGTTGACTCTCAGAGAGATTGCTCTCTGGAGCAGCTCAAGAATTTGGTAGTTTCTGGAGCTGCAACATCCAAAAGTCCCAACTAGAAAGATAAAATGCTAAGACATAACAAAACTTGGTTTAACAGCTTATTGCATGTAAACCAAGTACCATAATATCCTGTATAAACACAGACACACGCACAATATGCCATAATATTTCTTTCTAATTTCTTTTTAGTTCTTAACTTATAACAACACAGGAATCTACTTAAAAAGTGACAATTTTAAGACAGTTTATAAAATTCTTTTCTCTCTGCTCATACATATGTCAAACTAAGTTATAAAAGTGTATGATGAAAATGCTTTTTTCCTAATCATTTTATTCCTCAGAATTTTAGAGCCACAATGGACTTAGCAGATTACTTACCAATGCCTTTTACAAATCAGACGTATTACATTAAAACTAAAGGCTATGTACAATCCCTTGAAATTAGTAAAATAATTTTTATATTGTAAAAATGAAAAATAAATTCATCAAGGAATAATCCTAATTTATTTATTTTTATTCATTATGTTCCATCAGGTTGGTGTCAGCTTTTATGTAACTAGAGATTTTCTCCAGGCCAATCTATTTCCAAACTAGTCGTTTAGATCTTCCAGTGGCACATCTATTGTCACTCTGATTGATAATTTGAACTGATTATTGGTGCCTAGAGTGAGAACTCTAGATTATTTTTTCCTATGATCTATTTGTTAGTTTCTTTGGCTGTCCATGATATTCTCTGAAGTCTTCTATAACGCCAAAAAATGCTAATACTTTTTCTGTCCTGTTTTCTAAAGCCTAGCTTTCATTTCCATAGGGTGTCCCTGTCAAGCTATGAACCTGGCTGCCTTTAGGACTGCTGCATGCCTTTAGCTTGCCTACAGAGTGGAGAGGGGGGGATGGAGAGAGTGGAATCCACAGGTGGTTTATCATCGTGAGAAAGCAGAGAAGTGAAAGCTCTGTTTTGGCAAACTGAGAATGCTTCTCATAACAAACATTTACAATTCTATTGGACAATGTGACGAGAGGAGAGAGGAGAAGAGTTATTCTTTTAATTAATCGCTTCCCGCCTTTTCATTAGAGCCAGCTTTCGCTTTCTAACTTGCCACTATGATTCAACCCATTAAAGATAACATTAGAGGACACTTTGACTCCGGTGTGTTTATTTTATTTATTTTGCTTCTTTTGAATTATTTTGAGTTATAAATTATTTTATTTTGAATTATAATGACGAAATGATTTAACTTTACGTTCTTCTTTTTTTATAAATATTAATTTTCTAGTTTTACAATCATAAGTACTTAATAAACAACGTGTTGTCCTGGGTCCATTAGTAATTCAGTGGTATATATTAACTTCTTCAATCTAAGCCCAGTATTACACCATCCAGTGCTTCCTCTCTTCTTCCTCTCTTTTCCCACATTAGGCAAATACAATTCTTATTGTTGTTAATACATATACAATTGAATATCAACATCTTTGTTACATTTTCCTAATAATATCAATAATGTCGGTTTAAAATATCTTTTCTAACCAAAATATATCTTAATTGCATTTGCACTTAATATCCATTTGTTCAATTAATATCCTGTTCTCCCTGCTTTTAAAAAAAAATAATAATTTCCCATCAGTGTTCAAAATGTCTCTATCGCTTATAATTTCTCATAATAAGTTATATTTGGGTAACCAAAAGCTTCCCTTATTCAAATCCTCTTAGCATTTTCATATTTCCTTTCTCATACCAAAATATAATATTCTAGTTATATATTTCTAGTTATAATAATACTTCTATTTCTAACAATTATCTATTCTCAGCCATGTTCAAACATCTGATTAATAGTATAATATCCCATCTAATGGGTCAAAACTTCTATTTTCTTCAGTCTTACTCTAGCTTTCTTCCTTTGTCAACTAACTTTCCAAGTCAATGCATTTAAATCATCAAGTAATTCTTCCTCTATTTTTGTGTATATTGTTTGGAATAAGAAAAACAATTTGATTAAAATATTTTTGGAAGGACGCTCAGCCCATTAATATTCATTAAACAGCCTCCCTCCTTCTCCAATTTCCCACAATTCTTCTGACAGCTCTATCTTCCATTCAGTCAGCTCTTCTTTCTTATCCTCAAGTGTGTTCTGAGATCTTGACAGGTAAGATATCTTTTCCATTTCCGATATTATTGCTACGTCTTCTAATTCTTTGTTTGTCTGAGTCTGTCTGTTAGTTCCTTTCTTTAGGTCCTCCATCTTTGGATCTGCTTCCTCTGATTTTCCTTCTATTTTCTGGATTGCTAGTTCCCTCTTTGTAGTCATTTTCTGAGTTTGTAGATTTAGATTAAAGAATTGTTCTTTTATCTCCTTTGTATTATTTTTAGTCTCATCATGCGCTAAGGCAATTGTCTCTTGTATTGATTTAACATAGAATTTATTTCTGAAATTCATCAACATTTTCTTGTTGGTATCAAGCTGGGGACTTTGGGGACAGGTGTTAGGGATGGTTTTTTACCATTTGAAGCTTAAGTATGGAACATCCATTTTGTTTTTGTATGTATAGTCCAATCTATTTAGGGATTTAAAAAGTTTCAGTCAATTGTCATTTGAACTCCTAATTATCCAGCCGGCCTATCAGTCCCTCCTTAAGTTTCCCCTCAGCAAATATAAGTAAATTTTGAATTTTTCAAATTTTTCTGACCAGTGAAAAACACATCCTTTCTGTCCAGAGAGAAAAGAGCAATTAAAAATTGTTCATCAATCAAAGGTTTATAGTCCAAAGTATTCCATCATCTCAAATCAGTAATGCATGTTTCTTCTATAGGGAAATAGCTCCATGACACAGCTCTAAAGGTCAGTTAGTATTTATATTCATAGTCCAGGCAGGCCAGTTTCAAAATAGTTTATTGTCTCTGCCATACAGATAAGCAGCCCGAGTTGCCCCCCCCCTTTTCCAAGCTGCAGTCTTCAAAAATGAAAGTTTCTAAAAACAACAAGAGGCTTATCTGAGTCTGGGCTTCCAGCCAAGCTTCCTTTAGGCATAATAAATACTAGTGCTGTAGTTCACCACTAGATGTCATTGATGCTATCTTCCAGCTTTTTACATCCAAACTTATATTACAAGCTTTTTAAGTCTCTTTTTTAAAAAAAAAATCTCAAAAGCACTTTTAGTCCCCAAACTTCAAAGTTATATTATATGTGTTGCTTTCAAATTAATCTTGTAATTTTCTCTATTTTCCCCCCAAGCAATTAATGCCGCCACTTTTCTTTTCCTGAGGGATTGGGGTGGAAATTCCCTTTCCCTTTCTCATCGGGGAGGATTCTTTTATTTTGGGTGATTTTTTCCCCAGGAAAAAGTCTTAAAGTCATAAAGAGAGGATAGGGTCTCACCCAGTTCCATCCAAAAGTTGCTGGTTAATGCTTATTTTCTTCGGTTGTCAGCAGCTTCTGACTGGCCACACGAATGTAGCCAGTCTTTCCCCCGCCGGTTTGGAGGGCTTCCTCGGATCAAACAGAAGGGCTGCCACCCTTCCGCGATCAATGAGAGTTTTCTCCTTTTCCGTCGCCTCTTCGGGGCGACTTTTGACGCTTTTTAGGGTCCCCAGCGGGGCAAAATCGAATGCGGAAGATGGACCCTCATCTTCCTGCGCCCGTCACGCCGCAACGTCAAACCAGAAGTCCGATTTAACTTTATCTTCTAATCCTAGTAATGTTACTTAATTTAACTTTCTATGTAGTTATCAGACATAGCATTTCCCCTATTCTCACCTGTTTATTATCCTAGATTTGTCTCCTTTTGGAGAAATGGTATGCCATTCAAAATCCAAATACATCCTCCAACTACAAATATTGTGCAGTCTTATCCCTACAGTATTAGGGATGTTAAAAATTACTTAGTTCCTATGTTCGTTGCACCTCTCCTTATGATAAATCAGTAATACCATATTCCAAGCCCTGTACCTTTCAAAGGCTAAATTGCTGCCAACTAACATCAACACTTTTTGTCATGATGGCCCCTGTGTCTCTTTTCTCTGAGGTCAGAATAAAAATGGTTAGGTTTTTTTCTATAAATACAAAGGCTCCTTCTGGGAACAGCAGAGTTTCCCACCAGAAGAACAGGGACAAGGATACATTTGTTATTTGTCAGTTCCTTTCTCATTCATGGGTCCAAAAGAGCTCTGACTCTCTAGCTTAGGCTTTATTGAGCTGACATAGAAAATATTCTGTAGAAGGAAGAATTCAAATTCTGGATTCAAGCCAAAGTATTTATTTTATAGAAATTAAACTAAAATCAGAGGAATTATTTTTTCTGCATTAATTTAAATTATTTTTAGTTGGGTAATTTAAATGTGTATTTATGTGTGTGATTTTTTTTTCTTGTCTTCAGACTGCTTTGGCTCTAGCTATTGCTCAGGAGTTGGGAAGTAAGGTTCCCTTTTGCCCTATGGTTGGAAGTGAAGTATATTCTACTGAAATAAAGAAAACGGAAGTCTTGATGGAAAATTTCAGAAGAGCAATTGGTAAGAAACTTAAAACCAAAAAACCAACTTTATGTGTGTTTGTGAGAGAGCATTTATTTATTTATTAAATCTACGTACCACCCAACATTTTTATATTCGGTGAATAGCATTTATTCTTTGGATTGGAAGGACACATTTGTTTGCTTCCCTTTTCAGTGTTCTTGCATGGTGACTGACTTATCTGCTAGTGTCTTTGTACAAACTCTGGTGTTTTCTATATTATGATATGTTAGCTAAAACCAGTAAAAATAGTACAAATGATACTTTTTTCAGTCTAATTGAGTATGTTGTCGAACAAATTTGATTAAGGGGTTTACAGTTAGAATAGCTTGTTCATGGGGATAAATTTCTCTTTATCAACTGAATGTATTAGCTGAATTATTTAAGTTTCAATTTATACATTCAGTTGCTCCTTTTGACGAACAAACATTTGCACCTTAAATCTTCAGTTACTCTCTGCTGACAGTTGATATCACTATTCCTTTTACATTTTTGTGTCGCTTAAATTATAGCTTAATTGTTTTTATTATTGCCTCCGACATCTGTTAATTCCCCTGGGCTCCCTATGATTTAACACAGACCATCAACTAAGTATTCAGTACCATTAAAGTGAAGAAATGTTTCCATCAGTCCTTGGAACTGAAAAAAGTGACTCATTGATTTCTGTAAGAAAGAGACTTTCAATCATCTGTGGTCTTTAAGTTACAATTAAATTGGCAGGGTTCATGGAGAGAGAGTTCAAAGATGGAGAGAGCACCGTCTGCAATATTTCCTTGATGTGATGAAGAGTTACCTGTCAGATTTGGAAATTTGAACCAACAGTTGAAACCTGTGTCAAACACATTTGTCATTCCTAGAGATAGCAATAATTTAACAGCCAGCTACATTGTTGATGCTTCACATTTTCTGGATGTTAGGATGGAGATGCTTCTAAACAAGTATTTGATGTTAGTGACAGAAATTTTTCTACATCTGTTGAATTGGGCTGATTTCTCTTTCAGAAGTTATTAATGTTTTAAAATAACATTGGCAATCCAAACATTTTTTTAGTGCCAGCAATGTAATTTAAAAAAAAAAATCTGATTCTTATAGGGTCACATGGATTTTCACTCTTAAATTAAGAATTTCCTAAATGATACAGTGGGAGATGCAAGCAATAGCAATTAATTTTGACAAATATTACAAAACACAACATACAATTTTAGCTCTTACCAGTTGATACTGAATTTAGAAGCACTGAAAATATACCAGATAAGTATCAGAAATAGCAATGGAAATGGAAAACAATGTGGTTTTGCATCAAGGAATAGCATTATAAAGATATTATACCTTGCCCCAATGCTTGGGATGGTTGCCAAACTAAGTTTGATTGTTTTGTGAACAGTGGGGACATACAGAGATATAGAACTTTTTTTTCCTTTTCCTTGTCATAAATTCTTCAGCGTTTGAATATTATTATGAATACATTATTTTCCATAAGGTTTTCCATTGAATTGACAACTTTATCTGGATATGGTGACTATTTGGAACAATCCAATAAAAATGGCAGCTTGTAACTTGTATATTTAATATTTACAGGACTAAGAATTAAAGAAACCAAGGAAGTTTATGAAGGAGAAGTCACAGAATTAACTCCCTGTGAAACTGAGAATCCTATGGGAGGATACGGCAAAACCATTAGTCATGTCATTATTGGACTCAAAACAGCAAAAGGAACTAAACAGCTAAAGGTAGCCATGGTCATTTTTCAAATGTTCCTCAGCTTCTTAATAGTTCTGTCTTTTGAATAAAAAAGAAAGGGAAACAGGAGATTCTAAGCAGTTTTTATTTACTTGTCTCCTTTTATAGGTTTATTCTGCAAATGGATATAAGCTCCAGTTAGAAATTTAAATTATCCTCCAGTTAGCTTAGCACATGCACTTGAGTTTATAGATGCTGTCCATCCCCATTGAGAGAAGCAGTTGAAATAAACATTTCCTCTGCTGGTGAAGTAAACTTAAACCTTTTAAATTACTCAATAATTTCTCAAGAACTGTATAATTCATTTAAACTGAAATCCTATTCATGCTTACTTGAAAGTGAGCCTATTAAGGTCAATGTGGCTTTTTCTAGGTATTTGTGTTCAATATTGCCAGGGACTTAAAATGTTAGTTACCATCACTCCTACTGTGCACCAAGTTACCTCTTCCCACCTTTTCCTTTTGAAAAAAGAGGAAACAACAAAATACAATGCTATATGCCCAGGAAATGTGGACTAATATGCCAAACAGGGCAAGAATGCATTGGAATTTGTAAACTGAAGTCTTTCTGTGCACCCTAAAGCAGCATAGCCTAGGGCAGGGGTAGGCAACCTTGGCTCTTTTATGACTCGTTTTAGGACCATGCTGGCTCAGGAATTCTGGGAGTTGAAGTCCACGAGTCATAAAAGAGCCAAGGTTGCCTACCCCTGCCCTAGGGTTCTTTTTGCAATTTAGACTTTCCCAAGGACATGAGGTAGTCATGCCTCTCTCTTGACTGCTTTTATTATTTCAGGGCAAGGAAGGCTAATCTCAGTGCTTTACTTGACAGATATAAAACATCCCAGTCTTCTTCCTAGTCTGCAGCCTGATCACCATGCCTTTATTTACACCTTTTTTTTCTACAAAGCCTGATAATTTGCCATCCACAAAAATTTCACAATAATTTACAATAAAATATAAAAAGAATGTTAATCCTCCCCCAAAAAGTTAAATATCCTGTTAAAAACAATTAGAATAAGTCATTAAAAATCAGTGAAAAGTCTATTTAAGAAGGTGTTTCGGCATGAGTTAAAAAGTAGACACAGTGTTTAGGTTAACATTTTGTGTGAATTCAGTTAGTGTGTTTTATAAACCATGGTTTATGACTTATGTGATGGCAGCTTTGAATCAGTTGTAGCCAATTAATCAGGGTTTAAATGATATGTCAATCACAGTTGTATCTTGGAGTTTTATCTCTCTTCAGAGTATCTGATGTTTAAATGATGGCATAAGAAGAATATGTAAAAGCATCTGAAATGTCATCTGAATGCTACAGTATAATGTTGAAGTTAAAATATTTATATTATATTTACAGAATGCATTAAATCAATCTAAATAGCAGTTGAATTTGACAAATTAGCTCTTTCTAAATGTAGATAAATCTAAATTCCTAGAGCTTGTTCTTCCAGTACTATAAATATTGTTTCTTGGATGGCTTTTTGTGGACTCAAACATGATTTTTGTAAAACCAGGTTGCCTGTTTTTGATGTTAATGTAGTTAATCATTGTTTATTTTCTCTAACTCCAGTTGGATCCCAGCATATTTGAAAGTTTGCAAAAGGAAAGAGTAGAAGCTGGCGATGTAATTTATATTGAAGCAAACAGTGGAGCTGTCAAGGTAAAGCAAGAAAGTAGCCGTGAAGCTCTGTGTATTTTGACCTGCCTTCCTGTCTCCTTTGGTAAAAAGTCTTATGTCCTAACAACCTTAATCCCTTCTAGTATATGTTACCCTTTTCTCAAAGTCTAAAATCTCTTTTTCCTACATGAATGCCACTGCTAAAGAAAGTAGTAATGTAATTCATAAATAAGGTCATTTTGTCTGAGACCCCCGGTTACAACTGCATTGAATGTTTCCTCATTGATTTTTAATACTTGACTTGAAGCTTGTGTGTTTCTTATTCATAAAAGCAAGGCAAGAAGATTTAAAGTTAACTTTAGTCACGCTCATAAGAAATGCATAGAGCTTTTAATCTTTATCCCTGTAGATTTTTTGTCATAAGATATATGCATCTAGAAGGAAATGCATTAGTTAGCATGTTGCTCGTATCTGATTTAAAATGTAGTATAAAGAGATACTTGGTGTTTAATGGATGGGCATAATATTTTGTATCAAACAATAAATCATCCATGTTCAAAGGAATCTCAAACAATTTCTACACTTTCTACAAAATTGGTTGGATTTGTCCTTTAACTCAATTTTCTTCATTTTCAGAACAGTGGAGGAAAAAAACCACCCTACTCCTAGACAGTAGAATTTCATAGCTGTTCATTTTCAAGGACAAGTCTGGCATTTTCAAAACTGTCAACCAGAGCTTGTCATGTGCATAACTATAAAACAAGACCTTTATTTATCAGCCTATATGTCACTCTCTGAATATTTGTAATAACACTAACTATAAATATAGTGTGTATGATTTCTAAATTCTTGTCCACAGAGGCAAGGTAGGTGTGACACCTATGCTACTGAATTTGACCTTGAGGCTGAAGAATATGTTCCCTTGCCAAAGGGTGATGTGCACAAGAAGAAAGAAATTATCCAGGATGTCACACTGCATGATTTGGATGTAGCCAATGCTCGACCTCAGGTACTAATGGCAAACTGTATGCACATACAGACAATAAAAATAGTTGTGTTGCTAACTTTTAACTCTGAATTCATTTGGGGACTGATAAAACAGCCAAGCTGCTAACAACAAAACTGTTGAGAAAACTCTCTTTTATTAATATTAGTCAGTTTTGCTTCAACCACATGGACATAGAAACACAGATAGAAACTACAAATTCGTGGAAAGAGATGTTTTGTAACTCAAGTGTGTATCTCCTGTTCAGAGAAATACTTAAAGTAACCATAACTTTTTCCCAAGTGCCCAACAGCTGTTATGTAAGTTTTTCCTGGCTGTTTTTGCAAAATGGCTTTGAAATGTATAGACTGTCCGAATATCCTCTTTCTGTGTTTCTGTGTCTGTATCTTTATACATGTGTACAATTCAGGAAGTAATGGGCAGTGAATTTTTTTTAGGACACAAACACCCAGAAAATAGCTCCTTTGCAGAACCATGTGGTTGAAGCAAAAACAAGCATATTTATTCCCTGTTTTAATACAAATTCTGTAAAAAGGTAAACATAGGATTAAAGGCTCATTTTTCCCAGTACACTGTTTTGTTCATAAGCAAACCTGAATACAAGCATTTTTTTCCAACCTTCAGCATTTTAATGGAAACTGGTAATTCTTTTGAATGCCAGATCCATCACTCTGTATGCTGAATATGTTTTACACAATACAGTCGTGTGGAACAGCACACACAAACTTTAATCTTTTAATCATATTCTGATGCAAGATTAACATGTTCACTTTATGATCACCTCACAGTTTATTGTGCAGAAGTACTAGTTATATAAATCAATATTTATCAATATAAACCTGAAAAAGGGGTGCTGTGATAATGGGTGAGAGTCTGATGTGCTGTTTTTTTCTCCAATGCCAGCTCATTATGTTGTCTTATAGCATTGAGATAATTTAAAGGATTCAGATCATTTTATCTGTATATGGTACTTCGTTGCATAATGAAAAATTATACAAATAAAATTAAAAGGACCATAAAATGCACATTATCATTTTAAATTAGTAACACTGATTAAATTTCCATTATATTTTTTTCTGGATGCTATATGTTCCAAAACAAACTAGTCCCCATTACATTCTGAACACAATTACATAGATGGATTTTCAAATAGACTATCAATTTTAAAATAATTATGAGTTACTTGCAATTGGTTGATATAAAGAACTTGAAAACTTGATTTTTAGCTCAACATTCTTATATTCTTAATAAATCTTTCTGTACAAGCAGTCCTTTATTAGAATTTTAAAAAGTCTCATTAATTCACAAATCAATTTTCTGTAGGGTGGACAAGACATCCTCTCCATGATGGGACAACTAATGAAACCAAAGAAAACTGAAATCACAGGTGCTCCAAATATCTTTCATCTTTTTCTTATTGAAGTAATTCCATTTAATTTGGTGATTAATGTATCACGTTAAGTTTTTAAAAGAGGCAGTGGAAAAGTAAACTTCATGAATAGAGAAAACAAGATGTGTGTTGCTTGGGATCATTAAAATTGAATGAGATTTAATAAAGTGTAATAGTTAGAAATCACAATCTAATACAAATGTGATTACCCTTACATGAAACTGTAGCATAAGGTAGCTTGTCACAATATTGATACAACATAGACTTTTATATTCTTTCTGAAATGGCCACGAGTAGAGGATATCTTAATACAGGTAATGCTCAGTTAACAACCACTTGTTCAGTAACCATTCAAAAGTACAGTGATGTTGAACAAGTGGTTATTAACTGAGCATTACCTGTATTAAGTCCTTGAAGTTCTTGCCATTTCAGCAGTCCCACAGCCATATGTTTACAATCTGGGCACTTGGTAACCAATTCAAACTAAAAATGGTTGCATTGCATCCCATGGGTTCATAATCACAATTTGTGACGTTCCCTACTGTCTTCCTACAAATAAAGACAATGGGGAAGTCAGCACAGGAAGTTGCAAGTTATTCCGGTAAGTCTCCTCCATCTGTGCACCACCCCAGATTCTCTTCACTCATGTTACCCTTGCCAGCCATCAAACACACCCTCCCCAAGCCTCATTGCACTCACTGTGCCTCCTTGGCCATTTGTGCACCCTCCCCAAACTTTGCTGTTTGTCAAACATTGAAAATTAGGAGCCAAGGCAGTTCAAATGAATAGAAGCTTATTGCATGCTAATACTCCCTACAAGACTCTGAACCACTAATGGTCAAAGCAAAATGGCAGTAGATAAGAGTCAATGGAATTGAAAGAGGGCTGGACTTAAATCTCTTGTGGGCGTGAAGGGACTCGAAGACTGATGATGTTTTGACCTCCTCCCTCAGGCTCAGCCTGGCCATCTCTTACATTGCTCTTATGCCATGCCTCCCTGGCCACTTGCATACCATCCTGAAGCCCCACCGCACTCCGCCATGCCTCTTCAGCCACTTGCACATCCATCATTCCCTCCCACACATCATCAGCCATTTAGCTGCCAGCCGACTACACACCCACTGACTTGTTGGGAGGCGACAGAAGTTGCAAGGAGGTACATGCTTAACAAGGCACAATCCTCCCTTAACAATGGCAACGGGGACTGCAAGGATTGCCATCACTAAGAGATGTGGTCACATGCAGTGGTGGGATTCAGCCAGTTCAGCAGAACCGGTAGCTAATTTTTTGTTGCCCAGGCCCAGAATGGACTTTCGGAAGCGGCATCCACACAGAGAACCGGTTGTTCACATATTTGAATCCCACCACTGGTCACATGATATCCTACTTTACAACCACATTGTGTTAGGGTTGGAAATTCCAGTCCCAATTGCCATCATAACTCAAGGACTACCTTTAATAAATATTTATTTCACTTGGTTTATTTGGTATATACTTTGGTATATATATTTTCATTTAAAAGACAACATTACAAGAGATTTTTCAAAATTGCAATACTTCAAAAATGAGAAGTTTGTCATTCAGTGATAATTTACTTAGCCTGTTTTAAAGTTTTTCACCAAAACTAGAAAGAGTCTGATCTTGTATGAAACTGTTGGGAATAGTACAGATAAATGAAAGAATCCTGAATTTTTGCAGGTAACAAATAACATCGGCTCAGGGCTTATCTGTGGGTTAGCAAATTTACTAGTATAAATGTTTATGTTGCTGCCAGAAGTCTTGAGCCAAACAAATAAGTATTTCACAAAATACCTTTCATAATAGTGAAAGTGAAGAAACTAGATTCATCAAAACAATTGGTGGTTGTTGTTGTTTTTGTCCAAAAGCTAACACTCAGATTGCATCATATTTATGGAAAATACTTGACATCATTTATTTGAATGTATTTTTTAAAAAATGTCTTGTACATTAGATATGCTTATACAGATTTTTATACAGATATATTTTTTGGGAAAAATACTGATGAAATGATATTGGATGTCTGCTGTTTCTTTTTCACTCAGACAAGCTTCGAAGTGAGATCAACAAGGTGGTAAATAAATATATTGATCAAGGCATTGCAGAGTTAGTCCCTGGCGTCCTTTTTGTGGATGAAGTTCATATGCTGGATATTGAGTGCTTCACATATTTGCATCGCGCATTGGAATCTTCTATCGCTCCGATAGTCATCTTTGCCTCCAACCGGGGAAACTGCGTAATCAGGTATGATGCTTAAAGCTTAGTCCTTTACCGTAGAGGAGACAAATTTCATGTTGCAATGATCAAGATACAGTGAGTTTCTTGAAAAAGCAGGGGGGGTTTTCCTCCTCTCTTGTGACCCTCCCTCCAAGTATCCAAGTTTACTCTGTTTATTTGCCTTGCTCCTTTCCCAGAAATATTTTCAATATGCTGTTTAGTAAGTCAGAATATCAGACTATTCTGCTACTGTACCCGCCTGCTTCCATGTTTCGGTTTTTGACTTGCTTGTTTTTCATAGCCTGAAATAGATGAACTTTTTGATGCTGACAGCTTTTGTCTTTGCTTCTCAAATTATTTTACATTGAAATACGTTTTGGGATTGCATTATGCAACATACACGTTATGGAATATCAGTGCATATATAAGTATAGCATGTCTTGGCATTGCACTTTTAAATGTATAACAACAATAGTTAATGCTAATTTTAGCATTATTGGTTGTTGTTTTTTCAGGATTTAGCTGTATATTATACTGCTGAGAGCTAAATACAGACATGGTTTTTAGCCATCATTTTTGGTATTGCTTAAATTTATCCAAAATTTGGTTCATCTGTGTATTTAAATTTTGCCTCCTTTTCTGCATATTCACTGTATATGATACAAATTAAGAAAAAATATTTTGTGTCTTTGGGTGTCATGATTTAATTTTCAAAAACACAATTATATTTCCTTGATTATTAAGCTCATTCCTTAATTACTAAACCCATTAGTAAACTGGCTTACTCTAGTCTTCTGTTAGCACTTGGTTTTAGGATGGAAATGCTTTTATATCCCTATTGCTTCAAGAGCTTGTACATTCTGCCCTATTCCATGATGCATATGGGCCCATGTTAGTGATACCCATAGCTTGTAAATGTCTTCCAGACATTAAGTGTGGTTTGCTTGAATATTTTCACAGCTCATCATGTTTTCTATAGGAATAGCAACAGTAATGAATATGTAGCAAAGACATTAAAGAATGTGTTTCTTCTTTTTACTGTGTTTCTCTCTTGAACACTTAATTTTATTCAATTTCTGTTCATGATAGAAGAAAAACAATGTTCACAAAGCAACACATAATTAGTATAATAAAACTTTACATCAAGAAGAAAGGGTTGAGAATGCAAGGAAAAAAAGAATAAAATCCTTCAGTGCCTTTCCTATGAACATATCTGCTCTTTCCTTCTCTTTGACATTGATGTATATGCTGTACATGTTGTGCTTTCTCTCGTTTTTTAAAAAAAATAAATGCTGTTATAACAGTGTTAACTCTAAATATGAGGAATAAGGCATCGGCAGTTACCCTAACAATAGCTAAAGCAAAATCTTAATAACAGTACAATTTTTGACCTGTCTTCTTTGTTCTTAAAACTATGTGATCTTTCAAAATTGAGTTGCACACTAAAACAAAAAAAAAGTTCTACAGTGTCTGACACAGAAAATAAATGTGGTATTTCAGAAATGATATTTGTATTGTTCTTTTTTGTCTCTTTAATAGGCATATAGCCTTGCTTCTTCTCTGTAAATTCTATGAATTAGGTATTCCACCTACTTTTTCAGAATGTATTTTGGCCTCATACAGTGAAGACTATTACAATCTGAAATATTCTATGTGTCAGCCAATTATGAATATATATCTCATTTTATAAAAAGAGCATGTGCTCTTAATTCCATTTTTAGAAATAAATTCCTCTTCATTTTAAGGAAAGAAGGAAGGAAAGATACATTACTGCACTTGAACACTGTCACTTTCTCATTCCTTATCCCATCCTGTCATATCAGCCCCAAATAGAATCAAGGTTTTTAAGTAATAATATGAAATGAAAGATGTTTCATATGAAACTGGGGTGCCCTCTAATGGAGAAATGAAGTTTTCCATTTTTTTCCTTACGCTATGTAAATAACTATCTGATAGGAAGGAGAGCTGTAGTGGAATTGCACTAACATGCTGATGTTCTATAGAAGCCTAAACTTTCCTTTATACTTCTTCAGAGGGACAGAAGATATTCTCTCTCCACATGGGATACCTCTGGATCTTCTGGATCGGGTAATGATAATTAGAACCATGTTATATACACCACAAGAAATGAAACAGGTAATTCTTTCATATATAACATCTGGGACTGGTAATGGGCAGCAAATGACTGTATGGAACTTCACTTAGGTAATTAAAGTATAAAATGAAGCCGCCCATCCTTATCAAAATATGACTACAAGTTATTTTGACAGTTATTTTTCATAGGTTTTTCTATTTGTTAGTAAGCTACTGTATACTGTGAGTCACATGCATGAACAAGTCACTGTCTTGGCTAAAATTATTCTTAAGTCTGTATTTGAACTTAGTATTTGCTTCTTTTATGAAACCAATTCAATCATCACAGCAAGCCTAGGTGATGTATAATACTAAACTAATACAATTTAAAACAACAGAAAAGGGAGAAAAAAATACAAAAAGTATTAAGGGCCATGTCAGGGAAACTTGGCTACAGTTACAGAACCTATAAATGTTGGTTAGTCAAAATCAAGTCAATATCAGATGTGGGATCACTTACTTTATTCCAAGGTCTACTGAAATGGCCAGGTCTTCAGTCGTTTAATAAAGGACATTATGGTGGGAACTGTGTTGCCCTCAGGGGAATGTTGTCCCAGGTAGGATGAAGGCAGAGAGATGGCCCATCTCCAAAGTCCCATCAGATGAGATTATTTTAGCAATGAGACTTGGAGTGTTCCAATGTTGCCAGATCTTACCAGATGGGCAGTAGTAGACAGTTTGTCTTGTAGATATCCAGGCTTTGAGCTGTAAAGAGTTCGTTTTCTGCCGATAGTTCCTTACAGTACTCATGTATCCATCATTCAATTGATCTAAAGAGGACAGGACAACCTTTGTTAACACTTTCCAAGAGAAATCTGGACTTTCCAGCATGCCACATAATATTTCTGAAATTCCCAGATCCATCTTAGTGCGTGCAACATTGATTATAATTCTTGAATGTTATTATGAAATATCAAAGATTCCCCTCATTAGTGTCTCTGTACTATGGATTGACACATAAAGAAGCTACTGCAGTTTATCATGTCAATTCTTCGTATTATTTAAGAGATAGTGTCAGTGGTGGAAAGCATTGTCACCAGATAATAGTCTCTCTTGCTGGATAAGTGCCAAGGAGGAACAGAAGCATTTATTGAGCGTGAATGTACCAGTAAAGGCTCATTTCCTTTTGTATATTGCTTTTTTTAATAAAATTAACAGCATTGATTTTTGGGATGGTTTTCTATATATGACAGGATAATGTAGATTATATTAGAAGTGATCACAGGGTGCAGATGGTGTCAAAGAGGCCTTAAGCTGTATATTAATGTAAAAGATAATTCAGAGGTTGTGTCATTGTCAAGAAAATCAATTCAAATGTTCCTATATTGCATTCTATATTGTGACTTGCTTTTTCAGAGGCATGAAGGATGGTAAAGATATTGTTGCATTACTTCAAGCAGCTTTGATTTGGGTAGAATTTGTCCGTCTTGTCTATGAACATTTATAATTTATATATCACATTAAGTTGCCACTGAATTTCCCCTGTGGATTGTTAAATGATTAAAAGTCTGTTTTATGAACTGTTGACTTTTTAAAGAATTTAGAAGATGAAGTTTGTAGTGGTTGATTAAATTAATTAGTCACAAGGACGTGAGATGGAGAAACTGACTTCATGAAAACAATAAATTCTTACTTTCAATTAAATAAAATGTTCTGGGCATTCATACCAAAACCTCTTCCTAAACATTTTTAAATGGAAACTTGAATGGACTCACTCTATTTAGTAGAAAGGAGAGAAAAATAGATTGTTTCAGTCGGAAGCAAAATTTCTAATTTGTCATCCTCTACCTCAGGTACTATGCTGGGTTCTGGGCATAATATTTCAGAAGCATTTAAAAGAATTGGAATAGCGTATTGCAAAGGACATTAAACATGTTCAGAGGACTAGAAATGAAGACATAGGAAGAGACACTGGAATTGCTGGATGTATTTACTCTTGTGAAAAAACATTTTAAGTGGAGATATTAGATGAGCATCTTTTTAAAGAGCAAAGTAATAATTATTATAGAATCTAAATTCATATTTTATTTTTCAGTGTTGCCCCAATAGAGATTATACATTGAATATTTATTTATATACTGCTCCCCATACACTTTAATTGTATTTTGAAACACTTTACAGTTTAACAACTCTTATTAAAATGTAATAGATTAACAGTAAATTAACTCTTGAAGAGCTATGCAAATTGAAGACGGAAAGGATGAAAGCCAAACCATTCATATTGAGGAAGTAGATCTTCAAGACAGATCTAAGCAACATAGTTTTAGTCCCTTTTTTTTAAATTTTGAGAGTGGAGAAACTTTTCAGAGGGCAGGTAAAAAAGGTGCTCCTCTTTTTCCTGATTTGCTACCCTCTTCAAGACTTCCCAATGATGTTGTGGATCATCCCCAGACTTGGTACCAAGTTGTTTAGAACTGTATGTCAAAGTCAAAACTTTGAGCATGATTTGATGGCTAATTGGCAGCCAATTCACTAGCTTTAACAGCGAAGCAACATGGTTAGGTGATCCACTGTTGATCTCAGCAGCTAATAAAGTGTTGTTTACTGTGCAGAAATTGTTTGCTGGATTTATTATCTTTATTGTTTTTTCAAAGAACGTGTATGTGCCAAAATTGTAATCTTGTATTTAAACCTTCAAACAACTTGAGACAGGTGCGCAAGCCAGACTATGTTTTGCTCTTTTATATTCCATTCTGATCCCTCTTCCAAAATTTGGTGGTTTGCTGCCACAGGTTTTTGGCATCTTTTTCTAATATTTGAGGTTGAAAGAACTAAAATGTTGTGCAAATCTTTAAAATGCATGTAAACTGTTTTATGAGGCATGACTCCATTCTATTATGAAACAAAAGCCAGAAAAAGTGCAGCTTTTAGCCAGTGAAGGATTACCCTCTGGCTTTAAGAATTAGAATCTGAAGAAGAAAGAGTTGTTTAGTTCAAATAAATTCAAGAATTATGAAACGGTACACCACATGCCCTTTTTGAAACTTCTGTAAACTTGCCTGAAGATGTTTTGGACTATGGATTCAAAAGCCCAAACTGAAAACCAATGTGATCACTGTGATTGGAATTGCAAAGTCCATCTGCTTTAATTTTTTTAAGAACTGAGTTCAGTTTTGAATTAGAGATATTAACTCTGCGCAAGGAAAGCAAAAGTCTAGATATAGGAAGATGATTTCTTAATCTTTATGTCAGCGATGAACACTCTGAAAGAAACCTCAATAAGCTACCTTATAATTCAGATATCTTTTACATCAATCCCCAATTGCATGCTCATCCCCCTCTTCTCCTCTTCCATGTTCTGATTCTCTTGGTGCATTTTTATGGCTTTAATTTAAACGAGTGCTTCTTGATATCTTGTTTACAAAGCTGCCAAAGTGAAAAATACCTGCATTATATGAGACTCACAGTTCCAGAGTTATCTCAACACTATAACACAACATCATTATCCAGTCTGCCCCTTATCACTCAGCTGGTAATACGGGCGGCAGGGAGCCTAGTGCCACTTTTGTTAGAGCTTTCTGTACTCAGACTTATTGGTGATAACTTCTTCTTTTTCAACTTTATAAAGATTTTCAAACCAGTACAAGTTTGAGACTGTTCACGATAGATTAGATTTATCTGAGTGGTTTTGTGGGAGGAGGTAAAGCTAACAGGCAATATTTCGTACATCTTTAACCATCTTATTTATCAGGATGCTAAAACGTTTGATATGCATTTGAGCACTGAAAGGCAATTGTGACTTTCCAAAGAAATTAGGCTGTTCAATGCTCCAAGTGGGAATTGGTGAGCTGCAGTTCTTTTGGTCAGTCTGTACATTTTCTTTCATGTTTTAGAAACACAAAGAATTATCACTGAATTCCCCCTAGTATTTTTCCAATTAAGAGTTTAAAGGAACTAAAACTGTATCTTTATTTCAAATTGGATACAAAGTCAGAATTAAAATAAACTGCCCCCTAAAACACATATAAAAGATTTTATAAACCCAGGATGCTATAATATACCATATACTCAAATGTAAAATTTTTTCCCCCAAAGGCCATTTTTATTATGAATGCAGTTTTATCTTTTTTTTTTTCTCGCTAGATCATAAAACTTCGAGCCCAAACAGAGAGCATAAATATTAGTGAGGAAGCACTGAATTATCTTGGGGAAATTGGCACCAAAACCACATTAAGGTAAGCATAAAAAAAATATAAATATATAATGATATTAAATTTGGAAGTGGGATAAAGTTGGACAGGAAGAGACAGCTAATTGTCATGGGACAGTTGGTGAAATATCTCATCCACAATAATGACCAAGTTTAGAGCTTCTCCCTCTGATATTTCATGTTTAGTTCTCCTTCTCTTCCTTAATCCAGCAGTTCTTAGGCAGATAACTACTTACAGCTGAAAAGTAGTAGCAGAAATTAATATCCTATAAAAATAGGTCATATAGTTAATAAATGGAATCCTGTTTCTTTTTTTCACACTGCATTTTACAATTCTTATATTAAGTAACCAGAATCAACTCCTAAGTCTGTTGTAGCTTCCAGATGATTGTTGAAGACTTTAACTTTCAAATGATACAGAACTACTGAAATGTTTGCAGCCCTTAATAAGTGTCATGCCAAAATTATTTCTTGGTAATTGTTTTATAAAGATCATTGCTTGGAGTTTAACTGATTTCAGCTAGATCAACTAGTTTTTGTTATACCATCTTTCTAGAGCTTTCTTTAGTGGCGCAGCCACTACACATAACATAAAATCTGCATTGGTGCTAAAATGTTTGGAACATAAACTATTGGTTACAGTAAAATTTAATAATTTTGAAAATGGATTCTGTAGTTCTGCAGTTATTTCTCTGCAGCAAAGGAAAGAGATTTTTAAATTGTGTTTCTCATCACTGTCTACTGCAAATTGTTTTTGTAACTCATAATTCTATACTTAGTGCCTTGTCTAATCTTTGATATTTCCAACCACAAAATATATTGGTAACGTCTGGAGACCAAGTTTCTGTGTTTATCATAAAAATATTTGTATATGTCTCTTGAGAAATTTTCTGTCTTTGTTTGTAATTGTAACTGGCATGTTAATTTGATCATTGCTCTTATTATTTGGCTATAGGTATGCTGCGCAGTTACTCACCCCAGCCAATCTGCTAGCCAAAATCAGTGGGAAAGATAGCATAGAAAAAGAACATGTTGAAGAAATAAATGAACTCTTCTATGATGCCAAATCCTCAGCAAAAATCCTGGCTGATCAACAGGAAAAATACATGAAGTAAAGACATTTGTTCAGCTTTCTAGCATTCAGAACTGATTTATACTTTCTCCAAGTTCTTCAAAGAAAGAGGCAGAAGAAATTATCTTTAAGAACTGAAAACTTTGAATATCAAATTATTTGTTTACAGTAGGATCAAATCTTTGTTCCTAATTATCTAGAGGGAATATCTTGGCTTGAGGTAATATGATATCTCTTATGCTTGTGCTATATGAAACGGATGCATCTGGCAAATTCTTCTGACAATGCTTTAGATTTGATTGCTCATGTATTCAAATCTAAACAAAATATATTACTTTTTAAATACTGTGTTTAAATTGTGGAGATGTTTAATTAAAAAAAATCACTAATTTTTTGTCTGTGACTCAAATGTTGATCTTCTCAAGAAGAACTTTTACTCAGTAAAAGTTACCTGTTTTGTCATTCTCTGCAACTAAAATTGAGATGGATGGTAAGTTTTTTTGCCAAATTGGTACAGTTGGGGAAGGAGGCAGTATTCTTAATTAAAAACAGGAATTAGTCTTGCTTGTAAATATATCAAGAATCCTCTCACTGTTGATATTCTTTTTGCAATTTGGATGGAGAATGCTGCAGCTAAGAGATCTAAAGCTGGATGATTTATGATCCCTTGCAAATCTATACGCTGCAACAACTTTGGGAGATTTGATGCCACTCTATGAAGTTCAAATAGGGCTTTTTTTTATAACAGTCTCTAGTGAAAGGGCATTTGATTGAAAATAATAGTTTTTCTCACCCACAGCTGCTTCTATTTAACATTATTATGCAAGCTTAAACCCATCTACAGTATATTTTTACAAAACCTGGGAACTGATGGGAACATAATTCTGTAAATGTTTATTGTTACATTTGGGAATTTCCCCAGAAAAATAAAGTACAACACATAAAACTCATAGGTATAACAACTTATTACAACCTCTGAACATTTAATTTCTCCATAGTAAATGCCAGTATATTTACCTTCTGGCAGGTAGCTTGGTTTTTTTTATTTCCAAAATATTTCTCTGTTTCAAAAATATACTAAATTGGGTTGTCTTTCCCTACTGTGTCTCCACTACCTCTGGCAAATGGAAGTAGAAATGTGTGCCTTTTGGTTTAGTGATTAATGCTCTTCCATAAATGGGATATTTTAAAAAATAATTACACAATACAGCATATATTTTTTGAGCTTGTATCAAAATGCAGGATGTTTTGTTCCAAATGCAGAATGTGAAATGGCTGTGTTTTGCACAGACCTATGTATATCTCTATGAAACCTAAACTTCAATTGGTGAACTTGAAATAATATTTTAGAATCACTAAAAATGCATAGTTTATTGTGGTACTAAACCTTTTAAAGTACTTTTAACTGCTGAAAATATCAAATCATTGTCTGGCGATGATCTTTGTTATACAGCCAATATTTCCAGTTATGTTTTGCCAGCTAAATCCTTTGAGGTCCTAATGTATTATTTTAAAGTAATAATTTCTCATGTAGCTCTAATGGTTTCTTATAATTAAGATTACTAGCCTTTTTTTGTATCACAATTAAACCTAAAAGACAGCAGATCAAGTTGGTTATGAGTAATAGTTGGAATAGATCTTTGTTTAAAAAGGAAAAGATCCAGTCTACTGTTAAGTATAATTCTTTGGAAATATTAATGCAAATAACTAATTTCTGGACACTAAAAAGAACTTTCATAAATTTAAGACATGCCTTTCTTTACTACATTTTTAATAGTGTGCCTGAACCTTAGAAAATAATGCTAATCATATAATTACTTGCTGTTTGGATGCTTAACTTTAGTTTTATTTGCAAAACTGTTTATTTTCTAAGATTATTGAACACTTGCTTATAGTTTTATGTATTGTGTAAAAAGGAATCAATTTATTTTTCCTCCTCCACACTGTGATGTGCAAATGTGAATTTCAGACTGAAGGCTCAAGCTGAATCTGAAGACAGACACAGTCTTGATCATTTTGGTTGAGGAACTAGATAGGAAAATGCTTGCCAGTTGGTGGTTTTTGTCCTCCCAATAGTATTCAATTCCATTTGCCAAGCTATCCATAGCACTTGAAGACATTGTTTACAATAGGTCTAGTCTTACCTGGCTGAGCAATCCCTAGATGATGGTGCTAGAGACTACTACGTAGTTGACAAACACTGCCCTCAGAATGTTTCTCTTGACAATTAACATCTGCCCAAAGTCATCAGGAGAGGTCATCTGGATTATTAGTTTTCTTGGCTTAGAACCTATACATTGATATAGTATGGATAATTGGACTGGCAGCTTTCAGGTCTAAAATAAGAATCACTAGTTAAAGTAATGTGTAGCTGGAGTGCTTTAGTGCTATTTTCCCAGAAGACTCAAATACTAGCCAAGAAATAGAAGAAACAAATTTGGGGACAATGGTGGTGCCTTCTTCCACAAATAGTTAATAGCTGTAAAATGTCCAGAAAAGACAAAAACCAATGACAATAAAGGATTAAAATTGTCAAATGCGAAATGATATCTAAAAGTTTATCGCTTAATCACTGCTCAAAATTATGATAGGTCCATACTAGGTGCTTTACAACCTGTAAAGTACTTCTGGCTGCGTTTTATTGTGCCACATGCATTTTGATCACATTACTGCATTTTAGCACTTGCCAAACTGGCTTGCTTTTACGACTGGTTGCACCATCCTACAGTCACATGACTGCAATTTGAAACTCTTGCCAGTTTCCCATTCAGAAGACTGGATTCACACCACCGCAGTGTTTGCTTAACTATCAAAGCTTCACTTAACCACGGTGATTTGCTTAACAATTGCCATTAAAAAAAAGGTCTTAAAATTGGGCTATATGGATAAATTCCTTTCACAATAGTGGCTGCAAGTCAAGGACTCCCATGTATTAAGTGATACCCATCATAATTATTGATATCAGATTGCCTATGAAAGTGGCTATAGTATAACTGATATTCAACTGATTGTTGAAAAAATAATCACACTCTGCAGTCAAGCTATAATTTTCATTTAAAATGAAAAATAAGGATTTGTTTTATATATTTAACAGAGAAAGTGAACAACCAAAACTGATCCCATTGCAATAGGTTAAGGTTTATTATTAAATGTTAAAACATAGCCGCATTATTTTAAATGCAACTCTGCCCATTTTCAAGAATTGCCGCCCTTATTGCATTAATCTTCAGACCGAAGTTTTTACGACCGATTGCCTGCAGACTATGAGAAGTTTCTCCATCCATTAACCACAGGGAAACGGGCCCTGCTGGGTAGGAAAATATTTGTTACATCTTATCAGGGTGACACACAATCTAACAACAATTACAGCAGGCCCATATTTTGTACTATTTCACTTTTGGTGTGAAAAATAGTAATATTAAAGCTAGAGTGGGTGGAAGATATAGTAACCAGATGAATATTATAAGCTCGGCAATTGGGATTGTTTCATTTAGGTCGTGAGCATCGATATTATTGGGAATTGTCTCTAAGCAAGTAAGTAGGTGTGAAGCTGAGGTACGTGCCCATATGCAAATTACAGTGTTTGCCTCAGGAAAAAGACATGAAGGATTACTGCACATATACCCATATGGCAAAACTGCATTCTTCATGTGCTTTTAATGTAAAAGCTCATCTCAACCCTTTAGGTTAACCTCATTTTTCTTGCGCATTGAATATAAAAATGTACAAGTATAATAAGATTAGGGACGTACAAGGATCTCTTATCTACCCCAAAACAAAAGTTTAAAATAGAAGATATCTTAAAGGTACTTGCATACCTTTACTTGCGTACAGTAAAATAGAAACTCCCAATAATTCTAATTTCAGTTATATTTCCTCTTATTTTTGCAAGCTGTGCGATGAGGCTTTTACATATTCCCGCCTTTCCTGCTCTAACCATTTATATGACCAACAAAGCTACCATAAAGATTTGCAGGTCCTTAGGACAGCATGTAGAATGGTATCATCAGAAAGCAATGTAGCAACAGAAGAAAATAAGGGTTAAAACTTGGGATCCTCTCTTTCCAACTGGGATATTTTGTAATTGTGTCTTACTTATAAATTTGTTCGCGTGAGTTTAATTTTTTAGACTTACATCTTTAGATAAAAAAATAATAATTCATTTTATGCACTAAAAATTATTTTTATTTTTATAATGTTATATCCAGTGTTTTAGTCTTAGCTATACCCTTTTATTTAACAACCTTAAAGAAGGCCCATAATATAACAGAATGGGCACAAGCAGTACCCATCTAGATAATGGCCTCATTTTTGACTAATTAAATGTTGTTAGAAGTCCTGAAAAGCACCAAGAAGGAAAGAGCGGGGGGAAGCCCAATTTTAAATTCCTTATTTTCTTCTGTTGCTACTTCAGACAGAAATGAGTGTCTGAGAAGACACTCAGATATTTTTGTTAATTCTCACATACAAAATAAATCAAAATAAGAATGTATTTTAAAAACCCTAGTGGAGTTTCTTCTTTGAAAAAAGAGGTATTCAAAATGCTAAAAAGCAGAAAACGACCCTTTTATATTGATTTCCAGTGGAGAAAAAGGGGGGGAAATATTGTATGTGTGAAATTGAAACTTCCTGCACTGTATTTATAGCTTCTTAAATAGAACGGTAACTTATATTTTCGGGGGGGGGGGGAAGCAAAGCTTTTAAATGTAATCTTATTAACTTCCTCTGAACCTAGGAAGAGAAGCAATTATACATACCAGAAAAGTTTGCCTCATCTCTGTGACATCTCTAAATGGCAGGTGTAGATTTATTGGGACATTACATCAATATGTAAATCAGAACCATGGGACATCTTACGATCTGCACTTGAGAAGTTTTAGCCACACATTTGCATCTGGATTTTCTACAAAATCTGATTTAATTTTCAATTTTCTTATAGTGCTAACTATGTTACATAAACTGGGTGGTGAAATTCTCATTGCTTTATATGGATGAATGTTTTTGATCATTTATTTGATGGATTGATGGATTGTTTTCTATAGTCACCATCTCATCAAGTACTTCATACTTAAACTTCTAAATTTGTTTAGAAAACAAGGTGAAATTAAGCCAGATTTAAAATATTGTTTAATCGGATTTACATTCTGAGATAATGCTACTCATCTTACTGCTCACCTTACACTTAACAGAAAGAAATATCTTGATCCCATTGACTGCTAATGCTAGAGTGGCCTTTAACCACCTTGGCGTTTACCACTGATAATAGCAAGCAATTGTTTTTCCAGCAGACTGCTGTTATTGGAAAGAGAGATTATTAATAAGAAAATGAACAGGAAAGAAAAAAGAAAGCATTGGAAAGTTCTCCATGCGTGACCTCTAGCAATTAATCTTGAGGAAAATTACTCAAAAACCTACAGCTAATGTGTTTCCAGTATTATATTTGTCTACTCAAATTTCAGGAAAATTATGCAAATGAATATATAGGTTCATACATTATTATTGACAAGAATTTATATATTATCTAGTTCCAGTTCCAGACAGCTGACAACAATAGGGTTAGACAACATAAAACAGATCAATCAATCAAGACTATATTGGATAAAAATAGCAAACCAGAAAGAGTCAACCCCCAAAAGACAACAGCTTTGCAAAAACCAATGAGAAAAATTTCAGGGATTGCTTTGGGGCTACAGTATTCTGAAGTATGAGGACCATTATGGAAACATGAGTCCATGTCCCTTCTTACCCAATGGGACTGTGAGCATCCCTTCCTTTGCATAGGCCAGGCAGATTGTACCTAAATGGATAGCCCACACTTGGGCTTAGAGCAAAAACTTTATGAATTTTTATAGTTCAAGTTGAACACTTTTAATTGGACAGAAAGCCATCAATAATGTATCTGGCATCTGAATATTGTAGTTGCTGCTGTCACTCAGTAATCTCCTGACTGCTGCATTTTGTACCAGCTGAAGTTTCCAATTGCTTTTCAAAGACAGCCCATATAGAATATATGATGATAGAAGGAGTCCGTATAAGCAGGCTTTTACAGACCAGGTAATTCCTAGTCTCAGCTGCCAAAGCTCTTTGGGTAACAGCATCTACCTAATGTTCAATATGAGCCATGACTCCAGGAAGACCCTCAGGTTGTACATTTGTTGCTTCAGAGGAAGGGTAACCTCATCCAAAGCTTACCTTTGGGCAGTCAGAGCCAAGATATTTCTGAAAAAAATCAGAAACTCCATCTTGTTGGGATTTCACTTGAACTTGTTTCTACCTTTCCAAATCCTCACACCATCCAACTAACCAGGACAGAATGGGCACATTCTGTTTAGGTCAGCCCAGGGTAGCAATATAAAACTGGATATCATCCAATGTGAATTAAACGTTTCCACGAAGAGAACAGAACTTCGAGCACTCTACACTGGAGCAACCATTGGGTTCAATTATTTTCACCCTCTGCTGATTACGAATCCACACTGAAAAGTTCTAGATATTTGCTTCATTTGGGTTCCTTACTATCTCCCTGAACCTTCTTTATAGTTTTTCTGAAAAGGGAAGGTTGGAGACCAGGTGATAGTTGTCCAATATAGCAAGGCACTTTGGTATCTCAATGTCAATCATTTTAAAAGCCTGATGAAGCAACACCTTGACTTCAGCAAGGGCAGAGGAGGACAGAGGAGGCAAGATGAGATGAGAATACTTACCAGTAGAACTGCCCACCCCTCAGATCAAGCCTCACTGCTGCAGAGCCATCTTCATCATATTAATGCTGGAACTAATCCAAAAGTGACAGAAATCAGCTCAACTGCTTTATTAATGGCCCGGTGAAAAATATTAACTCTAGTAAGAAATATAACAAACCCCCAAATTCTGTGGTAATTATGGGACTGAATTCTAAATGAATATGTACAACATTTGACGTTTTTAAAGTTGTTGTTTTTTGAAGTAGTTAGTGATTTTTGGAGGGTAAGTATTTTTCCCTTTTTCTTCTCAATACTGTGTGTTCCAAAAGAATGCTCTGAACAGTAGGTAGACTTCTTTGGAATTTATTTGCATAATGGAAATTTTAATATTATACTTGCCATCCATTTCTATATACATATAATTTGAATATCTATTTATGTATCTATGTACCTATGTATCCTTCTGTCTGTCTGCCTCTCTATCTATCATCTATCTATCTATCTATCTATCTATCTATCTATCTATCTATCTATCTATCTATCTATCTATCTATCTATCTATCTATCTATCTATCTATCTATCTATCTATCTATCATCTGTCTGTCTATCATCTGTCTATCATCTATATCTCATTTAACATTGTCCACAACTGTCGAGTTAACACAGTAATCTGAAGATGCAAATATAGAATTTTCCTATCACAGCTATATGATTTAATTATTGGTTGTTAAACAAGCCCTTGTCTGAATCATGTGTAACACTAAGTCAAAAAA
The DNA here is from genome assembly GCA_023970755.1 of Azemiops feae. Lineage (NCBI taxonomy): Eukaryota > Metazoa > Chordata > Lepidosauria > Squamata > Viperidae > Azemiops > Azemiops feae. The sequence goes on along the minus strand of JALGBA010000033.1, from coordinate 836,047 downwards.
TATGGTAGATTAGAGCAAAATAGCTAAGTTTGCTTATCATAGGCTAAAACCAAGGAATCACACTGTGCCTATGGAAATATTCAGTAGACTGTATGCAAAATATTAAGGATTCAGAGAAATAGCAGAGTCTTTAGCTGAAGACTCAAAATATGATAATGCACCTGCTGTTCTTAATTAAGAACAGAAAATGTACATAATGTACATAATATTAGCCTGTTGTAAATAATATGAAGAACAACAAAGTTATAATGCTATAATATAGCACTTCAAAATATACATGTTTATTATGCCTTATAAAAGGATCATAACTACTCTCTGGGATCTATTATAGAACTATTACAGAGATGACAGAATTGTAGAAACAAAGTGAAGGCACATGATCAAACTAAACACTTTTGGGGCTTTTGCACTTTTATTTTGAGTGAGATCTTAAAAGTCAATGGCAGTAATGTCTACATATTAATCTAAGTTTCCCCTAAATCAGTGAAAGAGATTATGGGCATTGCTTACCACCACAAACACCACTAGAATTAATGAGGGCATAAGGCATAATTCTATAGGGCTGTGTTTCACCTTGACCAAATGAGAGAATGATAAAATCGTAATATCCCTTCTGGATTAGGTCAGGGCATCATTTGATTTTTCACAATGGACAGCCAGATGTCTCTAGGATGTTCACATACCCTGTGTTTGCCATTATTCCTGAAACTGGGGTGGATGTATGGATCCATACTTACACCTAGGTAAAGTAGTAGTGAGACTTTAACATTCAGTCAATGTATTTTCCATAAACCTATTCCCCTTTTAAAGCTGTCCAAGTTAGTGCCCATTACTTTGTGTTCTTCTAATGAATCCCATAGGCTTTCCCCCTCTATGTTAGTGAGCTCTGGTCCCAGTTTCTAGGGTCCTAGAAAACCCTTGTTCTGCCCCGTTTTCTCCATACAAGGTATGCTTATACACTTCAGTTGTTTCCTCACCTCCAAATCATTCATTTTTGAAGCTGAAGAACTATTGACTTTCTAGTTGTTTCTCACAGAAGAAATATCCAAGCTTCCTGATCATTTTTTCTTGCTTTCTTCAGCAATATTTCCAGCTCTGTTTATAGTTTTTCAAATGAGATGAAAAGAACGGTACCATGTTTTCTAGATGTAGATATACCATAGATGCTCCATAGGACACTGCAGTGTTGCCAGTCATTCTGTTTCCCTCCAAATGAGACCTAATACAAGATTTCCTTTTTTTTTTTTTAACAGCAGTTGCACATTGAATCAATGTATTCACTAAATTGTCCAATTATTACCTCCAAATATTTTTCCCAATTTCAAACCACGTCAAGATATAAATGAAGCTTGGGATTTTTGGCCATGTGCAATATACATTACTTCACACATTTAAACTGAATTGCAGTTGGTTTGATTGCTTGTTCATACATTCTAAAACAAACCTTCTGGAGCTCCTCAGAAACATTTTCAGTTTTCACCTCTCCGCACAATTTTGTATCATCTGTAAACTCAGCCAGCTCATTGCATACCCTTAAATCAACATAATTTATAATTAACTTAAAAATCACTGATCCCAGCATAGATCCTTTGAGGATATTATTTCTTAATCCTTCTACTGAGAAATTTGCTTTTTTATTTCTATACCTTGCTTTCAATTTTTACCAGTTAGCAATGCATATATTTTTTTAAAAAATGTTTTGCTTTTCTCTTTCTTCTTTCTTTTTCTTTCCTTTCTTACTTTCTTCCTTCCTTCCTTTCTTCCTTTCTTTCTTTCTTTTTCTTCCTTCCTTCCTTTTTCTTTTTTTCTTTCTTTTTGCCATACACTCAATTTTTTTTCCTGCTTTATTATCACCTTACATTTTTCCTCCAACGTGTGCACCATTCCATTTCCTGGCTGAAGGAAACCCCTTTTACTTTTCAGTTTCCCCCCCGCTTTTGCTAATGGTCTGCTGGTGTTTTCCTGGAGATGAGTGTCCTTTTGTGGTATACTTTCCAACTGATGCTCAATTATTGCGATTTTAAATAATCTAAGACATTGTGGACAGATTTACTTTCCTTTCTTTGTCTTCTACCTGAGCTCTCACTTTTTTCTCCTCTTAGATGGGACTCTCTGGATCTTGCTGGCTATTTCCTATTTATATGCATATTGAATAAAACAGCACTATGGCCTGCATTAGTTCCACAATACTATGTCCCTCCCTCAGCAAATGACCATTTAGGATTAAATCTAGGATCATCTCTAATCTGGTTTGGGCAAGACCACTATTCTAAGGCAGAGATATGGTTGGAAATTTGTTCCATCCTGAATGTGAATGATTTAAGCAATCATATAATAATCTCAGCATTTTATTTAGGAGGATGGTAGCATTTTTAATGTATGTTTGTGGCCAGACATTGTCTTCCATAGGGAGTCTAAGAAGAAATCTGGACTTCCAAAGTTTTCTCCAGGGCAATGTGAAAAAAATATATTGTATCCCAAATGTAGGAATAACAATATAGAATCTGCATTTGTCAAACTATCAAAGCATAATTTATCTTTTAATTAGTCTTACAGTACAGGTAGTCCTCAACTTAAAATAGTTCATTTAGTGATCATTCAAAGTTACAACAGCACTGAAAAAAGTGACTTAGGACCGTTTTTCAGACTTACGACCGTTGCAGCATTCCCGTGGTTATATGATCAAAATTCAGATGCTTGGTAAATGGTTCATATTTAAGACGGTTGCAGTGTCCCAGGGTCATGTGATAAAATTTTGTGACTTTCTGAGAAGCAAAGAGCAAATGGGGAAGCCAGATTCACTTAACAACTGGGTTACTAATTTAACAACTGCTATGATTCACTTAACAACTGTGGCAAGAAAAGTCATAAAATGGGGCAAAACACAACATAATTAGCAACATAAATGTTGGGCTCAATTGTGGTTGTAAGGACTACCTGTATATATATTGTCTTTCTACCAAGGAGACACTCAACTTAGCTAACAATAAAAATGCACTAAAATATGAGCTTTCCTAACTATTAAGCAAACCCAAGCCCTAAATGACAAACTATTGTTCACCATGGCTGCACTTTCCGTGGGAATGAAGCTGCAAAGATCACCATGGTGATGGGGATGAACATTTGCTGAGAGGAAGCGAGACATGGATGTTGAGGAGAATGCATTCTTTCTTGCAGGATGTTGCTCAACCACCACCATAAATTAGAAGCCAAAAGAAGCCAAAGAGAAAGGAATGGTCTTATGGTCAGAATCCAGTATCACAAGTTGGGGAGCTACTGCACAATCTGCTCCCCGCCAAATATTTCTTAGATTATTTTTAATAACTGCCTCTCAGAACAGAAGAAAAATGAAGTTTTGCAAAGTTGATACATTCGTGAAGTGGAAGGAGACCGTCACTCTTTCCTCCCTACCAGGGTATCATCAGTGTGGTGGCCCAAACATGACAGGAAGTTTAAGCCCCAAGGTCTACCTGCAGACACCCAGGCACCCCTCATACCAGGTACTGATGGTGCCGTCACTCCCAGACGCTACCATCACCTCCGGCTTCACTTTTTGATTAATGTTCTTCCAAACTTTCCTTGGCTCGCTGCTCTCCCACTTTCTGTCACCCTTCTCATTATGAATGTATCTTTGCATCGAGAAAAGCGGGAGGAAAAATTGTTCTTTCAGGGTGACAGCTGAGCGAGGGCTATATTATTAAAGGTACCAATCATAGGTGCCCAGCTATCATCTCACAATGAATGCACTTGTCAGGAGACCGAGGCAACTGGAGGGGGGGGGAGGGAAAGAGAGAAAGACGGTGGTGGGACTGCCTGCTTGCCTTCACGCTCCTCTCGCTCCCCCCCACCCACCCCGCTTCTCTTTCTCCTTTAATGCTGGCCACCTCTGCTAGTCTGAACTTGGACCTTCAGCGGCGACAATTTCTCTGGCCTCGACAGCACGATTAATTTCTCCTGCCCTCCGCAGGGCCTGTGAGTGCTGTGGAAGTCCAGCTGGCCTGCTGCTGATAAGATGTACCTTTTGATTTGTTTTGTCTTTGATTGCCTTTTCTGTCACCTACAATGGCTGGCCGCCTAGAGACCTTCACATTGCCTGACTGACGGATCTATTTATCTGTAGGCCTCTCCCAGCTTCTTCTGTCTGGCTCCCCCCCCCCAGGCTCCCTCCCCCTTTCCAAACCTCCACCTCCCTCTTTTTCCTTCTCTCCCTCCCCTTCCCCCAAACCACCACCTTGTACCACTGAAGTCCTAGCCTAATAGAAGCCGTGAAGGCTCATCCACCATAAAATACATCTGCCATCCTCCTTCTCTCCAAGATAAAAGCCTGTCAGTGTTACTTTCCAATTCCAGGCAGCTTGATTAATGGTGAAAAGCCACTGCGAGATCGACTTCTGGTTTTTACAAGCGCTGTCAGCTGGCCCAGGGTTACGCGAAACACACACTCATACAAAACAAAACAAAATGAGAAAAGGTTGGGTGGGGAGGATAGAAAGCTGGGGAGGGTGTGTGTGTGTGTGTGGGGGGGAAGAAATGTAACCAAATCATATGAGGTTCAAAACTAAATAAAGTAGAAGCCTAGAGAGCTATCAAATGCCTGTCACCCAAGTACAGAAATATGTTAGCCGGCTCATTGTATCAAGGCAAATTATGCCAATAATAAATCATTGTTGAAGGAAGATGCTTGATAAATTTCAGAAGGTGGCATGCAGCGTGGGTACTAGGACACCTGCTACTGGGCTCAGCATGGGCCTGGGGAGATTATTAGTCTGTCATTCACACAATGCAAAAAAGAGATAGAGACGGTGGGCCTGGAATTAACAAGTATAGAAAGAAGGAGTTTGGAAAGAAAAACTACTGTTTAAAATAAAGCTGATATGAAGGTGTTTTCTACAGCAATGGATTGGGGGAGATCTTTCAGTGTTAGAAACTAGACTGATCTTTACTTTTGAAGAAGTAGGTTCACAATGCTGCTAATTCAATAATATACTGTTCTTCCTATTGGGATTCCTATTTTATGGCATTCGTTCAGAGGTAGTGTACTATACCACCTATCTCAAATATTTCATTCATAGAGTAAGCAACATAATGCATTGCCAAGAATTACTTGCCAATTCCACTGAGAGAGAGAGAGAGAGAGAGAGAGAGAGAGAGAGAGAGAGAGAGAGAGAGAGATTTCCTTTCTGAGCATGTGTAGTGGTAGCAAACATAAAAGCAGGAGACAAAAGCTCCCCCTAATCCAGGCCTCCATATCTCAGATGCTAAGAGTCATGTGGGAAGCCCATCATATCCAAAGATGCTTCAGATCCACATGAAAAATACAAAAATTGTGGTAGTTTCCCATTGCTGCCCATTAGGAAGAAAAAGTCAAAAACATGGTGTTTCTGATTCTAAAAACCTGATTTGAAAGACAGATTCAATTCCTCTATAAATTTGAATCCAGCCTTTTAAATCATCTGCACCAATCTTGTCTCAGTGGATCAACTGTCCAACATTTTTACTGGCTTACCCAAGTCCTAGTATTATATAATATTCAAGTCATGCTAAACTTCTGATGACCTCACAGATACATCTATGTTGCTTGCTTTGTGTTCTACTTTTTTCTCTCCCATCCTAGCATACAGCAATAGTATTTCTTGATAATCTTCCATCTACATCAGGGATTCCCAACCAGGGGTGCTTGCACCCCCTGGGGATGCGAGATGATATTCCAGGGAATGCGAAAACTTGGGTTTTCAAAATTATAGTGTATATGCATAATTCATTGCCGTTATTTTGAACTTTTGTAAGGGGTGCAGGGTATAGAAAAAGTTGGGAGCCGCTGATCTACATATTAACCAAGTCCAAAACTGCTTGCTATATCCTGAGAGAGAGGAAGGGGGCAGGGGCAAGGGAGGAAATCTCAGTTGACTTTCTTCCATTTGTAAGTCTTTCCCAAATTATAAACTTTCCAAATTATTTCATCTTTCTAGATAGGAAGAATATGCTACATGTCTCTTTATTTATTTATTTTTTCTTTGCCAGATTGCCAGATCTTCTTGTTTTCTACTTTGCCTGGTAGTTTTTTTAAAAAATGTGCTGGCCATAAAATACTTTGCTTTGCTATGTCTCTTTTCTGTTCTTCATTTGGTCTTTTTTGTAGGTCAGTTTGGTGTCTCCAGTACTCAGTAAGTCTCCATGGTCAACTAGCTTCAGTGCATCTTCTTCACTGTCCTTCAGATATTCTTCCAATGACCTTTTTTTTTGTTCAACTATCTGGGGTATTGGCAACATTCCACACCCACTTATGCTCCTTGGTAAGTAAGATCAATGAACTTTTCTCCATGGATGAAAAACATGATTCATTGTCATTATTTTTCTGGTCTTGCTACAGATGTTTTAGTTCTGCTTGACTCCAGATCACTATTCCAATTGTGTATCTAATGACTGGAATGGCCCAGGAGTTAATTGCCTTGATAGCATTTCCTCCACTGAGTTTAGACATTAAGATCTTCTTTATTCTCATGATGTATTCACTTCTAACCTTGACTTCAGTATGCTTGATATTGTGAGCTTGAAGGATGCTCAGATGTTTGTAGTGATTAAACATCACTATGTGACCATCAATAGTTCATCCAGACCCTTGTTTTTTCCATTGGTCATCTTGATTCATTCTGTTTTCACTATTTTCCCCCATTGAGGGTGGCACATTTGTCCAGCCCAAACTCCATTGCAGTATTTTGAACCAGTGGAATAGCTTGCCTTCAGAAATCGTGGGCGCTCCATCACTGGAGGTTTTTAAGAAGAGATTGGACAGTCACTTGTCTGAGATGGTATAGGTTCCCCTGCTTGAGTGGGGGGCTGGACTAGAAGACCTCCAAGGTCCCTTCCAGCTCTATTCTATTCTAAATTTTGGCTATACACACATTGTTGAACAGCGTGTCTATTTCAGATGGTGTTTTTCCATAAGGCTTCAGATCATCCATGTAGATGAGGTGAGATAACTTGGCAGATGTTATTATTAATGCTATAAGCAGTATTGTAATTTGTTCTGAGAATGTAAGGCAATTTGCTATAAAATAAGAAGTTATGTCTTCCTATATTGGAAACTCTGTCTGCTTTCAGAATCTTTGAACATATCCATTGTTTGTTCCTCTTCTATATCTAATGTAGCCCTTATTATTATTTTTGGTCCATCTACCTTTATCAGCTTCTAAAGTCCTCCTGTTCCTTAAAAGTCTTTCATTTTCTTTCCTTCCTTCCTATGCCACATTTATGAAACTGCCTCCCAGGATTCTAGCATCTTCTCATGCTTTTTTTCAAATCCTTGAACTCTCACTGTTTTCAATGAGCATTTGCTCATACAGATAGTTCACAAGTCTTGCTACAATTAAAGTTACAACGAAGCTCATCCCTCTACTGTATACATGAAACAACAGTTTATTTACTTACTGTAGCAATTTTAGACTATAAGGCAGGGGTGTCAAACTCTCAACATCCCGTGATGTGTTGCAACGTATCGTGACTTTTTTTCCATTGCGGCAATGGGGTGGGCGCGGTTTCATCATGACGCATCTGGCCCACGGACCGGCAGTTTGACACCCCTGCTATAAGGGTTTTTGACTAGCAACTGTCTTATAATTAATAAATTGCCATACATATTAGTTTCATATATTCTATGAAACAGGCATATTAGTTTCATAAATTCTATCCCTAGCCACCTGTCTGTTAAGGTTTCTGTCTTGGAACCTTCTCTTCAATCTTCCATTCATAATTGTATTGAAACAGGCAGACTGGTGGATTTTTGTTTACCACTGTGAATATATGATACCTGTCCCAACTCCACAAAAGCACCTAGAACAGTGGTGGCAAACCTATGGCACGGGTGCCAGAGGCGGCACTCAGAGCCCTCTCTGTGGGCACATGCGCCGTCGCCCCAGTCCTAGGCCTTCAGCTGGGTTTTATAAAACTTTTTCGCTTTAGGCCTCCGCTGCCGTGTGCAAAAAAAAAAAAAGGTTCAGTCAATCAGTCAATTTCAACTTCTTGTGGGAAAAAAAAAGATCTTGCAAAGTTGGAATTGATTGATTGAACTTTTTAGTCCCACCCAGTCTGCCGTTACCACCGCAGCCATGCCCACCCAATGGGCCATGCCCAGCCAATTGGCCACACCCAGCCAATGGCCACACCCACCCGGCACCCGACGATGCATAAATGGGTTTTGGGTTGCAGTTTGGGCACTCGGTCTCTAAAAGGTTCGCCATCACTGACCTAGAACATTCATGCAACAGCATTCTTATGTACATATTTTCATTTAGAAAGCTTATAGATAAATCTATAATAGGAAGACACTCAGGAAAAGATTCTGAATATATAGACCAAATATTTCCATTAACATAGTCAAAAGAGAGAAACAGTAGTGTTCATTCATTATTCAGTGGGGCTATCTATATACCCCCATAAAAGCTTTCACATAATATGATGGACTATGAAGACCTTTTTATTTATAGCCCACTTAGCTACTTTTGGTATATCTGGAGTTGCTCAGCTAGGTAATAGCATCTAACTAATCATGGATGGTCTGAAAAGCAAACAGAGTTTGAGTTTGCTAGTATTTGATTGACTGATTGATTGATTGATTGATTTAGAAAATGTATATGGCTGTCCATCTTAAATAAATTACTCTGGGCAGCTAACAACCAATTCACTGGGGAGGAGACAACATAATAAAATCCCTGCAAATAAAACAAAGGTACAATTAAAAAGAATCATAATGTAATAACTGAGTACTGCATAACAACACAAAACACAAATATATTGGGCTCCTCTAACATCCTGTCCCCAAAACCCCGGAGTAAGCGAGATCTTCAAGGCCTTCCAAAAGAGCAAGAAGGTCAGGGCTGATCGCAGGGGGAAACACTGGTATATATGGCAGGCACCATGACAGAGAAGGCACAACACCAGGGTCCACAAGAAAATACCAGGGCTGTAGGCAAGACTAGGAATTGAAAACATTCCCTGGAAAAAGCAATGGTAAATCAATAGTCTGAAATGGTATAGGGTTTCCTGCTTGAGCAAGGGGTTGGACTAGAAGACCTCCCAAGTCCCTTCCAGCTCTGTTATTCTGTTACATGGATATGCCTTTGAAGTCATTAGAAGTCAATTTAATTGGGTGGGGGATTTACATTTATATGAAAGTATGACTTTTTTAAAAAAATGTTCAGAATGAATGCACATCCTATGTAGTTGCCTCAGATAAAATAATTGAATTCCTTTCTTCCGAGTCCATAGGATTGCAATATTAATCTCTCTATCTATTTCATCCCAATGGACTTTGCTTAATCCAAAACTGCTGATGTCATGATGCCCCTTGAACTAACTCACTTGGGGCTGTGACTGATAAAAATCTTATTCCTTCAATATTAGTGCGAACAGCCTTGAATCTGCAGAGAACTGCAGAATGGGAGTAAAGAAAAAGTGAATTAAAATAACTTTATTAAAGATAGAATTGAGGTTGTCAGTTCAGATGATACTGAAATTTTGAAAGAAAACATTGTTAGAGATGTTCCTACTACTGAAATGAAAGATGGGAAATGGAAGATATAGCCAGAAGGAAGCAGAAACAGGATGAAAAAGGGAAGGGCCACCATGAGGAGGTAAATGATAACAGCCCACCATGTTTTTTTTAATCTCCTTCCAAATTTTCTGAAATTAACACAACAGTTCTTGGAAGAGAATTAAAGTGGTAGGAATAATGGCAGTCAGAGGTAAGTAAAACCTACAAGATACCATTTCTTCCACCAGTGGAGACAGCAGCTAACAAGAACAATAGAACAATGGGAGGTTATTTATTTTATTTTACAAAATAAAATTGTTCTTCCCAGAAAGGCCAAGAATAGCTTACAAAAGGACAGCAAAAGCTATCTAAAATAAACAAGCAGTAAGACGAACCATCTTTAAATTGATACATATTACAAAACATTAAAAAATAAAACAAGACTGTCTTAAAGGCACTCCAAAGTGGCTGCATGAACAGGTATGTTTTCAATTTCAATCTCATAAAGAAATTGGCATGGCAGTCAATAGACACATTATTTTTGGAAGACAGTTCTCTTAACAGGTGCAACTTCCACTGAAATATTCTACCTTTGGCTACCCTACTGTAAGCCAGATCAACCTGGGGGAGTACAGGAAGACTCCCCTTGGAGTTGTTAGTGCCTTGGATGGCATTAGGGAAAATTACCTATTAAGTTCCTAGATCCTAAGTCACTTAGGCCTTTATAGGCTAATGCCAACATCTTATATTGGGTCCATTACTGTATTTAATAGGCAGGCTGGACAGTCCTTTCAGGATTGGTGGTATATGATCTCACTTAGTTGTCCCACTTATGCATCCATCTGGATAAGTTGCAACTTTGAGACCATCTTCAGGGGCAGCCTCTTTCAGTATCACAAACATGAGGTTGTGGATCACTGGGGCTAGGCTATTATCTTCCAGGTAAGAGTCATGACTGGCTTACCAGTCAAAGCAGCCACTTGTGCCTCTGGAGACAGACTAGAGTTGAGGAAATTCCAGCGTGGTTGTTCTCTTCGGAAGAAAAGTTACCTTGTCCATTGAATGAACGATGATCCGATTTTAAATCTTAAAGGAGAAAGGGCTTGTGGCTGAAATTATCAAATTAAACCTTAAGAGTTGAAGAAATATGGCACGTGTATGGGTGTGTTATGTATGTGTATGTATACTTTCTTTTGAGAGCAGGCAACAGAATTTCATTTTTAATGTGGGCCAGTGTACTCATAGTAAAAAAAAAATGACAATAAAAATTATCTTATCTTATAAATGGGAAACCATAAGATAAAAAGAATTGAGTGGCAGAAGGGGAAAGGGATTTTACACCCCAAACATCAACATAAAAATCAACCTTGGATATAATGGATTCAAGTGTAGGTCCCTCTCATTAGATAATGCCTGAACGTTCCTAACTCTGAAGAGAGGCATGTAGACCAATACTGCCAATGAGCAGTAGCTGTAAAGATCCTCCTCCTGCACTTTCAGATTCATTAGAAACTCTGCACATAACAGCCTATTCTTCAGACTGAGTATTACTGTTATTCCCTTAGCTTCAGTCATATTGGTCTGGCATATTATAAGTTGTTTTTAATGGGTCTTTGTTCATGATCATAGGCTATATCCAACTGCCTATTGCAGCTCTGGAGGGAAATGGGGCCCTTCACATCTGGTGACAAGGAAAGGGTAGTTTTGACTTTGCACCCGCTCTACGCACATAGATGAGAAAATACAGCATAATGGCCCTTCATTGTCAGAAAACTCTTGATCTTCCTGAGATGAATACAAATGACAAGAGTTTGGCAATAGCTACCACACTGGGATTGTGCTAACCTACATACGGTTAAGGAAGGATAAATATTGGAAAAAAGCTTGAGAGGTACAAACATTAGTTTCCCCTGTAAATGGGAATCATTAAAGCAGCAGCCTTTTGATCAAATTGTATGTTGAATAAAGAGAAAACAGAAGCATTTTGGAAAATCGCAAGCATACCATGGATTAATGCAAACTAGAGTAGATGATGAAGGAAACATTATTAATTATAACAATATAAGGACACTGTCAGGTTTAGGTTAGCTCGATATGTATTACATCTCTTCCCAAGACTAGCCTTTTCAGCAAGTCATGTTTAAGCAGTTTATGACTTAGGGCAATTAACAAGCCTAGTCATTGTTCCTGGGATATTAAAAATGCCTTCTTTTGCACAACTCTGTGGGTCCTACTTAAGCGATTCTGTAGCTTTGGATTTACTTTCAGTAATTGCAGTAGCTTAGGCCTATTTACAACACATCAGATTCATAACAAAAATATTGAAATTATATCAATCTTAAAAACTGGTGCACCTGTTCTAAGGGAGATTGCGGATTATTTGCAAAACTACACATTCTACCAACAAACATGTTTTATAAACTTGGTTAGGACTTGGATGATGATCACCAAGTGATCTAAACCTGTAGATTAGATTGGGAAATTAATGAGTTAATTTCAGCTAAGTAGCAATATTTTATTACAGCAGATTTGGGATAAACTTTTATAAGTTCTGTCTTTTAGAATTTTTCATGTACTCATTAAAACACACCACTATTTCAGCAAAGATTAATCAAATTCTTTCATGATACTATCACTCTTGATCAAAGCATAATTCAGAATAAATTCAATTCAAGAGCTCTCTATAAAGTGAAGCACCTTTTGAACTTTTGTAGAAATATATATAAGCTGCCCAGATTCATTGACCGAGATGGGTGGTCACAGAAATTGAACAAATAAATAAATAAAATCAGGATTCAGTGTCCTTATGAGTTATTAGAAGCAAAACATGAATGCTTTATGCCTAGCTCAGTGATGGCGAACCTTTTAGAGACTGAGTGCCCAAACTGCAACCCAAAACCCACTTATTCATCGTCGAGTGCCAGGTGGGCGTGGCCCATTGGGTGGATGTGGCTGCGGTGGTAACGGCAGACTGGGTGGGACTAAAAAGTTCAATCAATTCCAACTTTGCAAGATCTTTTTTTTCCCCGCGAGAAGTTGAAATTGACTGATTGAACCTTTTTTTTTTTGCACACGGCAGCGGAGGCCTAAAGCGAAAAGGTTTTATAAAACCCAGCTGAAGGCCTAGGACTGGGGCGACGGTGCGCGTGCCCACAGAGAGGACTCTGAGTGCCGCCTCTGGCACCCGTGCCATAGGTTCGCCACCACTGGCCTAGCTTCTGTCTTCAGAACAGCCCTGTCTTTTGTTGTAGCTTTCTATTTCCAAGAGTTACTTTCCACAAAGTAAACTGCTAAGAAATCCATGTCAATAGATCCATTTACAGCACAGAAGATTGTGAAACAAATTATATCTGCCTAATTCATCTGAACCTATTCTTTCCTCTTCCTAGGAAATAGAGAAGACACTTCCAGGTAATAGTTGAGTTTAATGAAAGTTTGAGGTGGGCAAGCTTTTAGCTAATTTTGTATAAAGGTAGTCCTCACTTACTGACTACATTTGGGATTGGCAACTCTGTCACCAAGTGACATGGTTATAAGGTGAAAAATCACTTCTACATAAGAACAGTAAAACTGAACTAGAAATCATCAGCAGATTTAACACTATATTTGAGTGATTAAACAAAGACCAAGATTTCTGATATTACTTAATGGTAAGTTATTAAACAATTTATAAATATATGAATAATTGCATTATATACAATAATGCTATCAATGAACAGGATTTTTTTTCTGCCCACTCTTTCCCAACATCTCCACAGCAGCAGTAGGTGACTTACACATTTTATGTGCCCCTTATTCAGGAAATACTTTGTACATCTTATAAAATAGACTTTTATTCAGAAGAGCTATGCAATAATGCATTTGCTTATTTGAAAGATCCTAAAGAATCCTGCAGAAGACTAAAAAGTATTTTTGTGGCAACTATTCCAAATGTGTTTTTAAAACTACAGGATAAAAGTTAAAGTGCATATTATGTCTAGTATTTTTCCATATGTAACTTCTGTGCAAAAATATACTGCATATGGTTTACAAGTAACTTTAATTCAAATAATTTAAATCTTCAATAAACAGCATCCTCTAGTGGATACTTAAGTGTTGCAATTTGAAAGTTTCTTTCATGAAAATATTCTTAAGGCAGATGTTTACTGTATACCCTTTTCTGAGATACCACAGTTGTTAGGCAAATCCATTACACCCAATAGGCATTTTTTGCTGGAAATTGGAAGCACCAGAAACCGGAAAAAAACGTCTAAAATCAGTCATATGACCATAGGATGCTGCAAATGGCTGTAAAGGTGAGCCAATTGCCAAGCCCCAAAATGCAATTGTGTCTGGAATGTGGTAGTGTGGCTGTCATAACTTCAAAATTGGGTTGTAAATAACTTTTGTCTGGGTCCATTATAATTTTGGTCACTAAATTTGTAAATCGAGGACTACCTGTAATTCAAAATGCTACTTAAACCCAGAAATGATCATTTTAATTTATGTTATAGTTTTAAGGATTTTGTTTGGGTGATAAACAGAATATTTTACTTATGGCAACCAAGCCTGGAAATGAATTTGTAGCTAAAGCCATTTTATAGCACATCTTTCAATAATTCACTGAGGTTTAGACTATTAAGTCTCTGAAACAGCATTCAAGATGCTATTTCATATCTAAAGTTTTAACTGGAGTCTTTTCCAACTGGCAAGTGAAGAATGTGAGGGCATATATGTATGAATGTATTCATGCCCTTCTCAGGTAACCAGTGACCATGGGAAGTGTGTCAGCAAATGCATCCCAAATAACTGCTGTATTTCAATATATCTAAATACAGTTTTTACATTTTCATGTTTATATATGCATTTTTTTTATGTTATAAGCCACCCAGTATCACTTTTCATGAGATGGGCAACCATATATATTTGATCAATCAATCAATCATTCAATTAAAGGAAAACCTTGCTTATCCCCCTTATATCAGAGCCTTGCCTTTCAAAAAAAGCCAAGTTAGATTACAAAAGGATTCATCTCAGATCATCTTAGCTTATCTCTATTAAGAACAATTGAATCAAGAAGTAGCAAAAGGAAACAATTTTATTCTGAAGTTAAAATGTTATTCAATTGAAATAGAAGGAGGTCAGTGATGGACATGTCAATTTTTTATTGCTGGGCAAATAAAAATACCGGGATTTGTGTATAGTGCAGAAAGTTAATGGTATGTTAATACCATCAATTCAAATACTGGTTTGGCACTCATCTTTTAAAAGTGAGGCAAAAACTACAATATTTTATGCAATCCTTGAAGAATGCTTTATGCACAGTACAGATAATTTTGTTTCAACCACAAAAAATAAATTCAACCTCTCTAATATGGCTATGGAGATCAAGTCACTGACTTGGATCAAAGCAATTGGATTTGAAAAAGTGGTCCACAATTTGTAAATTTCAAATGGGTGGGGGTGGGATAGTTTCAGTAATGCACACAATCTATCCAAAGGTTCTGATCTGACATTTCAAATCACTTCAATTTGATGCTTTGATGCTCCAGTTCTGAAATTGAATGAAACCTTTATCCCTTTAGTACATGGGATAAAACGGATAGGAAGGGATGGATACAAATGTAATATAAATTTAATATTTACTTCTGAGTTACATTTAAAAAGACCTATATTTCATGAAGTTAAAGATTGATTTATAAGTATTTGAAAAGAAGTACTAAAAAAGAAAGTCTTACAAAGTCAGATTTGCAACTGATCCAGAACACAACTTTTTCCTTGAGCTTTGCCTGCTAGAAAACCACATAAATGAATCACACTACAGCACCGTAAGGCACCGTATGTTTTTCACTTGTTTTGGAATAAAAAAAAAAGCCCAAAATATATCCACGTTATAGCAGCTATTAACTGAAGAACCCATTCCAGCAAAGCTGGCTTGGGAGACCTTATCAGTTAGATTTCTTCAGTATCTATTAATTCCCATCTGTATCTGCTCTTGAGGAGGTCCTATGCTTTTCCCCCAGTTTTACTGCATTACACTCAGCTTCTTCCATGCCATTAGTGTTCGCATTTTCTTGGTACTGGGATTTTCTGTTGCACAAATTGCTGGGTAAAATGACAGAATTGCCAGAGGTTTAGCAATTTCAATACTAGTTTCTGACCTGATTTCAATATAACGTGGTGTTTTTGGCAAGGCATAAATTTCTACACTTACCAAGAAAGAAAACTGGACACTAATCCGGTCCCTAATCTGGCTCTCTTTTCAAGGGCCAACATGACCAGTAATTCTATCCGCATGCTTCTCATTATAACCAGGTATTTTAATTTGGTCTATACAATACACAAATCACCTTACAACCACTGATATATTCCAACAGATGTCAAGCCTTCAAGGAATTTTACAAGGAGTTGATAACCCTTAAAAATTTTATGGCTACTAGTCCTATTTAGTAGGTGATACCCTGAAAGCAAGCAATGGCTATCTGGTCTCTAAAGAAGCACCATCATTGCAGCTTAGAAGAACATATGAAACTATCTAGAGATAAAGGGAGTCCCTTAGGTGGACAAGAATTTGCATGGCTTGTAGTCACTACTCCAGACAATAAGCATTTGGAACAATATGCAGGTCCTACTGTACCTGGCTTCAATATGCTCATCAAGCAGGGGATTAACAGTTAACATCATACCTCCTAGCTTAAAATTTATTTTGATCTCATGGCAAATAAAACTTGTTAGGAGTACAGTAACTTCCAAGAGAAATACTGCATTCAACACTTGTCAAGAGATAAAAATAATACAAGACAAACTATAAGCAAGTTTCCTCTGTGGCACTGTTGGCTGCCTCTGCTCAGCAAACATTGCAAGACATGACCTTAATTCTTCTTGTAGAGCAACATGACCTGAGATTTCTACCCACAGGCTATTATCATCCCAGGCAGAAGTAAAGAAACAGTCAAAAGGCAGCACTGAAAACACAGACTGTTCTTGACTAGACATCTGGGTGCTCTAAGTGTGGTATCCTAGGGGGGAAAGTCACGTATGTGCTTACCAAAAGAACACCCCCCACCTGAAAGAATGGATAATTTGGGAGATGATTTTTGAGGAGGGAATCCCCCCAACCCCCCGCTCCAGGGAAAGAGACAAATATCACACTGCAACAAATAACTGTCCACTCTTCATTTAAATAATGAACCCGGAAAACCTTCAAGGAACTTAGGGACAAGATTGTGCAGTCTGAAGTAGGGAGAAAAGGCTCTCAGATTAAGCCGATTTAGAGAATTGCTTCAAACAATAACAAAGAACAGAAGACCTTTTTTTTTTCTAAAAATGTTTTTTTACACATTTTCCAGCTATTTATAAAACAGCAACTAAATACCAATAAAGTCTGAACCGAAGGAATGTGCTTCAGAAAAAAATTCACACATTTAAAAGAAGTGTTTCTATTAATGCCGTATGCCCATGTGTTTTTGTGTAATTGTTAATCTCTTTCACCTGATTTTTAAAAACTTAAAAACACTCTTCCCCAGTCCCTAGGTCCATGACTCAGTATTGCATTTAGAAGAGAAGTGCTCCCATGCTGCCAACTTCACTCTGCTCTTTTACAAAGATTTCAAAGTATTGGTAAATGATGGTGACAGCCAACAAGATTCCGGTGCCTGATCCTATTGCCCCAAGGAAGTCTGCCAGCACAGAGAGGGCACCAATGCAGAGGCCACCAAAAGCGGCAGCTGTTGGAATGTATCTGAAAAAGGAGGAACAACAAAATACAAGTTAGGCCAAAAGATTTAAGGGAAATTGTCTACTGGCATAGCTACTGCCCTTTACACTCTTACATCACTGCAGTCATTATGCACAGTGCCCATGTGACTGCCTTGCTCAATAACTGCTATCTCAGTCCTCTCAGGTGGAGTTGCTAAGAGTTTTATTCTGGGCACTGTGTAGGTCAGCGGGGATAATTACACGCATGCAACCTAATTTCACGCTTTGCGCGCTCACCCACTGTTTGTGTGGCCGGTGGGTTGGGGACCTCTGATGTAAGTTGTTAAATGAATAAAGCGAAAGAGCTGCTTGCCAAGAGAGCAGGCAGCTCTCCTCCATGTGCAGAAGGGAATTCCGGTGCAGACTTTCCCCTCCCGTTTGTGAGAGGGAACCTGTGCGCTAAGTCGGAGAAAGGAAGCTCAGATTGCGACGATCCAAGTTTCCTTCCTCCAGCCCAGTGTGCTGCCCCTCCTTGCTGGAAAGTTAAGACTTTCTAGTTCACGCCAGAGAGGGCAACTGCCTGATGTGGCTGGAGAAAGGAAGTGGCTTGTGACCTTCCCTGCTAGCTAACCTGTTGACTTTCTGAGAAAGGCTGCCAGGAAGATGGCAAATGGTGATCACGTGATTGCGGAAGGCTCGACAACCCGTTGTAAGTGTGAAATGGTTGCCCAGAGTCCAAACTGCAATCATTACGGTCATAACTTTGAGCACAGGTCGTAGAACTCTTTGTTCAGCGACATAGTAATTTCAAATGATCACTGAATGAATGGTTGTAAGTCAAGGATCACCTATAGAGCCCAGTCAGTTTCTATAAGGTCAGACCTTCCCAGATTCTCTCTTTCTACATATTTTATATTTGCAATTCAAAGAAATCCACCTACTTCGTCCCACTTAATGTAATTTTGAGGACTGCATGCATGTATTCTGGTGCATAGGGACACCCTTATCTGAAGAATCCACAAACTGTATAGCTACACTGCTTTGCCTTACTGGCGCACAGAATATGTGTTCTTGTATTCAATTAAAATACAATCCAGGCTGCATGTACGTTTTATTTCTCTGTCACATACATGAAGGAAATTATTTGCTTCTTTTAAGAAGCAAGAATCAGTAGTGAAAAAAAATATGCCCTTTTCAAATAAGCAAATGATGAGGGTTATTTCCTTTGCCTTCCCAAATATAAAGCAAGCATTCTCAGGAATGTTACAGGGAACATTTTCTAAGGCTAGAACTTCAGTAACAAGGATAGAGCACAAGGGCATTAAATCTTCAACGTAATTTATTTCCAGTTCTGCTTCTCTGAAGCAAATGAAAGCTCAAATAGCAATACAGACTACAAAAATGCTACAGATTTATAACTCACCTGTTGAGTTCATGAACCATGGAGGTTTCCCTGTGACCCCTCATAACCATCTGTTGCTCTTTCAGTTGTTTAGCAACCTGTATTCCAAAATAAGTATTTTTTAAACATTTCGTGAAAGAGAATCATTATGTTCGGTTGCTATAAAAATGTAAGAATCTTAGTAGTCCTTAAAATCAGAAATACTACAAGGGATAGAGCAACTGAACAGAAAAAAAGATTTAACTTACTAAGGCATATTGCCATCTTCTCAAGTAACCCCAGAGAATAATTTCTAGAAATAAAGGAGTTATAAACATTTATAAACTCATATATGAGACTCTGGTGTCCTGAACAGAATAAATGGCTATAGAATGAGCATAGCCAGGAATCTATTTCAGCCAAGATTTTGAGTGTGTGCGCGTGTGTGTGCATGTGTGGGTGTGTAGTGGTAGAATTTGGATGTTAAGTAACTAAGGTTAAGCCTATTTTCTAGCATACATTTAGTTTTTACCCGTTTCCCTCCATATCAAATCTTCAGCAACTGCAACTAGTAGCCTCTGTAGTTTCAGGGGATCTGGGGCTTCAGATTTCTCATTGCAATTACAATTTCTTTTGTCTATGCTACTTCGCGACTCTCTGATCTCTTTAAGTTAAGACCGATAGCCATAATTTTTAGACCACAGGATTAAAGGGAGGGGGGGGGATTATCATAAAGTAAATGTTTAAGTTAGTCATGGTTTGCTTGAATCTGCACAAGCAACAGACCCAGATTAAATCCCTGGCATCTGCAGATGAACAGGGGAAAGTGTTTGGAGTGCCACAGTCTATCACTAAATAATACCAAATTTAACAGAACGACAGTATGATTTGCTATGAGGCGTACCCTATAGTTCTGACTGAATTTGACCTTTCCATTAACTCTTTCTTCAAGCGCTTACAGCAGCATTGTCTGTCAAGTAACAGGGCTGGAGAAATGTTTGTTAGAGAGGAATGATACATCTAAAGATGTGGGATTTATGCTATTTACTTACATCTTTTGCAGACGAGCCGGACACTTCAATCCAAGTTTTGGAGAAGAAAGCACAGGAACCCAACATAAACACAATATAAACCATAGCATGAACAGGATCATCCAAAACTGATGTAAAAGACTCAGGAGGCGACAAGTAATAACAAAGACCACCAACAGGATATGAACGGGCAGGACCTCCAGTTGATGTATCCTGCAGTGAAAAGAGATTGCTTTCAGCAAAATTGCTTTCTTAAGTCAATAAGTAGTACACAATTGCTAGCAACCAATCTAGTCATGTTAGCAATATTTATGTATGAGTCATGAGTCTTTTGTTGCATTGCAAAGATGTCCGCATGCATTGTTAGCATAATATAATAAAATATACTAAAGC
Source organism: Azemiops feae (assembly GCA_023970755.1). NCBI lineage: Eukaryota > Metazoa > Chordata > Lepidosauria > Squamata > Viperidae > Azemiops > Azemiops feae. Next base: position 816,036 of record JALGBA010000033.1, on the reverse strand, counting down.
TAATACCAGAAGACAATACAGAGGAACTGGTAATAAGACAAAATATTAAGTAAGGTTCAGTATGAAAGGCCATCTCATTTGTAAGACAAATGGTAAATAAAAATCAGATACAATGTAATTCTGTATGTGTCTACTTGGAAGAAAGGACTAGAGAGTTTATCAAGTTTTTAAAAGCCTAGTACTATGAAACTTTTCTCTGGGGCGCCTTTGCTAGAAGCACTTTTAAGTTCAGAGTTATGGAGAAGAACTTACAAGATACTTACAGACCAAGTACCCAGAAGGCTAACCAATATGTTGCCACTAAAACGAGCAGAGAGCATCTGAGAAATTACGTACAAGTTGGAAACCAATGCAGACTGAAGGATAATGGGAATATTGGAGGTATAGAATAACTTGATTGGATAGGTATTGTACTGGCCACGGTAGCGGGCAGATTTTATAGGGAGGTCCACTCTAAATCCCTGTGGATTGTAAAAGGAAAGAAATTAAAATGTCAATCCAAAGAATTAAATGTAATTCACAGAAGTACTTGCCCCAAGCATCAATCAAATCAAGGTAATGTTTAACAAGCAATCTCAAACAACAAAATGTAATGTTTCTCTTTATTAGCTTATACAGGGAATCCCTCTTTAGCAACCACAATTGGAACCAGCAATTTGATTAAGTGAAGTGGTCACCAAGTGAAACCAGAACTGTGATAATGATCTTACTTCAGCTGGCAAGAAATATCCAGAGTTTCAAATTAGCTTTACACCAAGATTAAAAAGATAAATTTTGCACCTTACAAATTTATGGTTTTTATAAACAATGAAATTAACAAAGTTTAACAGTACTGATAAAACTGAACAATGCGTTAAGATTCTGAATCATTAGTATCAACTCAAATTAACACAGTATCACTTTTAATCTACAATACATTTTACATTTCTCCAATAAACCTCGTGGAAATATTCATACTTCATATTTTGGCGATGTATTAATAAGCATTTCATCAGAACTTATATGGCCTTAATAAACAAACACCTCCCCAGGCCTGAGCAGAATATACAAATGTGTTAAAACTGTAAATCATCATTCTATACTTCTACACACCTGGAAGTAAATGACAACAGCAAAGACAAATATGGTGGAAATCAAGTTCATCAGGTTGGGGAGATTCTGCCGATAGAATGCTTCCCTGAGAGCTCTAACTTTGTCTGTGCGAGTAGCCAGCAGATGGAACAGGGCGATGATGGCGCCTTCAAACTCCATGCCTTTAATAATGAACAGGTGAAGAAATTATTAACTACTGCATGAAAAGCTATTGATGCTTTACAGTCCTTGCCTTTGAAAGCTGGCAGTTTACAATATCCCGTATACTCCAATTACTCCTACGATTATTGATTCATTCTCTAAAAATAAAAGATGAAAACCCAACATTTCCTTCTTAGACATGTGACTATCAGTATTAATGTAAACACATTGTAAAGCTAGCAACAACTACATTTTATTTTATTTTATTTATGTTAGATTAAAAGGACAATAAGAAATTAGCTAAAACTGAGAACACATACAGAAATAGGTTAAGAAACAAAGAAAAAGTAAATAAAATGGCAACAATTTTAATAAAAAGCAACAAAAGGTTGTAAACTACATGAATCATTGTCTTCTAATTGTTACTGTTATTGTGCAGAAATAGTAATAGTAGTAACAACAACAACGAGTTGGAAGGGACCTTAAGAGGTTTTCTAGTCCAACCCCCTGCTCAGGCAGGAAACCTTATACCATTTCAGACAAATGGTTGTCCAGTCTCTTCTTAAAAACTTCCAGTGTTGGAACATTCACAGCTTCTGGAGGCAGGTTGTTCCACTGATTAATTGCTCTAACTGTCAGGAAGTTTCTCCTCAGTTTCAGGTTGCTTCTCTCCTTGACTAGTTTCCATCCATTACTTCTTGTCCTGCCCTCAGGCACCTTGGAGAATAGCTTGACTCCCTCTTCTTTGTGGCAACCCCTGAGATATTGGAACACTGCTATCATGTCACCCCCTAGTCCTTCTCTTCATTAAACTAGTCATACATAATTCTGCAACACTGATAGAAATTTCTCTAAACTAGTCTCTTAGTAGGAAAAGCACATTCTTAATGGAATGTTGTGCTGAACATCTAATAATTGAGAAAATCAATACTAGCTGCTAGATATGATACAAGGGGCATCTCAGAACATGTCTGGTTTTTTTTATGTATCTGGGCATATCTAAAAATGTTCTTTATAAAAGTGTTTTTTCAGCATTCCTGATCCACACAAAATTGGTCTGCTGCATACAGCGTTTAACTATTTTTCTGGAAAAAAACGTGTTTTTTTTAATTAAAACATACAATAACATACTGTGCATATTTTGGTTTACTACCATGTCTGACACTAGCCAGTGTGGTTTGAGGATTCTACGTGAACTAGGCCACATTTACCTTTTCAATAAACTACTATTAAAACAAACTAGAGTTTAATCTGATATATTAAGTCTGCAATATATGCATTGCCAAAGATTCTCATCTGCACACGTTCTGGGAAAATACCTTTGAAAAAAGCCACTAATGCTAAAGTATAATATACAGAGTAGTCAGTAAGGAGTCAACATGATTAGCCCTGTGCCATATTTACTCAACAGAATGGACTTTCCTTACATGCAAATATAAATATAACACCTAAAAGTGCATCATAATATATTTCCTCTTTCTGGGCTATATTTTTTCTTATCTTTCCGTAAGCACCTTTAAACATCATCAGTGCAAATCATGAGATGAATTGTTCAGGACCTTCATAGAAGTAGCCATTCTAAAACTTGAATTTAAATTACAGGGGAAAAAATGCTTTGCTGCTTGGTTTTCCACACAAAAGGTAAGCACTGACTTGAAACTCCCTGGGTTTCCTATAACTATTAGTACTGCTAATAAACCTCCAAATGAGAGATACAAGCTTTCCCAGTCAGTCAATTCTTGAATGAAATGCCAAACAAGTGAAATCTGCTTGCAATACACACATTTTCACAGAGGTATTCAGGGTTTCAGGTAGCCAAGCTTCCTTAAAGATACTGTAACATTCAAGCACATCAGTGCACTACTCCTTATCCTTACTAACTTGCAATTTTTCTTTTTCAGATGATACTCAACATACTATGCCGCTGGACGAATAGGAAGAGCTTAGATTTCTTTTCCTGTTTCCTTCCAAGGGATTGATACATGTCTCATCAAAGAATGATTACCTCGGCCAGTGTTCACTGTAGTTGGGCTGAACGCTTTCCATACAATAGTCTCACAGATATTAGTAGCAATGAAGAGAGAAATGCCAGAGCCCAGACCATAGCCTTTCTGCAGAAGTTCATCCAACAGAAGAACTATCAAACCAGCAACAAAAAGCTACAAGGAGAAATGTATAATATATAAATCACTTAAATTAAAAATTACTAATTAAAAAGTTCAGAAACGGTTAAAACAGGGACAGCAATTTCTATAAATACGTGTCTGTGGAGATCACTTAGTAATTCATATGAGGGCAGCCCTTTTGGGTACTATGTTCCTGTGCCAAAGATGTTCCTCAACCAAGTTGATTAATTCTCTTATCTTTTCAATAGTTGTTACTGAAAGGGTAAACATACAGTTGTGAAATGTGTAAATCTCAGCTCTTTGGTTGTGAAATTAATATACCCAGAAGTGAGAACCTTCCATAGTAAATTTCCTGCCTAGGAAGGAAGCCTCCAGGTGACTGTCAAGAACATTTAACATTCTTGCAGAGAAAGGGTTGGGTTGAGCAAGTTTGTAAAAGGGCCCGATTTAAATCTTTTAAATTTTAAATATCTACAGATCCTAGGTCTACATCCAGAAGAGTTTTAATAACTTAAAAGTTACCTGAATGGTGATAAGGAGACAGATTCCTGCTCCCATCTCTGATGGGTCTCCATACATCCCAGTCATTACATAAACAATAGATTGTCCAATAGTAATAATCATGCCAAACACTGGAAAAGAATTACAAGACAAAAAAGTGAATGCAATTTAACATTCCAAATTTTCTGAGAGGTCAATTTATATTGTCCACTGTTTGTATCTGCATGAACTAGAATAAAAATTGTTTTAAATTTCCTGTTCCTTACATTTCTGTGCCCCATTGAAGAGAGCTCTATCTTTTGGTGTATCTCCAACTTCAATTATTTTGGCACCAGCCAGTAACTGCATGATGAGACCAGATGTGACAATGGGAGAAATGCCTAGTTCCATCAGTGTGCCTGTTGGAAATCAAAAACAGAGTGAAAGATAGGATCTACCAATCCTTTTCTGCTTAGACCTACACAGATAACTGGCCATCTCAAGACATTATAAAGATGGGGAAACCATTTTAATTTTCAATGGAACTTCATTCTTTGCCATTTTGCAAAAAAAAATAAAAATCATTCTGTTATATTATCAAATTAGGAGAAGCTGCTTTAGCAAGGCAAGCTGAAACTACAGTTCATTTTGAAGAATGAGTCAGCCTCATCCTTTAGAAACACATTTCCCAACCTATTGAAGCATAATAATTTGACACAGCTTTTTAAACATACAGAAAATGCTGGTTATAAAGTTTCTGCAAATATGCTAATATTTCCAGGCAAATCAAAATTTGTAAGAATAATCAAAAGAATTTTGAACATTTTTGAAATTTGAATTTTGAAATGTCCCCGTGTAGAAATTTGCATTGCCAACTAATAACAAATAAAAAGTGGGAGCAAATTTAAAGAGTAAAATGTTTAAGATGATATATAACACAAAAAGAAATTTGCTTTAAGTGACCTTTAAGAACCCAATTAAAATATATGATGAACCAGTATTATACTAGCCTTACCAACTGTCCCTCTATGCATGTTTCAAGCATATTGCCCTGCAGAGAAAAGAGTTTACCAGATTATGTGAGCTAAAAGATGCTGATTTTCAGCAGTTCATCAAGTTAAGGGCAGGGGAAAAAAGGAAACCATCGCTCTTTTAGCTCTGCTAAGACACCAGTAGCTTCTGATTCATTCTGTCCTTCAATTCCAGGCAGTCCACTTAGCTATTAATATATAGCACTCTGTGTGCGCATGTACATACATGCCTTCAAGTCAGCATTGGGCAAGACTGACTGGCCCAATGTCAACCCAGCTGGCTTTTTGCCTAAGACAGAACTAGAATTTACAATCTTATGGTTTCTGTCCTGGCACTTAGCTATTATACAAAACTGGCTCTCATATAACATTGAGCTGACACAAAGTAATGGAAATCTCCAATCCTTTTTTATACTTAAGGCAATCAATTTCTCAGCCCCGGTCCCAATGGTAAAATTAGTGAAATAATATATGTGAACCGCGTTAAAATGACCCAAAATATACTACCATCTTCTATATTTGTAATGACAGCATCATTATGACCAACCTACAAAACCCCATTTTACAATTACAATATCCAAACTAAAATAATGCATATTTAAGTACTATGATTAAATGGGATATTGATTATTACCGAAGTCAGTGGGAATGCAAAGTGCTTAACTCACTTAAAGGAGAAACCCAGTTTGGTATACGATAGACAGAAATGAAATTTAGCAACAAATCAATTGTTAAAGTGAATTTCAATACCTCTGTTGGAAGCCAGAATTACTCTTATCCAATAAAAGGGATCAGCTGAATCCGATGACATAATACCAAAAAGGGGAATCTGGGTTTAAAAAAAAAAAGCAAGCAAAATTATCATAGGCTTGGCTCTCTAGCTTGTGTTTTAAAGAAAGGCTTGAAGTAATAAACAAAAAATACCTGGCAGCAAACCAAAAAGATGAAGAGAGTGATAGCTGTCCATAGCACCTTTTCTTTAAACTGGATCTACAATAAGAGATGAAATTGTGAAAGTAATTGTCACTGCCAACATTTGGCTAGAACAAAGCATGAAATTTCCAAGGGAAATACAGTTAACATTGTACACGACTTTCAAGCAGCTCGATTCTTCTCTCTTTTCATTGAAAACTCTCCAAAAATGCTAAATAGAAGGCCGAGGGACCCCCCTGCATGAAAATTGCTGTGATATAGGGTTATATCTGTTATCATAATTTGGAGACCATAAATGGAATATGTTTAATATATTTAAATTTCCAACATTTCCATGCTGCTTTTACTAAAAACACACACACACAACATGAGCAGGACTTTGGTAAAAACAAAGCTTTCCAATTAAAATGATCCTTTAGTTGACCCCAGAGAAATTCCTATATTTGGCCAGTTAGAAATCACTAGAGGCATAGTAATGCTAATATCTATAAGTAAAATGCTATATGCTGTAGTAAATGTTATCAAAAGTGATAACCAGCATATTTTCCACCTATACTACTAGGCAAGGACCACTATAAGAACAGTTCTCTGGTGCGTTTGAGGCAGGATATTATGGCAAAATGAAAAAAAGAACCATTTACAAACAGCTTGCTGCCCCTCTACTCTTCCAAAAGCAACATTTAATTCTGCCAGTTGGATTGGCAGCCTGGATTGTGGAAATGAGAAAAGTGTATCTTGAATTCTGCCACCAAGCAAATGATGCATCATTTTATTCAAGCTAAAGAATAAACATGTTGTATTTCAGTTAATCACACTGCTATCATTTGCCAGATACTCCTTTCTGCCTTTCCATTCAAACCCTATTGTGTTCCTTAAAAAAAAAAAGGTGCTAAAAGGGCCTAGGGGTTTAATTGAATAACTTTGAAAAAACAGGAAAAAGGACAAATATGTTTCTTTCCTATTAATCTTTTATAAATAGTTTGGTAAAACTACAATTCTATAATGCATACATTACCTTTCTTTCTGGTTTTTGAATTTCTGGCAAGATAACGCAGAAGGGCTTGATTACTTCAAGAAATTTAACTGTGAAGAAAATTGAGAAATTAAGCAGACATTCATCAATTAACAAAGATAAGATTCCTCAAAAAGAAAAATCTCAGCTTCTTCAAAATTTACTAATTGCTAATCTATAGTCATCTATGCAATTATTTATTGGACTAGAAGACCTCCAATGTCCCTTCCCTCTAATTCTATGATCTTGAATAAATCAAACATAAAAAATGATCTGGGCAGATAAGACACACATTTAGTTCTATTTTGTACTTGAAGAAAAATAAATGGAAGGTCATGACATCATATGCAAATTAAGTAGCTACCTCTGCTATATCTGTGTTTTAAAGTCAAAGACAATCAAAACAAGGAGTCTGTAATAACAATGGCGTACCTAATTTGTATTCTCTTTATTTTCCCAACAAGAACAATTTGTAAGAGCACGTGACTGTTGCTGTTGATTTCAGCATTACCTGTGATGTTCCACAAATATTAAAACTATAGGACTTCCTTCAAGTCACCTTGTGCTTATCGTTCAAGCAATTACAAATGCACTGCTGGTAATATGAATCTATATGAGGCAAGCTATTAAGGTTTTTTTGTGGGGTCTGGTTCTAAATAACTTAAAGGAAGTCAGTAAGGAAAAAAAAATCAACAAATGCAGATTAAACAAATTTAAATTGTAAGAAAGAACACAGATAATATTTAGGACCAATCAATATCTTTAATACTAGCTGTGGTCTAACTCTAATACATTTGGATGTCTGTTATCAGCAGGATGGGCCAAGAAGTTAACAATTCACATCAACTTAAGCCTGTTCAAATACAGGGAACTCAAGAAGCACATTTCGTGTGGGATTTAGGTTTTTTGAAACAAGCAAACAAGCACAAGACTGACATCAGCAGTAGATGGTCAATCAGGATGGTCATTGTGTCATTTTCTGTGGATAATTGCCTTTTAAGTTTCAACATGTGCAAAAAGTTACAATCAGATGCAGAAGAAAAGTTGTTTGGTTTGCTACTACAATCAGGTCCAGACACAAGAGTAACCCCATGTCTCTATGTTGTGAAAGCATCCCCCGACAAAGCAGCGTATTTTATTTGTGATTACACGAAATATTTCAAAAACTCAGATTTGACCTACAAGAATCTCACGTATAGGCTCCGATTAAAATCCGAAACTAGTGCATTTTTTCCCGACAAATACTTCCCATTTTGCAAAATAAAGAAACTAGTCTCTGAAACTGTTTGACCTATTGATGGACGGACCACTAAGAGCTCACCTGAACTATTTTTGAACACTGGCCGTTAGCGCTGTCTCGGGATATTCACATTTCATCAAGAAATGCCCCCCACACCATCTGTCTCGCCAAAAAGCCCTCCCAAAGCTCTGCTGACACCCCCCCCCCAATAAGTCCGATAGCCTAGCGGGCGCAACATGGCGACCACCATTCAGAGTGGTGATCCTGCAGCTCCGCAGACTATCCCCAGACCACTGTCTTCCCGCATCTCCAGGCAGGACACCCGTCACCTCCAAGCCGCCATTTCGTCTTTCACCCTCAACTTCCCCACCCCATAACTGGTCGTCCTCCCCTAGCAGCTTCTCCGTTCCTCCTCGAGGCTATCTCGACGAACGGCCGGCTCCTTCCCTCCCTCGCCCGCTACTCCGCGCCACAATCGGCTCTCGCAAGCGACTACATCGCCGTCCAGCGATACTCACTCCCCATCTCGTCGCCCTCAACGCGGAAAAGGAAGGGCCAAGCGGCAGCAGAAACTCCAATTCTCCCCTCAGAAAGACACGTCAGTTGAATGGAAGCCCCACCCTCCGGCTTCCTTCCGGTTCCTGCCACGCACTGGTAACCGCCACCAAAGCGCTGTTCGTCCGCGCAAGCGCAAGCGCAAGCGCACTAAGGCTTTTTAAAGAGAGACCTGCTGCATATACTTTTCTCTAGGACTACAATTCCCAAAGCCCTTTGAGGACGGAAAAGGCTCTCTTGAGAAAATTTCAAGTTCGTAATTACGGGATCTAAGGAATACTTTCCCAGTTGTTCGCGCTTTATACCGCGAGCCAAGAAGCAAAAGTGGTTTGCTTCCTGGTCGCTAGCGTGGCTTGAAAAGGGTTTTGTTTTTTGTTTTTTTTCTGCAGTGTTTGGGGGTCTACGAAGAGTAATTTGCCACGTGTTATTCACAGTCGGATATTTTTTTTTTTGTGAAGTCGTTATAAACAAACAAAATGAAACAGATAGATAAGCAAATATTTTACAGACTATGCAGCTAATTCAAAATACTGAAAAGTATAAGGTAGACAATCAGATCTGCAAGAACTGGAATTATTCTATTGGAATTATTCAGCGCTCTCTGGAAGGGCTGGTGGGCAGAAAGCCAGCTTTCCTCCTAGTCCATGATGGCGAACTTTTTAAGACCCAGTGCCCAAAAACTGGCCCCGTCCCTGCCCCACCCCCTGCCCTGCCCCCATTCTGCCCCACCCTGCCTGACTGCAGGGCCACTCACCACCTCCAGGGCCCACTGCAGATTGCCCAGGCAGCCCACCAACGCCATGGCAGCCACGCCCTCTGTCCGCGCCCCGCAGCATCAACTGTGCGTGTTGGGGCGTGAGGGCAGAGCCTTGTCTACGCTGCCTGGCTGCCATGTCCTTGGCTGCGTTGCTCCGCGTGGGCCACGCTCAGGGGTTACTCTCCTCCAGGGGGGTTGCTGGTGAGGGGGTCGCGGGCGGAGGCAAGGCTGGGCAATGGCACGTGTGCCCACGGCTCCAAGTGCCGCCTCTGGCACCCGTGCCATAGGTTCGCCACCACTATCCTAGTCCTTCAGCAGAACTTTGCCAGGCAATGCTGCACATTTTTGAGCGTCCTGCCTATTCCACAGGATTTAATGGGTAAATCAGATGCCACATGATCTCCTTTGTGTTTGGAGCAACAGCATCCTCCCAGACATTTTTGGAGAGAAAATTGAAAAAAATAAAACCTTAATGCCAAGGGTCAACATACAGAGGCAGAAACATAGTGACCTAGTTTATACATCACACTAAGCCATGTTTTCTAACCATAGTTTATGAATTCTTCATACATTACATAAAACCAAAGTGAATGACAGACTGGTTAATACAGTTCATTAAACTAAAATGTGATTAACCTTTCTATGTCTTGCCATGTATGAAGTTAGTTATTCTGATTTGTTGGCTTAGTTTATGCAAACCTGTGTGGGAAGTCAGCCCCCCAGAGAAGGAAATATTAAAAGGACAGAATATATTTCCCTAAATGATTTTAAAAGCAGAAACCAACCCTGCCCCCAAGTCTCTCTGTCCCAAGCAGAAACCAAGTCTGCAGAATTGCAGATGATAATCTTGTCAGAAAGACTGGAATCAGGAAACTGGGATTCGGAAGAAAGATCCCTAGAATCAACACCAAAAATCTTAAAGAGTCATCAGCCCCAGCCCCAGGGAAGCAGGATATGACCCTTGGGACATGATAGGATTAACCCACCACCATCAGAATACCAGAAAGGGACACTCAGACTCAGATCAAAGTTCATGCCACAGGAACAACTCCAAACAAAAGGTTCCAGAGGGTATAAAAACCCACTCCCTACATGTGTTCACTCTTTTCTTCCAGAGCCATCTTCCTGTCTGGCTCTCCTCTTCAATAAACTGCAACCTTCTTTCTAAAGCAGTCGCCATGTTGTTTATTCCTGGCTTGGACTGAACCATGATGAAGACTTTTCCTTCAACACCTGGCTGGGGAATTCTGAGAGATGAAATCCAAAGTCTTAAAGTTGCTGAGATTGGACACTACTGGAGTAGATGTGTTGTCCCCAAAACCGGGCCTTAGCTTGATGTCGAAGCCAATTGACCACTAAACACAAGGTGTGAAACAAAAATACTTTTATTTTGGTACCGAGATATAAGGGCCCTGGTTTTGAAAGCTGTCAAGGCCTTGATTACAGTTTTACAGCAGTTTTTATAGTCAAAGGTGAATCACATACACCCCTTTGCCCTCCCCCCCATAATACATGCATAACATATAACCTGGATTGCAGCCCCCTAAAGCAGGGGTCCCCAACCTGTGGGCTGTGCCATGCTGCAGGACAGGCTGGCCAGTACACAAGCGTGTGTGCGCACACTCCCTCACTTGTGCTAGTGCCGTGGCAGCGGGGTGTGAAAACAGGACACCGAGCTGTGAGGCACGGAAATGGGACATGCCGCAGGGCACAAAAACGCTGCAGCCATGCTGCAAGGCACAAAAATGGATGCTACTGCGCCGCAAAAATGGGATGCCGTCATGCCGTGGGGCGCAAAAATGGGCCACCGCCACGCCATGTAAAAATGGACACTGCCACGCCGTGAGCGCAAAAATGGGTGCTGCCGCTGAGCCTCAGCACAAAAATGGGCCGTCGCCACACCATGGGGCACAAAAACGCACTGCCGTGTCACGTGGCACAAAACAGGCCGCCGCACTGCAAAGCGCAAAAATGGGCCGCCGCCGCACTGCAAGGCACAAAAACCGACCACCATGCTGTAAGGCGCAAATATAGCCGCCACACCACAGGGCACGGAAATGAGGCGCTGCGTCATGCAAGAATGGGGCAGGGTTAGTATCACGCGGGTGCTAGCCCCACCCCGTTTGCAGAACGCATGTGCACGCACGTGTGTAAAATGCTTCCCCCTCCCTTTCCTCCGGTCTGCCAACCGAGAAAGGTTGGTGACCTCTGCCCTAAAGCCTTCTCGCTTGCTATGCAAAATAGCTAAATGTCACGCCACCTGTTGCCCACCTCAGGTCATGGGTATCTTGCAAAGTTTCTAGTTTCCTCTTCCAGCTATGTGGTTTTGGGTTTTCTTGTAAGTGAGCTATTCATGTACCCAACATCCTGGCTAAGTGGTTTCTGACAGGTAAGTCTTTTCTCGCTTCATTGCCCCTGCAGCCCCTTTCTTCCCACTGCAGCCCCCCTCACAATGCTATCAAGTATGTCAACTGTTAGCAAGCTTGTATTGCAAATCCCCTAGTAAGCAGAAAGAAATAAAAGTTGTTTAATTGTTTAAGAGTAAATGTTTCTCTCAGAATTCATCTTCCTCACTCTCATGTTCATCACACCCGCACCTGGGTCCTATCTCCACATATGATCCTTCTTCTGATCCCCAGGGCCTCATCTGTATGTATATTCTTTCATCAGATCCTTCAGATGAACTAAAGCATACTTTGTTTCAACCATAATTTATTGGATAAGCTATCATATGTTCATATTTTGCAAAACTTTAATGTTTTGTTGACTTAGTGCAATGTGTGAATCCAGTTTGTAGGCATGGTTAAATTAACTTGGTACATATGAATTCTGAGGATCAAAAGCTAAGAGCAAGTAGATTACTGATGCTGGTCATAGGGTCGGCTGTTCTCACTGAATAGGACATCAGATCAGTTCTGTATTTGTGGAAAATAAAAGCACTTATTCTTCCTAAGATAATTACAATTGTGCACAAATGCAGAAACGCCCTTGAAAAACTCTAGGTAATCCTCTTTTATATTTTAACTGTTACAACAAATAGTCAAGTAGTCCTTGACTTACCACCTTTCATTTAGTGACCATTTCAGTGCTGAAAAAAAGTAACTTACAATCAGTCCTTGCACTTATATCCATTGTTGCATCCCCAGTCACATGATCAAAATTTAGGCACTTGGTGTGCTGTCCTACTCACACACACACATAACTGGTTTAGTGGGTTTATTAATATTCCCCAGCAATTCCCTTCACCCAAACCGCAGAACTGTCCCAATTAAGTCCAGCTACAAGCAGATCAATGTTAGTCCACAGAGCAATGGCCAATGAGTCCATAAGGCAGTTGAAAGTTTCCCAATCAAAATAAACCTTCCAGGTAAAATTAAATCCACAACACAAGAGGGTTCACAAGACAAGAAAAGTCCAGAGTTCACAAGGCAAGATCCAAGACATGGTGTCAATCCAAAGTGAGGCAGCAATCAGAACAAGAAAACACAGTTAGAAAATGAACATATTGTTCCCAACATCACCTCCATCTGTTTGCTGTGCTAAATAGCCAGGTTCCGGTGCATCAAGAAGGGCAAGGCTTTCTCCTCATGAGTAATCTGGCTGACCTTCACTGCTCCTGCCTTTTCTCTGCCCTACCTGTTCTTGGATCAGGTGCAGAAGGCACTCTTCATCATCCATGACTGGCTGCAGCTGCATGCTTTCCCTATCTGATGCCTCAGGACTGTCCTGCTGCAGCTGTGCTTCAGCCAAATAACTCTCAGACAGCTGCTTGGGAGCCATTGACCAACTACCCTCCTGACGTGCCAGGAACTGGTTCATCCTCTCCCAGCAGATATCTTAAGAGGTAACTGGGGAAGTGTCCAGAGGAGTCATCACACTTGGCAATTGGCATGGATTTATGATGGTTGCAGATCACATGATCACTATTTGTGATTTTCTCAGCCAGATTCCAACAAGTAAGGTCAACTGAGGAAGCTGCATTCACTTAGCAACTGTGTGATTCAATTAACAACTGTGGTGATTTGCTTAATGATCCCAGCAAAAAAGATGATAAAATCAGGCGTGATCCATTTAACAATTGTCTTGCATAGTGAAGCAACTCTGGTCCCAATTATGGTTATAACCCGAGGACTACCTGTATTGCTTGTGTTTTACCCTTTTCCCATCCAAAACGTTGTACTGTATGTAAAGGAGTAACCTGGGGAGCTCCATACCTCCAGGCTGTGATCCTGTAAAGGTTAAGTGTTTGTGTTGAAGCTGAATGCTAGCCTTTGTCAACAAAAACCTTGCCATGTGCAAGGATCACTATTTACTCTGTGTGTAGAAAGCAGAAGAGAGGAATAGAGGGACAATTCAAGCAACAATATTTGGAAGACATATAGAGCAAATGCAGTGCTAAAGAGATGGGAATAATCACAGCAGCTATGCATTGCCACCTGATTATTATTTATTAGATTTAATGACAGTTTACAATTAAAAGACAAAATCAAAATAACCAAATTGACACCAGAAGTATTAAAGATGTAATGACATGGTCAGTATTTAAATGTATTCAACAACTGTGCTTTTAGGACTTTGTTAAAAATGAAAAGGTGGAGTCCCTCAAGAACTAGGGCATGTACAGAGAAGTTTCAATCATGAGTTGCCTTTCCCTTCCTTGTCCATTTGCCATCTTCTTGCAGCCCTAGTTGAGATAGTATTTAGGATTCCTAGCAATTGCCTTATGTTTTCATCTCCCATTCTTCTTCAGTGGGATACTACTGAGAGGCTCAGAAGCAGAGGACTTGGTAAATCGATAAATCTTGTGTATGAAGAGCAAACTTCATTGTATACTTTTCCTCCATTAATAGATGCAGTGGTGTTGGAAATGATCCCTAAAAGGAACAACCAGTTTTCAGAGTCAAGGATGTGTAGAATAGTTTTAACAATTAGAGAACTGGAGGATGAAAAAGTCAATGAACATAAAAAAGAAAATAGCGCTCTTCAATTTCAATAATAACCCTATCAGAGTTTCCTTGAACCACAAGATGAGCAGCATATAAATTTCATAAATAATATATAAATAATGTTATTGTCCTACAATAACAAAAAATGAACAGTTGAAGTGAAAGCCTCATCAGGTCATGGCTTACTGAACATAACAAGCAATATTTGTTGTTTCTTAAGAGCATATAGAATATGTTGTCATGTGCTGTCCAGTATCTGAAGGAAGGAGTGTACATCAGTACTGACTGAATGGTTCTCTCTTTGACCTTCACTGTTTGAACACGTGGATACAGTGCCCCCATATGGTCATTCAAGAAATTCTTTTTGCTAATAACGGTGCACTCCTTGTGCACAAAGACACAAGGACAATTGACACTGAACAAATTCTCCAATGCTACTATGCTCTATGGCATCACCTTCAGCCTGAACAAGACTGAAGTACTTAACCAACCTCTGCCAGATACCAGGTCCATAGAATCAAAAATCTCTGTTAACAACACCCAACTGACAAATGTAAACAGCTTCAAATACTTGGGATGCATCATCTCAAGTGATGGGTCTTTGGACAAAGAAATTGACTCCATAATCAGCAAGGCCACCCAGGCACTGGGACGGCTATGTACTAGAGTGCTCAATCAACATCCATATCTCCACAAAGCTGAAACTCTACAGAGCTGGGACTTGGATTACATCCCTGATTATCCCTTCTCTCCTATGAATATGAACCCTACGTTCTGTACTGAAGGCACATCAAACAGCTGGAGAAATTTCACATGTGCACTCACTCTCTGCTCCATCTTCAGCATTTGTTGGCAAGGCTATGCCTCCAATCTGGAAGTCTTGGACTGAGTCCCTAATTATCACAACCAACATGAGATGGGTGGGACATGTCATCAGAACAGATGACTATCGCATGCCCCTCCAGTTGGTCTATAATGTACTGGAGTCTGGGAAGAGATGTTGAGAGTTACAGTCGCTGTGAAAGGAACACTACGACACTGTGACATCCAGCCAAAGGGACTAGAAACTGCAACTGCTGAAAGAATCTGCTGGTGAGCCCTGTGTTATGACATCAACTTTGAAGACAGGCACCATCAAAAACTGATGGAAAATCATGAGTGGTGTCACAGAATGCCACCCACAGTTATCACAACAATGGACTTCCAGTGTCCCCATTGTACTAGACACTGCACTTCCAGACTGAGACTGCATATCCACAGATGAACTACACAACAGTGTCTTATTTGAATCTGAAAGACTACCATATCTATACACATTTCTGCTTCCTGCAAACAGTATGGGCAAATAGATGAAATCAATCTTTGAGACCTGAACTGAAAAAGAACTTCTAGGTTCTTCTTTAGGTCGTAACTCAGCAGTAAAAGATGATTGTCTTTGCCTCAAAGAGTACAGCTCCTTTCCTCAGTGTGCAGTCCAACAGAGGGTTGCACCAGTATCTCCTTTCTTCTGTACTTGGGCTTCTCTCTCTCTCTCTCTCTCTCTCTCTTTCTCTCTCTCTCTCTCTCTCTCTCCCTCCCCTCTCTCCCTCCCCCCCTCCCTCCCCCTCCCTCCCTCCCTCCCTCTCTCTCTCTCTCCCTCCTTCCCTCCCTCTCTCTCTCTGACAGAAAGTCATTGGCCCAAGGTTATCCAGCTAGCTTTGTGCCTAAAGTGGGGCCTAGAGTTCATGGTTTCTAGGTTTCCCACCTAATGCCTTAACCACTGCTCCAAACTGGCTCTCAGCAATATATTACCAGTTCTGAAATGACAAGGGCTGGCATTTCCTCATTAATGGCTTAGGGATATATCAACATTGCCAGTGTGTCAGAAACTCCGGTGTCAAATAATCTGTACAGAGCTCATCTGACACAAGTTTTATTTGTTTAATCATTAAATGTATATGTTGCCCATTTTGCAGTTCGAAGTAACTCCTGGGTGGCTTACAACTTAATAAAACATACACATATAAACATAATTATAAATATAAAAACCAGATTAAAATTACAAAAGATTGAAGATTAAAACAGACTCCGCAGGTTTGGAGCAGAGAGGTGGTAGTGCCTTCTCTGTTACTACACCAGCCGCCTCCCACCAACAACTTCACCTTCAGGGCCTCATGCCAACCAGCATAGCCAAATCTGGCCAAATATTGGAGCTGTGCTTTATCTAAAATGGATCCCCAACCTGTGGACTGCAACCCACTAGTGGGCTGTGGGGGGATTGCAACTGGGATATGGAAATGGCTGGCGAGCGTGTGCACATGTGCATCCTCACTTGAGCAAGCAGTGGGTGAGCACGTGCGTGCAAATTCCATTTGTGTGAGCGGCAGGTATGAGTGCACACCCCTTCAGGAAATGGAGATGCATGCACGCTTGCCAACTACTCAAGCAGAACCATCCCCTCTTCTCCCCCCCCCCACCGCCAGTCCACAAAGCCAGAAACATTGGGGAACTCTGATCTAAAACACATCAAGAGGACAGTGATGATGATCAGAAATAAACAGAGAAGAGAATCAGAGTGGAGTAACTCTGAACCAGAATGTCAGATTCAGAAAGAATGCAAACTAAGCTGTTAAAGGAGTGGCAGATGAACAAATCTGGGGGAAACCATGCCTGTGTATGAGCTCTAATGTAATTAAAATATTGGGAGTAGGAGTTAATAGTGAAGAAAACTACAGATAGGAGTCATAATTGCAAAACTGGTAAAAAATAAAGTAACTGCTTTATTCAGATTAACTGAACAAAAACAGTTAAACAGTCTATTTAAAATAAATTGAAGCTTATGTAGCTTCACGCCCACTGAGACACACAGACTTTTTCACACATCAGGCTAAGTTGTGATTTATTTAACTAAAAGTTGTTGAATAAGTTACAATATCTGGGTTCACACATTTTGTTAGGTTGTAAGTCATCGTTTACAAATCACAAAGGCTGGTTCACACATTACACTCAGCCAAATTACACTCAGGACAATGTGTAAACTCAATGATATGCACAGGACAGCAATTTTCCCGCTCCTAACAATGGCTATCACAGAAAACCTCTTGTTTAAGGAGCACCATATGGCAAAAGCACTTTTCACTTTTCCTACAACATATCTAGCTTTTGTATCCCATCTATATTATTTTATTGGATGTAAGACATTAATAAAGCTATTTTTTTTCTTTTGCTGGTAAGATGCATAGAATACTGAAGTTTTAATTATAGATGTGGAACTATATAATTAATTTCACTATGTACCGTAAGTACACTGATAAAACACTTTAAATATTACATGCATGAAGTCTGTGTCAGCTCTTAGCTATCATATAGATCAGTCATCCCCAACCTTTCTGGCTCTGTGGAGCAGCAGCAGCGGCGGTGGGAGTGAGTAGAGAGAGGGAATGGTTTCATGTGTGCGCCTGCCACTTGTATAAATGGAGCTTTGTAGGCTCGTTGGCTCTCCTGCTGCTTGCGCGGTCCGGTTCCCAAGGGGTCGTGTACCGATACTGGGCTGTGGACCGGGGTTGGGGAGCCCTGATATAGATAATTTTTCCCAAGAAGATCTGTCCCCACTTTGGCCTTTCCAATGATGTTGGAATTAAATCCATCCACTTGATACTGGTTGTCCTCTTTTTCTCTTTCTGGTTCTCTATTCTAGTATTATAGATGCCTCAAAAGAGCTAGGTCTTCATTAATATGTGCAAAATATGTTAATTTGAGCCTGGTCATCTGAGGCCCTCGAGTGAGAACTCTGATTTAATTTATTCAATAATTCATTTGTTTGTTTTCTTGGCTACCCACGATATTCTTGGAAGTCTTTTCCAACATCAGAATTCAAAAACACCGATATTATTTCTATCCTGCTGCTAAGGAGATCATGTCAGTTCAGAATTTTGTTATTATTATTTATTATTACTTTGATCATTGTATCTATTGCTTCAATTAAAAATAAGATTATTAGTTAAGCATAGAAGTAAACTACTTAGTATAAAACTCTTAGTAGTAATATTTAATTTAGCCACCAGGTGGGAGAACTGTTTAACTTATGAATTCATCTTACTAAATCTTAGCAGTATGCACATGTATTTAGCATATTCAGGTATTCCTCTAATTAAAAAATGCAAAATGATGATATCCACTGATCCATACATATAAGCCTGAATTTGCAAGAAGCAAACTTCATATAGGAAGTTGAGTTTTTTAATGGAGTACTCACAACTGTGTTGGGAGGGAGACCTCAGAATCACAGAAAATTCAAAGTAAAGACAGAGAAGAAGGAAAAATAAATGTTTTCCAAATCCCTGTTATTTGCTTTGTTCAAATTGTAATTTGTGCCTCTCCCCATTGTGATATACACATCTTTATGTATCTATCTGTAGTTTTAAACCTCAGATTGAAAATCAGTGCAAACTGACAGCAGTTTGAAAATCATTCTTAAAATACCCAAGCATTGAGTGCAAGCATTTAAAAGAAATATGTCAACTATCATTATAACTGGTTCTTGAATAAAAGCATTAATAATTACTAAAAAATCAAAGGTTTAACATGATCAGCGAATGATTTAGTCAATAAAGTATGCTTAAACAAAAGCTTGGAGTTGAGTCTGCATAACACACTCAGCCATTATTTTAAAATAAGCCAGTATTTTAAAATTATAGTGGCTAAGTTCAGATAATAAAGTAAGGCAAACCACATTAGGGCTTACAGTAGTGGGCAAATTCTGTCAATCACTAGAACGAGTTAAAAGACTGAGAAGCCAGTCTATACTGGGCACATTTTAACAGGTGTGTTTTTCAGATAAAATTTAGTTACGGTTATAACATCTTGTTTACCAAAATCCAGATGAGATTGCTCAATGGCAGCAAAGAAATACAGAAAATGAAATCCTTCCTGTCATCTAGAGCAGAGGTCCCCAACCTTTTGGGCACCAGGGACCAGTTCCATGGACAGAGTTTTTTCCGCGGACCGGAGGGGGCATGGTTTTGTGTGCTGCCTGCATCCTGTGGATGGGGCTTTCCTTGTTTGTGCGGACCGGTTGCTGGCTTGCTGCAGCCCGGTACTGGTCCACGGACCAGGGGTTGGGGACCCCTGATCTAGAGGCCATAGAGATTTTGCAGCCGAGATCTTGTAGGCCTAATCCAGGCAAAAGGAAATGGAATCTGTGATTCTCCAGAGATGGGAGCAGCATCCCTCATCGTTCATTGTATCAGAATTGTATTCCAATAATATTTGGAGAAACATAGGTTTCCTGAGTCTGATCTGGACATTATTCTGAAAGGTTGCAGTTGTGTTCATTCTTCATACCCATATGATGAACTAAACATCAATTTCAGATTTGATCAGTTTTGCTTCTGAACATACTATACATTGCAATTGTACAATTGCAACTGTAGTCTTTTTAAGGAATTTTCCTTTTTTAGGAATATGAGCACCAGCAAATTTTTTATAAACATGCTCCTTGAAAGGCTTTAGAGGTGAAATATTCACAGACAACAATGAACCTTCAGAAACTTCGTTTGGTTTGCCTAAGACTCCTTGCCCCACCCTTTCTTTAATTTTTAAGAAATAAATAGCAAGCTGGTGCATTGCAAAGCATCACAGTTGTTTGTTTTAATGACTTTGGGCCTCAGAAGAGTCCCACTGAGAAGATACAGAACATCCTAGTGGGCTAATTAGTCCTCTGGTAAATGGATGCTTTGTGATAGCTTGCCCACAATACCTGCCATTTTCTGAATAGGCAATATCCCCATGGCAACCACTTTATGACTATGTCCACCAAATGTTTTCAAAATTCACCACTGCCACCCGCCTCCTGTGTTGTCAATCAGGAAGGCAAGTAATTTAAAACCTCACTTAGAAATCTTTTACTTATGAGTGATTGCTGTCTATCAGGCTGCCCCTTAGGCCTTTTTCCTAAAAATCACATATGTCTGACTTGTTTACTGTATGTATGTATGTATGTATGTATGTATGTATGTATGTATGTATGTATGTATGTATGTATGTACGACTGTTTTCACAACAGTAATCATTGAAACTTTGATGTATTGTGACCTTGTAAATTTTCTCCTTCTTCCCCCCCCCCCTTGTCCATTGACAGACTTGATAACTTAGATTTATGGTATTTATTTTCCTGAGTCCAGCAATTGCTATTATCCAGACTCTTCAAATCTGTGATCACTATAGAGATAGTCCTGACTTATTGACTGTAATTGGGACTGGCAACTCCATTGCTAACTCCATTGCTAAGTCATAAAGTGAAAAATCATGTGACCACACCTGACTTACAATGTCAGTTCTGGCTGCAGTCATCAAGCAAATCACCATGATCGTTAAGCGGGAGGTCACATTAGTGAAATTTGTGACTTCCTGCCAGATTCTTCATATACTTTGCTTATCAGAAGCTGACTGCAGAGATGGTTGTGAATGGTGATCATCTGACTGTGGGACACTGCAACTGTCATGAATGTACACCGGTGGCCAAGTGCCCAAATTGTAATCACATGACCATGGCAACTCTGCAACAACTATTCTCCAAAGCACCTGAAGGCAGGACAAGAAGCAACGGATGGAAACTAGCCAAAGAGAGAAGCAATCTAGAAATAAGGAGAAATTTTCTGACAGAACAATTAACCAGTGGAACAACCTGCCTCCAGAAGCTGTGAATGCTTCAACACTGGAAGTTTTTAAGAAGAGACTGGACAGCCATTTGTCTGAAATGGTATAGGGTTTCCTGCCTGAGCACGGGGTTGGACTAGATGACCTCCAAGGTTCCTTCCAAATTATTTATTGTTTATTGTTATTGTTGTTGTTATTATTATTATCATCATCTGCAAGTTCAAGAACCATAAATCTCCTTTTTCAGTGGTGGTATGACTTTGAATGGTCCTGAAAAAGCAGTTGGCAAGCAAAACTACCTGTAGTCTTTAGATCACATGACTCATATGTTTATATGATGAAATTTGAAAAGCATGTCATCATCACTTCTACATTGATAGCATATGTTATTGAAAATAAAGCTGTTTTGGAAAAATATTGTGATTGAAAAACCAGTCTTTCTATGGCTGGAAAAAGTAATTTCATATACAGATTTTATGTGTCCTCGTTTCCTCCCATTTGTTTTCTTTTCCAGTTGTCTCTACCTTCCTTTGCCTGTTCAAATGTTAACTCCAGGCAGGGTCTCCTTATGTGTTCAACCTCTTCCCTTTCCCCCCTCCCTTTGATCTTGCCTTTGACCACTATCACTGAATTCATTTTGTCATGAAATTGTTTCTTGATTTGCCCAGTCAAACAAAAGGATTCTCTAGTGACCTAATGAGGATATCCAGCAAATCAGAAATTATCTGGTTGATAAACCACCTTCCTGTGGCTGAATAATAAAGATACCAATTAGTTTTTATCACTATTGCCTTTGAATGCTGGGATTATAACCAAGGATTCTTGTGGGAAATAAAAGTTGAAATAGGTTGATTTATTACATTTCATCCCATGTGAATGGGTTTAACTTCACTGTTATCATATTTCACTCTGGCTATTTCAACTTCCTTGTAAAATACTTTCCTGGGACTCTCTTGCAATACAAGAAAAATAATATTGGATTTCTTTCCGTCTCAGTTGAGTTCTTAAAAGGCATTTGATATAGCAGGAAATCTTATTTCCACAATGTGCCGATATGGTCGAAATGTCTCTTTGTATTGATTTAGGTTTAGGCTTAAATGTAGGCATAGGTTTAAAGAAAGTCAAATCGAATATTTGGTTAACTAATTACCATCTGTTTTTTCTGATAATTATGAATGCTTAGCATACATCAAAAGGCTGGTGCTAAAAGTCAAATTACTTGCCAGTAACAGGGACTTGATTTTGGAAATGGAGAGCTATAGTACTCTAAAGTTGTAAAACAGACTTCCTGTTTGTAGGACCTATGATACATTGGGTCTTCAGTATGTATAATTTTACTGACTGCAGTGACCATTGGTCACAGTCAAGGAAAAAGAAGTATCAGTTTCTCCACCAAATGCAGAAATTCCAAAAATAACTGATAGGAATTCATTAGATACATCAAGACTAGGTAGATATTGTGCTAAGCTTTATATAATATGATTTGTTTGATTTAGGGTTTGCCTGTTATAAAAAACCCAGTCATTGCAGATTTTGTAAGCCAAGAATTTTACTTTTGTACCAAGTGTGATTCTAGCCATTATAGCTTATTCAACAAATCATGATATATTGCAAGTGCCTTTCTATCTCCCAACCACTTGGAAAGTGATACCTGTACCAAAATGAACAAGGCACAATACATGTACTAGATTTTGTTGTAACCCCATTTATATCTCCTGGACTAATGAATGGATTAGAATGAAGTTTCTCTTCAGATTGTGCACAGCTTTGACCATAAAATGAGGCAAAACTCACTTAGTAATTATCTCACTTAGCAACAGAAATTATAGTCGTAAGTCAAGGACTACCTGTATTCAGATATGAAGGCTTCTTAGGTTAATACATCTTCAATTGGGATTGGACATGCACTGAGAGCTGAAGAAGATCATGGTATCTGTAATGTACTCAGTTGTGTAAGGCAGCAGGTGCAGGGCGGCCACGTGGCTACTGCAGAGACAGAATGTCTGGGGCCCGGGCAGACTTGTTATTTTAGCGTGGGAGAAATCCCTGCATTCATTGGTTAAGATTAACCAGAGCTCCGTGTATAAAAAGGAGGGAGCTAGTTTCGTTTTCTGTTCTGTTCTGTGTCTGATTCTAAATGAATAAACCTTGTTATTGTTCAACTGCGTCTCTTAAATGTCTACCCAACTGAATACAGAACAATTGGCGACGAAGATGGGATCCTGCTGCCACTTGAACAAGGGCCCTGAAGCACCGTAAAGGAGGGCCACCGTAAAGGAGGGATGGCGTTCCTAATTCGACTCACTCACCCGCCAGTACGCAAACGCTGGGGGAGAGTGCTGCGAGGAACTGCCCGGGAAACCTCTAACGAGTGGCAGCATGCGGTAGACAAGAGACTTTGTTATGGCCAAGCTCGGTCAGCTAGCGGAGTTCGACATGGCTCACCCAGAGCGGTGGAGCTTGTACGTCGCCCGGGCTGAGAATTACTTCCGCGGTAACTGAGTCGCAGAAGACGAGCTGAAGGCCGCTACGCTACTCTGTGTGTGTGGCCAAGCCATCTTCGACATCGTGGAAAACCTCGTGTCCCCAGTGCCATTAGAGACAGTGCCATACAGAGAGCTTAAAAAGATGCTCAAGGAGCACTTCGAGCCGAAGCTGTCGGTCATTGCATGGCGGCATGCCTTTGAGCAGCGGGACCAGCATCCAGAAGAGTCCGTCACAGACTTCATCGCAGCCCTCCGACAGGCAGCGAGACTGTGTGAGTTCAAGGACTTAGAGGAACGGCTACGGGACCGTTTGGTTTGCGGACTACGGAGCAGAGAGCTTCAACAAAGGATCTTCGCAAAGAAGACTGTCTCGTTCCAAGAAGTGTTGCGAGAGGTCACCACGGAGGAAGCAGCCGGCAGAGCTGTAAGGGCCTTACGGCTCTCAAAGAACACTCACCCAGCGCAAACCGTCCACCACGAGGACGTCGAACTGGAGGAAGAGGCTGAGTCAGACCAGGAAGTTGACCTGGTGCGACACACACCGGCAAAAGGACCTCCGTGACTGTTTGACAAGGCAGATCCCTTCCCCAGGTGCATGGAGTGCGGGGGTCAGCACAAGCGAGCCGACTGCCAGTTCCGGACAGCAAATGTGGCAAACAAGGCCATATTGCTGCTGTGTGTTTAGCTTGTGGGAAAGAAATTTCCAGGAAAGAGTTGCCTCGGAAAGGTACCGGGATACCCAGCCAAAACAGGGTGGGGTTCTGTGCCAGCAAGCGCAGTGTCCATAGAACCAGGGGGCATAGGCCTTTAAAGAAAAAGCTGCAAATTGAAGTAAGGTTGCAAGGGGTCCCAGTAAGGATGGAACTGGACATGGGGTCTGCCATGTCCATCATTTCCCAGAGCACCCTTAACAGGATCTGTGGGCGAAGTGGCCAATGGATGAAAATTAGGCCATCAAACCTAATATTGACTGATTTACAGAATTCCCCGGTCAGAGTTAAGGGGGAAGCCACTATAAGGGTGAACTTTCGGAAGTTCATGGGAATGCTGAATATAGTTGTGGTCGATGGGGACAGGACAAGCCTGATAGGGCTTGATTGGTTCGAGGCCCTGGGAATCCAGGTAACGGGGCTGAACAGCGTAAAAATGGCCAGTTTGGAACAAGTCTGCAAAGACTTCGCAGACGTGTTCACCACTGAACTGGGAGAGTATAAGGGGCCACCAATTGCATTAAAGTTAGATCCGTCTGTCGCACCGATTAGGATCAAGCCTCGTCGGGTGCCGTTCGCTCTAAAGCACAAAATTAATGCAGAATTGGATAAACTTTTGCAGCAGGACATCTTAGAGCCTGTGGACAGCAGTCCATGGGAAACCCCCATAGTGACGCCACTTAAGGCCAACGGAGAGGTCAGAATCTGCGCTGACTATAAGTGTACGCTGAATAAAGCACTGCAGCAACACTCCTATCCCGTGCCAATAGTCAGCCATATTCTGGCATCTCTACAAGGGGGTTGCATTTTCGCTAAACTTGATTTGGCCCAGGCCTACCAACAGCTGCCGGTGGATGAAGCCACGGCAGAGGCACAAACCATTGTGACCCATCAGGGGGCTTTCAAGGTGTGGAGGCTACAATTCAGCATTAACATAGCACCAGGTATCTTCCAGAGTGTCATGGAGCGAATGCTCAGAGACCTCCCGGGCATATGCCCGTACTTCGATGATGTCCTCATTGCAGGGGAAACAGTAGAGAATCTAGCTGAGAGACTCAAGGCCGTGTTGTTGCAGTTTCGCAAAGCGGGCCTGAAACTCAGGAAAGATAAGTGCAAGATTGGAGTCACATCCACAGAGTTTCTGGGGTTTCGCATAGACGCGGAAAGCATACACCCTGCTCAGTCTAAGCTGAAGGCGATCCAGCAAGCACCCAGTCCCAAAACAAAAACAGAACTCCAAGCGTTCTTGGGACTGTTGAATTTCTATCACGCATTCCTTCCCCACAAGGTGGAGCCGTTACACCGGCTCCTAGACAAACAGGCTACTTGGGCATGGACGAGTGTCCATGAGAAAAGCTTTGCTGCAGTCAAAGCATTGCTTTCCTCAAATGCGGTATTGGCTCATTTTAATGAGCGGCTCCCTGTTTGCATAGCGTGCGATGCTTCCCCGTACGGGATCGGAGCTGTTTTAAGCCACCTTAAAACAGATGAGACTCAGGTCCCGATAGCATAGTATTCCAGAACCCTGTCTGCCGCGGAGCGTAATTACGTGCAGATAG
The DNA here is from genome assembly GCA_023970755.1 of Azemiops feae. Taxonomy (NCBI): domain Eukaryota; kingdom Metazoa; phylum Chordata; class Lepidosauria; order Squamata; family Viperidae; genus Azemiops; species Azemiops feae. The sequence goes on along the minus strand of JALGBA010000033.1, from coordinate 790,332 downwards.
ATCGAGAAGCATTGGCAATCGTAGCGGGCAACAAGAAGTTCCATGACTTCTTATATGGTCGCCGTTTCATGGTCTTCACAGACCACAAGCCACTGCTGGGGCTGTTTACAACGGACAAGCAGACACCCCACATAATTTCTCCTAGGATGTTGAGATGGTCCATATTCCTCTCTGCATATGATTTTTGCATGATTCACAAGTCGGGCAAAGAGATGGGCCATGCAGACGGCCTTAGTAGGTTGCCTTTAAGGGATATAGAGCCTGATCCTGCCCCGGCAACCCACATCCTTTCCATTCAGGATTTACCTGAATCCCCTCTCCATGCAGGGGATGTAGCTGCTGAGACAGCTGCCGACAACACGTTGACATGCGTGTTAAACTGGGTGTTATCGGGATGGCCGGACACGTATCCGGGCATGGAATTTCAGGGGTTTTGGAGGTGAAAGTCAGAGCTATCCACCTTCAAGGGGTGTATACTGTGGGGCAGTCGGGTAGTCATCCCGACCTCACTGAGGACTAGAGTCCTAGTATCTCTGCATGAGGGACATCCGGGGATAGTACGTATGAAGGCGCTTGCGCGCAGTCACCTGTGGTGGCCAGGGCTCGATAAGGAGATCGAAGCCCAGGTCCAAGGGTGTCACGTTTGCCAACAGTCCAGGCCAGAAATGCCCCAAGCTCCCATCCATAGGTGGGAAACAACACAGGATCCTTGGTTGAGGATCCATATCGACTACGCTGGCCCCTTTCAGGGGCAACTCTTTCTTATTGTGGTAAACAGTCACTCTAAGTGGCTGGAGGTGGTTCCAGTGTCCGCTGCCACTTCCACTATCACCATCAGGGTTCTGCGTGGCATTTTTACCACTCACGGACTTCCGGATGTAATTGTCTCTGACAACGGAACTCAATTTACTTCCTCGGAGTTCCAGTCTTTTCTGCGGGCAAACCTAATCCGCCACGCTACGTCTGCACCATTCCACCCGGCGTCAAATGGTCAAGCGGAACGCATGGTGCGAACTACGAAAGATTCTTTGAGAAGAATCACGCACGGCAACTGGCATCACCGGTTGGCTGACTTTCTCCTGTGCCACCGCACCACTCCATGCACTGCTATGGGCAAAAGCCCCGCCAAGCTCCGATGGGGTCACCGGCTTATCACTAAGCTGGATAGGTTACATCCGGACCACGTTGCATCGCAGGTGTCCCAACCACGGGCTCCGAGGCTGCTGAACTTGGGCAATCCGGTTTGGGCTCGAAACTATGGGCCTGGTAACTTGTGGGTGGTGGCTGTCATTTGTAGGGTCACCGGCCCTCTTTCCTACGAAGTGGAGTTGGAAGACGGTCGGGTGTAAGGCCTAATTTCAGTCCGTTCTCTGTTGATATAGAATTGAGCTGTCCTAATTATGCTGTATTTAAGAGAGCATGCTTAAACATGAATTTTCTGCAGGATTTTTCTTTCATGCAAAAATGGGAGAGACTGGAATTGTGAATGAGAATGTATAAAATTGCCACTGACTGGAATAGATTAGTTATCCCAAGGGGGTTGTTTGCTAACATTTGCTTCATGTTATTTGAACACATAAGAATCCCTTTCTTTTTCTAAATAGAGATGTTTTGCAACTTTTCAGTGTTTGGGGTAATGTTTCCAAGGAGAAGAAGATGAATTACATATTAAAAGTGAAATAATTCAGTTAAAACTACTGGGAGTAAACCAAAGAAGTCATAGAATGGTAGGTAAGCTTTCAGAATGCGATTAATGTTCCTTCTCTTGTTTCATTAGGTTTAAATCAGGTGGCTGTATTGTCACTGGGTTGATTATAAGTAACGTAAGACTCTCCTCCCCTCCTGCTCCCTTTTAAACTAAAGCATCTGGTGATCATATTATAGACCAGCAAATTTAATCTCATAGGACAGGGGTGTCAAACTCGCAACATCACGTGACGTGTCGCAACATATCATGACTTTTCCCCCATTGCCGGAGCTGGGTTGGGCGTGGTTTCGGCATGACGCATCTGGCCCACAGGCTGACAGTTTGACACCCCTGTCATAGGATGTATATAGGCAGGTCCTTTTATTTTTCAAAAGCTTCTTTGCCACAACTGGATAACATAACCTTCCAGTCACTGGTTTTTTAAAAAAAACAAAAAACAAAAATCTAGTGTCATTTAGAATGAATTAGGCACTCCCAGTTTATGATTATGATTAAAATATATTTCAAGGAATTGATGCAAAAAATTCAGAATAGTGTTTATAGAGCTACTACCTTTCCCCTCCATCTTCCTGAATTCTGGAGGATCAGTATGACATTATTGCCATTAGTATAAATACATTTGTGTGAAGAAGAAACATGGTGTTTGACTTTTCTCCCCATTAACACCTTTGATTAAAAACTGCCCCCAAACCCACTTATCAATGTCACTCATCTATGAGGTTAGCCTTATTTTTCCCCCAGCCAGCTTACTCCACTGTTTTCTGTACTGCCAAACTTCAGATTCTTCCTCCTTAAACCATAATGATCTTTTATCTTACAACAAGCAGAATCCATTTTCTGCACTTTTTGGGGAAATTGCATTCAGGCCCAGCCTTAATTGTGAAGAGCAGACTCCTGCATCAAGATGATATCACTGTAAGAAATACAGTTATGGAATCGGCTATTTGATCCACCAGTCAGGACTCTCAAAATATTCATCTTCCCATCTATTCTATTAATCAGCTACCAAATTCATAGGGTAACAACAGGAGTCACCAGTTAACAAGAAGTTGTCTTACCACAATAAAGTAAGGCTACCTGGTCTAATGACAGAGATTCTTATGACCACAGGAGGGAAAGTGCTTTCTATATAGTTTTGTGGCAGCCAAAAAGTAGCTGTAAGAGAGCCAGATTGGTCTAGTACTTATGGCACCAGGCTAGACACCAGGAGACTGTGAGTTCTAGTTTTGTCTTGGGCATGGAAACTGGCTGGGTGACTTTGGGCCAGTCACTCTCAGCCCAACCCATCTCATAGAATTGTTGTGAGAAAAAGGAGCATTAGGTATGTTTGGCACCTTGAGTTATTTATAAAAATAATAAAGGTAGGAAACAAACAAAAAAACAAACAAACAAATATGTTACCAAGGAAAGGCTGTTTATATCTTCCCCACCTCTAACAATAGTTTTTCAGTCAAGATCAAACTATATTAGACAGAACCATAAAGTAATGGAAATAAATTGGAGAGGACACTCTTAATGAAACAAGTCTCGTATCTGAGACTCTCTTAATGAAAGAGGTCTCACCATCCTTTGATCCTCTGCTTACAAGAATGTTTTAGATCTTAAAGCTGATGTAATGTTTGTTTTATATACAGTATGCATTATCAATCCCCTTTGGAATTAGCTTGCTTCTCCATTCATTTGCCTTTTTTTATTGCAAAGATATTTTTTAATCTTATGACTGTATTTACAAAAGATATAGAAAGGCAAAGCAGTCAGCCATATTTTAGGCATGTGTCTGATTTATGGTTCAAGTGGGCCATGTAGTCCCTGAACATTAACATTAAGTAGCACAGTCATTGTTTTATGTAGGAACTGCTCCATTTATTTTATTGGCAGTTGAGTTCTCATCCATTTAGTAAGAAGATGGTATTACCATTTGGGCCATTTACCTGGGAGAAGACAGTGATCTGATGATTATAATAAATAATCGTCATGCTATTTACGAATACACTTAGTTTCTAATTTGTTTTTCTTCTCAAAGAATCTTAAATGATAAGTCACGGTTTCTTTTTTTATCTTTCCTTTTCCTATGGAGGGGAGATGACGACACTGAGCTATAGAGTTTTTGATTTAATATAATCCAACCAGTCTTCCCCTACGTGGACCAAAACATAGAACAAGTGCATGAGGATAGCATCTCTTTTTCCCCCCGTTTGCTGTGCTCATAGGACAGTGGTGGCGAACCTTTTAGAGACCGAGTGCCCAAACTGCAACCCAAAACCCATTTAGGTATCGCCGGGTGCTGGGTGGGCGTGGCCCGCTGGGTGGGCATGGCTCACTGGGTGGGCATGGCTACGGTGGTCATGGCAGACTGGGTGGGCATGGCCAGGGTAGGCGTAGCCAGCTCGATGTTGCTCCTGGGGAGGGATGTCTATAGGGCCCGACAGGGTTGGGGGAGATCCAGGGGGTCTCTGGCGGGTGGGGCATTGGGCAGGAGGGCATCTTGCTCAGCTAATGGCTTGGGGGGGAAGGGGGCAGCTATATCACCTCCCAAACGCTGCCATCTCATGAAAGCAGGATGAAAACTCCAAAAAGTGACAAGGAAAAAAAGTTAAAACAGAAGAGTGTCTCGCGATGGTTTTCTTCCCGGGGGGGGTTGGGGGGGCATGGGGAGAGGCTCCTGAGCCCCGCAGCTCTTCTGAGGGGGAGGAGGAGAGTGGGGAGGGGCTGTGCTGGGATTGGGGCTCCTTGTGCCTTCCGCTGCCTGCCTGCGCTCTTCTGCCACAGATGCCACAGCTCTGCTTGCCTGGCAGGGCAGGGGCGCACTCGCGGATGCACGTGGGGCTGCTGCCACGCTTTCCGTGCCATGCCGGGGCTATACAAGACTGGGCTGGGCACGGAGCCTCCTTGCTGTTTCTTCCCCCACGGACATCGGGAGCGCCCACCCCATCTACTGCTCATCCCTCAGTTTCCTACCTACATGAATACTCTAGGACATTAACTAAATTAAAAGGAAATCATTGAAATAGAAACAGTCAAAATATAAAAATTATTATTAAAATTGATTAGCAATAAAAGGACTGGTAAAACAGAGGTTAGCATAGATAGGAAGAGAAGTTTTTTTTATCATATGGTGCAGTTGCAATTCAATAAGCAAACAGAACACCCTCTTTTTCACAAAGTTTAAGTCTTAGGCACAAATGTTGTGTGGTTTTGGAAGGCATATGTGTTTGTTGGTTTGTTTGTGTGCTCACTTGTTTATTTATTCACTGCATTTGAATCCTGCTGCAATCCAATGACTCTTGTCAAGGGGCTGGAGGATAAAAAGGGAATCAACATTTGGGAGGCAAGAAAAGGAAGCCCCAGGAATGGCTATGCCGAGAAAAAGAGCAGCACAGCAGATAAGGAGAAGCAGAAAGAAAATATTAAAATGCATGGGAGCTGTGTGGAAGCATGAACCCAAGAGAAAGTTGAATATTATTAGTCGGAGGAAAGGCAGCCTGGGGAAGGACCAGGAAGCCAGATCAGCTTCAAAAGCAAGAACTGGAAAAACAATGTCTGGTGGACCTGAACAGGATATGCCCAGGAGATACTGAGTGAAGGGGGTTGGCGAAAGAAGTGAAGGATAGAAATGCCATAAGTAGATAAAGAGAGGTAAGGCTTAAGATGCAGACTTATGCTGTTTAAGAATTAACACAGAAGGAGTTTATCAGTTCTGGCTTCTCTCTTCCTGCCCCTGTTCCCCCTCAAAGTCAGCAATGGGGGTCTAATCAACAGGAGGTACAGGGGGCGTTGCGTTCCCCACCTGCTGATTAGGAATGAACCAGCCGACCTTCTAGCTTCCTTCCTTCCTTCCCCCTCCTCCTCTTCTTCTTTTTCTTCATGTAAGTTAGGCTCACATATGTTCCCAATTCCTTTTCAAGAGAGGAAACCAAACGAGAAAGAGGATTTCCTAATTAAGATCAAATAAGCCTTGCTGGGTAATTCCCTCTTTCTATTTATTCCTGTAAGCTGCCAGAAAATAGATGAAGCTATCCGCCTTTGTTTTTATTAAAAGTTTTTTTTTTATCATACTGTCTTTGTGGGTAAGGCTGGGGCTTGTAAGCCCCTGAAATGTCTGCCTTTTGCTGTTCTTCAGGCTGCAGAGCCCACATTTAGCAACCAAAACTTCTATTTAAGCGGGGGCAAAGAGAGGATGGAAAAATTCCCCTGTGGTGCTTCAATGAACAAGAGGCGGTAGATGTTTTGAAACCTCACACCACCTCACGAGTGCTCTTTGCATAATGTCTGAGTCCCAGCAGTGGGTAGATTAGGAAGTCTACAAGTATGTATTTCTCAGGGAAATTCCAGGAGACTTTCACCATCTGCTTTCTCAATCAAAGCCGATGTAGCACGTAGTCTACGTTCAGCTCAGGTATTAACCATCTGTGCCTGCTACATTTCTACAAACTACTTTCTTGTTTCTGTCTATTACAAAGAATTGGTTCCTGCACCTATAAATTGTTATTGAATCTTAAAAGTCAAGGGATCTTGACATGTGTGTAGAGCAAACCCTGCTGGATACTGGAATGCCACAGGTAGGTTGGGTCAAGTGTAGATTGTCCAGCTTCTGCTTGAAGAATGAGAGCAAGGGAGTATCATCACTTAATAATGTCAGTGATCGGCTGCATTATCAAATTATTATTACTGTCAAGTAGCTTTCTTTCAAGGATCAACTGAAATCTATGTCCTCTTGCTTAAATCACTAAGTGTCATCCTGTAGTCTATAGTACAGTAATAGGACAAATTTTCAGTGTAACGGCAACCCAAATCTCATAAGAGCACTATTGAGTCTCAGTCTTCTCCAAACAAAGCATTATAGCTCCTTCAGTATTTCTTTATAGGAACCATTTCTCTACCTTTCTGTCCTCATCTGAGCCATGTTAATTGGCCTACATTTTTTCTTAAAGTTCAGGTCCCCAAACTGGACATAATTATCAAAGGGCGTCATCTTTTTTCTTACTGAATATGTAATAATTTTTAATATTCTATGCTGCCTAGAAGCATTATGGTGGTTTTAGAAATGTGACAAGTAAATAACATTGTTTTTAAAACAGAAGTAGCAAACTTATATTCATTATTTTCTTCTAAATGGAGAAGTACATTATAATTACAATTATAATATAATGTCTGATTAAGAGTATCATAGGCATGCTAATAGATGCCTTCTTTAGCTTGGATCAAGCTGGTGGATGCTGCAGTAGACCACATTGGGAAGGAACTTCAGTTGAAATCTATCTATCTATCTATCTATCTATCTATCTATCTATCTATCTATCTATCTATCTATCTATCTATCTATCTATCTATCTATCTATCTATCTATCTATCTATCTATCTACCTACCTACCTACCTACCTACCTACCTATCTCTGTCTGTCTGTCTGTCTGTCTGTCTCTGTCCTGTCTGTCTGTCTGTCTGTCTGTCTGTCTGTTGTCTGTCTGTCTATCTATCTATCTATCTATCTATCTATCTATCTATCTATCTATCTATCTATCTATCTATCTATCTATCTATCTATCTATCTATCCATCCATCCATCCATCCATCCATCCACCTACCTACCTACCTACCTACCTACCTCCGTCCGTCCGTCCGTCCGTCCGTCCGTCCGTCCGTCCGTCCGTCCATCTATCTATCTATCTATCTATCTATCTATCTATCTATCTATCTATCTATCTATCTATCTATCTATCTATCTATCTATCTATCTATCTATCTATCTATCTATCTATCTATCTATCTATCTATCTATTAAATTTGTTTGCCACCCATCTCACCACAAAATATAAGGGTTGTCTTTAGCAATGTATCTGTTCAGCCCTCACTAGACTTCCTCAAGGCTTTGTGCAGTGCAGTTGTATAGATAACAGCGACCCTCATCCCAGATCCTATCTTACATAGATCTGTGTGTAAGCCAACCAAGCAATAAATTCTAATAAGGAATTAAATATAAGTATATTTTTATATCCATAAACACTTCTTCCTAATGTAGTTATGTTATATGGGGATGACGGGATTTAGAAGTCAGTACCTCTGTTATGAGAGATGCACAGGACAGTTTAGAGAGCTCTGCCTGAATCTAAACATAAAAATATAATATAGAAGAAGAAAAAAAAGCTCTTCTGAATGAAAGGTTTCAGTATTTATTGGGTCAGCATTATATACCATAGTAGACAAACATTATTTTTGTAACTTAGAAGCTATGTATTCATAGAGTCTCAGACCATGAAGTGGAAACCAGTTAAAAAACACAACCCAATGAAAATAAAGGAGATGTACCAAAAGACACAATAGATATATTTGCCAGGAAATGTTATAAACACTTTTCTATTTCCAGGTTTAGAATGATGATAAAATGTTAGCCGTTCAGCCCCAGCTGAGTACAATGGTAAATGAATGGCATCCATTTGAAAAACATTGAAAACAATCACACACCTACTTAAAACCTGCTGGGAAGCTTCGGAGATGCAAGAGAAAAGAAGTCTCTTCGGGATTCTGGCCCACTGGGGTTTTAACAGTATCTTGTTCTAGTGTGAGCAAGGCCTATTATACCGTAGTGTGCAAAGTCGTTTTTTATGGTTCTCCCTTGTGTATGAAGCAAGCCACTGTGTCTTTTTCAATAAATCATAATGTAAAAATCCTAGTTTACATTATGTGTGAACCTCACGCCAGTACATAGAACTTTAGCTTTTCTCTATTTTTACATACTTACATTACACCCGCAGTGGAAGACGTGCTACTTATTTATTAAATTTGTATGTCACCCCTCTCTCTACCAAGCAAATCCAAATGGTTTACAATACCATAAATAATAGGATAAAACAATTACAGAGTTAAAACATTAGCACATCAGACATTAAAAGTTAAAACATTAAAATTAATATTAAAACAGTGAAAAAGAAGTAATGTGTAAACTGGTAGAGATGGGGTCTTCTAGTAATCTACTAACTACCTCCAAAATATGATGTCCCTCTTGGGGATATCAAAGCAAGTTTTCAGGTTCTTTCAGAAGACCAAGAAGGTGGGGATGTATCTCACTTCACGGGTGGTTATAGTCCAAATGCAGGAACCCTGGCAGCAAAGGCTGTTCTCCTGGATGCCACCAGCTGCAATTTCTTGGCCGATGGGATCCAGACCGTGTCCCTTCCGCCAGAACAAGTGGGACAGGCTAATCTCATTGGGATGAGATGGTTCCTCAGGTAACACGGAGGAATTTATTTTTCTTCCTATTCAGAATGTCCCCTTGTGATCTTGAATCAAGAAACAATAACCTAAATATCCTCCATAGAAACATATAGCCTAAATGATATAGGCTCTTAACACTTATTCGTGATATGCGGAAGGGTGAGATTGGGTAAGATTTGGTAAGATCTGGAAGGGTGGCCCTCTCTGGACTTTCTCTCAAGAAAATATTAGCTTCGGAGATCACAGCCACGAGCCTTTTAAGACATGCCCCCCACTTCTTTTGAACAGTATTTCCCCTGAAATTAAATTGGCCACATCCTGCTGGTGTTTTGGAAAGCCTTGAGACGCAAATCCTCTTGTCTTGTTCTTTGCGTGATGTCTGGTGATTCCTCAGTGCTAGGGTTGTGGTTACTGTTTTTAAATCTTATTGCTGCTATAGAGGGGAATATAAGTCATTCAGAGGCCTCTTACCTTGGAACAGCATATAAATCTTAATAAAAAATTAGTTAGGAAATGCCTTAAGACAACTCTTCTCAATTTCATTTCCTCCAGGTCTACAAAACTGATCAGGAATTGTAATAGATGTAGCCAACAATTTGAAGGAGATTTGTTCGCAAGTAGATTCTCAGACATCTGATGAGAAACATAAACTCTTACACTTCTGTGTAAAGACATGGATTATGTCTTTTTATAAAATCATATAAAAAGATGATCAGCCTATTTGCAGTCAGAATGGTTTGTGCAATGCAGAGTCATATGTTAAGGCCAGTTTGTTGGCATGCAGAGCAAACAAATCACATTGGCAAGTAACAGAACCAGTATATGCACGTAATTTTCCATTTCAATGTAGCTGGGCTACCCAGACTTTCTTAATCTTATGTCCCCAGATGTGCTGGACCAATTCCCATAATACCCAGCCAGTATGACTGGGCTAATCATAGTGTGTGCCATCTCAAGGAATTTTGGAGTCTAAAGCTTTGTTTTATTTTGTTTTAGCTTGCTTCATTCTTTTCAAACAACATATTGGTTTCTGTTGTGTCCTGAGCCTTGCTGAGTCAATCAGCAAGGCACAGACAACCTGCAGGATAACTGCAGAGGTCCGGGCAGACCACGTGTTTGCCTGGGACCAGTTGTATAGACCCGGGCAGCCCATAAGTTGCCCGGGACCCAGACAGGCTGTCTCCAGCCTCGTGCGCATGCGCGAGGTGGGAGAATGGCCTGCATTCATTGGTGAAGCCTCCCCTTGCAGGGGAAGTATAAAAGGGCATGTTGCCATTTTCTCCTTTGCTTCTGTTCAGTGCAAGTACCAAATAAAGAACATCTTTTTGCATAAACTGCCTCGTCTCCATGCCTGTGTTGAGAACAGAACATTGGCGACGAAGGTGGGATCGTCGTGGGGAATCCCGAAGAACTGAAGTAGGCCTACTCACCCAGGCCAGGAAGAAGTGCGGCGTCCAGGAGGAGCAGCCGCCTGCCAGCATACATACGCTGGAGGCGGGCTTGGCTTCGTCAGACCCCTTCTTGATTCCTGACGGCGAGAGGCGTGGATGAGGCCATCGAGTTGAAGATGTCCAAGCTGGGCCGTCTGGGCGAATTTGACATCGCGCATCCTGAATGCTGGAGCTCGTATGCAGCTCGCGTTGAAAATTACTGTCGAGTAAACAAGATCCAGGAAGGCGGCCTAAAAGCGGCTACCTTGCTTTGTGTGTGCGGACAAGAGACATTTGAAATAGCGGAGAATCTTGTCGCACCAGCAGCCTTAGATTCAATCGCATATGCCGATTTAAAAAAGATGCTGCGAGAGCATTTCGAGCCCAAGCTCTCAATCATTGCGTGGAGGCATCAATTCGAACAGAGGGACCAACGGCCAGGCGAATCGGCTGCAGATTTTGTTGCGGCCCTGAGACAGGCCGCACGTCCTTGCACATTTCAAGACTTGGAGGAAAGGCTCCGAGACAGACTGGTGTGCAGGTTGCGAAGCCGCGAAGTACAGCAGAAACTGTTTGCGAGGACGGACGTCACTTTCCAAGATGCTCTCAGACAGATCACAGCAGAAGAAGCAGCTGGAGGCACCGTGAAGGCCTTGCGGTCATCGAAGAGTCATCCAGTGACCGTCCCGATCCACCAGGAGGCTGCCCGTGAGGCTTCGGGGGAAGAGTCCGAGGAGGACGAGGTGGACAAGATCCAGCCAGCGATGGAGAGACGGCGACCGGAGCGGAGGGGGCCACCGCCTGCATCCCCTCGATGTTTTGGCTGTGGAGGATGCCACAGGAGGGTCGACTGCCGGTTCCGATCCGCCGTCTGTCGAGCATGCGGAAGGCAAGGCCACATTGCATCGGCCTGCATGGGCCGCCCAAAGAACAGGTCCCCAGAATTGCCTCTGAAAGGTACCAAGGTCCCCAGCCAAAATAGGGTGGGTTTTTGCGCATCTAGGAGGGGGGTGTTCAAGACAGGATCGCATAGGCCCCTCAGGAAGAAGCTCCGTCTTGATGTAAAGTTGCAGGGAGTTCCCCTGGCTATGGAGCTGGATACAGGCTCCGCATTGTCTATTATTTCAATGGACACATTCAATAAGATTTGCTTCCGGAGTGGCTCGCGAGTAAAGCTCAGGCCTTCCAACCTTGTCCTTACTGATTTTCAAAACATGAGAGTAAGAGTAAAAGGGGAAGCAATGGTCAGAGTACAGCAAAAGGGCTTCACAGGTGCATTGGATGTGGTAGTTGTCGAGGGGTACAGAACAAGTCTTATCGGACTCGACTGGTTCGAGGCACTTGGAATCCAGGTGACCGGTCTGAACCAGCTGCAAACGGCTAGTCTTGCGGGCGTCTGCAAGGAGTTTGCAGATGTGTTTAGCTCGGAACTTGGATCGTACAAGGGGCCTCCCATTACCTTAAAATTGGATCCAGGCATTACACCCATAAGGATCAAGCCTAGGAGGGTGCCTTTTGCATTAAAAAGTAAGATTGATGCCGAGTTGGACAAACTGCTCCAACAGGGCATCCTGGAACCTGTGGACTCTAGTCCATGGGAAACCCCCATAGTAACTCCCTTAAAATCCAATGGGGAAGTCCGTATCTGCGTGGACTACAAGTGCACGCTGAATAAGGCCTTAAAACAGCATGCTTATCCAGTGCCCGTGGTGAGCCACATTCTGGCCTCACTGAAGGGAGGAAAGTACTTCGCTAAGCTTGATTTGGCTCAAGCATACCAACAATTGCTGGTTGACGAGGCGACTGCTGAAGCCCAGACCATAGTCACGCACAGAGGTGCGTTCAAAGGAAAGAGGCTGCAGTTTGGGGTAAATGTAGCCCCTGGCATATTCCAGGGGGTGATGGAGCGAACGCTCCGAGGGATTCCCAGGGTCTGCCCCTATTTTGATGACATCCTCATTGCAGGAGAATCATCAGGAAACTTAGCCGAAAGGCTGAGGGCTGTCTTGTTGAGGTTCCGCCAAGCTGGGCTGAAGCTTCAGCAGGACAAGTGTCAGATCGGTGTGCCATCCACTGAGTTCTTGGGGTTCCGCATCGATGCAGATGGCATCCACCCCGCAGAATCCAAATTCAAGGCCATCCAAATGGCCCCTAGTCCCCAGTCAAAAACTGAGCTTCAGGCTTTTTTGGGCCTCTTGAACTTTTACCATTCCTTTCTTCCAAACAAAGCTGCTGTGGCCGAGCCGCTTCACAGGCTCCTAGACAAACAGGCTCCGTGGACATGGACAAGGGTCCATGAGGAAGCCTTCTCAAAGGTCAAAGCCTTATTATCCTCAAATGCTGTACTGGCTCATTTCAATGAGCAATTGCCAGTGTGCATCGCATGTGATGCTTCCCCTTATGGAGTAGGAGCAGTACTAAGCCATCTCAAGGAAGATGGAACACAGGTCCCTGTGGCCTATTATTCCAGGACCCTCTCATCTGCAGAGCGAAATTATGCCCAGATTGACAGGGAGGCCTTGGCAATAATTTCAGGCATTAGGAAATTCCATGATTTCTTATATGGGCGCAAATTTACAGTCTATACAGACCACAAGCCTTTGCTAGGGTTGTTCACAACCAACAAACAAACTCCCCAGATAATATCTCCTAGGATGCTGAGGTGGTCCATATTCTTAGCAGCATATGATTACACACTGGTTCACAAACCAGGTACTGAGATGGGCCACGCAGATGGCCTAAGCAGGTTACCTCTTAAGCAAATAGAGGCAGACCCTGCTCCAGCTGTACATATTCTGTCCATTCAGGACTTACCAGAATCTCCCCTCAATGCTAGGGATGTGGCTGCAGAAACTGCCACTGATCACACGCTTGCACGCGTGCTGACATGTGTGTTGTCAGGATGGCCTGACACGTGTCCTGGTGCTGAATTCCAGAGCTTCTGGCGCAGGAAGCACGAATTGTCCACATTTAAAGGGTGTATCCTGTGGGGCAACAGAGTACTCATTCCGGCCTCATTGAGGACTAGAGTCTTGCTCTCTCTTCATGAGGGACATCCGGGAATAGTGAGGATGAAGGCGCTTGCGCGCAGCCATCTATGGTGGCCGGGTCTCGATAAGGACATCGAGGCCCAGGTTCAGGGATGTCAAGTGTGCCAGCAATCACGGCCAGAAATGCCCCAGGCCCCTGTACATAGGTGGGAGGAGACACTCACTCCTTGGTCACGCGTTCATATTGATTATGCTGGGCCCTTTCAGGGGCAATTCTTCCTCCTCCTCATGGATAGCCATTCCAAATGGCTAGAGGTCGTTCCTGTGGCCTCTACTACTACTGCCAGGACCATCCAGGTGCTCAGAGGAATCTTCGCTGCCCATGGACTTCCTGATGTTTTAGTGTCAGACAATGGTCCACAATTTACCTCTTCTGAGTTTCAGGCATTTCTACAAGCCAACATGATCCGGCACGCCACATCTGCTCCTTTCCATCCTGCCACCAACGGTCAGGCTGAATGCATGGTGCGCACCACTAAAGATGCTTTAAAGAGAATCACTCTAGGACCCTGGCATCACAGGTTAGCTGATTTTCTTCTCACACATCGCACCACACCATGCACAGCCACTGGAAAGAGCCCAGCTGAACTCCGCTGGGGTCGCAGACTCATCACAAAGCTGGACAGGCTTCACCCAGACCAGGTGGCTTCACGGGTGTCACAGCCGCAGGCACCGAGGAGACTTCAACTGGGTGACCCGGTCTGGACAAGGAACTATGGACAGGGGCATCTCTGGATCCCTGCTGTCATTTCTAAGGTTTCGGGGCCGTTGTCCTATGAAGTGGTTTTGGATGATGGGCGTGTCCTCCGACGCCACATTGACCAGCTGCGTTGGCGGCTGCCGGGCCGGTATCACTCCCCTGACTCCGCTCTCAGGGGGGAGGGGGACCCCAATTACGATTGTGGATCACAGTCTCCCCAAGCAGAGGGGTCTCCAAATGTCCCAGATGAGGGTCTGGCCATGCAGGCAGATCCTGACTCTGGTATAGAAACAGGGAGTTCTGCCATGGAGGCGGCTCCTGACTCTGGCAGAGGTCCCTGGTTGAGGGCAAATGGCCGTAAATCGGCTACTCAGGGCACCCCTACTGCTGGCCTTGGGCCCGACGGACATTGCTCCCAAGGGGAGTTCCAAGGGTTTTCGGGGAACTCCACCGCACCAAGGAACTCGGGGAACTCGCCCCCCCCAAGGAAATCTGGTTTGGGTTTAGTGGACCCAGCCAGTCAGCAGTTAGGGGGAATCCCTGAGTCTTCTGGGCAACAAAGTCCTGGTTTGTTGTACGCAGACCGAGAGTCAGCACACCAGGCATCAAAAATAACTCCCCCACATATCATCACCTCTGGCCCTAACTTTGATCCGCGAAGATCGGGGTGGATTAAGGCCCCGCCTAAATACTTGCAAGAGTATGTGCGGTCCCTAGAGGGAACTTGTTACCAAAAACTAAAAGACCGTGGGTTGATTTGAATCCACGGGGAACCAGGTTACCCGAGGGTACCGGGAACAGCCAGGGTGACATTTGCTGAATGTTACATGGTACTGATATAGCTGCATGTGTCGAATATTACATGGTACTGGTGTAGCTGCGTCAGTGTTGTCCCAGCTTAGGGGGGAGGGGTGTTGTGTCCTGAGCCTTGCTGAGTCAATCAGCAAGGCACAGACAACCTGCAGGATAACTGCAGAGGCCCGGGCAGACCACGTGTTTGCCCGGGACCAGTTGTATAGACCTGGGCAGCCCATAAGTTGCCTGGGACCCAGACAGGCTGTCTCCAGCCTCGTGCGCATGCGCGATGCGGGAGAATGGCCTGCATTCATTGGTGGAGCCTCCCCTTGCAGGGGAAGTATAAAAGGGCATGTTGCCATTTTCTCCTTTGCTTCTGTTCAGTGCAAGTACCAAATAAAGAACATCTTTTTGCATAAACTGCCTCGTCTCCATGCCTGTGTTGAGAACAGAACAGTTTCATTATTTTAAAAAACTTTGGTTATTAGGCAAATGTAGGTTACATTAACATGCCTGTTTGCATGTAATGACATGAATTCAGATCATATTAATTGGCACTCTTATCAATGAAATATAAGTTTTTCACACTAATTTCTGTAAGTCCTAGTTTAATTAAAAAATGCTGATTAAATTGCTAGTTCAAACAGGAAAAAACATTGAAAATAAAGGGTGTACTTGAAAAAATAATGAATGCTGTACCAGAGCCAACTTCTATGATTCTGTCCAAAGTTTTCAGAATTCTGTCCCTCAATAACTTGGGATGGTTTCAGGAGTAAGAGTCTGCTTTAATTTTTCCCATGTTTGAGAATGTTTTATGTGTTTCTGAAGAAAAAGTAGCATTTGAAGACAAAGTTGTGATAAAATCTATCTCCATCCTGTGCACAAGATAGTTTTTGTTCTATTCTCGCAAAGCAGACATTGAGACGAGGCAGGTTCACAACAAAGGATCTCTTTATTAAGTACATTCACAGAACAGAAGCAAGAACACAATGGCCACTTGCCTTTTATACTCCCCTTGCAAGGGGATGCACAGCCAATCATTGCAGGCCATTCTCCCGCCTTGCGCATGTGCGCAAGGCTGGAGACAGCCTGTCTGGGTCCCGGGCAGACACGTGGTCTGTCTGGGTCTCTGCAGCCTTCCTGCAGCCTTCCTGAGCCTTGCTGAATGACTCAGCAAGGCCCAGGACATAACAGTTTTCACTATCTTTCTCCACTTGTAACTTAAAGCAACTCCATAAGATCACCAACCGCTGATCAAATGATAGACAATCTAACCTCGTTACTACTATTTTGGGCACAAAAATAGTTGAATGGCTGTAGAAGGTGCTGTAAATTGCTAGTGGGGAAATAATCACTGGCACCAATTCCACTGGGGTGAAGGTTAAGTGGAAGGTGTTTTTGTGTGCAGTAGATTCTTGGAAATAATCTCCACGGCACTCCACAAATGAGGCAAGCCAGGCCAATGTATGTGATCTGAGCCAGAGATATGAAATACTGCATTTGAGAACTTTGAAAATTTTGTCCCCTGATAAATAGTTTTTCTTTTTCAAGAGAAGAATTGTTTTAAACTTCCCTATATTTTTTAGAGTTTAATATTCTGCGGTTTGTATGGTTTTCCAAGAACTGGGTTACTGTTTCACTCTTTGTTTTGCACAAAAACTTTATGAAAAATAGAATGATTGCAGAGAAAGGTGAATTGAGATCATGAAACAGACAGTTCTGTGGAAGAGCCCCCCATTTGCCAAACAGAAACTGTTCCTCCATTGAATTGTTGAGGTGGAAGTTTTTGTAAACCACTCAATCTTCCTCAATGCCATGACTCAAGAATTAGAGCATACATAACATGGAAATCCTCAGTTATGATAACACTTCTCCCTTTCGCTCTCTGAAGATGGCAAATTGTTTCAGGAAAAACAGAAGATCATATGCATCATTTCATAATAGAAAGCCAGATTCCACAAGCGTGCCTGGCAGTTATTCAAGTGATGACAACTTGGAGGTGGAGAGAGAGCTAGAATACATAAGAAAAATCAAGAAATATATACTAGGCCATATTAATTATGGACTCATGGAAATCATGCTCAGGTTGCAAAGGTTCATGAGAAAATATTGTGATGGAAGGGGCAATGGAGGAGCAGTGGGAGAAAGTTTTGGCAACACAGAGCTTCCCCAGAGAGAGCCCATTAGAGTAAGAGACTGTGTTGTCCCAAGCTGGATGGGGAAGAAGTTTAGGGTAGTCACATCCTAGAAAGGGCAACCAGGATAGATGTAATAGGTTAGAAGGGTAAAGCTTAAATTTAACAAAATTCTACCCATTAGTATAAGCAAATAAAGGATTGAACTCAATTGGATTTTGAAGTATCGGCTCTGGGCTTGGGCTATTTAGGTTAATTCCATATACATCTTAACAATTTTACAAGAAAATGTTCTGAACTGAAGTATCTTCTGTTTGCAGAGATGTACAATCTTGTATTCTTTCTTTCACATTTATTTTTAAGAAGTGTTTCTAGCAATTGTTAAGGAACTAGTTTAATCCCTTCCATGAATGGGATAGATTTTGTCAATGGGATGCAAACTAGATTTCTTCCATTTCTTCTGAAAAACAGCAGAATAGGGACATACCCTATACCAGAGTTGGGCAGGGGTCAACACTGATATTAAATTTCATTCATCAATTTAAAAAGTATGCATTCCAGAACAAATTTCTAGAGCTTCTATCCATTATTAAGAATAAAACAATCCTCTGTCCCATTAGATCAGAATTCCTGGCAGTTATAGATAAGTTTATAGCCAAAAATAATAGTAATGAGAACTAAGTGCCAATGCCCAGCTTCCCCTTTCTCTCTTACCTCATAATACTTGGATACAATTTAATTAATTTCTCTAATACTACTGTTCTGACAAACTGTACCAAAATTATGTAGTTGTATTTCTACAATATGGGTTTGCTCTTCTGGATATCGTGGGATTCCATGCCGTACAACATATATAGGAAAAGAGAAAGTCAAAGAACATGAGACAGACCCAGAAGAAGATGGAGAGACAACATCAAAGACATACTACAACATCAATTAACAATGGTTGAGGCTGCCAAAAGAACAAGAATCAGAATTTTGTATCTGGTAGTGGTAAAAAGGGAAGAGGAGGAGGAGGAGGAAGAGGAGGAGGAGGAAGAGGAGGAACAGGAGGAGGAGGAGGAGGAGAAGAAGACTTCTACAATATGACTAGTTGCATTACTGTAGAATACAAAAACTGTAGTTTTTTTTTCTGCACCAGATATATATTTATATATTTCAAGCTTCCCAAACCTGCCTTTCTTTGAGGAGACAGTATTGGAAATGTATGTTGTTTCTAAATATCTGATTATTTCCAAACATAGAGATGACTTGTGAAGGAAACAAATAGATAAAATTTTCTGGAGAAAAAAACATCATCCTCGGAGCCCCCATTTCAATCTTCTTGGCTTCTCCCTGTCCAAAGCAGACCTAGCAGATCAGTTCTCCATCTCCTTTGTTCCCTACTGGTGGGCGTGAGTTGGCCACATAAATGGCTGAGGTGAGCTGCTGTCTTGATCGCTCATTAGAGCCTATAGTTAAATTTGGAAAGAAGATTGCTATTACCAGGGTACCATGGAAACAAACCTCTCCGCTAATGGTAGACACTCCCTCTTTCTCCATGATTTGGGAGGGTAGTGAATGGGGAACTGTGAAAAAAGGCATGGGGGGGGAACAATCTGGGGGGGGAATAATGTAGCAAGCAACGTGTGCGTGTGTGTGTGTGTGTGTGTTAACGTTACATTTCTTTGCAAGTCTGTACAAAAGACACCAGAGAACTGTTCCATATTTCCTAGTGACTTAAAATTTATGTCAACAGTTTTTATTTAGAACTGAAAAGCACCACTGATAGCAATATATGGGCTTAATGAATGCTTCTTGGAAAAATAAAAATAATTTTCCTTTTTTATCTATTTATTTGCCAAAATTCATCTTGCAGATGGGACAAATTTGATTTAAAATACATTGAAAGTCTGAAAAAGATGCTAAGAATACTGTGGCTTTGGTTGGTTAAATCAATAAGAAGTTACTGATATCAAACTTAGAATATTTATTGAAGGAGGCATTGGGGGAGAAAATTCTCAAATGCTGTTGATAACCTGGATATTTCAATAGAACTAAAGAAGTGTATACATTTCATACATCTCAATGCTGGGAGCCTTTTCAGGACACAAGAACAAGGATTCTATGCTATTGTTTGAAGTGACATTTTCTGTAATACAGGCTAAATGGTAGATTTTCTGGTATGGACAGTGCAAAAATTATACATACAAATACAGCTTATTGTATATGATGCCAAATATATTCTGTCTAGAAAGCACGAAGGAAAAATCAGCCAGCTAAAGATCTATGTGTAAATGTGCAAGGTGATTCATTCTTAGAATGTGTTTCAAGCAAATTCTACTGCTTCTTGTGCAGTCTTTATTACGTTCTTTCTAGATTTTTTAAAATCCCTTTATTATTTTTTATAAACAATCTAAGGTGAAATACATACCCAATACTCTTTCCTCCTCCTATTTTTCCCACAACAACCCTATAAAGTGAGTTGGGCTAAAAGTGAGTGACTGGCCTCAAGTAACCCAGCTAGATTTTGTGCCTAGAATTCCCGGTCTCTTGGTTTCTAGCCCGGTGCCTTAACTAATAGACCAAACTGGCCTATTTAATATTTAATGAAACTTTGATATTTCAGTACAGCTTTGATAAGTCATCCAAAGTGTATTAAAAAAAACACCTTTTGGATTTCCAAAAGATTTGTACTATTCATTTTAGGCCATTTCATTTATATGCTTTCTTCATTACTTCTTTTCCTCTGATTGCATCACCACTTTCCTTTATTTTTCCATGGCCCATGTTGATTCTACAACTACCATACCAATTCCTCATTTTCTCTTTTTTCTGCCTGGGCACAAATATTCAAATTTTCTAATAGATGAAAGAAATAGTAGCAAAGGCATTCCTCCTTAATAGACTGGTATTAACAGAAAGGATGTATCGTGGGCCAAGAGAGGAGTAATAGATCAATTTTGGGGGAACGTTATTAACATCTGGGAGAAAAACAACAATTTTCAAAGGAAGGTGAAATTCTGTCAGTTTGAACATATTTAGCAGCTCAGTGAAGCACACATAGTAGAGAAATGTACTTTGTGGCATCTCCAGGTGGGTTTAGAAAAGATTATTTTGTTAAGCAATGGACTGTTGCAGCCATTAATTTACTTTACTTTACATTACTCAGTAAACAATACTGAATTAGATAAATTAGTTCAGATGACTGTAGACCTTTATAATGCTTCATTTAACCTGTTAAAGTATATTCTCAGATTCCCAAATAAAACCAAGCTTTGGGGATTTGAGATAATCAGACCAGAGCATCAAGGGACAACTGGAAAGTACATGCTAATAGTCCTTCTATATGTGATCTAAATTAAATTTCACATCTGGATTAATTTGAATCGGCAAAAGACTACAAAACAGAAGAGGGAAAAAAAGATTCTTATCTGCTAACAATACATGATCAGCTATGTGGCTTTTCAAGCCAGTTTAATGAGATTAAGGCTATGTTTTACTTTCCCTTTTTCCTTCTATTAAAAAAAATAAATAGGTTCCATAGTATTCACGTCAGTACAGAATGAACTATTTAAATTCTTTTATTTTTAAATACTTGCTATTGCTCTGTCTTACTTTTGATGCCATAAGCAACATTTTTTTTTACTAATTCCTATCTTGCAAGGTAAGTTGAGTTTGGAGTCTTGAATAGAAGAAAATAACAGTTTGGCACACAGAATACACTATTATGAAAAGTTATGGAAAAGAAAAACATTGCATATTCTTTGAATTACTGCAGTAGGAATTTGCTATGTTGAAGCCAAGCTGTATATCATCTTTCAAAAATTCATTATGTGGAATTCTCTTGTCTAACCATCCATTGAAATTGCCACATATCAACATACTTCTGGTCCATTCAGGTGGCTTATTTATTTATTTTCCATTAAAATTGCACACCTATTGTTCCATTAAATCAGAAGGAGGAGGGATGAGATCTCTTGGGTTCAGCTGAGCAACAAGGCAGACATCGTAGCTGTCGTGCATGAGGGCATTGACTGCAACAACATTCCAATGATTTTCCCAAGTGTCCAGCTGTAGTATCTCTTTGGTGATAACTTCATGCCGAGCTGAAATAAAAAAAGAATAAGGTAGGCGTATAAATCAGATGAGTTCAGATACAAAGCGAGCCAAGGAGTCCAGAAACTGGGTTCTGTCTGTAAACAACATTTCAAAAATAATTTGGTACTGTACTGAGATGAAAAAGATAGAGATGGCTATGGTTGAAACCTAGTGCCATGCCTCTCCTGGAGTATTTTTCTTTGGAAGGAGGCGTCACCCAAGGCAGGCATGACTCCTGGCTTGATATTCCAAAATATACAGCTATGTAGTTTGTTAAGAAATTCTATTTTGTGTTGATTCCATGGGCCATTCCCCTCCACTGTCCCCCCATCTGGCAACACAAAATAATGTGCTCATAATATTTGTTATCTGATGGCCAATCCCTATCCTTCCTGTGGTGCATCTATTTTGAGTCACTGCCAAATAGGGGCGTTGTCTTGATCTGGGAGCACAGTACTTGTATCAGCCTAGATGTGTTTCTTTGCTAGATTTACATCCTGCCTTTTCACCAGGAGCTCAATCAATGTAATAGCATTCCTTACTCACATTTTGCCCAGAATCACAACTTTGTCAGACAGATTGGGCTGAGAAAGAACAATTGGTCCAAAATTACACAGGAGGTTTTCATGGCTGAGGATGGATTCCTTAACTACCCCTAGGTTTCCATTTGGTTTTGCTGCCCTTCCCCTTCAACAGATCACCAACCAGCGTGAAAAACACCCACCAATTTGGACATCACAATAGGAATGGGATAGTTTTATTAAACTGGTTTATTTCCCCTTCTTCTCACTCTCAGCTTGGATATGGCACAAGTTAAAATAATGTAAAATAAAGATATCCATGGGGAAATATCCAGAAAGTAATAGCCTCTCTCAGAGAAGAGAGAGATGGACTCTGACATGATTGTGTAACTCTGACCAGCTGCTGGGCAACCATGTTTACCTAAATCTGCAAGTAATAAACAACAGCCTAATTCAATATTTCTCATTATTTTCTGCC
Organism: Azemiops feae; assembly: GCA_023970755.1. Taxonomy (NCBI): domain Eukaryota; kingdom Metazoa; phylum Chordata; class Lepidosauria; order Squamata; family Viperidae; genus Azemiops; species Azemiops feae. The sequence goes on along the minus strand of JALGBA010000033.1, from coordinate 768,225 downwards.
CACTGCTATGAGGAAAAGCAGGAGTGCTGCATCTTATGATAAAGATAACTTTTTCAAAAATATTGTAAAAGTGGATTAGCACAAAGGCATAACTTCTTCCCAGTGGGAAGTCTATTTTCCTCCCTGTATGTTGTTGAAAAGATGTGGTAAAAAAACAGGTGACAGATATGAAAGCACTTCAAGAAACAAAGTGCTCAGAGAGGACAAAAGCTGGGAAGGAAATGGATACAGTGGAGGCTAGCTAGTGATTGGGTGGAGGGCCATGTCCAATTTCCCCAACACTTCCAAAATATGTATACTCTGATCACACCCGCTGATAGTTACCTGACTTCACCTCTGAGGTTATGGATGGAAAATTACTTAAACTTGGTATGGTATCAGAACAAGTGAGAAAATACTATTATACCTTACAGCTCATGAAGGCATAGCATCGCTTTACTCACGGACAGGAGATGAGACAAGGGCAACATAATCAGGTCATGGGGGAAATTTTGTGTTATTAAAACATGATTTCTTTTATTTATTTAGTTATGTTTGTTAGATTTATATCCTCCCATTCCTCCAGGAGCTCACAGTGGCCTACATAACAGCCACACTTTCACCACACTTATGGTCCCCACAATTCTTTGATACAATTGTACTAAGAGACATCAATTGTCCAAGTGAACCTCCACAGCTAAGGGGTGACTTGAACATGGATCTCCCTGGTCCTGCCCTAGAGCTTTCACTGGTGGGTGACATTTGCCTACAAATGATGGCTAAGTGGAGGGTGGGAAGAGCTTTAGGAGTGCTGAACAGTCTTCTGTTAGTCATATTAAAACAACCAAAAGTGCATAACCTGCAAAGAAAAAATTTAATTAAAAGACTTTTAGACTTTTAAAGCAAATCTTTGCATCTTTGTTTTTATGCATAACACTTCCCAACATGCCCAGAAAGTTATAAAAACGGAGGAGGACAACCCAGAACACAATTAATTTGAATGACCTAGTACTTGGAGCATTTGGAAAGCTAACTGACAAAAGATAGCAAATCAATAGAAAAGGGTTAATATGGAAAAGACAACTTGAAACAAAGTTGCAGTTCTGTAACAACAAATCTTTGCATCTGTCATCCAAATGGATGTCTTTACTTTCATACTCACTTATAAATATTCTTTCAAGTTAAGTCATCTAACATTACTCATATGTACAGTAATGAAACAAATATGATGCTATATTTACTACATGTAATATTCTTGAGTTCCTTAACTATACCACAAAAAGAATCTAGTTCATATTTCTCAAGAAAGGTTCCCTCTGAATGTGGTTGTCTTGTCTTGTTGGTTATATTCTTGTATCTTTTCAACTGTTTTCACATAGTAGGTTGTTCAGCTGTAATTAACTGTAATTAAATTGTTTCTTATAGGAGAAGAAGAACTGCAAGAAATGGGAGCATGAAAAAAAGTGTGATTGCAGCTAAGATTAATAACTTCTGTAGAAAGTGGCAAACCACACAGAACTGAATCAGTGAGAATTAATATTAGACTTGGTGCAGCGTCAAAAAAAAAGTCATTTGGCTTCATGATGATGATGGCATTTAAACACTCTGATCATCTTACAATTTTTATTTTATTGTTAAAGGCTCTTTCATACGTGGGGTTATATTGGCTTGCTTTAAATTCACTTCAAATGTAATTTTAGAATTTATAAAGTGTTAAACATGTCCATTCAAGTTCTTTTCAAAATTCTGTCCAGAAATAACAGCAATGACAACAATAGAGGCTATACATGTTTTTAGGGCAAATAAGAAAACACCCTCCAGGCTTCAGGAAATGCTTTAAAGCAAACAGCAGTTTAACTCCTCTCTTGTAAGTTTCCTTGTCTGGAACAAGTATTGAATTTAGAAGAAGCAGTTCCATTCAAGCAAGCCTGCGAAATCAAAGCCAAGACTACACAATAAGCGGCTTTTAACAAAGGCTGTAAAACTGTGCAGTAACCAAACCATCAAACAAGACAGAATTTTGGTTCAGAATCCCTTTTTCTTCTTCTTTTGTAAAGATGGAGAAATGGGAGAAATGGATAATTTTTCCATTTTTTTTTTCTATACACACTGTGGGATCTCTAAATACCCTAACTGAATCTTGAAGGCCAGTAGGGAGAGGAGGAACAAAACTATAACCCAAAGCATTTTCACATCTTACTGAACCAGTTATAGCGTTGCCTTTGTGTTTTGTCCAAATTCAAGAACTGATGCACACTTCCATTATCAGTCTCGACATAGTTTTGACAATCCTAATCCTCAAACTCTTTGATATAGTTTTGACAATACTTAGTATCATAAATCTGTTTTTATGTAAGCAAAATTGATAATTTCTTGTCAGCTTCATTTCAAGATTTAAATCATGGAGATAAGTGGTATCTTATCCCTCTGGCTCTGTTGAGGGAGGGCTGTTCAATTTTAACATAGATGGCCTCTTTTACCCCTCTTTCAAACCACTGGTTCTATCTGTCCAGAATGTGGACTTGGCTGTCTTCAAAAGAGTGACCATTTTTTCAAATGCAGATGGACTGCTGAATCCTGATGGAATTTGTTCTCCTATGTTCTGCCATTTGTTTGTGAAGTCATTGTTTTGTTTCTCCAATGTACAGATTTGCACATGTCTCCCTGTATTGTACTGCCTATATCACATTGCACAGTTTGTGTCTGAGTATTTTATCCCTGGGTGGACGAGCTTTTTCCTTAGTGTATTCTTGGGTTTAAAGTTGTGAGAGTGGGAGACCTGGCCAATGTGGCAGCTGTTGGAAATGCTAGGTGTTGTAGTCCAAAACTATCTGGAAGACCGTAGCCAGCCTACCTCTTTTACAATATAGTGCAGTCTCCTTAAGAACCATATAATTGTAATATAAAAGCAACTGATTCAGTACCAGTTAAGATCAGGGAGAGCCAGGCTCAATTCTTATTAAATCAATCGTAGCTAATCTTCTAATTTAAAAGCAGACTCACCAGCTTTCTAGGGGGGCTTTGGAGAAGATTTCAGGGCCTCCCCAAATGATTTTGCTGAATGACTTTGTGTCTGTCTCTCAACCTAACCCACATCATGGGGTGGTTGCGAAGATGAAATTGCCGAACCCATTTCTCTTACTATTCTGGAGTGACCAAAATGAGAGCAGGGTCCTTCCTTTTCTTTCTGGATTGTTTGGGCCGAAGAGAGAGACATGGGAAGCAGCAGCAGCAGCAGAGACCAAATGGATCATTTAGGGAAATCTTCTCCAAAGCACCCCTAGAAAGCTAATGGTGCTTTTAAATTGGAAGACTAGCTACGATTGAGACAATGGCACAAAGCAAGTTGCTTCCTCTTTAAAAAATTATACCGTTACTTGTCTTGCCACAACTCTAGCGAAAATAATCTCCCCTGAAACTGTATTAGCCCCAGGGAAGAAAACTCTCTGGCATTTTGGTATCTGGCATTATTGTAAAGCTCTTCCATTTGTGCAGCCTATTCTATCCAGCACGACTAATGAGCTCTCCATAAGGCGCTCTTTTATAAATATCGCAAGATGTTCATAAACCTCTACCTATTTTGCCATTCGGCCATAAATGGGCTGGGGTTTGCTGTTAATGTTGTGTGACTTCCGTAGTTTGCCTGACACAATATTGCCCTTTGCGTGCAGAGACCGACAGATTGCTTTAGGGTATAAAATAAATATTTAATTTGTTTTTCTATTTGTTTTAAAATTGCATTTTATATATGGTAGAGTTAACCATTATCCCTGCGGTTCTATATACTGATTGCTTCTTCTTACTCCATTTTTTTTTTAATGGCAAGATGCAATTTTCAATAAAGATAATTTTGATTTAAAAAAACAACAACCACCTTCAAGGTTTTCTTATAATTTTAGTCAAACACCTGCATATTATGTAATTGTCATACTGTTTTCATTTAAACTGAATAGGAAATAAGTAGCCTAGTGATGAAAACACTTGAATTCTTCTTTAAGGTTTTATATCTGAGCTGTATTTCAAATGCTGGGTGGCCGCTTTCAGATTCCTATCGTGTGAAAAGAAACCAAATTAAAAAAAAAGCTCAGGTTGTCAAAAACACTTGGATATAATGATGTTTAAGTATGCCATGGAAATAATTGTGCCCTAAAGATTTTCTATGAGAAGGGAATGGGAAATTATATGGGAAATTATAACTGAAAATGATTAGCTCTAGTTCTTCAATCACTGAAAGATTCTGTTTCTACATGACCATTCAAATAGCCCCCACCCCTGAGGTTTATTATTTTGTCTTATCTCCCCTTCTCATTGCTCCACTTTTTCCTTGGCATAGGGGTTGTAAGCAAGGCTGCCCTGGAGTCCCACTACTAACAAAACTTTGTTACTGAAGGCTGAGAAGAAACCACAATTTGGCCAGATGTATGTATTCATGTATTCCTCTTGTATACTGCTCAGAAAGAGTGAATGCTCTGCTGCAACCCTCTGGCTGCTGCCCAATGCACAGGCTACCAGAACAAACAGAGAGCATTTGAAGTCCTAACGTGAGAGAAGAAATATGATACCTTATGGATTGCTGAAACGTGGTGGGATGATAGTTTTGGAAAGCTATGATTTATTTTTAAGAAAACAGACTTAACAGAATGGGAAAGGGTGTTAATAGCAATAGCACTGAGACTTATATACCGCTTCACAGAGCTTTACAGCCCTCTCTAAGCAGTTTACAGAGTCCGCATATTGCCCCCAACAATCTAGGTCTCCTCATTTTACAGACCTTGGAAGGATGGAAGGCTGAGTCAACCTTGAGCCATTCAGAATCAAACTCCTGGAGTGAGCAGTGAATTAGCCTGCAGTACTGCATTCTAACCACTGTGCCACTGCAGCTCTTATCTGCGTCACCATGGCTCTTATCTGTAAGCTGTACCTATGTTAAGCTGTACATAAAGAAAAAAAATGTATAGAAATTCAGGAATCAGAGTATGAAAATTCTTATTGAGTGTTTGGGTAAGAATAAAGGGCAGGGAAGGGACCTTATATTATTATAAGAGTTTATTATGGACTGTCAGAAGTAGCTTAAGATATGGACGAGGCCTTTCTATGTCAGATGAACACATTTCCACTTCCTCACTATAGTAACACTAGGAGATTTCAGCCATGCCAACTTCTGCTAGAATTCTAACTCTTCTAAGAATTAGAAGCCCAATTAATTCATTTCCTCTCCAGCTGATAGTTTCATTTTACAAAAAGTGGAAGGAAAAAAAAAGGAACTTTGACTTAGAAATGTGACCTCTGCCACAGATGAGCTCCATAAATCATCTGCCGTCCTCATCCTTCCAAGAGCATCAACAGGAGGCACTGTTAAGGTGGATGCTACTGAATCCGAGGACCATCTGCTGATACTTCTTTCCCTTTCTCCTGCCTCTCCATCTCATAGATACTTTTAATAATCCTCCACAATATACTCCTGAGCTTATCTCAAGAGTGTTACAAGAAGAAAACATCTGGATTTCACATACAGAATGCAGTGTATATGCAATGTGATTCAGGATCCAGAATCTAACAGTACATCTTTTGTGAGGGGTTTGCCATGGGCATTACATTCAACTAATGCTGTTAAAATAGTGGAGTTTTTTTTAGTTTGCTTTAAATTTGCCAAATTCAAGGTGTCAGCTTTGACGCTGAAACTCAGTGAACTTGGCCTTAGGAAGTCTTGGACAGCATTTCCTTTTTGCCTTCTTTCTCAATGAATAACAGTTGCCTGGGAGAAGTTTTGCTTCGAGTGCTAATGCTCTCCATCGAGGCCCAGAATTATTTAATAAAAATACTTTTCCCAGCACATTTTATCTTTCTCAGAATTGATATTTCTTGATGCTTTCTGTCTTTCCTGAGTTGCTAATGCTTTTACCTATTTTTAGGTAATTGTGCTCTACGTATTTCTTTATTTCTATTAGGTTGATCATTCTTCCTCCAGGTGGCCAAGTGTTGTATGTAGGGCTGTTCTAGATGTGTCTGCATGGTATGATCAATAAAATCAAGATGGCAGCCACAATGGCTTTTTATATGTGTTGCTTAGTTGCTTTGCTCACATTATTGGGGATGCATCTTGATTTTGCCCCACAGACACCCTTTGCCATGCCAATTCTCCAAAAGAGAGGCATCATAACCCCACAAGAGTATGTATGAAGCATCTCTCCTCAAATCCAATGTGGCCTTATCTTCTTGCTTACGAACTGACCAAGCAATTTTCTTCAATTTTCTCTCACGATGGTAATCCTGAAACAAGTTAAATAAAAACCCAGGCTGAGGATGGACTTGGGCCTCCATGGTTTTAGTCCAACACTTTACCTTGCTACTCTGTCTCCTTTTCATAATGAGTGTGATTTTGATGTAATGGTTTCTCATATACAGCATATTTACAGTTGAACAATTAAGACTCAACAACTTAGTATTAGTCTTCCAGTTATGAAAATTATTAACAATTTAAAATCCCCAGGTGAGCATTACTTTTATCTATATAGGAATATATGAACATGTGAATATGGGCAGTGGCCTGCTAGATTAGACCCCTAGTTTAGCAGTTTGTTCTCATGCTGGTCAGCCAATTGCACAAGGAAGCCTACTAGTCTTGCAACAGATGGCCTTCAGAGGCAGTTGCACTGCCTATGAAGGCCACTAGCCTTTGACACTGATGCCCTTCATAAATTGGTCCAACCCCCCTTTTTTTTAAGCCAATCAAGCTGGCATCTCATGACAGTGAATTCCAAAGTTTGATTATCTTTTGTGGGGGGAAAATCCTTTTGTCTTTCCTGATTATTCCAGGATTCAATTTCATTGGGTGAAGCCTGGTTCTAGTATTTTGCTAGGGGAAATTTGTTATTTCACTTTCTCCACATCATGCATAACTTTGTATACTGCAATAATATTCTTTCTCATGTGTCTCCTTTCTAAACTAAAATGCTCCAAATGTTGCAACCTCTCCTCAGAGGGAAACTGCTCCAGCATTTTTTTTCCATCTTAATTGCCCTCCACTAAACCTTCTCCTGCTCCACCATATTCCTTTTGAGATGCACTGACCAGAACTGCACACAATATTCCAGATGCAGCCACACCTTTGGTTTATATAAGATCTTTATAATATTGGCATCTCTCTTTTCATTACCATTCCTTATTATTCCTAACAAGCTATTGGCCTTTTTTTTTTTTACAGGTAGATATGTTGTGTCAACACCTTCATTGAACTATTTATCATTACCCCAGGATTTCTTTTCTCATCATGCAGTGCTAGCTCTGATTCCATTAGTTTATATGAGTAATTACAATATGAATCACTTTACACTTGTTCATATTCAGTGATATTCACCATTTGATGTCCACTCCCCTAATGTGCAGAGGATCCTCTAGAGATCTTCAGTCCTTTTTTGTTTTATCACTCTGAAAAATTATTGTCATCAGCAATGTTGGCTATTCCGCTAGTTATGCTGATTCCACATCTAAAGCTAGTGCTTTTTTATTTCCTAAAGCAGGGGTGTCAAACTGCCAGCCCGCGGGCCGGATGCGTCATGGCAAAACTGTGCCCACCCCATTGCTGGCAATGGAAAAAAAGTTGTCGTATGTCGCAACACATCACGTGACGTTGCGAGTTTGACACCCCTGTCCTAAAGAGATAAATGCTAAATGTATAGCCTGAAGTAAGCCACCATACTCAACAAGGTCTCTTTAGGGTTTAATTTGATAGGAAAAGGCATCTATAATCCTGTATACTGCCAATCAACAACATTTGCCTTGTAATCAGTAGATTCGTGGCAAAGGATTAGTAACCCAGCCTGTAGGAAAACCACAGGTGACACTTGCTTACTTACTTATAGTTCTGGAAGCTCATTTTAAGAAAGCTGCTTCTCGGGGTAATAAGGAAGCATATTGCACAGTAAATTGACACAAAGATGATGATGATGATGATGATAATAGTAGTAGTAGTAGTAGTTGTTGTAGTAGTAGTTTTTGGAAGGGACCTTTGAGGTCTTCTAGTCAACCCCCTACTCAGGCAGGAAACCATTTCAGACAAATGATGCAAATGCAAAACAGGATTGCTGAAACTTTCATGGGTGGACAAATTACTTTCAACTGGAGAAGATCAGTATTTGTAATACCAGGCTGTAATTGGGAAGTAAGATGAATAAGGAGATGGGGAGAATTTTGTCTTGCATTAATGTTATCATTAGCCCAACACTGGCAGAATCAGCACACTTAAGAGGCAAATTGCTGTCTGACTGCTTTGATGGGGAAAGACTTGCCTAGTATCAGCAAAAGTATTGGCAAAAGGAGGTTAGCTCTTTATAATGAGCTCTCTTGATGCTCATTATGATTAGCTTGAAGGAAGCAATATTGAGAAATAAATTAAGGACAAAACTTCATGGTTGCAGTCGCTTGAGTTGAGGAATAGCTCCATGCTCAGGGTCAGCTGGCTCTCAGATCTCACTAACTATGTTGCCTCAGTTTTGCTTTGGGGAGTTATTTAAGAAGTCATGTCTTCCTTTGTGAAATTTACTGCAGAAGGAACTCTGACATGGGACCATCAGATAACATTTCTTACTAAAGAAATTGTCATTCTACTTCAAGAACAAATAATAAAAGACTTTCCTGACTGCAGTATTGTAAAATGTAATTTATGTTTTTTATTAGGATTAGATTGGAGAAAACTCTTTCAGAAGTTGAAATGGGCAAAACTGGATTAAGACAGGAAGCAACAATACCATTTGCAATCAGTTCCTTTTGAAATTTTCTTCAAAATATAGTGTGCAGTCCTAGCTAAGAAGCCAATGCAAGGTTTTAATTTGGAGGGAAGAAAACATGAAGATTTTGTGAAGCATAAATAAGCTCTTGCAAGCTCATCAGATCTCTCTCCAGAGAATTCAAACTTCTGAGAGACTAGTTTAATCTTTGTTGTTGTTGTTGTTGTTAGTTGCGAAGTCGTGTCCGACCCATCGCGACCCCATGGACAATGTTCCTCCAGGCCTTCCTGTCCTCTACCATCTTCTGGAGTCCATTTAAGCTCACGCCTACTGCTTCAGTGACTCCATCCAGCCACCTCATTCTCTGTCTCCCCTTCTTCTGTTGCCCTCAATCTTTCCCAGCATTAGGCTCTTCTCCAGTGAGTCCTTCCTTCTCATTAGTGGCCAAAGTATTGAGTTTCAACTTCAGTATCTGGCCTTCTAAGGAGCAGTCAGGGTTGATCTCCTCTAGGACTGACCGGTTTGATTGCCTTGCAGTCCAAGGGACTCGCAGGAGTCTTCTCCAGCACCAAAGTTCAAAGGCCTCAATTCTTTTGCGTTCAGCCTTTCTTATGGTCCAACTTTCACAGCCATACATTGCAACTGGGAAAACCATGGCCTTGACTATACGTACTTTTGTTGGCAGGGTGATGTCTCTGCTTTTTAGTATGCTGTCTAAATTTGCCATAGCTTTCCTCCCCAGGAGCAAGCGTCTTTTAATTTCTTGGCTGCAGTCCCCATCTGTGGTGATCTTAGAGCCCAGGAACATAAAATCTGTCACTACCTCCATTTCTTCCTCATCTATTTGCCAGGAATTGAGAGGGCCGGATGCCATGATTTTGGTTTTCTTAATGTTGAGTTTCAAGCCAACTTTTGCACTCTCCTTCTTCACCCGCATCAAGAGGCTCTTTAGTTCCTCTTCACTTTCTGCCATTAGAGTGGCATCATCTGCATATCTTAGGTTGTTGATATTTCTCCCGGCAATCTTAATTCCAACTTTTCATTCATCTAGCCCTGCCTTTCTCATGATGTACTCTGCATATAAGTTAAATAGGCAGGGCGACAGAATACAGCCTTGCCGGACTCCTTTCCCAATTTTGAACCAATCAGTGGTTCCGTGTCCAGTTCTCACTGTTGCTTCTTGACCCGCATATAGGTTTCTCAAGAGACAAATAAGATGGTATGGTACTCCCATCTCTTTAAGAACTTGCCATAATTTGTTGTGATCCACATAATCAAAGGCTTTAGCATAGTCAATGAAGCAGAAGTAGATGTTTTTCTGGAACTCCCTAGCTTTCTCCATAATCCAGCATATGTTGGCAATTTGATCTCTAGTTCCTCTGCCTCTTCGAAATCCTGCCTGTACTTCTGGAAGTTCTCGATCCACATACTGCTGGAGTCTAGCTTGTAGGATTTTAAGCATAACTTTACTAGCATGTGAAATGAGTGCAATGGTGCGATAGTTTGAACATTCTTTGGCATTGCCTTTCTTTGGAATTGGAATGTAAACTGACCTTTTCCAATCCTGTGGCCACTGTTGAGATTTCCAAATTTGCTGGCAAATTGAGTGTAGCACTTTACTGCATCGTCTTTTAAGATTTTGAATAGCTCAGCTGGAATACTGTCACCTCCACTAGCTTTGTTGTTGCTCAGATTTCCTAAGGCCCATTTCACTTCACATTCTAGGATGTCTGGCTCGAGGTCAGTGACCACCCTATCGTGGTTATCAGGGACGCTAAGCTCATTCTTGTATAGTTCTTCTGTGTAGTTTTGCCACCTCTTCTTAATCTCTTCTGCCTCTGTTAGGTCCCTGCCATTTTGGTCCTTTATCATGCCCATCTTTGCATGAAACGTTTCCTTCATATCTCCAATTTTCTTAAAGAGATCTCTGGTCCTCTCTATTCTATTGTTTTCTTCTATTTCTTTGCACTGTTCATTTAAGAAGGCATTCTTATCTCTTCTAGCTATTCTCTGGAATTCTGCATTCAATTGGTGTATCTTTCTCTTTCCCCCTTGCCTTTCGCTTCCCTTCTTTCCTCAGCTATTTGCAAAGCTTCCTCAGACAGCCATTTTGCTTTCTTGCATTTCTTTTTCTTTGGGATGGTTTTAGTTGCTATCCTCTTGTACAATGTTGCGAACCTCCGTCCATAGTTCTTCAGGCACTCTGTCTATCAGATCTAATTCCTTAAATCTATTTGTCACCTCTACTGTATATTCATCAGGGATATGATTTAGTTCATACTTGAGTGGCCTAATGTTTTTCCCTACTTTCTTCAATTTAAGCCTAAATTTTGCAACGAGAAGCTCATGATCTGAGCCACAGTCAGCTCCTGGTCTTGTTTTTACTGACTGCATAGGGCTTCTCCATCTTTGGCTGCAGAGCACATAGTCAATCTGATTTCTGTGTTGACCGTCTGGTGATGTCCATGTGTAGAGACATCTCTTGGGTTGTTGGAAAAGAGTGTTTGCTATGACCATCGTATTCTCTTGACAAAATTCTATCAGCCTGTGCCCTGCTTCATTTTGTACTCCAAGGCCAAACTTGCCTGTTATTCCGTTTATCTTTGGCTTCCTACTTTAGCATTCCAATCCCCCATGATGATAAGGACATCATTTTTTGGTGTTGATTCTATAAGGTGCTGTAGGGCTTCATAGAACCGGTCAATTTCATCCTCTTCAGCACCAGTGGTTGGGGCATAGACTTGGATTACTGTGATATGAATGGCTTGCCTTGGATTCGCACTGAGATCATTCTGTCATTTTGGGGATTGTATCCCAGTATTGCTTTTCCTACTCTTTTATTGACTATGAAGGCTACTCCATTTCTTCTGAGGGATTCTTGCCCGCATTAGTATACCTGATGGTCCTCTGAATTAAATTCACCCATTCCTGTCCATTTTAGTTTGCTGATTCCTAAGATGTCGATGTTCAGTCTTGTCATCTCTTGAGAACTCTCTGCTATGACCTGTCCGTCTTGGGTGGCCCTGCACGGCATAGCTCATAACTTCATTGAGTTACGCAAGCTCCTTCGCCACGACAAGGCAGTAATCCATGAAGGAGAGTTCAATCTTAGCAGGCTGCAAAATAAATTCCCAACTTCAGTAAAAGCAAAAAAAGTTATTCTCTATTTTAATGTGAAATTTATTTGAATGTAACATTCTGTAGTTCCAGCCTGAACTTAAGTATTCCAGCTAATTTGAAGTTCCACCACCTGCCAAGCTGTAACAATTAAGGGTGGATGAGAGAAAAGGAGGAGGAAGAAGGTGATCAAATTCAGTAAAGGAAGAAGAAAATCACCCCAAGTAATCCATCCCTCTTGCTTTTGCTATTTATATATACCAGGGGTAGGGAACCTTGGCTCTTTTATGACTCGTGGACTTCAACTCCCAGAATTCCTGAGCCAGCATGGCTCAGCTTGGAAACCTCTCCCTTTCCCCTCAGCATGGCTGGCTCAGGAATTCTGGGAGTTGAAGTCCACGAGTCATAAAAGAGCCAAGGTTGCCTACCCCTGATTATATACTTAATTTTCTTTCACCAGCAAAATGTTTGCTTTTTACCAACTTTTTCTCTTTAGAATTAGTCTTCATTTTAATTTAGTCTTTTATACTGCTTGTATGGCATTTTCTCTACAGGGCCATCTTGTTTTCAAAGGTTTTAAAAATGATCTTTGGGATTTTTGAACCAGTGTCCAATGTTCTTTTGCAATAATATGGGTAGATGGTGAATAGAAAATTAGGTCAAATATATACAATTTAAAGTACCTGGCACAATTTAATTGCCATTGTTCACATTATTTTGCCCAAACGGGTTCAAAGAATAGCCAGCAAAAAAAAAAAAAAAGTTCCATTGTTCATTCTTTTAATGTGAATTTGCAACTCTGAAATTGCCTAGGGAGAATCCTTGTAATTATTTGCTGGCTAAAGGGAATAATAAAATTGATCTAAATTGAAATCTCTGCAATTCTTGATGTCAAGTTCATAGTTCTGGAAAATTCTGATGACAATTTCACATCACCCTTTCTCATATGCCAGTCAAATGGCAGAAAGCAAAACAAAAACAAAACAAAACAAAAACCTCCATTGGGGCAGTAGCAAAAAAGGTGGAAAAAAAAACCTGGTGTAAAGTGAACAACGAAAAGAAAAATGCTTTGCTTCTTTAACGTCCTAAGTGATTTTCATGCCAACTTCATTTCCCATGCGTTTAATTGGTTCATTATAGAATTGTGAAAAATGATTTGAAAAAAGGCCCTTTCCTTTAGCTCCATATTCTTCCAGGTGCTACTCAGGAAAAGGATTAAACTGGGCAATTCAGTCCAGTGTTCCAAGTTAAGTTCCAATGGAGATGGATAACCAGAGAATGCTTGCTGGGGCTTTCACTGTTCAGTATGTCTCTGCAAGAAATCTTAAAATGGCAATAATATGCTTCAATACATCTTTCCAATATTTGATTTCTGGCTCTCAGTATATTCATTTATTGTACATGCATCATTCTTCTGTAAACGTCATGCTCTTTTGGTGTTGGATATTTTCTTTGTTCACGCTTCTTGACATTTTGTTCATATTTACTCCAGTTTGAAAAATACTTTGCATATCCATGGATAAATAAAGCTTATAGGCAAACCAGAAAATATTTCCTGCTAATGCAGATTTCCAACTGTGTATATATCTCCATGGGATAATATGCTGAAGCTTCCTAGTTTTCATTAATGTTCTGAAAATATTCATTTCCTCTGTCTGTTAATATAGTTGAAGGATATTTTTCAGTAAATTCTGAGAGCCCTTCTGTCTGTAAAGGATGGAGTAATAGGGTAAAGAAGTTTATTGGTCTATTAAATTCTTTGTTGATCTTAGATTGAGAGCTGAGTAGAAGCAAGTATCTGATTTTAAGAGGACAATGACTCTGATGGAATCCTGATGGAAATTAGAGATTTAATCTGTAACCATTGTTAGTTTGTTTTTCTGAGTCTGGCAATGAAAACAATTGTATAAGTTTAGGTTGTGTTTTTATGGCTTTCTTTCCTTACCTTCTGTTTTGATGGGAGAGCTGCCTCTGGGGTATAATAAGCTACATTGTTTCTGCATTGCCCTTTTTGGATCTAATGGGCTACTATAGTTGTATTGTTGTAATGCTACTGGGTAACATTTATTCCTGCATGACATCTATGGACTAAATTGCCACCAATCACCACAGCAACAAGACAATTACAGAAGCCCAATAACTGGAAACAATACTGATATTGTTTGTTGTTATTGACAGGTTAGTATGCCTGTTCTTCTGTTGCCAGATTCAGCGCAGGCAGAGGCAGTCAATCAGATGTCAACTAGGATTTGTCAGAGTTGCTGCAAAGAATGTGTGGCACACTAAGAATGAATAAATGTACTTTATCAGGAACTAAACCTGAACTAAAATCTACTTTATCTAAGGAATGACTGAAAGAACTAGAATTGAAGTACTGTAATATCTATAACTCCCTAGCCTAGCTTTTTTACACCTCAGAGCAAAAAGATGGGGCAGTTTATAATGGAAGAACTAATTGTTATTTTTATTGCAAAATTACTGGAGGATTTTATTTCATCCACAATCTTTCCTGATTTGCACCAAATTACAGCACAAATGTGACCATATTTTCCCCCCCCGCTATGTTTCCATGACATTGGCTTATCTCACCTCCAGTCCATGAAAGAGACTTAAGTAGTTCTTATTTTCCCCAGAGTTAAATGTAGTGCTCCCCCTCTTCAGCAAAGCTTCAGCAGTAGCTGCAACAGGTATAAAATTGGTAATGCTTTTCTGTCATTAAAGCAGAGAGAGAGAGAAAGTCAGGTGATCCAGTTGGAGAAGGGACAAATGGGGCGGGGAAGAATCACAGAAGCATGTCTTGTCCATTTCAGGCTGACTTGGGCATGCCTGTCCCTTCTGGTGTCAGGTTTGTCTGCTGCCATTCTTCTAAAGAGTGTTTAAAGAATGCTAAAGATTTTAGACAAATCTCTTAGATCAGAGGTCCGCAACCTTTTGGGCACCAGGACCAGTTCCGTGGAGAGAGATTTTTCCACGGACCAGAGGGTGCGTGGTTTTGTGTGCTGCCTGCATCTTGCAGATGGGGCTTTGCTTGTTTGTGCAGATCAGTTGCTGGCATGCCACAGACCGGTACTGGTCCACGGACCGGGGATTGGGGACCCCTGTTTTAGATTTCCATCTTTTTCTGGCAACTCTGCTTTTGTTGCATGTAAAGAATTCCCAGCCACAAGCATCTCTCTACCTGTTCTGAACAAAATGGCACAAGAATGTTGCTCTTTAAAAACCCTATAAAATGGTAGAAGCAATCTCTTGTCAATAAACCTAAAGTACTGGTCATTGGAATTGTGCAATAACACCAGACTGTTCTGCCAGCAATTGTCACTCCTTTAATTCTCTGCCTCTTATCAGTTTGGCAGAAGACAAAAATTGAAATAGTGGAATCACTTAATGGGCCACAAGTAGGTTAAATCTGCAAGTCAAAGAGCAGGATTGAAGGCTAAGAGTAAGTGGAATTTATGGGGGAACAACAACAACAACAACAAAATAACAATTTTCCCCAGGCATTTGGGCCAGAGTTTAAATGAGCTCTGCTGTTGTTGATGTTGATATGCATGTTTGTGTTTGTGAGTGGGATTATTGTTTATCCTTAGGCATCATGATTGTATATTGTAGGAGACGTCCCAAACCTGTGCCTATAATCATTTTATAGCTTCCCTGAAACTTTGGACTACAAGAACAGATTCTTCCAGAGAACTTCTTGCCACTGATTTACTGTGGAATGGCAATCCTCTTCTTTCAGTATCTTCTGGATTGACTAAGAAGATATGTGCCACAGGCTAGAAAATCAATGATGTTCCAGAAGAGTAAGGAGAGCAAATGTTCAAAAGGGGGAAGGAGGAAGACTGGGAAAACTTTAGATCGGTCAGCTTAACATTTATACTGGGCAATGTCCTTGAACAGATTATCAAGCAGCATGTTTGTGAGCATTTGGATGCAACAATTGACAGGGTCCAGTGTGGATTTGTCACAAACAAACCATGCCATACTAAGCTTATCTCCTTCTTTTGTAATAGTATTTAGCTTAGCAGGTCAGGGGAATGCTGTAAAGATAGCATACCTGAACTTCAGAAAAATTTCAACAGAGCTTTTCATGGTATTTTCCTTAATAAAATGGTAAAGTATGTCAGTTAGACTTACAGCTGGCTGAAAAAGTACACGTAAAGAGTGCTCGTTAACGGATTTACTTTAGCTTGGAGGCAAATACTGAGTAGAGTTACAGAAAGGTTTTTCCTGTTCCTTGATCTATTCAACAGTTTTTATCAATGATTGGAAGAGGGAGTTAAGGTAATATTTAGAAAAGTCTTCAGATAACATAAAACTAGGAGGCTGGATAAAATTTTAGATAATAGAAGATTCAAAAGGATACAGTGTAGGGAGGCTTGAGCAGGAGGCTAAAATGATTAAGACAGATTTTAATAGAGAGGAAAAAAATATTCAGTTCTGTATTCAGGTAGGAAAAATGTAATGTATTTGTGTAGGATGGGGGAGATCTGGCTTAGCAGTAAAGATCTGAATATACTTGTCAGCCACATGTCCTAATAGTGTGATGCAGCTGCTAAAAAGTCAAATGCTTCCTTGGAGCACATTAATAGATGTGTTGAATCCAGTTTTGGGACATAATTGTTTCACAATACTCTGTCCCAGGCAGACCCCATTTGGAATACTGGGTCCAGATCTGTGCACCAGAGTTATAATACAACAGTAGCAAATTGGAACAAATTCAGATCAGTGCTACCAAGATTGTAAGCAATTTGGAAACCGAGCCCTGTGAGGGACAGTTAAAGGTATGTTTAGCCTACAGGAAAAAAATGAGGGGAGATATAATAAGCAGTCAACAAATATCTGAAGGGTTGTCCCAGAAGAAGAAATGGACTTATTCCACATCACCAGGGTAGCTGTACCAGAACCAATTGTTAAAATTACAAGGAAGCAACTTCAGATTAGAAATCTGGAGCAACTTCCTGATTGTACAAGCCACGTGGAACGGACTAGCACATGAAATAATGAATTCTCCTTTCTTAGAAGTCTTTAATCACAGGCTGAATTGGCAGCTATTGGGGATGTTTACTGGATCCTGTGCTGCTCGGGAAGATTGGGCTAGATGTTATTCAATATATCTTCCAACTCTATGATTCTGTCTCAAATAATGGATTATATTTTCATGCAGGCCTCTCCATGTGTGCAGCCCAGTACAATCTTCCTCTAAAGCAGGTACACAGGCAAAGAAATTAATGTATTTCTGAATAGCCCAAAGGCAGAGTAGAAAATGAATTCGGTCTGTGCTGAATGGGTTACATTATCTCTCAACTTGCTATTTAGGGCTCTTCTGAATCCAGACGTGAGCATATCTCAGCAGGGAGCAGGAATGCTTTTGCCTTGCTGGTATGCTACTTATGCCTTTTAATGGAAATAACCATTTTGATCATACCGACACATGCTTGGAATGCTTTAACGTGTTCTCAGTAAACTGATTTTGGAAAATATTTAGACACTTCAGCTGACCCAGAATGTTTGCGGCCAAATCAGTTTAGCAATCAGGAGTAATTATAGAAATCACACGATCTCTTTGTCAAAATCACTCCAGTGATGACTCGTCTGTTAAAATACATGATTCAGAATCCTGGTTCTATATATATCCTCATACTATTTGGGATCCACTTATTTGAGAAGCCAACTTTTCCAGGCTGTATAATTGTCTGGAGAGGTCCTTCTCTTGGTCTTATCAGCATTGAAGGAATATTTGAGGAAACATCTGAAAAAAGATCTGGTGACTTTTTGAAACATCCTTTCGCAATTTGGAACTACCAGCCAAACTATTTCCCTCTCTGCTATCATTCCTGGCAGTCAAAATGTTTTTATTTAGTCTGCCCTGCAATAGTTGACTGTTGAGTCAAGTCTGCTGTATTAATATATGTTATGTTATTTTAATTAAGTTCTTTTCTGAATTTGATTTTAATCTCATCAGTTGTAAGTGATTTTGAATTGTAGGCTGTTTTTTTTAAACTCTAACTAAATAAACTGAAAAACAAGGACTTTGGCCCTGTTTTGGTGATTCTGCAGTGCAAACACCTCATGATTCTTGTATGTTCATACTAAATATTGTGGCCCTCAGAGGCATCCAGCACTAATTCAGATACTAGTCAATTTATTACTGCACTGTGTACAGTACAGTACAGATTGGAATACTTTATGCTGGTATCACAGATTTAAATAAAATCAAACGCTGATGGAGAAAACAAAAAAGAAAAAAATCAATATGTTTCTGCTGACTAACCTTTGCGAATGTGCAGCATATAAACAAAGTAAGTAATTTTTCTATTTTGGGATCACCTTCACTATCTTCCTGGGGTTGGAAACTAGTAATAGTAATAATAATAGTTGTTTACTAATAAGACTTCTAGTAATCATTTAGAACATACATGAATAAGCCAAGAAAAGGAATAGGAAATTGTAATAGCACTGAATTTTTCCCCTGCAAACCACTGATTTTAGATTTCGAAATCCTATGGACATTTATGAGAGCTATGTGTTTATAAGTTTCCAAGAACAACATATAATTTACAGATTGAAGAAATGTTCTTGTGAAGGATGCCCTTCAAAGAAAATATTCCAGAAGTGAAAGGATGGATGCAGAAGTGAAAGTTGACTGCAGAATGGAGAAATCAATAAGGAATAAGAATTCCTTCAACAACATTTCAGTAGTACATTAGGACAGTTTATTTTCCTATTTTAAAGTATCCTCCTTTCCAGAGGGAAAAAAACCTTTCAAGTAACTGGAAAACAGGCCCTTCGCACACATTTGAGTTATGCCAATCTGAGCTAAGTGCCACATCCACAAAGCTAAGGCTCATAATGAACTAAGACTTGCGACCAAAGTCAAAAATAACAAAAAAAGCTTCTTTCAACATGTAAAAAACAAGAAAAAAGTGAAGGAAATGATTGGTCCACTAGTGGGTGAAAGTGGTAAAAAGGTGACAAGCAACAGGGAGAAAGCAGAACTATTTAACTCATTTTTTGCATCTGTCTTTACACAAAGGGAAAAAACAGACCAACCTACCAAAAATAGTGCCATAAAAAACAGAATAGAAATGCAAGTTAAGATAGGCAAGAAAACGGTAAGTGAGCACCTGTCCAGCCTAGACGAGTTCAAATCACCAGGACCAGATGGATTACACCCCAGGGTTCTCAAGGAACTGGCAGATGTGATCTCAGAAACCATTGAACTATATTTTTCAAAGATCCTGGAGCACTGGGGAATTACCGGAGGACTGGAAAAGAGCTGATGTAGTTCCCATCTTCAAAAAAGGGAAAAAAATGAACCCAGGAAATTACAGACCTATCAGCCTGACCTCAATACCTGGGAAGATTCTGGAAAAGATAATCAAACAACGAATCAGCGAACACCTAGAGGCAAACAAATCACTACTAAAAGCCCACATGGGTTTGTCAACAACGATTCATGCCAGACAAACCGTATTGCATTCTTTGACCAAGTGACAAATTAGTGGATCAGAGAATGCTGTTGGTATATTTACTGGACTTCAGTAAGGCATTTGTAAAGTAATCACAACCTACTACTTGATAAAATAGAAAAATGTGGGTTAGACCACGCACACCACGAGATGGTCGTACTGGCTGACCGTGGCCGTACTCAGCGCGTGGTCCCTCAATGGAAACCGCATCTACATGGAGGGAAGTGGGCAGTGGGGTGCCCCAGGGCTCTGTCCTGGGGCCAGTGCTCTTCAACATCTTCATCAACGATTTGGACGAGGGGATAGATGGGGAACTCATCAAATTTGCGGATGACACCAAGCTGGCAGGAATAGCCAACACTCCAGAAGACAGGCTTAAGATACAGGAGGACCTGGACAGACTTGAAGATTGGGCGCTATCTAACAAAATGAAATTCAATGGTGAAAAAAGTAAGGTTCTACATTTAGGCAAGAAAAACCAAATGTACAGGTATAGTATAGGGGTACCTTGCTCAATAGTAGTAACTGTGAGGAGGGATCTCGAGTCCTAGTGGACAATCACTTAAATATGAGCCAGCCAGTGTGCTGCTGCAGCTGCCAAAAAAGCCAACACAGTGCTGGGCTGCATTAACAGAGGGATGAATCAAGATCACTGTGAAGTCTTAATACCACTTTCCAATGGCCTTGGTAAGGCGCCAAACTGGAACTACTCGCATCAGTTTGCGTCACCCCGATGTAAAAGATGTTGAGACTCTAGAAAGAGTGCAGAGAAGGGCAACAAAGAATGATTAGGGGAATGTGGAGGCTAAAGCATATCAAAAACGTTGCTGGAATTGGGTATGTTAGTTTAATGAAAAAAAGGGAAAAGGGGGGGGGACTAGGGGTGACATGGATAGCAGTATTCAACTCTCAGGCGGTTGCCCCAAAGAAGAGGGAGTCAAGCTATTCTCCAACGGCGCCTGAGGGAGGACAAGAAGTAAGGATGGAACTAGCAAGGAAGGACAGCAAATGGAACTGAGGAGAAACTTCCTGACAGTTAGAACATAACCAGCGGAACAACTGCCTCCAGAAGCGTGGAATGCTCCAACACTGGAAGTTTTTAAGAAGAGACTGGACAGCCATTTGTCTGAAATGGTATAGGGTTTCCTGCCTGAGCAGGGGGTTGGACTCGATGACCTCCAAGGTCCCTTCCAACTTTATTATTATTATTATTATTATTATTATTATTATTTTTCTCCTGAATGGATTTTTCCTGTAGATTCCTTTACTTATGAATGGAGCCATTTGGGGAGGCTGCCTTAGCCGGCAGCCAATACTTATTACATTTTTTTTCTTCCTTAAGTGCCGGCTGCCGGCTCCTTTCCTTTCTAGCCAGTAGCTAATTCTTAAAGGGGAATGTGCCCTTTTAAGCTAGTTCACTCAGCAGTTTGTCTTTTCTGTTTCTGGAGGCTTTTCCTTGTTTGATGAATATATGGAAGAGAGAAAATATGGGGGGGGTTCAAATTCTTCCTTCAGAAGGAGGTGGGCATGAGAAAGAGGGAGGCAGGGAAGGAAGGAGGGAGGGAACTTAGCACTTGGCCACCAGCAGCCCTGCCATTGACTTTGCTTGTCAAAAGGCTGCAAAAGGGGATCACATGACCCTGGGACAGCGACCATCATAAATATGAATCAGTTGCCAAGTATCCAAATATAAATCACATGACCCTGGGCATGCTGCAATGGTCATAAGTGTGAAAAATGGTCATAAGTCATTTCAGTGCAATTGCAACTTTGAACAGGGTTTTTTTTTTGGTCATCACGTTTTTGACACCTTGCTAGGTGGTACTCGAATATTGCCATATCCTAAAAGTGGTACAATCGGTGAAAAGGTTGAAAAGCCCTGATCTAGAGGAGAAAGTGGTAGAGGAACAACACAGTGTGATTGGAAAAGTTACTCAACAGCTTTAACTTCTCGCAGCATTTAAATGTTGCTAATTACTTTGCAGATTTTGACATGAGATTCTGGATACCAGGGATAGAGGTGGTTCAGTCAGGAAAAATATGAATTTAACCTTTGCCTACTGAAACAGCTTTATAAGGAAGTTAATAAAGATTTGGGGAATGGTCTGTCTTGAGTTGTTTTCTCACAATATATGGACAGACTTAGCCATAGTTTCAATCCTAGACCAAGCTAAATCCAAAAACATTAGGGAATTCCTGGAAGCTTGGCAAAGAGATAACTCAGCAATCAATAGACACAAAGAGGTAAGGCATATTTACATATCATTCAAAACAGGTAATAGAAAAGCTAAGAAGGAAACAGGACCAGAACATGTCCTTTCCAGGAACGAACACCAGATAAGAAGGGATTAGCACCTCTTAACATATCTGTATCCTCTCTTTTTCAGGTGCTCCCCATTCAGAATAGGATGAAAGAAGTAGACCGCTTCCCAGTGGCACTCAACGTTGGCATGGGAATTGTGATGTCCTTGTATATTTCATTAGCCACCTTGGGATACGTACGCTTTGGGGACGAAATCAAAGCCAGCATTACTCTCAACCTGCCACAAGATCGATGGTCAGTCGAAGCATGTTAATAATAATAACAATAACAATAATAATAATAATAATAATAATAATAATAATAATAATAATAATAATAATAATAATAATAATAATAATAATAATAATAATAATAATAATAATAATAATAATCCCAGAACAACTGGAGCACCACTTGAACACCATTGGCATTGACAAATTTGCCATTAGTCAATTGCAAAAGGTGGCCTTACTAGGAACTGCTTCCATCCTGCGACGATATCTGTAATACCATCAAACATCCACATCTGCCTATCCCAGGTCCTTGGTAAGGACTTGATAGGTAGACAAAAATGCTAAATCCAGTCTGAACATCTGGCTGACTGTGCAATGATCAATAATAATAATAATAATAATAATAATAATAATAATAATAATAATAATAATAATAATAATAATAATAATAATAATAATAATAATAATAATAATAATAATAATAATAATAATAATGTTGGAAGGGACCTTGGAGGTCTAGTCCAACCCCCTGCTCAGGCAGGAAACCCTACACCATTTCAGACAAATGGCTGTCCAGTCTCTTCTTAAAAGCTTCCAGTGTTGGAGGCAGGTTGTTCCACTGATTAATTGTTCTGTCAGGAAATTTTTCCTTAGTTCTAGGTTGCTTCTCTCTTTGAATTCTGGGAGTTGGTCCACAAGTCTTAAAGTTGCCAAGGTTGAGGACCCCTGGTCTAGCTGAAGTTCCAAGCCACACTGTGCTTGGCATAAACACAGGGCCAAGCACATTGTGTGCATCCCTATTGTGAACCGAGGGAGCCAATTACTTGACAGTTCACCAGATACAATTTGCAATGGTTCCTTTTCTTTGTAGCAAACTCTCGTCGTAATTCATAGGTTTTGTTCAACTATTCACAGGTTGTACCAAATGGTCAAGATCCTTTATTCCTTTGGGATTTTTGTGACCTACTCGATTCAGTTCTACGTTCCAGCTGAGATCATCGTTCCTATTGTAGCAACCAGAGTGCAGCAGAAACTGAAGCTGATCTGTGAGTTGGTAGTGAGAATGCTTCTGGTCTGCTCAACCTGTAAGTACAAAGGGGGTGATGGGCAAAAAGAAAAAACAAACCCTAATAAATTTAAAGCTCAAATCTTCTCCCTTTCTCTGTATGTGTGAATACACCTAACAAATCAGCTATGTCTTCTTGAGTTTGTGTTATCTACCTGCCTCTTATAGGCTGGGACATTTTCATTACAGATAGTCCTCGACTTATGAGCCCAAAATTTCTGTTGCTAAGCAAAACATTGGCTAAGTGAGTTTTGTCCCATTTTATCATCTTTCTTGCTACAATTGTTAAGTGAATGGCTGCCGTTATTAAGTTAGTAATATGGTTGTTAAGTGAAACTGGCTTCCCTGTTGACTTTGCCTATCAGAAGGCCCCAAAAGTTGATCACATGACCCTGGGACACTGCGACCGTCATAAATATGAGTCAGTTGCCAAGTGTTCGAGTTTTGATCATGTCACCATGGGGATGCTGCTATGGTCATAAGTGTGAAAAACAGTCATAAGTCACATTTTTCAGTTTCGTTGTAACTTCAAATAGTCACTAAAAACTGCTGTAAATCAAGGACTACCTCTATATCCTTGCCTACATTTCCCCCTCCAATTTGACATTTGTAGCATCTCCACTCTGAGGGCCTGTAGGAAAGTCCAGGTTTAATTGCTTTTTTTTTTTTAAAAACCAACAGGAATTATTTATGCCACATTATTTGGCCAATAGTTCCTAAATCATTATCTGCAAACTGGTGAATCATTGTACACTTGCTGATAAAAGTAAAAGGACCTTTAGGGAGTGAAGGAGTTATTGTTATGCTTATTGTTTTATGATAATTTGGAGTTTTTATTGGTCTTTTATGTTTTCACCATATTTTTATCCTTTATAGTGTAAACTTCCAGGAGTTATTCTTTGAGGGCAATAGTGACACTATTGTGGAAGTGGTTTGCCATTGTCCAACAGGATTATTTTTTAATTTCCTAATATAGAGCATAGCCTTTCCTGCTGTTTTCTAATCTAAACTAACACTCTATAATTCCCCTTATCTTTTTGACATAAGCCAGCATCAGTTGGATGGTGCTACCTGCTGTAGACCAGTAACTATAATGTTACATAAACTATATTCTGATGTTATTTATCTATTTTTTTTTAAAAGTCTCACAGCTTGAAAATCTTCAAAACTCAGATAGACCTCAATTTACAACCTCTTTATTGAATGACTGTTTGAAGTTACAATGGCACTGAAAAAAGTGACTTATAACCATTTTTCACACTTATGACTGTTGCAGCATCCTCATGGTCACATCATTAAAATTTGGTTACTTAAAACTTGGAAATTATAAATATTAAATGTTAAATTTAAATATTAATGGGAAACTAAAAATTGGGAAAAACTAATTAGGACATTGATTGTCTATAAAGACTGAATGTTAAAATAACCAGGATATGTATAAGCTAAAAATTATTGATAAATGTAAGAATGTTATTTTTATTTAATCGATATAATAAGAATTGTATTAGTTTAAACATGAGACAGTAAATACTAAGGGGAAAAGAGAGGAAATATTTAAGGTGGTAGTTTGAGACTTGTACTAAAGATACTTGTATGTCATTGAATTATCGTTTAACTCAGCTGCCACATTGCTTTTTAAATACTCAAATGTAAAATTAGAAAATCAATAAAACATTATAAAAAATAATAATATAATTGGCTCGTATTTATGACGGTTGCAGGTGTCCCTGGGTCATGTGGTCACCCTTTTGCCACCTTCTGACAAGCAAAATCAATGGGGGAAGCCAGATTCATTTAACAACCGTGTTACTAACTTAACAACTGCAGTGGTTCACTTAACAACGGTGGCAAGAAAGGTCGTAAAATGGGGCAAAACTCACTTAACACTTAGCAGAATAAATTTTGGGCTCCATTGTGATGGTAAGTCGAAGGCTACCTGCAGCTTCATTTTGCAAAATAAAAACATTTTACTTAAATCATGCAATACAACACCCTGCTTTCCAAGGAAGGCTTGGAAATACTATATCTAGCCGAATGGGATTAAGATATGCCAGAATTAGGAGATGGCTATTCATGAGAGGCTTATGAGATTTATTCAACTTTCTTATTAAAAGGCTGGTCGTTTGGTTGTATTCCCCTCCACCCCCCATCAAGCCTATCAAGAAACTGATTATTGCCTTACCCCTAAACTGTTCTTATAAAAACTCTTCCCCATGGTCTGTTGCCCTTTTAGTTTTAATTCATAACCTCTCTAGCCATTAATATTTATCACTTGATTGTCCAAAAGGACAGATTGATGGCAATGTCCATTATCAGGAACATCAGCCATTATTTGTGTCAAACGCTTTAACAACCAAAGAGGTACTCAGTGACATTAACCTGGGGTAAGGTTAATGTTGCTCTTGAGAAAATAACAGCTGAAGAATAGAGCGACCAATTCAATTCTCTGAAAAAAAAAAATAGATATATTGGGGAGGGAAGATAAAACGATTTCTCCTTGTCAGCTTGGGACTTTAGCAAAACCCAAGCGGTATGTAGTTATAAAGTTAGTTTATAAAGAGGAAAGAAAAATAAACAATATGAGTCATGAAGAATAAAGTGACAAGTATGGGTGTATTGGAGTGTTATATTTAACTCTCCAAATATCTCTCTTTTTTAAAAAAAAAAAAAGTTTGATGTAGAACACCACAGCTGTATGTAAATATATTGGCTGAAAATAATCAAGTTCATTTCATGCTGTTTATATAGAAGGAATTTCTTTGTCAAGGACAATAGCTGTTTTTTTTTCATACCATGAATAACTTATTCATTTGGTGTCAGGAAGGGCATCCGGCCCGCAAATGCTCAACTCCAATCGTCACAACTCTACCCCGAATTAAGGGATTACAGGGACATAAAAAAGGAAGCATAACTTATTAATACTTGCCTTCCATTGACTGGAGAACTGGTTATGGTACAAATATATTACATCAAGGTTGCCTTTCTCTTTTTGATATTTTAACAGTAGAATACTCCTCCAAGTTAGGCTCAGATCTGTCATGACCATCTGAAGAAGATCTTTGGTTCTATCTTAAAGATTCAGATTCTTAGGAGTCTTAAGTCTATAAGTCTACCAACTTTCCAATTCCAATTCCTACACACCCACACTGTAGACCAAGGGTCTTCAAACTTGGCCCTTTTATGACTTGTGGACTTCAACTCCCAGAATGCCTCAGCCAGCATGCCTGGCTGAAGTTGAAGTCCACAAGTCATAAAAGGGCCAAGTTTGAAGACCACTGCTGTAGACTGTTGGTAAGGAAGATGAGTGTATGCAAGGAATACCATCCAAGAACGCTGTTCTGCAATGCTCTTAACCGAAGTCCTTTAAAATATATATTAGTTGTGCAAAACATCTTTCTTGCCATACCCTTGAGTAATAGCCACAACATCATCAACAGTTGGAGAGAATGACTGGATCTGGATAATGTCAATAAAAGGACGAGTAAGGCTGGATTCTAATTTGGGATGGCCAAAGAGAAGAGGAAGGATGGCAGAATGCTAGAAGAAAGAGCGGTGAGAAGATATAGACATGGAAAGGGAAGGAAAAAGGTTGAGGGTATGATGGCAAGTCTGGATGACTGCTCCAGATTTTTCAAAAACCAGCAGGGAATTCAGATATTTTAGCTCTTTTTTTTTTTTTAGCTTCTTCATGGAACAGGATGTTCAAAGTCTAAACACCAGATTTATCATGGAAGATCTAGACACATGATAACTTTAACATCAGACTTTTCGTAAAACACAGTGGGAAACAAGGTAGCATACTTCAGAGCAGCGGTTCCCAACCTTTTCTATACCCCGCACCCCTAGAACGCTTCTGATATATTCTCGCACCCCTTACAAAAGTTCAAAATAACAGTAACGAATTATGCATATACACTATAATTTTGAAAACCCAAGTTTTCACACACCCTGGAATATCGTCTTGAACCCCTGGTTGGGAACCCCTGCTTTAGACTAATATTTTAATCCATTTCCTAAACAGACAGCATTAAAGCAAGTTTCCTCAATTATTCGTTAGATTTGGGACTATAGCTCCCAGATTTCCCAGCACATGGGGGCAAGAATTTTAGAAATTATAGTTCTGTCATGGTTGGCGAGCAACCACGATAGAGATGGCAATAATCATTTGCATCGACAGAAGGAAGATGGAATATTCCTCCAACCCTAACTTGATAGGAGAAAAAGACACACCATTTAAAGAGAATTTCTCAATACTGTGGATTATGTTTTTATTCTCCTTTTTAGATAAGTGGGTCTGCATACATTTTTGGTCATTTTTATTATATTATATTTCAGAAACATAAATCACCTAAGCAAATAATCCCCTATTTCCATAATCAGCATGAATTTCATATATATATATTAATTCAACATAGTTAATGACTAATCTAGTTTGATTGCAAATGCTTGAGGATAATGGAAGGAAGTCTGTTATAGTCACAAACAGATGTTTAATGATTCCTCCCACTACATCCACTTAAATTACATTGAAATAAATGCCTCCTTCTTGAGTGCTGCAGCTTTTCATATATATTCATTAACTTCATTTTTGCCATACAATACAAAACATATTTCAGACTCAGAGTTTAGGTGCTTCAACTGCATTCAGTAGATTGGAGCTACCTTTAATTGTGAGTCCTTGAAGCTTTTGTTGTGTTGGCCTATTGATTAACATTTTGTCTCATATTTGATGGGCAAGGGTAAGTATCTCACAACTTAAATGAAGTTTGAATAAATTGAAAAAGGAGCATGATCACATTTAATAGTTCAGAATTTTGAATGCCTGTACTTAATTCTACTGTTCACCCCAGCCTTTAATGTTCCAAGAGCATCAAAAGTGACTTTCCCCCCTATTCCTGTTTTATTAAATTATACTCACAGAAAGTGTAGGACTGTACGTCCTAAATATTTTATGCAATTCCTGTGAATGCCAATCTGTGGTGACTTATGGTAGACCCAAAGCTGTTGTGGACTTTCTGCATATAAAATAGAATAAATAGATTGTTAACAGAAGGTTTTGAAGTTTAATTAGGTTGTTGGTTTTACCTGTTAACTATGTTTCCATGTAGTAAATAGACTAACTGGATTGAGTAAATAATGTTCTAGAAATTGTGTGCCTGCTTTGCAAGAGGGAAGGAGTTATTATCTTTGAAGTATATTTATCAGTATTCAAGTGGGGGGACAATTTAATCAGAATAGAGCTGGAAGGGACCCTAAAGGTCTTCTAGTCCAACCTCCTGCTCAAGCAGGAGATCCTGTACCATTTCAGATAGTCTTTTTAAAAAAATCTCCAGTGATGAAGCACCTACAACTTCTGAAGGCAAAGCTGTTCCACTGGTTAATTGTTCTCATTGTTAGGAAGTTTTTCCTTAATTCCAGGTTGCTTCTCTCCTTGATTAGTATTCATCCATTGTTTCTTGTCTTGCCTTTGGAAAATAAGTTGACCCCCTCCTCTTTGTGGCAGCCCCTCAAATACTGGAATACTGCTATAATGTCACCCCTAATCCTTCTTTTCTCTAGACTGGCCAGACCCAATTCCTGCAACCGTTCTTCATATGTTTTTGTCTCCAAGCCCTTAATCGTCTTAGTTGCTCTTCTCTGCACTTTTTCCCCCCAAAGTCTCAACATCTTTTTTGTAAAGTGGTGACCAAAACTGGAGGCAGTATTCCAGGTGTGGCCTTACCAAGGCTTTATAAAGCGATACTAACACTTCACATGATTTTGATTCTATGCCTCTGTTTATACAACCAAGGATTGTATTAGCCTTTTTGGCTGCTGTCGCAACACTGCTGGCTCATGTTTAAGTGAATTTATGTATATTTAAGTGAATTTATATATAAGGCTGTTTTGTTTTTTTATTTTATGCACTCTTTTTTGTGTACAGGTAGTCCTCAACTTACAACAGTTCATTTAGTGACTGTTCAAGGTTACAACAGCACTGGAAAAAGTGACTCATGACTGTTTTTCACACTTACAACTGTTGCAACATCCCCATGGTCACATGATCAAAATTCAATTGCTTAGCAACTGACTCATATTTATGATGGTTACTTTGTCCCAGGGTCATGTGAACACCTTTTGCAACCTTTTGACAAGCCAAGTTAATGGGGAAGTCAAATTCGCTTAACAACCGTGTCCCTAATTTAACAATTGGAGCGATTCACTTAATAACTGTGGCAAGAAAGGTCATAAAATGGGGCAAAACACACTTAACAAATGTCTCAGTTAGGAACAGAATTTTGGGTTCAATTGTGGTCGTAAGTCGAGGATTACCTATAGTTTTGTTTAGTTGTGTTTTCTTTTTATATATATATTTTAGGAGTTTGTATTTTAATGTTTTGAATACTTTTTTAAAAAAAATGTGATAAAAAAAGTTATCCCAGTTATATCAATCCTGTTTTGGCAAGTATCAAGCTTCCTTTTTGTTATTAATTCAGGGAAATTAAAATAAAAAATAAGAGCGAACTGCTTGGAGAAAGATGGATTCTTTTTCCACTTCCTATTTTATCTTTCTAGGGGTGCAAATGTAAAAATTCAAGAAGCCTCATCTTTTTGCAAGGAGGTGGAAGTGAGAATTAACATTTGTTCTGTGTTCACAATGCACAAGTCTGAAAGGTTATGGTCTATTCTAAAATCAAACTGTGTTTGAGGGGAGAGGCTAAGTTTGGGGCTTGATCTTGGCCCAGATATAATTTAGCCTCTGGATTCTTGTGGTATGCTAGGCCTTAATGACCCAGTTAAGCAAGCAATAACTTCCTTATTTTATGTCCCATGAACAGCAGTCCTCCACATACAACCATTTGTTTAGTGGTTGTTCAGTTAACAGCACTGAAAAAAAAGTGATTAAACATTAAACATTAAAATAAGGGACCGTTTTTTAATACTTATGACCGTTGCCGCATCCCCATAGTCGTGTGATCAAAATTCAGACACTTGGCAACAGACTCATATTTATGATGGTTGCAGTGTCCCAGTTAGCAACCTTCCTTGCCACAGTTGTTAAGTGAATCACCACACTTTTTAAGTTAGTAACATGGTTGTTAAGTGAATCTGGCTTCGGCAGGGACTTTTCCTGTCAGAAGATTGCAAAAGGTGATCACATGACGCTGCAGCTGTCATAAATATGTGCCAATCGCCAAGTGTCCAGATTTTGGTCATGTGACCATGGGGATGCTGCAGCGTTAAAAAAAACCCAGTCATAAGTCACTTTTTTCAGTGCCGTTGTAACTTTAGACGGTCACTAAATGAACTGTTGTAAGTGGAGGACTACCTGTAATGCTTTGATTCCTTTTCTTATTAGGATTAGTTCTAGAACACGATTGTTCAATTTTTAAAGTTAAGGAACTACAACTTCCAGGTCAGCATGGTGAAGAGGTCCAGGAAGATTGCATTAAAAGTTTTTGCCTTCGGTACCTGGCATATTCCTCTGCTACTTAAGATTTGCCAGGGTCCCACTTTCCTTTGTAGAGATTAATTTGGTTTTAGCTGTTGAGAGGTGTGTCCACCTCTAAAAACGAAATTGGCTCTTCTCTTTCAGATCTTCAAATATCTCCAGCCTGGGATGTCAAAACTCATTCAGAGATGCCTATTTTTCTTATTTCTTTTCATATTTCTTCCTTCTCACAATTTTGTATTAGTTTATCAAAATAAAAAATGCAAAGAAAAATGAGAATCGTAGGAAAACAGGGAAGGAGAAGGGGAAGAGGAAGAGAAAAAAGTGTAGGGTGAAAGGAAAAAGGAAAAAAAGAATAACAGAATAACAGAGTTGGAAGGGACCTTGGAGGTCTTCTAGTCCAACCCCCTGCTCAAGCAGGAGTCTCTATACCAGCATCGACTTCTGACTCTTTTTGGTGCAGGAGAATAAGCTTATATTTATAACGTACAACCTCAATTTTTTTTACTTTTACATAATAATATATATACTAGCTGTTTCCATAAGAACAAGCCTAGCTAATTAGCAAAATTCAAAATCAAAGTTTCATTTTTTCCCCACCTCAGGCACCAAGTCCAAAATCTGGTTTCCAAAGCAGAAATAAAACGAGTATTTAACATTATTTAAATTCTACTTGATTTTAAATATAATTCTTTTCTTTAATCAAGGCAGTCAATTTAACCATCTCTGCTAACCCCACCAACTTTTGCAGCCGTTCATCTATGGTGGGAATCACGGTAACCTTCCATTTTTGTACATAGAGTGTTCTTGTTGCTGTCACAGATACCATATTTCCTAAGCAATAATGAACTTTCCCTTCTGGACTCTCTCTCTCTCTCTCTCTCTCTTTTTCTAGGTGCTATAGCAATATCCATCCCCCGTCTGGACATTGTGATCTCGCTCGTTGGAGCCGTAAGCAGTAGCACTTTGGCTTTGATCATGCCCCCGTTGATTGAAATCCTCACCTTTTACAAGGAGAAGCTAGGTGTATGGGTGATCTTCAAAGACATTTCCATAGCCACCCTTGGCGTGATCGGTTTCATAGCTGGCACGTATGTAAGTGTTAAAGAGATTATCTGCCCCACAACTTTGCTTTTTGAGAATGCTACGGTCGGTTCAGCAACCTGCTTCAACACTTCCCACTTGGCCAAGGATGCCAATTAATGTCAGAAGCTTGTGGGCCTGTTGAATTTCATAATAGATGCGTGTTTGCAAACCAAAGAGATTCCAGATGGACAGGTTTTGAAAGAGAAAATGGTTGGAAGAGGGATTTCTCTCCCTCCCCCCAATGAAATCTGCTCCTTTGGAGGATACAATTTATTCAAGAGTTTTCTTCTCTTCCGTTCAAGCATCATGGACTGCTGTGTATTTATTTGCAAAAGGGACCAGAGATCAAAAACACTTCTTGATATCATGTTTGGACATCTCACATTGAGAGAATAATCCCTGCCAACTTCTTTATTTAAAGTTAAGCCAGTCTTTTGAGATCCTCTTCGCGTAACTTCGGAGATTAACAAGATTTATGCAAAAATCTGGATATCGTCTCTCTCTCTCTCTGTGTGTGTGTGTGTATTGTGTAAATCTTCTTTTATGTTTTGAATTTTATGTATCTACTTGGTATACAAGCAGAAATGCTTTCCAGTGGATTCTATTCCCCAAGTAGACAAAGACTTAAGCCCGTTCCATCACTGCAGTTTTTCCTCTGTGAGATTAGATCTGATGTCCCCGAATTAACAGCCTCCATAGTTTATCTTGGTAGAGCAAGATAAACTCATCATATTAGTAATTTCTCCTAATGTCTGCAAAGAAATATGTCTTGAGACTTTGGTCTCGGTCACGCAAATTGTTTACATGATGTGAAGGAACAAGAATGATGCAGTTTTGGAGAGGCAAAAAATTTGCTTGGCTCTTGGTAACAGAGTCAAGCCACAATTGTGGATTATCACAGACAGCTCCCCCCAGCATGCATAAGAGTAATATTACAGTTCCACAGAAAGCTGTATTTTTCTATTTATTTCTAACTACATAGAGCACTTCTATATTTGTATGTAAGCACTGTTTGGTTGCAAATGAGATATATCTGTAGAATTTTACTTTCTATGGAAATCATTACGTATGTATCCTTTATGCTTTAATCTTTTTTTTTTTTTTTTAAGAAAACAAGTTTTGATAATATGAAGGTGCCATAAAACTCATGTTCAGAGTAAACCAGTTGAAAACAATTAAACTTAATAATAGCCATGATTTGATCTTAGAAATTTCAATGAGTATATTCTAAACATGACGAAGTCTGGTCTTAACTCAACAGTTTGAATCCATTAAAATACATTGATAAGGGATTCATGTTTTGGGGTGACCTATTCTTTCTAAACCTTTCTCACTCTCAATTTGCTAAGGACCTGAATAAGAAGAAAGGGACTATATCAGTGGTGGCGAACCTATGGCACGGGTGCCAGAGGCGGCACTCAGAGCCCTCTCTGTGGGCATGTGCGCCGTCGCCCCAGTCCTAGGCCTTCAGCTGGGTTTTATAAAACCTATTCGCTTTAGGCCTCCGCCGTCGTGTGCAAAAAAAAAAAGTTTCAATCAGTCAATTTCAACTTCTCGTGGGAAAAAAAAGATCTTGCAAAGTTGGAATTGATTGATTGAACTTTTTAGTCCCACCCAGTCTGCCGTTATCACCGCAGCCACGCCTACCCAATGGGCCACGCCCACCCAATGGGTCCCACCCACCCAATAGGCCACACCCACCCGGCACTCAACGATGCATAAGTGGGTTTTGGGTTGCAGTTTGGGCACTCAGTCTCTAAAAGGTTCGCCATCACTGGACTATATCTTCTGTTTTGCTTGCTTTTGGCCATAATAGTATATGCTGAAATTGTCCCAGGCTGTTCTTATCTGGTTCTCTTTTGTTCCCGTGAAATTCCATAATCCAAAGCAAGCAGAAGAGCAGATACACACAATCTTATGATGTGAAAGATTCAATAAAATAGGAAGTTTTCCTCTGCATTATGCATTGATAGGCTGTTTTGGAGTCTGTATTACAGACCTTTTGTGTTTTTCGTTCATCTGTACACAGTATTCATACATCATACGACATTAGCATACAAGATATGTCATACAACTTCACCTTATCCTGCCTGGGATTTATATTCCTTGCTAAAGTCTTTGATTCCTTCTTGAACCTCTTTCTCTGAGGCATTCCACCTTTGGAAAACCTAGCCGGAGGCAGGGAGAAGGGGAGGAAGAAAGCAACACAATTCTTTTCCTAAAAGTTGTGGAAAGGATTATTGCCATGTCATTCTTGGCTTTGGTTGCTGAATTTGTGCATTCAAGGCCTCCAGTTTTTCTGGACTGCAAAAAACAACGGGAGCTGTGTTCACTCTGCAGTTTTAACCCATGACTCTGCAGTCCTTAAAGTAAAAAGCATAACTTTCAAGATACGTTTTCTTCATCTGTCATCCATATTCTTCTTCCTGATTGGTCTGTGAACCTGAGGTTACTTTTTGCTGGACATTATAATTTTGGAGTATACAAATTTCACTGCACCAAACGAGTTAAAAAATGTATATTGCTATAACAGTGTTGCTTATAGCTGAAAACATGATCAGCGGCCAGTATTTTTAAGCCTGACTGCTTTAGTCATGTAAAAGGAGGATGAGCTCCAATTTTCAAGCAAGACCTTTCAAGCAAGCGTCTCTAGACACCCTCTGAATCAGGGCTTCTCGACCTCGACAGCTTGAAGAAGTGTGGACTTCAGTTCCCAGAATTCCCCAGCCGGTCATTGCTTGGCTAGGGAATTCTGGGAGTTGAAGTCCACACATCTTCAAGCCGCCAAGGTTGAGAAACACTGCTCTGACGGTACATTTCAACTATTTACTGCAAGTAAATAGTTGGTTGTAGAGCCATATTCTTAACCCCAATATCTGACTGAGCAGGCGTATCTTCAAATTCAAGGTACTGCTACAATTGCATCTGCATTGGCTTTCAGCCTAAACAGTTGTAAAAGAATAATTTAACCTATTCGTCTTACTTGCAGAGAATGCCAAATTTGGCTTCTCTCCCCCTTTTGGTTTTGCCGGTGCTCTGGGTGCATTTACAAGATTCAGAACTGCCAGACGCACCCAGAAGGTCCATGCTTTCTTTGTCCCTTGAACTGTGCTGGGAATCTTTGCCAATATGCCGAAGGATGACACTCGGTGATACTATAATCTCTACCCCACCCAAATGACAAGGCAGACAGAATACTATGTTTGTAAAGTCTATGATGTGCCTTTTGTAAGAGCAACAGAAGCACTGTTTTTCCCAAAGTGGATGCAGATTTTCCACATCAATGCCATTGGGTGGCCATTGTCCTGAAGAGTATGTAACTTCATTCAACCCTACCATCATGTTCAGCTACTCTTATCTGGCCTTCCTAGCAACTATCCAGATTTGTTGCTATGTTTCCCCTGGGTACAAAGGTATTTTCCTTTTCCTTCCCCAATTACTGTAATTGATGGGACTTGAAGCATTATAAAACCAGATGTTTCACATGTCCCTCAACTGCACAGTAGATTTTTTCCCCTACTGTGTAGGAACTTTGTTACTTCAAGGTGGCTGATTCAGCACATTGTACCAATAGAATGCCTTCACCTCAGCAGCACTTACTCAAGGAGTTGGAATAGAGTCGTGGCACTAGGTATTTTTGGGTCTATAATGAAAAAAGAAAAGAAAAAAAGAATTAAGGAAGCAAATTCATTAGGACAAAGGCGTACTTCTCAGGATCCGAATCTAAGCAGTGGCACTGTAGGAAACCAAGTTCCAAAGAGTGCTTGCCAAAGGACTTTAAAATTTTTTTTTAAAAGCACAATAATAATGCAATGTGTTGGTTTTGAAGATAGAGAGCAATAGGATGGAAAGCTCCAGTGAAGAACAGCTGGAGATAATGAAAGACTGCAGAGTTTAAAACAATGCCCTTTTAAAGAGGCAATCAACAGCAAATCGAAGGAAAGGAATTCTCGTGGATGTTTAAGTTTATGCAACAAAGTATTATGTTTGTAGGCATTACCTGAATTTATATTGAACTGGATTTTATTGTGGGCAGCTTTAATGTAATGTATACATGGGCTGCATTAAAAAGTGTGCCACTTACTCATTACTAACTTGCCGTAGGGACAGGCTCTGTGTAAAAACCCCCCTATGTTCATTCCATGCGTTCAGTTTCCTATGGAATTTTTAACTTAATAAAAATATTGCAATATAATTACTCTGCATTTTTCTTCCAAAAATTTTCAACATATCATTTTAGTGGCTTTTCAGACCTGGTGGGGGGGCAATGGGCAGGTGTGATGGGGAGATATTGGTAGTTAGATTGATAAGCTGGTCTAAACCTCACTGCTTGTGCGTGCCTCTTTTCAACCTCTTATCTACCTGTTGGGAAATAACTCCTGCTGCCAGAAATGAATCAGAGCAGGTTTTCTGCTGTGAAAGTGGTGTGCGGCTGAACAGAAAAAAAAAAAAATACCAAGCTTTGTGTTGTTCTCCAAGTGTTTTTATTTTTCCTCCTAAAACTATACAGAACCAAGTGCTGGATGGGCTAAGTTGAAATATATGTAGATGGGATAAATTCCACTCCTGCTTAAAACAGGGGTTCTTGTTTTATGGTGCCGGGACCACCTAAAATAATGAATGAACTGGTGTGATTCCCACAGTGACTAAAACTGTCAAGACTACAGGTAGTCCTTGACTTATGATCACAACTGAGCCCAACATTTCTGTTGCTAAAGTGAAACATTCGTTAAGTGGGCTTTGCCCCATTTTACAACCTTCCTTGACACAGTTGTTAAGTGAAGGGCTGCAGTTGTTAAGTTAGTAACAGGGTTGTTAGGTAAATCTGGCTTCCCCATTGACTTTGCTGATTACGTTGATCAGAAATCTAATAAGTCCTGTGATAGCTTTGAGGGAACATACGTGCAGATGGCACCGTTATCTCAGCAGGCCTTCAAGGTCATGGGAAGTCCCCAGGGACACACCCAATGTCCCTGAGGAACCACCCAAGACCATACGGGTGTACCCAGCTATTTCTGTATTTCTTTATCTTATTTATAGAGTGCCAGCATGTGTGGGTAATGAAGTAAACAACTTAAGGAGCACATAAATATGTGCCTCATTGTCTGTTCAGGGTTCCCTTCTGAGTGAAGGGGTTTGTCTTTATTTAACTGAATAAACGTGTAAAAGCTTATCAGGCAAATATCAGGACTCTGTCCTTATTTCACCAAGCCACACCTGAGACAGTTAGAAGGTCGCAAAAGATGAGCCCCTGACCTCAGGACACTGCAGCCATCATAAATACATGCCAGTTGCCAAACATTGCCAAGATTATTACATAGAACATACAGTAGAATCATGTTGGAAGGGACCTTGGAGGTCTTCTAGTCCAACCCACTGCTCAAGACAGGAGACCTTATATTATTCCAGTCAAATGGTTGTCCAGTCTATTTTTGAAAGCCTTCAGTGATGCATCACTCACAACTCTGGAAGACAAATTATTCCATTGAATAATTGTTGTCATTGTCAGAAAATTTCTCCTTACTTCTAGGTTGGATCTCTCTTTAGCAAGTTTCCACCCATTATTTCTTGAGCTGTCCTCTGGTGTTTTGGAGAATGAGTTGATCCCTTCCTCTCTGTGACAGCCCCTCCAATAGAGGAAGTAGTAGGAAGACAGTTATCATGTCCCTCCTAATTCTTCTCTTCAATAGGTTAGACCAGGGGTAGTCAACCTTGGCTCTTTTATGACTCGTGGACTTCAACTCCCAGAATTCCTGAGCCAGCATGGCTGGCTCAGGAATTCTTGGAGTTGAAGTCCACGAGTCATAAAAGAGCCAAGGTTGACTACCCCTGGGTTAGACATACCTAGGTCCCTCAGCCCTTCATCATACAGTTTAACCTCCTGACCCTTTAACATCTTACCAATGAATTACCAATGAATGCAGTCCTGATGAAATAAGAATTGTTGTTCTATGAAGAACCAAGTTAGATAAGTTTCTCTGATTCATCCAGCTGAATCATGAAGTGATAATCATGTCTATGGCAAAATGAAAAATTGCAGTGAAAATGGAGATGTTGACAAGTTCAATAAGTTCAAATATATACAAGTTCAATACTTGTCCTTTTCTAAACATATACTTCGAGTCTGTCTTGCATAAGACAATTTTTGCCTCCCCCATAAGATGTAGTTGCTGGTGGGCTCCTTCCATAATGGAAAATTGAAATAAATCTGTGCTGTATCATACTTATTTACTTTGAAAGCACCCAACATAACTAATGTTTTGAAGGTGTTGTAGCAATTAGGGACTTGCAAGGTGGTAGCTAATATGCTGTGATACTGTAATTTGCACATCATTGGTTTCACAGTTAAAAAAAAACAAAATGCTTAATGTTCCTTTTACCTTAACTTGAATGCAGAAGTTCATAGGGGTGTTATCCATCTTAAAAAATGAATTGGAAGAGTTTCTGATTTGTTTAAAATGGGTTTTTTGAGGAAAAAAAGGCAAATCTATCAGGGATGGGGAGGTTGGGTGGAAGTCTGGAAGGGGATCAGAGAAATCTCACCATCATTTTTGAGCAGATGGGACTTGAGCCTAACCCCAAACTGGGATAGATGCTACAGTAGTCCTTAATGGTACTACATCTACATAGAGGGAAGTGAGCAGTGGGTACCACAAAGTTCTGTCTTAGGCCTAGTACTCTTCAATATCTTCATAAATGAATTAGATGAGGGAATAGAAGGGGGACTGATCAAATTTGCAGATGACACTAAGCTGGCAGGAATAGCTAACACCCTAGATCAGGGGTAGGCAACCCAAAACACTCAAAGAGCCACTTGGACCGGTTTCCCACCAAAAACAAAACACTGGGAGCCGCAAAACTCTTTTGATATCTAAAATGAAGATAACACTGCATATATCCTTTTTTACCTTTATTATAGGTATATATGTGTGTGTGTGTGTGTGTGTGTGTATGTGTGTGTATATATATATATGTGTGTGTATATATATATATATGTATGTATATATGTGTGTATATATGTGTGTGTGTGTGTATATATATATATATATACACACACACACACACATATACATATACACATACATATATACACACATGTATATATATATACACACACACATATATAAAATAAAGGTAAAAAAGGATATATGCAGTGTTATCTTCATTTTAGATGTCAAAAGGGTCTCTCTCTCTGTCTCTCTCCCCCCCCCCCTCTCCCTCTCTCCAATCTTCTGCTCACCTGGCAAGCTGGCTTCAAGCTATTCTCCAACAGGGGTAGGCAAGCTCGGCTCTTTTATGACTCATGGACTTCAACTCCCAGAATTCCTGAGTCAGCATAGCTGGGCTAGCTAGCTCTCTCCTGCCCTTCCTGCTTCCTGCTTCCTGCAGAGACGCAGCAAAGGGAGGAGCTCCGCCCACAATGAGCTTCTCAGCTCTTTGGAACAGGGTGAGGCTAATCTCTTTTTTACACACACATACAGACACACACACTCACAAAACACACACAAGACACAGAGAGAGAGAGAGAGAAAGAGAGAGAGAGGGAAAGGGAGAGAGGGAGAGAGAAGCAAGCTCTGTCTCTGTCTCTCTCTGCAAATGGCAGAGGAGGCTGGGAGTCGCAGGGGAAGGTTCAAAGAGCCACATGCGGCTCCGGAGCTGCAGGTTGCCGACCTGTGCCCTAGATTATAGGCTCAAGATCCAGATGGATCTCGACAGACTTGAACATTGGGCCCTATCTAACAAAATGAAATTCAACGTAGAGAAAAGTAAAGTCTTACACTTAGGCAAGAAAAACCAAAAGTACACGTACAGATTAGGTGAAACCTGGCTTAATAGCAGTAACTGTGAGAGTGATCTTGGAGTCCTAAGAAGAACGGTTACAAGAATTGGGCATGGCTAGTGTAGTGAAGAGAAGGACCAGGGGTGACATGAGGGGTTTTCACAGAGAAGAGAGGGATAACCTATTTTCCAAAGGCCAGTCAAGAAACAATGGATGGAAACTGATCAAGGAGAGATTTAACGTAGAAATAAGGAGAAATCCTAGCTGTGTTTGGAATATACATTTTCTCTCTCTCCCTTAAAATGAAAGTCTTTGGTTTAAAAAAAAGGCCACTTTTGCCTCACAATTCACTTTCCCTCTTTAATCCTTTTGAAAAGCAGTCAAGGACTAGCCAACCTGAACTTAAAGAGAGACACGATTAAGCTCTTCATAATCTGCCTATCTAATGATGGGCTTTCAGCTGGAATGATCAAGGCTGGTTTTCATTGCTAAACCAGCAGGAATTTGACATTTCTCCAAAGGTGGATCACAGCAGTGACACATTTCAGAACCAGATATACCTGGGCTGGATCACAATTTTCTTTGCCTCTCAATCAACCAAACATACGATACAGGTAGTCCTCAATTTACAGCCATTCATTGAATGACCGTTCGAAGTTGCAACAGCACTGAAAAATGTGACTTACGATCGTTTTTCACACTTACAACTGTTGCAGCATCTCCGCGGCCACGTGATCAAAATTCAAATGTTTTGCAACTAATTCATATTTATGACAATGGCAGGGTCCTCAGGATCATGTCATCATCTTTTGTGATCTTCTGACAAGCAAAGTTAATGGGGAAACTAGATTCGCTTAACAACTGTGTTACTAACTTAACAACTGCAGTGATTCTGTGGCAAGAAAGGTCATAAAATGGGGCAAAACTCATGTAACAACTGTATCACTTAGTGACAGAAAGTTTGGGCTCTGTGGACATAAGTCAAGGATAATAATAATAATAATAATAATAATAATAATAATAATAATAATAATAATAATAATAATAATAATAATAATAATAATAATAATAATAATAATAATAATAATAATAATAAAGTTGGAAGGGACCTTGGAGGTCATCTAATCCAACCCCCTGCTCAGGCAGGAAACCCAATACCATTTCAGACAAATGGTTGTCCAGTCTCTTCTTAAAAACTGCCAGGTTGTTCCACTGATTAATTGTTCTAACTGTCAGGAAATTTCTCCTTAGTTCTAGGTTGTTTCTCTCGATTAGTTTCCATCTGTTGCTTCTTATCCTGCCTTCAGGTACTTTGGAGAATAGCTTGACTCCCTCTTGCCTACATGAGCCATTCATTATTCAACCCAGAGGTGTCTGCAGTGTGTTTGTGTTTATCTGTGTGTCCGTGTGTGTGTTTGTGTGTGTGTGTGAAAGAGGTCAGGATTATGGTGACAATCACATGCCTTCTGGCTGGTGTATCAGCAGTTTCTCCAAGAGCATGGAAGCCTTCTAAAACAGTTTCAAAAACTAAAGTTATGTAGCATTACATCAGCAACAGCTAGAACCCAGATTATTTTTTCCACCAATTTGGAAGTTAGAAGTGTCAAACTTGTCTTCCTTGTCCTAAACTGAGTTTAAGGTCTAGATACAATTATTTTAAAGGAAACATTGGCATTTTTGCTTTGGGCCTGGCTGTCTACTGAGACCCACTGCTCTCTCTATTAGCCTTTTGTAAGTGAATTTGGAGAAAGACATGTAGAAAAATGAATTAGGTTCCCTGTATT
This sequence comes from Azemiops feae, assembly GCA_023970755.1. Classification (NCBI taxonomy): domain Eukaryota; kingdom Metazoa; phylum Chordata; class Lepidosauria; order Squamata; family Viperidae; genus Azemiops; species Azemiops feae. Next base: position 727,251 of record JALGBA010000033.1, on the reverse strand, counting down.
TGAGAATCTACCTTCCTTAGAATTAATCTCGAAGTATTTGCCCTTTTTCCCTGAATCATTGAATGTTCAGGCCATTAGTCAGATCATCTGCTTCAACTCAGTCTCATTTGTCTCTAATCCTCTTCCGCTCTGGTCTTCAAATCAAACATACACACACACACACTGTTATTAATAGAATAGAAGGCTTAAGATGAGTGAACTAATTTATTCTAAAGTCAAAGGTCTAAAAGAGCCGTGGTGGCTCAATGGTTAGAATGCAGTATTGCAGGTTAATTCTGCTGACTGTCAGCAGTTCGATTCTGACCGGCTCAAGGTGGACTCAGCCTTCCATCCTTCCGAGGTCAGTAAAATGAGGATCCAGATTGTTCGGGGCAAGATGCTGACTCTGTAAACCGCTTAGAGAGGGCTGTGAAGCACTGTGAAGCAGTATATAAGTCTAAATGCTATTGCTATTTTGTGGGGAAAAAGAGACGAAGGGCTAAACAAAGTGATGCCTTTGTCCATTTGCAGGGCTGAAGCACCGTTGTTTGGTGTAGAGCAAAAATTTTGAATTCAAAATGTTCCAGGTATCCATCCCTGGTATTTTCAGGTTGCCTGAAATCCAGGGTGGCCCCAAAGTAGAGAAGGAACAAGGAAAGAGAAGTGACAAAAGGAATATTCTAAATGTGATGCAAATCCCAAGCTTGGCTTAAATACACATAAGGGATGGATCTTGTGCCGTCATGTCCCAGGGCCCATTTCATCATTTTGCTTGCTGTAGATGCCTCTGCTTTAAATATAGACTGTTTTGGAAAACTTGGATGCCACCACAGTCAAGGAAAACAATAATTAGCTATTCCTATAAAAGAAGCAGCTTTGCAACACCCAGTCTTTTTTTGCATTATCAAGAGGGTAAAACATTATTGCTACGGGATTTCTTAAATGAAGAGATGCAAGACACACAACAAGGGGGTTGTTTTTATGTATTATGCTGGCAGTTGAGCAAAGAATATTTACTGTGCAATGCTCTCTCTTTTGATGTATTGATTTAGATCCAGCCTGTGCATCTGCCTATGTTATTCTGTGCATAGAATATGAAGTGTTTATTTCTTTGAAACAATGCCTTTGTCAATAGGTGGTTAAGAAAAAGCTTCAATCTGGGCTAGCAATACCCTAAGACAGTGGCCCCCGACCTTTTGGGCACCAGGGACCGGTTCCTTGGAGAAAGGTTTTTCCGCAAACCAAAGGGGGCGTGGTTTTGTGTGCCACCTACATCCAGCGGATGGGGCTTTGCAGATTTACGTGGACCGTTTGCTGGCATGCCGCAGCCCGGTGCCGGTCCATGGACCAGGGGTTGGGGACCCCTGCCCTAAGAAATACGAAGCTTTTGTAAGGGGCCTCACTACTACATTCTGCATACAGGTAGTCCTCAACTTATGATCATTTCACTCGTCTCCCTTTGTCTCTTATTCACACTGCTGCTTTCTTATTCCCTTGTTCCTACTCAGATTTCTTGATTCTCATTGGCTATCGACTTGTCATCATTTTAATTCATATGGCTGTTATTGTCAAATTCTTTTTTCCCCCAGAATATTTATATTTTTGGCACTTTGTCCAGAACGAATGGAAAATATTACAAATGAAATGCATCTGCCTTTTCTCTTTAGGTAGATCCATCTGTCTGGATAAACTTCTGGTGGTGTAAAAAATTGTCTTAATTTGAATTGCTTTCTGTCAACTGCCAAAAACAACAATAAATGGCAGGCTTTGAGAAAGGGAAAAAGGATGTCAACATGTTGTTTTACAGAAATGACTCTATAAGCTTAGCTATTTTGTTTGGAATCTCTGCTCTGTAAAATGGAATGGAATCATGAATAGCAGAATAACAGAGTTGGAAGGGACCTTGGAGGTCTTCTAGTCCAACCCTCTGCTCAAGCAGCATACCCTACCATTTCGGACAAATGGCTGTCCAATCTTTTCTTAAAAACTTCCAGTGTTGGAGCACCCACAACTTCTGGAGGCAAGTCGCTCCACTGATTAATTGTTCTAACTGTCAGGAAATTCCTCCTTAGTTCTAGGTTGCTTCTCTCCTTGATTAGTTTCCATCCATTGTTTCTTGTCCTGCCTTTGGGTGCTTTGGAGAATAGGTTGACTCCCTCTTCTTTGTGGCAGCTATTACCAGAACATTAAATTTTCCTTCCTGATCAGTGTCAGTTCTGTATTTAAGAGGTAAAATAAATCACATCATTGATACAACTGTAGTCTATTCTGTCATGCATCCTGAGAACCTCAGCCTGAGTTTGGACCTCACTGCCTCATGACAGTCACTTCTTCAGCTTCTGATCTCTTAAAAACTTATCGCTTGAGATCTCATTGCTTCAAAATAATATATGGCTGCTGATTTACTGCTGGTTTCCCACTTTCTATACAGCTCTTTTGTAGGGTCATTAAAACTCTGCAATCATTAAGGGGAATCTTGTTGATAGCATTGTGAGAGATCCTTGGGGCTTTCTGAGCTTGGTTGCTTTCTTGCAGACGTTTCATTACCAAACTAGGGAACATCATCAGTTCTAGTGGTTGTTTTCTTGCAGACGTTTCACTACCCAAACTAGGTCAACATCATCTGGACTAGAGTCAGTGCCAAGCATCTGAATTTTGATCACGTGACCACGGGGATGCTGCAACAGTCTTAAGAGTGAAAAATGGTCATGGGTCACTTTTTTCAGTGCCGTTGTAACTTCAAACGGTCACTAAACAAACTGTTATAAGTTGAGGACTACCAGTACACAGAATTAAGCCTCTTGAAGGACACATGACCATTCCAGGAAGTTTTGCAAAGTAGAAGCAACCTCAGGAGAGATCCGTTCTGCTGGGATCATGTGGGATTCTTGTTGTTAGACAGAAGACCTAAGAGGCATTGTCACATCATATACTGTATAATTGGTAAAACTCTTTGCTTCCATGAAACAGGCCAGCATGTCTGTAGGAAGATAAATACCTAGACATAATTCTGGACATAACCCCGTGAGAGTGGAAATCTGCATTAGAAAAACCTCGAAGTAAAACTAATGTGCATGTCTCTAATTTGGATGAGACAAAGCTCCCCCACTCTTGAGAGAGGACCACAACACAAAAATAAGCTGTAGGTCTGTGCCTAGTTTATCTTCATTTTCTTTTCAAAATTGTAGCCACTAAGGGTTTGATTTGGATTAATTTATCTCATCCCTGCAAAATAGCACATTTTTCCCACTGGGAAACCCTCCAGATGGTGTGGGGGGGAAAAAAGGAGCATTTTGTGTGGGAAGGTTTGGTGGAAATTTGACATCAGCCAGACGGCGCATCTGCATGAGGCAGAGCAAAAGCAGATTGAATTAGCATGATTCCTAAAGAATCAAATAAAATTAAATTAAGAAGCAGTTTCTCGTATAATTAAGAATCTCAGACACCCCGTGCAGCACGGAGTCTAATCTGTCTCCATTATACTTCAATAAGCCAAGCTGCAACAGAATGATTAACGAAAACAAAGTGGCTGAATTTCCTGCATCTTACCGGGAAATTGCTGGGTAACTGGGTAATATTGAAGAAAATCAAAAAGAATGTGGATAGGATCTCAATTGTTGAGGATCAGGAACATCATTACCTGCATATTCCTGCCTCTCTCGTGGCAGGGTCATTGTCTGGATTCTGTATCTTAGTTTTGCTGGAGTGTGAGAGAACTTTGGGAACTGTGAGTGTAAACATTGTGTGAGGAATAAAAATTCAACTCCAAGGGTGTTGGAAAACAAAACAATTTTTTTATTAAAGCTTTGGCAAAAGCTGGTGGAACTCTTGGTAATGGCAAATCCCAGAGTCCACACCTGAATCAATTTTTGCATAGGTTTTTATACCCTGTCCCGTGCATCACGCCACATCCTTCCAAAGTGAGCCCAGTTGATAGGCCCACCTAGTCACCTAGCAACCATTACAATTACCCAGCAACCATTACAATTACCAAACCATCCAATTATCAAAAATCCCCCTTTGTTCCTGTCTTATTTTCCCTACCTTTTCTGTGGCATGATTTGTAACATCTTGCTAACTAAGGGTATAGCCTTATCTACAAGGTGAACTGTTACCGGAACTGGATAATTGCAATTATAAAAGATTTATGTCTTCCCTTGTTTATCTATAAGAACGCCTGCTTTTCATCTAAAAGCTATGTGTGTAACAGAGTTCATGCTTCAGTTAAACATGGCTGCACTTTGGTTCATAGTTATACTTTAAAATACTAACTCTAGACAGTTTTTATAAAGAATAAACCTTATATAAATGGATAATACGTTATTCATAAGCTATATGGTATTTTACAATAGTGTGCACTATTCTAAAAGTATACTTTTGAGTCAGGGTATATAGTTTCTCTCTATTCCTCCAGCTTACTACATCTCCTTTCCTAAAAATACCTTAGCTAAGTGCCTCTATATGCTTATTCCTTTAGCAGAAATGGAAAATTAAAACATGTACATTTCTTGTGTACCTCACAATTGTAAAAAGGTAAAGGTTTCCCTGTCCAATCATGTCTGACTCTAAGGCCGAGCAAGCCAGCATTGTCCGAAAACATTTTCTGTGGTCATGTGGCCAGCATGACTATACATCAAAGGTGCACAAAATACCTTTACCTTCTCACCGAAGTGGTACCTATTAATCTACTAAACAATGTAGTTTAATCTAATCTAAGTCAGGGGTCCCCAACCCCCGGTCTGTGGACTAGCACTGGGCCGTGGCATGCCAGAAATCGGGCCACGCAAACAAGCGAAGCCCCATCCACAAGATGCAGGCAGCACGTGAAACCACACCCCCTCTGGTCCGCAGAAAAACCTCTCCCCACAGAACCGGTCCCTGGTGCCCAAAAGGTTGGGGGCCGCTGATCTAAACAACGTAGGATGCGTAAAATGAAAGCCGAGAGGTCAGTTGAGTTGTGTAAAAAAGTAAAACAGTCCTATGATTTTCACAGGGTGGTCTTGTCTACGAAGGTCTTCACTTGCAGGACTTGAGCTAGGAGAAGAGTCAACTAGGTAATCAGATGCTAGAATGGAAGTATTATAGCAATAGCACTTAGACTTATATCCAGCTCCATAGTGCTTTACAGCAGGGCTTTTCAACCTTTTTACCGATTGTACCACTTTTAGGATATGGCAATATTCGAGTACCACCTAGCAAGGTGTCAAAAACTTGGTGACAAAAAAAAACCCTGTTCAAAGTTGCAATTGCACTGAAATGACTTATGACTATTTTTCACACTTATGACCATTGCAGCAACAGGGTCATGTGATTTATATTTGGATGCTTGGCAACTGATTCATATTTATGATGGTCAGTGTCCCAGGGTCATGTGATCCCCTTCTGCAACCTTTTGACAAGCAAAGTCAAAGACAGAGCTGCTGGTGGCCAAGTGCTAAGGCGGGACTTCCCTCCCTCCCTCCCTCCCTCCCTCTTTCTCATGCCCACCTCCTTCTGAAGGAAGAATTTGACCCCCCCCCATATTTTCCCTCTTCCATATATTGATCAAACAAGGAAAGGCCTCCAGAGACAGAAAAGACAAGCTGCTGAGTGAACTAGCTTAAAAAGGCACTTCCCCTTTAAGAATTAGCTACTGGCTAGACAGGAAAGTAAGGAGCCCAGCCGGCAGTTAAGGAAGAAAAAAAAATGTAAGTACTGGCTGCCGGCTAAGGCAGCCTCCCCAAATGGCTCCATTCATAAGTAAAATCTGCAGCTCCAAAGGACTCTCTCACTGTAAGTCTTTGCCTGTGCTGGCTCTTTCCCTTCCCCACTACACTTGGCTAGGCAGGGCTGCGTACCACCTGCCACTCATTAATGTACCACAAGTGGTACTCGTACCACAGGTTGAAAAGCCCTGCTTTACAGCACTATCTGGGCAGTTTACAAAGTTAGCATATTGCCCTCAACAATTTGGCTCCTTCCAACCGTATCTTTCCATGTTTTGTGTTCTAGCATTGCAGTCTGAGACACTTTCTCAAAATACATTTTTGCCCCCGAGTCAGATTTTATTTATCTCACTGTTGCCTTGATTGCTACTCTTCCTCCGTTCATTAAGGTTATTCCCACTGCCCGTTACTCAATATCAGGCAGACACAAAACTGGAAATATCTATAGGATATTATAGGAATATGACAGTCCTATGTAGTCCAGCGTCATGTTCTATAAACTGCCTTTCAAAATCTGGAGACAAAAACCTAACTGGCCTTTGCTTTCAGGAAAAGGTATTGTTCGGGGGCATATTGGCTCTTTAAAAAGTTGATCTCATGTAGTCATCACTGATGAAGAGCTACGAATCCGTTTTTTAAAAAATATTCATTTAAAACATAAACACAACAAATCTGAGCAACCAGAATTAGCAGAGGATGGATAGAGGAGCTTCATTGGCTCCTTGGGAAAAAGAGGATGCACAATTTTTGGCAATTTTAGTTATTCCAATATTTAACAATATTCTGCACATGTTCTGTCCTTCAAGATGGTCACTAGATGAGAAAAAACCTTGCACAGAATAGCAAAGATCTCTGTGTATAACGGTGTGTGCTAGGATAATAGTTACCAGTCATGATGGGCAAAATACTGAATGGTGGACCAATGTGCTAACTTATTTATAAAGAAAGTTATGTTTTGTCTCTTCAGTATTGACTCCTAACAACTATATCTGGACAAAATCCTGCAGTTTCCTTGGCAAGGGTTTTTTTTTGGTTTTTGCCTTCTTCCTAGAACTGAGAGAAAGTTTCATTCAAACTAACAGAATAACATAGTTGGAAGGGACCTTGGAGGTCTTCTAGTCCAACCCCCTGCTCAAGCAAGAGACCCTATTCTATTTCAGACAAATGGCTGTCCAGTCTCTTTTTAAAATCCTCCAGTGTTGGAGCACCCAAAACTTTTGAAGGCAAGCCTGGTTTATTGTTCTCACTGTCGGGAAATTTCTCTTTAGTTCTAGGTTGGTTCTCTCCTTGATTAGTTTCCATCCATTGCTTCTTGTCCTGCCTTCAGGTGCTTTGGAGAATATATTGACCCCCTTCTTCTTTGTGGCAGCTTCTTAGATATTGGAACACTGCTATCATATCACCCCTAGTCCTTCTTTTGACTAGATTAGATTCCTGCAACTGTACTTCATATATTTTAGCCTCCGGCCTCCTAATCATCTTTGTTGCTCTTCTCTGCACTCTTTCCAGAGTCTCAATATCTTTTTTTTATATTGTGGTGACCAAAACCTGATGCAATATTCCAAGTGTGCTCAAACTGACTGGACCAAAGTCACCTAGGTGGCTTCATGCCCAATGGAGGACTAGAAGTCACAATCTCCTGGTTTCTGGTCTGGAACCTTAACCACTGCACTAGCCTGGCTGTCATAAAGCAATTTCTTCCTAGAAAAAATATGCTTGGTTGATGGAGCTCCTGACAATTGAAAGCACATTTTTGCCTCTGGCTCCAAAGTGATAGCTAGCCCTACACAGAATAGTTTCACATCATTTTTGTCAATTATTTGAAAAATATCCAGTAGTATGCCTTTCAGAAACAGAAATGGGTGTTTTTTTTAATGCTATGCACTGTTCATATGGATGAGCATCTGATTCCCCATGACAACTTTGTCCATCCCTGAAAAAATTCTCATGGACTTCTTTGAGCATAAAAGTGATGGATATCTTTCTCCGCTCTCAACTGATAGTTCATTGCACTCCCATCACACATTTTTGTCTTTATTTACTTTTAGGTTTGAGAGACTGTGTTTGAGGTGGAATCAACGTCTTGTGAGATTTCAGGAAATAACCTAATAAAATGCTGTCAAATGTTTTGAAAGATCATGACTCATTCCAATGCCTCCTAGGAAAATTTTGCCCACTGCTTTTAGAAAATTGAAGTCTTAGAGTAGGAACCGTATATACTTGTGGATAAGTCGACAATTTTAAAATTCCCTACCGCCCCCAAATTGGCTTTAGTTTAACTATAGATGGGCTTATCCATGAATATATATGGTAGGCTTTTCCATCCCTTTTTTTTTTGTTGTTGTTGTTAGTTGCGAAGTCGTGTCCGACCCATCGCGACCCCATGGACAACGTTCCTCCAGGCCTTCCTGTCCTCTACCATCTTCTGGAGTCCATTTAAGCTCACGCCTACTGCTTCCGTGACTCCATCCAGCCACCTCATTCTCTGTCGTCCCCTTCTTCTATTGCCCTCAATCTTTCCCAGCATTAGGCTCTTCTCCAGTGAGTCCTTCCTTCTCATTAGGTGGCCAAAGTACTTGAGTTTCAACTTCAGGATCTGGCCTTCTAAAGAGCAGTCAGGGTTGATCTCCTCTAGGACTGACTGGTTTGATTGCCTTGCAGTCCAAGGGACTCGCAGGAGTCTTCTCCAGCACCATAGTTCAAAGGCCTCAATTCTTTTGCGTTCAGCCTTTCTTATGGTCCAACTTTCACAGCCATACATTGTAACTGGGAAAACCATGACCTTGACTATACGTACTTTTGTTGGCAGGGTGATGTCTCTGCTTTTTAGTATGCTGTCTAAATTTGCCATAGCTTTCCTCCCCAGGAGCAAGCGTCTTTTAATTTCTTGGCTGCAGTCCCCATCTGTGGTGATCTTGGAGCCCAGGAAGATAAAATCTGTCACTACCTCCATTTCTTCCCCATCTATTTGCCAGGAATTGAGAGGACCAGATGCCATGATTTTGATTTTCTTAATGTTGTGTTTCAAGCCACCTTTTGCACTCTCCTTCTTCACCCCCCTTTTTTTAAAGGTACTTATTTATCCCTCCTGGATAAGCCCATCCTCAGGTAAGTAAATCCACAAATTTTTAATCAAATTTTGCCATGAAAATTGAGCCATTAGCAGATAATCCAAGGATTAAAATTAAATCATAAAAAAAGAATTCGAGGATCAGCTTACCTGTGGGGGGCATATTTATGGTATTTTGGTTAAAAATGTGAGGGTCAGCTTATCCACGGAGTATATTCGTGAGTATATAGGTAGCCTTCAACTTATGACCACAATGAAGCCCAAAATTTCTCTGGCAAAGTGAGAGAGTTGTTAAGTGAATTATGCCCCATTTTATGACCTTTCTTGCCACAGTTGTTAAGTGAGTCACTGCAGTTGATAAGTTAGCAACCTGGTTGTTAAGTGAATCTGGCTTCCCCATTGACTGTGTTTGTAAGATGGTCGCAAAAGGGGATCACATGACCTTGGGACAGAGCAACCGTCATAAATAAGAATCAGTTGCCAAGCATCCGAATTTTGGTCACACGACCATGGGGATGCTGCAATGGTCGTAAATGTGAAAAAAGGGTCATAAGTGCTGTTGTAACTTTGAATAGTCACTAAACAAACAGTTGTAAGTTGAGGATTACCTGTATACAGGTATATATAGTACCTGTAGGTATAAAACATGTCCTTTTTGAGATCCAATAGATGAAAAGACACCAAGCTGAATTAGAGGGCCCTCTTGTATAAGGCTACAGTATATTAGAAGTAAATGTCAGAAAATTCTCTTTTTCTGGGAGTTGAAAACTCTCATTCTGGGAGTTGAAGTCTACAAGTCTTCAAGTTGTCAAGTTGGAATACCCCTGTGCTACGCAGTATGAGATCTCTTCGTAGCGATTTCCTCGGGAGAAAAATGAATGTGGCGTGACCTGAACCATCTTCTTTCAGCTGTAAAAGATTACATTTTTTTTCTTTGGTGGTGCAAATTCTGTTTGCAATTTTTAAGTCTTTACTAAACTACAGTCAAACCTAAGAGAGAATGGGTACAGTTTTTGAAGTGATCTTTAATTACATGTGCAGAGAAGAATAATGCCCAAAATCAAAGTATACTTGGTTCTTGCTCATAAATTGCAATTACATGCACAGAAAAAAACCCTAAAGGAAAAATAAAACCAGCTAAACATTACCCAGAAAAAGAGACAAATTGAACACCAGTAGCCAACTCCGACCAATCAATCAATGAAAAACAGCTTATGCCTTTGTTCCATTATTCAGCTGAGCTGCACATAGCTCAGAAGACAGAAGACAGAATAACAGAGTTGGAAGAGACCTTGCAGGTCTTTCAGTCATGAGCAGAAATGGTGAATGATTATGAATCAAGCTTGATGTAGCAACCAGGACTGCCAAGAGAACAAGTTCTTATCAATAGAAGAGAATATTTGTAGCTCAGGGTTGAACTGTGGGGTCCTTGCTGCTCTCTGAGCTTGTTTTCCTGCAGACTTTTCATTACCCAACTAGGTAACATCATTGTCTGAAAGAAAACAACCAAGCTCAGCACCAAGGACCCCCCAGAACAAATTCTTGTTCTCACAACAAACAGGCTAATATCAGATCAGTCTCTTACCAGAACAAGAGACAGGTGGAGACTGTTTCTCTTGTTCCAAGAAGGGTAGGCAAACATGGAAGAATGTGATCCAGATTTTATTGCAACTAAAAGCTTAAAACACCAGTAATGGCCAGAGAAAAGAAATCAAGTGGGATTTTCTGAAAATGAAGTATCCTTGGTGCTCTCTGAGCTTGGTTGTTTTCTTGCAGACGTTTCATCACCCAAACTAAGTAACAACATCAGGACTAGCACTGATGATGTTACCTAGATGGGTAATGAAACATCTGCAAGAAGACAACCAAGCTCAGAGAGCACCAAGGACCCCTCATTTCAAACCTGAGCTACAAATATTCTCCTTTATTGGTTTTCTGAACATTTATAGCAGGGGTCTTCAAACTCGGCCCTTTTATGACTTGTGGACTTCAACTCCCAGAATTCCTCAGCCAGGCACGCTGGCTGAGGAATTCTCGGAGTTGAAGTCCAGAAGTCATAAAGGGGCCAAGTTTGAAGACCCCTGATTTATAGTGATCAATTTTGAGGAACTATTGGTGGTAAATATGTTTCAAAGACACGGGTACCTTCAGGGAAGACTTATGCCCACTAATCTGGCTGCTCTCTCAGCCATGAGTAAATGTGGAAGATCTTAAAAGTGCAAGCCAAGTAAAGTTGGCAAATAGGTATTGGTAAGTCACAAATAACTCAGAGCTTAAAGGTAATACTAGTACAGAGCAGAGACAGGATCATTCTTTATTAAATCAAGTAACAGTTGCATACCAGTCTCAGTTGGTGAGAGGCATTTCTGTTCACCAAAGCAAACTCGGATTCTGTAGTTAATAACAATAGCAAGTATAAAAGAACTTCCAAGCTACAAAAACATGCCCTCGTGAAATATTAGAAAATTGGGATGAATGTTTGTGAAGAAACTTTGCCTCACAGACTGAGAAGAATTCTGCTCATAGAGCTCAGATTTTATTTTCCCATAGAGTTCATTAAACTGTAACATTGTGAATTAAGAATTGTATCCTGCCACACACCCAAGAAAACATCCAGTTATGCAGTAGCCAAAGCCTGGTTCCCATCTTATTTACTTGAAGTTTACTTGGACTTCAGTAAGGCATTTGATAAAGTAGATCACAACCTACTACTTGATAAGATAGAAAAATGTGGGGTAGACAGCATCACCACCAGATGGATCCGTAGCTGGCTGACCGGCCATAATCAGCGTGAGGTCCTCAATGGAACCGCATCTACATGGAGGGAAGTGTGCAGTGGGGTGCCCCAGGGCTCTGTTCTGGGGCCAGTGCTCTTCAACATCTTCATCAACGATTTGGACGAGGGGATAGATGGGAACTCATCAAATTGGCGGATGACACCAAGCTGGCAGGAATAGCCAACCTCCAGAAGACAGGCTTAAGACAGGGGACCTGGACAGACTTGACACTGTGGCTCATCTAACAAAATGAATTAATGGTGAAAAAAGAAGTTCTCATTTTAGGCATCGAAAAACCATGTACAGGTATAGTAATATAGGGGGTACCTTGCTCATAGCGGTAACTGTGAGAGGGACCTCGGAGTCCCTAGTGGACAATCACTTAAATATGAGCCAGCAGTGTTCTGCAGCTGCCAAAAAGCCACACCTCGCTGGGCTGCATTAACAAGGGATAGAATGATCACGTGAAGTATTAATACCACTTATAATGCCTTGGTAAGGCCTACACTTGATACTGCATTCCAGTTTTGTCACCACGATATCAAAAGATGTTCAGACTCTATAAAGAGTGCAAGAGAAGGGCAACAAAGATGCTTAGGGGACTGGAGCTAAAGCATATCAGGAACGTTGCTGGAATGGGTAGTCTACTTTAATGAAGAAGGACTAGGGGTGACTGATAGCAGTAATTCCAATATCTCAGGGTTGCACAAGAAGAGGGAGTCGGCTATTCTCCAAGGCGCCTGAGGCAGGACAAGAAGTAATGGATGGAAACTAGTCAAGGAGAGAAGCAATCTGGAACTGAGGAGAAACTTCCTGACAGTTAGAACAGTAACCAGTGTAACAACCTGCCCAGCAGTCGTGAATGCTCCACCTGACGTTTTTAAGAGAGACTGGACAGCCATTTGTCCGAAATGGTATAAGGCACGGTCGGCTAACCCGCGCTCCGGAGCCGCATGCGGCTCTTTCAGCCGTCTCCTGCGGCTCCCTGTCCTCCGCTGCCATGTGCAGTCCGAAAAAAAAAGTGAGACTAAAAAAGTTCAACCAATCAATTCAAACTTCTCACAAAAAAAACTTCGCAAAGTTTGAATTGATTGGTTGAACTTCTTTGGTTTGTGGGACTGCCCACAAACCTCTTTCCTTCTTCGGACTGCACGTGGCGGCAGCGGTGGAAGAGCCGGGAGGATGGCTGGAAAGGTGTCCCTTTGCCGTCCTCCGGAGGCAGAATCTGGGTAAGGAGCCGCGGGTGGGGGCGGCCAGTCTCGGGGTGCCTCTTCCCTGCCCGGCGGGTCTCCCCTCGCCCTGCTCCGCCGCCGCCTCTGCTAGCCCTGGGGGGGGGTCACCGGGGGTCTTGGAAACTTCCCCTCTCGGCCTGCACCTTTCGGCCATCTCGCGGGCGGCGGATCTCCATGGCCTCTTTCGCTGCCGCCACCGCCGCCATTCGCATTGAGCGAGGCCGGAGACGCAGTGGCGACCGGGCAGCCGCGCCCCTTCGCCATCCTCCCACTGCCGCTGCTGCTGCTGCTGCTGCCGGTGGCGCTGAGTGAGGCCAAAGAGCCGCGCCCCTTCGCTGTCCTCCCGCCGCCGCCGCCGGCGCTGAGCGAGGCCGGGGAGGCTTTGGCGACCTGGCAGCCGCGGCCCTTCCCCGTTCTCCCGCCGCCTCTCCGGCTTCGCTGGGCGCAAATAGCGCTGGCGGCGGGAGAATGGGGAAGGGCCGCGGCTCCCTTGTCACCGCCGCCTCTCCGGCTTTTCTGGGCGCGAATAGCGCCGGCGGCGGGAGAACGGGGAAGGGGCTCGGCTGCCTTGCCGCCGCCTCTCTGGCTTCGCTGGGCGCGAATAGCGCCGGCGGCGGGAGAACGGGGAAGGGGCTCGGCTGCCTTGTCGCCGCCGCCTCTCCGGCTTCGCTGGGCGCGAATAGCGCCGGCGGCGGGAGAACGGGGAAGGGGCTCAGCTGCCTTCTCGCCGCCGCCTCTCCGGCTTCGCTGGGCGCGAATAGCGCCGGCGGCGGGAGAACGGGGAAGGGGCCGCTGCCTTGCCTCTCCGGCTTCGCTGGGCGCGAATAGCGCCGGCGGCGGGAGAACGGGGAAGGGGCTCGGCTGCCTTGTCGCCGCCGCCTCTCCGGCTTCGCTGGGCGCGAATAGCGCCGGCGGCGGGAGAACGGGGAAGGGCCGCGGCTGCCTTGTCGCCGCCGCCTCTCCGGCTTCGCTGGGCGCGAATAGCGCCGGCGGCGGGAGAACGGGGAAGGGCCGCGGCTCGGCCGCCGCCTCTCCGGCCGCCGCCTCTCTGGCTTCGCTGGGCGCGAATAGCGCCGGCGGCGGGAGAACGGGGAAGGGGCTCGGCTGCCAGGTCGCCAAAGCCTCCCCGGCCTCGCTCAGCGCCGGCGGCGGCGGCGGGAGGACAGCGAAGGGGCGCGGCTCTTTGGCCTCACTCAGCGCCACCGGCAGCAGCAGCAGCAGCGAGCCCCTTCCCCGTTCTCCCGCCGCCGGCGCTATTCGCGCCCAGCGAAGCCGGAGAGGCGGCGGCGACAAGGGAGCCGCGGCCCTTCCCCGTTCTCCCGCCGCCGGCGCTATTCGCGCCCAGCGAAGCCGGAGAGGCGGCGGCGACAAGGGAGCCGCGGCCCTTCCCCGTTCTCCCGCCGCCGGCGCTATTCGCGCCCAGCGAAGCCGGAGAGGCGGCGGCGACAAGGGAGCCGCGGCCCTTCCCCGTTCTCCCGCTGCCGGTGGCGCTAAGCGAGGTGGGAGAGGCGGAGGTGACCGGACAGCCGCTCCCCTTCACCGCCGTCCTGCCGCTGCTCGCACTGAGCGGGGCCGGAGAGGCAGCGGCGAGCGGGCAGCCGGGCCCCTTCGCGGCCCCGGAGCAGAGTTGGGGCCGTTGCCTATCACAGTCACGCGGGCGGCAGGCCTGGCTCACAGGCAAGTGTTCTCTGCGGTTCTTTTGCTGGGAGGGCGAGGAAGCAGCGGGTAAAGACAGCTCCGGAGGGAGGCAGCCCCGCAGCCAAAAGCTGGCGGTCCGAGCGGAGCGGCATGGAAGACCTACTGGTCAGCCCCGTCGGCCTCCTCCTCCGCTCTCTCAGAACCTTCCCACCAAAAGGCGGAAAGAAGAAAGTCCCAGAGAGGGAGAGCGCGGGCAGGGGGAGAGCAGTCTTTTCCGAGGGGAGAAGCCAGGACGGCAGAGTCGTCCATACCAGAGCTGGACGGGGGCAGGGCCGGTGCATGTCTCGCCTTAGGCTCCACTCTAATCAAGCCCCCTGTTTTGCGTGTGCGCGCATGCGCAGGTGCCCGTGCACGCATGCGCAGGTGCCCGTGCGCGCATGCGCAGGTGCCCGTGCGCGCATGCGCAGGTGCCCGTGCGCGCATGCGCAGGTGCCCGTGCTCGCATGCGCAGGTGCCCGTGCTCGCATGCGCAGGTGCGCGCGCATTATGCGGTTCCCAGTTTTTTTTTTGTGAGGGAAACAGGTCCAAGTGGCTCTTTCAGTGTTTCAGGTTGCCGACCCGTGCCTTAGGCTCCACTCTAATCAAGCCCCGTTTCGCGCGTGCGCGTATGCGCAGGTGCCCGTGCGCGCATGCGCAGGTGCCCGTGCACGCATGCGCAGGTGCGTGCGCATTATGCGGCTCCCAGTTTTTTTTTTTGTGAGGGAAACAGGTCCAAGTGGCTCTTTCAGTGTTTCAGGTTGCCGACCCGTGGTATAGGGTTTCCTGCCTGAGCAGGGGCTTGGACTCGATGATCTCCAAGGTCCCTTCCAACTTTATTATTATTAATTATTATTAATTATTATTAATTATTATTAATTATTATTACTATTATTACTATTATTATTACTACTACTACTACTACTATTATTATTATTATTATTATTATTATTATTATTATTATTATTATTATTATTATTATTATTATTATTATTATTATTATTATTATTATTATTATTATATTTTTGAGCACCCTAAAGGGAGTTAACTACGCAGCTGTTAGGAGTAAAAAATATGATTTGATAGCACACAATCAATCAATCAATCAATCAAAATGAGTTAGTGCAAATTCAGCATATGAGTCAGAACTCTGTCTGGGTTGTGCAGTACAGATCAGGACCAACGGTTAACCAGAGAGAATTTCTTACGTCAGAATGCAGATTCAAATGTAAATGAATGAATGATGGTGACGAGTTGGTTACCAGGTTTTAGTGAGCTTTATATTCTTAACCCTGTAAGAGAGCTTATTGCTCTCAGTGTAAGAAAGAGCATCACTCCATTGTTAAAATGGAATAAAATGTAATGGTTAATTTGGTTATTCTGTATGTGTAAATATCTGGGAGTTTCTATGGAGATTCTCAGTCATCCAGGTCACGGTTGTCCCAAAGGTGCTTTTTCAAGAGGCAACTGGACTTTCTTTGTTTTTTTTCTTGAAGATGTTTCACTTCTCATCCAAGAGAACTGAAGAATCTCCTTGGATGAGAAGCGAAACATCTTCAAGAGAAGTCTAGTTGCCTCTTGAAAAAGCACCTTTGGGATAAATACCTGAGAGGGGTGGTAGCCTAGTGGTGAAGACGCTCGCCTCCCTCCCGGAAGGTTGAGAGTTCAATCCTAGGTAGCGGCAGATATTTGTCTCCTAGGCGCAAAGAAAAAAAATACCTGCTGTGAACTCCGTATGGCATCAGGAAGGGCATCCGGCCAGTAAACGCTCAGCTCCATCTAGTTGCCCTGACTCTATCCAGAATTCAGGGATTTACAAGGTCGTAAAAAGGGAGTTTTATGTGTAAATACATGGGGGCATTTTGCCCTGTGTCTCAGATGGTAGAACACCTTGGACTTTTACATAATCAGCTTAACAAAGTGGTTCAGTTTAACTGAGCATTTGGCGTTTCCTCAAGTGAATGAGTAGACTCAATTGTTCCTATACTCCAATATTGATTTTTAGGGGCAGAAGAGCTTCTTCCCATCTAGACAAAAATGGAACATTGAGAAGTCAAACGTTGCCCCCCCCACCTCCAATATGATGAATTGCATCTAATAAAGTAATCCATGCAACCTACGTATATATTATTTATTGGAAATAAATGCTACTTGCTTTTCAAATATATGTAGGATAAGAAGGAATAAAACGATTGCTTTCCAAAATGGCGTTTTCCCCAGATATTTTATAACAACAACAACAACAACAACAACAACAACAACAACAACAATAATAATAATAATAATAATAATAATAATAATAATAATAATAATAATAATAATAATAATAATAATAATAATAATAATAATATATAATAATAATAATAATAATAATAATAATAATAATAAAGTTGGAAGGGACCTTGGAGGTCATCGAGTCCAACCCCCTGCTCAGGCAGGAAACCCTATACCATTTCAGACAAATGGCTGTCCAGTCTCTTCTTAAAAACTTCCAGTGCTGGAGCATTCACAGCTACTGGAGGCAGGTTGTTCCACTGGTTAATTATTCTCACTGTTAGGAAGTTTCTTCTTAGTTCTAGATTGCTTCTCTCCTTGATTAGTTTCCGTCCGTTGCTTCTTGTCCTGCCTTCAGGCGCTTTGGAGAATAGCTTGATTCCCTCTTCTTTGTGGCAGCCCCTGAGATATTGGAACACTGCTATCATGTCCCCCCTCGTCCTTCTCTTCATTGAACTAGACATACCCAATTCCAGCAACCGTTCCTTATATGTTTTAGCCTCCAGTCCCCTGATCATCTTTGCTGCTCTTCTCGGTACTCTTTCTTTTTATAGGTGTACCTTTCTAAATTCATTTTCTTTGCTAACATTTGAAATATTAAGGCATCAATATTTTAAACGCTGTAATCAGTTTTATTTGAAACTGGCATGCTAATTTCCTTAAGAAAAGACTGGACACCCAACTATCTGAAATGGTATAGGGACTGCTGCTTCAGCAGGGGGTTGGACTACTAGAAGACCTCCAAGATCCCTTCCAGCTCTTATTCTGATTGATTGAATTTCACATCCTTTTTGAATTTGTTTAAAGGTTGCTAAAAACAGCTAACTAGTAAAGGCTAGTAAAATGGTCTGCCTTTATTCTATCACAAACAATTGCCTCTTACCATTATAATTTCTTTACAACGGAAGATAAAGTAGAAACATCCAGGTTTGGAAAAGGAATGCTTGAGGAACACAGTCTTTTGGGTTTCTGATATGAATTGACCTTGTTATCTTTCAGATCAGGACACAGAATGGGTGAAATAACTTTTTTTTTTTTTTTTAAAAATGCATTGTTCTGGGTTTCATGATTCAGTTTTCTTTTAAAAACCTGTATATAATAATGCATATCAGGTAAAATATGAACTGACCTTGTTATCTTACAGATCGGGATGCAGAATGGGTGAAATAATATTTCTTTTTTAAAAAATGCATTGTTCTGGGTTTCATGACTCAGTTTTCTTTTAAAAACCTGCATATAATAATGCATATCAGGTAAAATATGAACTGACCTTGTTATCTTAACAGATCGGGATGCAGAATGGGTGAAATAATATTTCTTTTTTTAAAAATGCATTGTTCTGGGTTTCATGACTCAGTTTTCTTTTAAAAACCTGTATATAATAATGCATATCAGGTAAAACACGTTTTGAAATCTCTTCTTCCACTTTTCTAATGAAAAATGTATTAACGTATGTATGCGTATTTATCTAGGTGTGCTCTTTAAATGGAACTCATACATTAACGAGAAAATAAGATGGCACTGATTCATTAATGAACACGTAACAAATGGCACTGGCTAGAAATAAGCTGTGGTAGAAAGAAAAGCGATAGAAAGAACAAAGCAACCTAAGATATAAAGTGAACAGATTCACTCTTCTGTAACCAAAGATGAAAGTCCAGCTTTGGCTGTTCCTATTCCCTTCTCCTGTAGCCCTAGGGCAGTGATGGCGAACCTTTTAGAGACTGAGTGCCCAAACTGCAACCCAAAACCCACTTATGCATTGTCGAGTGCCGGGTGGGTGTGGCCCATTGGGTGGGCGTGGCTGCGCTAGTAACGGCAGACTGGGTGGGACTAAAAAGTTCAATCAATCAATTCCAACTTTGCAAGATCTCTTTTTTTCCCGCGAGAAGTTGAAATTGATTGATTGAACCTTTTTTTTTTTTTTGCACACGGCGGTGGAGGCCTAAAGCGAAAAGGTTTTATAAAACCCAGCTGAAGGCCTAGGACTGGGGCGACGGCACACGTGCCCACAGAGAGGACTCTGAGTGCCGCCTCTGGCACCCGTGCCATAGGTTCACCACCACTGCCCTAGGGTGAATGGTTTTGTTCCCCTTATTACCTTATTTAATCTAATTCCCAGTATTGACTTAAAAAAGTATACGGTGAGGGCTGGAGAGGGAGTTGTTGTTGTTGTTGTTATTATTATTATTATTATTATTATTGATCATCGCACAGTCAGCCAGATGTTCAGACTGGATTTGGCATTTTTGTCTACCTAGCGAGTCCTTACCAAGGACCTGGGATAGATAGATGTGGATGTTTGATGTTATTACAGATATCGTCGCAGGATGGAAGCAGTTCCTAGTAAGGCCGCCTTTTTTTAAATTATTATTATTATTGATCATCGCACAGTCAGCCAGATGTTCAGACTGGATTTGACATTTTGTCTACCTATCAAGTCCTTACCAAGGACCTGGGATAGGCAGATGTGGATGTTTGATGTTATTACAGATATCGTCGCAGGATGGGGGCAGTTCCTAGCAAGGCCGCCTTTTGCAATTGACTAATAGCGAATTTGTCAATGCCAATGATGGTGTTCAAGTGGTGCTCTAGTTGTTTTGGGATTGCACCCAAGGCACCTATTACTATTGGTACTACCCTTGCTTGCTTTTGCCACAGTCTTTCTATTTCTATTTGTAGGTCTTTGTATTTTGTTATCTTCTCCAGTTCTTTCTCGTCTATTCTGCTGTCTCCAGGCACTGCCACGTCCACTATGCAGACTTTTTTGTATTATTATTATTATTATTATTATTATTATTATTATTATTATTATTATTATTATTATTATTATTATTATTATTATTATTATTATTATTATTATTATTATTATTATTATTATTATTATTATTATTATTATTATTATTAGACGTGAACCTCAGTCAACTGAACATTCAAATTGACTGGTGCTGATGGTTGACACGGGCATCCAAGGTATCAACCAGTACCTCCTTAAAATGTAAGATGTTCCGAGTAGTGCAGTTTTTTGTAGCATTGCTAGAATTATTGCAGGAAGCTGCAGTTTCTTGAAATATTTTGCAAAATTTTGGGACATAGTTCCCAGTGCCCCGATGACAATGGGTATCACTGTTACACGTTTCATCCATAATCGCGCAGTTTCGATGGCCAGGTCGCGATATTTCGTAATTTTTTCCTGTTCTTTTTCTTTGACTCTGGCATCTCATGGTACAGCGATATCAATTATTATTATTATTATTATTATTATTATTATTATTATTATTATTATTATTATTATTATTATTATTATTATTATTATTATTGTTGTTGTTGTTGTTGTTGTTGTTGTTGTTGTTGTTGTTGTTGTTGTTGTTGTTGTTGTTGTATAGCATCATAGTAGCCAGGAGACTACAATGCTACTGCAGAGTAGTAGTGTGACTTGCCAAGTTACCAGCCCTCTTATAGGAAATGCTTGCGCGCTTCCCGAGCGTGCCACAGGAGGGCGATCTGGCTTCACATCAGAGAGAAAGATGAAGAGGGTTCTTCCTGCAGCATTGCCCAAGGCCCTTTCTCTTCCCGGAGCTGCCTCACAAGCAGGTGTCGCAACTGGGAAAGTTCAGAGCCATCAGGAATCTGGCTGCCTACAAGGCGCACGGTTCGTCTCCCCTCCGAAGTGGTACCTATCTACCTACTTGCACAAAACATGCTTTCGAACTGCAAAGTGTGCAGAAGCTGAGGCAAGTGACAGGAGCTCACCCTGCCACGCAGTGCTAGGGCTCGAACTGCCAGAGCTGAAACCATCTCCAGCGTCATTAAACCATTGAGCCACCATGCCTTTGGAGAGAGGGTGTAATGGGAATAGCAAAAGGTTGTCAATCATATTCTATATTCCTAGTAGTGACCCCCCCCCAAAGAGCAATCACACTGACAAGCTCTCAAACAGATAGTCCTTGAGTTACAACCATTTGTTTAGTGACCGTTCAAAGCTACACTTGCACAGAAAAAAGTGACTTACAACCCTTTTCACACTTATGACTGTCTCAGCATCCCCATGGTCATCTGATCAAAATTCAAAGGCTTGGCAACTGACATGTACTTATGACGGTTGCAGTGTTCCTGGGTCATGTGATCCTTTTGTGACCTTCTGATAACCAAAGTTAATGGGGAAGCCAGATTTGCTTAACAACCGTGTTACTAACTTAAGGACCACAGTGATTCACTTAACAACGGTGACAAGAAAGGTCGTAAAATGGGGCAAAAGGTACTTAACAACTGTCTTGCTTAGCAATGGAGATTTTGGTATCGTACGTCGAGGACTACCTGAATAATGTTTTCCCTCCTATTGATGCCAAGGAAAATAGAATTACATGGTTAAAAAAGTCCAGGAAGGCCAGATGAAAAAAAATGTCAGAATGAAATATGTTGCAGCATTAAGTGCCTTGATAAACAAAAAATAGCACAACCCACATTTCAGTTTCCACTGATATTTTATGATTTATGGTTCATTTTAGTTACACTTTTATCTATATGTTTCATCCCTTTGTGTTAGCCATTTTGAGAATTGATTTGGGTGGAAATGAAGAATGTCAATAACAATAACAATAGCATAGATTCTGCTGTCTTATTTATCCTGAAAGAGATAATGCCAACAGGGAAAACACTCATTCTGGGGGGGAAATAAGAGATCCATCCAACGTTATAGGCTGTTATAGAAGAATTGTAATGTCTTTATTCAAAAACAAAGTGCTCTCTAGCTATTCATAAATGACTTGGATGAGGGAATAGAAGGGGAACTCATCAAATATGTATATGACACTAAACTGGCAGGAATAGCCAACACCCCAGAAGACAAGCTCAGGATACAAAAAGATCTTGACAAATTTGAACAATGGGCCCTATCCAACAAAATGAATTTTAATGTGGAGAAAAGCAAAGTTTTACATTTAGGCAGGAAAAATCAAAGATATAAGTACAGATTAGGCGAGACCTGGCTCAAAAACAGTAACTGTGAGAGGGATCTTGGAGTCCTAGTGGACGATCACTTGACTATGAGCCAGCAATGTGCAGCAGCAGCCAAAAAAGCTAATACAATCCTGGGTTGTATAAACAGAGGCATAGAATCAAGATCACACAAAGTATTAGTACTGCTTTATAAAACCCTAGTAAGAACACACCTGGAATACTGCAACCAATTTGGGTCACTATACAACAAAAAAGATGTTGAGACTTTGGAAAAAGTTCAGAGAAGAGCAACTAAGATGATCAAAGCCCTGGAGACTAAAACATATGAAGAATGGCTGCAGGATTTGGGTTTGGCTAGTCTAAAGAAAAGAAGAAACAGCGGTGACATGATAGCAGTATTCCAGTATTTGAGGGGCTGCCACAAAGAAGAGGGGATCAAATTATTCTCCAAAGCACCAGAAGGCAGCACAAGAAACAATAGTTGGAAACTGATCAAAGAGAGAAGCAACCTGGAATTAAGGAGAAACTTCCTGACAGTGAGGACAATCAACCAGTGGAACAGTTTGCCTTCAGAAATCATGGGCGCTCCATCACTGGAGGCTAAGAAGAGACTAGACAGTCACTTGTCTGAGATGGTATAGGTTCTCCTGCTTGAGCAGGGGGCTGGACTAGAACACCTCCAAAGTCCCTTCCAGCTCTATTCTATTCTAATTCTATTGTCTTTAGAACTACAATATTTAAATGCATTAACAAAAGGCTACAATCTATACTCAAATTCTATATAAAGTCTAATTGAATCCAGTGGAGTTTACTGTTGAGTAGGCATGAACAATAATGGTGTTTGAGCCAAGAGACTAGAATGAAGAAAGGAAAAAGGTCGTATTTGAATTTTTAAATTAGTACAGTGTTTCTCAACCACGGGGGATTTCCAGGAATATAGACTTCAACTCCCAGAATTCTCATCAATGGCCATGCTGGCTGTGGAATTCTGGGATTTGAAGTCCACACACCTAGAAATTGCTAAGGTTGGGAAACACTGATGTAATAGGTGGTTTTTCTCTTCTGATCCAAGTTGTGTACAGGATCAGTATACCTGGATGTGAGGCTTCTAAAAATTTCCCCATGACACCAATATAGGGGGAAAAAAAACTATTTTCATCCTAATCCTTGTTGGAGCAAGGAGATATGAACTTATTCTCATTCATTAAAGAAGAAAGTGAGGCAAATATGCACCCAATACATTAAGATGTAGCATGTCCCTAAATCCCAGTGTTATAGCTGAGATGGAAAAAAATGAATATGCTTAATACAGTGGATTTTAATTACCTAACCTGAGCAAAAACATTCCTTTATCTTTTTGTAAGAACAAGGACACCTTTCATTTACGAAACATTAACCTTTCAATTCTTTGATATCCTTTTGATGAGCACAAAAATTGCATTTGATTCTGACAGGTGGAAGGCATTGATTCTCCTGATGTGGAAAAAGAAATTATCATATCTCAAATGCACTAAAACTCCTTTTTTATAGCCCTGCAATCCCTTAATTATGTTTAAAGATATAATTTATACAGGCAGTCAACTTACAATCACAATTGAGCCCAAAATTTATTTTGCTAACTGAGAAATTTGTTTAGTGAGTTTTGCCCCATTTTATGACTTTTCTTGATACATTTGTTAACTGAATCACTGCAGTTGTTAAATTAGTAACACAGTTGTTAATCTGGTTTCCCCATTGACTTTGCTCATCAGAAGGTTGCAAAATGTGATCACATGACCCCGGGATGCTGCAACCGTCATAAATATGAGTCAGTTGTCAAGCTTCTGAATATAAATCACATAACTATGGGGATGTTGCAGTGGTCATAAGTGTGAAAAATAATCCACTTTTTTCAGTGCCGTTGTAATTTCAAATGGTCACTATATGAACTGTTGTAAGTCAAGGACTACCTGTATTTAAAATATAATATGTATTTTATTTCGAAGTCTTCCCTATGTCTGCCATGATTTCTTACTTAAGATGATTTAAGCTAATCATGGGAACATTTATAGCATACCCATTAGGAACGGGATAGTCTTCCTATGGATCTGTCTCTACAAATTCAGCAAGATTTGTAAAAACCCAAGTATTTTTAAGACTGGTGCTTATCATTTCTTTGGAGTTCCCATCAGAGCAAGATTATAGTAATTCTGGAATGAGACTTCTTGGGACAGACAGGAAACCCCCTTAACTGATTTGTGAGAGGGCTGATATTTTGTAGGACACCAGGGAAGTCCACTGCTCAACTCACTTATGGGTGATTATCTATGGAGTAACCACATTTTCCTAAATGAAATCAATCCTGACTGTCCTTTGATAGGACAGATATTGAAGCTGAAGCTCAAATACTCTGGCTACCAAATGAGAAGAGAGGACTTAGTGGAAAAGATCCTGATGTTGGGAAAGAGGGAAGGCAAAAGGAGAAGGGGACGGCAGAGGATGAGAAGGTTAGATAGTTGCATTGATGCAATGGCCATTAGTTTGGGCAGACTCAGGGAGACAATGGAAGACAGGGGGGGGGGTCTGGAAGGCTAAGGTCCATGGGGTTGCGAAAAGTAGGACATGACTTAGCAATTGAACAACAGCAACCAACCAGGTTTTGGGAAGAGGACATGTGAAAGATCTATCTGAACTTGATTTCAATTACATCTTCATGGCTGTAATTGTATCACTTGCTTTATAATTCTGACAACACACAACAATGAATCTATCACGGGCTGACAATTTAATTAATTTAATTGGCTCCTACCTTCTGGAACATCATGCCCCTCAAGTTGAGAGCCACCCCACCTTTCTGGCCTTCCATAATAGCCTCAAAAGCTTTTTGACTGGCCTGGGACCCCCAATGGGGGCATTCCATGTTGGAGGTGGTTAGTGGGAAGAATACCCCATGGTATTCTGATTTTATTTTATTTCTGTTTATTTAAAATTGTTTTAATGTTTGTACCTCTGCTTTTATGAAGTCTGGGTAAGCCACGCAAAGCCATTTGATAACAAGATGGGCGGAATATACATTTAATAAATAAATAATAAACAATACTTAAGTCAACTCTGAGGAATAGAAATTGCTATTCCCATTTTACTCTTACTGAACCAGCATTCAGCTGAAGGAAATTTAAATAATCACCACAGCCACCCTTACAGGAAAAAAAAAAGAATGTCATTAAACTACATTCATCCCTCTTTCCTTAGAGACGCATTCCAGTTTTTAAGAGTCATATTTTGGACAAACTCAACAAAGATCATGGTTGTTTCTGTCTATATATCAAAGTCCCACGTAGGTTTTTTTGAAATTAAAGCAAGCAAACAAACAAACAAACAAACCGAATGTTGCGTTTATTCACCTCTCATTTTCCAAATTCCAAAGCCATTTTTTAAAATTGTTCCTGTTGAATCAGTGAATAAAAATGTAAACAGAATCTTCTTTGTCGAGAACTCAGTTCCACGTTGTCACGATGAAGTGGCAGAATAAGATTTAAGCGTACAAACGTACGAACAGTTTGATTCCGTGCAATGGGACGCATTTACAATTCACATTCATCTATTTACAACGTATTGGTATGAATTTGGTCATTATTATTTAAAGCAGGAGAAGCTTTGCTCTTCTGTACTTCTCTCTCCCTCATTGGAAGTGTTCTGAAGAAACAGCGTGGGCATCCACAGTGACATTAGAATTCGTTTATATTCCTTCCGAAAATTTTGGTTCAGAAGCCCGTAGATTATCGCATTAAGGCAACTGTTGAAGTAGGCCATGAAATAGCTCACAACAAATAACCACTCAGGAATTTTGGGTGCTATTTCTGAAGGATTGATGGCCACAGCCAGACCTATTAAGTTCAATGGCGCCCAGCAAAAAGCAAAGATCACAAAGACAACAAACATGGTGAGAAAGTTTCGGAAGTCACTTGGTTTTAGCTTCAGCTTCAGTTCTGATTTGACTTTCCTCCTTACTTGTATCACCAGAATCCAGATCCTCAAGTAGCAGAAGCTCACAATTGTGATCGGGAGAATGAAGTGGATGACGACAACAGCAATCGTGTAATAGGAGCTGGTTGTTTGAGTGAAAGTGCACGAATAGATCCTCCGATCGTACTTGAGAGAGCCAACGAAAAAGTTTGGCACAGTTGCAACCACGGTGAGAACCCAGATAAGGCAGACGTAGAGCATTGTGTTCCACCAACTGTACACTTTGTTGTATACAAAACTGTGGCAAATGTAGCAGTATCGGTTGATTGCAATGGCGGTGATGTTGAAAATGGAACCTATCACGCTTAATCCCATCACAAAGCCGCTTGCTTTGCAGTGCGTTTCTCCCAATGACCAGCCGTTGTGAAAAAGGGCGACGAGGACTAAAGGATAAGGGTACAAGGCCACCACTAAGTCTGCCAGGGCCAAGCTAACCACAAACACGTTGCCTGAGAAAGGAAAAGAGAGAGAGGAACAAAGTCAAGACTTTGGATATCCAACATGAGAAACTCTTTTAGATGTAAATGACAAATTTCAAGACTATATGCATACTTCAATTAAAAAAAAAACATTCTAGAACTTGGCACCAGTTTTGGACTGACGCAATCTATTTTTTTTGTTTCTGTTACCTCTTGATTTAAGACATGGGGCGGATTCAAAGTTCTTAGTGAAGAACATTCATCTCAAGCTTTCCTGGTTTGCATGGAGGAGACTTAGTTTAATGTCAGTATTCTACTGAGAATACACACACACAAACACACACACACACACATATATATATATACACACACAGACATACACACACACACACATACACACATATATATACATACACACATACACATATATACACATACACACATATGGTACAGTTGCAACTGCTGTGAAAACCCAGATAAGGCAAAGATAGGGCATTGTGTCCAACTATACACTTTACAAATTTATGCATATGTACATATGTAGGTATGTGTGGCCATATATACAGATTAGCATTGTAGAAATATATTATCCACCATTGTTGTGTCAAAACAGCAGTAAAGAGGACGAGATTCACATCACTTCTAACTGATGCAGTGAAAAAGGTTTAAGTCATTAAAACGGAAATGGCAATAATCTATACAGGTAGTCCTCAACCTACAACACAACTGAGGCTAACATTTCCATTGCTAAGCAAAGCAGTTGTTAAATGAGTTTTGCCCCATTTTACGACTTTTCTTACCACAGTTGTTAAGGGAATCAGTGCAGTTGTTAAGTTAGTAACAGGGTGGTGAAGTGAATCTGGCTTTCCCACTGACTTTGCTTGTCAGAAGGTCGCAAAAGGTGATCACGTGACCTGGGACACTACAACGGTCATAAATGTGAGTCAGTTGTCAAGCATCCGAATTTTGATCACGTGACCGTGGGGGTGCTGCAATGGTCGTAAGTGTGAAAAACAGTCATAAGTCATTTTTCCAGTGCTGTTGTAACCTTGAACCGTCACTAAACAAACTGTTGTAAGCCGAGGACTACCTGTACTCAGAAATAATGTGTGAAAACAGTTCTGGAGAATTATGGAAGGTATGTAGGGAAGTTTTACAAAGCAATTGCTGGAATCGATTCTTCATGCACCCATTAGAATGGCGCTAGAATGCTGTTCAAAATTCTAATTGAATATAGAAAGTTCATTAGTGAGATTCATGCCACAGAGATGTGATGAGTTTTCCCTTAGCTGTAGATGTTCAGACAGGGATCTGTTGGGGATGTGTTAATTTGGATTGCGGTACCGAGTGAGGAATTTGTCTCAGGGGCTTCAACACTCCCTACCATGTCTACGATTCTATGAATTGTGTACTTTGGTTCCACCATGGAAGTGGAACACCTTATATAGAATCTGCCATTCAGCTATGCAAAATCAGGGTATTTGTCTTCTGTTTAACTTTGATCCCCAAAATACCGCCTTCCCGTATTTTCTCATTGGGCACAATTCAATGATCTTTATGGCTGCGGGTTTTCAAAAAATATTTTTAATAATAATAATAATAAAGTTGGAAGGGACCTTGGAGGTCATCTAGTCCAACCCCCTGCTCAGGCAGGAAACCCTATACCATTGCAGACAAATGGCTGTCCAGTCTCTTCTTTAAAACCTCCAGTGTTGGAGCATTCACCGCTTCTGGAGGCAGGTTGTTCCACTGGTTAATTGTTCTAACTGTCAGGAAGTTTCTCCTTAGTTCTAGGTTGCTTCTCTCCTTGATTAGTTTCCATCCGTTGCTTCTTGTCCTGCCTTCAGGTGCTTTGGAAAATAGCTTGACTCCCTCTTCTTTGTGGCAGCCCCGGAGATATTGGAATACTGCTATCATATCCCCCCTCGTCCTTCTCTTCGTTAAACTAGACATACCCAGTTCCAGCAACCGTTCCTTGTATGTTTTAGCCTCCAGTCCCCTAATCATCTTTGTTGCTCTTCTCTGTACTCTTTCTAGAGTCTCAACATCTTTTTTTACATCGTGGCGACCAAAACTGGATGCAGTATTCCAAGTGTGGCCTTACCAAGGCCTTGTAAAGTGGTATTAATACTTCACGTGATCTTGATTTTTGACCATCTTCTCCGAGTCTCTTGTTTATTAGGCCTGGAAAAAGCATGCGTTGGAGTCCCCTTTTAACGTTAGATAGGTGGTAGCTCAGGGAGAGATTTCTTGGCAGCCATCCTTGCTTGTGTGATACTCTCCCTCCCAATATTAGAATGACACCAAGAGGCTGGGCATGTTGACCAGAAGGCTGGCAGTTCCAGACCCAAATACCACGTGACAGGGTGAGCCTCCTGTTCCTGCCCCAGCTCCTGCTCACCTAGCAGTTCAAAAGCATGCAAAAGCAAGTAGATTAATAGGTACCACTTCAGTGGGAAGGTAACAACATTCCGTGTGCCTTTGGCGTACAGTCATGTGGGCCACATGATCACAGAAGTCTCTTTAGACAATGCTGGCTCCTTTGGCTATATGAATTGGAGACGAGCACCCCTCCCTCCCCTCGAGTTGGACATGACAGGACAGGGGAAACCTTTACCATTTCCCCCGTTATCCTTTAAAAAAAGAGGTTAAGATTAGCCTCTTCCACCAAACCTTTGGAATGGAGAGTGTGAGTTCTGCATTGCTATGTTTTTCTGTTTTTATACATAGTGGCTTTAGACTGATTTATGTCTGCATGATTTTACAGGGTTATTTCCAAATTTGTGAGCCATCAGAATCTGTAATTGAGGCAGCATATATATATGTAGCGGGGATGTCTGAAAGTGCCTGCAGGAGCATGGCTGGGGAGAGAGAGATTGGGACAGCTACTGCCGATTTTGGGCGCGGAAGGCGTGGACGAGGTGGAAAGACAGAAAAGGAAGGAAGGAAAGAAGGGGTGGTTGTTGCTGCAGTTCACCAGGTGAAGCCAAAGAGGGGTTGGAGGTTTTAAGCTGATTCTTTCTTGTGGAGGAGGGGGAAAGGAGAGAGTGAGAGAGAGTGAGGGGGTGGAATTTTACTGCTTTCTTTCGCAAGAGGGGATATCCCAAGTGGAGGCAAGAGAGTGTGTGAAGAAAGAAAGTTGCTGGGGCTGTTAACCTCAGATTTTACTAAAAAAGGATAGGGGGGAGCGGTTTGACACCGAGGGGATCTGAGACTGCAAGAGACAACAGAGGAGAAAGAGAAGCTGGTCGTCGTTGCTGCTGCTGTGAAGACTGGAGGCTATCCGAACTGTGATTATTGCTGCTTGTACAAGTTTTAGACATTGTGGGGAGTTGCCCGGGGGGGTGTGTGTGTGAGCTGTTACTGCAGCACGCTGACTGTTTTGTTCGTGTTTCTACTGCTACCTGGAGCGGGGGGGGGAGGTTCCCCCACCCCACCTGTTTCCAAATGGTTGGTCGCTGAGGAATCATTGACTATTGCTGCTATGACAGCCTGGGGCTGCTAGACACCACCACAGCATTGACTATTGGGGCTAGGGGCTTGTCACCTTTGTTCCTGGAAGCCTCTCCTTGACGACAAGAGCCTGCCACCTCCTCACTTCGTGTGAGCCTCTGGTAGAAGAGACACTACCTAGAGAGCACAGCTGCAGAGCTCGACGGAGGGGAACAGGGCTGGGAGGGCCTGGGCTTTGGGCGGCTTCATATATATATATATATATAAAATCTACTCCATACTTTGTGGGTCTCATTACTGCTCCTGAGCCAAGTGCCCAAAAAATGCCATTTCCTTAGATCTTCTAAATATTATAGCCTATGCAAAGCTATGCCAATGCTGCTTTACAGTTAATAACTCACTTGGTAACCATAGGCAACATGAATTTCATTGCACATTAAGTGAACAGATCAACAAAGACGAGGCCGAGTGTTCTGACCCCTTTCTCTATTGTTTTGTGAGGCTGAGGTGGACAGCTCTGCCCATTTCAGGGGACATAATGAAAATGAAACAGCAAAGTGACCATTTGTTTCTACCAACTTGCTCTTGTTATGGGGAATGATGGTTTCCTTCCTTCCTTCCTTCCTTCCTTCCTTCCTTCCTTCCTTCCTTCCTTCCTTCCTTCCTTCCTTCCTTCCTTCCTTCCCTCTCTCTCTCTTTCTTTCTTTCTTTCTTTCTGTCTTTCTTTCCCATTTTTATAAATAATTTAAGGTGGCGAACATACCCAACACACCTTCCCCCTATTTTCCCCACAACAACAACCCTGCGAGGTGAGTTGAGCTGAGAGAGATTGACTAGCCCATGGGTCGGCAACCCGCGGCTCCGGAGCCGCATGCGGCTCTTTGAGCCATCACCTGCGGCTCCGGAGCCTCCTCTGCCATTTGGGGGAGCGCATGCACGCATGCGCGGGCGGGTGCGCATGCGCGGGCGGGTGCGCGGGCGGGCGCGCATGCGCGGACGGGTGTGCGTGCGTGGACGGGTGCGCGGGCGGGTGCGCGTGCGCGGACGGGTGCGGCTCCCAGGGTTTTTTTTTTTTAGGGAAACGGGTCCATGCGGCTCGTTCAATGTTTCAGGTGGCCGACCCCTGGACTAGCCCAAAGACACCTAGATGGCTTTCATGCTTAAGAAGGGACTAGAACTCACAACTTCCTGGCGTCTAGTCTGGTGCCTTAACCATTAGATCAAACCTCCTTGCAATATATTGTGTTCTGTTTTGTACCAGGTCAGAGTGGAGACTAAACTAATCTTAATAGGCCCAGCCCAGGTAGCCTGCCCAGTTTTAAAGTTAAATTGTAAATATTTAGATCCTGGTCTCAAAGAAAATATTTCTTTGCCATACCTAACACAGGATCTGGATTACTAGCCTCTTGGGGGGGTTAGAATGTCTGTTGGCTTATTTACAAGGCTGCAAGATTATTCTTATTCATTTTAAAAAGAATTATATAGCTGTCCCTGTTGTAACCACAACCTGGGCAGCTCACAAAACAATAAAAATTCCACCCTCAACAATCAAATAAAAACTCAATAAAAAAACCTCCCTCATGGTGCCTTGGGGCAGCACTTTTTCCTATACTCACATAGCATCTTGCTCAACATATCCAAAGAAACTCGGTTTGTACTGAGTAACTCTGAAATTGTTGCCAACACATTAATCTGGCCTTTCCCAGTGTGGTGCCCTTCGTTGTGCTGGATGGGAATTGTGGTTCTAACAGTTCTGAAGGCTTGGTGGGTCAGCCTTCTGTAATGCTGACACTTCTCTATCCATAAATCCTTCAAACTTCATGCAGATCAGAAAATTCTCTTTTTCTTCCTTCATTCTTCCCCTTCTCTTGATAGAAAAATACAATATTATGGCCTCCACACCTAAAGTTACAGTCTCCCTAGAAAGTCTTTCCATTCTGTATTAATAAAGGGGATTAAAGTGACCCTCTGTTGCCATCTTGTGTTCATTGAAAACAGTACATCTGGGGTTGTTTCGCCCCTCTTTGTTACTGTAACTACCTGGGTAACTTCCACAACTTTTTTTTTGTCCTTACGTGAAACAAAGAATATTTTTTTTGAAAGAACAAAAACAAAATACCTTGATTCTACAAGAGGATTACTGTTGCTTTCAGACGGAAAAACAAGCCATTATTTAATCTCAAAAAGTTGCAGTTCCTTTCTGAAAAGAATACTGAGAGAATGGACAGAAAGAGGCCATTTGTGTGATCATAAATAAATATTGCTAAGTAGTCCTTATCCAAAACAAAGGACCCCAGTTGGCTTCTTCTCTCGTTCTCAATCATAACATTCAGGGTTTTATACACTTGAAGAGCTGTAAATGGGATCTAGGTAGGATTTTATTAGGGACAATCAATGGACTGAGAAATCAATATCCAAATTGATTCAAGTTTTTCATCGGCAGAGAATCTTTAAACAATCCAGGTTAGAGTCTTTCACAATTTCTGTGAATTCAGAGAACCATCAGGATGAAATGTACTTATAGATCTCTTATGATTATATCACTTTGTTGTTTGCATGTTTTGCACGTACACTGAGAGCTTATGCCTAAGAGACAAATTCCTTGTGTGTCCAATCACACTTGGCCAATAAAACAAATATTCTATTCTATTCTTCTTTTTTCAAAGAAGTTCTTTGATTCTGACTTAGGGGTTCAGATTCTTAGGAGTCTCAGTCTATGACTCTGCCAACTAAAATAATATGGTAAAGGGTCTCTGCTTGAGCAGGGGGTTGGACTGGAAGACCTCCAAGGTCCCTTCCAATTCTGCTATTCTGTTACCTAATCCAGCGTTTCTCAAACATAGCAACAGTAAGGTCTGTGGACTTCAGCCCCCAGAATTCCCTCAGCCTCCCATCTTAAACTTGCCAGGTTTTGAGAAACACTGATCTAGTCCAACCCTCTGTCGGGCTCAGGAATCTATCACAGTAATGACCATGTTGTTATTGTATTTATGTTTAGTTTTTATCCTGCCTTTATTATTGTTGATAAATAACTCAAGCTGGCAAACATACCTGATACTCCTTCCTCCTCCCTTTTTTCCTACAAGAACAAACCTGTGAGGTGGATTAGGCTGAGAAAATATGACTGGCCCAAAGTCACCCAGTCGTTTTTTTATGCCTAAAATGGAACTAGAACTCTCCTGGTTCCTAGACCAGCATTTTAACCACTAGACTAAACTGGCTTTTGTTGAATGGAAGAGCCACTAAGTTGACCTCAGCCTCAGGCACAAAGGATACATAACATTGTTGTTCATATGAAATATTAAAGAAACATGATAATAATCCCTCTAGACCTGATGAGGCATCCAAGCAAGCTTCTAAGTAACAGGCAGTCTTGAAGTTTGCGGGAGAATTCCTCATTATAGCCTCATAAACAGCCACTAATCAAAGGAATTCAGGGAAAGTATAAAATATAGCAGAGATCAGGAAATCTTCTCTTGTTACCCATTCACTAGTTATTTACGTAATTACTGTTACTTAGATTTGGACTAGTGAGAGATTAGAATTTTGTTTAAGTGGTTGATGTGTGATTGAGTGTGAGAGAGATAGGATGTACATGATCTCATCATAAATGGAACAGAAGGATTTTCTGAGGACAACCCCACCCCCCACCCCCCATGGAAAACAATGAAACTAGCAAATTTGTCCATTCAGGCATAGGAATATGAAAAAAAAGTTCTCTAAAGTCTGGATTTGACAGACTTAGATATGTTTAAACATACTTAAACAAAGCTTACTCCCACCCTTTAAATAATGCCTTATCATTAACTATAGGGTGACATGATAGCAGTGTTCCAATATCTAAGGGGCTGCCAAAAAGAAGAGGGGGGGGGGTCCACCTCCAAAGCTCCAGAAGGCAGAATAAGAAGCAATGGGCGGAAACTAATCATGGAAAGAACCAACCTATTACTAAGGAGAAATTGTCTGACAGAACAATTAATCAGTGGAACGACTTGCCTCCAGAAGTTGTGGGTGATCTAACACTGGAGGTTTTTAAGAAGAAATTGGACGACCTTTTGTCTGAAATGATATAGGATTTCTTGCTTGAGCAGGGGGTTGGATCAGAAGACCTCTGTTATTCTGTATAACATGCATGCATCACACAGTTCTCATCATGCTGTGAATTTAGAATTTGATCTGAGCGGACAGAATTTTCCCCTTTTTCTCTATTAATATGCCTCTATTTTGTACAAAATATAGCCTACAACTTGCACTTTATGAATCTATATTTACTTCATTCATTCATTCATTCATTCATTCAGATAGATAGATAGATAGATAGATAGATAGATAGATAGATAGATAGATAGATAGATAGATAGATAGATAGATAGATAGATAGATAGATAGATAGAATATGTACATGTATATGTATGTATGTATGTGTGTGTGTGTGTGTGTGTGTGTGTGTATGTATGTATTTGCATTCCTTTGCTTCAAAGAATTAAACGGCCTCCCCTAGATTGGTCATTCCAGTCATGAGATATGTCAAAAGTGTTACTTTCCAGGTGTGTTAATTATATTTCTCATAGTTTCCAGTAAAACAATAAAACTGGCTTGGAATGATGGGAAATATACTTCAACTCATCTGGAGTGCATTAGGCTGGGAAATGATAATGGACAATGGAGATAAGATTTTTTTTTTCTTTTTCATTTTTGCTCCTATGAATCAGTCTTGATTCCTGGCAAGTGCTGGGAGTAGTCCCTGCAGTTGTCTTGGCAATGTTTACAAAAGTGGTTTGTCATTGTCTTATTTCTAAGATTGAGAGAGAGAGAGACTGGCCCAAGGTCATACATCTGGCTTCATGCCTAAGGACTAGAATTCACAGTCTCCCCTAGTTTCTAGCTGGTGCCTTAACCACTACACTGCCAGGGGTAGGCAACCTTGGCTCTTTTATGACTCGTGGACTTCAACTCCCAGAGCTGGCTCAGGAATTCTGGGAGTTGAAGTCCACGGGTCATAAAAGAGCCAAGGTTGCCTACCCCTGCACTACACCAAACTGGCTCTCAAGAGAGAAGACTGAGAGTGTAATGTTCAGCACCATAGACAGCTCCAGGCTGGGCAGCTAGTGCAGGGGTAGGCAACCTTGGCTCTTTTATGACTCGTGGACTTCAACTCCCAGAATTCCTGAGCCAGCCATGCTGAGAGGAAAAGGAGAGGTTTCCAAGCTGAGCTATGCTGGCTCAGGAATTCTGGGAGTTGAAGTCCACGAGTCATAAAAGAGCCAAGGTTGCCTACCCCTGCTAGTGACAACGTTAACTCAATATATTACTGTACTCTATTTGGCGATGCTCTTCAAAAAAAGAGCATTTCTATATCTTTTTTTGTGCCAATTGTTCTGACTGATAATGTTATCTGTTTTCAATAGTGAAATCAATTTAGTTTTCACTGTGATCTTTTTTTTTCTAATCACTGAAAATATTTATTTTTCATTGCTGTGGTTGCAGTTCTTGCTTTGCTTCCTTATAACTCTTTGGCTAATAAAGCAAGGTATTCATTACTTTCCTCCACCCTTACCGAATTCAGCATCTTGTTCCTGGAAGTTATCTTTTTCTGCATGCATTATTTAGAATGTACCTCCACCTTCATCTCAAATTTCTCCACCCCAATTCCCTTGTGGGGACAAAAAAACATTTTAAAAAGCACCTGATTTTTAAAAAGCCTGATTACGAAATTGCAAAAATTTAATCTTCACAGCTCAAATACAACAAGCAAATGCTGAGAAAGTATGGGACATCTTTGGGGGATTTCAGCATTTTTAATTATATTTTTTATAGCTGACTTTCAGACAGCTCAGGATCACAAAATCCTAGATTCATAAGAGGCAACTTAGGCCGCCAGGTCAAACAACATCCCAGTTTGTGCAGATGACCAAATTACCTTCCTTTCCTATGCTCGGATTTTATTTTTTTGCAAAACACCACATCAATTCACAAAATTGCACGTAGAAAAATTGGAAGGTGGTAGCCAATCCTTTTAGGGATAAGACTAAAGATCATTGGCATCTCAAAGAGTAGGATGCTGATTATATAACTGGCTTTGGGCTCTCTGATTGATCAGTTGGAAGGAGAATATTGATTGGTGTTCCCTGTATATTTTCTAAGTAACCAAGTTGGCCAACGTGAAGATGATTATGAGTCCCATTCCGATTGGTTTATGGGGAACAGAAATGCTGGTTGTATGGAAGTGTTCTTGTTAGATTTCTTGGCAGAACCATATTCTTAGTATTTTGAGTAAATTTTCATAAACATGTTAACAGTCTCTATGTAATGTGATATCTGGCAAAGTTATTACGATGTCTACAGTGGACATCTAGAGTCCCATATGCCTTTTGAATGTTCTTTCTATAACTTTCTTTTTGTTTCTGACATCTTTCTTACTCTCCCTTTAGCAGAGGACTGAGTATAATCACGTTCACATGAAAGGTTAGTACCATTTTATAAGGCCTTGGTAAGACCACATTTGGAATACTGCATCCAGCTTTGATGGTCACAATATAAAAAAGATGTTGAGACTGTAGAAAGAGTGTAGAGAAGAGCAACAAAGATGATTAGGGGGCTGGAGGCTAAAAGATATGAAGAACGGTTGTAGGAATTGGGTCTGGCTAGTCTAGAAAAAAGAAGGACTAGGGGTCACATGACAGCAGTGTACCAGTATTTGAGGGGCTGCCACAAAGAAGAGGGGGTCAACCTATTTTCCAAAGAATCAGAAGGCAAGACAAGAAATAATGGATGGAAACTAATCAAGGAGAGAAGCAACCTGGAATTAAGGAGAAACTTCCTAACAGTGAGAATAATTAACCAATGGAACAGCTTGCCTTCAGAAGCTGTGGATGCTTCATCACTGGAGGTTTTTAAGAAGAGACTGGACAGCAACTTGTCTGAAATGGTATAGAGTCTCCTGCTTGAGCAGGGGGTTGGACTAGAAGACCTCCAAGGTCCCTTCCAACTCTGTTATTCTGTTATTCTAATTGTAAGTTCTCTGAATTTTTTGCTTGCTGAAAAAAATAAAATAGATTTAAGGGTTGCATAAAATTAAATTATGCATATAATGTTAGGAGTGTAAGAGTCTCATTGATAGTCTAGTTCAGTAGTTTCCAAACTTGACAAATTCCAGATGGACAGATTTCAGCTCACAGAATTTCTCTGCCAACATAGCCTCTACTGAATATTCTGGAGATTTGAAATCCACCCGTCTGTAACTTGCCAAAATTGGGAAGCATTGATCTGGTTCCTAGAAGAGATAGACTACGCATCATTGAATGGATGGTTTCTTGAAAGGCTATGGCTTCTTGATTGCATATTTAATTTCTTCTGCTTTGCTTCTCCCCGTTTTGGTTTGTGGTACTGACTTGTGTTCCATCCCAATGAAGTTTTCCAGCCTCTGGTTTGGTTTCTGAATTGCCAGATGGGTCCATAGCAACCAAAATGAAGCTTTAAAAGCTTTTGAAACTCTAGACCTTTCTCCCACTGGTAAATACAGGAGGCATGGATTCAGCCATTATGTGCTTAAAGGGTCAAGTGCCTGTATAAGCCATTGCTGGTCTTCCCCATCTGTTCCTATTACAAAGAGAAATTAGAGCCTGTTAGATTCATCAGCTTTATCACAATACATGAAGGTTTTCTAGATCAGGGCTTTTCAACCTTTTCACCGATTGTACCACTTTTAGGATATGGCAATATTCGAGTACCATCTAGCAAGGTGTCAAAAACTTGGTGACAAAAAAAAAACCTGTTCAAAGTTGCAATTGCACTGAAATGACTTATGACCATTTTTTACACTTATGACCATTGCAGCATGCCCAGGGTCATGTGATTTATATTTGGATGCTTGGCAACTGATTCATATTTATGATGGTCACAGTGTCCCAGGGTCATGTGATCCCCTTCTGCAACCTTTTGACAAGCAAAGTCAATGGCAGAGCTGCTGGTGGCCAAGTGCTAAGGCAGGACTTCCCTCCCTCCCTTCCCTGCCTCCTTTTTTCTCATTCCCATCTCCTTATGAAGGAAGAATTTGAACCCCCCCCCCATATTTTCCCTCTTCCATATATTGATCAAACAAGGAAAAGCCTCCAGAGACAGAAAAGACAAGCTGCTGAGTGAACTAGCTTAAAAAGGCACTTCCCCTTTAAGAATTAGCTACTGGCTAGAAAGAAAAGTAAGGAGCCCAGCCGGCACTTAAGGAAGAAAAAAATGTAAGTACTGGCTGCTGGCTAAGGCAGCCTCCCCAAATGGCTCCATTCATAAGTAAAATCTGCAGCTCCAGAGGACTCTCTCACTGTAAGTCTTTGCCTGTGCTGGCTCTTTCCCTTCCCCACTACACTTGGCTAGGCAGGACTGCGTACCACCTGCCACTCATTAATGTACCACAAGTGGTACGTGTACCACAGGTTGAAAAGCCCTGTTCTAGATAGCAAGCAAACAGATGAGTTAATAGTATGGTGGCATAGCCTTTATCTAAAGCTTGGATGGATCTCTTGACTGAAGAAGTCTAGCAGAATGGTGGAATTCTAGGCCCACCAATCTCCGTTCTTACATTGCTTTGTGTCTTCATCAGTCAGCATGATCTCTTTTTCATGATATGCACAGGATCCCATAATCCTATGGCTTGTGATATTTTATATTTGTACTATTATATTTCTTATAGGCTGCTCCGTTTCCGGATCCTCACAGGGGCTTATAAAATATACAAAATGTTTTGAATAAAGTTCACAATAAAACAGCAATGAGAAATGATCATCACAGGGGCCACAGTTTGAAGTTAGCATATTTCAGGGGTCGCCAAAAGCCCTGAAAAGTAATTGAGGAGTATCCTCAACAGTATTTAATATTTATTTGCTATGTATATGTAGGGATGTGGGTCTATATACAGTATATGTTATACACAGTGTGTTTAGGTGTGTGTCATGTATGTGTTTCACTTTGAGAGCGGGCAACTAAATTTCATTTTTGATGTGTGCCATTGTGCCCACGATATAAAAATGACAATAAAGGTTATCTTATCTTATCTTATCCCCAAAATTTCAGTAGTAGGATGTTCCAAAGAATGAGGACCAATACAGAGAAGGCTTTACTGTCACAGCCCCATAGATCGCATTTCCTTGCCAGTTTAATTTTAGAAACCTACCTTTTCACAGTTGTTGATGCAAACATCCCTCGATTTACCACCGCAACTGGGACTGGAAGTTCCGTTGCTAAATGAGGTAGTTGTTAAGTGAATTGCACTCAGTTTTACAAACTTTCTTTTGCTGCAGACATTAAATCAATCATTGCAGCTGTGCAGTGAATCTGGTCCCCCCCCCATTGACTTTGCTTGTTGGAAGCTGTCCAGGAAAGTCGCAGAGGGAGATCAAATGACTCTGGCACACTGCAAGTCTCATAAATATATGCCAGTTGCCAAGCACCCACATTTGGACCATATGACCGTGGGGACGTTCTGAAGGTTGTAAGTACAAGGATTGGCTGTAACTCCCTTTTTTCAGCAGTGTTGTAACTTCAAGTGGTCACTAACTGAACTGTCATAAATTGAGGACTTTCTGTACTATTATTTGGGTTTGGCTAGTCTGAAGAAAAGAAGAAATAGGGGTGACATGATAGCAGTATTCCAGTATTTGAGGGGCTGCCACAAAGAAGAGGAGTTCAAATTATTGTCCAAAGCACCAGAGGGAAGGACGAGAAACAATGGTTGGAAACTGATCAAAGAGAGAAGAAACCTGG
Source organism: Azemiops feae (assembly GCA_023970755.1). Lineage (NCBI taxonomy): Eukaryota > Metazoa > Chordata > Lepidosauria > Squamata > Viperidae > Azemiops > Azemiops feae. The sequence continues at coordinate 687,948 of JALGBA010000033.1, read as the reverse complement.
AATTAAGGAGAAACTTCCTAACAGTGAGGACAATTAACCAGTGGAACAGCTTGCCTTCAGAAGCTGTAGGTGCTTCATCACTGGAGGTTTTTAAGAAGAGACTAGACAGTCATGTGTCTGAAATGGTATAGGTTCTCCTGCTTGAGCAGGGGGCTGGACTAGAAGACCTCCAAGGTCCCTTCCAGCTCTATTCTATTCAATGTTCAAAATTTCTCATAGCAATGCAATTTACAGTGCATTTAGTGCCCCTAATCTCTGTTATCTCCTGAATTCCAGCTATCATCTATTGTAGCCAGAACAGCCAATGGTAAGGGATGATAGGAACTGCAGCCTAACAATACTAAGTGGTTCACAGCTCATCTATGCATAACAGAGACATATTAGCAGACTTGGAGGAATGCCATCGTTTGCAAGAGTACAACAAAAATGCCCCAAACTTTTTTTTTTAATTTTTATTTTGGGAAAAAAAGAAATTGGAAATGCTAAAACAGTGCAAACAACTTGCCAATTCAGTGGCTTTGGAGTGAAACATAGTAGAGGAATGATGTGGGCTTCTACCTGCCAGAATGTTAATGCATTGCTCACTTGTTTATTAGACTGCTAATTACAATAATGGTAACCATTTTAACCATTTTGAGAAGCAAATAATGTGGGTGGGCTTGAAGGGATCAACTTGAAACTGAACTGCAACCTCCTACATTCTGCCTACCTACAGACTCTTGACTATTGAATCAAACTAACTAAATTGGAGTGCGCTCACTGCCAGAACCTTATGCAGCAAGACAAAGATGAAATATATGCTATTCTTCATCCAGCAAAAATCCAAGTCCAATTCCCAAAAACCATTAACAGATTAGAAGGGATTGCCAATATAACTTCTCAGTTGAATTCAGGGAGTATAGAGTAAATGTGGGGATCATAGAGAAAGGTTTCCAAAGATATTTATAAAGGAGGCATTATAGAAGCATTTTCTTACCCAATTTCCATCATTATAATACTACTGGAGAAGGAGGAAGACAAGGATCATCAGATAACAGAATAACAGAGTTGGAAGGGACCTTGGAGGTCATCTAGTCCAACCCCCTGCTCAGGCAGGAAACCCAATACCATTTCAGACAGACGGCTGTCCAGTCTCTTCTTAAAAACATCCAGTGTTGGAGCACCCACCGCTTCTGGAGGTCAGCCGTTCCACTAATTAATTGTTCCAACTGTCAGGAAATTTCTCCCTAGTTCTAGGTTGCTTCTCTCCTTGATGAGTTTCCATCAAGAATAGGTTGACCCCCTGTTCTTTGTGGCAGCCCTTTAGATATTGGAACACTGCTATCGTGTCATGATTTATACTCTCTGCAATCAGCCAGTCATTAACATTTTAGTAGCCTTAAGATTTAGAAGCCTTAAGATTTAAGATTAGCCGTCAGGTTTAGTAGCCTTAAGAAAGCCAAAAGTACAGACTTAAATTGATTGGATTCAAAGATTTCCCCTCTGTTATCCCATTTTTTATTATTATTAATCATGTATTTTGATTCGAATTCATCTTTCATAGTGACTATAATCACATGCTCTGGAACAAGCTGTGAATATGTCAACATGCCGCATTACAAGATGAACACTGCACAAATGGTGTGATTATATAAAGACGTAAAACACATTGTAAGTCACATTGCTTGCCTTAGGATGTCATCCCATCCTCCTCATTTCCTCCACCTCAGTTTGAAGGAGTTTTTGCTAGATGTCAAACTTGGAGGGCCAGGTTAAACGCTGACACCAGTCACTCAATTATCAGCTATGTAATGTGATAAAGTTGATGTATCTAATAGGCTCTAATTTCTCTTTCTAATAGGAGCAGATGGTGAAGACCAGCAATGGCTTATACTGTCAAGCGCAAGAGACCAGATCCACATGTGTAGAGTTCAAGCTAGCTACTTTATTGTATTCTGCCTATAATACAGGAATCTCCCCAGACTGCTTTTCTTCCCTTGGAAGCAGATAGATAAGCTTCCATGCAGCTTAAAGAAAACCGGTCCTGCGCAATCACCCAGGACTAATTCCCTGCTTGATCCCTCCTCCCTGTCTGGCTGGATGTTTCCCAACATAAACAGACATTCGATACCCTTCAAGCACATGGTGGCTGAATCCATGTCTCCTATATTTAGTAGTAGGAAAAAAGTCTAGAGTTTCAAAAACTTTCAAAATTTCATTTTGGTTGCTATGGACCCAATTGATATCAGGAGTAAATAACAGGTGAGATGCAGGCAAATAGTTTTCATTGGAGTTGTAAATTTTGCTATTTACCCTACATGCCCTACTTGCCTAAGGAGAAAACTCTGGAATCATTTTTTTCCCTATTCTAAAAGCAGATGCAGGACCCCCAATCTGGCTCAGGACTGCATTGCATAACAAAAGATTAAAGACTCTGGAAAATCTCTGAACATTTCTGGCATCTGTTACTTCTCATTAAAAACCATTCATGCAACCACTAATTGATTTAATACTACCCTTTTGAGCCCAGGGCCTTTTTTTTGCCTCCTCCATGTTTAAACAAATTTGCACAATTGCTAATTGCTAATCCATTTTGGCCCAGCATTTTAGATTCATAGATACTAGCAGTGGTAATCTCCAAAGTGCGGTTTCCATGATGTGTTTTTAATGTAACTGAATTAATTAATTACTTCAATCATTTTTGTAGGCTGGTCTCTCTCATTCATTGTGTTAACAGAACACACTGGCCCAGTTATAGACTTAATGTCTGCATTTGCCCAACATGCTATGCTTGGTGAATAGATAAAAGCTGAGGTTTCAGATGGTCTCCCTGGAATGTATTCCATCACTTTTAATTTCAACCTAACATAAGTATGGAGCAAGAATTGAAGTCATCCCAAAACTTCCTAGAAAACCATCTTTTATTTAAACATAAAAAATCATGTATTACTAATCAACAGTTGAGCTTACCTCGCCCCCCCCACCCCCCGGTTGCCTTCGCCATCTTTGAAAGAGCTTCAGAGACAGTTCAGAAGATTGTTCATTGCTCATCTATTCCAATCCAAAATTTCTGACTCCTAGCAGAGATAATACCTCAATTGTAGTTTTCATGATATGTTCGAATTGAATTAAGTATTTGTATTTGCCAGCTTATCTCAGTTTCTCCTTTTCAGATCTAATTTTGAACCAACATAAGCCTTCTTCAAGAGCCATAGGATGCCAGGTTTTGTTAATAGCAGAGTTGTCTACCTGGAATTAGCCCAGAGAATCTTGAATATGTCTGGAACTTCAATCCATTCTAGTTACAGTAGTCAGATGGAGCAGTGATACAGAAGGAAGGACAATATAGTAGCAGTGACACAGCGACACAAGAAGCAATACTCTTCGGTCCTTTCCCTTCCCTTAATTCCAAAAGAGAGTTTGCAAGACTGAGAACTGCATTGGTTCAAGAAGAGTTTTCAACACACAAGAGGAAGATCAATTGTATCCCCCGGTTACATGGTCCTGTCCACCATTTCCCCAACATCAACCAATGATAACATTCATTCTCAGAATGATATCACAGTGATGTCACAGAGTGAGGTCCTTTCTGGGCAGGAATGGTGGACTGAAGAATGGAATGGAATGGAATGGAATAGAATTACTTTATTGGCCAAGTGTAATTAGACGCACAAGGAATTTGTCTCCGGTGCAGAAGCTCTCAATGTACATGCAAAGCAACAGAGTAATAATAATCATAATAATGATACCAATAAGAGAGGGTAATAGGGAAGATGGGAAGGATAATCATAATACTACAGCAATACAACTTGGGTAAATATACTTAGACATAAGACTGTGAAGATTAGGTATTAGACTGTGAAGATTAGGTATTGTTCTGTTCCAGCCTACGTCCGTCCTTGTTGGGTCACAAGAACAACCCTTCTTTAACAGTAGGCTGGAAAAACCAACCTCTTTTTATTTCAAAAACAGTCCTGATAAGTTTTTCTCCAAAACAAAAACACAAAAGACTTTCCCAACAGATAAGTGGTTACAAAAGCAAAACAGAGCAGGAGTTAAACAAGAAATTCACCGGTAAAACAAACAGATCATGATTCCTGGAAGTTCTTTACAAACGGTTGCCTTCAGCAACCAGCAACGCCCACACCTTCCCTTTTTATAAAGCATTTCCAAGGCGTGGCTTCTCAAAGCCTTCTTCTCCTCCCCTGGAGTTGTCGTATTGACTGCTGCTGACCTGCTCTAGATAATTGCCTACGAGCATCAATAATGTCTGCCAGCTGTGAATCCTCAAGGTCTGACTCATCCTCTCCACACAGCTGAGTTTCATCCGGAACATGATTGGAGGGGCCAGGCTCTTCATCAGATTGTGAGTCTTGTAACTCATCAGAGTCTCTCTGCTGGCTCTCCCAACCCCTCCCCCTCTGATTCCCCGGACTCAGCTGCCGGGTCCACTGGCTGGCACGGACTCACAACAGGTATTCAGCAGAGTGATCGCATGAGGGAAAAAACTGCCCTGTGTCTAGTTGTTTTGGCATGCAATGCTCTATAGCGCCATCCCAAGGGGAGGAGTTGAAAGAGTTTATGCCCAGGATGTGAGGGGTCTGTAGATATTTTCTCAGCCCTCCTTCTGACCTGTGCAATAAACTGTACAGGTCCTCAGTGGAAGGCAGGCTGGTTGCAATTGTTTTTTTCTTCAATTCTAACTATCTGTTGGAGTCCTTGAAGATGTCAAGATGTCTCTGTCAAAGTAAAGCCAATGAATGCAGTGAAGAATGAAGAGTTGGTAATAGACCTCCAAGGCAGAAATAGAATGCTATTAATAGTAATTGCACAACAGTTGCAGGATAACACTTCCCTTTCACTAGAGGTTTTCAAGAAAAATCGAGTGAATTCACTTCTCACCTGAAAGCGGCATACTAGCATTGTCAAAGCAAATTTCATTACAGAGAAAAGAAATGAAACGAAACGAAAACCAGCAGAGTAATCAGCCAAGGCCAACTGCTGGGTGCAGGAACTGATTCTGGAAAAGTCATTCAGTAAAATTTATTCTGCAGCAAAGCGTTCTGAAGCATTCTTGCAAATCATAATTTCATGCTCACTTGTTTTTCACTGCTCCTCACTTAAGTTTTCAATTAGGTCTTATCTTGGACAAAAGGAATCCCTCTTCAAAATGAGACACCGTTCAATGAGACATCAGTATCTCCTCAGTAACTGCTATTTCTGATGTTACTCCATACTTTAGATACACTTAAGCTGCCAATTCATAACAATTTTTGTCTGGAAAGATGAGACTTAAAAATTTAATTCTCTATTAGTCGGAATCTAAACAATTTGCTTCCTTAACTCTTTCACAGTCAGGTTCCAATTGTGATGCACATGCAAGACAAAAAGGAAAGGGTCCCTGGTAGACCCTACTGAATGCCACAAGCTACACATCTGACACACATAAAAAAAAACCCAGCTCGGATCTGGATCACATGATATATAACTGCTGTATTCTCAAGGACAACTCCTGTGAGGCCACAAGGATAATTTATTGCATAAACTGACACTGTTCCAACATTCTAATAGATTTGGCAGTATCTGGCTAAAGGCATTAACCGAATGTCCCTTGTGTCCAGGTATGGCATTAGGCCCAAATCATTATATTTGTTTACTAAATGCATTTTAGGTACAAAATCCAAGAAAGAAAGATGCAACTTTGGGAGTATGGAACATCTCAAATGTGCATTTGTTATACCAAGTTCTGATATCACAACTTGGAATCCGTGTATCTATGAATGGATTAACAACAGCATAGCAACAGTGCAAGTTTTAAAGCAGTGCTAAATTCAGGAAGCGTTGCAGAAAAAAAATTCCCAGTTCACAGGCACAAGAATTAAGTAAATAAGCAGTCAGGTTCTCAAGCACACAAATGCAAACTTAATTTTAAAGGCTTGGTGGACAAATTTGTTTGATGCCTAAGGCCAGTAAAAATAGAATGGAATGGCATTCTAGAATTTTTGGTATCACTGCCTAGGAGAGCCTGCCCATTTGGCAATGGAGACACCTAAACTTTTGAAAGATATCATCCTTCTCTTTTTCTTATGGTGAAACTGTAGACCAATCTTCCTGAATCTTTTACCCTCCATACATGCTAGACCAGTGGTGGCGAACCTATGGCACGGGTGCCAGAGGCGGCACTCAGAGCCCTTTCTGTGGGCACGTGCGCCGTCGCCCCAGTCCTAGGCCTTCAGCTGGGTTTTATAAAACCTTTTCACTTTAGGCCTCCACCGCCATGTGCAAAAAAAAAAAGGTTCAATCAGTCAATTTCAACTTCTTATGGGAAAAAAAAAGATCTTGCAAAGTTGGAATTGAACTTTTTAGTCCCACCCAGTCTGCCGTTACCACCACACCCATGCCCACCCAGTGGGCCATGCCCAGCCAATGGGCCACACCCAGCCAATGGGCCACACCCACCCAGCACTCGCCGATGCATAAGTGGGTTTGGAGTTGCAGTTTGGGCACTCGGTCTCTAAAAGGTTCGCCATCACTGTGCTAGACAAAAAGTGCCGTCATTCCCAAGGAAAACAACTGCAATTCCCATAATTCTCACCTTCCTTCTACTGTGCTGGGGAAAAAGAGTTTTCCTGAGATTGATCGCCCTTCCCTATCCTTTTCTCCAATGTGACCAACAGAAGATGGAGTGGAAGAAAGGAATGTATGGGATGCCCATTCATATTGGAAAATTGGGTCTCTTATGTGCCCAATTTTCCCAAGGCTGCTTGCTTCTGGAGATACTTTTAGGGAATAGGGTAGTTATCCAGGGTGAGTCCGGTTAAAAAAAAAACTCCCTTGTTTTTCATTTGTATTTAAACTTGATTCAAAATTCAAAAGTAATTAAAATGATTAGTCTCTGGCCAGATATCCTAGGAGACAGAGTTAGAGAGTGTTCTTGGTCCTTTCAGCTTTTTGAACATCCCTGTTCAGACAAATGCTGGAGTATTGAGGGTTGACCAGCATGTAACTTCCTACATTGAGTTCTCCCAATTCCTGACTGTGCATAGTTTTAGCTCAAACTCAGGAAAGTATGGGCTGGGTTGAAGCCCACACATCTTCAAGTTGCCAAGGTTAAGAAACACTGGCTTAAGGTATGATCAGGGGAAGAATCTTTTGCTCCTAAGATATACCAGCTGCTGAATCAAAACCATTTCCCAACAGCTTGACCATTTTCAGATTTCAGTTCCTGGTGTCAGTATCAGAGACAAGATAAAGATTATCTTGGTGTACCATCCATCATTTTGTTCAACAGCATAACTTTGTGAGTTGATGAATGCAGACCTGGAACAGGAGTTAAGGGCTGTCTTCTTTGGCATGATTAATTTCCCAAACTTTTTTTTTCAAAGTTAATCAAGTAGAATTCAAAGAATGTGAAATGGAAACTTGCAGCAGGAATCCCATATGCACCATTTTCTCTCTCTCAGTTTCCCTGCATCACAGATGCTATTGGTGATTTTAAAGACATAGGAATTAGGAAAGAATGGATAAGGTGAGGAAATTAACTTATAAAAAAGGTGATAACATTTTTTTTGAACTGAGATAGTTGCTATGGGCATACTTCTTTTATGTTGTATCCTTATTTACTTTCCCTTTATCTCATGAATTGCAGGCTCTGATACCACACTTTTAACAATATCCACATGTGGTTTTCATTCCCCCCAGTGTCATGAGTTCATCGGCTAACATGACACAGAGCGCCATGGGATGAGTATAGATGGTGTGTGTGTGTGCATGTCTATTTTCAGGCCTTTTGTTGTGATGATGAAAGTAAAAAGAAGAAATATTTAGGGTTCTTCAAAGCTGCCCAAATGTGTTCCAGCTCAATGAAATTGTGACTGAATTGAAGCATATTTCTGAAGTGAACAATAAACTGCTCTGAAGTTGTATATCAAAAGGCTTTAGGGGTTCAGTGGTTTTTCTGTAGCTTCTGGGGATTGTTATATGTTTATATAAATAGCTGGCCAATGAGCTTCATGCCTATCAAAATTCTGTAAACATGCTTTGGACGTCATTCATTTCCCCAGCTCTCAAGTAGTTCTGCAAACAGGGTTCAAAGTGAGTCATTCTTATTTCAGCTCTCAGATTCAAGAGTTGTGCACCTGAAACCACTTAATTCCTGCACTCAAAAATAACTTTGAGAAGGGAATGATACATTTGCTGCCAACACAATGGAGAGTTCAGATCAGCTTCGATCTTCTTCAAGGGAACCTAGTCATCAAGAAGATTGTTCTTAGGTCTGTACAGAAAAAAATTAGCACCTACAATCCTTGTTAATTTATGTTTACAGGTAGTCCTCGACTTACGACCACAATTGAGCGCAAAATTTCTGTTGTTAAGTGAGACATTTGTTAAGTGAGTTTTACCCCTTTTTATGATCTTTCTTGCCACAGTTGTTAAATGCAGTTGTTAAGTTAGTAACCCGGCCGTTAAGTGAATCTGGCTCCCATATTGACTTTGCTTGTCAGAAAGTTGCAAAAGATGATCACGTGACTCGGGGACCCGGCAACTGTCATAAACATGAACCCCAGTTGCCTAGCATCTGAATTTTGATCACATGATCATGGGGATGCTGCAAAGGTTGTAACCGTGAAAAAAGATCCTAAGTCACATTTTTTTTAGTGACGTTGTAACTTTGAACAGTCACTAAGCAAACGGTTGTAAGTTGAAGACTAGCTGGATTCTTTATTTTTTTTTCTGCAGCTTATCTCAACCTTTCCTAACCTGGACATCTCAGAAGACATGAGTTGTTTGCCACCATTTCAGTCTTGGTTAAGAGGTGGGTTAGGACAGAAATGTGTACATTCAATAACATAATGTGTACATCCAATAACATAAAGGGGAATGTGATATTCTTTATACTCCTGGATCTCCTAACAGCTTTCAGTATTGTCAGTCCTAGTACTGAATATTTCAGGATTACTGCCTAGATAGAAGTAGGAGGGGTTTTTTGTTCTTTACTAAGATTCCTTTCTTTCTTTTTTAGAAAAAAAATCAACAATAGTGTTCATGTTTAGCAGAGTCATTATTATTACTCAGCTATGCAATCCATTTAGATAACAACATGATTGTTTAGGGAGGAAGGAACTTAAAATGATAAAATACAGAGCCAATTGGATGAATATGGGAATAGAAATAAGCAGAGTGAAAAGGTTTTATAGCATCTTTAATACATTTATTATAGCATAAGAATGTATATGTTATGCCAGCAATAAAGGCAAATGTATATTAACATTCAGTAGTCATGCCATCTTTAGCAAGCAATTCTATGAAACACATTAGAGCTATTCAGGATCACGTTTTATATGACATTATGCTTGCTCAACCCAAAACTTCACAAGGGAAAGCCTAATTGCTCATTTCACTTTTTAAGATGAAGATGGATTTGCAAAACGATTCCTTTCCTTTGTGTCTTTTATGCTCTTACATCTTCCCAGTTCACCTTTATTTTACAACCGAGGATGTAATTCTATCATGCTCCGTCACCTTTTGTAAAATACTAACATTCTTGCACGTTACAATTTTACACTGGTAAGGTTTTAAGAGATTCCAGACAGCGCTTCCTTTCTAGAGAGAGACATTGTGAGGTTTAAATCCACCTCCCAATAAACAGAATTGGAAGAATTTTCTTTTAACCATTCATGAATGAGAGTTTTGAAACGTTATTCGCCGAGTGAGTCTGACTCACTTAATCATTATATATTTAATATTCAGCCCCTGGAACTAGAAACAGATGTCCCAAGCAAAGCAAGCTGACTAACATTTTGGATCGTGATTGTTATTGAATTACTAATTTTGTATTCTGTCAATTATTTTGATTGTTTACTTAATCACAACCAAGGATCCCGAGACATTTTAAATAACATTTCCCCCTTTTTATGTTATTCTTACACCAACACTACCCATTAGGGCAAACTAATGATAGAGTTTTGAAGTTGGACAGAAGTTAGAACCAAGAGCTCTTAAGACCTGTCCTGAAACTTTAATTGAAACAATAGATCGATTATCTCACGAAATCAACTTAATATCTGTTTCTCCTAATGCCACAGTCCTTTGAGGAAAACTTGTCTGAGAGACAGTGATTAGGGCAAGATTGTGCTCAAAACCCGAAAGCATTAAGTTTCTTTAGTACATCTTCAACGTCTTAGAACTTCAAACTATTGCCGTGGTAGCTCTTTTCAGTTGCTCTTCTAAAAAGTCAACCAAGAGAATAAATACAGATAGTCTTCCCCTTATGGCCACATTTGGGCCTACAGTCTTGTTCATTGAGCAAAACAGGCATTAAGCAAGGTGTCTTGTGAGCGCTTCACTCAACGACTGCAATCCCAGCTGTCCCAGTTTCAGTCGTTAAGTGACCACGAAGGTGACTAAGTAGAGTGTTGGAAGAAGGTCTCCCAGGTGTGATGGGATGGGGAGAGAACCAAGGTCTCCCACCAGACTGGAAGGCCCAGGTCATCTCCCTGCCCCACCAGGCAGAACAATCACGAGAACAATGGCATTTAGGGTTTCCCCTCCTGTCCAGGGTAAAACACTAGCAAACACCATCCTTTCTGAGCCTTTCCTTAGGGTCTTGCAGAAGAACAGGGTAGAATGATGACTTATGACCTTCTTCTACCGTCTACTTCTCACATACTGTATTGTGGTTTGGTATGCTGGCCTGACAGCCGCGGACAGGAAGCTACTACAGAGGGTGGTGAGCACGGCACAAAACATCGTGGGCTGTTCCCTGACACCACTGGATGACATCGCCAGGGCCCGTTGCCTTGGTAGAGTGAGGAAAATTCTCAGGGATGACTCTCACCCTGGTCGGTACCTCTTTACTCTCCTACCATTGGGTAGGAGATACAGAAACATAGCCAGCCGTACCAACAGGCTGAAGAACAGCTTTTATCCATGGGTTGTCAGGCTCTTGAATGGGACATAATAATTTTATGCATGACAGACCCGTGAGGCCGGCGTGCTGTGCAATTAGCTCACAGGGTGTAATAAGTTGGGGGTTTGTAGTCACTGTGAGTTGTGGTGGGGGGCACGGAGGGAGGCTCAGCCAATCTCACTGCATACATGTTATACTTTGAGAATAAAGGTTCATTCATTCATTCATTCAGGACATTGGAATTCACTAGCAAATCCCATCATTCTGAAAAACTCGGAATGCTGGCATTCCCTTGTGTTTCCACACAATTTGAAGTCCATTTCTCCAGCACTTGGAGAATTTCCCCTCCCTGTATGGAGAAAAGAGGAAATACCTTGGTGTGCTGGAAGCATCGGCCTCAGATCCAATGTCCTTCTGCTTGCAACCTTCCCGGCCAGCTTTCCTATTGATTTTCTAGGGAAGCCAGCAAAGTAGATTGCAAATGGAGATTGCAGGGCACTTGCCAACTGGTTGTAAATGTGAACAAGGTTGCCAAGTGTCTGCAGTACAGTCATGTGACCGGGACGGGTAGCATAAAGTTTTACAATGGGTTCATGGGCCATAAAGAACCCATCCTGAGAGGTCATTGTGACTGCAAAGAGTCATTAAATGTCATAGGTCAAGGACACACATGCCCACCCTTATGCCATTTTCCAAATTTAAGACTAATATATTGATCAGAGAAAAAGCTTTGAGACTTTGAAAGTATTTTATTGAATGGATGGAGAGTGCTATCTTATGTATTTGCTTATGTACTGCAATCCTGTCCATTCCTATGGAGAAGTAATGAGGTAAGATAAATGAGCAAAGAACTGCAGTCTAAAGTTTAAATTACCAACTTTGACGCAATTCATTTATAATTAAATAAAAATGAAGCAAAGATAAAGTAAATAAATAAAGCAAAATGATAGTAAAATCTTGGTAGGTAGGTAGGTAGGTAGGTAGGTAGGAAGGAAAGGAAGGAAGGAAGGAAGGAAGGAAGGAAGGAAGGAAGGAAGGAAGGAAGGAAGGAAGGAGGGAGGGAGGGAGGGAGGGAGGGGGGAAGGAGGGGAATTCCTCTAGCACAGGGGTCTTCAAACTTGGCCCTTTTATGACTTGTGGACTTCAACTTCAGCATGCCTGGCTGAAGAATTCTGGGAGCTGAAGTCCACAAGCCATAAAAGGGCCAAGTTTGAAGACCCGTGCTCTAGCATGTTGATACATACACTGCAAAGGTCTGACATCAAGAAATTGCCTTCTTTACAGATAGTCCTTGCCTAATGACCATTCATTTAGTGACTATTTGAAGTTACAACAGCACTGAAAAAGTTACTTATGACCTTATAAACATTACAATATCATCACAGTTATGCGATCGCTATCTGCCTGCTTGGGAACTGAACTTTGATGAACCAAACAGACGGAAGGTTGAACATTATGTCCCATTAAAATCAATGAGCCTTGCAGATGAATGAATAGTCCTGTCCTTACTTTAGCAATTCCCCGGGCTGTTGTCCATAATAACCTCTATCATAAGACATTTGCTACTCCTTATGGTGGTGATTGTCAACATATAGTCTGTAGTGGAGGACTAGGTTAACCATCCAGGTTAATCTTCCTATGTTCACAGGCCAGAGCTCAGCTATGACCACAGCTGCCTTTGTGCAGTGAGAGTCATCTGGTGAGACTCTGCTTGCTATCACTGCTTCAATTCCCTGAATATACTGACAATCAGCTGATGAGATCCTGTTTCTCATCTCAGCTCTTTCTATTCCTGAAAGTCTGCTCTAACTCTGTTTCCCCTGGGCATCCCAGAATGTTAAGTTAGATGGCTGAATGACAAAGCCATTAAGATTTCCTTCGGGAAAGAGGAATGTACATAAACAGCCCTTGTGACACAATTCTCCCAAGAAAAGAGAAGATAAACGGGGATGTTCCTGAAGATCTTCTATTCAAGCCTGGTTCTACGGAGGCTGCCTGAGTACAAATTTCATGGTGAAGTGAGAGGTGTGCCTTCCGGCTCCCCAAATCCCCCACAGTTGGAGTTGGAAAGCAAAGTTGTTGGCCCTGTTAATGCTTGGAAACCCACATGAATAGGAGGGCCTTTCTTAAAGATTGAATAAAGCTTTTGTGCAAGATGCAAATTCAGGGATGAGTTGGTACTAAAAGTTAGAAAATCCCCCCAAATGCTGCACTTTTCTTGATAATTTAGGGGCAAGCCAGGAAAGAATAAAGTGCAATTGGCGGAGATCCATCTGGATGTCTTCTGGAATGAAGTAGAAACCTGGATAATGTAAAACAAGTAGATCAAATATTTTTCAAATTTACTATACAATTTTTTGTGGTTGGTTGCCAGACAAAAGCCTGGTGGAGAATCCCAAGAGATTATAACCTTCTGTTTCCTTCCTTCCTTCCTTCCTTCCTTCCTTCCTTCCTTCCTTCCTTCCTTCCATCCATCCATCCATCCATCCATCCATCCTGTAGCATTTTATTTTCCCTTTCTCCTTACTCTCTTTCTCCTTTTCCCCTTCTTGAGCTTTTCCTTCCTTCCTTCCTTCCTTCCTTCCTTCCTTCCTTCCTTCCTTCCTTCCTTCCTTCCTTCCTTCCATCCATCCATCCATCCATCCATCCTGTAGCATTTTATTTTCCCTTTCTCCTTACTCTCTTTCTCCTTTTCCCCTTCTTGAGCTTTTCCTTCCTTCCTTCCTTCCTTCCTTCCTTCCTTCCTTCCTTCCCTTCCTTTAGCATTTCATTTTCTCTTTCTCCTTACTATATTTCTCCTTCCATTCTTCCTTCTTTTTCCCTTTCCTTTCCTTCCACCCTCCCTCCCTCCCTCCCTTTAATGGGGATTTGAACTATGAACTATGTCACAGGATCTGTGGAATGGAGGGGGGCGGGCAAGTCTCATGCCTCTTCTTTCCCCAAAGCATCATTGCAGTCAGAATGCTTGGCAGATATTGGGGGGAAAATGTGTCCTTCTGATCCATGAGTTGTAGAAGAGAACATTAGGTCCACCAAGCATTGAATTTGACACCCAGAAAGTCAAAAAGTAATGGCTTCTCCATTTTCATGGAGATGTGGACCGTGGACCTGAACTCAGTTAACATTTAATATTATAGGGACAATTACTGTAGAGGTGAAGCTAAACAGAATTCTGTGGATTCTTGATCATCAGAAATTGTGACATAAAGACTTCCGGTTCCGGTCACAGCACTGGCGGTCGCGCAAAGAGCTTGTTCTCTTTGCCGGCCGGTTTCCCCCGCCGGTAGACCCTGAATAGGGGTGAAAGTCGCCCTGGAGGGGCGACCACTGTGGAGGAGGACACTCATTGATCACAGAGGGAGCAGCAGCTCCCTCTGCGGTCCGAGAAATCACCTTTGGGCCGATGGGGAAAAGATCAGTCATTAACATGGCCGATCACTTAGCTGTTCCAGCCTAAAGTAACAGCAACATCTAAGCGAAAAGAACCACCGTGGATGATCCGGGTGAGACCTTTCCTTCCCTCTTGATACCTTATTTACTTTCATGTGAAAAGCTTTTAGAAAACTTCCCTACTCTAAGAAAGCAGTGTTCGGATACTTGGGAAAACGAGCTTTGAAAGATAATGAATTTTTATTGTCTTTTTGAGCTGTTGGATTTCGGGGATCCTGAAAAAAATCCTTACTGTGATTCTTTCTCTTTGCCTGTATGTCTTTAGCTCAAGTGGAAGCCTTTAGGGAGGGGGGTGGAGTTTTTTTTCCCCTCCCCCCCTTCTGAACATTTTAAAAAAAAAAAATTTTCTCGGCTCTCTGGGCAGAATCATGTGGATTGGGTGGCAACAAAGTAGCTAGTCTAAGCTGTGCTGAACTTGGCGTGAAGCCCAGACATTCCTATCCGAGTGAAACCAGCTCAAGGGCTCTGCTATAAAATAGCTATCTTAAGCTGAACTTTCACTTTGTCTTGAACTTGGCGTGACGCCCAGATATTCCTATCTCTATTGAAAAGCTCAATCTTCTCGTAGTTTGCTTTGACTTTATAATACAAAATATATTTCCTAGAAAAATGGACTCTTTCTTTTTAAGATTACAACATAACAATTGACTTTTAAGGCATCTTCTTCTACTACTATTTTGGATTACAAATTAGACATTTATAACACTGACTTTGACTTTTGCTGCCTTTATCTTTTTGTTGGGCTTGATTTTTTGTTTTTTCTCATTTCTGTTTGGATGCTATATTTTATAATATTGCAATCTACCTTCTAAGCTGAATTTTCACTAAAAAATGAAGACTACTCTATTATTGAAATGGAATCTTACCCACAGCTTGATTATGGACTTATACTAGAAAAATTTTTGGAAATGAAAGAGGAACTAAAAGAACACTTTAGAAAGCACAGGAAAGACGATGTTCCAGAGTTAAAAATTGAATCTCAAAGTTTGACTGATCATGACACACAACCAGATTCACAACTTAACGAGATGGAGGAAATATATTCACACCTCATATGCAAATGATGGAAAATTTTGATGATCAAAGGAAGATTTCAACTAAAACATTTATAATCCTAAAAGCAACAAGAATTGACTTCCAAATACGAGACATTAATGCTGACAATATGAATAAACAACGAACAATTACCATACTGATTAAGACTGATTACATAATGCAGACAACACTGGAAAAAAGAGAAGAGCACTATGACCAGACTCAATTATGGAAAAATGTGTATAGCCAAGCAGTAAGATGTGAGGAGTTAGAGGCCCTATTGTGGAAACCTGTTTGGCACAAAAACAAAGCTAGAATTAGGTTTAAAAATGAGTGCTAAAATTTTATCTGATGGGTCAAAAAGGCTTTTAGAGATTTTGACTGAGCTAATACCTTTGAGACGTTAAAGGCTTAGGATTTTGGTCTGAGTTAATATCAGTGAGATGAAAATTATTGATTTGATTATGGTCTGGAATGGCAATATGGAAAATTGGAAATTTTAAATTTAAAAGGAGTTGGATTGATATTAGTGAAATATTACTGTTATTTTTATTTACAATGATTGAATGTTAACTAGAAATGCATTAATCTAACTAGGTTAAAATAACTGAGGAACTTTTAGAGATTTGGATTGACTTATAAAATATATATTTGATAGAATATAAGAGAGAAGTATTAAAATATAATAGTTATACTATATGTGTGTTTTAGAAATAATTATTGTTTTACGGGAAATTGAGGGACCCGAAATGTAACTTATGTGTTTATTTTAGGCTAAAATGTAAAATGGTTTTAAAATAGTTAAATCTAAAAACAGGATTTTGATTGATATGTGAATTACTAGCGACATTTTTTTTTATAATGATTGAATTTTATCTAGATATGTATTAATATTAGGTTTTAGCTTGAGGGAAAGAGAGAAGTAACGTTAATGGAATTATTGAATTATCTATGTTTGATTATATTGTTTTCTTTGGATGATTGATCACCCTATCTCCATGGAGATTCTTAAAGCACTTTGATGTAAAACTAAAAATACCAATAAAACTTGTTAAAAAAAAAAAGAAATTGTGAGATAAAGAGAGGCTGTATGTTTAGGAATTGGTTTTATGTGGAAAATTCTGCCATCAGTAGTTTCCACTGTCACCAGTGGGTCAACTGGCTAAGTGGGCAAAGTATACTGCATGCAACTGCAGACTCTCTAAAACTGTTAATACTCAGAATCTGCCAGGTCAAGAAGGATATAATTGAACCACTATGAGTGCAAAGATTAACAGGAAAGATCAAATTGTTGACCTGAACACCATATGAAAAAGTTCCAATTAATTGCCAAATGCCTTCCTCTCTAAGCTCCTGAAGGGCTGAATTACTTCCTCATAAACCAGACTTGGGAGCATTTAAGGCACCTGCTTGCAGTAACGTACAGCACTTAGCTATTGAGTCACCGTAGGAACTTCAGCAGGCAATCTTGTGCAGAACGCCTTGAAGTCTCACAATATAAACACAGATAATGTGAGTGGCAGCATTGCTTTTCTGCAGCCAACAGTGGAGCATTACTTGCTGCCAATGGCATAGTGGCATCCAAAGTCTTTGATAAGCAAACTAGAAAAGACTTATGGATGATTGTTTTTGTACATGGTAATTGCAGTTGTGGCTTCCTGCCAACTTCTCTACTGACCTTGCTTGTCAGAAGTTGGCTGTGAAGCTCACAAATGGCGACTGCAGGGATGCTGGACAGCTGCAACTGAGAGTACTTATCATAAAAGTGCTTTGTCAGCACTATCCTAAGTTAAAACGGTTGCTAAACAGTGCAGTCATTAACCAAGTCATTAACTACCTGTGCACTCTGTTAGAAAGTGTTGAGATTCTCCTGAGGACAGAAGCAAGAAGTCTAAAGAATAAAAACCAAAATAATTGGCAAGGCTAGAAGAGTGTGGAGTAGAATGGTGTAAACTAGTTTTCACTTGGTTTCCTTTTTCATTCTTATTATACCTTTAATTTTTTCTTCTTCATTATTTCTTATCCTTTTCTATGCATTGCATAATGTTCCTTAGCCTGCAAGGGAAAAGTGTGATAAGCATATATCTTGCACCTGTGGTCCAGTGGCCTCTGAGCATAAACAGAGAGAATAAAGAGATACTTGATGCTACAACCACGATCATCAGAATCTTTAAAATGTCGAAGAAAATAGCCTAAGTTTGTAGTTTAACAGCTTATCAGAAGCTATTAGCTGTGCTAAATAGATGCAGATTTCATGTCAAAGAAATCATGTCAATATCAATATATTCCTCCCTGTTGGAGGAGCAGCAACAGGAAAGGTGCATCTTTAGAAGTGCTGGTAGAGCAGTGGAGATCTACTTGATTGCTCTGGGAAGCAGGACATCTAAGGACACTTTGGTCTGAAAAGACCTTTGCTGATGCTCTTACAGGGAGGATAAATCTCACCGTTTCTGGAGCAGAGATTGTGAGGCTTGGTAAAATTCTTAGAAAGTGTTGTGCCTATTTTGGACACCCCCATCCAAAGGATGGCATTAAAAAAAATACCTTTTCAACTGTGAACTTCCCATTTTAGATTCTAAATAAGTAATTAACGAAATGATAAATAAATCAAGATATATATATATATATAGATGAGAGCCACTTTGGTGTAAGGGTAAGAGTTGGCCTAGAAACCAGGGGACTGTGAGTTCCAGTCCTGCCTTAGCCATGACAGCCATCCTGGGTGACTTTGGGCCAATCCTTCTCTCTCAGCCCAGCCCACCTCACAGGGTTGTTGTTTGGAAAATCGGAGGAGGAAAGAGCATTATGTACATTTGCTGCCTCCTTTATTAAAAAAAAAATAGTAAAGGCAAGATTACAAAAAAAATAAAATCTAACAAAACCCCTAATAAACCAAGAAACGAATTAAATACATATTTGCTTTCTTTCTCCTGGGCAGGAAAGATGCTGGAGTTTCAGTGCCCAACCTTAACACGGAGCCTCAGTTTCCTCTTTGGGACTGGCCTCTTGCATCGGAGTAGGCGAGCCACGAGGTCAAGAAAGAGACGGCGCCTGGCATCTTCTCCCACTCCACTTCCCCCCCCCCCCTCACACACATTTCTTGTCCCCGGTGGAACTCGCAGCCACATGATTCGTCCTGGGGGGGTGGCGGGTACGTGCGCGCCTGCGCGCCCGCTTCCTTCTCCCTTTTACCTGCATTCCTGAGCTTGCGGTTCTTGAAGACGGAGACGACGACCAGCAGGCTTCCCACCACATCCACTACCGTGGTAAAGATCAGCACGCTGGACAGCACCGTAACCACCCAGCGCGGCCTCGGGTCCGCCGCTGCCTCCCCGTCTTCTTCCCCGCGCTGGGGCAAAGGGAAGGCGAAGGGCGCTCGCCCGCCCAGCCCGCTGCAGTTCCTCAGGGAGCCATTCTCCAGCATGTCGGAGCAGCCCCTCCGCGCTTCGAGAGCTGCACTCCTCCGGCTGTCCGGCGCCCGCCGCCGCCGCCGTCGCCTCCTCGCATTGGAAGGAGCCGTTCCGAAGCGGCCACCTCGCTCCTCAAAAGCGCTACTCCGCCGCTCTCCTCCCCGCCAGGGGTTTTAATAGGCTCTTTGCTTCTACGCCCCGCCCACCTGGGACCCCGCCTCCCTTTTTTTCCCCCTTCGAAGAAGAGGCGCGAAAGGGGGGGGTGAAAAGAAGGCGGAGCTTCGGTCATGTGGGAGGCGGGTGAAAACGCTTTCCCAAACTCCTCCCTCTTCTTTCTGCTCCTAGAAGGGGAAAGAGGGAAAGGAGTCTCGAGCCCCGCCCATTGAGGGCTAGGCCACGCCTCTTCTTTCCGGGGGGTGGGCGGGGTTTCTGGGATTCCAAAGTACGTTTTGCGCGCGGGGCTTTCAATTCGTGGCTCGGGAGTTCTTTGGAGGAGGAGCGACGGCGGGGGGGGGGGTTATTGGAAGGGGCTGACAAAGGGACTGCCGTCCGTCATTTACTCCGAAGTACGTATTGTAAGGTCTTGTCTGTATGTCTAGTTTAATGAAAAGAAGGACTAGGGGTGACATGATAGCAGCCTTCCAATATCTCAGGGGCTGCCCCAAAGAAGAGGGAGTCAAGCTCTTCTCCAGAGCACCTGAAGGCAGGACAAGAAGCAATGGATGGAAACTAAGCAAGGAGAGAAGCAACCTAGAACTAAGGAGAAACTTCCTGACAGTTAGAACAATTAACCAGTGGAACAACCTGCCTCCAGAAGCGGTGAATGCTCCAACACTGGAAGTTTTTAAGAAGAGACTGGACAGCCATTTGTCCGAAATGGTATAGGGTTTCCTGCCTGAGCAGGGGGTTGGACTAGATGACTTCCAAGGTCCCTTCCAACTTTATTATTATTATTATTATTATTAAGATAAACCTTGAGTATATATATTAAGATATTAATTAGTATAACTAATGTAAATCTTTATTAGTATATACTAAGATACAATTAGTATAAACCTTGACATAAACCTTGCATTGCTCGCCTTCCCCTCCCCTCCCCTCCCGCGTTTTTATAGAAATGACCCCCCCCCGACGAGCCAGAGCACGTGGGAGGATGTCCCTTCTTTCTCTCACACGGATTGACACGGGCGTGATTCACCGGATCAGATGCGTGGAAAGGAGGAGGAGGAGGGAGAAGGGACGGAGGGAAGCGTGGATGTCTGACGCGGGTGGGTGGCAAAATTACAAAAGCCGCGGGGCGACAGGCCACTGAGGAGACGGTTTGCAGCGGCCGATTATCTACGTGGGTTTGGGAAACTCGTTTGGTGCTCTCCGGGATCACTGAAAATCATCAGGTGAAACGGAAGCTGCTTTCAAAAATACTTGGATTTTGAAATTGCCGCATAGTTATAACAACAACAACAACAACAACAACAACAACAACAACAACAACAATAATAATAATAATAATAATAATAATAATAATAATAAAGTTGGAAGGGACCTTGGAGGTCATCTAGTCCAACCCCCTGCTCAGGCAGGAAACCCTACACCATTTCAGACAAATGGCTGTCCAGTCTCTTCTTAAAAACTTCCAGTGTTGGAGCATTCACCGCTTCTGGAGGCAGGTTGTTCCACTGGTTAATTGTTCTAACTCTCAGTTCTTGGACTGTTGGACTGGGACCGAGGGGATATAGGTGCGAATCCACCCTCACCCAACTGGATGACTTTGGCTCAGCTGTTCACTTCTCACATTTTTTAAAATAAGATTTTAAAACCCCCTCTTTATTGCTGTATCAATAACTCAAGGTGACGAATATAGCTAATACTCCTTCTTCCTCTTACAGGCAGTCCTCGACTTATGACAGTTGAGCCCAAAATTTATGTTGCTGAGCCAGACATTTCTTAAGTGAATTTTGCCCCATTTTACGCCCTTTCTTACCACAGTTGTTAAGTGAATCGCTGCGGGTGTTCAATTAGTAACATGGCTGTTAAGTGAATCTGGCTTCCCCATTCACTTTGCTTGCCGGAAGATGGCAAAAGGTGATCACGTGACCTGGGGATGCTGCAACCGTCATAAATACATGCCAGTTGCCAAGCGTCTGAATTTTGATCACATGACCATGGGGATGCTGCAACGGTCATAAGTGTGAAAACTGGTCATAACTCACTTTTTTCAGTGCTGTTGTAGCTGAATGATCGCTAAACGAACTGTTGTAAGTCAAAGACCACCTGTATTTTCCTCAACAACAACAATCCTGTGAGGTGTGTTGGGCCGAGAGTAGCTGGCCCAAAGTCACCCAGCTGTCTTTCACGCCCAGCCTTGCCGGCTGAAGGGATGAATTAGCCTGAATGAGGGAGAAAGGGAAGACATTCCCCTTTGGATGAAATACTTAAAAGTGTGTTGGGATTGGCCTCCATCCACCCCCACTCCATCCTGTCCCTTGAGAAGGCACACTTTTTTTTTATTCCTAGTGGTTTTTCCACACGTGCAGGGTCCACTTTTTTGGATCAACTGAATGTTGATCTATTGGTTGCCATAGGAATTGACTGACTAGCTCAGGGGTCTTCAAACCTGGCCCTTTTATGACTTGTGGACTTCAGCTCCCAGAATTCCTCAGCCAGCGTGCCTGGCTGAGGAATTCTGGGAGTTGAAGTCCACAAGTCATAAAAGGGCCAAGTTTGAAGACCCCTGGACTAGCTTGTCTTCCAAACCTGATCTTATGAGCTGAGAGAGTGATTGATCCAAAGTCACCCAGTCAACTTTCATGCCTAAGACAGGACTAGAACTCACTGTCTCCTGGTTTCCAGCCTGGCGCCTTAACCATTAGCCCAAATTGGCTTATTGTTATTCTAGGAATAAACTGAATGGAGATTCCCCCTGCATGTCGCCTTGAGTTTCTGGAAGGAAACCTGGATATAAATCTAACAAATAAGTGATAGATCAGGTCTGACTGTGGAGAATGAATAACACAGTGAACAGAGTTGCTTTTTAGAATCATAGAACCATAGGACTTCAAGGGACCTCGGAGGTCTTCTAGTCCAACCCCCTACTCAAGGCAGGAGCCTTACACCATCCCAGTCAAAGTGTTATCCAGTTTATTTTTGAAAACCTCCAGTGATGGAGCGTCCACAACTTCAGAAGGCAAGCTATTCCGCTGTTTAATTATTCTCATTGCCAGAAAATTTCTCCTTATTTCTCAGTTGGATTTCTCTTTAACAAGCTTCCATTCATTCTTGTATTGCTGTCTTCCTACACAAACAAAAGGGAAAAAGAGATGAGTAGTTGAATAACTCCTAGACGGGACAAGAGATCAAGACACGGAGCTGCTCTGCATGTGGAATTCATCTAGCTTCCCTTACCTTAGTTGTCTCTGAATGTTTTGTGTTCCTATCTGCCAGCCTTAGAAAGGTGACTTTCCCCCCCCAAAATCCAAGCTAGCAAGGAGCTGTTTATAGATCTTAAAGCTCACTGTCCCCTTGGAGAACTTAAAATGGGACACATTTATCCACCCTATTACTTATTTCAATGATCTTAGCAATTGTAAGTCTGCTACTTTTATATCCACTTGTCTGGAAGAAAGTCCCATTAAATTAGATTTGAAGTAGACAGTTCTCCATGTGTTGTTGTTGTTAGTTGCGAAGTCGTGTCCGACCCATCGCGACCCCACGGGCAACGTTCCTCCAGGCCTTCCTGTCCTCTACCATCTTCTGGAGTCCATTTAAGCTCACGCCTACTGCTTCAGTGACTCCATCCAGCCACCTCATTCTCTGTCGTCCCCTTCTTCTTCTATTGCCCTCAATCTTTCCCAGCATTAGGCTCTTCTCCAGTGAGTCCTTCCTTCTCATTAAGTGGCCAAAGTACTTGAGTTTCAACTTCAGGATCTGGCCTTCTAAAGAGCAGTCAGGGTTGATCTCCTAAAATTTCACACCAAAGCGCAAAGGTCTTAAGCCTATGCTCAAAATAATAAAGCCATCATCGGTGTGTTGGCTTGATTTTCAAACCCTGCTAGGTGATTTGGGTTTAGAGCTTAACCAAAGCCTTTCGCCTTTAATAAAGAAACAAACATGACAAGGAAGTGAATGCTAATATTATTATTTTTTTGCTACTGTTATATTGGCATCCACAGTCCCTAACCAGCTGTGCCAGTAAACATGCTAGCTAAAGTTAATGGAGGTTGAAGTTGAAATAGTGAGAAGGGATCGTATTGCAGATGGCTGGGTTAAGCCATCTCTGTTGTTTTATTTGACTAAAGGACAAGCAAAATATTCTCTCCATTCTCCATGCATCTGAAATTGCCTCTTCCAAAATTGCTAAGGGGAGAAGTCTTGAAATGGATTTTCTTTGGATTGAGTCCAGCTCCCAAATAATGGAATTATGCTTTTCAAAAGTAAGTCCATAAAACCTCGTAGTTTTCATTACCCATGACATGTCGTTAGGAGTTAGGTGGGATATAAATTTTATTTACTATTATTATTATTATTATCCTCCGCAAACAGTTAATTCAGTTCCAAACAAAAGAAACAAAAAGAAAACCTGACATGTTTTCAATTAGAGTAGATAATATTGAATTATCTAACTCATATATAAATAAAATTAGGCAGTTTGGGGAGGGTTTGTGTATCTATGTATGTGAATCAATGGGTACAAGCAGTCATCCTGCTGCATTTATTTATTTAGACTTAGAAGGCCAAATGACTTTGGGGGGTGTGTGTTACATAATTAAAAGAAAATCAAAAGAGAAAAAAATATGTACACCCAGATAAAGATCACCCAATACCTTACAAAAAACATCCAGATGTTCAGCAAACAACCTAATGCCAGGTGTGGGAGCAAACGGCACATTTTAAAGACTTGCAAAGCCTCTTTTGAGTGGGAGCTGGGAGAATATCTAGATCAGGGGGTCTTCAAACTTGGCCCTTTATGACTTGTGGACTTCAACTCCCAGAATTCCTCAGCCAGGCACGCTGGCAGAGGAATTCTGGGAGAGTTGAAGTCCACAAGTCATAAAAGGGCCAAGTTTGAAGACCCCCTGATCTAGAGGGACAGAGAAGGGGCACTTTTGGAGTCACACTACAAGACAATGTCAAACCGAGGAATCTGGAGTACCCCCACTCTGCCCAATCTTAATAGACAGGAAATCTTAATCACTGGAAATAGGTGGTCCTTCAAATCACCCAATCCCATGCCATGCAGGTTTTGTGGGTGACAACCAGCCCCTTGAATTGCAGTCAGAAGCCAATTGGCCACCCATGTAGGTCAGGGAACAGTGATGGCACAGAGGCATTTTAAGGAGCATTTATGACCAATGCATTTTTGGACCACTCTGGATGGTCTTCAAGGGCAGCCCCCACAGAGAACACATTGCAGTAGTCAAGCTGTGAGGTGACCTGGGCACGAGTGACTCACTGAAGAGTCTCCTGATCTAGGAATGAGTGCAACTGACACACAGTGTGAATCTGTGTACAGCTGTCACTCTTTTCTAGAAAAGGAACTGCAGGGCCAGAAGGAATCCAAATTACACATTAATCTTAAACAGCGGAATGCTACCCCCAACCAAGACCAAAGATGAACAATTTCCATATTTGGGGATTGAAACATCATCAGTCACTCAGTCTTGGCACTTGGCCTGTTTGTCCCTATCCGGAACCAGATTGCTTTCCAGGCTCTGGATCAGGATACTAACAGCCAATCAATGGCTTAGTCCAGGGGTAGGCAAGCTTGGCTCTTTTATGACTCGTGGACTTCAACTCCCAGAATTCCTGAGCCAGCATGGCTCAGCTTGGAAACCTCTCCCTTTCCCCTCAGCATGGCTGGCTCAGGAATTCTGGGAGTTGAAGTCCACAAGTCATAAAAGAGCCAAGGTTGCCTACCCCTGGCTTAGTAATACAGGTAATCCTCAACCCACAACCACAATTGAACCCAACATTCGCAATGCTAAGTGAGACAGTCGTTAAGTGAGTTTTGCCCCATTTTACACCCTTTCTTGTCTCAGTTGGGAAGTGAATCCCTGCAGTTGTTAAGTTAGAAACACAGTTGTAAAGTGAATTTGACTTCCCCATTGACTTTGCTTGTCAGAAGTTACAAAAGGTGATCACATGACCCTGGGACACTGCAAACGTCATAAATATGAGTCAATTGCCAAGCATCGGAATTTTGATCACGTGACCACAGGGATGCTCCATTGGTCATAAGTCTGAAAAACAGTCATTCGTCACTTTTTTTCAGTGCCGTTGTAAGTTCAAACTAAATGAACGGCTGTAAGTCAAGGACTACCTGTATTTAATGATATTAATATATCATTAAATCATACTTTGGCCACCTAATGAGAAGGAAGGACTCACTGGAGAAGAGCCTAATGCTGGGAAAGATTGAGGGCAATAGAAGAAGGGGACGACAGAGAATGAGGTGGCTGGATGGAGTCACTGAAGCAGTAGGCGTGAGCTTAAATGGACTCCAGAAGATGGTAGAGGACAGGAAGGCCTGGAGGAACGTTGTCCATGGGGTCGCGATGGGTCCGGACACGACTTCGCAACTAACAACAACAACAACAACATATATCATTGATCCATTTATGATGCTATTGTGTTTTTGTGAGTTTGTGTGGATCTACGGAGCAGTTCTGCTGACCTCTGATAGGGTTGTGGTCAAGTCTTTGGCTGTCTCCTCCAGTGGCATTCACAGCATGTGAAAAAGTAGCCACTGATGCTCCTTGTGGCAGGAAGTTCAAACATCTTTTTGTGTCAGAGTCAAGGGACAGGAGTTTTCCAGCTTTTTCAGGCTGTGAAACCTCTTAAGTTAAAAAAAAACAAAAACAAAACACAGAATCCTAGAATCCACGAATAGCAGGCACAGCTTTAATAGGTAGAAAAATGGACTGCTTTCAAATGAATTTTTGTTCTTCTCTTGTCTTCTCTTGTCATTCAGGAGCACAGTTTGAAAAACCCAGCTCTGTAAAGATTCTCCTTTTTATTCGCTTCCCAAGTTTTCTCAGGGCAATCCAAGATGATACACTTGAGTTCCTTTTACTAATCTCCCATCCAGGCATTAGAAGTGATACTGCCGATGGGGAGCTGGCAGTCTATCCAGCTTAGCGAAACCCATTCTACATTCAGCCTCTTCAGATCACTTGGTTAGATTATAATTTTGCATCGGGCACGTTTTGCCAAGAAGCCAAGAAGCCAAGAAAGTACTGAAGCAATTCTTATTTTGATGTATTGGCTTTTCCAAGGCCGAAATGAGCCTTTTCATCGTTGCTTGATGTGGAGGGAGGATGCAAAATTATGAGAGCTATTTTTGGAGGTCACGTTCCTATTTTCATGGCAATATGCCCTAATATATCCGGCACATCACTTAGATGATTGAAAGCTGTTTTTCATGGTGCTGCCAAGAGAATGTTGTTAGTGCTTCCGTGCACCAGCAGGCCCATCAAATAGGCCATTTCATTTACATCACTTAGGTCCAAGCATCAGACTTCCAAAGTCACCCATCTGATCAACTGATACCAGTGGACTTGCTTGCAAATGAAACCTCAGAGAGAGAAGCACACACACATGGATAACCTCCCTCAGTTGATGTCTATGGAGAGAGTCAACCATCCAGATCATAGGTTGTCCCAAAAGTGCTTTTCCAAAAGGCAATTGGATTTTCTTGTGTGTTTTTCCCCCCCTTGCATACGTTTTGTTTCTCATCCAAGAAGCTTCTTCACTAGTCAAGAAGCTGAAGAAGCTTCTTGGATGAGAAGCGAAACGTTTTCAGGGGGGAAAATCCCAAGAAAATCCAGTTGCCTTTTGGAAAAGCACCTTTGGGACTTCCTCAACTGACAGCTCTCTTCTTCCAGATGTGTTTGATTTCAACTTGCTGGAAATTGTGGGAATTAGAAAACCAGCATAGCAGGTACTTCAGGTTGGGGGACGATGATGGACAGAAGAAGTTAACAGATGTGCCATTCCAGATGGTGGATGACTGGTCCTATCTAGGCCAATGTTTCAGCTGGCTGGGTGTTAAGAGGCACTTCAGCCCAACCACATCTTGAAAGCTAGAGGTTTCCCAAAATTTCTCCATAGCTTGTATAAAGATCTTGGCATATTAGTGGTTGGATAAGTTGGAAGATCTGGAATAGAGTCTGCATTGGATCTTGAGCTACAGGCACTGTTTCCATAAATTGAACCTTACAATATTGCTATGGTGCTCTGTATTCGCCTATGTTTTGCTATGAACACATTCATACACTCATATTTTTACAAGGTGTCTGCAGCATTACACAGATCTAAATGTCTTGGGGAGGCATCAAAGATTCCATGCTGAGTGCTGGGTCCTATGCTGAATGTTAATAGGGCTAGCTCTCAACTTACAACCACAATTGGACCCAAAATTTCTATTGCTAAACAAGACGGTTGTAAAGTGAATTTTGCCCCATTTTATGATGTTTCTTGCCACAGTTGTTAAGTGGAACACTGGCGTTGTTAATAACATAGTTGATAGGTGAATCTGGCTTCGCCCTTGACTTTGCTTGTCAGAAGATTTGAAAAGGTGATCACATGACCCCGGGACATGCAACTGTCATAAATACATGCCAATTGCCAAGCCTCCAAATTTTGACCATGTGATCACAGAGATGCTGCAACAGTGTGAAAAAGGTCATAAGTCACTTTTTTAAGTGCTTTTGTAACTTCGAACAATCACTAAACGAATGGTTGTAAGTCGAGGACTATTGTAGTATCTCAAAATGCCTATTTCTTGTGGGATCTTTGATGCTCTCTGAGCTGGGTTGTTTTCTTGCCC
Source organism: Azemiops feae (assembly GCA_023970755.1). Lineage (NCBI taxonomy): Eukaryota > Metazoa > Chordata > Lepidosauria > Squamata > Viperidae > Azemiops > Azemiops feae. The sequence goes on along the minus strand of JALGBA010000033.1, from coordinate 660,341 downwards.
ACATCAAGCCTAGCACTGATGATGTTACCTAGTTGGTTAATGAGATGTCTTCAAGAAAACAACCCAGCTCATAGAGCAGCAACCATCCCACATTCAACCCTGAAGCTACAAATATTCTCTTCTATTGGTACCTGTTTCCTATGGCTAGTTTGTACCATATGACCTCTGAGACTGATGTCAATTATAGCCCAGCAATTTCTATAGGACCAGACATTTTGCATCCCTAATATATAGGATAGGGCAGGTACATAGTCAGGACTGAATAAATGCTGCAATTATCTATTTTCTTCCTCTCTTAAGAAAACTCAGAATGGATTTAACTTTCACAGAACATCATCATCCAGAACCATTGGCTTGGTCTTGCCCTTTCATTCTTCTTTCTGGAAGAACACCATGTTTCTAGCTGTCGTGATTCCAACAAACTGTTTTGAGAATGTATAGTTGATGGCAATCTGGCAAGTCAGAAGTCAGTGGGGGCTGCCAAAGCAGAGAACGAAACTCATCTGGGCTTCCAGCTTGGGCGGAAGATTATTCTTTTTTCATTTTAAGGAAGGTTATATCCTGCTACAGTTATAACCTTGAAAGAAGCATGTATGATAGAAGGAATAAAAACAATGGCTCTCTGGACAGCTTGTTTTTCCTTTTCCTTGCTTTGGGTAGAATTGGAACCTTTGACTTTCAAGAGAGCAGAAAATCAACACTTCAACATGGCTGGCTCAGGAATTCTGGGAGTTGAAGTCCACGAGTCATAAAAGAGCCAAGGTTGCCTACCCCTGGCCTTGGTGATTCTGGAAGCAGAGAGAATCAAATTACTTCTTAGGTTGGAAGAGGGAGAAAAGAAGGGAATTCCAGACCTTTTTGACTAGAGATAGGCTGGGTGTGTTGCAAGAATATTCAAATTAATGGTACTAAAGAAGTTTCATTCATGACAGTTATATTCAGGCAGCTATTTCCATCAAGAGAACTCATTACCTAAGCAAAATCCTGTATAGTAGAGCTTAGAGGAATGAATTTTCCCACTCATCTATTGAGAGGGCTCTTCTATGGAAAACCAGGAAGCCATTTGATTAGTGGGCTGTGTTTTTGCCTTTGATTGCCTTAAGCAGCGTATGCAAGCCCTTCAAAGGAGAAAGCTCATTCCTCCTTCAATCATTTGAAAACACAGCACAGCTCTGGATTGTTTTTTTCTTGGAATGAAGTTGTTGTTTAAAGTACAAGGAAGTTGAGAGTCAGTTTAATGTAGTGGCATTAAAGACAAGGCAAATATAGATAAGGAGATTTTGTTCTTGATTTGCCTTAGGCACAAATGCCAGCTGGATGACTTTGGGCCAGTCACTCACTGTCAGTCCTTAGGAAGAAGAAAGGAAGGACAAACCACTTCTGAAAATCTTGCCAAGAAATGGCAGGGATTTGTCTAGGCAGCCACCAGGCATCAACACTGACTCGAAGGCACCAAGAAAGGAAGGAAGGAAGGAAGGAAGGAAGGAAGGAAGAAAAAAAGAAAGAGAAAGAAAGAAAGAAAGAAAGAAAGAAAGAAAGAAAGAAAGAAAGAAAGAGGGAGGGAGGGAGGGCTGGACATGTCATGAAAATATCTATCCCATACTGATTTTAACAGTTTATTTATGCTTCAACCTAGATGCAGTCATTCCCCACCTACACAGCAAACCACACAACATTCATTCTAATATTTTGCTTCCCTCCAATGTGGGCTGCCTAAGCAATAAACCCTGATGTTTTTAGGAGCTTGACCACCTAATAAAGCAAACAGCAGGTCCGCTGCTCTGAATCCGTGATGAGAACAAACTTTTCACATTTTTACAGCTAACATCTGGAATACTCTGAAGATCACGAGTTGAAACAAGTTGCAAAGATATAGTCTTCTGATAAAACCCCCCAGTTCATTAGTCCTATTACTCCAGCTTTAATGGCTGTGCATTTTTCTCATTTGATAATGCCTATTAGTATACTCATTATTGGGGAAGCAATTCATCACTAGCAATAAATGTATTCACTCAGTCCCGTTTCATATCCTAAAACACTTTTTAGCACATAGTGAGCTACTCAGTCCCTCCAGCTTTGTTCTTAATTTATGGACCTTCTTATTCCTGCCTACAGTGGCTTAATTGATTAGTCACTGAAACTACCCCTATGTGTCACTGATTTTCAACATCCTTGAAATATTTTTCTCATGAATTTCAGCACTTTTTCCTTCTCTGAAACACCTCAAAGCAGCCCTTCTCCCCAGTATCGGTAGATATTTTGGAGAAGGCAGATTACCTAGACCTGTTTCAGTTGGGATTCAGTCTGGAGACTGACTTATAGATGATCTATTGGGATGGAGACAGTGAGTCCATCCTTGTGCTCCTTGATCTCTTGGAAGATTTCAGTGCTGTTGACCATGGTAACCTTCTGGACTGTCTCCAAGGGTTGGAAATTGGAGGTATGTTCTTTCTTTTTCTGGGTTGATTCCAGTTGGTCCCAAAGGTGCTTTTCAAAAGTCATCAGGACTTCCTTGTTTTTTTTTCCTTGGAGACGTTTTGCTTCTTATCCAAGAAACTTCTTTAGTTCTGAACTGAAGAAGCTTCTTGGATCAGAAGTGAAATATTTTCAAGGAAAAAAGCAGGAAAGACCAGTTACCTTTTGAAAAGCATCTTTCGGACAACCATGATCTGGATGTTTGAGAATCTCCATAGACATGGTCCCAATTGGTGTTGTCTAGAAGTGGGGGAGGTAGCTCCCTAGGCTCCCCCTTTTGGGGTGTGGCACACAATCCACTACTTTTGAGCTTGATACTCTCTAGAAGGCAAAATCATGAAACTCCATCTCACGTACTTTGGGTATGTCATGTGAGGGAATTCACTGGAGAAAGCAATGATGTTTGGAAGACTTAGCGGTAAAAGGAAACCAGGCCGTCAAAGAACACGGTGCCTGGACACCATCAAAGCTGATACCAGCCAGAGCATAGAAAAACTCAAAGAAGTAGTGGCAAGATAGGAACAATGCATTACCTGCCCATAGAATCACCAAGAGTTGCACATGTCTGAGTGAGTAACCATCATCATCATCATCATCACCCTCTCCTTTCTCTTCAACCACTACGTGAAACCATTGGGTAAGGTTGTGGGAAGCAGACTTTGCTTTGCAAGGTTAGAAGGCATCAAGAACCCAAGAGATCAATCATCAGGTAGGTATCACAGAACAGATACAGGTGTTGCCATTTCTGGTAACAGTATAAATAGCAGTTAGAGAGAGGATCAGGGGAGACAGGTGGCTAGCTAAGAGAAAGGCAGCCGAAGTGGTACCTATTTATCTACTTGCATTTGCATGCTTTTGAACTGCTAGGTGGGAGGGAGCTGAGGCAAGTAACAAGCTCACCCTATCGTTCAGTGCTTGGGTCCTTCCTTCCTTCCTTCCTTCCTTCCTTCCTTCCTTCCTTCCTTCCTTCCTTCCTTCCTTCCTTCCTTCCTTCCCTCCCTCCCTCCCTCCCTTCCTTCTTTTTCAGTTTTCCAGCTGACAAGCTCAGCATCTTTAATCGCTGAGCCATTGCACCCCCATATTAGCCATAGTTGTCACTAATTACAAATTGGGAAATTGGCAAGCAAGGTATTCCAATGCTTGAGTTTTAGTTTACAGACAACTTTGCCTCTTAGCCACTCATATATTCTTAGAAATAAAAGTTATGGATGCTGCTTTGCTTGGAAGTTTGAGCTACCGTGCAGAGAAGACAAACACATTGTAGGTTAGGATGCAAGGTAGAAAAAGCAGGGGCATAAAATAGGCAAGGATGGTTTAGATTTGGCACCAGCAATTTCCCTCCGTCAGCTGCTCCTTCAAGTAGGTGTGCTGCCCCAAGGAAATACAGGCAGATGTCATTTTATTGCACTTCACGTCTCAGATACTGTGGGTTTTTTTTTTTTTTTTTTTATGCCAGCAAAAAAATTACAACTTGCTGACAGCTCAGATGATCATTAGCAGTTTTTAGCAATAAAGTATTTTTTTTTTTAAAAAAAAATTAAGATACGTACGTTGTTGTTTTAGATGCAATGCTATTGCACCCTTCGTAGGCTACGATACAGTATAATCTTTATATGCCCTGGGAAACCAACAAATTCATGCGTCTCACTGTATTGTGGTATTTGCTTTATTGCTGTGGTCTGGAACTGAACTTGCAATGTCTCCAAGGTATGACTGTAGATTAATTTGAGTTAAAGAGGCACTGTGGACGTTTTAATGTTTTGCTAACCGAAAGGGATATTTTCCTCAGATTATATGGCAATTGTGAAAACGGGAGAGACCTGGCAACTTGAGAGGTACCTGATAAATAAAGGAAGGATGCCCGTGGCAGATCTGAAGTTGCTTGTTTTACATCCGAATCTTGCATACTTTTAATTTAAAAAAAAGCATTCTGGGGAGTTAAACTGTGTCATGGGGAGCAATCCCACCAGATGGTCCTCTGATAAATGCTTCCAATATTCCGTAGAAGAGGTACTTATTGTGCATATTATAGGATAGCTCATGTTGTACTTTATGCGCACACACGTGCTTGTAGCAGGGAACTGGAGGAACATGAAGGAAGCCATTAAGCTTTTAAAAAACAGTATTACAAATAAAGAGAAATGCACGGGAAACAACTGGAAGGCATTTTAAAAAGCAGCATAAACTCTTTTGGCAGAATAATATACAATTTTGGTCATCTCAGGATCACACCAGCCTGTCACACATGTACTCAAAAACTGGCGGGACCACAATCCTTTGGGAGTGGGTTGGGGTTTTTGAGTCTCTGGAAGATCTAAGGCCTGGATTTAGTTAAGGCCTGGATTTTAATCAGTGGAACAACTTGCCTCCAGACGTGGGTGTACGCTAAACATTGTTTATGTGCCTCAGTAGATATGCATTAGGAGATCTCAAGTTTGAGATTTTCATTCTTAATTCTCCTAGGTCAAGAATTTGGCAATTGGGACTTTCTCCGGCATAATAGCTAAACCTAGATTCATTGTGAAGAGACCAGGTAAGCAACTGATCAACTCTTACAGTGAGGATGGCTTGATAATATGCACCAGAAGACAAGAAAAGAAACAATGGATGGAAACTAACCAAGGAGAGAAGCAACCTAGAACTAAAGAGAAACTTCCTAACAGTGAGAACAATCAACCAGTGGAATGCCTTGTTTTCAGAAGTTGTGGGTGTTCCATCACTGGAGGCTTTCAAGAAGAGATTGGACAGCCTTTTGACTGAAATGGTATATGGTCTCCTGCTCTAGCAGGGGGTTGGAGTAGATGACCTCCAAAGTACCTTCCAACTCTGAGTCATTGTTGACTCTTAGAGACTACAGTACATAGATAGATTTTCTCTATGATGATCTGTCTCTAAACCTTGTCTTTCAGATCTTTCAATGGTGCATTCATCGCCACTGTAATTGAGTTCATCCATCTTGCTGCTAATCATCCTCTCCTTCCTTCCTTCCTTCCTTTCTTCCTTCCTTCCTTCCTTCCTTCCTTCCTTCCTTCCTTCCTTCGAACTCAATAAATGCTTCTGATTATTTGTGGCTGGCATTAATTCTTGCTCTTCTCCTCCACCCTCAACAATCAGCTTGGTAATTAGGAGAACGTCAATTTATTGAGAGATTAAGTTATTCTGAGGAGGAAATTACATATTGTCCAAACTATTTTGAAATAAATAAAAAAGCAGTTCAAGAGCTAGAAAGGTTTTTTTTAAAAGTGTTCCTAATTAGTTCCATCGGTAATAACTTCCCCTTAGTAAAAAATAAAAGAACTTAGGCCATTTTAAAGAATAATGATGTTATTCTTTCATAAGCTTTCATGGATCACAGTACATTTTTTGATGGGATGAAGTGTTTATGACCCAGTAAAACCTCTGTGGTGATAAATACATAATGCTGGTTGTTTTTCTCACAAGATAGCAACGAGCCTATTACGTTATCGATTTCTTTGTCTGTTTATATTTTAGAATACCATTATAACATCTAGCTTGGATAGAAATCTGACAGGATGCAATAAATGTTGAAAATCACTTATAACACACCAATCACTTATATCTTCAATGGTTTGGTTAAATGGTTTGATTATTTTCACTTGCTTCTAGAAAATTAATAGATGGGTTATTAATAACAGTACTTACAACCCACAATTGAGCCCAACATTTCTGTTGCTAAGTGAAACATATGTTACGTGAGTTTTGTGCCACTTTATAACTTTTCTTACCAGAGTTGTTAAGTGAATCACTGCAGTCCTTAAGTAAGTAACATGGCTGTTAAGTGAATCTGGCTTCCCCAATGACTTTGCTTGTCAGAAGGTCACAAAAGGGGATCCGGTGACCCCGGGACAATGCAACATCATAAATATGAGTCAGTTACCAAGTGTCTGAATTGTGATCACGTGACCATGGGGATGCTGCAATGGTCGTAAGTGTGAAAAATGGTTATAAATCGCTTTTTTCAGTGCTGTTGTAACTTCAAACGGTCACTAAATGAACTGCTGTAAGTCGAGGACTACCTGTAATTTGCATTTAGCTGTTATTGTCTCCTGGGAAACAGATCAGTTACTCGACTAGGAATGTTAATATAGGATAGTTTGGATAATCCTGTTCCTGGAAGTCACAGATAATTCTCCTTCAACAAGCCACGAATCCAATTTAAACTAGACTCAATCTATGTGGTTGAAACTCAAGTACTTTGGCCACCTAATGAGAAGGAAGGACTCACTGGAGAAGAGCTTAATGCTGGGAAAGATTGAGGGCAATAGAAGAAGGGGACGACAGAGAATGAGGTGGCTGGATGGAGTCACTGAAGCAGTAGGCGTGAGCTTAAATGGACTCCAGAAGATGGTAGAGGACAGGAAGGCCTGGAGGAACGTTGTCCATGGGGTTGCGATAGGTCGGACATGACTTCGCAACTAACAACAACAACAATCTATGTGGAAAGCACGAGATTGTGAATGCTGGCATCCCATGAAATCATCCGCCTGTGTGTCTGATCAGCAAGCTGATATATTTATCAGAAGATAGGAGGAATCGTCCCCGTCTTGCACAATGATTCAGGCGCCAAACGAAGCCAAATCTCCGAATTTCACAAGAATGCCCAATTTCATTGGATTTGGGCAGTCTCATCCTTGAGTTCTTGGATGAGAAAGCAGAATGTTAGGCATGGCCCCAAATTTCAGAAGTTGGCCTTCCACGCAAAATCTCATAAGATTTTAGCATCTTCACTTGAGAGGTGGTAAACGTGCCAATCTTGTCAAATCTTGGCAGTTTTTTAAAAATAAAATCCTTCTTTTGTTTTTAAATTAAATAGTTGACTGCAGGGTTTTTTTGGTGGGGGGGCAGGTGATAGATTCACTACCTCTCTAAGATATTGTTGTATATAGTATGTTTAAATGTGTGTTATGTATGTGTACACTTTGAGAGCGAGCAACTAAATTTCATTTTTAATGTGTGCCATTGTGCCCACACTAAAAAATGACAATAGAGGTTATCTATCTATCTATCTATCTATCTATCTATCTATCTATCTATCTATCTATCTATCTATCTATCTATCTATCTATCTATCATCTATCTATCTATCTATCTATCTATCTATCTATCTTCTATCTATCTTCTATCTATCTATCTATCTATCTTCTATCTATCATCTATCTATATCTATCTATATCTATCTATATCTATCTATATCTATCTATATCTATCTATATCTATTTATCCATCCGTCCGTCCGTCCGTCCGTCCGTCTGTCGGTCGGTCCGTCCATCCGTCCGTCCGTCCATCCGTCCGTCCGTCCATCCGTCCGTCCATCCGTTGGTCCGTCCGTCCGTCCGTCCGTCCGTCCGTCCGTCCGTCCGTCCGTCCGTCTGTCCGTCCGTCCATCTATCTATCTATCTATCTATCTATCTATCTATCTATCTATCTATCTATCTATCTATCTATCTATCTATCTATCTATCTATCTATCTATCTATCTATCTATCTATCTATCTTCTATCTATCTTCTATCTATCTATCTATCTTCTATCTATCATCTATCTATATCTATCTATATCTATCTATATCTATTTATCCATCCGTCCGTCCGTCCGTCCGTCTGTCGGTCGGTCGGTCTGTCCATCCGTCCGTCTGTCCATCCGCTGGTCCGTCCATCCATCCATCCATCCATCCATCCATCCATCCATCCATCCATCCATCCATCCATCCATCCATCCATCCATCCATCCATCCATCCATCCATCTATCCATCTATCCATCTATCTATCTATCCATCTATCTATCTATCTATCTATCTATCTATCTATCTATCTATCTATCTATCTATCTATCTATCTATCTATCTATCTATCTATCTATCTATCTATCTATCTATCTATCTATCTATCTATCTATCTGGCAACTTTAAGACTTGTGGATTTCAATTCATGGCTGGCTGAGAAATTCTGGGAGTTGAAGTCCACAAGGATTTAAAGTTGCCAGGTTTACAGACCCCAAAGCTAACCCAACATTGTTTGCTCTGACTATCAGTAGCAATCAAGCAAAGAAATATTCCCATGATTTCCAACATGAACTTTCATATGGTAACTTCTATGAAGAAACTTGGGGATTGTTGGGGGGAAAACGTTTGAGTGTTTATGAGTGGTTTTGAGAATAGGAATATAACCTGAGCACTGATTAATGAAACAGGTTTATAACTATAAAAGAAAGGAGGATATCTGGAAATAAGTGCTGAAGATAAACAAAGCCTAATATCTATCTACAATAACTGCATCCTACCAGAAGGGAAATCAGAAGGAGAAAGTGTAGGTAGGCCTTGGGGGGACAAAAAAGCAGACGGAAGTGGACATGTTAGTGAGCTTATAGAGAAAGAGGAGACAGAGTGACAAAAAGGGAAATCTTTAATTTTCAACCTGCACTTCAGTGTCCCTTATCATTGGGAGGTCATCATGCAGGATGAAAAGTCATCACCATCCAAGTCGTGCTTCCAACAAGACCGTCTACATACGTTGCATCATTATGCTACATTCATTTCTCTCGTCAGCTTGTCCAAATTAAACTACAAACTATAAAATCATTTATAATCATCATTTCCCAGGGTAAACCTATATCGATATAATTTACATCAACTTTTAGGTGACTGGTGATCAGCCATCAAAGGAAGTTCAATTTTATTTGAATTGGATGCACCCTTGGAACAGATGGTGTTATGCTTTTATGACCAATAAATTGGAAGGCAATGGCTCAGCTTTTTATAATCAATAAAGCAAACAACTAGAATCATTTTAAAATGTTGATTTTGTAACATCCCAAAATTCAAAAAAGGCTAATAACATTGAATAAAACAAACCAGAAAGTCTTTTTTTTAAGTTATCAAAATATGCAACCTTCAAGATACTGATCGAAGATATCTGCTGCTTTTTTAATGGAAGCAAAAAACATTCCATTTAAGGTAAAGCTTAAAGCCCAAATGTGTTTTTTCAAAAGGCAACTGGACTTTGTTTTTCCTTGAAGACGTTTGACTTCTCATCCAGGAAGCTTCTTCAGTTCTGACTGAATGGTGGAGGGTGGAAGGATTTATATTCTTTAAAGTCATCTGGTTATTAGCACTCTTTCAGAGAATCATTGAGGCCAGTTGTTGAGGTTTATCTGTGCTTTCGGGTTCACCTGAATAGAGCAAATGAGTGTGGAACTTTTTTGGAACTGCTGAAAGGACTATGTTGCAAACAGGTGATAGGTGGTGTCGTATCCCTCCCCCTCTGTTGAGAGAGGGCTGTTCAGTCTTAATGTAGATGGCCTCTTTGACCCCTCTTTCAAACCAGCCGTATTCTCTGCCCCCTCTGGACAGATAACCTCTGCAGAGATAATCACCAAGTGACCTCAATGACTCTGATAAATTGAAAGACAAAAAGGACAAAAAGTGGAAAGAGAGGCACATAACTAAGGCAGAATATCAGCAAATAGCCCGAGCCTGCAAAGATAAAGTGAGGAAAGCTAAGGCTCAAAATGAACTAAGGCTTGTGACAAAAGTCAAAAATAACAAAAAAAAAGCTTCTTTCAACATGTAAAAAAACAAGAAAAAAGTTAAGGAAATGATTGGTCCATTAGTGGGAGAAAGTGGCAAGAAGGTGACAAGCAACAGGGAGAAAGCAGAACTATTTAACTCATTTTTTGCATCCATCTTTACACAAAGGGAAAAAACAGTCCAACCTATCAAAAACAATACCGTAAAAAACAGATTAGAAACACATTAAAATAGGCAAGACAATGATAAGTGAGCACCTGTCCACCCTAGATGAGTTCAAATCACCAGGACCAGATGGATTACACCCCAAGGTTCTGAAGGAACTGGCAGATGTGATCTCAGAACCACTGAACTATATATTTCAAAGATCCTGGAACACTGGGGAACTACCAGAGGACTGGAAAAGAGCTGATGTAGCTCACATCTTCAGAAAAGGGAAAAAATGGATCCAAGAAACTACAGACCTATCAGCCTGACCTCAATACCTGGGAAGATTCTGGAAAAGTTAATCAAGCAACGAATCAGCAAACACCTAGAGACAAACAAAGTCATTACCAAAAGCTAACATGGGTTTGTCAAAAACAGATCATGCCAGACAAATCTTATTGCATGCTTTGACCAGGTGACAAAATTAGTGGACCAGAGGAATGCTGTGGATATAATTTACTTGGACTTTAGTAAGGCATTTGATAAAGTAGATCACAACCTACTACTTGATAAGATAGAAAAATGTGGGTTAGACAGCATCACAGATGGATTTGTAGCTGGCTGACCGGACGTATTCAGCGTGTGGTCCTCAATGGAACCGCATCTACATGGAGGGAAGTGTGTAGTGGGGTGCCCCAGGGCAATTTTCTGGGCCCAGTGCTCTTCAACATCTTCATCAAGGATTTGGACGAGGGGATAGATGGGGAACTCATCAAATTTGCAGACGACACCAAGCTGGCAGGAATAGCCAACACTCCAGAAGACAGGCTTAGGATACAGGAGAACCTGGACAGACTTGAACACTGGGCACTATCTAACAAAATGAAATTCAATGGTGAAAAAAGTAAGGTTCTACATTTAGGCAAGAAAAATCAAATGCACAGGTGGTACCTTGCTCAATAGTAGCAACTATGAGAGGGATCTCGGAGTCCTAGTGGACAATCACTTAAACATGAGCCAGCAGTGTGCTGCAGCTGCCAAAAAAGTCGACACAGTGCTAGGCTGCATTAACAGAGGGATAGAATCAAGATCATGTGAAGTGTTAATACCACTTTACAATGTCTTAGTAAGGCCACACTTGGAATACTGCATCCAGTTTTGGTCACCACGATCTAAAAAAGATGTTGAGACTCTCGAAAGTGTACAAAGATGATTAGGGGATTGGAGGCTAAAACATATAAGGAACGGTTGCTGGAATTGGGTATGTCTAGTTTAATGAAGAGAAGGACGAGGGGTGACATGATAGCAGTGTTCCAATATCTCAGGGGTTGCCACAAAGAAGAGGGAGTCAAGCTATTCTCCAAAGCACCTGAAGGCAAGACAAGAAGCAATAGATGGAAAATAACCAAAGAGAGAAGCAACCCAGAACAAAGGAGAAATTTCCTCATAGTTAGTATAATTAATCAGTGGAGCAACCTGCCTCCAGAAGCTGTGAATGCTCCAACACTGGCAATTTTTAAGAAGAGACTGGACAGCCATTTGTCTGAAATGGTATAGGGTTTCCTGCCTGAGCAGGGGGTTGGACTAGATGACCTCCAAGGTCCCTTCCAACTTTATTACTATTACTCTCAGAAAGAGTGCTAATGACCAGATGACTGCAAGGAATATAAATCCTTCTATCCTCCATCATTCAGTCAGAACTGAAGAAGCTTCTTGAATGAGAAGCGAAAGGTCTTCAAGGAAAAACAAGGAAGACCAGTTGCCTTTTGAAAAAGCACCTTTGAGACAACCATGACCTGGATGACTGAGAACCTCCATAGACATAGTTTAAGACTCCCTTGAGTCAATTTCAGTTCGCAAAACTGCCATTCCATTCCATTCCGTTCTGTTCCGTTCCATTCTTAATTTACACGATTCAATAATTTCCAAGAAAACTCCATCTACTAGCAATGTGGAACATCTTTTAGAGATTCCAACCATTCTTTGTGCCAATATAGCACTAAGGGGATAATTATGACTGAGTAATGTTATAAAATGCTATGAGGGACTAAGGGAGAAATGACCTCAGCCTAAATTCAGATAAAGTGGCTCACCACTTTATTTAATGAATGAATACTTGGAGATCCCATTACACCTCGATGGTATTATCAATACAAAGCGTCCATTTCTTTATTCGTTTATATATTACTAAAACTGGGACAATTCACCCGTTGTCTAAATAATGGACCTTATTCCCCAAAATGACCTCATAAAGAAGCATGATCTATGATCTCACTAGCCAATGGATCAAATCCAGAAGGGAGGTTCATGTTATATTTATATTTTTATGCTTTTTTAAAAAAAGTGTTTATAGCTTTTTTTGCTGCAATCTAATATTTATCTGGATTTTTGCAGGCCAGGCTTGGAAAAAACCTAGCTGGTGTTTTTCTTCATTAAATGAAACAAAACAAAAAAAAAGAGAGAGAAAAAAAATCTGGGCTGTGGAAAGATTTGATGGGCTTTGAAGGCCACGAAGATGGCCATAGGTTAACTTTTGTAGTACTGTAAATGAGATCTAGGATAGAGGATCTCACCTCTACAGGATGAGGTATTTTTTTAACACCCCATTATTTATTTATTTATTTTTGCTAATTTGCTATTTTTGCAATATGTCTGGCTATTTTTTGTCCTGATCCCTTTTCCCAGTTTTCACTACAATTTTGCAGCTTAGAGAAAATAATAATAATAATAATAATAATAAATAATAAATAAATAATAATAATAATAATAATAATAATAATAATAATAATAATAATAATAATAATAATAATAATAATAATAATAATAATAATAATAATAATAATAATAATAATAAAGTTGAAGGGACCTTGGAGGTCATCGAGTCCAACCCCCTGCTCAGGCAGGAAACCCTACACCATTTCAGACAAATGGCTGTCCAGTCTCTTAAAAACTTCCAGTGTTGGAGCATTCACCGCTTCCGGAGGCAACTCGTTCCACTGGTTAATTGTTCTAACTGTCAGGAAGTTTCTCCTCAGTTCCAGGTTGCTTCTCTCCTTAATCTCTCCCCTAATCATCTTTGTTGCCCTTCTCTGCACTCTTTAGAATGTTTAGAATCTGGGAAAGAAAATCAAGGACATCTTTAGGGTGAGTCACTTCCATGGGCCTATCACCCCATTCCCACAGAAGCCTCAGATGATAAACCCTATGAGGGATTTTGGTGCTCTCTGAGTTTGCTTGTTTTCTTGCACACTACCTATGAATAGAATAGAATAGAGCTGGAGGGGACCTTGGAGGCCTTCTAGTCCAGCCCCCCACTCAAGCAGGAGAACCTATACCATATCAGACAGGTGACTGTCTAGTCTCTTCTTAAAAATCTCCAGTGATGGAGCGCCCACGATTTCTGGAGGCAAGCTGTCCCACTGGTTAATTGTCCTTACTCTCAGGAAGTTTCTCCTTAATTCTAGGTTGCTTCCAACCATTGTTTCTTAGCAGAAAGAGATAACCAAGCTTTGATAGCTTCTCTCCCCACTTATTGCCATAAACCAAGGGTGTCAAACTGCCGGCCCACGGGCCGGACGCATCACCGGGAAACCGCGCCCATCCCATTGCCAGCAATGGGGAAAAAGCTCCGATACATTGCGCGACGTCACGTGACATTGCGAGTTTGACATGTCTGCAATAAACGAAACAAAAGGCCTTCACGTGTCTTGGCTGGTTATTGGTCAGGCGAAGGAAAGTGGCCAGGAGCACATAACATAAGTGAATAAAATAAGTAAATACTCAATTGACCACAAAAGAGATAAGCAAATGAGACATTCACTTAATGATACCATTTTTGACCCTTTATTAGAGAATTCCCCCCCCTCGCCATTAGCTAATTATTGCTAGGTGATCAAGAGGGGGAAAAATACTGATAATAAAAGTGACCAGTATGCACTTTCCTTGATTAGAGATCTTTGGATGATTAAAAATACCCTATGCAGATTTCATGGTTAGAAGAAGTAAAAATGCAGAGAGAAAAAGCATATGCTTGATAAAGGGGCAAGGGATGGTTTTATGTCATAGTTGGCTGGCTTGGGTGAGAACCGAACAGCAAGTGTTGGCAAAGATAATTAAAGTGTGAAGTTTATGGGGTTGTGCGTATTTTATAGGAACGGATAATTGCCTTTTAGGATTATCATGTCAGATCAAGCAGAAAAGCACACAAGGTTTCAGCTGTAACGCTGAAACTAAGGGAAAGGAATACTAATTAGACACTTTATGAAGAGGTGTGCAAATTAAGATGACAAATATACTTTGTGCAGTAAAACCTCAGGGTTACTCAAGGGATTTTGGATGGCACAGGCAACATTATAGGTTAGATTTCAGTTTTGAGTCATTGAACAAGCAGTCCAGACTACTGATGTTTAATTTATAATATTTGTGTCACCGTGTATCAATTGATATGTTGTTGTTGTTGTTGTTGTTAGTTGCGAAGTTGTGTCCGACCCATCGCGACCCCATGGACAACATTCCTCCAGGCCTTCCTGTCCTCTACCATCTTCTGGAGTCCATTTAAGCTCACGCCTACTGCTTCAGTGACCCCATCCAGCCACCTCATTCTCCGTCATCCCCTTCTTCTATTGCCCTCAATCTTTCCCAGCATTAGGCTCTTCTCCAGTGAGTCCTTCCTTCTCATTAGGTGGCCAAAGTACTTGAGTTTCAACTTCAGGATCTGGCCTTCTAAAGAGCAGTCAGGGTTGATCTCCTCTAGGACTGACTGGTTTGATCACTTTGCAGTCCAGGGGACTCGCAGGAGTCTTCTCCAGCACCATAGTTCAAAGGCCTCGATTCTTTGGCACTCAGCCTTTCTTATGGTCCAACTTTCACAGCCATTCATTACAACTGGGAAAACCATGGCCTTGACTATACGCACTTTTGTTGGCAGGGTGATGTCTCTGCTTTTTAGTATGCTGTCTAGATTTGCCATAGCTTTCCTCCCCAGGAGCAAGCGTCTTTTAATTTCTTGGCTGCAGTCCCCATTTGCGGTGATCTTGGAGTATAAAACATTACTTTCTCAGTCCTTTCTCAGTGGGCATATCCAATCTCTTGCTGTGTCAGAGAAGAGATCAGCCCATTGAAGTCTTATATATGGAGTGCCACAAGACTGGATTTTAAAACAGTTTTAGTTTTGATTAAGCATCTTTTCTCAGGATTCCCCCCTCCCTATTTCCTAAGGGTGGTCTTCTTTTTCCTCTTCTCCACTTTTAGGCAGTTTCACCTAGAGGTTTTTCCTTCTGTTTCCTCTTTAATTTGATGCTAATAAAAATAAAAGTTAGCACAGTAATATGTAAAACAATTTTTTTTAGTCTGGAACAACTGATGGTCATGGAATTGTCCCAGAGAAGTGTGCTTCAGATGAAGCTTTAAAAATACTATTAAAACATTTTGCTTCCAGCTCTATTCTATTCATGCTTTTCTTCCTTTAAAGCTTTATTAATCAGGCTTAAGAGAGAGAATAACAGAATAACAGAATTGGAAGGGACTTTGGAGGTCCCTCAGGCAGAAGAACCTATACCATTTCAGACAAATGGTTGCTCTTAAAAATCTCCAGTGTTGGAGCACCCACAACTTCTGGAGGCAAGTCCTTCCACTGATTAATTGTTCTAACTGCCAGGAAATTTCTCCTTAGTTCTAGGTTAGAACTTTCCTTGATTAGTTTCCATCCATTGCTTCTTCTCCAGCCTTCAGGTGCTTTTGGAGAATAGGTAATGATGATGATGATGATGATGGTGGTGGTGGTGGTGGTGGTGATGATGATGGAAGGGACCTTGGAGGTCATCTAGTCCAACCCCCTGCTCAGGCAGGAAACCCTATACCATTTCAGACAAATGGCTGTCCAGTCTCTTCTTAAAAACTTCCAGTGTTGGAGCATTCACAGCTTCTGGAGGTAGGTTGTTCCACAGATTAATTGTTCTAACTGTCAGGAAGTTTCTCCTTAGTTCTAGGTTGCTTCTCTCTTTGATTAGTTTCCATCCATTGCTTCGTGTCCTGCCCTCTGGTGCTTTGGAGAATAGCTTGACTCCCTCTTCTTTGTGGCAGCCCCTGAGATATTGGAACACTGCTATCATGTCACCCCTCGTCCTTCTCTTCATTAAACTAGACATACCCAATTCCAGCAACCGTTCCTTATATGTTTTAGCCTCCAGTCCCCTGATATCCTTGTTGACCCCCCCCTCTTCTTTGGGGCAGCCCCTTAGATATTGGAACACTGATTTCAGGTCTCCCCTAGTCCTCCTTTTCATTAAACTAGACATACCCAATTCCTACAACCGTTCTTCATATGTTTTAGCCTCCAGTCCCCTAATCACCTTTCTTGCTCTTCTCTGCACTCTTTCTAGATGAGATCCAAACAAATTCTATCCAGGGTTATTAGCCTAAAACTCTGTTCATTCACCCTTGGAAGATACATCACACATCTTAGTTACCAGCTGCTAAGGAATAACAGTGAAAGAGATATGGTGTAGCAGCGAAGGTGTTGGGTTGGCCTCAGCACAAGCTGTAGGTTAAGCTCAGCCACAAAAGAAAACAGGAACCGATCCATAAATAATCGAATTTCCCTACTCTTTCAAATGTCCAGATGCTAAATCCTAATTATAGAACTTTCATTCATCCCATATTACAAATTACCCTTTAAGGATGGTGCTGCTGCTGCTGGTACCAGTATAATTAATTGTTACTATATAAAGTGTGGCTTAGTAATGCTGACTGTTACATATCATTATCCCAATGTGTTGTCTGAAAATGTAAGAACGTGCTAATTAAGATGTTAATTAGAATCTCAAGATTGAAAAGTTTGGTCTGCTGAAAAACAGCTCCTTCTCTTTTTAGTTTTCAACAACATAGAGTAGGAGATTTCAAGCATAGCACGCGGTTACAATTTGGTGAACAAATACATGGATTTTTCTGAATCTCTCCAGCTTTGTCACTGAAAGTTATGAAAACTTCATACAGTTTCTACAGATATATAAAGGTAACCAAAGTGAACAAATAACACCAGGTTTGGTGCTTGATCACATATATCACAAAGTCATTCATCATGTGATCTGTCTGTGTGAAAAGGTATTCAGTTCATCAGTTGTTAATATGCATTTCATGCTTCACCAGTGACATTTTTTTTCTACCACCCAGAACCTCCCCAAAAATTTGAACTGGTCCATAATTACTTTTGCTTCTGCTAACCCTAGTTTGAACAGAACCTGAAGATATCATTCTGAGTCCATTGATGCTTCTTTCACCACCACCAAAACATCATTGAGTTCCCTGATGCCCAAAGTTATCATTGGTCCTGGAATAATTAAAATAAAAAAAGGAAACAGCCAAGCCTCTCGTCACAACTTGTCAGACGCGGAGAATCAAGACCACATGTTAAGTTCCAGTTAAGCTAGTGATGGCGAACCTTTTAGAGACCGAGTGCCCAAACTGCAACCCCAAACCCACTTATGCATCGTCGAGTGCCGGGTGGGTGTGGCCCATTGGCTGGGCGTGGCCCATTGGCTGGGCGTGGCTGCGGTGGTAACGGCAGACTGGGTGGGACTAAAAAGTTCAACCAATCAATTCCAACTTTGCAAGATCTTTTTTTTTCCTGCGAGAAGTTGAAATTGACTGATTGAACCTTTTTTTTTTTTTTTTGCACATGGCGGCGGAGGCCTAAAGTGAAAAGGTTTTATAAAACCCAGCTGAAGGCCTAGGACTGGGGCGACGGTGCGTGTGCCCACAGAGAGGGCTCTGAGTGCCGCCTCTGGCACCCGTGCCATAGGTTCGCCACCACTGAGTTAAGCTAATTTATTGCTCACGCCTATACACAAGAGTCTGGTCAACTAACAGTCAGCACTAAATTGGTGCTAGATAAGTGTCAATGGAATTCAAGTAGGGCTTGGACTTAGACCATTTGTGGGAACGTAATGATTCTAGGGTGATGACTCTCTTGACTCCACCCCCTTACTCTGCCTGTCTTCCTGCACAACTCTTGCTACATTTAAAATGCCATTTTTACTTCTAATGAAATATTGGCTCTCTGTCAACCAATTGCGGTAGCAGCTAAAGTTGAGGACAGTATGTAGTCAAAGTGGGCTCCTCTGGAAACTACTCTTCCTCCACAGTGACCAGAAAGAGACCACAAATCTGTTTCCTCTCCAGAAAGGAGTTTACCACCATCGATAGGCCACTGGACCGCAGCTATCCTATACTTATTCAGTATGTGTGGCTGATATCTCCTCCACACTTAACCTAGCTCATGAGTTGGTTTTTCTGCAACTTATACAGAGGTGTTGAAGCATTGCTGCTGGGGCTATTCATCACTTGGCGATTCTTTGTGCTTGGTGGAAAGGACAAAATTAAATTAGAAGTTTGTTTTAATATGGGGAAATATTGCTATTGACAAAAGATGTAGAGATTTAAATCCAAATTTGTTTTTTAAATCTAGTAATGGCAGGGTGTCAGGTGTCAATATATTTATTCTTCAGAAGCTCGAACAAATTGAAGAGTAAATATAGTAATTTGGGTGAGGAAGCAAAGAATATATTCATGAGATTTGTAGATGACACAAAATTGGATGGGATAGCAGCTAATCCCACAGGAGACAGAAATATATTAATTCAAAATTATCTTGCTAGGTTAGACAAATTTGAAATTAGAAAGCAAGAGGACAAAACCCAAGACTTTCTCTTAAGAAACTAATCAAATAAAAAGGAATAAATATTGATTACCCGGTTTGGTAACAGTGCTTGTAAAATGATCTTGGAATATTAGTTTTTTTGCTTTTTTCAACCTTTTAAAACAGCAAATCTTGAAGACATCTCTGACATTTCATTTTTACAGAAGGAGAGAAGAAGGAACATCGCTGGTGAGGAATGGAGAGGTTCTCTGAACTGTTGGCCCCTGCCCCTCCCTCCAAGGATATCTATATTTCAGCTAAAAGTTCAGAAGTAGAGCTTGAAAAGGTTATATTCTATCTGAGTTCTCAGAATAAAAGAATGACAGAGTTGGAAGGGACCTTGGAGGTCTTCTATTCCAACCCCTGCTCAAGCAGGAGACCCTATACCATTCCAGACAAATGGATGTCAATCTCTTCTTAAAAGCCTCCAGTTGATGGAGAGCCACGACTTCTGAAGGCAAGTTGTTCCACTGATTAATTGTTCTCATGTTAGGAAATTTTTCTTTAGGTTCCTTTTCTCCTTGATTAGTTTCCATGTATTGCTTCTTGTCTTACCTTCTGGTGCTTTGGAGGATAAGTTGACCCCTTCTTCTTTCTGACAGCCCCTTAGATATATTGGGTATACTGCTATGATGTCACCTTCTTTTCATTAAACTACACCAGGGGTAGGCAACCTTGACTCTTTTATGACTCGTGGACTTCAACTCCCAGAATTCCTGAGCCAGCACAGCTGGCTCAGGAATTCTGGGAGTTGAAGTCCACGAGTCATAAAAGAGCCAAGGTTGCCTACCCCTGAACTAGATATACCCAATTCCCGCAACTGTTCTTCGTATGTTTTAGCTTCCAATCCCCTAATCATGATTGTTGCTCTTCTCCGTACTCTGTTTTAGAGTCCCAACATCTTTTTTATAATATGGTGACCAAAACTGGATGCGGTATTCTAAGTGGGGGTCATACCAAGGCTTTATAAAGCAATACTAATACAGGTAGTCCTCAACTTACGACAATTGAACCCAAAATGTATGTTGCTAAGTGAGAAATTTGTCAAGTGAGTTTTGACCCATTTATTGACTTTTCTTGCCACATTTGTTAAGTGAATCACTGCAGTTGTTAAATTAGTAACACCGTTGTTAAGTGAATCTGGCTTCCCCATTGACGTGGCTTGCCAGAAGGTGATTAAAAATTGATCACATGAACCCGGGATACTGCAATTGTCATAGATATGAACCAGTTGTCATGCATCCAAATGTAAATCACATGACCATGGAGATGCCGCAGTGGTCATATGTGTGAAAAATGGCCATAAGTCACTTTGTTTGGTGCCGTTGTAACTTCAAATGGTCACTAAATGAACTGTTGTAAGTTGAGGACTACCTTTACTTCATATATATTAGTGGATAATCCATGCTGAAACTTCTGACAGTATCATTCAACATCACCAGAATCAAGATCACGTGAAGTATTAATACCACTTTACAATGCCTTGGTAAGGCCACACTTGGAATACTGCATCCAGTTTTGGTCACCACGATGTAAAAAAGATGTTGAGACTCTAGAAAGAGTACAGAGAAGAGCAACAAAGATGATTAGGGGACTGGAGGCTAAAATATATAAGGAACGGTTGCTGGAATTGGGTATGTCTAGTTTAACGAAGAGAAGGACGAGGGGGGACATGATAGCAGTCTTCCAATATCTCAGGGGCTGCCACAAAGAAGAGGGAGTCAAGCTATTCTCCAAGGCGCCTGAGGGCAGGACAAGAAGCAACAGATGGAAACTAATCAAGGAGAGAAGCAACCTGGAACTGAGGAGAAACTTCTTGACAGTTAGAACAATTAATCAGTGGAACAACCTGCCTCCAGAAGCGGTGAATGCTCCAACACTGGAAGTTTGTAAGAAGAGACTGGACAGCCATTTGTCTGAAATGGTATAGGGTTTCCTGCTTGAGCAGGGCGTTGGACTAGATGACCTCCAAGGTCCCTTCCAACTTTATTACTATTGCTATTACTATTATTACTATTATTACTATTACTATTATTACTATTATTACTACTATTATTATTACTACTACTACTACTACTACCTCAAGGCTACCTGACTTGGTTCATCAACTATCCATTTTCTGGTGTTCATCCACTTTCTGTTCTCTTTTCACTTCACTTGCCCTGAGAAGGCCAGGAGAAAGTTATGCATCCCTCCAATTTAATCTTTAACATATTATTCCCTCCTACCCAACTCTGTTTGGATATGAAGAACATGTAAGTATTATTCCAGCTTCAACCAATGTTGATTTTACCCAATGCTTTTATTCATCATTATGACATAGGTAGGTATTGTTTTAGCACCATAAAAGAAGAACGCCCAATTCTCTCCCCCCCCCCCCAAAAAAAGCCAGTTTTTTTGGCTACACTCTTTCTTGGGGCATCAAAAGTGTAACTTTTGGGTGGAAAAACACTTATTCTAATGCACCTTAAGGCTCAGAAAGTTGGGTTGTAATTTTTATATAGGTTATCCATATCCAATAAAAAATGTAATAAAACTGCTCATTATTTGCCACATAACAAGATTGTTTTTAGCAGCCAAATGTTTTAATGTCTCTTTTAATTTGGATATAAAATCTCAGGCTGAATGATATACATACACTTTATAGTCTCAGAGAACATGATCTCAAATAACTTCTATCATTTCTCTTCCCTTCCCTCCCCTTCCCTTCCCTCCCCTGCCCTTCTCTTCCCTTCCCTTCCCTTCCCTTCCCTTCCCTTCCCTTCCCTTCCCTTCCCTGCCCTTCCCTGCCCTGCCCTTCCCTGCCCTTCTCTTCTCTTCCCTTCCCTTCCCTTCCCTTCCTTCCCTTCCCTTCTCTTCTTCTCTCCCTTCCTTCCTTCTTCCCTTCCCCTCCCCTCCCTTCCTTGCTCTGCTCTGCCCTTCCCTTCCCTTCTCCCTGCCCTTCTGCCTGCCCTTCCCTTCCCTTCCCTTCCCTGCCCTTCTCTTCTTCTTTCTCTTCTCTTCTCTCTTCTCTTCTTCCTCTTCCCTCTTCTCTTCTCTTCTCATTCTCTTCTCTCTCTTCTCTTCTCTTCCCTCCCCTCCCCTCCCCTCCCCTTCCTTGCCTTCCCTTCCCTTCCCTGCCCTTCCCTGCCCTTCTCTTCCCTTCCCTTCCCTTCCCTTCCCTCCCCTCCCCCTTCCTGCTCTGCTCTGCCCTGCCCTGCCCTGCCCTGCCCTGCCCTTTCCTTCCCTTCCCTCCCTCCCTCCCTCCCTCCCTTCCCTTCCCCACATTCTTTTTGGGGCTGAACCCAAAGCATCATCTTGATTTCCTAGGATGATTCTGAATTCCAGGAGTATTTTTAGAAATCAAAAGTAGTCTGGGAAGCAGAACACAATGCTACCCACCAGGAGACCCAACCCCATCTCTTTTCGAAATACGGCTCTCAGCATCTTGCATATGCCTCTAAGCCAATGGATACTGCACATTCTCACCTTAAGAAAGAAGTGAGCCCAAAGAAGGTGGGTTTTGACCTAGAGATTGCTGGTGAAGACTTCTTTCTGAACAGCTTTCCATTTAGTAGGACCCAGAAACCTAGAAGGGACAGTGGTTTGACTGTCCATTCCACTCCATTCCATTCCATTCCATTTTCTATTCTATTCTATTCTATTCTATTCTATTCTATTCTATTCTATTCTATTCTATTCTATTCTATTCTATTCTATTCTATTCTATTCTATTCTATTCTATTCTATTCTATTCTATTCTATTCGATAAGATAAGATAAGATAAGATAAGATAACCTTTATTGTCATTCTATTCTATTCTATTCTATTCTATTCTATTCTATTCTATTCTATTCTATTCTATTCTATTCTGTTCTGTTCTGTTCTGTTCTGTTCTGTTCTGTTCTATTCTATTCGATAAGATAAGATAAGATAAGATAAGATAACCTTTATTGTTATTCTATTCTATTCTATTCTATTCTATTCTATTCTATTCTATTCTATTCTATTCTATTCTATTCTATTCTATTCTATTCTATTCTATTCTATTCTATTCTATTCTATTGAAATGCGTGGCTGATATTTACCACTCACAGTGTGCAACTCTCCTAGAGCAGATCATGACCTTGTGCATAAAATTACTTTCAGATTTTAACCTCAACTAATTTAATTTCCAATGTACCTGCCAGCCCACCTACTAAAATAATTGTGGTAATATATCCCTGTCATGGTTGGTATGTTTGTGTATTTCAGTACTGTTGATTAAGAGTAGAGAGTGCAGCTCCTGCAAAGATTACATTTTCTAGCTGAGAAAGTCTTAGCTAGAAGGCCTGGAATATGTATTTGGAAGTGGCAGCTGAAATCTCATTAAAGAGTTTGGTGAATAATGTTTTTTTCCTTCTTGAGGCAGAAGTGGGCAGACTTCAGGCACGCAAAGACAACTTTGTTACTGTGATACAGTAGAGCGCAAGGGCCAACCAAGGCTGGATTCAAAATAATAGCTCATGCAGTCAGACACATCTGGAAACAAAAAGTGGGATTTCTCATCAGCCCAGGAATTTATAATTGGTATTAGACCTAAAACTTCTTATTTTGGTCCTCCCCACACCCCCAGTTATTTTTCAGCATCTAATTTAGAGGGGAAAGTATTTATTTGTTGCTTTTGTTTGATCATCAGGAGTCAGCATATTGGAAAGGTTTTACTTAGACCTTTCTTTATTAAAGTGATGAAGCTACATCCCAAGAGAGAAAAGGGAATTTTCTAGGAAAAGGGGTGGGGGAAAGAACAACTGGAAGTCAATAATCCCAGAAAGAACATTCCAGATAAAATTGGTACAATCAGTCTTAGCTCAATTAATTATTTGTCACCATTTGAATACATCTGAGCTTCCTGCATGGATGTTGTTATGCAGATATAAGAACGATGTTGAGACTCTAGAAAAAGTGCAGGGAAGAGCAACAAAAATGATTAGGGGACTGGAGGCTACAACATATGAAGAACGGTTGCAGGAACTGGGTATGTCTCGTTAAATGAAAAAAAGGAATAGGGGTGACATGATAACAGTCTTCCAATATCTAAAGGGCTGCCACCAAGAAGAGGGGGTCAAACTATTCTCCAAAACACCGGAAGGCAGTACAAGAAACAATGGATGGAAATTAATCAAGGAGAGAACCAACTTAGAAATAAGGAGAAATTTCCTGACAGAACAATTTAATCACGGCTTGTCTCCAGAAGTTGTGGGTGCTCCAACACTGGAGGTTTTTAAGAAGAGATTAGACAGCCATTTTTCCAAAATGGTATAGGGTTTCCTGCTTGAGCAGGGGGTTGGACTAGAAGATCTCCAAGCTCCCTTCCAACTCTGTTATTCTGCTATTCAGCTTTTCCTTGCCTCTGTCTAAATGTCATGATCCTTTTAATGAACAGTAAATGTGGATGAGTCCCTGACAGTAGGATCTAGGACATAATGCAATAATATGTGTACTGTCAACTCTCCCCTCTCCATCTGCTATCAGCTGCTTGTTTGGTGATTTCTGAGTCTAATGTCAGTCTAATCTCAGTTTAGGGACCAATCAAGGCATCAATAAGCCCATTATTGGTCTTCTGATTCTTACAGAATAAGGCAGATACAATACACATTTTAGAAATATGTAACTAGGGAACATTTGTGGACAAATCCTGTGCATTGAGAAAATTGTTTTTATTCTCAAATAGCAGCTCAATCAAATCATGTCACCCAGTTTTAAAATGGAGAGCGAGAGAGAGGGAGGTTCAAAGACGGGATCCAGAACTGTTATAGAGAGTGATTTGTCAAAATCATAACTACATTTCCTAAACCTTTAGAGAAGAAAGGACTGCTATGCCTTCTGATTAGTAACCTACAGTATATAGAAGAGCTTAGAAAAGTTTCAGTTTAATAATATTCAGGGCTTTTTTTTCTCATAGAACGCTCAGAACGGAGTTCCGGCACCTTTTTGGGATGGAACCTTGTAGGGTAGGCAAAGTGGGTTGTATGACATGTGTGAGTTCTGGCACCTTCCCCCCCCCCAAAAAAAAGCACTGATAATATTCAGGCATTCCTAGTTATAACTTTGCTGGGTAAAAGCTGGGTTGAGTCATGAATGGCTATGCATTTCCAAGAGTCTTTGCAAATGAAATTCCATTCCGAAACAAAAGCAGGTTGATTGCCCATGTGACTCATCCTAGACTCATGCCTGTGATTTCCTTTTTGCTAAATAGTAATACTGCATTGAAGGTTAAATACACTTTACCTTATTATTATGCAGACATAAGGCCAAGGGATCCGATTTGTCCAAGTCACTACCAGGCCAAGTATTTGAATAAATTAATATCTATCCTAAGTCAATCTCAGCTTCAGGTGACTTCATTAATTTGTCCATTAGTTTTCTTGACAGCAGTATGGAAGTGGATTACTTCTTCTAGAGCAGGGGTCTTCAAACTTGGCTGAGGACTTCTGGGAGTTGAAGTCCACAAGTCATAAAAGGGCCAAGTTTGAAGACCCCTGTTCTAGGATGTATGTGTGGGTTTTATTTCCTCCTCTAGACTGTAGTTCTGGCTTTTCTGCTAGTTCCCCTTTGATAAACTCCAGGTAGTCCTTGACTTATGATCACAATTGAGCCCAAAATTGCTAAGAAAGATAATTGTTAACTGAGTTGCATCCCTTTGTACAACCTTTTTGCTACAGTTGTTATACAAATCACTGCAGTTGTTAAGTGAACCGCGTGGTTGTTAATTGAATCTGGCTTCCCCCATTGACTTTGCTTGTCAGAAGCCAACGGGGAAGGTTACAAATGGGGATCACGTGACCCACGGTATAGTGCAACTGTCATTAGTACATGCCAGTTGCCAAGCAACTGCATTTTGATCACGTGACCCTCATTAATTGCTCAAGGTCACACAGTGTTGATTAGGAGTTGTCACCCAATTGGGTATTTCTGCCTCCAAAAATCATTAAATAATACACTCGGAAACTATACCTGAGCATATTCCAAAAATTTACTCTTAAAATTGTTCTGAAATGATGCAATTTCATCATTATTTCAATCATTTTCCTGGTCTTAGAAACCCATTTTGCAGTTTGCTCAGGAAGAACCTAGAAACGCGATCATGTTCTCACTTTACAGCTTAAAGGATATAACATTCATCTCTGGCGTCTGTGGAGATTCTCAGTCATCCAGGTCATGGTTGTCCCAAAGGTGATTTTTCAAAAGGCAACTGGACTTCGTTTTTCCTTGAAGATGTTTCTCTTCTCATCCAAGAAGCTTCTTCAGTTCTGACTACAGAAGCTTCTTGGATGGAAAGCAAAACGTCTTCAGGGAAAAACAAAGTCCAGTTGCCGTTTGAAAAAGCATCTTTCTCTCTGGTGCTTAGACAAGATGCCAGTATATCTCTCACCACAGCTTTCCAAAAGTTAAGAGCGTAGGGAAAATCAAATTAATTTGTGTAATTAACTTAAAACAATTGTAGTGAAATGCAAAAGCAATAGACTTTAAACAAAAGTAATAGACTCTTGTAGTGTTAGCATCCTCTATCTTGTAATATTAGCACCCTTCCCTCGTCATGAAAAATCCATGCAATCTTGTTGTACAATTAATGAAGTAAACTTAAACTATACATCAGGAGACTGTTCAGAAGATTGCCACCATCATTGTTCTTCGTCTATTACAGCAGTTATATAGCCCACTTAGTCACTGCATTACAGGTATTGGATTAGTTCTTTCATTTAATATGGCATAAAGCATAAATGAAATGCAGCAAGAACAACATGTACTCAATGTTGCGAGTTACCTTCAGCATGACCCAAAGTGAGTTTACACGATGTCAGGCAATGCACTGGGAAGTATATTCGGAAGGGTAACTTCAAACTCGGTCAGCCTGACCTGTGTTGGTGATTGTTACTACAGTGATGGAAGAAGCCTACTCAGAAAACTATCAGTGTGGATTCATCTTTGTATTATGGGCATTGGGCATCAGATAATAGGGGGTTTAACTGGTAGAACATCAGTTCCTTCCAACCTGGTACCCCCCCTCCCACCCAGCATGATAGGTTTGGAAGTATATGTGCCTACAGTGTAGGAAATAGTTATAGAGAATTTTGGTTTCTAGAATGACTTCTAGACAACGGTTAGGAATCTAGAAGTTCTTAACTGTACATAAGGCCATTGTTCAGTCTCTATGTTGTGTCCGATTCTTTGTGATACCATGGATCATAGCATGCCAAGTCTGCCTTGACCTCCACTGTCTCCCTGAGTTTACCCAAACTCATGCCCACACTGACCCAGTGACACCATCTAACCATCGCACCCTCTGCTGTCCCCTTCTTCTTTTGCCTTCCATCTTTCTCAACATCAGGGTCTTTTCCAATGAATCCTCTCTTCTCGTTTGCTGGCCAAAGTATTTGAGCTTCAGCTTCAGTATCTGTGCTTCCAAAGGACAGTCAGGGTTGATTTACTTTGGGATTGACCGATTGGATCTCCTTGCAGCCCAAGGGACTCTGAAGCGTCTTCTCCAACACCACAGTTCGAAAGTATCAATTCCTCAGCGCTCAGCCTTCCTTATGGTCCAACTCTCATAGCCATACATAGAATTCTGGCAGATGAAACCTAACACATCTGGAAGCACCAGGTCAGGAATTTAGCAGAGGAAGATGGAGTTATTTCTTCTTCCTACTTAAGCTCCCAGGAGAATTTAATTCCAACTGGACCATCTTCTACCAGCCGTGCAAGACAGAAGGCCATATAGAAAAGTGAAACAAGATTGCTCTAGCTCAAATCCAGAATATGGGATAATATCACCTTGCACATTATAGTGGGAAAAAGAGCAGGCTACTTCATATTATAAAGTTGATATAAACCCTGGTTGGTTTAATCATTGTCTAAATCAGAGGTCAATAAATATTATGCTCATAACATCACTGGGTCGTATGCTTTGTGTATATATGAGATTGTGGCATTTTCATGAGATTTGGTGGTTCACAAAATTCCTGTCATGGAATTTTGTGAACCACTAAATCTCATGAAAATGCCACAGTCTTATGCACCCTCTGGCATTCTCTCATGAGGTCTTGAAATCTCAAAGGGGAGTTTGATTTTGAAATCTCATGAATCTCATTACATTCTATATTATTAAGCACTGTGGTGGTGCAGTGGTTAGAATGCAGTATTGCAGGCTAACTCTGCCCACAGCCTGGAGTTCGATCCTGACTGTCTCAAGGTTGATTCAGCCTTCCATCCTTCTGAGGTCAATAAAATGAGGACCCAGATTGTTGGGGGCAATATGCTCACATTGTAAACCGTATTGTAAAGCAGTATGGAGTGGTATATAAGTCTAAATGCTATTGCTAAGTGTTATTGCTAAACAGGAACATTTTTTTTTCTTTCATATTTAAATAACATCAAATATAATGGATTTTATTTTAGGGGCAGAAGGCCATTTCAATACAAAGCAACTTTTTCTTGCCTTCATCCTCTCAGGAAAATAGTCCAAGGTGAAAGTAATTTGGGACTTTTCTGAGGTAGGACTATAGCTAAAATGGAGATAATAATAGCGAATTATCTGAACTGCCATACATGCTGAGTGTCTCCTTTCTCTGTGATTTGATAAGGTCAAACTATAACTGAGCACCTATTCAGAGGCACACAAAAAGCATTCTGACAGGAATTGTTGAAATAAAACAAGTTGATTTTGCTTACCTGCTGACATCATATCTTTTCTGCTCTGTGGAAGATTAATGCGTGATTTCAAGACAACAGTGAGAAATAGGCACAGTGAATTAAAATTGATCTCTGAGCAAGTTAAATACCAATTAACCTCACTCTTGTGATTTAGAAAGTCTAATTTGATTGTGATTATATTTTAAACATTTGGGAACTGGGTGCAGCAGGTGAATTAGAGTTTGTGAAATAATCACAATGCAAGTTTAGAAATACTAGCTTGAGATCTCCTTGGACTTTGTACACTGATGTATGGCAAAAGAATAGGAAACGTGATTTTTTCCCCTCTATTTTCTACTGCTGTTTCCATCACCAAGATGGGTTTTTAATTTGGGAAGGCATCTTTTTTTTCTTTTTCAGCTTAAGAAAGCTGCATTTTGCTTCTGAGATTATCCTGGAAATAATTTTATGGGTGTGGACAGTAATATCATGATGTCATTGATATGAGCATAGTTAAATTTGGGGAACGTTTGGCACGATGGTTGAAATAAGGACCTTAAATCTTAAAGTACCCACTTTATCCCTGAAGATTGTTCACAGTAGAATTGTCTCAATGTTGGTATTATTATTATTATAATACACAACAATGTGAAATCACATCTGCCAGTTCTTTAGCTGGTATTGGCCTTCGTACACATTGAGTTCTTGTGAAGAATCTAGGATGTCATAATTTACCTGTGTAATATGTGTGAAATCCCAAGCACCATGGCCTTTTGTAAATGACAGATGGAAGTGTTGTCAATATGCAGATTTTTTTAAAGTGCCATCCAAGATTTTTTTTTTTTTGTATGACACCTAGTTTGCCTGTAACCACAGGCACCATCACAGTTGGTTTATGCCACAATCTTTCAACTTGAATTTTCAGATGTTGATGCCTTGTGATCTTCTCCAATTCTTTATCTTCTATTCTACTGTCTCCTGATATTGCCACATCAATTATCCATGCTTCCTTCTTCTCAACCACAGTTAAATCTGGGTGTTTTATGAATTTATCACTTTGTATTTAGAAATCCCACAATATTTTACTCTGCTCATTTTTTAAACTACCTTTTCAGCCATCTGTTCCCACCAGTTTTCATTACTGGTACATGATAATTTTTACAGATGTTCCAGTGAATCATTCTGGGGACTATGTTATATCATTGTTTATAATAAGTTTGGGTGATATTCTTGCATGAGCTGAGTATGTCAGCTACTGTTTCTTCTGCTTCTTTGCACAATTTGCACTTTGAATCATTTGATTACTTTACAATTCTGTCCTTGATTGCATTAGTTTGAATACTTGGCTTTTGGGCAGCCAAAATCAAGTCCTCCATGTCTTCTTTTAATGTTCCAGTTGTAAGCCATTGCCAGGTTTTATCTTTATCCACCTCCCTCTCAATCATTTGTAGAAATTGACCATTTAATGCTTTTTCTTGCCAGCATTCTGTTCTTGATTTTATTACATTATTTCAAATTAAAGTTTTGTTTCCTGCACATTCAGTAAGTTCCAATTTTTAACTTGCATCAATGGCTGTCTTTATATAATTAGCCAATGCATGTTTTTTAATTCTTCAACAATTTATTTAACTTGGAGTAAACCTCTGGCTTCATTTCTGTGGGGCAAGTATAATCTATCAATATCATTATGGGGATGTATTTTTCTTCTTATTATTATTATGTACCTTAAACCATTGAATGACTTTAGCTGCTATATTTTTTAACTCCCCAATCCCTCTAAAGCATGGGTGTCAAACTCGCAACGTCACGTGACGTGTCACGATGTATCGCGACTTTTTTCCCATTGCCGGCAATGGGGTGGGCGCTGTTTTGGCGTGACGCATCCAGCCCGAGGGCCGGCAGGTTGACACCCCTGCCTAAAGCAAACAGGCAAACATTTCAGCTTCACTTACTTTGAAGTCTACAAATGAGGTCTCTAAAGTTACATGTGAAGTATAGGGAATGATAGGATTTTTCCTAGTTTTCATGAGATAACGTGAAGGTGGTAACAGGCCCATTCAGACTTAACGGTAATAACAGAATAACAGAGTTGGAAGGGACCTTGGAGGCCTTCTAGCCCAATCCCCTGCTCAGGCAGGAAACCCTATACCAGTGATGGCGAACCTTTTAGAGACAGAGTGCCCAAACTGCAACCCAAAACCCACTTATGCATCGTCGAGTGCCGGGTGGGTGTGGCCCATTGGCTGGGCATGGCCCATTGGGTGGGCGTGGCTGCGGTGGTAACGGCAGATGGGTGGGACTAAAAAAGTTCAATCAATCAATTCCATCTTTGCAAGATCTTTTTTTTTTCCCCGCGAGAAGTTGAAATTGACTGATGGAACCGGGGTTTTTTTTGCACACGGCGGCGGAGGCCTAAAGTGAAAAGGTTTTATAAAACCCAGCTGAAGGCCTAGGACTGGGGCGACGGCGCGCGTGCCCACAGAGAGGGCTCTGAGTGCCGCCTCTGGCACCCGTGCCATACGTTCGCCACCACTGCCCTATACCATTTCAGACAAATGGTTATCCAGTCTCTTCTTAAAAACTTCCAGTGATAGAGCACCCAAAACTTCTGAAGGCAAGTCATTCCACTGATTAATTGTTCTCGCTGTCGTGAAATTTCTTCTTAGTTTTAGGCTGGATCTTATCTTGATATTAGTTTTCATCCATTGCTTTTTATCCTGCCTTCAGGTACTTTGGAGAATTGGTTGACCTCATCTTCTTTATGGCAGTCCCTTAGATGTTAGAAAATTGCTACCATGTCATCCCTATTCCTTCTTTTCATTAGACTAGACATGCCAAATTCCTGCAACCATTCTCCCTATGTTTTAGCCTGAAGTTCCCTAATTATTGTTGCTCTTCTCCGTGCTCTATCTAGAGTCTCAATATCTTTTTCAGATTGTGGCGACCAAAACTGGATCGAATATTCCAAGTGGCACTTACCAAGGCATTATAAAGCAGTACTAATATTTCATGTGATCTTGATGCTTGCAAGATTCTGTTACGATAACCTCATACTAATATTAGCAGGCATGATTTTGGTTTTCTAATCTGGTCTGTCTTCAAGGGTTGACATTGACCTCCTTTCCTTGTCCTCTTCAAGATGGACATAAAGAACGGCCAGGACTCTGATTTCATCATTGTGGCTGCCATCTGACTTTTTTGACCTCCACTCTGTGGGCATCTTTATTCCTTTCTGTGAAGCTAATACACAATGATCATACCTTTGCTTGGCATTTTTAAGTAAAACCTCTTTTGAGTTGAACTCTGCTTCTGGTAGCTAGATGGACACATTTACTGGTCAGTCCCCCATCCAAAAACAAAGCAGGCCCAACCCTGCTTAGCCTTTTTTCTTTTTTGATTAGCCAAAGTTACCGGATACTCCTACGAGGCAGGGGAATTAAACTGTTATTCAAACCCTGTTACAAGTTTCATTTTAGGCAGGGAGTCCTTGATGACAACCAATGTGCAGAGAAACTGGCTTCTAATGGACTAATTATAATTATAGAGTCTGAATGATGCTGACTTCATTTCCCCCTCCAGGCTACATTTTGTACCTGTGAATGGCTGCCACCTAATTACTGGCATCTGTAATGTGGATTCAGAAAATCGATATTAATTACAAGTGAAGATATCAGATGTTTGGAGGCTGTGAATGAAATGTGGCAGTGGATATTAAGCACAGTTCTGCAAAGTTGAAGGTTCTTTACCTCATTAGAAATCTGACTGGCACCCTAGAGTTAGCAAGGGCAGCATTGTCATCATCTAGCATTCAAGTACAAAAAATAATTATTCAGGTAATAAGTCAGGAAAAGTTACAGCAGTGTTTCTCAAACTTAGCAACTTTAAGATGGGTAGACTCCAACTCCCAGAATTCCCTAGCCAGCATGCTGAGTTTTGGAATTCACTGTTGGAATGTATTTCTATGCAACAACTACAGTAGAGTTCAGCCAGTAGATGGCAGTATTTACAAGTACTGTATACAAGAGTATACAGTATACTCTATGCCAGGGGTGTCAAATTGGCAGCCCACGGGCCGGATGTGCCGTGCGCAGGCCACGTCTTCCCCGGCTCCACAAAGGCAAAAAACATCGTGATATGTCATGATATGTCATGTGACCCGATTGAGTTTGACACGCGTGCTCTATGCTCTTTTGTTCCGAGTTCCTGTTTCCTGTTACAGTTATATAGCTGAGCAGTAAAGCACATGGTGACTGTACTCTTTGCTCTGTGGTGCTTTATATAAATAGAATTTTTAACATTGGGGATAAAGAGAAGGAGAAGGAGAAAAGGAGAAGGGGAAAAAGGAGAAGGAGAAACACCAGTTTAGGGGGTTCTTTCTTTCTTTAATAGAATGCTACAGCCCCAGTCTGCAGATCACTATATGAATCACTTAGCCCTGAATCTAATCCACATTGCAGTACAGGAATCCAAGTTAAAACAACCTAGTGAGGTGGAGCCTGCTTGATATAGTGGTGAAAGCACCAGGCTAGAAACCAGGAGACCGTGAGTTCTAGTTCTGCCTTAGGCACAAAGACAGCTGGATGACCATAGGCCAGTCCCTCTCTCTCAGACTTGGGGAGTGGGGTGATCAAAATCAATCCCCACTCCTCTACACATTTGGATTGACAGTTGTGCCACCTGCCTCTGATCCCCTTGGCTTCCCACTGTGGAAAGGGGCTGTAGTTAAGCTGATGAAAAGTGACATGGATGGGAAGTAAGATGAATACGTCTTTGACGATTCTTTTTGTTCACTGCCTATTTTGCTTCATTGCATAGCTTCTCCCAAATGGAACAATTTAGTTGTTACTCTGAGTCACCGCCATAGAAGATAGTTGAATGGAAATGAGGTGTGATTTACTCTAATTACCACCAATTAAGAAAATGGGACTGTTAGGCAAGGAAATCTCACTTAGATCATCTTATCTGTCCATCAGATTGGAGAAAGTTTTTTTTTATTACTTTTCTCCCCTTCCCACTTCCCTGCATCATTCCCTATTCAGCATATAGATTTAAGATTATTTTAAATGGCTTTATTTAAATGATTTAAGATTATTTATAACAACTGAAAACTTTGTGTTCAGGAATGCAGCAACTATATATATTCTCTCCTCACTGAGAAACAGAGCCTGGTAAATTTTGGGGAGACCAGTAGGTAGATTTTCTTGAAGCCCTGAGTAGAGTTGAGTATGAATAATTGTCTGTTAATACCTGGGAATCTTGGTATAGAAATAAAACAATAGCAAAATAATGTTAAGAATAGTCCTTTCATAGAATAAAGGATTCCATCGAACAGAAAAGAGTAAAGAGTAAAGATCATGGAATATGATCTGCTAGACCATTCTTCCCTAATCTGTTTTGATCTGGATGGATTTATATTTAACAGAATAACAGAGTTGGAAGGGACCTTGCAGGTCTTTTAGTCCAACCCCCTTTCAAGCAGGAAACCCTATACCAGACAAATGGTTGTCCAATCTCTTCTAAAAGCCTCCAGTGTTGGAGCACCTATAACTTCTAGAGGCAAGTCGTTCCACTGATTAATTGTCCTAACTGTCAGGAAATTTCCCCTTAGTTCTAGGGTAGTTCTCTCCAATCAGTTTTCATCCATTGCTTCTTGTCTTGCCTTCTGGTGCTTTGGAAAATAGGTTGACCTCCTCTTCTTTGTGGCAGCCCCTCAAATTTTGGAACACTGCTATCATCACTGCTAGTCCTTCTTTTCATTAAACTAGACATACCCAATTCCTGCAAGTGTTCTTCAACTTGAATAATTCCTAGCAAGATATGTTGAAGTCCACCATTTGAAGGTTGCTATAAATTGTGGAAGGTTGAGCTAAACATTTTTGTTGTACACATCGGGAGAATAACTCAAACTTTGTTAATCTAAGAGCTGTGGTGGCGCAGTGGTGAGAATGCAGTGCTGCAGGCCAATTCTGCTGACTGCCGACTGCCAGCAGTTCGATTCTCACTGGCTCAAGGTTGACTCAGCCTTCCATCATTCCAAGGTCGGTAAAATGAGGACCCAGATTGTTGAGGGCAAATATGCTGATTCTGTTAACGGCTTAGAAATGGCTGTAAAGCACTGTGAAGCGGTATATAATTCTAAGTGCTATTGCTATTGCTACCCAGTTGCTAAGCTAATTAGATCTGAGTGGCCTCTTCCTAAAGGAAAAAAAAATACGAATTTGAAAGGGGCAGCCATATAAAATGAGTGAATGAATCAAACAATCAATTAATCTTTCAAGGCCATTGTTCCCCATTTCTTTCTCTCTTCTTAAGACTAGGTTTTGTGAGGCATCGAAAACACTGACAACATGGACAAACAACGAATAACTATTATACTGATTAAGACCGACTATTTAGTGCAGACAACACTGGAAAAAAGAGAAGAGGATTATGATCAGACTCAATTGTGGGAAAATGTGTATAACCAAATACCAAGATGGGAGGAGCTGAAAGCTGTATTGTGGAAACCTGCTTGGCATAAAAAGAAAGCTAGAATTAGGTTTAAAAATGGTTAAAACTTTATTTGATGGGTTAAAAAGGCTTTTAGAGATTTTGACTGAGTTAATACTATCGAGATGAAAACTATGGATTTGACTATGGTTGGGAGGTAATTTGACAATGGTTGGGAAATTTAATATGTGGTAAATAAAAAGTAAATAGATGAAGAAATAGAATACAGATTGGAAATGAAATAAGGTGTCTGGTGGAATAATACTTTTTCTTTTTATAAGTATAATGATTTTGATAGGATTTAAATTTTAGGTAAGGAGTTAAAAAGGGGTTTTAAGATTTATAAAATATATATTTGAAATAGAAAATATATACTTGATAGAGTACAGGAAAGAGAATATAGTTGGGAAGTATTAAAATATAATAGTTGATATAATATGTATATTTTAGAAATAATTATTGTTTGATGGGAAATTGGGAGACCCGAAATGTAACTTATGTGTTTATTTTAGGCTAAAGTGGAAAATGGTAATTGTAAAATAGTTAAACTTAAAAACAGGATTTTGATTGATATAAATGAATTACTATTGATATTCTTTTTACAATGATTGAATTTTATTTGGAAATGTATTAATACTAGGTTATAGCCTGAGGGAAATAGAGAAGGAACTTTTAAGGAATTATTGAACTATTTATGTTTGATTATATTGTGGTTTTTTGGGGGGATGATTGATCACCCTATCTCCACATGGATTCCTAAAGCACTTTGATGTAAAACCAAAAAATACTAATAAAACTTGTTTTTTTTTTTTAAAAAAAGACTAGGTTTTGTATTTTGTCTCTAGTTTACTCACCTGTCATTCTTGTTTCCACAAAGGGTGGATGCAAAAGGGATATCAAACAGATCTGAGAAGATGTAGCCCTTTTGTTCCTTCTCATCCACATATCCTATTAATTACATGCAGGCCTAATATTGAATTCTTCCAAAGAAATTCAATTCTTTCAAGAAAGTCAATGATCCTTTAAAGCCGGATCCCATATCTTGCTAACTGTGATCGATGGGTCTGATTTTACTCTGGCAGCTGTTTCTAAGTGTATGGTTTTAGGCATTTTCATTTTCTTTTAACACTGTGAGCCACACAGAATCATGAATTTGAGATGGGCTGCCATATAAATTGAGTGAATTAATGAATCTTTCGGGGTTCCTATTCCCTACTTTCCCCCCTCTTTTACTACATTTAGGTTTTGTATTTCTGCAAACCTTGGTGTGCTTCCAACCCTTTTAATTTACCCACCTTTTAAAAAAAAATGGAATAATTTTTGAGAGCATGAGGTCGCCAAAAGTATTAAAGGCAGATTTTTCCACTACTGATAGAGAATATGCAGGACAAGAGGAATTGTCGGACCAAAAGACAACATCGTTGCTTTCAACCTCAAGCAACATTTCTTCTATTCCTCTTTTTCTTCTTTTATTTTTCTTTCTCTGTTTAAGATGAAAATAGGTTTTTGAAAAAGGGAGTTCCAAATAGAGTTCTTTTGAACATAAGGGTTTTAAAACTAAAAATCCAGAACAGTGAAATTTTGGCAGTGATTTTCTACCCATCAGACACACATTTATCCAAGAAATGACAAAGCATCTTTTTGAAGCTGTAATTTTGAAAGCCTGCTTTTCAGCTATCACTGCTTTGGGTTTACAATGTCATGATGGCTCTATCTGGTCCATTTTCCTGGTGCAAGACGTTACTATATGAAGGCAAGATTTCAGGAAGTCTGATCTGGGGGAACAAGCCACCTTCCAAATCCATCTCAGTGACTCTCAGAGCCTGCCAAGATTGCCCCTGAAATTTTATTGCAGCATCACATGGAATAATAGCAGTACAATTTTCTTTGTGTGATTTGTTTTGTCTACAGAAAAGTGGCAAAGAGGTGCATTAAGTTGCCAACAAGCTTAACAAGCCCATCACTGAATTCTTTCCCTCTGCTAAATGGCTGTTAGCTGGCAATTGGGTTATTTTGTGAGCCAGGGAATACATTCAAAAGAAAATTACAGTTTCCAGCTCTAAAAAGATTGTTCACCTGTTACCTTAAGCAACAGTGATGTATGAGTGAAGAGAGACATTGTCTGGATAGGAAGTGAAGGAGTGGGATATCCTTATTAGAAGACAGAGGATATTCATTCATATATTCATTCATTCATTCATTCATTCATTCATTCATTCATTCATTCATTCATTCATTCATTCATCATTATCATTCATTCATTCATTCATTCATTCATTCATTCATTCATTCATTCATTCATTCATTCATTCATTCATTCATTCAATTTCTACAGCCATCCATCTCAGATAAGTGATTCTGGGTGACAAACAATCAAAAACATCCATTAACATCAAGTACAAATCAATAAAACATCTGAGAAAAATTATAACCATAAATATCAATATTTTGTTTCTTGAAGAGGGCCCCATTACAAAATACTCAGGGCACCAGGCCCAGGCACATAACCAGGTCTTCGAGGGAACCACCGGGGGAATTGAAGTATTCTGTGGTCCTGTTACAATCATTGCAAAGTAAAGTCTGAGTGAATGCAAATCTTTTACAACATGTTCTGTTGTTGAAACACTTTTGTAAAGTGAAAGATTATTTCAAATGGGCGTATAAACATGTGGTTTAATTGTAAGCCCTATGACATTTTGCTGCTATTGCCAGTTTAAGAATTTAGTAGGTATGCAGGTTTGTGGCTATCAATGTATGGACACTGCCATATCTTTAAAGAGGCAGAGATAACAAATATATACACACACATACACATACACGTCTGTTTGTCACTCTATCATCACTCTCACTCTCACACACACACATCTATCTATCTATCTATCTATCTATCTATCTATCTATCTATCTATCTATCTATCTATCTATCTATCTACCTACCTACCTACCTACCTACCTACCATCCATCCATCCATCCATCCATCCACCTACCTACCTACCTACCTTCCATCCATCTATCCATCCATCCATCCATCCATCCATCTACCTACCTACCTACCTTCCATCCATCCATCCATCCATCCATCCATCCATCCATCCACCTACCTACCTACCTACCATCCATCCATCCATCCATTCATCATCATCCATCCATCCATCTCATCCTATCTATCTATCTATCTATCTATCTATCTATCTATCTATCTATCTATCTATCTATTATCTATCTATCTATCTACCTACCTACCTACCTACTCCATCCTCCATCCATCCATCCATCCACCTACCTACTACCTACCTTCCATCCCATCCCATCCATCCATCATCCATCCATCCATACCACCTACCTTCCATCCTCCACCATCCATCCATCCATCCATCCATCCATCCATCATCCATCCATCCATCCATCATCTATCATCTATATCTATCTATCTATCTATCTATCTATTATCTATCTATCTATCTATCTATCTATCTATCTATCTATCTATCTATCTATCTATCTATCTATCTATCTATCTATCTATCTATCTATCTATCTATCTATCTATCTATCTATCTATATCTCATCTCTATATCTCTATCATCTCTATATCTCTCTCTCTCATCTCTCTCATATATCTATCTTTATCATCCATCTATCGCAATATAAATCAAGGAATTTATAACATTCCTATGGATGGGTTGAACTGCAGAACAAGGTAAAGGCAATCACAAAGCTGTTAAGAGGTGCAAATAATGAAAGCAGCACTGCATTATTAGGACATGGGCTCTGCCTCTTTTGTAAACGTGTCAGGATGTCACATACACATACGAAAAAGAAGAACCTAGTGCTGTTGCAATGTTGCCTTCATTGTGTGGATGAAAACATTGGCTCCTGCAGACAAGGGTGGACTCAGCTGCTTGACTTTTCCATTTCCATTGATAAAGCAATGCTATTTAACAGGACCCAAGAAGCTGACTTTCTCAATTGTAACACCTGTTCTCTGGAGCAGCATCCCTTGGAGATATGCATTAAAATCAGGACTCTTTCTTCAGGTGTTGGGTTGTTATGACTGGGTGCATTTTTATCTGCCTTAAGTCTTTGCTGGTGGAAGAAAGAATTAGTTGTTCCCTCCAGGTAATGTTAACTTTCTTATATCTGGTTGTTGCCTTCCAATTCCTATGTGATCTTGATGGATTGTTACTCTATGTCCTGCTCCATGGACCTGATCCAGTAGCCCCCTTGTTTTTCCTCCTCCTCTGCATATTCACATTTTTTTTCTTGGGGGTCCTATTTTGCTCACCTCTCTCTCCCAATATTTTATTTCTTGCAACAATGGACGATTGATTTCACTCTCTATCTAAGGCAGCATCTTCTGAAAAGATCAGTTCCAAGTAGGCATAACGATCATTGAGTGCAGACGTACCCAACCATGGCAACTTTAAGACCTATGGACTTGAACTCCCAGAATTCCCTAGCCAATCATGCTGGCTGAGGAATTTTGGGAGTTGAAGTCCACAGGCCTGAAAGTTGTCAAGGTTGGACACCTCTGACTTAGTGTGTTTCTACAATACTCAAAAATGTATCAAAAATGGCACTTTCTGACTTCTGTTCCTCCCCTGGAGAGTGGTGGCCTACGAAGAGCCAAGCTACAGTCAAACCAGTGTTTTCATTTCTTCAGAAAGCTTCTAGACATTCTCGCACAAGACTTTGTACAAGCCTTTTGGGGGGAAAAAACCCAAGAGGACTAGAGCTATTGAAGCTTTGTGTGGTACAGCTTTGGAAAAGGAGGAAGAGGAGGGAAGAGGAAGGCCTTCACTATACTTTCCTTTTTCTTGACAAGAATCAGAATATTTAATTTGCTTTATAAAGTTGTCCTTCTAAACTGCTCCAGTAAATGTCAAGTATGGAACGAATGTTGCGAGAGAGGAAAGGAAGGAGAAAATAAAAGAGGCAGAACACAATCGATTCTTTGTTCATAAAGTAGTAGAGTTCAGAGTCTCCAGAGTTGAGAAAAAAATATGAACTAACATGCCTCAGGTGGAAACATAAACATTCGAAGGTTTGGAGCGACTAAGGTGGCATTCATAGAGTTTGCACGCTGACTCATTCATTCAAGTCATTTGTGTTTTGCTCTTAACGTTCATCTCCCCCCCCCAAGAGCATAAGCTCTCTAGAGAAGAAAAATGAGAATCAAAGAGCATCTTAGTCATTGTTCTGTCAATGGAAATTTCTTTATGCAGTGGTTGCATGATATAGAATGCCTAAATAAAAATATATCTAAAAACCCTGTAGCCAATTTCTAATAATAATTTCAGGCTAGGTCAAATCTATCTGGGTTGCAATATAATTATGGCTAAGAGAAGCAAAATAAGAATAGCAACAGTATTTAATAGAGTAGAGTAGAGTAGAGTAGAGTAGAGTAGAGTAGAGTAGAGTAGAGTAGAGTAGAGTAGAGTAGAGTAGAGTAGAGTAGAGTAGAGTGCAATGGAATGGAATGGAATGGAATGGAATGGAATGGAATAGAATAGAATAGAATAGAATAGAATAGAATGGAATGGAATGGAATGGAATGGAATGGAATGGAATGGAATGGAATGGAATAGAATAGAATAGAATAGAATAGAATAGAATAGAATAGAATAGAATAGAATAGAATAGAATAGAATAGAATAGAATAGAATAGAATAGAATAAGAATAGAATAGAATAGAATAAGAATAGAACGTAACGGAACAGAATAGAATAGAATAGAATAGAACAGAATAGAATAGAACAGAACAACAGAATAGAGCTGGAAGGGACTTTGGAGGTCTTCTAGTCCAGCCCCCTGCTCAAGCAGGAGGACCTATACCATCTCAGACTGTCCAGTCTCTTTTTAAAAACTTCCAGCGATGGAGCGCCCACGATTTCTGGAGGCAAGCTGTTCCATTGGTTGATTGTCCTCACTGTCAGGAAGTTTCTCCTTAATTCCAGGTTGCTTCTCTCTTTGAGAGAAAACTGGCTGAGGAATTCTGGGAGTTGAAGTCCACAAGTCTTAAAGTTGCCAAGTTTGAGGACCCCTGTCCTAGATGGATCCATCTATAGGTCTAACCACCAGACAATAAAAAGGGGGAAGAATTTCTTTTATGTTTTGATCAAGTATATTTTAGTATCTGATGAACAGAAATGAACCTCAGTGCCTCACCTGCCTGCTGAATTATATTATGTCGCTGTTATTTCAGTTACTATTTATCACGAAAAGTGCAAGAGTTCTTTGATTGTGACCGTGGGAAATGGATATTGGGGGGGGGGGTTTGAGTCAAAATACTATTCCGCATCTTTTGTGAGTGTGGCAGGTGCAGAACCACAGGCAAATCTTTGGCCTGAAATTTTAAATCAGACAAGTTAGGTGTAGGGAACTAGAGCAACACCATGAGCTGACCAGAGTTGCTTCTTTAATGTCGCTTGCCTATTTACAAGAATCTCACCAGACTGGTTGACTTGGAGGAGACCGCAAATTACTATGGTAATCGCCGGGATAGGGTCCGCTTTCAAAACTTTATTGAATCCCATGGTCTTCAGATCTCTTAAGAGCTGGTTCACCTGTTTCCTCTAAATATGCAGGGAGGAAAAAAGAGACAGAGATGCAGTTGTTTCTCTTTGGGGGTGGCTTTGTAATGATTTGAACCACAAGGGAGAAGAGGGTTGGCAATGAGAGCCACCCTCAGGAAGAGATGGTTCCTGTTGTGTATTCTCCATGGTGTGGGAATCTTTTCTGTGTTAGTTTTTTTTTCCCCTTATAGGTACCTTTAAATTCCTTTTCTGGTTTAGAAATTCTTCAAGTTTCTTCAAGATAATATAATGAGATGGAATTAGAAGAGACGGAGGATAACGTAGATCAATGATGGTGAACCTTTTAGAAACCGAGTGCCCAAAACCCACCCCCGCCTCCCCGCCCACCCCCGCTCTGCGCCCCGCCCACCCGCATGGCCACCCACCGCCTCCACGGCCCACCGCAGATCGCCCAGGCAGCCCAGCAGCACCATGGCGGGCACGCCCTCTGCTCATGCCCCACAGCATCATCTGCGTGTGACAGGGCGCGAGGGCAGAGTCTTGCCCCCGCTGCCTGGCTGCCATGCCCTTGGCTGTGCTGCTCTGCGCGGACCGTGCTTGGGGGCAACTCTCCTCCAGGGGGGTTGCTGGTGAGGAGGAGGGGGCCGTGGGGGGAGGCGGGGCTGGGGCGACGGTGCACGTGCCCACAGAGAGGACTCTGAGTGCCACCTCTGGCACACGTGCCATAGGTTCGCCACCACTGACATAGATCAAGGTTTCTCAACCTGAGCAAATTTAATATGTATGGATTTCAACTCCCAGAATTCTGGAAGTTGACATCCACCTATCTTAAAGTTCCCAAAGTTGAGAAACACCGGCATAGATACATGAGTAAACAAAAGGTTATGTGGACTTGTATTAAATGGGCAAAAAAGGTGGTTCTTAAACATTGTTATTCTATAATTACCTATATTCAGTCAATAACACTAAAATTATTCCTAACTCTGTCTTGCTTTGGGGAAGATATTCCCAGGCTTGGATTGTGAGCATTGTCCAGACTTGTCTTTCCATTTATACATCTCGTATCCCTTTCCTCACGTTCCCTCCTTCTGCTGCAATGAAATTTGGAGGGATGAGCCTTGGGTTACCACACTTTGATGGGCAGTTCTACCATCCAATCAATCAATCAATCAATCAATCAATCAATCAATCAATCAATCAACCAATCAATCAATCAGAACAGAGCTGGAAGAGACCTTGGAGGTCTTCTAGTCCAACCTCCTGCTCAAGCAAGAGACCTTATACTATTTCAGATAGGTGGTTGCCCAGTCTTTTCTTAAAAACCTCCAGTGATGAAGCATCCACCACTTCTGAAGGCAAGTTGTTCCATTGGTTAATTGTCCTCACTGTTAGGAAGTTTCTCCTTAATTCCAGGTTGCTTCTCTCCTTGATTAGTTTCCATCCGTTGTTTCTTGTCTTGCCTTCTGGTGCTTTGGAAAATAAGTTGACCCCCTCCTCTTTGTGGCAGTGCCTCAAATACTGGAATACCGCTATCATGTCATTGGTAGCAGTATTCATTATTCAGTCATTGCCACTTAATGTGTTATGCCCAGAAGCCTACAGAATGAGCACTTTTGTCTCAATTATTTCTAACAGCTTCG
The DNA here is from genome assembly GCA_023970755.1 of Azemiops feae. Taxonomy (NCBI): domain Eukaryota; kingdom Metazoa; phylum Chordata; class Lepidosauria; order Squamata; family Viperidae; genus Azemiops; species Azemiops feae. Next base: position 617,161 of record JALGBA010000033.1, on the reverse strand, counting down.
ACATGATTGAACCTTGGACCCAGAAGCATGCGCCTTCAACACCAGCGAAAAAAATCAAATCTTATTTCTATCAGTTTAAGTATTGTGCCTTTGACTCATTTAATTTTCCCATGCTTGGTATTCTAGAACAGCAGTTCAACCTTTCAGTACCTCTGACATATTTCTAATCTGACATTGCCATCCTGTGGCGCAATTTTAATTCCCTTCTACATTCTTGCTGGTCTTAATGTGAAACTTCCCCCAGTGTTCATTGGTAGGATATGGCAGCTAACCAAGTTTGAAAGTAGTTTCAGTATGTAGTGAAAACTCCCCCATTTCTCCAGCTAGCTGAAGTGGAAAAGGGCTTATTGTTTACATTTAAATTACAAGGCATTTCTACTGTGTTGGCTAGTGCACATTTATTAGATGGCAGTATGAAGTCATCATGGACATTCTTGAAAACACAAGCAAAGTAGATGTTGCTAGTTGTTCTTGGATGGATGGGACACCACCGTCATCTACAGCAAACCACAAAGATGTCAGATGATATCAGGCATGAAATGATGTCATCTCATTTTTGTTGTTGTTCAGTTGCTAAGTTGTGTCCAAGTCTTCATGACCTCATGGACCACAGCACACCAGCCTCCCCTGTCCTCACTGACTCCTGGAATTACAACAGCACTGGAAAAAGTAACTTATGATTGTTTTTCACACTTATGACCATTGCGGCATCACCATAATCACGTGATCAAAGTTCAGACACGTGGCAACTGACTCATATTTATGACAGTTGCAGCATCCCGGGGTCATGTGATCACATTTTGCAATCTTCCAACAAGCAAAGTCAATGGGGGAGCTAGATTCACTTAACAACCATGTTACTAATTTAACAACTGCAGTGATTCGTTTAACAACTGTGGCAAGAAAGGTTGTAAATGGGCCAAATCTCACTTAACAAATGTCTCACTTAGCAACAGAAATTTTGGGTTCAATTGTGGTCATAAGTTGAGGACCACCTGTATGTAATTTTTTTTTTTTTGCAATATAGAAGTTGTTTGACAGGGATTCTTGGTTAAGTTTTGTAGCTTTAGGATTTCCTGTTTCCTTCTCATCCAAGTATTATTTAGAATCAAACCTTGCTGAACTTTTTTGAAAGCAGCCAAAACATAGAAATTGAGAAGCCATCCCAGGAGTTGATGTTGCCAAGCCATTCCATATTGTCACCAAGAAAGTAACATGGACATATCCATGCAGTTGAAACATGACTTTAACGTGAAGGAATGCATATATGATGGGCCCACATAGCTATACCTGGCTGATTTTGAAAGCAGACCTGGATGAGTACTTGGAAAGAAAAGAAGAATTAACACTTGGTGTGGAAAATAGCCGCCATTTTGTTTTCCTCTTCGGGCAGCTAAGTGGCTTGGGCTCGCTCGGGTGGTAGATTTGTCTTAAAAAATATGTCCACAAATTTTGAATACTTTAAAGCAGAGGTAGTGATTTGTGACTTGGTGCAGTGGGAGGCAATGACAAGGTACGCATCAAATGCAAGCTCAGACTCTTTTGTATGCGTGTTGTGATGTTGCCCACACTTACAAAAGGGGCAGGGGGCTGACGTTGAGATGACATGATGCTGTTTTTGTCATGTTCAGTGGTGAGGAATCAGCAACATTTGAGGTCTGTTGGGGTTTCTTTTATCTTACATTCTACAGCAAGGCATGATAGTGCTGAAAAAAATCAGAATCAGCAGTCACTGAGGCTGATTCTTTGCTGAACCGAGAAATATTTTTTTATATTGTTCAATAGAGGCTGCATACTTAAAGAAGACAGACAGATTCGGCTCTTTTACAAAATTGTTAATGAGGAAACTATGTGCGCCTTTGAGAAAGATTTTAGTCCAGATGCATTTTTATAAAAGCATTTTTTTTGAATTAGGGTACAATGTGGATTTCCAAAGTAGCAATGTTTTTCTATTTTTATTTTTTTTGTTGGCAAGGTGCTTTCATTCAACCACATCTCCATGGTCTATTCAGCCCTGTGTACCATTGTTTGCAAAAGATTCTCTTTTCTATCTATTTGCTTTGGCCTGGTGAGCCAGAATAACAAAAAACACACACACATCCAAAATAACAAAATAACACCCTAAAAATACAACTGTGCACACCGATAGTGCTATTTTATTATTAATGAAATGCTTTCAGTTGATGGTAGTGTATTGACTGCATACACAGCCACAGAAAGAATAGAATAGAATAGAATAGAATAGAATAGAATAACAGAGTTGGAAGGGACCTTGGAGGTGTTCTAGTCCAGGGGTCCCCAACCCCCGGTCCACAGCATGCCAGCAACCGGTCTGCACAAACAAGCAAAGCAAACATGCAGGCAGCGCACAAAATCACGTACTCTCCAGTCTGTGGAAAAACTTATCTTCACGGAACCGGTCCCTGGTGCCCAAAAGGTTGGGGACCTCTGTTCTAGTCCAACCCCCTGCTCAGGCAAGAAACCCTATACCATTTCAGACAAATGGCTGTCCAGTCTCTTCTTAAAAACCTCCAATGTTGGAGCATTCACAACTTCTGGAGGCAAGTTGTTCCACTGGTTAATTTGTTCTAACTGTCAGGAAATTTCTTCTTAGTTCTAGGTTGCTTCTCTCCTTGATTAGTTTCCATCCATCCATCCATCCATAGAAGGCCATTATTTTGCAACAGAAAGACTATTTAAATTGGATATTAGCACCCATGGAAATCCTGTTCAATATGTAGTCATTTTTTGTATGTGCCAGTGGATTTAGAAGGACTTATTTGCTATTAAGGAGACAGAACTTAGAAATGACAACCTGTAGTTCTCAAGGTACTATTGAATTCTATTACTATTACTAATACTATTAAAACTAAAAATGGTGGTGAAAATGAATACAGGTAATCCTCAATTTATGACAATTGGGACCAGAATGTCGGTTGCTAAGCAAGGATGGTTATTTTGTCTGAAATGGTATAGGGTTTCCTGCCTGAGCAGGGGGTTGGACTAGATGACCTCCAAGGTCCCTTCCAACTTTATTATTATTATTAGGCGAGTCGCGCCTAATTTTATGATCTTTTTTTTTTGCAATGGTTGTTAAGCGAATCCTGCAGACATTAAGGGAATTATACTGTTTGTTAAGCAAATCCAGCTTCACCCATTGACTTTGCTTGTCAGAAGCTGGCTGAGAAGATCTCAAATGGTGATTCCCATGAACCCAGGACATGTCAACAATCATAAATACATGCTGGTTGCCAAGTGCCCAAATTTTGATCACGTAACTGTGGGGATGCTGAGACCGTTGTAAATGCAAGGATCGGTTGAAAGTCACTTTTTTCAACGCCGTTGTAACTTTAAACAGTCACTAAATGAATGCTTATAATTCGAGGACTTCCTGTAGGGTTTATATTACTGCTTTCTAATATTTTTCTTTATGCAGAATACAGAAACAAATATTTCTTCTTATCAATCTTGGCTACTAAGGATTATTCCCTTATATATTTTTTTTCACAGAAGCATTACTGAAATCGTTTACCATTAGATGTGAATGTCTGAATTCTGCCAACAGCCTTGGAATTCAAAAGTAATTTCCCATCCAAGTTCAGAACAGGAATTGAATTGAATGAGCTTCCAAATCAGCAAGGCTTTGCCACCAGCGTGCTTGTCAAAAGCATTTTAGAACTACCATATAATTTGAGTTTGCATTGCCCATGTGGATTAACTGACCAACATATCTTGAGATCATCAAAACTCATAAGCTCTGTATTCCCCCCCCCCCAAGTTATCAAAATGATACCTAGAACATGAGTGAAAAGCTAAGGACTAAAGAGACCTCCAGAATCTTGGGACAACTAAAATGACAAGTAACAAATATGTCAACCCACTAAGAATCTTTTACGGATAGTCCTTGACTTACAACCATTCAGTGACCAGTTTCAACGGCATTGAATAGTGACTTATGACCGTTTGTTCACTTACAACCGTCGCAGCAGCCTGTGGTCACATGATCAAAATTCAGACGCTTGGTAACCAACATGTATCTATGACCGTTGCAGTGTCCCGGGGTCACGTGATCGCCTTTTGCAACCTCCTTCTGCCAAGCAGTCTATGGGGAAGCCAGATTCATTTAACAACCGTGGTACTAACTTAACTGCAGCGATTCACTTAACAACCGGGACAAGAAAGGTCATCTAATGGGGCAAAACTCACTTAACAACTGTCTTGCTTAGCAACTGGAATTTTGGGCCCAATTGTAGTCGTATGTCTACAATTGTACTATAAAGTGGAAATGTACCTCAAAGAAAGGAAGAAAGGAAGAAGGGTAAGCAAAAACCGTGTGTTTTTAATTGAAAACTGATTTTAACCATCTACTTAGCAAAGTTGGGCAGTTACAAACCTGCACACTTTTTGTTTCTTTTTGTTTCTTTTTTAATAGCAAAATAACAAGACAATACTGCCAACAGGAAAATGAACAATTGATGAGTTAGGCAACAGGGGACAAGATCTATTTCCGGAGATCATCTTCCCTTTTGCATACGTTTGTTGCAGGGTGAAATAATGGAGAAAGCTTTTTAATGCCAACAGAAATGTCATTAGAAAACATGATTGCATTTGCACAAAAAAAAACACCATAAAAAAACAAAAACCAGGAAGCAGGTTCATAGAAACAGAAGTGAACGGAAAACAGTTGATCCAAATGAAAACTGAAGAGTCTCCTTTAGCAACTAAGAAGAGGTTTTTTTTTGTTTTGTAAGAAGTGCTTTATATGATTAACCTGTAACGGATGACTTTACACAAATGAACACAGGTAACAAAAATGAAAAGCCACCTGATTGGCATTGAATATCTACAAAAGCCCAGTAATTTCAAAATTATTATATACATTATTTTATAAACCTTTTAACACCAAAAACATACATCTTTTACAAACCAGCCTGCTTGCAACAGGTAAAATTTACACACAATTATCTTTCTTATACAGTGCTTCAAGGAGAACTTAAGATTTTTTTCCCCAAATAAACTTCCTGAAAAAGCAGTTATCCTGGGTTTGAAAAATTGTTCCGGTAAGAATTCAAACATATGCTTAAGCTATGTTAAGTGAGGCCTTGAATTCCCACGATCCAGTTCATTTATTCTCTTAACACTGCCAGTGGTGAAGTTTGGTTATGGCCTGTAATACATTGGTAAATTATTGCTCTTTAAAAAAAAAAAAAGATGAAACGAAGTTACATCCCACTGCCTCTCCTTTTCTCTCTAAATGAAAAAAAAAAAGCTCAGTGCTCTTCTATATGGTGCATAGCCTTGAAATAATGATCTTTCGTGGATAAACTTACTATGGATTTTACTACTGGAGGGGTGCAATGAACAAAGAAAGAAAACTGCCAAAATCCATTTTTTGCATAATGATGAACAAATCTTTCTCCACTCCCAATTATATGGAATGAATTTGGAAGATGCAGTTCAGCTAAAATGGCCCATCAAAATTTTGGGAAGATTTCTGTCTCTCTGTGGCAATATTGAAATTATTTACTTTTAGCTTGTGAAAGACCCTCTAATAAAAGCAGTACATTAATATTAAATCGTTTTGCTATCAACATTAGCAGGTGGAAGTCCCAGTTTTCTTCGTTTTGTATGCAGTTGTGATGACCGGCCCTACCTGGGCACCAAGTATTTACATAATTAATAAATACTGCCTCTGAGCAGTACTTCAAGTGTGATATGGCTCACATGATAGCATATAGACATTCTTACCATCTTGTAAATAGGAAACAAAGAGAGAATGCTGAGTGTGGACCTTTTGGCTTGAGATGTAGCTTTATAATGTGGAATTATTATTATTTTTAGGAAAATACTTATTTCTGTGAGCTTCAGACTGCCATCTTGGGTAGTAGGAGGAATAAAGACCCTTTTGCATAGAACAAAACCTGAGTTGTACCAAAAGCAATGCAGCTGTCCATGGCTGCAAGGGGGCCGGTAGACAATAGGGGCGTCAAGAAAATTCAAGATGGTGGATGCATCTATGAGACTGAAGTGGCCATCTTTAATTTCCTGACTCCCCCTTCTCTGCTTAACTCACCAATGGCCACACGTTATTCAGATTGTTCTGAAATGTCCCATTTCTGATTGTTGGTGGGGAGGAGATATTTTCTGAAACCTCTTCCCCCTTAAATCAAATATTTATTCTCCAAAAAGCGTCCTACTGGGAAAAAATGGGCCATACGGCTCTTTTCAAACCGTCCCACTTTATGATATGCTGAACGGGTTTATGTAATAGGAGCAATCAGAAATACAAATTTCCCCACTTTGAATCCCTTGAATCTGTTGTAATTATCTATGGGGTAGACTGGCTGAGTCAAGACTGCCTGAAGCTCCATTGGCTTCAATGCCATTTAATCACGTACGGCTTACTTACTACTAATCCTTTACCCCATGTCATCCGCACCAATTGACAGATGAGTTGCTGTTTGGATAAAGACGGAAAAATCAGGGTGATTCATGGTAAAAGAAAGTAAGGGGGGGGAATCCACCCTGGCATAGAAAGTGTGCATGTCTACCAATTGTGCTGAACTGCGGATGCTTACGAACATCTGGAGTCTGGCCAATGCATTTAGCCAGCTTGTCTAGGGTGCTTTTACCCACCCGAAGCTAAAATTTAATAGCAGATTACAAGACAATCTGAAAGTAAATACAGTGGAATGTATAAATGGGCAATTAATTCTGAGATTAGCAATGAAGATTATGCTCTGGAATAAGTGGGGCAACTTCGTTGATTCAGTGGGGCAGTGAGCAGCCAGCTGCTAAAAGAGGCGGGTTAAGGAAGAAGAAGAAAATGATGACTGCATAGGATTTGGCAAGACAAGGAAAGCCTAACATTTAGGGGTTTCTGGAACACACATGCAAGTTACCCAGGAGAATGGAAAATGCCCCTTACTCTGAACTACCAAAAGGTTTCATATTATTATTATTATTATTTTTTACGGAAGACTACTAGAAAGTAAGGGGAAAAAGGTATCTCGCTAAGTTCAGGTATAGTAGTTAATATCCAAAAGAAGCATTATTTGAACATTCCTTTTAAAAGTCAGGAAGAATTACTTCATAATAACTTTGTGTGTTTGTGTGTGACTTGTGGGGACAAATAAGTGCAACTGAACAATAGGTTCAGAATTCAAATGTGTAACTTTGGTATCCATTCAAAGCAACCCCAGTGCTATGAGCATGATCAGTTGGAGATGTTGATTATGTCAACTCTTCTGTGTGTCTACGTGTGTGTGTGTGTGTGTGTGCACAGATGCACACACACACACACTCATTCGTAGTCATGGGAAGGTCAACCCACGTTATCAGCTAGTTTCTCTGTTGAGTAAGCTTCTTACTCAATTCCATACGTTAGCATTCTCACCATACACAAGGTTCAAGTACCATGTTTCCTTTATCCCAAAATATTTCAAAAGGGGTTCATAAAAAGGCTGAGAAGGGTTAACAAAAACCATCATTTTATAAATGCACTATAAAAGAATGCCTACCATATTTGGGGGTGAAGCCCAAGGGAATAAAATCACTGAAAAGGAAGCACACATTAAGTTTGTACTATTCAGAATATTCATACAGGCAGTGTATTGTCTCGGCTCAAAAAATAATTTTTTAAAACAGGTTTTTATAACTAGACCATTTCTTACGATATAACCCCTTAGTTACAGTACTCTTGTAGCCTGAAACGGGAGTTGTAATCAACAGATCATTCAATTTCCAACGTAATAGTTAGATAACCTTTGTAAATAAAGCTGCTCATTCCATGGCACTTTAATGAACCACTTGGCTTGATATGATTTATTAACTGGTGTCCTCTGAGGCTGAAATAAGTGCTGATTAGTGTGAGGACACCAGAAATATTTAATTTATCAAGCCGGGTAAAAACAAAATTTGTCACTCGGTGTAAAGAATTTTTAGAAAATCTGTCTCAGTTTGGATGGAAGCACTCATTCAACATTGTGCTGGCCATAAAACAAGATAGGGTTAGGACAGGGGTAGGCAACCTTGGCTCTTTTATGACTCGTGGACTTCAACTCCCAGAATTCCTGAGCCAGCCATGCTGAGGGGAAAGGGAGAGGTTTCCAAGCTGAGCCATGCTGGCTCAGGAATTCTGGGAGTTGAAGTCCACGAGTCATAAAAGAGCCAAGGTTGCCGATCCCTGGGTTAGGAGAAACGGGTGTTTGCAAAGGGGGTGTGTGGTTTGCAAAAGCCAAGAAGGCAACCTGCTAGGATGTGATCAAACCTACATCTTTGTGTGTCAGATGTGTAACACACATGAAAAATGAATGAGCCTTAAGTTACATGGTTGCAGCCACCATCTTTACTTTTTCTGACCCCCCCCCTCGCAGACAATCCCACCAAAGACCTGCAAGGACATCCATAAAAACCGCCATTCCTTTCCACCAGGAATAATTTATTTGTTCCTTTCAGTGGCTGCTCGGCTGAATTCTCCTGTCATCTTCTTTTGTGTTTTGCATCCATGCCAAGATGGAAGCTTGAATTCCAGTTACACGAGGCATGTGTATTCAAAAGTATTCAATCGTGCAAAAAAGATAAATCTGGTTGGGGTTTCTTTTTTCCCCACCCCTAAAATGCACGATGGCGGTGGTGTCATAACCTACAATAGCACTCTCTTTAAACCGCATTTAAAGGTAAAGGTAAATGAGCCCCTGCGGATTTTACTCCACTAGCCGTTACCAAATATAGGGTAAATGGTATTTAAATGGTATTTAAAGATGAGTGGAAAAAAAATTGCAGATGTATCCTAAGAATCAAAGCTTAGAAGATGACAGGGAATCCAACAAATAAATACATAAATAAACAACCCACCCATCACCAGGGCCATTCCATTTTTTTTTTTACTCCTGACCCACTCAAGGCTGCAGCATCAGCCCTGACTCAAGGTCAGCTTGGTGTTAAGTTTCACATGGAAACACCGTTGTTTAAATGAGAGCAAAGATTGATGGCTCAGTGGCGTAAGTTTTAGACTGAGGGGACCACCTCAATGCTCACCATTTGGCTCATCATGATGGCCAAATAACTCTTAATTCTCGGTGTCTTTCAGAGTTAGAGCTGTAGGCATGAGTTGGAACCACTCCTGATTGGATGCCCTCTTGGTGCCTTGGATTACATCTCCCATTATTCGTAGACTGAATGGCCAAGAAACATGCCGATTAGCAATTATGGGAAGAGCAGCTTAATACTTTAGGACAGTGATGGCGAACCTTTTAGACACCGAGTGCCCCAAAACCGCTCCGCCCACCCGCAGGGCCACCTACTGCCTCCACGGCCCACCGCAGATCGCCCAGGCGGCCCCGCAGTGCCATGGTGGCCACGCCCTCCGCCCGCAGCATCATCTGCGCGCGACAGTGGAGTCTTGTCCCTGCTGCCATGTCCTTGGCTGCGCTGCTCCACGCGGGCCACGCCCGGGGGGGGGGACTCTCCTCCGGGGTGGCTGCTGATGAGGAGGGGACCGCGGGGGGAGGCAGGGCTGGGGCGACGGTGTGCGTGCCCACAGAGAGGGCTCTGCGTGCCACCTCTGGCACGTGTGCCATAGGTTCGCCACCACTGCTCTAGGAAAAGTATCAAGCTGAGGAAGATTGGCTTATACTGTGTTTATGAGTGCATTAACATAGTCAAGAGAACATACGGGGCAATGTAGAAATACTACATCTAATGGACCAGCAATTCTGAATGAACTGATTTAGAAAGGTTTTTTTAGGGAGGAAAATTACCAACTATCCTTTCCTTTACTGATTAACTGGTCTGGGATTTAAAATAGGATTTACTTTTGGCAATAAGCAGTAAATGCCAACTCCAAAGACTGATGGATGATCTTGGGTACTGATTTTCTGAGACAACCTGCAGTTTTCACCCTGTAATGTGCATGCACAACATCGATCTTCTGGATAGGCTGAGAATGGATTTGGTTGGATTTCAACCCTGCACCAGATGTGTCGAACACTTAGGAAGCAAAAGGGAAGAGTTCAGTTATGCTATGAATGGGATCAAACGACAGCAACGGAGTCCATGAAAAGAGCTCCTTCACACTTGGGTCTGCTGATGGATCTCCACAAAAGGAATGTGAATCTGATGGTGATCCAGAGAAAAGTCCTCGATGCTTTCATAGTCGCTCATGGCAATCTCAGAGTCCTCAAAACCACAGCCCATCGAAACATCGGACGAGGAGGCGTCCAGAGAATTGTGTAAAGACAAAGGTTTCTTGGCCAGACTATTGCCTGTATTTGGTCCTGGGCCAACACCAAAAGTACTAAATTCGTTCCCAGTCTGAGACCCACCATTGTCCATCTCATTGGGGAAGGGGTGAGGAGGGAGGTACTGACTTGGGTGAAACTGTGGCCGTCTCTGGCAATCTGGGCTCAGCGTGCTGACCATGGAGACTGGCTGGGATGGCGGCAGGGCTTCATAGTGGTCTGGGTAATCCTCTGGGAGGGGAGGGGGCAACTGGTCTTGGTTTAAAAACTCCTCCTCATGCGGTGGAGGGTAGTCACTGTCAATATCATAACCACCAAGGTAGTAATCCGTCTCGAGCTCCCTTGTGCTCCCGTGATGAGCTGAGCTGCCATCGGCCGTCTCGTAATGGGGCACCTCCTCAATGTCAGATAAACGTGCGTTTGGCATCCAGTCAGAAGTGTCCCAGTGGTAAGCTGTAGAAGGAAACAAACACTGCATTAGAGAAACATGGCGTGATCTTTAAGGGAAGTGCAACCAGGCCCACGTGCACACGAGACTTTATGTAATGAAGCTGCTTAAGCAGATAATCAGCATGCATCTTAAGATTTTTTTGGGGTGTGTGTGTGTTTCTGTGAAACATCAGCCAAGCATGCTTTGGGCCAAGTGAACAAAAGCAACTTCACGTCACAGGAGTAACTGACACAACACAGCCATCTCTAAATAATTTAAAAAAAAAAAAAATTAAAGGAAGTAAGAAATCAAACTCGCTGAAAGTCTAAATCTGCTCGTGGAAACGCAGGCAATCGATGATTTAGGTAGAAAAGAGTATAAATACAGACATTAGAAAAGTCAACATGCTCTTGCAGTTGTGTTGATTTCCAAGTTCTTGGGAAAAGGGGGAAAAAATTACATAGGCAAACGAAGTAACAGGCAGAAAAGGAAAATAATAATAATAATAATAATAATAATAAAAAAAGGAGTAGCAAAACCCTGAAATAAAAAGCAAAGCAATTCCCATGGTTTTCTGCAGGACCAAAATATATCTCGTAACATGCTGCGACATGCACAATCTGGATAAAAATAAAGCCCAGGTCAACGAGGCTAAATAAAGTGTATTAGTAGCATTTTGAAAATCCCATCAAGGCCACCCTTTTCCAACCATTATGGCAGGCAGATGCAAAGTCACCTCTGTTGCAGGTCTGTCCTTCATCCATACCAGAGACTGTTAAATATAAAGTGAAGAAGAAGAAAAAACAACACTGGAAATTCTCAAGTCTGCAACCAGCAGAGTTAAACAGAGCACTGCAAAACATCTTAAAACCATGCTATATGCTTCTAAATGCGTCTGATGTAAAATATGATTAAAAGTACTTTTAAGCCATGCTTCAATGAAAGGTTAAACGTTATTCTGCTTTTCGCTTAATCAAACCTACGGAGGCACAAATGGAAGCAGCATTTTACACCAATGGATAGAATGGATGACTTTAATTATCTGAAGCAGACACATGCAAAACTGACTTTGGATTTAACACAAAAGTCAATACACTTTTCTTTTTTCTTTTAAAAAGAGATTGTGATGTATTTCTTTCTTGCTCACTGTGAAACAGGAAAAAAAAAATTAAGAATCTACCATGTTCAGGGCCGGTTCAAACAAATCTGGGCCCAAGTACGCTCAGATACCACGGTGAGGGGCACGGTATAACAACCTGAACAGAACAGAATGAAAAAGTAGTCAATTGGGCCACTAGAATCAAATAGCACAGAATCCGTCCCTATCTTTCCATCTGGGAAATGGGAAATCAGCTAAGAAGGAACAAGGAAAGCTTTCTCTCTTCTGACTTTTCGTTCCCCCATTTCAAACCATCTCCTTAAACCTTCTCACTTGGTGCTGACAACACTAAAGTTAGGAAAACATCTGAGAGCTGAAGAAGCTGGTTCTTCAGGAGACCAAGGGGTTACCGTGGGGGTGACGATGCAAAATTAATGGACAATCTCCTTCAGGTGGGTGGATCCAGGATCTTCTGCTGTGACCATTCTGGACCGACACACCAATTTTCAGATGCCTTTTAGGTCAAAATGATGGCCAGCCCAACATTTGGTTGGTCAACGACACAAGACTCAAGCGAGCTTGGAGGCCACCGGTTGAGCTCCCTGGCCAATATGAGTACGTGATCTCCACGCTTTCAAGGCTGACCTATTTCCAGGCATAATAAGAAATGGCATGACGTTTTCTATACCGTATGGATTATCTGATCTGTGACCTACTCTGCAATCATTTAGTAGCCAATGTTCCAGAAATGTACGTGTATTCTACTACTCAGCTATTAAGTTGCCATTCAAGGAACAGAAGAAGTGCCAGGTAATAACAGACACTGGAAATTCAAGTGAGGAAAATAATGTTATCTAATAAGGGCCCTAGTTATTCTGATGAAATATGGTTTGCCTGTTTTTAAACATAAGCACTAGAAACATGTTAAAAATACATTAAGGTTAATGTCAGCAGTCGAGAAAGAATTGACGTCTTTCTGAAATGCAAATCGCATTGTTTGCTATGCAACGGGTTAGTGAAACACAAGATCTCTCTGCAATCTAATGGCTGGGCTTTGGGGAGACTTCATTATTTTTATGATGCATTGTGTCACCATCGTCATTTTAGCCATTGTCTATCCACTGCAGGATGAAGGCCTCTTCCGCACGTTTCCAGCCTATATACGGTCCTGATCTTTCTTTTGCCAAGTGGGCTCGCAATACTTGATGTGGCCGATCCGTCTTGTTTTAGGGTCTCTGCATTGTGTAATGACTTTAATTAACAGATTTGAAAAACTGACTGTGGATTTAAAACAAAAGTCAGTACCCAAAGATGTGGTTGTTGGGTGTGTTTTTTTTGTTTGAATAGGGCTGCTATCAGGTTTTGCTTCAATCAAAAAAAAGCAGAACCAGAACACGTCAAAAATGGTACCAGACAGGGCTCAGTCCCCTTCCAGATTTCAACCAGGAGTAGCATTTTGACACTATTCTCTATGTAAAAGTAAATTTTCCCTCTGACCAGTCATTTCCGATTCCAGGGGGCGGTGCTCATCTCTGCTTCTTAGCCGAGGGAGCCAGCATTGTCCAGAGACATTTCCATGTCATGGTCATGTGGCCAGCATGACTATACCCCAGGGCACATAATGCTGTTATCTTCCCACTGAAGGGGTACCTATTTATCTACTCGCATTTGCATGCTTTCGATCTGCTAGGTAGGCAGGAGCTGGAGCAAGGAACGGGAGCTCACCCTGTCATGCAGCGCTCGGATCTCGAACCTGGGCTGGCAGCTTTCCAGCTGACAAGCTCAATGTCTTATTCTCTATGGCCATGCCTGAAATTGTGCAAGAATGTACTCAGTGTAGCAAGTTCCACAATGCATGGTTGGGTCGCTATTGTGGAAGAGTTGCGAGTAGTGTGGCAAAGTGTTGAAAACTTGCAAGACCACAGCAGGACTTTTTTTTTTTTTTGAGAACAACCTGCAGGATTGGGTTGGGTTGGATAAATATGATTTCTCCAAGTGTTTCCTGAACACACTGTATGTTTTATGGGGATAGAGAAACTAGGCTAGCCGAAGGAAGAGATTTTTCTCTCCTACCCAATGGTTGCAGCTCAGGTAGTACTGTCTGAACCGGCCCTGACTATACAAAAAACAAAACAAAAGCACAAACTCAAAACGTTCTCTTGACCAGGTGCAAGGAGCTTTTGTGTGTCACTCGTTGCAGTGTGGTTCTCCCCAACCTGGTACTCTCTAGATGTGTAGGAAGAGTAATTTGTTTTAGTTTGAGGCCATGCCAACGTGGACTTTGGAGAGCTTTAGAGGCTCACGTCATCTGAAAGATGCCAGGTTGGGCAAGGCATGGTTTATCTTTACACAACACAGCAGAACTCCACTAACCTCTTAACTTGCCTGCTCTGCAAGATACAACAACTCCCTTTCCCTTCCTGGGTTGAAGCAACAATCCCACAAGTAAGGTCTTACGCATTTCTGAATGGAAATATTCACTTGTTTGATTACTTCCAAGAACTGTAAAAGTTCTCGCATCAATGTCTGTGCCCCACTAAAGTCTCTCCAAATAATAGCCTTTTCCGGAAGCATCTGGATAGAAATTTGCCAATTATTTTTTTCAGATTTACTCATTTGGGATTACACTTCTCTCATTCCCTGAAGATGGTGATGTTGGTTAGGAAATTACAGTTCAAAATATTAAGGAAGGAACCAGGCTGGAAAAGGCTGCTCTTACATTTCAGATCAATATATTCCCATGCCTTCAAATATTGCATGTTATAAATTACTCTTATGTGCGCTCAACTAAAAATGGTAAAAGAGAAAATAAACCAGGCAGGTTTTATAGAGAACAGGTTTTATAAATCTGATTAACTAGATCAGCTCAATAGGTTTTATAAGATTTTATGTCTATGATTTTGTACTATCTTAAATCTACCTATCGATCCATTCATTCCTATGTCCATCAATATTTTGGCGATTTCTCTCTCCTTCCACCTCCTTGCCCTGATCACTCACTGTAATAAACTTTGTTCTGTTCTGCTTCATTGTAATTCTTCCAGTTGGTATGATGGCAATTAGGAAGCACAGATGCAGAAGGAATAGGCAAAGTGGGATCCATAAAATCATAGGGTCGGAAAAGACCATTTACACCATCAAGGCAACCCTTGCTCAATGCGTGAACTTAAATCAAAATATCCCCGAAACCTATCTGGCTATCAATCCTCCATTTGAACATAACCAATGATAAAGAGAAAACCTGGGCATTTTACGGCTCTAGGGTCACATCCAGCCCTTTGGGTATCCTTATCCAACTGTAGGATATGACCAAGCAGAGCCTGATATAGGAGGGCTCAAACGCGTCATCAGTCTCAAGTCCCTTCGTGCCCACAAGAGATCTAAGTCCCATCCACCTTGAATTCCATTGACTCTCATCTACTGCCAATTTGCTCTGACTGTTAGTAGTTCAGATTCTTGTAGAGCGTACAATAGCGTACAATAAACCTGGATATTCATTTGAACTGCCTGGACTCCTGATTTCCTGTGCCTGACACCGGCCTTCTTGAGGTCAATTGAAAATTAGAAATCAAATGTAAGTAAGTATACCCCATGCACGCAATACAACTGTGTTGCTTTTATTCTGAAGGCAACTCCTGATTATTTTCAGTTTACATCTGTGCGTGCTTTTGCACCTCACAGTAATCAGAACCATAGAATTTACTGTTTTTAATATAAAGCAATAAAATTAACATTGAGCAGAATTCAGTTCTGCCTATCGGTTCGGACCTCCACATTAGTCCCCTGTTGGAGATCCCTGATCTACAACATTGGTTTTCAGTTCTTTTCAAGGCAAAGGTGACACTTTACATTTGAGACTGCATTCCAAAAGGAAGGTAGGACCAAATAAAAAATGTGATTTAATTTGTTTATTATAATTAAATTAAATTACATTACTTAAAAACAGTGGCTTGGATCATTCCATAGATGTTGAACAGTTTCCCCCTTGTCTTATGCTAATGTCTGAAATTCTGCAATAACTTCCACAAACAACCGGAGGAAATATTAACAGTCTTGCAAATTTCTTCTTAAATGCTCATTAGAGTTTTGCAAGCATTTACTTTGGAGATTTAATTCAAAGCTGATTTGATCACTGTGAATTTTGAGCTGAATCTGAAAGTCAGTCGAAATTGTTGCCTCAAATGCACTGAGATGCTGTTGCGTATACCTTTTTAACTGATTCTGAAATGTGAACTGAATGACTTAATTTGATTATAAGAACTGAATTGATTTTCCAAGCTGAATTATTTCCGCCAGATTTTGTCAGCCCTACTATAGGATACGGTCCTAAATTAAGTTGACAGAGATCAATAGGCAGGCTTCCTAAATCTGGTGTCTTCTTGATGTATCGGAGAAGACTTATTATCATCCCTCTGATTTCCAAAGACGATGGGATAGTCCAATCGATCTATAGGAATTTATGGAACGAGAGGAAGCTACTGTATAACAGTCTATGATAGGGTTCACAGATAAGAGTGTGGATCATGCATATGTGCTTACATTTGGCAAGGTGAACAGCAATTAGAAACCCCTTGCAGAGGTGGAAGTGTATATAGGTGGAGAGATTCCCCAGGTAAGTCTGTGAACAGCTTCCCATGTAGATCAGGTAGGAAACACACTCAAATGAGCTGATTCTACTTTATTCTAGGGCTACATTAACAGAATCTTACAAGTCTGAAAGTACAAATCTCCTGCCGTCTTTTTTTTATTACCTGCTAAGTTAGAGCAGAGGTCCCCAACCTTTTGGGCATCAGGGACAGATTACATGGAGAAACCTTTTTCTGCGGACCAGAGGGGGCGTGGTTTTGTGTGCTGCCTGCATCCTGCGGATGGGGCTTTGCTTGTTTGTGCACACCAGTTGCTGGCATGCCGCGGCCCGGTCCCGGTCCATGGACCGGGGGTTGGGACCCCTGAGTTAGAGCAAATTGTTTTTAAGTTTCTTTCCCTGCCCATTACTCAGCTATGGGCTGCTCTCCTTTTTGTCGGATGATTCTTTAGGCAGCACCGCTTCCCCTGTCTTACAAGGTCATTCCCACATTCCATTACAGGGGGGAGGTTGAGGGGAAGAGGAATCAAAGGGAGAATCCTCTGAGTCAGGGTAAAGATGTTCTAGCTAATGCTACAACACCTAGAACAATTTAAAGTGTGGGAGAGAAACTGACAGAATGAGAATTCCGAGTGTGAAATTTAGAAGGGGGACTCCTAATAAGAATTTAAAGAGATGTTAGTGGTTCCTGTGCTAGAATACAGGTAGTCCTCGACTTATTTACCACAATTGAGCCCAAAATTTCCGTTGCTAAGCAGGATGGTTTTAAGTGACTCGCACTCCATTTTATGACCTTTTGCTACAGATGTGAAGTGGATCATTGCAGTTGTGAAGTGTGAATCAGGCCGTTAAGTGAATCTGGCTGCCTCCATTGACTTTGCTGGTTGGAAGCCAGCTGGGAAGGTTACAAATGGTGGTCACATGACCCCAGGACATTGCAACCATTGTAAATACATGCCTAAATTCTGATCACGTGACCATGAGGATGCTGCAACGGTCGTTAAGTGTGAAAAACAGTCCTGTCCCTTTTTTCAGTGCTATTGTAACTTCAAACAGTCACTAAATGAATGGTTGTAAGTCGAGGACTACCTGCCCGAGAGTAAGATTGTCTTCTTCACCTTGTGTCAGGGAAGAGTCTAAGGATATTAAAACCCCAAATTAGCAGGAGGAGGATGACCCAGAATCCCCCCTTTTTTTTACATAATATTTGGCAACCACAGGGGTATGGGCAAAACAAAATGGACTGCCAAGTCAACAGCGGACCTTACAAGGAACAAAGTGAAGAAGGCAACTTACGGCAATATAATGTAACAAAATATACATGCAAGCAGAAATTTAGGGAATGCCCCCTATGTAGCTCAGGAAAGAATCTGAGAATTGGGGGCTTAACTAACAGATCTAGGTCAGTGATGGAGAACCTTTTAGAGACCGAGTGCCCCAAAACTGCCCCACCCCCGCCCAACCCACCCGCAGGGCCACCCACCACCTCCACGGCCCACCGCAGATCGCCCAGGTGGCCCAGCAGTGCCATGGTGGCCACACCCTCCCCCCGTGCCCCACAGCATCATCTGTTTGCGACGGGGCGCAAGGGTGGAGTCTTGTCCCCACTGCCCGGCTGCCGTGTCCTTAGCTGCGCTGCTCCAGGCGGGCTGGAGCAGATACGGTTAACAAAGGCAAATGAAAAGAATAAGGAAGGAATAAGCTTAAATACCAAGAAGTGGGATT
Organism: Azemiops feae; assembly: GCA_023970755.1. Taxonomy (NCBI): domain Eukaryota; kingdom Metazoa; phylum Chordata; class Lepidosauria; order Squamata; family Viperidae; genus Azemiops; species Azemiops feae. The sequence goes on along the minus strand of JALGBA010000033.1, from coordinate 599,081 downwards.
GAGTGAGGAAGCGAAAAGAGTAAATAGTAACTAGAGGCTAAGATACAGCAGAAATGGGTCTAGAGTAGAAGCAGAGAGCCCATCACCAGTGGAAGAAAGGACTGTTGGAGCAGGCTGAAGTTAGTTTGCAAGCCCTTCTAAATTTGTTCCAAGGGAAAAAAGCTTGAGAAAACAAAGATTTATAGCTGAAATGAGGACACGGCTTTGGGAATGAGCGAGGAAGACTTCAGAACCACAAAGGAGACAAGACAAATAATACAACAAAGAGCATTCAAGGCTTGAGTAGACCTCTTGGGCCGTACCTGCAGAGGGATTTAGCTATGGCCTTGAGAAAGAAAAGAAGGAAGAGTGTGAGACTTAGACCAGCTTTGCATCGACCTTATTGTCCTCAAAAATGAGCACTGAAAGTGTTGAACAGGCTTTCCAGATTTTGTTAATATAACCAACAACAATAAAGAAGCATTCCTGGAAATTCCAGTTTGGTCTAGTGCAGGAATGGACAATTAATTTTCCCAAGGGGGGAGCACATGTGAAACTGGAACTGTTGTGGAGGGCTGAACAATTGGGTTGTGAAGGTGCATAGGCATGCACGCATGCACATATGTAAATTGGGGAAAAAAATAGAAGTTGCCTTCAAAATAAAAGCAAGTCACCTGGGCCAAACAGGGACAGCCAAAAGGCCAGATATGGCTCAGGGGCCGTAAAATGCCCAGATCCGATTTAGTGATTAAAGCACCCTGCCTAGAAACCAGGAAGTTGTGAATTCTAGTCCTGCCTTAGTCATTGAAACTGGCTGGGTGACTTTGACCCAATCACACTCTCTCAGTCCAATTCACCACAAGTGTTGCTATTGTGGAAAATAGGAAGAGGAAAGAGTACAGGCAGTCCTGGACTTATGACCACAATTGAGCCCAACGTTTTGGTTGCTAAGTGAAACATTTGAATTTTGTCCCATTTTATGACCTTTTTTGCCACAGTTGTTAAGTGAATCCCTGCAGTTGTTAAACTAGTAACACGGTTGTTAAGTGAACTGGGCTTTCTCATTGACCTCGCTTGTAAGAAGGTCACAAAAGGTGATCACATGACCCTGGGACACTGCAACCGTCATAAATATGAGTCAGTTGCCAAGCGTCTGGTTTTTGATCACGTGACCCTGGGGACGCTGCAATGGTCGTAAGTGTGAAAAATGGTCATAAAGTGCTGTTGTAACTTTGAACGCTCATTAAATGAACTGTTGCAAGCCGAGGTCTACCTGTATTAGATATGTTTGTTGCCTTGAGTTATTGATAAAAATAATAAAGGAGAGATAAACAAATATTTTAAAATCCGCGAGTGTCTATTTCCTGACCTGGCCTACTTAGAAAAGCTGTCATTATCTTAAGGAAGGGTGTGTGTAGTAGAATGAGTTGCTCTGATGGATTTGGATTTCAAATTAAAGGGTTTTTCCCCCTCCCTCTGTGGACCAGAATCAGGTTTTGTGCCATGGAGAGACCAAGAAGCTTTGTGCTTACCTAGTTAAATCACCTGCCTTCTAGCTGGAAATATATAAAAGCACAGAAGCATTCAGTAATGGACGAGGAGATTCTTGGACTTGTGTTTGTAAGCATGGACCAGCAATATACTGTGTATATCAAGGAGCAGAAATCTGCACTTGGAGACCAGGAGCGGAGGGAAAGGGTGACTTGCCTGGGGCAAAGGACTACAGGGCTTGGATAGTGGGCCAACTGTCTGTGAAGACAAAGATGATGGAATCCAAAAATCCAAGAACAGAGGTCACCAACCTTTGTCGGTTGGCGGACTGGAGGAAAAGGGAGAGGGAAGCATTTTACAATCGTCCGTGCGCATGGGGCCACGAGCATGCGTGTGCCGCAAATGGGGTGGCGCTAGTGCCCGCGTGACACTCACTAGCCCTGCCTTGTTCTTGCGTGGCGCAGCGCCTTGTTTCTGTGCCCTGAGGTGCAGTGGTGGCCATTTTTGCGCCTTGCGGCATGATGGCAGCCCGTTTTTGTGCCCTGCGGCATGGTGGTGCCGTTTTTGTGGTCTGTGGCGCAACGGTGCCCCATTTTTGTGTCCCGCGGCGTGGCAGTGGCCCATTTCCGTGCCCTGCGTTATCATCCATTTTTGCACCTTGCAGTGCAGTGGTGGCCCGTTTTTGCACCCCGAGGTGCGGTGGCGTCCCATTTTCAAGCCCCAAGGCACAGCAGTGGCCCGTTTTTGTGCCCCTTGGCACAGCGTCATTTTTGCGCCCCGCAGCGCTAGCACAAGTGATGGGGTGTGTGCGCACATGCCGCACACTGAGCAGCCTGTCCCGCAGCCCGGTGGCCAGCAGACCACAGCCCACTACCGGGCCGCGGCCCACAGGTTGGGGATCCCTGTCCCTAGTCTCTTTCTAATCTCCCTAATATAGAAGTAGCCCTCTACTTACGATTGGTTGCTTAGTGATTGTTCAAAAGCTATTTACAACCTGGTTCCAAAGTTATGGCGCCCTCTTGTGGTCACATGACCACATTTTGGGTACAAGGCAAGTGGCTGGCATTTACAGCCATTTGCAGCATCCCTTGAGCGCGTGACCATGACATTTCCCCCCATTTTTTCCCTCTTGGAAACTTGTGTTTATTTCTGGTTTTCAGAAAAAAAAAGTCCCACAGTGAACAAGGGGTTCACATAAGGACTGCAGTGTTTGCTTTACAACCGCCATAAAAAAGTTGTAAAATCGTGTCTGGTCACAGGATGACCTGTTTCATCACCATCATGACTGTAATTGGCAGGCTCTATTATGGTCATAAGTCAAGGACCACTTGTAAATGTGAGCCCAGGAGTGAAAGCACACAGAAGTAAGCTGGGCGAGGGAGGAAGAGAGGCAGTGAAACAGATAAGACACTGTAAAAAAAGGTCTACAGTATATGGACCTGTATATGGATACTGCAGTGTTTGCCTAATCATGAATTTATGCCAGTGTTTCTCAACTTTGACAACTTTAACATATGTGGACTTCAACTCCCAGAATTCCCCAGACAGCCTGGCAGCCTGGGAAATTCTGGGAGTTGAAGTCCACATACTTTAAAGTTGCCAAAGTTGAGAAACACTGATTACAGTGTGTTAAGGCCACTGTACAGACACTGGTATGTTAAATATCCCTTTAAGCTGAGAATAACTGTAAATGTGTGTTTTCCTATCTTTGACACAGCTCCTTTGCATTCAGTTAGTTGCATTTTGATTCAGTTTTGAAGGATATTACTTATTTAGGAACTCTCTTCCTTCCCCAGACAAAGCTGATTAGAAACAAAGCCTTCAATTCTCTAAGGTCTGCAATCATATTAAGCAAAGTATGGTAATTTGTTTTAGGTTGCTATCTTTCAAAATCTTCCATCTTTGCAAGAAGAATTGTTTGCCGAGTCCTGGCTAGTCAGTGTGAGTTAACAAAGTTCTGCTGTGATCTTTTTATACAGAGGAACAAAACCAGACGAACAAACACTTCGACAAACAATAGACAACAGTGCAGGAGGAGAAGGTCATATATACATACATATATACAGCATATATATTTAAAAGATTAAATACCTTCATTTTCTATTGTGTCAACTACATTGTTGACAAGTTGTATGACAGTCACAATGGAAGCTTGCGGGAGGAGGAAAGCAGAAATGAAGGACAGTCTCAAGTTAGTATTTATTTATTTCACACAGAGGCTATCAGTGACATAATCTCAGATTAGCTGTGAGAGGAACTAAAGGGTAGATTGTTACAAATGATTTATGCAACGATTTAAGGACATTTCACAACATCTGGTAATTCCATACACACACTTGGTTCCCCCCCCCCACACACAGTAGGGCAGGAAATGGGAAAAACACTCAAAAGTTCCTATGTGATGACTATCACAAGTTCATAAATTCAACCTGCAAAATTCAATGAATCTGAAGATGTTCCCTAGTTGGATAATGAAATGAAAACAATCAAGCTCAGAGAGCACCAAGGATCCCACAATTCAATGAATCTACCTGAATTGCTTAAAACCCCTTGAGATTAAGTGCTGCCTTTGAAGTGGTCTCTTATCTTAGATTTAGAGGCAGCCAGAATGATTCAAGGCGATTTTAAAATTCTTTGGCTAAATTCTCCCCCCCCCCCTATGATTACTTACTTCTTAATCAACACAAAACCTTGGTGGGAATTTACAAATTCTGCTTTGGAAACATTTAAAGACAGGTAAAAAGGTAGATTAAATGTTCATTAAATAGCTTCCATTTAAAGGCTACTTATTCCTTAATTATTTTTAACATCCCTTTAAGCCAGAGACGGCCATTTATTCCATGTTGCGTTTATCAGCTGTGTCAAAAGAGAGAATTTTACATTAGCAACGATCAGAATACAACCAGGAGACTGTTAAAATAAGGCTTCCTTGTAGATCACTGGTTTATCTAGCTGAGAAATATTTATTTGGCTTAGACTTTATTCCACAACCATCAAGAGATTTTAACGATCAAATGTAGCTGAAACCTTTAACTCCAAAGCAACAATTATTGGAATAAATGAAGCATTTTTATAATATGGAATGGTGCAGGCAAGAAGGGACAAAAAAAAAAAGCCAGGATGAAAAACAAAATAATTTAAATAAAACGTGTGTTGAATAATTTAAATTCAGCTATTATTTTTTACATTTAATTATTTTCCTCTTCCATCATTTTGTCAGGGTAAAATAAAAAGTTATTTGGTGACATTTTTCAAAGGAGTTCTTAGGGGCACACACAAAGCTTTGAAAGGTCCACAATTATCCTCGAATCAGTAGCTTGTCTACTTTGGAATTGGATACTGAACTTAACATCTCCAACATGCAGAGCACTGGACATTGTTGGGATCCATGATTCTATCCCCTTCATAATACACCAGGGGTCCTCAAACTTGGCCACTTTTAAGACTTGTGGACTTCAACTCCCAGAATTCCCCAGCCAGCCATGCTGGCTGGGGAATTCTGGGAGTTGAAGTCCACAAGTCTTAAAGTGGCCAAGTTTGAGGACCCCTATAATACACCATCCCCCTTGAGGGTGAAGAAAGGAGCTGGATCAGTATTACATTCCCACGGCCACCACCTTCCACATCTCTTCTTGGACAGCAGTTAAACTGAAGACCGTGCGAAGTCCCTCAAATCCTTGTACATATCCTGTTTTATTGCGGTTTCTAATTTGGGGGGATTCCTAAATGCTGTCCTAGTCCTAGAGTTTCCAGCCAATATGACCTTCAGTTGCAGCCCAACAAATCTAAAGGCCGATATCCCTCTGAAGATCTGCTTCCAAACCAGTGGGACTGATATCCACTCCCAGGATGCTGGGAAAAGAATTTTGAAGGGACAACTCTCTTTCATACCATTCAAATAAAGGTAAAAGGTTTCCTCTGTCCATTCCAGTGTCCACCTCTAGGGGGTGGTGCTCATCTCCTTTTTCTTAGTTGAGGGAGCCAGCCATTGTCCCAAGACCCTTTCCGTGGTCATGTGACCAGCATGACTATACCCCGAGGCACACGGAATGCTGTTACCTTCCCACCAAAGTGGTACCTATTTATCTACTCACATTTGCATGCTTTCAACTGCTCGGTGGGCAGGAGCTGAGCAAGTAATGAGAGTTCACCCCCGTTGTGTAGCGCTTGGGTTTTGAACCTGGGCTGTTAGCTTTCTACCTGACAAACTGTCTGAGATGGTATAGGTTCTTCTGCTTGAGCAGGGGGTTGGACTAGAAGACCTCCAAGGTCCCTTCCAGCTCTATTCTATTCTATTCTATTCTATTCTATTCTATTCCATTCCATTCCATTCCATTCCATTCCATTCCATTCCATTCCATTCCATTCCATTATTGTTTCTATTCTACATTTTTTCTGCATTCTATTCTATTCTATTCTGTTCTGTTCTATTCTATTCTACATTTTTTCTGCATTCTATTCTATTCTACATTTTCTATTCTATTCTATTCTATTCTATTCTATTCTATTCTATTCTATTCTATTCTATTCCATTCTTGTTTCTATTCTATTCCATTCCATTCTTGTTTCTATTCTATTCTATTCTACATTTTTTCTGCATTCTATTCTACATTTTTTCTGCATTCTATTCTATTCTACATTTTTTCTGCATTCTATTCTATTCTGTTCTGTTCTATTCTACATTTTTTCTGCATTCTATTCTATTCTACATTTTTTCTGCATTCTATTCTATTCTACATTTTTTCTGCATTCTATTCTATTCTGTTCTATTCTACATTTTTTCTGCATTCTATTCTACATTTTTTCTGCATTCTATTCTATTCTATTCTATTCTATTCTATTCTATTCTATTCTATTCTATTCTATTCTATTCTATTCTATTCTATTCTATTCTATTCTATTCTATTCTATTCTATTCTATTCTATTCTAATCCATTCCATTCCATTCCATTCCATTCTCTATTCTATTCCATCCTATCCTATCCTAAGTTCAGCATCATTAACCACTGAGCCATTGCTCCCCCTTACCATTAAAACAGGAACAGGAATACATAGGATGCAATGCTTGCTCAAGGAACAATTGGAGCTGACCATCTGACTTTAGAAATCACCTGTTTATCCATGAAATAAGATGTGGCTACTTGGCAACCTTGCCCCAGTAACTACGATCCCAGGAGATGTTTCCTGTTTCTGACCAAACACTCTAGAAATATTACCATGAATTACATATTTATTTCGTTACACAGCTTTTGAAAAACCAGCGGGTAGGGCTTCCAAGCACTGACTTCAAAACACTTGTGACCAATCCTTCTGAGCCATAAAGGATCCCAGTGGGTCTTAGATACTGGGAGGACAATGCTTTCCTTTGAAGAATTTCCAACTCCCCAGAAAATAGGCAGAAATGAAAAGAAAGGGAAGAAATTTGTTGCCAGTGAGTGCTTGGAAAACTATGGAGATTTGGAGAGGAGAGGCACAGCTAATGGACACGACTGATCTAATAAGGAAAGAAAACAGTGGACAAAATCAAGAGGCCCTAACCCAAGTAGAAGGATGAGAAACCAGGAAATAGGATCTGAGCAGGTATAGGCAGAAGGTCTGGATAGAAATAGAAAAGGTGAAAGATGAATCAGGGTGCTTAGGCTGTTGGTGTGAGAGAATATTTGGGGAAGGGTTAATTCAGAATGAGAAAGAAAAAGACAGACTAGGTCAGGGGTAGGCAACCTTGGCTCTTTTATGTCTCGTGGACTTCAACTCCCAGAATTCCTGAGCCAGTATGGCTCACCTTGGAAACCTCTCTTTCCCCTCAGCATGGCTGGCTCAGGAATTCTGGGAGTTGAAGTCCACGAGTCATAAAAGAGCCAAGGTTGCCTACCCCTGACCTAGTCTGTCTTTTTCTTTCTCATTCTGAATTAACCCTTCCCCAAATATTCTCAAGGTTGCCTAACCCTGGACTAGATCATCTGAAATTTTGTGTGAGAACATGAGAAAGACAGAGACGATGGAGACAGTCCTGGGTGTGAATTACGAGGGCAATTCGGAAATAAACCTCCGTTTGGTTATCAATGACAGACACTCGCAGATACAGAACTTTTATTGTACACATTAGAAAACTACAACATTACATTACTTTTCGACATAATCGCCTTCAAATTGAGGATTTTTTCGTAACGTCTGACAAGGTTTGACATTCCTTAGTAGGAGTTGCTCGGCGCCAAATCTGGGCTACAGGTGTGTGTGATCAAAAACATCCCAACGGAACTGCTTCAAAAGTCCTTCGGTGCGTCTAGCGGTGTGTGGGCGAGCATTATTGTGAACCAGCACCACACCGGAAGTCAGAGTGCCCCGACGCTTGTTATGGATGGCTTATTGTGAGTTTTCATAACGTTTCACAACAGACGTCTGAATTGATGGTCGAACCACGCTCCATGAACTTCACTAGCAGTTACTCCTTTGGCATCTTCACATTTGATGGGATTTTCTATGGCACCACTTCCGGTGTGGTGTTGGTTCACGATAATGCTCGCCCGCACACCGCTAGATGCACCCAAGAACTTTTGAAGCAGTTCCGTTGAGATGTTTTTTGATCATCCCTCCTATAGCTCAGATTTGGCGCCCAGCGACTACTACTAAGGAATTTCAAACCTTGTAAGACGTTATGACAAGTGCCTCAATTTGAATGGCGATTTATATCGAAAAGCAATGTAATGTTGTAGTTTTTTAATGTGTATAATAAAAGTTCTGTATCTGCGAGTGTCTGTCATTGATAACCAAACAGAGATTTATTTCCGAATTGCCCTCGTATCTACCACGAAATAGAAGACATGGTGATCAAAAAGTGGTTTTGTATTTTGAAGGATAGATCCAATTCAGGTTTGGGGGCAAATCCTGTCTATTTAACCAGTATGGGTGGGTTTGTTTGTTTGTTTTTGGTAAAATAAATATTGGGTGAGTGACTGCAAACTCTACTTAGCCATTTTATGAATGGGTGCCTTCCACAGCAATCATTTTATGAATGGGAGCCTTAATGCAATCCTTTAGTCCTCGCATTCCAAATGTGCCCAATAGCTCCATATAAGTTTGGAGGCCCTAGCATGGGGAGACCAATTGGTTGGGTTGGAGCAATTATGATGACTTCTCTGTTAGCCTTGTGAACCACATGCATTACTGGAGCACCTGAATAACGGATCAATGAAGATGGAAATCAAGATGAGAAACATAGAAGAGACACCAAGACTACAGCAAGAGAGTTTTCCTGCTGAAAGTAGTATAATGAATAGTGTTCTTCCATGACTCCTGAGTCCAGTCATGTTATCATTTTAAAAAACCCTATTCAGTTTTTCTGGCATCTGAGGAACAAAATACCATAAGCCCTTGCCTTTCTCTTAAGAACTAAGAAAAAGTAACTCTTTTGGCATTGAAGGCAAAAGGAGAAGGGGACGGCAAAGGAAGAGATGGTCAAATAGTGTCACTGACACAATGAACGTGAATTTGGGCAAACTCTAGGACAGAGGTCCCCAACCCTTTTGGGCACCAGGGACCGGTTACGTGGAGAGAGGTTCTTCCGCAGACCGGAGGGGGTGTGGTTTTGTGTGCTGCCTGTATCCTGCAGATGGGGCTTTGCTTGTTTGTGTGGCCTGGTTGCTGGCAAGCTGCGGCCCGGTACCGGTCCATGGACCGGGGGTTGGGGATCCCTGCTCTAGGAGGCAGTGGAGGTCAGGAGGGCCTGGCGTGCTCTGGTCCATGGGTTCATGAAGAGTTGGACATGGTTTAGCGATTGAACAACAACAACTTTTTTGGCAGCACAGAATCAAATTTTTTCTAACACAAAATGACTGGGATGACTATACCAAGCACTAGATTGAAGCCACCCTGCGCAACTGCAAGCAGAACAGCAAATAAGATATCTCTAGTAATGATTGTACTTAAATTGACTTCTCCGTGCATGATATACTAGGCATGTCAACATCTAAATTTTAATCATTTCCAAATTTCCTGTAGGAAGTCTCACATGGTATTTGATTGAAACAATCAATGTTTTGCAACGCTCATGATAGTTGGGCAATCTTGGAGTGAACTTTCTCAAGATGTCACACTGAGTTAAGTAAAAATCAGTTAACTGAGTTTAATGTGATGATTTCTCAAATTTTTAGGTTAGGATAGATGGGTTTATACCCAGGCCATTGTACTTGGCTCCAGAAATGATTATTCTATTAGGCATCTTCCTTCCTATTCACGAATCCCTTTGTGGAGGTTATCCCTTATTTGGAAAATGTTATTTTGACAATACTATACAACAGAGGTCCCCAACCTTTTGGGCACCAGGGACCGGTTACGTGGAGAGAGGTTTTTCGCGGATCGGAGGAGGCGTGGTTTTGTGTGCTGCCTGCATCCCGCGGATGGGGCTTTGTTTGTTTGTGCGGACCGGTTGCTAGCATGCCGCGGCCCGGTACTGGTCCATGGGGACCCTGGCTATACAGTATTAAGCTGTGTTTGGAAAAGGAAATATCTACCACATCATTGTCTGTATCATAGCAACAGCATGATTTATTCTTTCTTCAATGATCTTGTATCACTTTGAAGACTAGAAACATCAATGTAGGCCTTGCTACAGAGTTTCAGATCTTCTTCCTTGAAATTTTATCTGCAATTTCAAATGCATTACCCCGTATGTGGGAATATTCTTTGCATACATTAAGCTTAGTACAAAGCTGGTTACAGGTAATCCTCGACATTGAAAAAAGTGACTTATGATGGTTTTTCACACTTATAACCGTTGCAGCATCCCTAGGATCTCGCGATCAAAATTCAGATGCTTGGCAACTGGTTCTTATTTATGACCATTGCTGGGTCCCAAGGTCACGAGACCCCTTTTGCGACCTTCTGACAAGCAAAGTCAATGGGGAAGCCAGATTCACTTAACAACCAGGTTACTAACTTATCAACTGTAGTGATTCATTTAAAAACTGGGGCAAGAAAGATGGTAAAATGGGGCAAAACTCACTTAACTGTCTTGCTTAGCAACAAAAGTTTGGGCTCAGTTGAGGATTACCTGTAACAGTTAATAGTTGATTTCCTTGTTCTGCCTATCTGTAGAGATTAATTGCGCAGTATCAATATTATACGGCAATCACACCATGCAATTGAACATTTCACTCAGCAGTGGTTTACTAGAATCCTAGTACCCAAGACCTTTTTGATGATAACACAAAAATGATTTCAAGCAGAAGGAGGATAAAAATTATCTATATATTTTCTTACCGTTATCATCACCAGAATCTGACTGGTAGGAGCTGAGAGACTGAACTTCTGAATTGCTGCCTTTATTGCTTCCAGACAAACAGGTCACCTCTTCCATATCGTCAAGTCCTTTGCCTACACGTGTGGAAAAGAAGAGAGAAACAGGTTGTGTGGATATACAGACCTGGGTTTCAGAGCACATGACATCCAAAGAGACTTCTTGCTTCAGAAATGGCTCATCGTTACAGGTAGTTCTCAACTTACGACCAGTTGCTTAGCAACCGCTCAAAATAAAAAAACAGATCCCCCCCCCAAAAAAACTACTTATGACCCGATTTCGCCCTCCCCTTCCTCATCACAAGACTGCATTTTGGACGCTCAGCAATGTGCCCAGATTATGGCTGTTTGCAGCCATTCCACAGTCCTGTGCTGTATTTTTTTCCAGAAATGCTGGCGTTTGCTTCCAGGTTTCTGTCAAAAATAAAAATTTCTTACTTATGGCAAACAATGGATTTACTTAACGACTGCCCCATTCATTTAGCGATCACCACCAAAAAGGGTCGTAAAATTGGGCACAGTCATGTGGCGACCGACTTTATGACCATCATGACTTACGACTGAAATTACAGGCTCAATTATGGTCCTAAGTCGAGGACTGCCTGTATATCTGCTAGATATAAGGCAGGGGTAGGCAACCTTGGCTCTTTTATGACTTGTGGACTTCAACTCCCAGAATTCCTGAGCCAGCATGGCTCAGCTTGGAAACCTCTCCCTTTCCCCTCAGCATGGCTGGCTCAGGAATTCTGGGAGTTGAAGTCCTCGAGTCATAAAAGTGCCAAGGTTACCTACCTCTGGCCTAGGCCGCTTTATGACTCGTGGACTTCAACTCCCAGAATTCCTGAGCCAGCATGGCTCAGCTTGGAAACCTCTCCCTTTCCCCTCAGCATGGCTGGCTCAGGAATTCTGGGAGTTGAAGTCCACGAGTCATAAAAGAGCCAAGGTTGCCTACCCCTGATTATAAGATATCAAAAGATACCTTATATCTAGGTATTCAAACAAAGGGTTTGAACAGCCTCAAGAATGGCTGGCACTCCTGGGGTTCTCAAATGGCTTCAGAACCTGAGAGGATTCGGTTCTGCGTCAAAGGCCGCAGGAACTGTCCTGCAGCGGTAAAAATGCTGGAGCTCCATGGAAGTTTAGAGTGGGCTGTTGCCTCTTTGCTACGACGGGCCTCCAAAAAACTACGGGTAGTCTTTGACTTACAGCAGTTCATTCAGTGACCGTTCGAAGTTACAACAGCACTGAAAAAAGTGATTTATGACTTCCCCCCTCCCCACATTTATAACTGTTGTAGCTTCCCCGTGGTCACGTGATCCAAATTCGGATGCTTGACAACTGGTTCCTATTTATGACGTTTATGCAACGTCCTGAGGCCACACGACATTCTGTCAAGCATAGTCAATGGGACAAACTAGATTCACTTAACAACCGTGTTACTAACTTAACAACTGCAGTGATTCACTTAACAACTGTGGTACGGAGGGGTGGTAAAATGGGGCAAAACTCACTTAACAAATGTCTTGCTTAGCAATATAAATTTTGGGCTCAGTTGTGATTGTGTGTCCTGGACCACCTGGACTTTCTTTCCCCTTCTTATCAGTTCTGAGCATCAACTTCTTCTAAAGATGTCTTGTAAGTGTAAGCTTTAAATTCGGGTCTCAGTAACTGAAAAAAAAAATTCTGCCAACTTCCTATAAGAGACAAGCAGGCGATGTCTTATTTCTCCAATTCCTTAAGAGGCAGCTTTTCCATTATGGTGCCTTCCAGATGTCTTGAGACTTCAGATCCCAGAATGCCAGTTGGAGAAATCTGAAGGTTGACTTGTGTATCAGATGGTTCCAAATGTGTGCATGCAACAGCTATTTATTTACATTGCTTTAACGATAGGGTGAGAACATGCTATTTGGGACAAAAATGAAATAACAGAATAACAGAGTTGGAAGGGACCTTGGAGGTCTTCTAGTCCAACCCCCCCTGCTCAGGCAGGAAACCCTATGTATCATTTCAGACAAATGGCTGTCCAGTCTCTTCTTAAAAACTTCCAGTGTTGGAGCCTTCACAACTTCTGGAGGCAAGTTGTTCCACTGATTAATTGTTCTAACTGTCAGGTTGCTACTCTCCTTGATTAATTTCCCTCCATGGCTTCTTGCCCTGCCTTCGGGTGCTTTGGAGAATAGGTTGACTCCCTCTGCTTTGTGGCAACCTCTCAAAATATTCCAAATTGCTAATTTTATCATGAATGGAGAACTGTGTAATTAGATACAATACAATTACTGAATTAATAACATTGTGCATATGTTCGGGTGGCTGTATCTCAGGGCTGTCATATGATTAAAGATTATTCTGTTAATCTGTAGTTGATAGTTTGCTGATTAAATGATTAATTTACAGTGGAAGTCAATATTATTGGTATGCCACAGAGGTACTAGGCTTATTCTGGATATGTGCCACTATATTATATGTATATAGTCAAGGCCATGGTTTTCCCAGTTGCAATGCATGGCTGCGAAAGTTGGACCATAAGAAAGGCTGAGCGCCAAAGAATTGAGGCCTTTGAACTACGGTGCTGGAGAAGACTCCTGCGAGTCCCTTGGACTGCAAGGCGATCAAACCGGTCAGTCCTAGAGGAGATCAACCCTGACTGCTCCTTAGAAGGCCAGATCCTGAAGTTGAAACTCAAATACTTTGGCCACCTAATGAGAAGGAAGGACTCACTGGAGAAGAGCCTAATGCTGGGAAAGATGGAGGGCAATAGAAGAAGCGGACGATAGAGAATGAGGTGGCTGGATGGAGCCACTGAAGCAGTAGGCGTGAGCTTAAATGGACTCCAGAAGATGGTAGAGGACAGGAAGACCTGGAGGAATGTTGTCCATGGGGTCGCGATGGGTCGGACACGACTTCGCAACTAACAACAACAAATTATATGTATGTTCTAGCTGGTAGGATACAGTCAACAGCCTGATAAACAGCTTCTGGATAGAGATCCTAGCTTGAATAGAATAATGTGGTTATTCATGTGGTTAGGATGCTGGGTTGACAATTTGAAAGCCTGCATTCCAAGCCTGAGTGCTGCTGTGTTTGGGGTGAGCTCCCGTTATTTGCTCCAGCTCCTGCCCACCCAGCAGTCAACAGTGCAAACGTGAGTAGATAAAAAGGTACCACTTCGATGGGCTCATTAATGGGGACATGGAAGGAGATCCCCAACTGGGTGTCTCCTGGGCAACAGTGATGTCACTTTCAACATGGAAAAAGTAGTAGTAATAGAATAACGTGAGCATGCTTGGAGAAAAACTCAGAATTAGTTATCCTAGGACAGGGGTAGGCAACCTTGGCTCTTTTATGACTCGTGGACTTCAACTCCCAGAATTCCTGAGCCAGCCATGCTGAGGGGAAAGGGAGAGGTTTCCAAGCTGAGCCATGCTGGCTCAGGAATTCTGGGAGTTGAAGTCCACGAGTCATAAAAGAGCCAAGGTTACCTACCTCTGTCCTAGGGACACATTGGTCAAACTGTGTCAAAACCAACCGGTACTATCTTTACTTGAGCTTACTAACCCAATCTACCCCTTCACTATCACAGCAATTGTGCCCATTCCTGCACTAAGAGACCTTGTTCAAAGTGACTGTTGCCTTAACAAGTTTCCTTTTGGATTACCGTAATCCTCATTAGAGGAGAGTATTTATAGTTCAAGGGTTAATCCTTGGTGCTCTCCGAGCTTGGTTTTTTTTTTATTTCTTGCAGACATTTCGATACCCAAGTAGGTAACATCATCAGTGCTAGGTGATGATTCTAGCACTGATAATGTCACCCCGTTGGGAAACGAAACATCTGCAAGAAAACAACCAAGCTTGGGGAGCAACAAGGACCCCTCAGTACTGTAAACATACTATAGGTAGTACTGTCTTTGAAAAGTTTTTGGAAGCTGCAACTGGTTCAGAATACAGGGAAGTAGATGCTTTTGGTATTTTCTGCTATACCCATATAAAGCTACTGTTCCACAAGCAGCACCGACTCTCAGTAGGCTTCCTAGCGTGGCTGGCTCAGGAATTCTGGGAGTTGAAGTCCATGAGTCATAAAAGAGCCAAGGTTGCCTACCCCTGTTCTAGTGTAATTCAAGGAGCTGGACATCTATACAGTTTTGGGCCCTCTATTGATGCAGCTTAGGATTGCATTGGCTTTTTTGGCAGCTGCAGCACACTGCTGGCTCATATTTAAGTGACTGTCCACTAGGACTCTAAGACCTCTCTCGCTATTGTGCCAGATTCCACCTATTCTATACCTGTATATTTGGTTTTTCTTGCCTAAGTGTAAAACCTTGCTTTTCTCACCATGGAATTCCATTTTGTTAGAGAGGGCCCGGTGTTCAAGTCTGTTGAGATCCTTCTGGATCTTGAGCCTATCTTCTTGGGTGTTGGCTATTCCTGCCAGCTTGGTGTCATCACAGTTTGATGAGTTCCCTGCTCTTCTTCTCCTATGCTTTATACCATGTGAAATAATGGCCATATATTCAGAGCAGCTCTGGCTGTTGGATTTTAAGCAGGGATATTTCCAAGCTTACTTGAAGATGCTAAGAACCGAGCCTCGGATCTTCGAATCTATGGTCAGTTGTACTTGTTTATAAGCAGGTCAGTTAGAACCCTTGAACCAGCCATTAAACGAAGGTTGTTATAAGGTCAAAATGGCAATGAGGAAAGAAATGTGATTTTTTTAAAAAAAAAATCAGAAAGTTGAAGGGACGTTACTCACTTTCAGTGCCATTTTCCCAGGTCTTCCTGATGGAGTCACAATCAGAACGGCATGGAGATACAGTTGGCAGGTTGGGAGCCACACTGCATACTACAACACCTCTCCTTGCGGTCAGGATCCGGGGAGATTCAGGATGGAAGGTTGTCATCTCTTGATGTTCCATCCCATGTCCATCAACTATCTTGTCCAAATTGTTCCTGGATTCACTCTGGAAGCAAGGGGTGTAGGCCATTGGCCTCACTGGGACCTGAGGAGGTCCTACCTCTTGATAGATATTGCGGCTGTCCCCTCCGGTCCTCATATTCTTGAACTGAATGCCGTTGCTTTTGTGGAGCAGAGCAGCAGTAGCTGGATCTTGGACTAAAGTAATGTTGTTCCGAGAATAATTTTTCCGGAAAACTTTCTTGCGGAAGACGATGAAGAGGACTACCAAGAAAAAGATGATGAAAAGAACAACAGCAATGCCTATCAGTTCTTCTTTGCCCACGTAAGAGTGGCCAGCTTGGATATTAGGAACAACGACGGGTCTTAGGCCACAATGCTGGCCCACATATCCAGGAGTGCAGTTACATAGAAAGGAGCCAAATACATTGACGCACGAACCCCCATTCTCACATTCCTCTCTTTCACATTCGTTAATGTCTTCATCACATCTACAAGAGAGAAAATAAAAGTGGGTGAGAGATTCTAGCAGTTACATGTCTTTGCCTTTCCAACAACAATAACAACAACAATAATAATAGTTGGAAGGGACCTCGGAGGTCTTCTAGTCCAACCCCGTTCAAGCAGGAGACCCTATACCATTTCAGACAAGTGGCTATCCAGTTTCTTCTTAAAAGTCTCCAGTGATGAAGCACCTGAAGGCCAGCTCTTCCACTAGTTAATTGTTCTCAATGATAGGAAATTTCTCCTTAGTTCTATGTTGCTTCTCTCTTTGATCAGTTTCCATCCATTGTTTCTTGTCCTGCCTTCAGGTGCTTTGGAGAACAGCTTGACTCCCTCTTCTTTGTGGTAACCCCTGAGATATTGGAAGACTGCTATCATGTCCCACCTCGTCCTTCTCTTCATTAAACTAGACATACCCAATTCCAGCAATCGTTCCTTATGTGTTTTAGCCTCCAGTCTTCCAATCATCTTTGTTGCTCTTCTCTGTACTCTGTCTAGAGTCTTAACATCTTTTTTTACATCGTGGTGACCAAAACTGGATGCAGTATTCCAAGTGTGGCCTTACCAAGGCAGGCCACACTTGGAATACTGCATCCAGTTTCGGTCACATATTTTATTCAGTTAATTCACACATTGTATTCAATTAAGTTCAGTCCAGCTGACAAGCTCCGGGTCTTTAACTGCTGAGCCATCGTGCCTCCTTATTCAACAGGGTTTGGTTGTGAAAAAAATGGAAGAAGGAGTGCTTGAGCTTTTAGAGGAAAAACTGTGTATAAATCTCTCTGCTTTTCTTCTAACAGCTCAAGCACTCGTTCTGCCATTTCCCCCCCCCACAACCGTACCCTGTTCAATAAGGAGGTGCGATGACTCAGCAGTTAAAGACCCTGAGCTTGTCAGCTGGAAAGCTGACAGTCTGGGTTTGAGTTCCGAGCGTGCGTGACGGGATGAGCTCCTGTTGCTTGCCCCAGCTCTTGTCCACCTAGCAGTTGGAAAGCATGCAAAAGCAAGCAGATAAATAGGTACCACTTTGATGGGAATGTAATAAGAGTCCTCTGCACCTTGGTGTATAGTTATGATGGACACATGACCACAGAAATGGTCTTCGGACAACACTGGCTCCCTCAGCTAAGAAATGGAGATGAGCACGGCCCCCTAGAATCGGACAGAACTGGACAGAGAAATCCTTTACCTTTTATACTTTAGCCTGTTGAATAGGTTGGACTTCAAGAAAGTGGCAAGCCCAACATTACTCAATAAGCTTCCATAATTACAGATGGACTTGAGCCTGCTACTCTTGAGTCCAACTTCAACCACCAAACCACTTTTTAATGGGACTTACTATATGCTTGCCTTTGTTAAATGTAACCCAATAAATCAATGTAAGCTAAGGATGAAGGGATAACATCAAAACAACTCCATATTGTCTTAAAGAACAAAACATCCAGGAATGACCTGAACTACCTAGTTCATTAACTGTCTATCTGTGTGAAATTGTTATTACAGGATGGCCTGTCAATCATTGGAAAGGTTACATATATAGGTGAAGAATATGTAAGGGCATTGAAATATGTCTGACTCGGAAAGATCTTGTTGTTTAAGCAAGACACAGCTAGGAAAAAAACAAACCCTCATATCCAGTCTAGGTAGGATCAGCAGTCAATGGTTGTCTAAAAGCTGTAATTCAGCAATTAAATGTAAAAAGTGACTGCCTCTACACACAAGCTTTGTATCATCAATGGAATTAGCTCTCCAAAATTCTGTTATTTGCTACATTATGCTGTAAATTAGTGGTGCCAAGTCCAAAACCTTTGAGGAGCCCTGCACCCTAGTGAGGTCTTCTCCCAGATGACTTCACTTACGTCACTCCAGTTAATCCACTCTTGCAAGTGCAAATGAAGGCACTGCCGATGGGGTCACAGGATCCTCCATTGTGGCAAGGATTGGGAAAGCAGGCAGTGATCTCCGATTCACAGTTTCGCCCAGTGAACTGAGAAAGGCAACTACACTGGTAACCTAAGCCAGGTGGAAGGAGAGAAACAGAAGGGGAAGTATAAATTTAAGCGATAAATGAAACTACAATTCTCCAAATAGTGTATGTTGTTGCACTGGGAAAGTTAGCAGAAATAAAAGTGGTATTTTATCACCCTCTGGTGGTCAATTCAGAGATATCCCTCAATCAGAAACCTTACGCCAGGTACAAAGTCATGCGCAGATTGTGCAGCATGCATTCCTTTTGTTGGTTTATCGAAAAGTCTGAAGGCTATTTTACTTTAGCGAAGAAGAAAGTCAAAGCTGTAACAACAGAGGAGTTTACAGTGCAGTTTAGATTCATTGCCTTCCAATTAGCTATGTTATTTCTACACAGTCTACAGGAAGGGTGTCAAACTGCCGGCCCGTGGGCTGGATGCGTCACGCGGAAGCCATGCCCACCCCATTGCCGGCAATGGCAAAACAGTCCCGATACATTGTGCGACATCACGTGACGTCACGAATTTGACATGTCTGGTCTACAGTGTAAGAGGCATAATGCACCTGGTGACTTATCAAGCTGCTCTTATGTGGCTGGATGCCTACATTTGAAAATGTCCTGTACGTTGCATGGAAAAGACGGGCTGCAAGGATTTTCAATAGTTTTGGAGAAGGCTTGCATCTTGATACAAGATAAATAGAGGCAAAAGCAGGACCCTTTAAATTTGAATGCCCTTCCCATTCAATGCTGGGCTGAATTTCACAGGCAGAGAAAATGATGAAGGAAGACAGATTTGATGATCATCTGCCACTGTGGCCCAAACAGCAGCTTCAGTACCACCCATCATTTTCACTTTCACAAGTAGTCCCTGACTTACGACCGGGATCAGGATATCTGACCCTAAGTGATGTGGTTGTTAAGTGAGCCTCGCTTAATTTTACAACTTTTTTTTTTTTTTGCTGTAGTTGTTAAGTGAATCTTGTGGTCATTCAGCAAATCTGGCTTCCTCCAGATTTGCTTATTGGAAGTCCCCGGGAAAGTCATAAATGGCGATCCTGTGATCCAGGACGCTGCAACCGTTATACATACATGCCAGGTGCCAGAATTTTGATCATGTGACCATGGGAAATGCTGTGAAAGTCGCAAGTCTGAGACCTGGTTAATAATAATAATAATAATAATAATAATAATAATAATAATAATAATAATAATAGTTGGAAGGGATCTTGGAGGTCATCTAGCCCAACCCCCAGCTCAGGCAGGGAACCCTATACCATTTCAGACAAATGGCTGTCCAGTCTCTTCTTTAAAAACTTCCAGTGCTGGAACATTCTGGTTAATTGTTCTAACTGTCAGGAAGTTTCTCCTTAGTTCTGGGTTACTTCTCTCTTTGGTTAGTTTCCATCCGTTGCTTCTTGTCCTGCCTTCAGGCGCTTTGGAGAATAGCTTGACTCCCTCTTCTTTGTTGTAGCCCCTGAGATATTGGAACACTGCTATCATGTCCCCCCTCATCCTTCTCTTCATTAAACTAGACATACCCAATTCCAGCAACCGTTCCTTATATGCTTTAGCCTCCAGTCCCCTGATCACTTTTGTTGCTCTTCTCTGTATTCTTTCTAGAGTCTCAACATCTTACAGTCACTTTTTCAGTGCTGTAGTAAACAGTCTTATGCATGCTTGTTGAAAAAGTAATAACCTAAGGATTGAGGGCAAAAATTACAGGTAGTCGTTGACTTACAACAGTTTATTTAGTAGCCACTCAGTTACAGCCGCAATGGAAAAAGTGACTTATGACCACTTTTCACACTCATGACCACTGCAGCCTCCCCATGGTCATGTGATCAAAATTCAGACGCTTGGCAACTGACTCATATTTATGACGGTTGTTGTGTCCCAAGGTCACGTCATCCCCTTTTGCGACCTTCTGACAAGCCAATTCGGTATGTCTAGTTTAATGAAGAGAAGGACGAGGGGGGACATGATAGCAGTCTTCCAATATCTCAGGGGTTGCCCCAAAGAAGAGGGAGTCAAGCTATTCTCCAAAGCGCCTGAAGGCAGGACAAGAAGCAATAGATGGAAACTAATCAAGGAGAGAAGCAATCTAGAACTAAGGAGAAACTTCCTGACAGTTAGAACAATTAACCAGTGGAACAACCTGCCTCCAGAAGCGGTGAATGCTCCAACACTGGAAGTTTTTAAGAAGAGACTGGACAGACATTTGTCTGAAATGGTATAGGGTTTCCTGCCTGAGCAGGGGGTTGGACTCAATGACCTCCAAGGTCCCTTCCAACTTTATTATTATTATTATTATTATTATTATTATTATTATTATTATTATTATTATTATTATTATTATTATTATTATTATTATTATTATTATTATTATTATTATTATTATTATGTCAATGGGGGAAGCCAGATTCACTTAACAACCATGTTACTAACTTAACAACTGCAGTGATTCACTTAACAACTGTGGCAAGAAAGTTTGTAAAATGGAGCAAAACTCACTGAACAACTGTCTCACTTAGCCACATAATTTTGGGGCTCAATTGTGATCGTAAGTCGAGGATTATCTGTATTTAGCGATGCATATTTTGAGGAAAGAATGTTGTCCATGGGGTCGCGATGGGTCGGACACGACTTCGCAACTAACAACAAATTTTGAGGAAAAACTAGGTTTGAAAATGTGTGTTGAAAGGCACATTTGCACATGGATTTTAGTTGCAAAGTGCAAGCCTGGAAACAGACTCTTGGGCCCATAGTTAGCTTTGTGCCTTGTCCAAAGCACTCTTAAGTTTGTTGATCTAGTAGTCAGCAAGTAAAGTGTGAAAAAAAACCTCTTCTCACCATGGCCCGTTCTTTTAGCCAACATGTTGATCTATGACCCGATAGAATCGAGGGCCTTATGCTGAACTCGGTTTAATTATTATATACGCTTTTTATATGCAGCAGATTGCTTGGGCTAATAAATTATTCTGCCTGGGAGCCAGGAAGGAAAGGAAAGGAAGTTTCCTACTGGTGCGGCAGTTGATTGTCTTATAGCCTGGCTGATATATAGTTAAGGGCTGCTGCTTTAGAATTATGGCACCATTACAATCCTTTATTTACATAGACTGCTGAGAGCGTGAAATAAAAGCCCAAGGAAATAAGATTTCCTAACAAGAGACAACGGAGAGAAACACGAGGAAGGCAGAGAGGAGAGTATGAGTAAGGAAGCTGAGCTACCCCCTCAAGGCACTTGCTCTCCGATCGCAGCAGTAACTGCATGCTTTTTAGAACATAAAACACAGCAGCAAAACACATCTGAATGTGAGCTGCTTGTCTCTGCTTCTTCCTAATAAAATGGACCCTTCATTTGAAGATGTTCTTCCCTTCCGGCAGCCGATGTAAAAGCGAGGCATTCAATCCGCCAAGGGACAGAAGTAGAAAGGGAATTACATTAAAGCGATTCGGTAGGAAGGTTTAAATTTGAGCATCAGGCTATTTTCTGAGCATTCCTATCAACGAAGTCCACCAAGGTCAATCGCAAGATGAGTCAGTCCCCTCCCCTCCCTTCCCTTTGCTTATTTATGGGAGGGGGGGGAGAGAGATACTTGATCTAATTTATAATATGCTGAGTGAAAGTTAGGCATTGGTTTTATCTTTATTGCTCAGAAACATAAATAAGTGCATTTAGCTGTTTTCCTAAAAGCTTCTGCATCTTTTGAATGATGACCCCCTGCTTTCCTTGCAAGATCGGAGGCACTCAGCTTCCCGGACTTCATATTTGCAAATGGAGAACTTTTTACACGTACGACTTTGCATTAACACATGTCCTGGTGTTTCATATTAAATGTGCTAATGCTTTAGTGTTCAGGTCTCTGGACACTACCATTATCCTTCAGTTCATTTCCTGTAAGATTGAAGTAATCTAGGAGATGGCCAGGATTCATATGAAGGCTGCAAAATTAAAAAGGCAGGGCTGGGCTGGGCCCGGTGCAGGAGGGCCAAAGATACTGTGTTTGTACAAGTCGTTCTCAACTTACAGCAGTTCACTTAGTGACTCTTCGAAGTTACAACGGCACTGAAAAAAGTGACCATTTTTCACACAATCATTGCAGCATCCCCATGGTCACGCGATCAAAATTCAGACGCTTGGCAACTGACTCATATTTATGACGACTGCAGTATCCTGGGGTCATGCGATCCCCTTTGGCTGACTGCAAAGTCAATGGAGAAGTCAGATTCACTTAACGACCATGTTACTAACAACTGGAGCGACTCACTTAACAACCGTGGCAAGAAAGGTCGTAAAATGGGGCAAAATCGACTTAACAACTGTCTTGCTTAGAAGAAGAAATTTGGGGCTCAATTGTGGTCGTAAGTTGAGGACTATCTGTATTGAGTAGGAAAAATGGTAGAATGGGTTATAATATGTTCGTTGGTATGGTATGCATGCACGCAAGTACATACGTATTAGATCAGTGGTGGCGAACCTATGGCACGGGTGCCAGAGGCGGCACTCAGAGCCCTCTTTGTGGGCACGCGTGCCATGCCCCCGAGATGGCAACCGTCCCTCTTCAACCAGCCGCCCGAGGTCCCACGTGGCCAGATGCATCCTGGCACAGCTGGTTTCCCTCCCTCCGTCCCTCCTGGCCTCACATGCTCTCCTTTTCCCGGGCACGACCCACTGCATTGCCTCCTCACCTGTCGGCCAGCTGTCCAGCTCAGAGGTGGCTTCTCTGAACTGCTGGCGGTGTGCTGTGGAGCCCCAGAGTACGCCGGTCGAGGAGCCGTCAGGCTGTGGCTGCTGACGGACATCGGTGGCCCCTATGTGCTCGCTGGCCTCTGTGTGCGGGGGCCGATGGTGTCAGGCAGCAGCTGCCCTGGCCCCTGCCTCACCTTGCCCCGCGGCAATGGTATCCCCGCCCTGCCTTGCCTCACCCCACAGGATGAGCCTCCTGCCTACCGCCCCACCTGCCAGAGACCCCCCTGGATCTCCCCCAACCCTGCCCACAGGCATCCCTCCCCACAAGCAACATCGAGGTTACCACACACCCATCCATGACCACCACAGCCATGCCCACCCAGTGGGCCACGTCCCACCTGGCACCCGGCGATAAATAAGTGGGTTTTGGGTTGCAGTTTGGGCACTCGGTCTCTAAAAGGTTCGCCATCACTATATTAGATTATCTATATCAGGGGTCCCAAACCCCCGGTCCTTGGACCAGTACCGGTCCGTGGCATGCCAGCAACTGGTCCACACAAACAAGCAAAGTCCCATCTGTGGGATGCAGGCAGCACACAAAACCATGCCCCCTCCGGTCCACGGAAAAACCTCTCTCCACGTAACTGGTCCCTGGTGCCCAAAAGGTTGGGGACCTCTGATCTATATGGAGAGCTTGTCAATAACACAGAAAAAACATTTTCCACTGAGAATTCATTTCTAACAGGTGGGATTAATCACAAAGAAATTTATGCATTAGAATACCATTTCATTTTTTCTCCCCAAGGAGAAAATTGTTTCAGTAGGACTAAATGCAAAATTATTGGCATGAGCTTCAAGTACAAGTAGAGGCACAACCTTTCATGTTGTATATGTGATAGGGATGTGGTACAAATCTACATCAATTCCAGTGCTAAGATGGCATGTAGTAAATAAGGAATAGACCATAATGTACCCTACGAGCAGTGGATGGCTCTAAAATCTGTCCTGATATGAATCAAATCCCTCCTCAAAGCTCATAAAAAGGGGATAAGGGACTTTCAAAAATCATAAAACCATAGATCGAAAAAGGGCTATTCAAAATCCTGCCTAGTATAATAAAGCACCTCCTGAAATATGTCCCTCTAGATCGGGGGTGTCAAACTGCCGGCCCACGGGCCGGATGCGTCATGCCGAAACAACGCCCACCCCAGCTCCGGCAACGGGGGAAAAGTTGTGATACATCGCGACACATCACGTGACGTTGCGAGTTTGACACCCCTGCTCTAGATGTTTATCTCTACTTGAACGTATCCAATGAAGAGCTCAACCACCAAACTGGATAATTGGTTTTTCTGTTGAACCACTCTCTCGGATTCAATGAGCATTTGTTTTCCTGTAATCCACTATTCCGTATCCTACCTCTAGGATGATAAGTTAATTTTTGATATTCTTCTACCTTTCTTCACTGTCAAGGGTTTCCAACCTTGGCCACCTTAAGACTGGTGGACTTCAACTCCCAGAATTCCCCAGCCAGCATGTGAAAGTTGAGGTCCATAGGTCTTAAAGTTGCCAAGTTTGGAGACCTTCTTCTATGTGATGTCCTTTTAGATATTTGAGGGAGGGTTAGGGATCACACCGGGAAATCAAGTCTGTAGTAGGGACTCTCCAACCCCTGGGTTGAGCAAGCAGCGGGCAAACGTGCACAGCTTCATTTGCGTGAGTGCTGGTCACTTGCGGTAGTGCAGGAAGCTCCATTCATGCGAGCGGCGGTCGCTTGTGGTTGCATGGGAAGCTCCATTTACGTGTGCACCTGCTGCTTGTGTAAATGAAGTTGTGTCAATGCTGCTAACATCGAATGTTTTGCTTTGACAACAATTGGAGATGCCACCATTTTCTTCTTATGTTTTACTTTTAGAGTTAGAGTTAGAGTTAGATGATGCTGGGGGGAGGAATGTGCATGAGAGTTTAGCTAGACATAACAATACTGGACCTAGTGTGTGAACCAAGGTTATTGAAATAAGAGATGACAAGAATTGGCGGGTTGGAGAACTGGAGGGAAAGCCTGCATTTCAAACTAATTGGGGAATGTGATTTATGACTGTTACTTGGAGGAGGGAATTGTGCTTTGATACTATGTGCTCAGGGGAGGGGAATTCAATTTTTGGCTTCGACTGTGTTAGTGCCGATGCTATGCTTCTCAAATAAAGATTCTTTAAGGTAAACAATGCCTCAAAGTTCTTTGAAGAGTTTCATCTGTCAGAACCACGACAAGCTGCACACAGGAACACCTGATGCTTGCACAGAATTATTCCCTCTTCCACCCCCACCCCCTGTGCGGTGGTCCGCAAAGCCAGAAAGGTTGGAGATCGCTGCTCTACAGGATTGATTATATCAGCAGAATCTTGTTATAATCTCAGAACATAATCAAAGTCTGATTATGTTATACCTCCTCCTTATACTCCATTTAGTACAATATGTCTACCTGAATCCCTTTCCGAATGCTATCTGCTCACTCTGGACTTAAAAACACTTTAGTCCCTTTCCCTTAGGAAAACCATTCTTCCGTATTTCCAGCAAGTAAAATTTTATCTTCCTTACTCCCCGCAGTGCCATACTCCCCATTAAAGTTCTCTTCTTCAGACTAAATATTTAATCTCTCTTCATAGCACGTTATTCATAGTGGAGTCAGAACAACAGCCCAGGTTCAGAATAAAGAGGAATTATTACTCAGTGCTCACAGAGGAATAGGAGACATCGCAACAGGAAGAGGGTTAGACTTTGGGATAATAGATGTGTTGTCATATCAAACAACAAATCACTATCACTGTGATCATCACCATTGCCAAAGTTGGACGGGTCCAGAGCCCAGCACCTTGGACAAGTTAGGAGATCATTGGAAAGATGGATTGCAGCGCAGAGCCCCCAATCAATCATCTACAGAAAAAAGTGATTTAGGGACACTCAGACCAATTAAGGGTGCAAGGAATTATTGTGAATTTGGGGGATGCTGCCCAACACACGATAAGTCAATATGTCTGACTGAAGACAAATGGAATATATTATTCCATTGACGGCTCTGTGAATTAATGCTGCGCGGAAAGAAATGTGGGATGTTTCCAATTTCTCTCTGCAGCTGAAAATCAATCGACAAATGGACAGAGGGCTGGCATGAGAAGCTGAAGCCGCAATAGCAATAGCACTTAGACTTATATACCACCCCATAGTGCTTTACAGCACTCCCTGGGCAGCTTACAATGTAAGCATTATTTGCATGTTGCCCTCCCTAATCTGGCTCTTCACTTTATCAATCTTGGAAGGATGGAAGGCTGAGTCCATAGCCATAGCAATAGCACTTAGACTTATATACTTGTCCTATAGTGCTTTACAGCCCTCTGTAAGCGATTTAGAGTCAGCATGTTGCCCCCAACAATCTGGATCCTCATATTACTGACCTCAGAGTAATTGAAGGCTGAATCAACCTCGAGCCAGTCAGGATCGAATTCCTGGCAGTGAGCAGTGAGTTAGCCTGCAATACTGCATTATAACTACTGCGCCACCATGGCTCTCTCTTGCAACCTCGAGCCAGCCAGGATCGAACTCTAGACTGTAGGCAAAGTTTGCCTGCAGTGCCCTACTTTAACCACTGCACCACGAGGGCAAAACCAACCCACCCCCACCCTGAACAACCCCGAGTACAAGGTGAGAATATTCACCCCCAGATGGCACACTGATACAGGTTCCTCCATTCTGACAAGGGTTTCGCTCACATGGATCGGGATACAGCACACAGCCAAGCTTCAGTTCGGTTAGTCCCACCACCTCCGCAAAGCTGCTGCGTTTGTTCTGGAGAGGCAACTCGTTGTTGTTGAGGATGATGGAATCCAAACAGCCTTGGAAGCCGCTCAAGACCTGGGTGGACCTCTTGTCTGTTAAGCTTCGGACATTATCCACCTGCACCTGGGCTCCAAAATAAACGGAGCTATCCGTGCTCAGGGTCTGGAAATAAAGGGGAGCTTTGCGCCTCTCCACGTAGCTGTCGTCCAGCGAGAGGCTGGTGAAGTTTCGGTTCAACTCAAGGAAGACGGAATGCCAGCTCCCATCATTCACCGTCCTGCCTGAAATCCCCAGGATGCCTGGGCCAGCACCGCAATCCAACTGGAACCAGAGTTTACCATCCACGATCTGCAAATAGAAAGTGAAACGTGAGGAAAACAGAGCTTGGAACAGGGGAGACATCACTGCACCAGCATTGGTTTTTCTGAAACCTTCCAGCTTATTTAAAACTCTTTTATTTTACCAAGCTGAAGTCACATGCAGTGTGCCTTGCAAAACAACTGACAAGGTAAGCTTCGCTGCCTGGTTTATTTCCAAGTCAAACCAAAGGGTTGTTGTGTTTTTCAAGCATTAAACGGAGTGCTGCTTTTCACATGGGTTTTCCGTATTTCTCAGATCATGGATACAGAAGCTGCTCCAGGTCCTGGTATTATGAGAAACATAGGAAGAAATCTTCTGCATGACAACACCCTATGAAAGTGGTTAGGGTATTAGTAAGGTGTGCTTCCAAAGGTAGTTCTTTTCTTACCTGTGCTAGGAAATGTGCCCTTGATTTGGAGGGGAGAGAATGCCAAATATTCTCTTCCCTCCCTTAGGAGGAAGACAGTCTACAAATCAAAACTCAATCCCAAGTCTTTGATGGCCTAGTAGAGAAACTTACATTGCGATGGGACTGCCATTGATGGCGATGGGACTGCCTCTGAAGGCCATCTCTGGGAGACTAATAGGCCTCCTTATTCAGTTGGCTAGCCACGTGAGAACAGACAGATGGGCTAGGCTTCTGATCCAGCAAGGCACTGCTTATATTCTTAAAAGAGCCCTATGGCAAAGGGGATTTTGACTTCTGAGGAACTGGTAAACTAGACATCTTCAAACAAGACAACAATACAGCCAGGATTGACAGACCAGTGACAAACCTGTTGTAAGAGGACCTCTTTGAATAAAGGAGAAGAGATTGACCACCCGTACTTCAAAAAGCAGCTCCTCACAAGGAGATTGCAGTCAACAGTTTCTCACAGGACTGAGTACCAGGGGATGAAGGAAGCCAACAAGCTTTCAACTGTGGTGGTAAAGTCTTTTTAGGACACTAAGTTTATTAAGGCTCACTTTCTAAACACCTTTGAAATGTAATTACTTTAAACTTGAAAGAGATCTTCAACGCCATGAGGTTGAAAAACCATTTGGTGAGTTAACCTTTGGTCAAGTATAGAAGTAAAAGTAACTGACAGCCTAAAGAATTTTAAAAAATTGAAGTAAGTGGCAAAATGCTTAATAAGTTAGTCAAATGGACTTTCTCATAAATCAAGCACAGGCTTTCCAGAATATCAACTTGTTTAATAGACTACGGCAGGGGGGGAAGGGGAGAACCAAGATTGTCTGTTAAATATGAAAGGCCATTGAGAAAATGTTATGTCATTTGAAGATGTTATGCAAATGATACAAATTACATGATTTGCCTGATCATTGTCCAAATGATGTAAATGGACATGTGGTTTGCTTTGTATCACCAAGCAAAACTCAATTTTTAGGCAATGAAGTCATTTTGTACACTGCCTGGAAATTTAGTTCATTGCATATGAAGATTCTTGCATTGCGATCAGATAAATTTGAGATTTCACTGAATATTTTTAAAGCACTTAAAAAAAAAAAAATAGACACACAAATAGTTTGCCCTGTGACTTTGTTAAAAGAGGGAGCGTTTCTCTTCCTTATGTCCAAAAGAGACAAAAAACAGCTTTGAAGAAGAAACAGAAGACTGCATAGTGATATTGTTTTCTTGGCAACTACTACAACTTTGTGTTGCTTTCTTCTGAAATGTTCTTTCTGCTTTTCAGTCTAATACATAGCCAGAGGGTTTCCTTGTGGCCTCCCAACCAATTACAAACCAGGTATAATCTTTCTAAATCAGTCAATGTTGACTGAGTGCATTATACATCACTATAGATTTCATACACTTTTAAATCTACCAAAATGAAATGCCAAGGATGCACTTACAAATATGTTATCTGACAGATTCCCCCCCCCCGCCCCCCAAATAATCCTTCCATTTTGAGTGCAAAATAGGATATGCATTTCTGGTTTTTATGCTTAGAAAAACATAAACAAAAAACTAGTGGTTTTCCCATGCGGATTCCGTTTTACATTTACTTTTGTAGAATTTCTCTAACCCCACTAAAAATTTTATTATTGCAAAGTTAAAATGATTACTGAATACAGTATGTTGTTATTTTGCTACATAATACATAGCGAATCTAGAGTTTCTTTGCAATGATGTAATACAACATCAGGTGGAGTCTGTCCTAAAATCAGCACAAGAAGTTGATTATTAATGATTGCTGAACAAAAATAGGTTATTTCACCAAATTGGATTTTTTTTTTCTAATTTCCATGCTGACCCCAATATTCCTTTGTACATGCCTAACTCTCGAGGGATGATGTGTACACACAATGCATTTTCGAAATAGGGATTCTTGTTGTGAAGCTGATAAGACTGGAAAGCCTGCGCTTGATTTATGAGAAGGTATTTTTCTCCAGCTTGAATTTGAATCTGAGCTGGAGAAGAATTTTACATTTGGCAATGCTGGCTTCTTTGGAGACAGACACAAAAAGCCAGGTAGTGAAGTGGCAACAGAACTGGATCAAAGTGAACCACCTGTTCCAGTCCATTCTCAGCCATACAGCTTCATGGACTATTATATGCACCACCGTGAGCTCTTAAAGCAGACATGTCAAACTCAAGGCCCGTGGGCCAGATCTGGCCTGTGATGTGTTTAGATCTGGCCCATGGGGCCGCCCTGGAGATGGTGAGGGACAGGCACCCACCACCTCGGCCCTGGCCCACCCCAGCCCGGTGCTCCCCCTGGGCACATGCATAGGAGGCGATGAGAATGCGGGGGCTGGTGGTGCCCGGCAGCAGCTGCAGCTCGTTGGCCAACAAAGGGCCAACGAGGACAACAAAGATGATTAGGGGACTGGAGGCTAAAGCATATCAGGAACGTTTGCTGGAATTGGGTATGTCTAGTTTAATGAAAAGAAGGACTAGGGGGGACATGATAGCAGTATTCCAATATCTCAGGGGGCCACAAAGAAGAGGAGTCAGCTATTCTTCCAGGCGCTGAGGGCACACAAGAAGTAATGGATGGAAACTATCAAGGAGAGAAGCACCTGGAACTGAGAAACTTCCTGACAGTTAGAACAATTAACCAGTGGAACAACCTGCCTCCAGAAGCGGTGAATGCTCCAACACTGGAAGTTTTTAAGAAGAGACTGGACAGCCATTTGTCCGAAATGGTATAGGGTTTCCTGCCTGAGCAGGGGGTTGGACTCGATGACCTCCAAGGTCCCTTCCAACTTTATTGTTGTTATTATTATTATTATTATTATTATTATTATTATTATTATTATTATTATTATTATTATTATTATTATTATTATTAAAACGGCCCCTCGGTTGCTCATTGGCCAGCAGTGACAGCCTTGAGCCAAGGGCACCCAATAAGCCGTGCTCAGCCCCGCCCCACCTGCACCGCACTCACACAAGCTCGTGAGCCCAGAGAGGAAGCCATCATTGCAGCCTGCCGGGTGAAACAGCCACCTAGGAGTGGCGCCCGCAATCCTCACACACACCCGCCGCCCTCCCGCACCCACCATGAGCAACCTGGCCAAGGAGAGCGAGCACAGCAGCAGCAGCCTTGAGGAGGAGGTAAGCGTGGCCGGGCGCCCCCTTGGGGAAGCGGGGCTGGGCTGCGCCTACCTGGGGCCACACCCAGCCAGCCATACCTCCCTAGTGACAGCAACCTGGCTGTGACCACCCGGCCACGCCTACCCAGCCACGCCCATCTGGCCCTTTGAGGGCAAACCATAATGCTGATGCGGCCCTCAATGAAATTGAATCTGACACCCCTTGTCTTAAAGGAAAGCAGTTACAGAAATGACAATAAACAAATAATCTGGAAATTTATCTGGCTTGAATTGTACTGTCTGTCTTCAAATGCCCCTGTTCTGGCTATTATGGTCAGGAAATCCAGAGCATGTTGGGATTACAAGGAAAAAAATCTTCCTTCCTTCCTTCCTTCCTTCCTTCCTTCCTTCCTTCCTTCCTTCCTTCCTTCCTTCCTTCCTTCCCTCCTTCCCTCCTTCCTTCCTTCCTTCCCTTCCCTTCCCTTCCCTTCCCTTTCCTAGCCACTGACTGTTAAAGGGCTGGTGAATAAGACCCATCTTTTCAGATGTTCTAATCTAAAGGAAGAGAACAGCCCTGTCCCTGGAGGGGTGTGCATCCAAAATGTCGAGATGTCAGTCATGACTGGGTGACTGAAGCTCTGTCCCCTCTTTTATCTGCATCGCATTTGCATTTACCTGCAGATAAAAAAGGGTAAAGGCTGTGACTCTGTGGTTCAGCAGACCATCTTGACTTTGTGGAGACCTCTCCTGCAGAGACTCCTGGCCGAGAGAAAAGGACTGTAATGCCAGCTTCTCACAATGGGAGCATCTTTGGAAGCCTGCAGGAGACGGTCTCTCAAATAGTCAGGAATGAAATCATTTAGAATTTTAAAAGGTGAAACAAACACTTTTAAGTGCAGAAAACAGCTGGGAACCATTGTAAGATTTTTCAACAGAAGCATCTTAAAATCCTTCTATTTCGCAATGGCCAAATTTCTACATTTTATAGCAATTGCACTGTCCAATGATCAGACTATTGCAATATATTCCACATGGTGCTTGGAAGCTTCAACTGGTCCAGAATGCAGCTATGCAGACACGATGGCATGCTTTGGTATATCCATTGCACAACTCTGCTCTCCAAGGCTGGGCTTAGTTACTATTATGCTTCCAGGTTCAAGGTATCTGTTATGATCTATAGAGTCCTACATGGCCTAGGCCAGGGGTAAGCAACCTTGGCTCTTTTATGACTCGTGGACTTCAACTCCCAGAATTCCTGAGCCAGCATGGCTCAGCTTGGAAACCTCTCCCTTTCCCCTCGGCTGGCTCAGGAATTCTGGGAGTTGAAGTCCACGAGTCATAAAAGAGCCAAGGTTACCTACCTCTGGCCTAGGCCTAGGCCGCTTTATGGCTCGTGGACGTCAACTCCCAGAATTCCTGAGCCAGCATGGCTCAGCTTGGAAACCTCTCCCTTTCCCCTCAGCATGGCTGGCTCGGAAATTCTGGGAGTTGAAGTCCACGAGTCATAAAAGAGCCAAGGTTGCCTACCCCTGGCCTAGGGCCTGGCAACTTGAGGTACCTCTCATGTCCCATAGTATCAACCCCTCAAACAATCCAACAAGGTTGGTTCACTCCAGGTTCCTTCAATTAAGCAGTGTCATCTCTTGAGACTCAGGAAGTGCGCTTCCTCTATCACGGTGCCTGTCTTCTAGAATGAGATCTCCTTGAGACCCATGTAACTCCCATCCTCATGGCATTCTAAAAAACCTTAAAGACAGAACCTACCACAGCACAACCAACACAAGCTGCAAAAAAGGATAAAACACTGCCCTACATCAAAAACGTCCCAGAAACCACTAACAGACTATTACAAATACATGGCATCACCGTAGCACACAAACCAACTAAAGTCCTCCAAAACTTTCTAAGTAAACCAAAAGACCCATCAGACCCAGAAGAAAAAAATAGGAGTCGTCTATTCTACAACATACAGTGTAAAGACTGTAACAGCCACTACGGCATGTAGGACAAGCAGGCAGAAGACTAGCAGAGTGAGTCCATGAACACCAACTAGCGGTCAGAAGACATGATGAAAATTCTTTAATTTCACAACATATAGACAGATTTAACCATAGTTACCATTGGGAAAATGTGACCATCCTAGACCACACCAAGTCCAAAAGCACCAGGGAATTTCTAGAAGCCTGGCACTCTGACAAATCAGCCATCAATAGACACATAGATCACGGGTCTTCAAACGTGGCCCTTTTATGACTCGTGGACTTCAACTCCCAGAATTCCTCAGCCAGCATGCCTGCCTGAGGAACTCTGGGAGTTGAAGTCCATGAGTCATAAAAGGGTTAAGTTTGAAGACCCCTGACATAGACATTAACAACATGTATAGATTATGCAAAAGGGACAATCACCCAGCGTCAAAAGGAACAAAAAGCACCTCTCCATTAGCAATCGGCACCCAGATCAGCATAGATTAACTCCAAGGTTAACATCAGACCAACAATCAAATAAATAATAAGAGCAAACCCCTCTCCCTTCTAGCACTGATGATTTTACCTAGTTTGGGTAACGAAATGTCTGCAAGAAAACAAGCAAGCTCAGACAGCACCAAGGACTTCTCATACCTTGGCTTTGCCTAGTACAGGGGTAGGCAACCTTGGCTCTTTTATGACTCGTGGACTTCAACTCCCAGAATTCCTGAGCCAGCTATGCTGAGGGAAAAGGGAGAGGTTTCCAAGCTGAGCCATGCTGGCTCAGGAATTCTGGGAGTTGAAGTCCACGAGTCATAAAAGAGCCAAGGTTGCCTACCCCTGGCCTAGTAGCATCTGCAGAGTTTCTGTCTTTCTCTCTCTGTCTCTGTTTCTCTCTCTCTCTCTCTCTCTCTGTATGCATGCTCTACCCTTGTCCAGAAGGAGTGGGATCAAACTACAAGTTTGTCTGCCATTTTGCCCCAATGAACACTGCTGCTCTCTTTGCTTCTGTGTCGGTTCTCCTTGAACCAAGTTCCATATCCCTGGATTTTAGCCTAAGGTCTCAGAATGTCACCTGCAGTAAATCCAAACCATAAATTAACCCTCCCCGAATCAATGATTCATGTAGACATACATGCACCTACGCACACCTACACAGGCAGTCATTAAATTGGCCAGGAAGGCAGGCAGGCAGGAAGGAAGGAACTTTTAATACACAAATTGGTGCCCTTTCATTGCCTCACCAAATAGGCAGGATGAGATGAATGGCCCTAATAAATCATTTTGGAATATTAGCCTAGCGAAGGTGCTTGGATGTCAAGCAGATCTGCGTATCAGCATTAGTAATAAAACCATCAAAGGGCCCTTCGGGGATTTCCCTAGACTTGCAGTCACAGTTGCTGAATGCAAAAGCCTGCCGACCCACCCATCCAGGGGAATATTTAGTTAGGAGGAATACGTTTCAGGATCATTTGAGCAAAATGGTAGATTTATTAAAATATTACTTCCTACAGCTCCTGCCACACCGGGATCATTTCCAAGGCTTTTCACTGTTTCAGCAATGAACGTTTCAGGCAAGGCTTGATTGGTGTAACAGATGACAGCCACACCGTCATCTGAATTGAATTTTACTGAGTGTATGTAAATGTATTTATTATCTGACCAGACATACTTACACTGTTTATACCAGGGGTAGGCAACCTTGGCTCTTTTATGACTCGTGGACTTCAACTCCCAGAATTCCTGAGCCAGCCATGCTGAGGGGAAAGGGAGAGGTTTCCAAGCTGAGCCATGCTGGCTCAGGAATTCTGGGAGTTGAAGTCCACGAGTCATAAAAGAGCCAAGGTTGCCTAACCCTGGTATATACTGACCAATGTATTCATGACAGATAGTCCTCGACATACAACAGTTCATTTGGTGACCGTTCAAAGCTATGACGACACTGGAAAAAGTGACCGGTGACTGTTTTTCACACTTAACGACCGTTGCAGCATCCCCAGGGTCACGTGATCAAAATTTGGATGCTCGGCAACTGATAACACATTTATGACAGTTGCAGTATTCCCGAGGTCACCTTTTGCGACCTTCTGACAAGCAAGGTAAATGGGGAAGCCAGATTCACTTAACAACCATGTTACAGTACTGGCTTATCAACTGCAGCGATTCACTTAACAACTGGGGCAAGAAAGGTGGTCAAATGTTGGGCAGAATTCACTTAACAACTCTCTTGCTTAGCGACAGAAGTTTTGAGCTCACTTGTGGCTGTAAGTTGAGGACATCCTGTAAACACATTTATTATCTGATCAGAAAGAGAAAGAGGAGGAGAAGGGGGAGGGGGAGGGGAAGAAGAAGAAGAAGGAGTATGCAGGAGGACTATGCGGAGAGAAGAAGAGGGAGTATGTAGTAGGAGAAGAATAATGGGGAGGAGGAGAGATGAAGGGGATTGTGATGAATAATTAGAGGATTTAATGACAAGGCGGTATTAGGAAGATTAGGACGATGAGGAGGATACAGCCACCGCTTCTGATGCGATCTACGTTTCTTCCTCATTCTTATTACTACGCCTCACAGGAGGATGCGGTAGGAGGATTATTCTACATGTAATCCATTATGAATTGAGTAAGGATAGGCATTATACTTATTGCTTAGGCGTCCTTTCTCTCCTTCCCCTCTCCTAATTCTTATTTAGATTCTGCTGTCTAATCATATCTAAGCGCTCCTCTTCTTACTTCTGATACGGCTACTTATTCATTACTTCTTCTAATCATCCTTCTTCTCTTCTGCTCTTCCTTCTCCTCTTTCTTCTTCATACATTCGTCGGCTTTCTTTTCTCAGTCTCCTCGCTATTTTATTCTTCGTCTCCTCCTTTCTTTCGTCCTCCTCCATTCATTAGTCTTCTGTCTTCGTTTCGTTCTTCTTCTTTCCTCCCTTCGTCCTTCTGTTCGCGCATCCTACTGCGCTTCTTCTTCTTCCATCCTTCTCCTGCGTCTTCTTCTCCGCCTTAGCTTTCTTAGTCATTAATCCTTCTCCTCACTGCTTCTCTCCCTTCTCTCCTCACTTATTCTCCTCCTCCTTTCTTCTTTTTCTCCTTCCCTCCTGATTCTTCTATCTTATCTCGTTCGCTTCTCCTCCTCACTCCTTATCAGGCTCATCTCCTCCGTCTCCTTCTTCTTCTTCGTCCTCCGTTCTTCTTATCTTCTTTCTCTCTTATCAAATCCTGACTTAGTCTTCTTATTCCTCATTTCGTCTTCTCTCCGGTCTTATTATCTTATTCTCCTTAGTCTTCCTTATCCGCTTCATTCTTCTTTCTCCTCCTACGTCCTTCTTATCTTTCTTCTTCCATTATCTCTCCGTCTTCTTCTATATTCTCCTTCTTCTTCTCCCCTCCTTTTCGTTCTTCTTCTTCTCCCTTCCCTTCGTCTTCGTTCTCGCAGTGCTTACTTCTCTCCTCCTCCTTCAGAAGAAGAAGAAGGAGGAGGAGGAGGAGAAGAAGGAGGAGGAGGAGAAGAAGGAGGAGGAGGAGAAGAAGGAGGAGGAGGAGGAGAAGAAGGAGGAGGAGGAGGAGGAGAAGGAGGAGGAGAAGGAGGAGGAGGAGAAGGAGGAGGAGAAGAAGAAGAAGAAGAAGAAGAAGAAGAAGAAGAAGAAGTAGTAGTAGTAGTAGTAGTAGTAGTAGTGGTGCTAGTAGTTGTGCGGAGAAGAAAAGTAAGCATATAGGTAGAAATCCATAATCTCATTTTTTGTTAAATATCAGGCCATGCTCTGCTCTACAATGGAGAAATTCAGTGTACTGCAATAGCTTGATTGTCAAAGTCATTGGAATGGCAATGACCCACGTAATAAGGGGTTGCTGAAAATTACTCTTTTGGTTTATTGCTCCGAAGGCTTTTCTCTAGAAAGGAAGGAGAATGTCTGGAGCGAAGGATGTGGGAATTAAGACCCTGCTCCGTATTTTGCAATAGCTGCTGTTACTATTTTGGCTTTGCTTACGGTTGAATGTGGCTTTTGCTTTAGCCTGTGGTTTCAGCAAATAGGCTTAAATTGAACTAAAACGTAAGCTGGAGGAACCTGACCCCTTATGAGTTAGCAAATTAGCACTTCCCCCAGGTAGGACTGTACCATGTGGCTTGAAGAGTTTTTGAGTCAGCTCTGTCAGAATAGATTCAAGACAATCTCTTAATTGGAGAAAGTTTTTAGTGGCCAGGAAATGTCAGTACTTCTTTTTCCAGGAAAGTATTATATGCTTATATTTAGCCAAATGTTTAATCAGCTTCGGTTATTATCGGTCCCTGAGATACTGAGCATATATCCGACAGGATTAACAATAAGACTTTCAAGATCGGCGTAGACTGACTCTGAATTATCCCAAACCAGGAATTTTAATTGCGGGTTGATCACAATTTGTTATATAAACCATACCAGTACAATTGACCTATCACACTAAGCCCCATTTTATGAATTTCTCTGCCACTGTTGTTAAGTGTATCACTGCAGATGTTAAGTTAGTAACGTGGTTGTTAAGCAAATCAGGCTTCCCCATTGACTTTGCTTGTCAGAAGGTCCCGAAAGGACATCACACGACCGTGGGACCCAGCAACCGTCGTAAATATGGGCCAGTTGCCAAGCATCTGGATTTTGATCACACGACCATCAGGATGCTGCAACATTTTAAGTGTGAAAAACGGTTATAAATCACTTTTTTTCTGTGCTGTTGTAACTGTCACTAAACAAATGGTTGTAAATAGAGGATTACCTACCAAACTGGATTATTTGTCCCTTTAACTCAGCATAGGCTACTGGGGAGTTCTATTAATCTACCTCAGGGGTTCCCAACTTATGGGCAGTTGCCCGGCAGCGGAAATGACTGGCGAGTGCGCGCAGGTGTGCACGCACCCCTCACTCGCACTACCGCGTGGGAGCCAGCGGCCCCGTTTGCCCATGCCCGTGGGCGCTAGCACTGCCACCAGCGTCACGCAGGCGCCAGCGTCCCACTTGTGCATGTGTGCGGCCTATTTGTGCATGCGTGAATGCTAGCGCCGCCGTCATGCACGCACCCATTTGTACTTGCGCGCACTTTCCCCTGCTCCTCCCTTCCCTTCCAGGCCGCCAAGCCGGAAAGGTTGGGGAGCTTTGGTCTACCTCAATTAATCTACATCAGTCACATCATTTATTATCTGGTCTTTATGAAACTGGAGGGATCAAAGACTCAAGCTCAGATTTTTCTGCATAAAAGGCATGTTCTACACCAGTGGTCTCCAACCTTTCCTGCTTGGGGGACTGGCAGAAACAGCGGTGGCAGGGAGGGAGGGGATGGTTTTGTGCACATGCACTGCTCTCACAAATGCAGCTTTGTTCGCACATGCATGCGCGCTTGCACATCACTTCCCCGGCCTGGTTGCAAATGGGCTAAGGCCTGGCACTGGGTCATGGACCAGGGATTGTGGACCCCTGTTCTACACCATAGTTTTAAAACATGTACTGCAGTAGTTGTTACAAATCTACTTCAGTCTACCTCACACAGAACACTCTTCTCCTCTGCCCTTCTGGAGTCTCTAATTCTCTAAAGGGTTTAGATAGTAGGGTGACTTTTATATATTTTGCATAGCAAAGGGCCAAGATCCAAATTAGACACAGGTCTGGGTATATTTTGTTTTTGTATAAACCGACCTTCTGCATGCTCCTACCAAGGCAAACAGTTTCTAGAAGCTATTTCTACATTGCAGCCATTCTTGAACTGACCTGGGTGACTACACACGTTATTTACAGAAATCTGCCTCCGATGAGATCCTAGGGCTGCTATTAGCATGAAGGATAGTTTGGGGTTGCGAAAGGAAAGAAAAAGGCAAGAAATCTGGCCATCTCACACTTCTGCAAAAGTAAGATGGACTTTTTCATCGGGAAGAATAAAAGCCAAACTTCCATTTTTGCTTTATTCACTACATCATAGGTCCATTAGAAGAAAAAGCCCAAATCTATCTATAGCAAAATCTACGGCAATAATTCTTCTAAATCTGTAGTCTTGGCAGACACCGCTAGCCAGGCACAAAATAAGTTACTCTGTCTTTTACTCATCCTGGAGTTTATTTTAATTTAAAAAAAAAATGCAATTCATAGAAACAAGACATTTCCATTATGGTGGCTAAAACTGCGGTTTCTTTCTTTATCACTCTCAAAACTGAAAAGGCTGGATCTTTCTTGCTGAAACAAGAACATTTCCAATTGAGCCTAAAGAGAGAGAGAAACATATAATCCCCCCCCCAAAAAAACCAACCCAAAAACCCCAATCCAACCTGAGGGAAAAGATAAAACTGATTTTAATTACCTTCAGAATTATACAGGGATTTGCTCTGGTGTACATTATAATTCCGTTGCTTTGCAGAGTCCGCAGACGGAGACCCAATTTGAATTCTTCGTTCTTGCTATTTTCAGAAACCCGGTATTTGATGTAACTATTCCCAGCAAAGCTCAGAGAAGTGTGTCCTGAAATAATCGTTTAGAAAACAGATTAGGGTGTTTTATTTTGTGCCTTCTGAAAACAAACACTGGAGATTATCCAATCCTCTACACCAGGGGCTCCCAACCTTTTCTATACCCCACACCCCTAGAACGCTTCTGATATATTTTCGCACCCCTCACAAAAGTTCGAAATAACAGCAACGAATTATGCATATACACTATAATTTTGAAAACCCACGTTTTCGCACCCCCTGGTTGGGAACCCCTGCTCTACACCAAGGGGGAAAAGAAAGTTAATTAAGGAAGATGCTTGGTTAACAAGGCTGATAAGGAAGAATCTTAAAAAAACAAACCAAAACTTTTGACAGTTTAAAAACCTGTCCCTGTAGTATGCACACCCTATGCTGATGAAGATTAATGCACTAATAAAGCAGGATCTGTTCTTTCTTAGTAAGCATTATTGCTGTGCATAAAGCAATATTAATCTGTTTGTAGTGAATGAACAAGACCATAATTTAAATATTGTAGGGCAGGGTGGTTTTTTTTTTTGGTGTACATCATTATTGTTATTTTTATCATAACGACAAAAGAATGTTCGACCACAAGCTCTACCCTTGTTGATATGCTTGTGACATTGTGATGCACATCAAAATCAACAGGGCTTTTGCACTGCAGCACACAGAATGGGACAACTCACTACAGCCAACTCATTGCAGCCAACTCGGCGAAGGACAGTTCAACAAATACAAAAGTTGAAATTAATTTCGACAGAACTGGGGTCAATAGAAATAAAATAAAGTCAATCCAGAAATACAAGAGTTACAACGATTTCCAAGAAAACGTGGTTACCAATAATAAAAGTAGCAGAATAAAACAATTAATACAGCATTGAATTTTCCTGTAGAGAGTTGTCCCAGGGCGAGTTGTCCTAGATCTGCAACACACTGTGACTCTTCACCCTTCACCCTCACTCCTGGAGGATAACATTGTGGTAGTGTAGCAAAACCTGTGACCTATTAAACCAGGCACAGATTGTAGCCCACATCCAAAACTTCCCTAACACAACTGGGTTTTGCCATTCCAAATAATAAGGGAGCTGGGATATTCTGAGAAGTCTTTTTGTAAGACATTGAGAGCCCTTATCCAAAGATTATGATTTTAGAGTTACTTTTATTGACTTTGTTGTAAATTGTCTAGGATTTCTGTACAAAATAGATGGCCATATAAGTCTTTTAGATTGGGGTCTCCAAACTTGGCAACCTTACAAGTCTTGTAGATCTCAACTCCCAGAATTCCCCAGCCAGCAGGGCTGACTGAGGAATTCTGGGAGTTGAAGTCCACAAGTCTTAACGTTGCCAAATTTGGAGACCCCGTTTTTGAAACATACGGGGTCATTATGGTGGAATGTAGTCTGGATTCCCAATAGGGAGAGGCTGCATTCCACAGGGCAAAGAGACAATGAAGTTTAAATAGTCTGGTTGGGAAAAAGAGAGTTAAAATTGCTCCTCTCTAGCAGTTCTGTGAGTATATATTTAATTATGCAAGTAGTTGCTTTAGTTTGGCAAGACTGATGTAAGGCCCCCAAAACTACGAAAGACACGTTGAGTTACTTCTGAGCAGTTTCCTCGACAGAAATCTTCCCAAACGAAAACAACTACTTGCATCATTAAAGATATACTCTTAAGAACTGCTAGGGAGGAGCTGTCTTAACTCTCTTTCTCCCAACCAAACTGTCTAAACTTCATTGTCTCTTGGTTCTCTGGAATGCAGCTCCTGCCTCCTGGGAATCCAGACTACATTCCACCACAGTCTTTCGGAGATGTTGAACTCAAGAGGGTTTAGAAGTAAAGACTGACAGGACTTAAAGACCTGACCAAGAAGATACAGCAGCAGCAGCAGAGCAAATTGTGTACCTGAACATTCTCCAAGTTTTCCAGGTGGACACTGACAGATGAACAGTCTCTGGTTGATTTCGTAGCCTACACACTGCATATCCCCTGGGCAAGGCTTTTCTGTGCAAGGATCATTAGAGCCTGGACACAATCCTCCTGTTTTATACACGAAAAGGCAAGAAACAGACTCACTTTATCCACATTCAAAGTAAGATGTTCTTAATGTCAATTAACCTTTCTCTTACATGAACCTCAGACCAGACAAAATTATAATTTGGTTCCTCTGAAGACATGAACAGTCTCTAAAGGCACAAAGGCTGGAACAGTGGAAAAGCTATAAAATGATTGCTTTCCTCTCCACGAACATTCATCTTAGCTGATTCCACATTATCAATACAGATTGAACCTGAAATCTAAGCTGCTTTAGAGATCCCATAGCAGGAAAACATACAAGAAACAAGCAACACACTATCCAAATGCGATTAAAAATAACGGAACCTGAACATAAATAAAAGAACCGTTAAATATTTAAATAAAAGAGGAAGAGCCTGAAAATATAGCTAGAGCCTGTAAAAATTGAATGGAAAATGCCAGGCAAATAAGTTAATAATAAAAAAAAAAAACGTTGGGTGAATTGACAATTACAACAGTACTGTGATATGTGTAATT
Source organism: Azemiops feae (assembly GCA_023970755.1). NCBI lineage: Eukaryota > Metazoa > Chordata > Lepidosauria > Squamata > Viperidae > Azemiops > Azemiops feae. The sequence goes on along the minus strand of JALGBA010000033.1, from coordinate 557,533 downwards.
TACTTTGGCCATGTCATGCATGCAAATCTACTGGGGAAGTCAACGATGCTAGGAATGAACAAGGAAGGTGAAGGTCTCAGAATAGAACAGAATAACAGAGTTGAAAGGGACCTTGGAGGTCTTCTAGTCCAACCCCCTGCTCAAGCAGGAAGACCCAATAACATTCCAGACAAAGGGCAGTCCAATCTCTTCTTAAAAGTCTCCAGTGATGGAGCACCCCCAACTTCTGGAGGCAGGTTGTTCCACTGGTTAGTTGTTCTCACTGTTAGGAAATTTCTCCTTAGTTGCAGGTTGCTTCTCTCCTTGATTAATTTGTTCCACTCGATTAGTGGAACAAGAAGGGGCAAGCAAAGAACACGCCGCCTTGATAACATCAAAACTGATTCAAAGATGAATATCTAACAACTGAAAGAAGCTGTGCTTGACAAGGTAGCATGGAGAGCACTTGCCTAGAAGGCGCCAAGAGTAGGACATGACTGAATGGTTAAAACAACAACAAACAACAACAACACAGAACTGGGAACTCTCTGCCTAATCTAAGAAGTTGGATATAACTGGAAAAAGGTCTCCAAAGAAAAATAAAACTAAAGTGGTGGCTGGTTAATGTGGGAATTGCCTTCAGATTTCTGGCTTGGAAGAACCTCATGACCCCTTAGCTTTCTACTGTTACAATTCTAGGTTGGTGTAAACACTGCACATCCCAATGCACACGTCACAATTTAGACCCAACTCAGAAATCTGACCTTGGTGCTCTTATTTCCCTCTCTTCAGACCTATGCATTCCTTCCCTCTTATTTTTCCTTCCTCCCCTTCCATTTCAATTGAGTAGAATGTCTTTATTATTTTTACAAATAACTCAAGGCGGTGAACATATCCAACACACCTCTTTTTTCCCCACAACAACAACTCTAGAAAAAAAAAAATCATAAAAAGAGCTAAAACCGGACAAGCAGCCCGGATTAAAATAATCCAGTAAACAACAAAAATCTACAAACCAAACCAGAGGCCTTAAACAAATCATAAACATCACCCCCCCAGGCCTGGGACCAAAGCCGTTTTATTAATTTACAAAATTTTTATTTATTTCCCTGAAAAGTCAAGCTACAACAGATCAACATGCTGAGCATGTACAGCTCAACTGGAGATTTTGCTGTTCTCATTCATTTTGATCAAAATTAAGTAAAAATGAGAAACAGCATGTATATGACTTGGTCAAGAGTATAACAGTTTTTAAACTTTTTGACCATCCAAGCTGAATGCAGTCATTTGCTCCTTGCTATGAGTTGGACAAGCAATTTGCCTGGTAAACTCCTATATGTGGGTTCATTAGAGTGGGTCACAATTAGGGTTAAAAGTCAAGGACAGGCACAAAATATATAAGTAGAAGAGAATATTTCCAGCTCAGGGTTGAACTATACTATAGGGTCCCTGGAACTCTCTGATCTTGGTTGTTTTTTTGCAGATGTATGTTTCAATACCAAACTGGATAACATCAACCCCACACTATATAATATAGCCACATATAAAGTCTTGTGCAATACGACACAAGGGAAGTTTTATCCTGGTGTATTTATTTATTTGATTGTTTTATCCCACCTTTATTAGTAATTCAGGGTGGCAAACATACCTAATACTTCCTCCTCCTATTTCCCCCACAATAACAACCCTGGGAGGTGGGTTGGGTTGAGAGAGAATACTTGACTCAAAGTCAAGCTTTCATAACTAAGGGCAAGACTAATCTCACACTTCCTGGTCTCTAGGCCAACATCTTAACTACTACACCAAACTGCCTCTCAAGTTATATAACTGGATCAGGGAGACCAAAGTTCACCTTTGCCTCGGAAGTTGTGGGTGCTCCATCACTGGAGGTTTTTAAGAAGAGATTGGACAACCATTTGTCTGAAATGGTAAAGGGTTTCCTGCTTGAGCAGGGGGTTGGACTAGAAGACCTGCAAGGTCCCTTCCTACTCTATTATTTTGTATTATGTATTCTGTATCTCTGTTTATGCTCCTAGTGATATAGCATTTACTCTGTTTCAATGTCTGTTGCCCAGGATCAGAAGTGAATTATCTATCTTGGAGTCTTACAAAGATGAAGAGGAAAAATGTGAGGCCTGGGTCGTCAGAACACCTGTACAAATTGCCACCAAGCTACAATTTTTAATGCTACAAGAAATGAATGTTTTAGTACATATGGAGTAATAGCAAAAAGTGTAATTAGCTTACATTTAAATTAAAGCAAATTTAGTGTCTGCTCTGAGCCTCTCACCTTGTATCCTGATAGCACAGGGCCAAGTATGATCTGAAACCCTTATTTTAGGGGAGCTAAAAGCAAAACTGGAGAATTACAAACATTTGCAAATGGGATCCATATCACTGTATATAACTGAAAGGGTTAGGATAAGGGAAGGATAATGAACAGACCTCAACTATACATCAGTGGCTGTTGTTTTCTTTAGTGGAAAGTTCATAGCAATAGCACTTAGATTTATATACTGCTTCATAGTGCTTCACAGCCCTCTCTAAGCGGTTTACAGAGTCAGCATCTTGCCCCGAACAATCTGGGTCCTCATTTTACCGACCTCAGAAGGATGGAAGGCTGAGTCAACCTTGAACCCCCCCTAGTCAAACTCCAGACTGTGGGCAGAGTTAGCCTGCAATACTGCATTCTAACCACTGTGCCACAACGGCTCTTGATATCATCACCATAATATTCTGAAACGTAAAGTAAGCTGAACTCATGTATATTTTCTTGGAAAAAATAAAGGGCGAACCTGAAAAAGGAGACGTATCTGAAAGAGGTTCATAAGAATTTTTTAAAAAATTGTGTTTATAACTTTGTTTTACTAAGAGCAAAGCTTTACAAAAAGGCACATTCTAATAAAATATCTAGAATCAAGGCGTATATGTAAATTTATTTTAAACAGACAATTTGATGGCAGTTCTTGAAGCTAAGGAACTCGGGGGAAATGAATGCACGTGAAGGCCGACCTCTACCCATGTCTTGCTTGTGAATCTCCCAGGTGAATTCGCAGGTTGAAGTGCAAATTAAGAAAGAGGGAGGAAAATTCCCAGAATAACTGATGTATTTGCATCTGTCAACTTGCCTCAAGAACAGGGTGAACGTTAGAGGAAAAAGGAAATAGTAGGCAGACAAAAGCACCACGAGTGCTGTTATACTGCTATTTTACACTATGGCTCACACTCGTAGGAAACTCATATGTCTTCAGAAGGTCCCCCTGCATGTCTCTCTGCAATTAACATGGCTAGTCAAGAACCCGTTGAGTAGAGGCCTCCTGACTTTGGCAGTGCCTCCTGGGGAAATCAGAATAGAGCTAAGTGTTGGATTTCATTTGGACTGTTTTCAAGGCAAATTGGTTTAATTTATACTGCCAGGACTAATATTTATTTTACCACTCTTGTAAGCCACCAGACAGAACTGAAGACGTTTCTTCGATGAGAAGCAAAATGTTTTCAAAGAAAAAACAAAACAAGAAAGTCCAGATGCCTTTTGGAAAAGCACCTTTGGGACAACCATGACCTGGAGGATTGAGAATCTTGAATAGAATAGAATAGAATAGAATAGAATAGAATAGAATAGAATAGAATAGAATAGAATGCAGAAAAATGTAGAATAGAATAGAATACAGAAAAAATGTAGAATAGAATAGAATAGAATAGAATAGAATAGAGCTGGAAGGGACCTTGGAGGTCTTCTAGTCCAGTCTCCCACTCAAGCAGGAGAACCTACACCATCTCAGACAAGTGACTGTCCAGTCTCTTCTTAAAAATCTCCAGTGATGGATCACCCACGATTTCTGGAGGCAAGCTGTTCCACTGGTTAATTGTCCTCACTGTTAGGAAGTTTCTCCTTAATTCCAGGTTGCTTCTCTCTTTGATCAGTTTCCAACCACTGTTTCTTGTCATGCCCTCTGGTGCTTTGGAGAATATTTTGACCCCGTCTTCTTTGTGGCAGCCCCTCAAAGACACGAGTCCCATCAGTTTAGAAAATGTCATCTTATGAGACCACAGAAGCACGTCTTTTCCATTAACACTCCTACTTTCGGAAACAGCATTCCCTCAAGGTCTGAGGGGCCCTGCCTCAGTTGTCCTTTAGGAAAACCAGAAAAACGGGCACTTCCCGCAGGCCCTGGTCCGCCAGTGTGTATATAAGAGCATTCTGCTTGGGTAATATATCCCAGAGAGATACACACAGTTAGTCCTTGTTTAGTCAGCACAATTGGGACTAGCAACTTGGTCGTCGAGCAAAGCAGTCGCTAAGTGAAACTGGGATTGTGCTTATGATCTTACTATAGCTTTCCTTTGCAAGTAGTCCTCGGTTTAAAACAGTTCGTTTAGCGAATATTCGAAGTTACAATGGCACTGAAAGTGACTTACGACTTGTTTAGCAACTGTTTGTAGTTGCAGCAACGATGAGAAAGCAATTTATGAACAGTCCTCACATTTATGACCTCTGCAGGTCTATACTGTAAAATGGAAGGGGGGGGGATTCACATAAGAACAGCTACATAGGAGTATCAAGTAAAGTCTTTGAATGAAACTCCCGTTGCGGCTTTCATGAACAATTCCATGCTTATGGAAGCAATTTGCAAATGTATAATTTAGTTTTGGGGGGAGGCATTTCCCAATTTAGTCAGTAAGAGCTTGATCTTTTCTAGTATTTTCCACTTAAGCAGTAAACAAAACCAACCCTGTTTAGCTTTTTGAGATCAGATCAGTTTGGTGCTACCATTTAATGGGTGTAGAAATCTAAAAACCAGTCAATAAACAGATTTTAGCCTCATTATCAAGATTGCTTCCTCCCTTGCAAATATTATCAACCACAGTGGATAAACATGACGGAGTCAATCCATATTCTCACCATGTGTTTCTGAAATAAGCTCAGGGAATTAAGCAGCAGGGTTATAATGTATTCCCTCCCCAAACCAACAATGAACAGTTAAAACAGTCTCTTTAGAAATTTCTGATTATCCAGCTGATTCTGCCGACACGTTTCATGTATCATGATATCATATCAAGGCTGCACACAGATCTGTATGCACGGGATATTTGTTTTCAGAACACAATTAAATTTTATGTCACGTCAGGAAATAATTCTCAACAAGTCGCTCTGTGCCTGACAAAGAGACAAGTTAGGTGGACAAAAAAAAAAAAAAAAAAAGCCGCAAAAGTCATGAATATACATTGGCTTGTGGGAAGACAATCCTGCTGAGATTTTTTGGAACAGAGCACCACATGTTTTCACAACCTTTTAACCTTTGGTGAAATCTTGACACCAAGCAGTAAAGTCAGGATGCGGCCTTGTAATCAATCTTTGCCACCTTTCAGTTGTTTCATACTTGAGAGGTGAGTGAGTTCCTATGAGGCCAAGAGGTATAGAGGAAGAAGCTAATAATTTAATATGACAGTTCTATATGACACAACATTCCCAGACAGCTATCACCATGTCCTGGCCCCTCCCAAGTGGCTGATAGTTCCAATCTTTTCATCATTTCAGACAGAAGGCAGAAATGGAGATGGGGTGTGAAGGAAAACACTGTCGACACTTGAATGGAAGAATTTCATGGGCTATGCTGACGCAGAACGTCCATAAAACTCAAATACAATGGCCACAGAGCTTGACAGTTGTTCAGGTAATAATAATAATGATAATGATGATGATGATAATAATCATAATAATCATAATAATCATAATAATAGTAAAGAACTGGTGGGATCATAAAATAGAGAAAGTCATTGAAAATGATAAAATTAAACTGCTCTGGGACTTCAGAATTCAAACAGACAAGCACCTGCAACATAACACCCCGGACTTAACAATTATCGATAAGAAGGACAAAAAAGTCTGGACAGTGGACGTGGCAGTGCCTGGAGACAGCAGAATAGACGAGAAAGAACTGGAGAAGATAACAAAATACGAAGACCTACAAATAGAAATAGAAAGACTGTGGCAAAGGCAAGCAAGGGTAGTACCAATAGTAATAGGCGCCTTGGGTGCAATCCCAAAACAACTGGAGCACCACTTGGACACCCTTGGCATTGACAAATTCGCCATCAGTCAATTGCAAAAGGCGGCCTTACTAGGAACTGCTTCCATCCTGCGACGATATCTGTAATACCATCAAACATCCACATCTGCCTATCCCAGGTCCTTGGTAAGGACTCGATAGGCAGAAAAAAATGCCAAATCCAGTCTGAGCATCTGGCTGACTGTGTGATGATGATGATGATGATGATTAATAATAATAACAACAACAATAAAAATAAAGTTGAAAGGGACCTTGGAGGTCATCTAGTCCAACCCCCTGCTCAGGCAGGAAACCCTACACCATTTCAGACAAATGGCTGTCTAATCTCTTCTTAAAAACTTCCAGTGTTGAGCATCCCTATGATGGTAGAGTGCCTTGGAGCTCTTAGCAAACAGATCCTATGGGAACACAAAACTCCATGCTAGCACCAAATATCTTAATGTAAAAAGCTTCTTGGATGAGAAGAAAAACATTTTCTAGGGGGGAAAAAAACAAGTCCAGTTGCCTTTTGAACAGCACCTTTGGGACAACCATGACCTGGATGACTGAAAATCTCCATAGACAGGTCCCCCAATAGTTTAGGTAAATAATTATTCCTTAAAGATTTACTTTGACTTAATGCTTATCAAAATACGCCTATGACTATTTCCCGAAGGGCTGTGAAATGTGGTTGGTTGAAGTGTTGAAGGAAAAAACCCAGCTATTCTGACACCTCTGTGTTGCACCGTTATGTATTTTGAGTAAGCCGCAGCATTCTACCAAGTGGTGGCAACTTGTTTGAGATAGACACATTTATGAGATTTTGAGCAATGATGTCTGAAGAAAAAGCTTCAATTTTTCAAAGACTCTAGTCCTATTGTAACGACACCTTGAGTCAAAGAAAATTGGGGGAATATGAAAGAAATCTGATGGCCATGTTGTAGATTTTTGAAATATAACACTCAGATCTATCATGAACATTTAGAACAGGGGTCTTCAAATTTGGCCCTTTTATGACTTGTGGACTTCAACTCCCAGAATTCCTCAGCCATAAAAGGGCCAAGTTTGAAGACCCCTGATTTAGAAGGTTGCCCAGGAATCAGACTTAAACCTGGAGTAGCCAGATCACTATAATGGATGTATGAAAAACTGAGTTCATTTTAGTTCACGGCTGAAATGCAACAAAGCACAGACTAACACCAAGCTTAACATCAGACAAATTATCAAGAAGTAAACAATACCCCAATCAAAGAACTGCCAAACAAGTTATCAGTAGACAACTTAGCCAAAGAGCCACCAAGACCACTCCCACTAACAATGGCAGGGCAAGCCGCTAAAATATAAATTGAGAGCAAACCTTATTCCCTACTAAAATTGATGATAGTTTGGATAATGAAACCTCTGCTAGAAAACAACCAACTTCAGAGAGCACCAAGGACTTCTGAATTCATTTTGCTTACGTGCACCTGAACGTGTTATGTTTTTTGTGAAAAAGCAGAAATGATTTCCACTGTCATAGTTTGCGGCTTCTACGGTCATGGATTTCTTGGCAGTCTCCCATTCAAGCGCTAACCGAGTCTGCCCTTGCTTAGCTTTTTTTGAGATAGCCAAAATCGGTTGGGTCTGGCCATTTTCTCAATTCAGCCATTGATGCTAAGCGGCTGACATAAGCTTGACATGACCTTTGTGACAATTAAAGGAGGAGCAAGGAAGAACTTTCTGTGTGAGATGGAATGTCAGGAGGTTGTAGAGCTGTTATAGAAAAGATATCTTAGTCCTGAGAAAGTAGGAAGTGTAAGAAAGAAACTCGAAATAACTGTGCCTTGATTTTGTTAGGTAGACGTTGGAGTAGAAAGGGACTTTTGACAAGCTCTCAAGATTCTGCTGTTAATATCCTGACTGCAACCAAGTACATTAGAGACTCCTAACGACTCCTGTTTCTTGATTATTGCCTTGAAGGATGGAGACAGCCTCATTTTGAGAGAAACGCACAAAATTACGTTTTTCAAAATAAGAAAGGTTTTGTACATGCCTTGTGATTTTTGTTTGCCAATCGGTTCTAAGTGATGCCACTCAAGCTGATGTTAGGATGCAAAATTTAGAATTAGAATCCCTGAAATTATTAGTAAGAATGCAGATAAGCACACAGAAGAAAAGAAGACATGGAATCCGTTTCCTTTTTGGAGCAACTAGAAAAAGCTTGGGAGCTAAGTTAGTATAAATATTTGTCCCCTCTTCTCTTCTGTCTACTTCTAAAAACTCCCTTTTGATCCCTTAATTTGGGGTAGAGTTGGGGTGACTGGATGGAGCTGAGCATTTGCTGGCTGGATGCCCTTCCTGATGCCTACGCAGAGTTCACAGCAGATATTTTCTCTCTTTGCTCCCTGATAAGACAAACATCTGCCGCTACTTAGGGTTGAACTGTCAACCTTCCAAGTGGGAAGTGAGCATCTTCATCACCCAGACACCACGTTGCTCTCTTCTGTCCTACTTCAATATCCTCAAAAGCTGTTCTGTTAGGCAACTGGTGTTATGGTTCCGAAGGAAGAAGCTTTTCAAAGAAACTTGAGGCATTGTTTTCCTTTAAGAATCTTTTAATGGCAACATAGCTTCGGCACATACATAAGCGAAGCCAAAATCTGAAACCTCCTACTTCGTCCCACAGTATCTGAGCACAATTCCCTCCCTCATTAGACAGTCATTAATCACATTCTCCAATTAGTTTGAAGTGTGAACTTTCCCTCCCGTTCCACAACGCGCCACATTTTATCTCCTCACATTACATCCAGCCTTGAAGAGGCTCTACTGAAATATTGTTATGGCTAACTAGTTCCCAAGCACATTCTTCCACTCCCTCCTCCTTGCCATCTAATATTGGCTCTAAAGTAATACACAGGTTATAGAGTAAATGTCTGCATCCTCATATATTGTCAGGCAAAAACATCCGATGTTTGCAGCATTGACAACTGGGACCTTATCCATAGATTTACCCCGTTTTGCCCAAACTGAGATGTTGCTTTTACTAATCAACCCCATTCTTTGCACAAAGTCACCATTCGGTACTCTTCTCAAGGTATGAAGACTAGTCCAGACAGAGAATCAATGGAAGCATTTTCACTTTTTTTTTTTAATAACTCAGGCTCCCGTAGGTTGAATTTTATAGCTATCACAAAAACTTTTAAAATATTAAAGCTTCGGAAAGAGTATTTTATGTCTGTCTTTGTGGGCCCCAAGCTACAAATCTTGTGCTACTGCACGGCTCCCTGCTAACCTGCATTTTCAGGTTGATTTCACAATGGCACTGACTAGAAAACCACTAAAGCACTCAGAAGGATGTTATCCATCTTTGGGGATTTATAGCCAAGACTTGAAGTACCTACTTTGAAGTCCAGTGGTTTTCTGCTGGTCTTTTATTTCACCAAGCAAAGTTCATTATTGGAATGGAGGTAGGATTACTCTTGCTAGGCCAGTCTGGAAAAAAAAAATTAATGGCATTTCTCTGGGCCCTGGGTAAAAAGAGTAGGAATCCAATCCAAGGATTCTTGACTTGGGAGTAAATCTTTCAAAAACGAAATGGGTCATGCCTAACTTGTAAGTTAAATAATTTAACCCATGTTACATGAATGTGCTGTTATTTGGGAACTAGAGCAAAAAGGCAGTTTAAAAAGCCAACAAATCAAATTTCAAAACCTGGTAAAATTGATCCACTTGGTTCCAGAACAAACAGGACAGGAAATTTCCTGACAAAACAATTAATCAGTGGAAGTGAAGTGCCTCCAGATATTGTGGGTGCTCCAGTACTGGAGGTTTTTAAGAAGAGATTGGACAGCCATATGTCTGAAATGGTATAGAGCAGTGGCTTTCAACCTTTTCTTCACCACAGACCTGCTTTAAATACTATTTGTGGCCATGGACCCCCCCCAAGACATAATTCAAGATTTAAATCATAACATTTCTTCAAGCCTTTGTGGATCTCCTGTGATGACATTGTGTTCCTCCCAGGAGTCCGCGGACCATAGGTTGAAAACCACTGATACAGTTTCCTGCTTGAGCAGGGGGTTGGACTAGAAGACCTCCAAGGTCCCTTCCAACTCTGTTATTCTGTTCTGTTAAGGACAACCAGCGCATAGCAACACAGTACTATTCTTTGAGACTTCATTTACTTGGTTTTATTATATGATTGTGCACTTATGCCATGTTGTAATGACAATAAAATAATGCATTCCTGTTGGGTTAGTAGGATTGGCCAAATAATATATAATATACACACCACATTTTTTTCTTAATTTCACACATATACATGAAATGCCTATTTATAATAATAATAATAATAAAGTTGGAAGGGACCTTGGAGGTCATCTAGTCCAACCCCCTGCTCAGGCAGGAAACCCTATACCATTTCAGACAAATGGCTGTCCAGTCTCTTCTTAAAAACTTCCAGTGTTGCAGCATTCACCGCTTCTGGAGGCAGGTTGTTCCACTGGTTAATTGTTCTAACTGTCAGGAAGTTTCTCCTCAGTTCTAGGTTGCTTCTCTCCTTGATCAGTTTCCATCCGTTGCTTCTTCTCCTGCCTTCAGGCGCTTTGGAGAATAGCTTGACTCCCTCTTCTTTGTGGCAACCCCTGAGATATTGGAACATTGCTATCATGTCCCCCCTCGTCCTTCTCTTCATTAAACTAGACATACCCAATTCCAGCAACCGTTCCTTATATGCTTTAGCCTCCAGTCCCCTAATCATCTTTGTTGCTCTTCTCTGTACTCTTTCTAGAGTCTCAATGTGTTTTTTACATTGTGGTGACCAAAACTGGATGCAGTATTCCAAGTGTGGCCTTACCAAGGCATTGTAAATTGGTATTAATACTTCATGTGATCTTGATTCTATCCCTCTGTTAATGCAGCCTAGCACTGTGTTGGCCTTTTTGGCAGCTGCAGCACACTGCTGGCTCATATTTAAGTGATTGTCCACTAGGACTCCGAGGTCCCTCTCACAGTTACTGCTATTGAGCAAGGTACCCCTTGCTCAATAAAGGTTATTTAGATAACCTTTATTGTCATTTTTTCCTGTGGGCACAATGGCACACATTAAAAATGAAATTTAGTTGCTTCCTCTCAAAGTGTACACATACATAACACTTTTTTTTAAAAAAAATACAGTATTACTGCAGTGGTTCATGTTCTATTTTTGAAATGAAAAAATAGTTTCTTGAAGAACGTAAGAAAATGCATCTATCCTACTTAGGCTGAAAGAGAATTGCTGGGAAAAATACATGATCTCATCGTGAAGTGGGAGAAATGCATTAGGCATGCATTAAGATGAATAATAATTTCTGCTCTCCTCAGCAAATAGGGAAATCCAAAATGGCGGGTATAGTATACAGTATGTGCACTGCTGTGTTCACACTTTTAAACATATACAAAACATGTACATAAATGTACAGGTAGTCCTTGACTTACAACTGAGTCTCAAATTTCTGTTGCCATGTGAGACAGCTGTTAAGTAAATGTTGCCTCATTTTACGACCTTTCTTGCCACAGTTGTTAAGTGAATCACTGCAGTTGTTAAGTTAGTAACATGGCTATTAAGTGAATCTGGCTACCCCATTGTTCACATGACCCCGGGACACAGCAATGGTCATAAATATGAGTCAGTTGCCAAGTGTCTGAATTTTGATCACATGACCCTGGGGATGCCACAACAGTCATAACTGAAAAATGGTCAAAAGTCACTTTGAACGGTCACTAAACGAACTTTTGTAAGTCGAGGATTATCTGTATCTGTATTAAAATAATAGTTCACTATATAGATATGTGACTCCAGTAGAATTTAGTTATTCATTTCCTACATAGTATATTCATTCACCTGAACCTGCGTATCTTTATACATAAAACTGCAATTTACTATGAAAAATGTTTTGCATACCACTCATATGCATACTGGAACGTATGCATGCAAATTATGCATATGAAAGACATGTATGTGCAGGGATGTAGGGATATTCTTAGGTACTTTCTGTGTTAACATCATAAACTGTAGTCAAGTTACTCGGACACCATTGGAGCTGGGAAGCTAATAAATGCGAATAAATAAATTCAAATAAGCAAACGAATAAAAACAATTGTAGACATTAGAATCAGTATTTTGGCACATCCCTAATACTGCTCATCCCTAATTTCTTTTGGTCTAAAGATACCCAAGATCACTTTAGCATTTAACAGCTGCAGTCACAATTTTTTTTTTTTTTTTAGCCTTCATTTCCTCCCCTGTGGTGACACAATTATCAGCCCTGATTATTGAACTATAAAACCCCATCTATGCCATTCATCCCGGGCTGATTCTTCGTTGCCACTACAGGTAAGATCACATGCTGAACAAGAAAAGGATGACATTAATTGCTTTCCAGAACGTGCCCTGGCTTCTGATAGGAATGATTTAGCATTGCGAGAATGGAAAAAAGCCACATGCAAGAGCATCATAAATAGCCGTGGAAAATCAATGTGCCCAGAGACTGCTACTCCTTGCAATATTTCCAAGTTAAGCACAGAAGCCCCAATAAAATAGCAGTGTTCCAATATCTCAGGGGCTGCCCCAAAGAAGAGGGAGTCAAGCTATTCTCCAAAGCGCCTGAAGGCAGGACAAGAAGCAACGGATGGAAACTAACCAAGGAGAGAAGCAACCTAGAACTAAGGAGAAACTTCCTGACAGTTAGAAAAATTAACCAGTGGAACAACCTGCCTCCAGAAGCGGTGAATGCTCCAACATTGGAAGTTTTTTAAAAAGAGACTGGACAGCCATTTGTCTGAAATGGTATAGGGTTTCCTGCCTGAGCAGGGGGTTGGACTAGATGACCTCCAAGGACCCTTCCAACTTTATTATTATTATTATTATCATTGTTGTTGTTGTTGTTGTTGTTATTATTAAAAGCAACACTGAAGTAGAACTGGAGGGACTTCTGAAAATGTCTTCGTACTAAGAGTTGATTCCAAATGATCCTGGATGATCAAGAGAACTACAGATGGTCCTTAACTTACAACGGTTCATTTAGTGACCATTCAAAGTTACAACGGCACTGAAAAAAGTGACTTATGACCATTTTTCACACTTATGACCGTTGCAGCATCCCTATGGTCACGTGATTCGGATGCTTGACAACTGGTTCCTATTTATGACGGTGGCAGTGTCCCGGGGTCACCCTTTGTGACTTTCAGTCAAGCAAAGTCCATGGGGGAGCCAGATTCACTTAACAACCGTGTTACTAACCTAACAACTGCAGCGATTCGCTTAACAGATGTCGCCAGAAAGGTCGTAAAATGGGACAAAAAACCTCACTTAACAAATTTCTCACTTAGCAACATAAATTCTGGGCTCAATTGTGGTCGTAAGTCGAGGACTATCTGTACCCCCAAAGCAAACTCTTAACATTTGTACCAGCAGAAGAGAATATTTTTGTAGCTCCGGGTTCTCCTGTGGGGTCCTTGTTGCTCTCAGAACTTGGTTTTTTCTTGCAGATGTTTCATTACTTAACTAGGTAACATCATCAGTGCTGGAAGGGAAGGGTCTCCACTGCCTTCTAGCACTGATGATGTTTCCTAGTTGGGTAATGAAACATCTACAAGAAAACAACAAGCTCAGAGAGCACCAAGGACCCCGCATTTGAGATTTGTTTCGTTGGGAGTGTTTCAAGAATCGTGTTGACTGACATCTCAGCTGTAGTAGCAGAGATGAGCAGAAAGTTCTACTGAGTGTCCAAATTCCTTCTTGTACAATACTGCAAAATCACGATTATGGTTTTGGATCGAGACTGCGGAGAACGGTTGAACCTATTAAGTGATTCAGGGCGGCTAGCTTTTCCAGTCCAACCTATCTGTGCCGAATCAAGCAGCTGAGTGGTTGAATTATTTTCATTTCATTATAACTGAAATTATTGGATACATTTAATTGCGTTTTTCCTGGTCCACCCACTTCTTTATCCTAACTGACCTGGATCATAGGATAAGTGACAGAAGGATTACTACTGCAGGATGAGTTCAAAATTTGAAAGGTTTATTTGTTATTAGGAAGACGATCTCTCTCCCTAGTGACTCTGAGAGGCATGATGCTTATTATAATATAATAATAATAATAATAATAATAATAATAATAATAATAATAATAATAATAATAATAATAATAATAATAATAATAATAATAATAATAATAATAATAATAATAATAATAATAATAAAAATAAAAAGTTGGAAGGGACCTTGGAGGTCATCAAGTCCAACCCTCTGCTCAGGCAGCTAACCCTATACCATTTCGGACAAATGGCTGTCCAGTTTCTTCTTAAAAACTTCCAGTGTTGGAGCATTCACCGCTTCTGGAGGCAGGTTGTCCCACTGGTTAATTGTTCTAACTGTCAGGAAGTTTCTGACTGGATTACTGGATTACTGGTGTGGCACAGAAGGCTTGGGTTCAAGTCAGGTCTTTTTTTAGACGTGTCGTGCTAGAGAATGAGAGCAAAAACCCAAAGTACGGAGTCTGCTCTCTTCTCTCCTCTTTCCCCAGCCTACCAATTATATCTTCTGTTATTTTCCAGACAGTAAAACCAACCGCTGTCATGCTAGAAAGTGGTGCTCTGTCAGTGTTGGCGCTGACGTACGACAACCAGTATTTAAACTATATTGTATCCTATGCAGCGGTGTCAGCAAATTTCCTGAACGGTTAAATCACTGTCACATTCTGCCACTCCCAAATTCCCATGGAAATTCACCACAAACTGCGGTTCTCGGAAGTACCTCTAGGAGATGGAAATGACCATAACCACAAGGCTCTAAATGTTCCTGCAGTGGTTGAGAAAATTACTAGAGAATGGTTTTAAAAAGCTGACCCAGCACCTTGTGGGAGTCGTAATTCAAGCTCATAGAAAATGTTAAGCTATGATGTGAGGACACTGAAGGATGCACTGGATGGTGGTGATGAACTTGCAAGGAAGACACACAACTTCTGTGTGCATATCTAAGAGCCAAATTTTTTTACCCTAAGTCCTTGGATGGCAGAAGAAGTCAGGGGTCTTCAAACATGGCCCTCAGCGTGCCTGGCTGAGGAATTCTGGGAGTTGAAGTCCACAAGTCATAAAAGGGCCAAGTTTGAAGACCCCTGTTGAAGTTTCTCTTTGTCTTCAGTGATGTAAAGCCTATTATAAATGTTAGCCTCTGTAGTAATTCTAACTTAACAGTTATTTTGGTTTGTATGGAACCTCCCATTTCTGCTGAATATCTATGAAAAGCGGTATTTAATTCATTTATTCAACTTTACGGCTGTTTAACCACTATGACAAGTAAATTACAAACAAGCCAAAAAGGAAAACAATTCGTAACAAAACAGCAGGCAATTTTGCAATGGGAGATACTAACCAAAACATTCTACTTTGCTTCCTAGAGGTGAACTCGCTCAAAACTCTGGCTCAATGCCCCAAATTAAGTTCCTAAGAGCCTTAGAAAAGACAAATTGGCTTGGCAGAAGGCCTCATAAAGCTGCTAGTCAAGACCCTGACATTTTGTGATAGACAATTCTGCAACTACAAAACTGCAGCTTGGGGATCATGTGCACATCCTCATGCCGCAATGAATGAAATGGCTTGATTCAAGATATGCCAACACCCAACATATCACACCATGGTTTAGCATTATGTGTGAACCAGAATTAATGGCGATTCTGGAAACCATCATTTGCAAACGGAGAGCCAATTCAGCATCACATGAGCACAATTCTCCCTTATCAGTTTCAACCATATTTGATCATTCACCTGTTCTGTTCATAAGTATATTTCATCCTTCTTCTGAACAACCCTTTGTTGTTAAACAATATGATACAATTAAATGGAAATGTGTTAGCTGAACCGATAATGGCTAGGGATCTCTGCGTTATTTGTATATCTACCCCACTTGCAAAATATAACCCTATGAAGCTAACATTGGATTTGAAATAAAAAAGAAAAAATAAGCAGAGCAGCACTATGAAAACATAGTACAAAACACACAAATAGAAGTAAAAAAAGCCAGCATGCTCAAAATCTTAAATCAGTTTTCCAGACAGGCTCATTCAATACCCTTACCCAGTGCTCCGAAAAATTAAATTTTTAAACCTTACAGAAGGCCACAAACACTGATCTTCATAGCTAAATAGGATTAGGACCATGTTCTCAATAGGTGTTAGCATCAGGTTGAACTTAGCTGGTTTGGAAATTAAGTAGATCAGTACTTAGAAAATAAACCAATAGGAAATTGTAGGGCTGTGGACTAGACTAGATTCTTTGTGTGTGTATGTGTGTATGTGTGTATGTGAACATGCATGTGTGTGCACATGAGTTTCAGTCAGGGATGATTCCTGGTAACTGGACAAATCCTTGCACTTTTCTTAGTAAAATTTTCTGGAACTGATTTGCCATTGCCTCCTTCTTAGGGTTGAGAGTGTGTGGCTGGCTTAAAATCACCCAACTAGAAATCATGGTCGCCTGATTTTTAATCGCTAGACTAAGCGTCCTCAAAGGAAGCAACAAGGAAATAAGTCCAGGTGCCATGACTTGACTTTCAGACAACTTTTCCTGGATGACTGAGAATCTTCACCAACATATTGCCACGTACTTTGTAGAGGAAACTCTTGAGGTTAGCTCAGTCATATATTCCAACCACTCTTTGCCTAACTAACTTGCTCTGACTGATGAAGCTGCTTGGATGAGCAATGAAGATAAGATAAGATAACCTTTATTGTCATGTTTATATTGTGGGCACAATGGCACACATCAAAAATGAAATTTAGTTGCCATCTCAACATCTCAAACCAATAAGAAAATAAGTGCAGTTGCTATGACTCAACTTTCGGATATTGTCCTATATCAGTGGTGGCGAACCTATGGCACGTGTGCCAGAGGCGGCACTCGGAGCCCTCTCTGTGGGCACACGCACCGTCGCCCCAGCCCCGCCTCCTCCCATGGCCCCCTCCTCACCAGCAGCCCTCTGGAGGAGAGTTGCCCCCGGGCACGGCCCACGCAATGCTGCGCAGCCAAGGACATGGTAGCCGGGCAGCGGGGACAAGACTCCGCCCTTGCACCCCATCGTGCGCAGATGATGCTGCAGGGCACGGGCGGAGGGCGTGGCCACCATGGCGCTGCTGGGCTGCTTGGGTGATTTGTGGCGGGCCGTGGAGGTGGTGGGTGGTCCAGCGGGCATGCCGGAGCGGGGACAGGGGTGGGGGGTGGTTTTGGGGCACTAAAAGGTCTCTAAAAGGTTCGCCATCACTGTCCTATATCGTTTACAATTTTGATTTTAAGATGCTTACAGTACAGTGGATTTTTTAAAGTCGTTTTTCTTAAAGGAACATTTTGTAAAGATATAAAATAGAAGAAGAAATAGAAAACAGATTACTCAAAGGGTAAAATAAATTGAGTGATAAAAAAGCAAGAAGAAGATATTTAAAGAAGTGACATCTGATATTCTTTGCAGCAAACTGAAACCCAATAATTACCATCTCCATCCTCCCATATTGTATATCATAGTTCCCTTCTTCCCTTAAATAATCTTTTTATTCAATAAATCCCACTACCAACGGTTCATTTTTTATCTATTTTCAACAAAATGTTTATAAAGGTTGCTTATTGTGAATGTTGTAATTGTTTCTATTGGACTGCTGAAACCCGCTATGATTCCTTATTGATTCAGTGGTATACAAATAGAATAAATAATTATGTATCAAAAGGGTACGCTGCACAACTTGAAACAACTCTGAGCAGCCCACAATTATTTAAAGCATTAAAACAAGACCTTAAAAATGACAGGAAACAAAAAGAAGAGTAGACGTGGCAAGATGACAAACTGATTGGAAACAAAAGAAAACAACCTGAATTAAAAGGAGGCTTAAAAAAAAAAAAATCAACGGGAGAAAGGAATAACTAAGAAGACTACTTTGCAAAAGTTGTGGAATTTAGCAGAGATTACAGTTTAGCGCAATGATTTCATTCTAGAATGGGGAATTATTCTTTTGTAGGGGAAAAATACAATACTCAATTTTTTTTGCTTGGGCCATATGGTTGATTATGTAACCTTCTGGATAACTTAACAGAATAACAGAATTGGAAGGGACTTTAGAGGTCTTCAAGTCCAAACTCCGTTCAAGCAGGAGAGACCCTACAGTCCTACACCATTCCAGACAAATGGCTGTCCAATCTTTACTTGAAAACCTCCAGTGATGGAGCACCCATAACTTTTGGAGGCAAGTCATTCCACTGATTAATTGTTCTCTCTGACAGGAAATTACTCCTTAGTTCTAGGTTTCTTCTCTCCTTGATAAGCTTCCATCTGTTACTTCTTGTCCTGCCTTCTGGTGCTGTGGAAAATAGGCTGACCCCCTCTTCTCTGTGACAGCCCTTCAAATATGTCACCCCTAGTCCTTCTCTTTTGTTAGACTAGAGACCCTGTTCCCGCAACCAAAAAAATTCATTTCATTTCATTAATTTCATGAAGTTAGCTCAGGCAATTTGAAACATAAACTTTACCGGCTGAAGTAAAAGGATCTGTATTGCTTCATCTGGTTTTTGACTACCATTCAAAACATCACAAAGGTCCAAAACCCTTGAGAGGACTAAGCCTTTTCTTCTGCATCTTTCAACCTATTTTGTGTTTTGGTAACCATCCCTGCTAATCAAAGGTAAACTGAGTGAAATTGTTCCACAGCTGGCACGCATAAACAATGAATGTCCATGACATCTGTCTGTGGGAATAAGCTTTGGAATAAGATGCATATTTTAAGAATGAACGTCCCTCCTTTGCATCAGCCTTTCCTACGCCATGTAAAATTTGGTTGGCATCTCTTTGGGGGGGATTTCTTTCAGTTCAAAGTTATTTTTCTGCCAACATTTCCTTCTTATGGGTGTAAATTCTAGGAAAGGGGCACACCAAAAATACAACCTGCATTTAATGGACCACAACGATGGCCCTTAGAGGCTAATTCAACAAGGCTCTTTTGTTTTTTTCCAGCGCCTAACATGGTAAAAAAAAGCAAATGCTGCAGTTATGCCACTTTCAAAACAGCACAGAAGTTTCCGATCATATTTTTTCACAGCCTGTGTGAATATAAAATAACAAAAATAAACGAGGGGCTACATAATAAGGACTATGCTCTGGGAAAGGTCAAGAACTCCCTCTTTGGTCTCAATTACTTAATGACATGCTTTGTTGGTTTTCATTACTCTGGCAAAATTGAAAATGAGTCAACGTCTTTTTAAACTTTATCGCTCAGGTCAGATGCCCTGATCAGTCTGAAAAGAAAATGCAGACCGTCTGGGACTGTTCTAACACAATCACTGCTTTCCAGGCCCCAAAAGTTGCCCCCCTCCCTCCTAATCTCATACCCTTTTCCATGACACGGCTGACCTCTTTCATTAGGCCATATCCTGAAAGTTTGGCTACTTTTGTCCCAAGAGGTCAAAGTTGACTGGCTTTCTTTGACCTCGGTCAACATCAGACTTTCCTGTTTGAGCCTGAGAATTTAGAGTCTCGGCCTTCTGCTTGAAAAAGATCAGAAGGAGTCAGATCTTTTAGGCATCTGACTCGAGCTCCTTATACGCTGGTCACATCGTCGGAGAAATAAAAAAAAAGTAGCTTTGAATGGGGGAGAAGGCGAACAAGACTGGGGGAGATGGGAAGTGACACTCACCATTGCAAGAACAGCGGACGTTTCGGTAGAATCGAGGACACACAAAACTAATCCTTGCCGTGCTGTAAGTCATCAGAGAATGGGAATCGATAGACAGATTTTGCTCACAATGCTGCTCCTGACAATCCAGCCCAGAGCAATTCTTCTCAAGGATGGCAGCGATGCGAATCACATTTTCCAAGTGTCGCCTTGCATTGGTAAGCTTCTGAATCAAGTAGGCCGGCTTGTAGAAGCCGCCGGTGTGCATCTGAACCGCGAATAGCATGTCGAGCTGATTGCTACCTGCCACGGGCTGAATGCTGATGATGTGCAAGCTATCTTGCTTTTGGGTGAGGACGGCGTTGCGCAGGATACGCCTGAAGCCATGCATGTGAAGACCCACGAAATCCTCCGGGGAGATGTTCTCAAAACGGATGGTGACGGTGTTCTGCAGCATCTCCTGGGCTAACTGCTCGACGTGGACGGTCACATCCATGGGGACCTGGAACCGCCCGTCGCTGACAGATACGTTCAGGATATACTTCCCGTTGTCCAACCCTCCGAGGGCAATGATCTTTCCGTCGTGGTTGTTAACCTTGAACAAACTTTTCTGCTCCGACTTCAGGCCGTAGGTGAGGACATCATATACATCTTGGTCTGTCGCGTGGATCTTTCCGATAACACCTCCCGGGAAGTCATCTTCCATAGTCACAATAAAGATCTCCAGGGGAATGGCTGTTGGCTTGTGGATGCTTTCTTCGATCACCTGGATCTGAATGAAGGTGTGGGAAACCTGCTGAGGCTTTCCTGAATCCTTTGCCTAGTTCAAGAAATGAGAAACTGAAAACTCAATGATGTCGCACAAACAACCCTTTCAATGTTGCCCAGTAAGGGAAACTAAAAATATCTGGGCAGCTTTTTCTTCAGAAGAATTTCAAACTCTCCATAGGAAAAAGTTGATGGCAAATCTATAGCAGAACAAATAACAAATAAGCAGGACCCAATCTGGGACGGTCACCGGAACCAGAGGTTTAATCTTCCAAGCTTTTGGATTCGTGCTGGAGCCCATCCTCAGGGAATCCCAAAGGTGCTTTGTCAGAAAACAACTGGACTTTGTTTTTCCTCGAAGCGTCTTGAGATGAGAAGCAAAACGTCTTCAAGGAAAAACAAAGTCCAGTTGCCTTTTGAAAAAGCACCTTTGGGACAACCTGGATGACCTGGATGACTGAGAATCTCCACAGACATCCTCAGGGAACTTCTCTCTCACTAGAATGTGTTCTCTCTCTCTGGTGAGAGACAAGTTCCTTGAGGATGGGCTCCAGAATGAGTCCAAAAGCCCGGAGGACTAAACAACCTCTGGTCCCAGTGACTGACTCAGATTGGATCCTGCAACATTATCCTGGGACACGTATATTTGCCTTCATTCGTGAAACAAGTAAGCCCCGCATGCCTAGCAAAGCACACCTGCAAGTTTCATGTTTCATTGCCATACAGTAGTCAATGAACATTGAAAAGAAAACTCTGGATTGCAATTACATCCTAAGCAAATGTAACCAAGGACAAGAACTTCTATTTCAACGCACAGTCTAGTCCAGGGGTAGGCAACCTTGGCTCTTTTATGACTTGTGGACTTCAACTCCCAGAATCCCTGAGCCAGCCATGCTGAGGGGAAAGGGAGAGGTTTCCAAGCTGAGCCATGCTGGCTCAGGAATTCTGGGAGTTGAAGTCCACGAGTCATAAAAGAGCCAAGGTTGCCTACCCCTGGTCTAGTCCGTAGCATTTTAAGCACCGGAGGTCTCCGTTCTGTTCTTACAGGAAAAAGAAAGGCAAGGCAGAAAACGTAAACCTTCTCCAACCTCAACAGCATTTAAGGTAGTCTATTTTACTTTTAGAATAAAATTGCACACATGTAGTCCTCGACGTACGACCACAACTGAACCCACAATTTCCGTTGTTAAGCCAGACAGTTGTTAAGTGAGTTTTGCCCCATGTTGTGACCTTTTTGCCACAGTGGTTAAGCAAATCACGGCGGTTGTTAAGAGAACCATGGTATCGTTAACCGATAAGTGAATCGTTAAGTAAATCTGTTGTTCCCCCATTGACGTTTGCTTGTCGGAAGCCAGTTGGGAAGGTTGCTAATGGTGATCACATGACCCTGGGACAGTGCAACTGTCAGAAGTACATGCCAGTTGCCAAGTGCCTGAATTTTAATCATGTAACCATGATGATGCTGCAAAGGTTTCAAGCGTAAGAACCAGTCATAAGTCACTTTTTTTGATGCCATCGTAACTTCGAATGGACCCTAAACTAATGGTTGTAAGTCGAGGACTACCTGTACTTTGCGTTCAACATCATTTGCTTCTCAGTGAAACTTGTATCTGGATACATGCAAGATGGTACCATTATTTTATTATAGGTAGATTTCAAGTAATTGATTCTGGCAATGATGGCTGTAAGTGATGATGGTCATAAAGCAGATCACATTGTGACTGGACCTAATTTTATGATCTTTTCCATGGCAGTTGTTAAGCAAATCCATTGTTCGCTATGGGCTGTTTTTTGCTGGAAACCAGAAGGAAATGCCATTTTCTGGCAAAGCCATCCTAAACCATGATCATGTGATTGTGGGGAACTGCAAACAGCCATAAATGCAGACTATTTACTGAGTGCCCAAAATGCAATCAGGTGACTTTGGGGGGAGGGGGCAATGTTAGATCTTTAAACTGGGTTGTAAGTAGTTTTTTGGGGGGGTCCATCATAATTTTGAATGGTTGCTAAGCATTAAGCCATAAGTTGAGGGCTACCTGTATTTGCAATTAAGGTTCCTGGAAGGAGAAATAATACAGTACTGTGTAACTGGACTTTCTTTGTTTCTCCTTGAAGACGTTTTGCTTGTCATCCAAGAAGCTTCTTCAGTCCGAACCAAAGAAGCTTCTTGGATGAGAAGAGAAACGTCTTCAAGGAGAAACAAAGAAAGTCCAGTTACCTCTTGAAAAATCACCTTTGGGACAACCATGACCTGGGTGACTGAGAATCTCCATATAACCATATTCCCATCTTAGAAGGAAGGTGAATATCTATATATATGCGTCAATGGGCTTTCTGTTATCAGCTTTTTTTTTCTCCTTGTAAGATGGGATTCTGAGGTGAGAAAAGAAAAACGGAGCATTTCTACAAAGTAAAATATATACTCTAGCTTTGAAATGCTCTTTCTTCATAAACCACTGTGTTTTAAAGTCATTCTTCCTCCCATATCCAGCTTCTGAAACAAAGAATTAAGATTGGGTTTAGAAGACTGAACATCACTCAAAGATGTCATTGATCATTTTCAGGCTGTGCCTTAGACCAGGGCTTTTCAACTTGTGGTACATTAATGAGTGGCAGGTGGTACGCAGCCCTGCCTAGCCAAGTGTAGTGGGGAAGGGAAAGAGCCAGCACAGGCAAAGACTTACAGTGAGAGAGTCCTCTGGAGCTGCAGATTTTACTTATGAATGGAGCCATTTGGGGAGGCTGCCCTAGCCGGCAGCCAGTACTTACATTTTTTTTTCTTCCTTAAGTGCCGGCTGGGCTCCTTACTTTTCTTTCTAGCCAGTAGCTAATTCTTAAAGGGGAAGTGCCTTTTTAAGCTAGTTCACTCAGCAGCTTGTCTTTTCTGTCTCTGGAGGCTTTCCTTGTTTGATCAATATATGGAAGAGGGAAAATATGGGGGGGGGTTCAAATTCTTCCTTCAGAAGGAGAATGGGAGGGAGGGAAGGGAGGGAGGGAAGGAAGCCTTAGCACTTGGCCACCAGCAGCTCTGCCATTGACTTTGCTTGTCAAAAGGTTGCAGAAGGGGATCACATGACCCTGGGACACTGTGACCATCATAAATATGAATCAGTTGCCAAGCATCCAAATATAAATCACATGACCCTGGGCATGCTGCAATGGTCATAAGTGTAAAAAATGGTCATAAGTCATTTCAGTGCAATTGCAACTTTGAACAGTTTTTTTTTTTTGTCACCAAGTTTTTGACACCTTGCTAGGTGGGTACTCGAATATTGCCATATCCTAAAAGTGGTACAATCGGTGAAAAGGTTGAAAAGCCCTGCCTTAGACTACAATGAAAATAATGGAGAAAATAGTTAAGAAAAGCACTTTAGACTTTCAACAGCGTAAGAATTCAGCTGCAAGAATGCCAGCTTGCTAATGTCGAATTGGAAAAAAAACATCACATTTCCAGTTATTTCTTGGTAAAAATGGAATACCCAGTTATAACAGGTGGCCTGCGCATAATTTGAAGGTACAGAACAGCTGGGGAAATCTTCCCCTTCTTTCTCTTGCAAGAGAAAAATCTTCTCTATTTCCCAAATGGCAAAAAGCTGCAGTCACAGTTTACAAGCTCCAAAACAGGATATAACTGTTTATGGGTTTGATTGGCATCTATATTTTTTTTATGTATGCAAATCATGGGATGCTCATAAAACTTCAATTTGGATTACAGTCAGAATGTTGAGTTTTTGCTTACATAGTAAAACAACATTTTGTGTGGGTTATAAGAAAAACGATGACATAAACAAAACAGAAAAAAAAAGGAGACATATAAAGATATGAACATATGAAGAAATAGCTTCTGATAGTCTCCAAAGCAATTATAAGTACAATTATATTTAACCTCTCTCTCTAAAGTTACATCAAGACTGCCTTCTTTCTATAATCTATCCCAGAGGGGGACAATTATAATTTTCCCAAGGGGCAAATAGCAATAGCACTTAAACTTAGATACCGCTTCACAGTGCTTTACAACCCTCTCTAAGCGGTTTACAGAGTCAGCAGATTGCCGCCAACAATCTGGGTCCTCCTCATTTTACCGACCTCGGAAGGATGGAAGGGTGAGTCAACCTTGAGCCGGTGAGACTTGTACTGCCGAACTGCAAGCAGCCGGCAGTTAGCAGAAGTAGCCTGCAGTACTGCATTCTAACCACTGCGCCACCAGGGCTCATGAGAAACCCGGACTGTTGTGGAGGGCAGCCCCCTCTGCCCCAATGAGCAAGACAGGACAGTCAAAGACAGGACAGTCAAAGAGCTAGATGTGGCCAGTGGGCCATAAAATCCCAGGTCTGATCGATCGATCGATCCATCCATCTCAGGTCTAATCTCCAAAATCATAAATCACAAGTTCATTTTCTTCACTTTTATGCTAAAAGTCTTATTACACCTTATAAGCTCTCTGTCATATTTCCTCTTTTTCATTTCCTGTTTTCTAATTTAATCTGTATTTGCTCTGCATTATTTCTAGAGAACTACAGGTCGTCCTCGGCTTTCGACCACAATTGAGCTCAAAATTCATGTTGCTAAGGAAACATTTGTTAAGTGAATTTTGCCCCATTTTACGACTTTTCTTGCCACATTTGTTAACTGAATCACTGCCGTTCTTAAGCTAGTAACACAGTTGTTAAATGAATTAGGCTTCCCCCATTGACTTTGCTTGTCAGAAGGTCGCAAAAGGGGATCGCGTGACCCCGGGACACGGCAACCGTCATAAATGTGAGTTAGTTGTCAAGCGTCCGAATATAAATCACGTGACCCATGGGGACACTGCAATGGTCATAAGTGTGAAAAATGGTTATAAGTCACTTTTTTTCAGTGCCGCTGTAACTTCAAACGGTCACTAAATGAACTTTCGTAATTCGAGGACTACCTGTACTCGCTCTTCAAACTTGTGCTGCTCTTCGAACTTTTAATATATATATATAAAAGGAAAGAAAAAACAATGACAGCCTTAAGGTGATCAGCTTCAAAAATTTCATTTGCCTTCAATGGAGATTTTACTTCTGTTGAATAAAATTTAAAAATACACCGTAAAGCGTATTGTAAGGAAGATTGCTAAAAGAAATATCACATGAAGGTGATCACAGATACACGGATAGGAAAGATGCTGGCTTAACAATGTTGTTCTGCCATTTTCTGCAGGGATGAACAAATCAACTGGTACCTGGATGCACAGCACATATTCAGTGGCTACCATGCGTTTGAAGATGATGGCGGATCGCAAGATGCCTTGCTGGTCAAGCATGAATTCTTTCTCTTCGTTTCCAGCCAGGATGGCGAAGGTGAAAGGCGGCCCATTGTGCAGGGAGTCTTTATCCGTTACCACCAATTGCAGAATACTGGTTCCCACTGGCTTGTTTTCCTTTGTGCATCATCACAGAATGCAGTGTTCAAAAGAGAGAGGCAGAGAAAATGAGACGGGATTTTAATTATGTATCTTGGCACATGGATGAGCAACATGTGAGAATATGGCATTTTGATAGCACACAGTTGTTTTTTTTCCTATCGGTCATCTGTTATAAAATGTGCACTTGCCTCCCACTTTTGTACTGCTAGCATAACCTATAGACTGGTTTAGGGGACAGAGCAAGAATTATAGCCCTTAATTAGGGATGCATTTCCACTTTCGTCTCCAGTAAAAGGTAAAGGTTTTCCTGCCCAGTCATGTCTGACTCTAGGGGGCGGTGCTCATCCCAGTTTCCTGGCCGAAGGAGACAGTGTTGACCGAAGGCAATTCCGTGTGCGTGTGGCTAGCATGACTTTATGCCGAGAGGCTTGGAGTGCCGTTACCTTCCCACCCAAGTGGTACCTGTTTATCTATTTGCATTTGCATGCTTCCGAATTGCTTAGGTGGGCAGGAGCTGGAGCAAGGAATGGGAGCTCACCCCGTCGGCACAGTGCTTGGGTCTCAAACTGCCCATCTTCCAGTTGACAGCCCCGCATCTTAACTGCTAGGCCACTGCACCCCTCCATCTCCCAGTAACCTGTTCTATTTAATAACTCAACTCTAGGGTTACTATATATTATCAGCAAGAAACAGAAGGGGCATCCTACCTTGGTTTCAATAATCTTTGCCAACTTTCTGAGATAGTTTATTCCATGTTCCTTCCCTGCTATCTATGTTCAGTATTTCTCAACCTTACAACCATTGTAAGAAGTATAAACGTCAACGTCCAGCTAGTTGGAGTACATACATCTTAAAACGGCTGAGGTTGAGAAACACTGACGTAAATATGTCGTGCACCATTAAAGTGTGAGCAGTTGGTAGCGTTGATAGGACCAAAGTGTTTTTATGACTATTTGAGAATGTATTGTATGTGAGAATGTGGGTAAAGGAATGAGTATGACAAGGCAGACCCACACTAATTTCTCCTTTCCCACATCTTATCCTATTGTCCATAGGTTAGAAAACTCAACTCTGCAGTTCAATACGAAACAACAACTCCCACCTAAATTCTCCGTGATTTGGAATACTTGCAGAGAGACCTCCTAAACCAACAAGAACTTTTGAGTCTCATTCCTATTTATGAAGCAGCTTTTGGAAACGGTGGCTTCCTTTCCTTGTAAAGAAAGAGGTGATACAATGCACTGCAAGCTGATAAAATCATCAGTTGGGATTGAAATTGGATGCAAACATCTTAAAGGTCAGACGAGAGGGCCCTTTGGGATGTGCTGGATCAACTTACCTGAACCACAGCTGTATAATTGGCAGGTGTAAAAACAGGGCTGTTATCGTTCACATCAGAAATGTCAACATTGACCGTCACTGTGGCTGTCAAAGGAGGTTTGCCACTGTCTTGGGCCTGCACGACTAATGAATATCCTGAAACCTGCACAAACGTTAAAGAAAAACCTTACATTAGTCGAGAAAGGGGTCCAAATCCAATCCTTCTGTCTCTCTTTTTTTAAAAAACAATCAGTATAGAGAGCCAGTTTGGTCCAGTGGTTAAGGCACCAAGCTAGCAATCAGGAGACCGTAAGTTCAAGCCCTGCCGTAACCATGAAAACTGGCTGGATGACTTTGGGCCAACAATTCTCTCTCAGCCCAACCCACCTCACAGGGTTGTAGTTGTGTGGAAAATAGGAAGAGGAAGGATATGTTCACTGCCTCGGGTTATTTGCAAAAGTAATACAAGTGAGGTACAAATCAATAAGTATACAAAAGTTGTATAAATTCTCCAGTAGCTGAATGGATTTCACATTTTCTATTCTAAGTGAAGGATTTTTACTGGCGCAGCAACAGTAAACAAACAAATAAAACGCATGTCCAAAAAAGAGGAGATAGAGAGAAAATAATAATAATAATAAAGCTTCAATCAGCTTATAAAGCACTGTCTTCTTCACTGCTGTTTTGGCAGGGTAGGTAAGTTTCAAAAAAAGAGATGTAAGAATTCTTGCCCTGAATTAGTTTGTACATTTTTCCAATAGTGTCCACAGGCTCTATGTTTTCCACATGTTTAATTCCAATTAATTCCACATTTCTAGGAAGAGAATGATATAGGGGGATTTTTCAAATGACAACAAAGCACTGCTGAATAGAAAAGAATCAATCCTGTAATAGCTCACAAATAAGAGGAATTCGGCAGAAGCCAGGAACAAGAACGGAGTGTCAGATACAGTTTTCCTACCAAGAGCTTCTGACATCTTAATTTAACCTGTCTCCAATCTCCATCCTTAAGACTGGTTAAAACACTTGTTTAATTAGTTGATGTTTGCTTTATTTTCCCTTCACTTCCTTGTCTGTCTGTCTGTCTGTCTCTCCTCCTCCATTCTGCTAAGGTAGAGTACTTTACTGATATCTGTGGAGCCTTTGGGAGCCATGTAAACGGAAAGGACTGGTGATTAGTGTGGTACCACAACCCATAAATATATGTGCATCTGCATAATTGCATGTACATCCGCTGCTCCATGCTGTTCTCATTCTCACACAGCAGATTGTTGGGTGGGAAGGTTCAAATCTTCCACAGTTCTGATCCAGACAGCTGCTTCCCAAAAGAAATTACAACACTATTTGCTTACATAAACAGATAAGATAGTCCTCGGCCAAAGCCATTCATTTAGTGACTGCCTGAAGTTACAGAAGCACTGAAAAAAGTGACTTATGACCATTTTTTCACACTTACGACCACTGAAGCATCCTATGGTCATGTGATCAAAATTCAGATGCCTGGCATGTATTCATGGAGGTTGCAGTGTCTCCGGGGGTCACGTGATCCCCTTTTGCGACCGTCAGACAAGCAAAGTCAATGGGGAAGCCAGATTGACTTAATAACCGTGTTACTAGTTTAACAACTGCAGTGATTCACTTAACAATGGTGGCCAGAAAGGTCATCAAAATTCACTTAACAACTGTCTTGCTTAGCCACGGAAATTTTGGGCTCAATTGGGATCGTAAGTCGAGGACTACCTGTAGCCCTTGATTTATGACCAGAATGGCACCTGCCCACCATAGTCATAAGTCGTGACGATTGTAAGATGGTCCGATGTGGCCTATCTTTTTTGTGGTGGTGGTTAAGGAAGTTCTGGTTTTCAGCAAAACCGTAGTTGAAACGTGGTCACGTGACCACAAGCCACTGCAAGTGGTCGTAAATGTGGCCATGTTGCTGAGCATCCTAAGTTCGATCATGTGACCATGAAAAAGGAGGAACTGTGAGCATTGAAATCCAGGTTATAATATAACTAGTCTCAAGGTAAGTCCATTGTAAATTTGAACAGTTGCTAAGCGATTGGTCATAAGTCAAGGACCACCTGTATATTTGCTTCTCATCTTCCCAGCCATGCAGTTGTGATGTTTGAAAGAGCATGGTTTTATCAACTAGATCAGGGGTAGGCAACCTTGGCTCTTTTATGACTCGAAGACTTCAACTCCCAGAATTCCTGAGCCAGCATGGCTCAGCATGGAAACCTCTCCATTTCTCCTCAGCATGGCTGGCTCAGGAATTCTGGGAGTTGAAGTCCACGAGTCATAAAAGAGCCAAGGTTGCCTACCCCTGAACTAGATGATCAGTTAGGCAGTAGGAAAAACTGAAATACTGCAGAACATGTAGAGACTGACTAATTGACCAAAGAATGTAACTCAGAAAACACCTTCAACAGACTGAAGGAGAATAATCTGCTTTCTTCCTCTAGGATTCTATTAGAAAAAATTCATATAGTGAAAGAATTTGATGCCCTCAAGGTGTTTTGGGTTCTGTTCCCACCATCCTCAATCATTATAAGCAAAGGCTGTGACATCCCTAGTTTTCAACAAAGAGTACCAGGTGGTTTAAAACAAGTGTCTGGACTGCACTATTTGGCTTCTGAATACTGGCATTTCTGCATTTTCAGCTTCAATGTGACTCAAGTACTTTTTTAGTTAAAAAAATCCATAAACATAATGGCTCCAGTCTATTAAAATTGCTCCTAGAGATGATGCAAACTGCACATAATGGAGTACTTAAAAAATAAACATCTAAGCATCTTACATAAGAAATTTAATATCAGGTATTATAGTTTTCAGAAGTATCTGTCCACAAAGATGCTTTCAAACGCCCACAGATATCAAATATAGACTTAGGCAGCCCGATCAATTGTATTACAAGAATGGATTCCAAAATTTATTTCTAAAAACCACACCATGGCTATGGTGTTTCCTGTGATAGCTGCAGGCTTAAGCCAGCCCTGTGAATTACTGTGCCCAACAACTATCTCATACCAACAGAACACTTGGTTTCCTAGATTTAAAATATGTAAATATTCAGAAAAAAAAGAAAGGATTGCAAAAGTAAGATGTTAAGTGTAACATTTTTTTAAAAAAAAAATCTTCTATTTAAGGATACTAATTAGATGGATATAGTGCCTCGGTTCTAATTTACATGAAAGCTGGGACACGACCATTGAAGTAAATAAAGACCAGGATAGAGAAAGCTCAAACAGCATTCTTCAAAATGAAAAAGGTCTTCTGCAGTCGCGATATAAGCCTAAGATTGAAAATCAGGCTTGTCAGATGTTATATTTTTTCTATCCTGCTCTATGGAGTAGAGAGTTGGTCTCTGACAGAAGGCCACCTGAAGAGACTAGAAGCATTTGAAATGTGGATTTACAGACGGCTGTTACGTATATATGCATGCATGCATGTATGTGTTTATTTAATGTGCCACCCATCTTGTCCAGAGATGTGTGCAATTAGGGCTTGCAAAATTCAAGGCTTCATTCCGAACTGCCAGACTTCTTTGCTGAAATCCCACTGAATTTCAATGCAACTGCTTAATTCTTCCTCAAGATTTTTCCCACAGTCCACAGATGGCAGCAGATCCACCCACCCCTCTGCTTTGCCTGCCTGCTGCTGGCAAACTATTTATAATGGTGATTCAAATATTGATAGCTCCAGCCGGCTGTGATACTAATATGGGAAGTATGTTTTTTCTTTTGCATTAAGCAGCCTTGAGGCAAATAGAGCATTTTTTCCCCCCAAGTGGAGATATTTTTCTTCTTTCAAGAAAACATAGCCTCCAGCTGAACTTGGCGGATCTCTGAAATGTTAAATAGGGCTGGCCTTGATTAGTACATGGACATGCCAGGACTGCAGAGTAAATTGAGAAACACCATTATTACTTTATCTTCATCATCTTCATCATAATCATAATAAAGTTGGAAGGGACCTTGGAGGTCATCTAGTCCAACCCCCTGCTCAGGCAGGAAACCCTATACCATCATCCAGAAGAACCACTTCTATGCTGCTTTAAAGAAAACTAGTTGGATGTGTACATGTCATCTTCTATGAGAACGAAGCTTTACAGGTAATCCCCAACTTACAACCATTTGTTTAGTGACCAAGTTACACACAGCACTGAAAAAAGTGACTTATGGCCCTTTTGCACACTTACAACCGTTGCGGCATCCCCAGGGTCACGGGATCAAAATCTGGATGCTTGGCAACTGACAGTTGCAGTTCCCATAAATGTCTATGGAGATTCTCAGTCATGCAGGATTTATATTCCATTCCCTTGTTGTCCCAAAGGTGCTTTTTCAAGAGGCAGCTGGACTTTCTCGTTTTTTCTCTGAAGACGTTTCGCTTCTCATCCAAGAAGCTTCTTCAGCTCTGACTGGAGGGTGGAAGGAGTATAAATCCTTCCATTCCCCACCATCCAGTCAGAGCTGAAGAAGCTTCTTGGATGAGAAGCGAAACGTCTTCAAAGAAAAAACAAGACAGTCCAGCTGCCTCCTGAAAAAACACCTTTGGGACAGTGTCCAATAAATACAATGACATGTATTTATGACGGTTGCAGTGTCTCAGGATCATGTGATCAACTTTTGTGATCCTCTGACAAGGAAGCCAGATTCACGCAACAACCATGTTACTAACTTAACAGCTGCAGTGATTCACTTAACAACTGTGGCAAGAAAGGTGGTAAGATGGGGCAAAACGAATAGAATAGAAAATGGAATGGAGTGGAATAGAGTAGAATACGGAATAGAATAGAATAGAATAGAAAATGGAATGGAGTGGAATAGAATAGAATAGAACAGAACAGAATAGGGAATGGGGATAGAATAGAATAGAATAGAATAGAGCTGGAAGGGACCTTGGAGGTCTTCTAGTCCAGCCCCCTAATCATTGTTTTGCTTACCAACAGAACTTTTGGGCTCAACTGTGGTCATGTCGAGAACTACCTACACTTCCCCCCTGCAAGATTCAGTTCTGTGAAAAAAGTGATATCCTTTTCTGATGATTTTAGTCTGGTTTTCCACATCACGTGAGCATTGTGTGGTTGGAAGATTTGTTCTTCGAAGAGGCTTATTTGGCGCGATCAACAATGCAGATGAATTAGGGGATGAAATGGACTTTATGCAGCAATAAACTTCATTTTGGCACAATACCGTAGTACTGCATCTGTGTTAACTGTGTGCTCATGTCTATTGCTTTAGGACTGTCAAATTAAGGATGGACGCAACCAAAGGCCCCCCACTGTACATTGCAGGATATAGATTTTAGTACCTCTTTGGCACCATCTAGTGCTTATCTGGTGTTTTGCAGCTAGATCAGTTTGCTGTCTTTTGACACATTCGAGATCCAGTCTGCATAATCGTGGTCTTCCTCCAACACTAAGATAAACCTGGAACCTTTTGGTCTTCTTAAACTTCCTGCCTGAACTCAGATAAATTACAGTGTTACACTGATTTAGAGTGGAGCTTTAACTTATTGGGGGCTAACACATTTTCTAGAACCATCTGGGAGTTTGGCATGCAGACGCAAGTGAAGGTGATAGCAGCTGAAGGTGGGACAATTATTAATACTAGTTCACTACTAGTTAGTAGCAGCCATTTCTCTTTCATCCTTCTTCCTTTTTCTCTACTTTTTCCACATGGCTCTCTGGCTTGCTACTGAGTAGGCTGCCAAACTAAACAGACATCATGCTGAAAATTAGGAACCGGTAGCTCTTAGAGGACATTTAGAATGAGGCCAAAGAGGCATAGAACTTTGATTCCTGGTTTACAGTACTGGCTTGTTTCCCTAAACGAAGAAACAAATATTATTTTGCAGTTGGAATTATAGGTGTTAAAGACAGCAGGGAATAGGATAACAACATAATCATTTCAGCAAAGCTGAAATGTTTAATTCAAAAATTTAGGCTTATTTGGGGGGATGCTTGGAGAAGGATGGTGACTTCCGCAAGGATGTTACATCAACTGTAGGTTTAATGTGTACATTTTCCAGGA
Source organism: Azemiops feae (assembly GCA_023970755.1). Classification (NCBI taxonomy): domain Eukaryota; kingdom Metazoa; phylum Chordata; class Lepidosauria; order Squamata; family Viperidae; genus Azemiops; species Azemiops feae. The sequence goes on along the minus strand of JALGBA010000033.1, from coordinate 524,326 downwards.
TTTCCCGCTGGGCAATCAGTGGCAAACCCCATCCCACCAAAATTTAGTGTTCTACTCCTGTTATTCATTGGTGCAATTTGGGAAGCTTCACCCCTGCCTTAAACTTAGTTACTTCTAATAACTTTTTTGCGTTGAAATAATTGCAAGGAGAGGGAAGACCCTTCTTTATCTTACCTGAAGATGCAATAGAGCAGGGCTTTTCAACCTGTGGTACGCGTACCACTTGTGGTACATTAATGAGTGGCAGGTGGTACGCAGCCTTGCCTAGCCAAGTGTAGTGGGGAAGGGAAAGAGCCAGCACAGGCAAAGACTTACAGTGAGAGAGTCCTCTGGAGCTGCAGATTTTACTTATGAATGGAGCCATTTGGGGAGGCTGCCTTAGCCGGCAGCCAGTACTTACATTTTTTCTTCTTCTTTAAGTGCCAGCTGGGCTCCTTACTTTCCTTTCTAGCCAGTAGCTAATTCTTAAAGGGGAAGTGCCTTTTTAAGCTAGTTCACTCAGCAGCTTGTCTGTTCTGTCTCTGGAGACCTTTCCTTGTTTGATCAATATATGGAAGAGGGAAAATATGGGGGGATTCAAATTCTTCCTTCAGAAGGAGATGGGTATGAGAAAAAGGGAGGCAGGGAAGGGAGGGAGGGAAAGAAGTCCCGCCTTAGCACTTGGCCACCAGCAGCTCTGCCATTTGACTTTGCTTGTCAAAAGGTTGCAGAAGGGGATCACATGACCCTGGGACACTGTGACTATCATAAATATGAATCAGTTGCCAAGCATCCAAATATAAATCACATGACCCTGTTGCTGCAATGGTCATAAGTGTGAAAAATGGTCATAAGTCATTTCAGTGCAATTGCAACTTTGAACAGGTTTTTTTTTGGTCATCAAGTTTTTGACACCTTGCTAGGTGGTACTCGAATATTGCCATATCCTAAAAGTGGTACAATCGGTGAAAAGGTTGAAAAGCCCTGCAATAGAGGAAAGAAGAGCCAAGAGGTATTGGAGACTGTTCCCATAGCAATAAATCGTAGTTTAGTGTTACTCCCCAAATAGCCAGCTCCTCTAGAAAGGTAGTCCCTGACTTACAATCATTTGTTTAGTGACCATTCAAAGTTACAACGGCACTGAACAAAGTAACTTATGAACATTTTTCACACTTATGACCGTTGCAGCATTCCCAGGGTCATGTGATCAAAATCCAGATGCTTGGCAACTGGCTCATATTTGTTATGGCTGTAGTGCCCTGGGGTCATTCTGACAAGCAAAGTCAATGGGGTTGACAGATTTACTTAATAACCATGTTGTGGACTTAACAACTTGCAGTGATTTGCTTCACAACTGTGGCAAGAAAAATGGGGCAAAGCTCCATTAACAACTGTCTCGCTTAGCAATGGAAATTTTGGGCTCGGTTGTGGTCGTAAGCCGAGGACTACCTGTACATTCTGGAGTTTAAGGGACTTGGAAGTCTTTGGGATCTTGTCTTCTCTAGTCTCAATCCCTAACAAAGGTGTTGAGCTCCAGGTTACCCTACTATGGTATCCATTACGATGATTTTACGGTTTGGATTTGTCTTCCAACGTCTTTCTTTCAGGTCCTTCTATAGTTCCTGCCATTTCCCAGCTATCCAGGCCTTAGAAAGGGTAATGAGCTCTTTCAATCTAAAATTCAGCAGCACTTTGGATTGGAGCTAAGGAATTACTGGCTTTTTAGCTTTATTAAATAAAGTCTTAGTATGAGCTTAGCTGATGCTGGAAGGAAAGTCATGTTCACGTTGAGTGGACAGTTAACCCAGCCTGCCTTCAGTGCATTGAGCTCTCCAAGGTCCTGATTATCTTTGCCTGCCTGCCTCATCCATTCACTGTATTTGTCCTCAGCCAATTTCCTTGAGGTCCTCAGTCAGCCCTGTATACAAACTAATCCATTCACAAAGTAAATGTGAAATATGCCATAACTAGGGTTGCAGAAACGCTAATCGTGAAAATGGGTTACATCAATAGAACTTGCACTCCCAGAATATATTTTTTATATCTTGTGATATGTTTATTACACACTTGTGGTATTTTTTATATCACACTTTGCCAATACAGAATATTCTATTCTATTCTATTCTATTCTATTCTATTCTATTCTATTCTATTCTATTCTATTCTATTCTATTCTATTCTATTCCATTCCATTCCATTCCATTCCATTCCATTCCATTCCATCCCAGCCTTAGATCCATGTTCCACCTATTCTTCAGAATCTCAAGGTAGTTTACATATTCACATATTTTATCCTCACAAAAATTATGCAAGGTAGATCGAACTAAGATATATTGGCCTAAAATCACCCAGTGAATTTTTGTGGTTGGCTTGAAGTTGAGGCATCTCAGTTTTGGTTCAATACACCTTCACCCCTATATCATATGAACTGTACTAATTCTTAAGAAAGCACCTCACAGAAAGCTGCATGTTTATTTTTGTCTGTCCTGTATCTCTCTCTCTCTCTCTCTCTTATTTAATTTGTATTTTTTCTGAAAAATAGGAACTCCAAGCTTCTACAATCATGATGTCAGAAATGTAGCAAATGCTACAAAACTGGGATTAGGATCCTGGGAAAGGAGGGTGTTTAAACAGAAAAGCAATGGGGAAATGCCAAAGAATCTTCTTCTTCCTAGCATTATTCCCGTGCTGTGGCAGTGTCTGCTTAGGAAAATGCCAAAGAATAATCCTGCGAAATAATTTTTTTTTACTTCTATAACATAAATCCGTAGGTATTTATCAATTATTAATACTAGCTGCATGAAGAAAGCAATGGAGAAGCAATGAAACTGTTTGACCTTACCCGTTCTCGGTCCAATCTGTTTTTAACTTTAATCAGTCCCAAGCCAGGATCAACTGAAAATTCATTATTTTGATCTCCGCTGATAATGGAGAAAGATATCTGTCCATTGGGAGGACTGTCCACATCTTCGGCTATCAACTTTGGAAAAACGAAGAATTATAAACAGAAGGGAGAACAATGACAATGAATTGATAAATTCCTCTGTATACCAAATCATCACAAATGTATATAGGGTTAAATGCTATTATGTGATATACTTAAAGCACTTCAATTGTCATTTATGGTTTATCAAGATTCCACAGAGGTGATTATCTAAAATAGGCAGGATATAACTACAGGACGTACTTTCCTCTTGCAATACACCAAGAGAACTACTTGGACCAATCAGGGCCTCACCCAAATAAAGTTCCACGATTAACTGCATGCTAGACCAAAAACGTCCAAATGGGGAAAATTGATTGGGGAGTTATTCTCAAGTTTGGGAAATTAATTCAATCATCATCTTGCAATTTGAAGATTTGCTTCACACATCCCTGCCTTGCTTTATCGTGATTTATAATTGGCTTGATTATGTACCACAGCATGCTATAGCATACTAAAGAAACTACATTATGGCTTAGCACAGTAATAAATCGGGCTGATGTAATCTGCATTTTAACAAAACTTTCGAAAAATATATTGTTCCCGTAAAAATTTCCTGAATAACATTTTATTTGAAGTTTGCCAGTCAAGAAATTTCTCTCTCTCTCAACCTATTCACCTACCTACCTACCTACCTACCTATCTCTATTGTTAGCCAGCCAGCTAGTTAGCTATCTATCTAGCTCTGTACTAGACTGTCAGCTCAAAAAGTCACCAAGATAAATTTTAAAAAGCAAATATCTCCCTATTTACCTCCCTTTCTATCTCCCCATGTCTCTCCTTATATATCCTACCTCTGCCTGTCTGTCTGTCTCTCTCTCTTTCTCTCTCTACCTACCTACCTACCTACCTCTATTGTTAGCCAGCCAGCCAGCTATCTATCTATCTAGCTCTGTACTAGACTGTCAGCTCAAAAAGTCACCAAGATAAATTTTAAAAAGCAAGTATCTATTTACCTTCCTTTCTATTTCCCCATGTCTCTCCTTATATATCCTACATCTATCTGTCTGTCTGTCTGTCTCTACCTACCTACCTACCTACCTACCTATCTATTGTTAGCCAGCCAGCTAGTTAGCTCTCTATCTAGCTGTGTACTAGACTGTAATGAAGCCTTAGATATCCGTCCACATTTCTCCTAACTGTGCTATTGCATAATCCTTTCCTAGACTTACTGTACAGCATTTTCAAAATTATCAACATCTGCTATCACTAAGAAAGTGCATCCTGTATTCACTTACAATGAGCCATTTGCCCTGGTGATACAGGTAGAAAACCTCAGAACTCACCATTATTAATGAGTCCCCAACTGATGCGTCTTCACTGATGACGGCACTATAGACATCTTGGCTAAATCTTGGTGGATTATCATTAACGTCCGTCACATTTATATTCACTGTTGTCACAGCACTCAGAGCTGGGCTGCCCCCATCTTTAGCTTCAATGACAAGGAAGAAGTCCTTACACATTTCATAGTCCAAAGCTTCAATTACAGATATGGACCCTTGGAGAGAGAAGACAGGATATGAACATCATATGCATCCCTAAAGTCATAAACTCTTCTTTGAAAGAAAATACAAGTAACTTCAGTGACAGCAGAAAAACACAAAGCAAACAGTGACAATACAGATTATATAGTAAAGCCACTTCCAATACACTTTTCGTGTTGGAAGGAGCAAAGCAGGTAAGAATGAAAGAAAATATCTGAATCAATGCAAAAGTCACTGGATTCCTTTAATTAAAGCAGAGAAATATTTGAATTGGAAATTCAATTGTCATAGAAACATAATTCCTTAGGTGTTATTGGCATTTGATCCCTATCTTTTCAATGTAAGACTAAACAAATAATTAGGAGATTCTGTGGGATCCATGGGGCTCTCTGAGCTTGGTTGTTTTCTTGCAGATGTTTCATTACCAAACTAGGTTAACATCATCAGTGTTAGGAGGATGTGGAGTTGGCTCTCACTTTATATATTAGTGCAGGGGTCTTCAAACTTGGCCCTTTTATGACTTGTGGACTTCAACTCCCAGAATTCCTTAGCCAGCGTGCCTGGCTGAGGAATTCTGGGAGTTGAAGTCCACAAGTCATAAAAAGGCCAAATTTGAAGACCCCTATCCGAGTGTTTTGTCCTGTCAGTGTTGGTGGGAACGGTCTTGGTGGTTCCTTGATGAAGCTCTTGTTTATTGTTAGATTGCTTGTCTGAATTGGTAGTTCCTTAATTGGGGTATTGTTTGCTTCTTGATTGTTGGTCTAATGTTGGTCTTGGTGCTAATCTCTGTTCACCTGGGTGCTGATTGCCGTGATTTCAGACTGTTGGCTAAAAGTCCTATTTTATTCCAACCATTTGTCCTGGGAAACTTAGTTTATCTTTTTTGTCTCTTTTGAATGCTATGTAGATGTCATTTATCTCTATGTGCCTGTTGATGGCTGATTTGTCTGAGTGCCAGGCTTCCAGGAATTCTCTAGCATTTTTGGACTTGGCTTGGTTGAAGATGCTCACAGTCTCCCAGTTGAAATTATGGATAAGTCTTCCATGTGTTGTGAACACTCTCTCAGCTGACATCTTTTTTCTACTTTCAATGAAAATTAGAAACTGGAAGCTGACATACCGCAAAGTACAAATCTCTAGCTTCAACTTCACTTCCAGGATGTATTCTTGGAAAATAAAAATGGCTGGTATCCAAAACTCTAGTATGTTTTTAGGAGAGGGCACTTCAAAAAAAAAAAAAAAACAGACCAAGATAAGACAAAGATAAGCTGAGCTAGCAGACAGTATCTTTGGAGAGCTAAGTTAAGAATAGAATAATCTCAATGCAGCAGTGTATTTCTGGTATGTGGATAGTTTGTGAACTGGCAGTGAGAGCATCACCTTCCAAACGTGTTCCCAAAAGTGCCCTACCCCTTATGGCTTAATTTGAACAAAACAAAAAGGCCTCCAAAGACTATCTAGTTCAGCCATCCACTATCTTCCTATCTTCCTATCAACCACTGAAGGTTGGCCTTGATTTCAGACTGCTGACCAAAATTCTTATTTCTCTTCAACCATTTGCCCTGGGAAATGCAGGTGCAGTTCTTTCCAACTTCAGGGGAAAAGATACTGTACATTTGTCAGCATGAACAAGCATTGGCATAAAACATCCATCACCACTAGGTTTGGGGATAAGATTTTTTTAAAAAAAAAATTACAGTAATAAATTCATCAGATATTCTACATAATTACAGGATTGCTTTGAGTCTTTAGTGCCTACTGCTGATTTGTTGATAGGGAAGCTGTCATTCATTAACACATAATAAATGCCTCATTGGTAATTAAATGTCACTATTTTTAATTGATTTACCTTCTTGTCTTCCTTTGAAATAGAGCTTTAACTATTGTTTTTGTTCCAATACCAAGGAGACGTAATATGCTAATACCACTCCAGCTCTCTCAAATATTAAAACTTAAAGTGCCCTTGAGTGGTATCGCAAAATCTCTTCTGACTAAAAAAAAAAAAGAGATTTCAGAAACTGACAGAAAAGAAAGGGAATAGGAAAACAAAAAAAAGCACAAAAACTCTGCATGGAAGCATGAATGAACCTATTTCCCCCTTTCATTGATAGCAATGGAAAAATATAGAAGAGACTTTTTGTTGTTGTTGTTGTTCAGTTAACGTGATGTCAGTGAGAAAAGCCTTTGCAAAAATACAACTGGTATATGAATCTAAAGGGAACAAAAAACCCAAATTACAGCTAGTCCTCGGCTTACGACCACAACTGATCCCAAAATTTCTTTTGCTCAGCGAAGCAGTTGTTAAATGAATTTTGCCCCATTTTATGACCATTCTTGTCACAGTTGTAAAGTGAATCATTGCAGGTGGTAAGTTAGTAACGCGGTTGTTAAGTGAATTTGGCTTCCCCACTGATTTGCTTCTCAGAAAGTCGCAAAAGGTGATCACATAACACATGACATCACAAGGGTGAAAAACGGTCATAAGTCACTTTTTTTCAGTGCTGTTGTGACTATGATCACAAAATGAACTGTCATAAGTCGAGGACCCGTACCATCATCTGTATGCTGCTTCTCTTGTGACTTCTTTGATGTTAGATAGCAGGTTTCCAAAATCTGAATGAAATTTTACGAGCACCTACACAAAACAGGGTCTTCTCAGTGGCAGCACCTTCCTTCCCGAATGCCCTCCTAAGGCTGGATGACTTTCCATCATTAGCACAACTACCTCACTCCATTTTCCATGCTCCAGCCCGGTCCTCTGAACTGAACTGTCAAACAAAATCTTAGGCCTTCAAATTGATTTGGAGATTGGACAGACTTTTGTGCATGCATGTATATATACTTTTATCTTGCCATATCAAACCTTTACATCGAATTGATTGCACTCTCCAAATCAGTCACTGAAAGATATTATTTGATCCAAATGGACCCAACCCTTTGAAATGCAAATTCAACTAATAATAAGAGCAGGCAACAGAATTTCATTTTTAATGTGGGCCAGTGTGCTCGTAGTAAAAAATGAAATAAAGGTTATCATCTCATCTCATCTCACATATTAGAACTGGACCTTGGCTGTTTCTCCCACTTTTAGATTCTCTATACCATTTTAAAAGCAGGATAGTCTATCTTACCCTCCTTAAATATCAAGAATTTGGACAAATACCACTCCTGTTGCAAATATCCCTTTCTTGGACAAGGGAAAGGAATTTGTAGGAAAAGGAGTGGCATAACCTAGGGGCAGAGTTAAAAGATGAATCAGCCTAGAATCTCTACATAGCCATAAGTGGACTAGGTCCAAAGCCTCCTTGAATTCCATTGACCTGTATCTAACTTCAAGCAGGTGCCGTCAGTTGAGAAGATTCCCAAGCATAGACTTTTTAGCAATAAATCAGTTTATTTGGACTTTCACGTATCTTTCATATCTGACAGAAATGGTTATTTGATTACAAATATTTTTGGAAGGAGTCAGTTAACTAGATCCAGTTTAGTGTTGCTTCAGTCCTGAATACTGCAGAGAGACGGCCTTGGTGGTATCTCATGACAAGCTGATTAGCAAGCTAGCTGGGTGTGGGATAAATGGCATGAGAATTAAATGGGTTGGCTCGAAAATTGGCTCGAAAGTTGCACTCAAAATTTGCTCATCGTAACTGGAGGAAAGTGTCATGTGGAGTGGTACAAGGATCCCTCCTGGGTCCTCTCATCTTCAATACTTTCTCTAATGATTTGGATGAAGAGTACAGAGAAGAGCAACAAAGATGATTAGGGGACTGGAGGCTAAAACATATAAGGAACGGTTGCTGGAATTGGGTATGTCTAGTTTAATGAAGAGAAGGACGAGGGGGGACATGATAGCAGTCTTCCAATATCTCAGGGGTTGCCACAAAGAAGAGGGAGTCAAGCTATTTTCCAAAGCGCCTGAAGGCAGGACAAGAAGCAACGGATGGAAACTAATCAAGGAGAGAAGCAACCTAGAACTAAGGAGAAACTTCCTGACAGCTAGAACAATTAACCAGTGGAACAACCTGCCTCCAGAAGCGGTGAATGCTCCAACACTGGAAGCGTTTAAGAAGAGACTGGACAGCCATTTGTCCGAAATGGTATAGGGTTTCCTGCCTGAGCAGGGGGTTGGACTAGATGACCTCCAAGGTCCCTTCCAACTTTATTATTATTATTATTATTGTTGTTGTTGTTGTTATTATTAAAGAGCCACAAGGATTGCTTATCAAATTTTCAGATGACACGCAATTGGGTGAGATAGCTAGCAGCCCCAAAGTAATAATTCAAGGCTAGCGAAATGGGCTGAAGAGAACTGACTGAAATCTAACAGAAATGGATGCCAAGTGCTTCACTTGTGTAACAGAAATCTTACACGCTTGGAAATGTTTTCTACAGCAAAATCCAACCTGTGCTTATTCAGAAGTTCAACGGCACTTACATTAGTGAAAATGAGGACTGCAGCCATTAAGTTCTATATTGAATTTTACTAGGCACAATGGAGATTCTTCGGGATTTTTGTAATATTGTTCTGTTGCTCCTGGGTTGAAGCATAAATTAGTAACAACGGCACCGAAGCTAAATATAAGCAGTGGTGTGTATGGTGCAACGCCCCCCCCCCCCCGTTATTTCTTACCCAACTATAAAATGAAAGGATTATTTTTAAACCTGCTTTATAAGCCTTCCCCTTACTTTGGTAAACTTACCTGTTTTAGAATCGATCTGGAATTTCCCTTTTTCGTTACCAGATCTAATGAGGTAGGTGATCTCTGCATTTGTACCAATGTCTTTGCTGGTGGCAAACACAAAAATAATCTCGGCATTTGGCGAGGTGTCCTCAGGCACTGCAGCTAGGTAATCTCTCCTCTCGAAGACAGGGGGGTTGTCGTTAATGTCCAGGACAGTAATTGTAACGGTAGCAAATGATGAGAGAGTCTGCACAATGCCCTGGTCGGAAGCTTTAATGGTGACATTGTAGGAAGACTGAAGTTCCCGGTCAAGAGGATGTTCTAAAATGATGATGCCCGAGGACATGTCGACAGAGAAGAAACCTTCTGAAGAATCTGCCAGGGAATACACAATCTTTCTGTTCACCCCTGAAAAAAGAGAAGAGAAGGGAAGAGCAGTTCTTAATTCTGCGAGGCAGAAAAGACCAAGATGCCAACATGGCACAACACTTTAATCGTACGTAGTTCAGCGTTATCAGCAGCAGAGCTATGAGATACGGCCACAACTGAGCCCCAAATTTCATTTGCTAAGTGAGACATTTGTTAAGTGAATTTTGCCCCGTTTTAATTTTGCCCCTATCCTGCCATGGTTGTTAAGTGAATCACTGCAGTTCTTAAAAGTTAGTAACACTGTTGTTGAGGGAATCTGGCTTCCCCTATTGACTTTGATTTGTCAGAAAGTTGCAAAAGGGGATTGCATGACCCCCGGGACTATGCAATCATCATAAATATGAGTCAGCTGCCAGGCATCCGAGTTTTGATCATGGGACCATGGGGATGCTACAACGGTCGCAAGTGTGAAAACCACTCATACGTCGCTTTTTTCAGTGCCATTGTAACTTTGAACAGTCACTACATGAACTGTTATAAGTCGAGGACTACCTGTATATTCATGCTCCATTTCTTGTCTGGCTCAACCCAACCGCCATTAGCTGCTATTTGGAACTGCCCTTCTTTCAAAGAATGTTGTTCCCGGTCATTGTCCTTGAAAAACAGTTTGCTATCATTTGGTCCAGGTCCAATGTGTTAGAATTTGCATCTCTGCAAATTCTTTCTAACCCACGGGTCTGAGAATTAAAGTCCCACAATGCTGGTAGACTTCCAAGTTGGGAAAAGTTGGAGTAGAGCGGCAACTTTTTGGATGGAAAAATAGACTCGGTAGGCAAATGCCTCTTATATGGGTGAGACCAGGAATTCTATTTCTTCTTATTTTGGGGAAAGGAGAGGAGCTCAGTTTTTTTTCCTATAAAAAAAACACACTATCACTACCCTATTTGAAAGCTTCTAAAGAATAATGGAGAGCACAAGGGCTTAGAGCAGAGGCCCCCAACCTTTTGAGCACCAGGGACTGGTACCTTGGGGAGAGGTTTTTCTGCAGATCGGAGGAGGTATGGTTTCATGTACTGCCTGCATCTCACGGATGGGACTTTGCTTGTTTGCGCGGACCAGTTTCAGGCATGCTGTGGCCCAGTGCCGGTCCATGGACCGGGGATTGGAGACCCCTGGCTTAGAGGTTAGACACTGAGCTTGTCAGCTGGAAAGCTAGCTGACCGACCGGGTTAGAGACCCAAGCGCTGTGTGATAGGGTGAGCTCCCGTCACTTGCCCCAGGCCCTGCCCACCTAGCAGTTCGAAAGCATGCAAATGCAAGTAGATTAACGGATGCCACTTAAGATGGGAAAGTAACAGCATTCTGTGTGTCTTGGTGTATAGTCATCCCGACCACATGACCATGGAAGCATCTTCGGACGACACTGGCTCCCTTGGTTAAAAAACAGAGACGACCACTGGCCCTAGAGTTGGACATGACTGGATAGGGGAAACCTTTACCTTTACAGAATGTTGAGAAGCCACTAATTTTCAGCAAAAGTTAACTACAGAATATTTGAAAGGAGATAGGTTCAGAGGTCATGTGTGAGCTGCTGGGTTATTCATCCCCCAGACAGCCAACTTGAACTAACTTCAAGAATGATAGAGATCTGTATGCTAAAAGTGAAATCAGGACAATTCTTTTTACAATGCAGCAAGGGTTTGCTTTCAGCCTAATTTAACACAAAAACTAAGTTCTGCACATTTCCATTTTGTTGTTGCCTTATCTGTACAACTTAGCCGTGGCAAAGGGAAACAAACAAGAATACAACAGTCTTTTAAAGTCAGCATTCCCTTTCCTTTGAAGCCAACAGAAGTAGGAATACATTTGTTTTTGAGCCAGAACTATTTGCTTGACATCAATCACTTACGAATACTAACTACACATCCTAAATCTAGTTATACTTCATTAATTCAAAATTACTTTAGTCGTACTTGGAAGATAAAGCTTCCTTCAAGCTTCTGATGATTTCATGGCTGTCCATATATTTTAGCATCAGTACAAATATGATTCCATAATGCTTTCTTCTGGGAACTATTTTTAACTTTCCATTTTAGTTTGGAATTTCCTGGGAGTCTTTTTCTCACTTGCTAATCAAGAAGGGCTACCACATAAAGCGTGCAGAAATTCAGACAGCCATTAGATGGCAACGAAGAGAATCACCACTATCTTTATACATTTGCAGCCATTTAGTAGTCTGAGATAGTATAGGTCAGGGGTAGGCAACCTTGGCTCTTTTATGACTCGTGGACTTCAACTCCCAGAATTCCTGAGCCAGCCATGCTGAGGGGAAAGGGAGAGGTTTCCAAGCTGAGCCATGCTGGCTCAGGAATTCTGGGAGTTGAAGTCCACAAGTCATAAAAGAGCCAAGGTTGCCTACCCCTGGTATAGGTCCTCCTGCTTGAGCAGGGGGCTGGACTAGAAGACCTCCAAGGTCCCTTCCAGCTCTATTCTATTCTATTCTATTCTATTCTATTCTATTCTATTCTATTCTATTCTATTCTATTCTATTCTATTCTATTCTATTCTATTCTATTCTATTCTATTCTATTCCATTCCATTCTTGCAGATTTTGCAGTGCAAACATGGAAGGCTAAACCTCCTCTAAACCTCACCAACTTTACCAGCTCAATCAAGATCAAATAGCTTCAGCCATCAAACTGGGCAATCCTTTTTTTGCTATGACAGAAAATATTATTGTATAAAACCAATTAACATGGATCGGAATGTAATATACATTTATTTTCCGCTCGATATGTCAGGAGCACAATTTCTTGCTTAGAAAGGCCTGGGGAAGCATTGTCCAGGCATATTCATAAAATGCAATCATAAGAATCATATATGGACACTTGTTTAAATTATATTACCAAAGATTAGATGACACTCTCAAATGAACAGGGATTCTTTTTTTTTTTTTTTTAACCATTTTTGATTTATCCAAAGGTGATGACATGAAACCTTGAAAAAGCCATTAGGAAGAAATGATACTTCAATTATAATTTAGAATCTACATGTCGATACACACAGGATTTATCTCCTAACATTCTGCAGTTATTAAAGGTAAGTAGTATTTAAATTATGATTTTATTATCTGCCTACTTGATTTATTGGTATTTTAAAGTCTTTGCAGATTCAAGCCATTGAATGAGTAGCTTGGTCATCCATCATTACTATTACTATTATTTATTCCTATTGCATGAATTACCCTGAGCCCAATGTCAGGTAAGTTATTGGTGAGTTACATGAATCAGAATAACAAATAACTACAATTACTATTTATAGGTGAGTATTTATAAAATTTTATTCTTCTATTCTTAATTTAAGGAGAAGACGCTATCTTTATCCATTTACGAAAATGAATAAAGAAACCAGGACTTTTTTTTTCATTAATTGCAGTTTTCCATTTCTTGATTTAGAGCAGTGGAACAAACCACAATTAAGAATCCATGCTGAAGTCAAAATTGATCCATAAGGATCCACATGAAATCAGCTTGTCTTAAATCCATTAAGCATAGTTTATATTTGGAAATCTATTAGTAATGGAAGAATTCATGTTTTTTTTAGTCCCACTGTGAACAGGAGACCAAAACTGATGCATTGGATTGCATCAAAATATTCATTCAAGTTTATATAATTGTTTCAATCAACCCAATATAATCTGGCTAAAGAAACGTTTCAGATGATCACACGCTATATTTTATCCCCCATAAATTATTGACCAGAACATCAATAAAATCATCTGAACACTGCAAGCAATGGTTCTGTCTGAACATCTATGGAAGCAAAAGTTGAACTTTGAAGGATATAAAAAGTATTGATGAGTGGCAATGGATGCACCACTGGCAGACCTGAAAGACCTGGTTAGGCACAAATTATCATGGAGAAAATTTACCTATGCAGTTGCTAAGATATGACCCCTGACTTGATGGCACATAATCAATAATTGATAAGTGTACACATCCTTTTGTCTGTCTTTCTTTATCTCTTACATCTACTTTTATACCACTCAGCTCATTGTGACTCCTGGTGGTTTACCGTAAGAATCAGAAAACCAAGTCAACAAAAGCAGTACAGTTCAATACTTACACAGGATACCAGATTCTGGGGGTAAGGTGTCCCATGGCATGGGAGCCAAAATAAAGAAGCACTACCTATAGGGTCCCATCGCTTTGAATTCACGTTGATCCAGGACCTACTGCATTCTCTCCTTACATGTGTGCACAGACGAGGGAGCTTCCTTGTCTGAATCTAAGTGGCTTCAGGAATCATGAGTTCTTCGCTTACTGATAGATGCCCAACTAGCTTTATTGGCTAATTGGGGTAATTCCTAATCCTGCAGCCAAGCCATATAAGGCTTGGTTATGATAGATCAAAATCAGTGCGTTGAACTGGGCCCAGAATCCTACTGTCAACCAACAGAGCAACAGGAGGACAGGTGTAAGACTGACAGTCCTTGACTTATGACTGGTACAAGTTACGACCTATCTGAAAAAGGGGACTTACAACCTGGTTCCAAAATTCCGACAGTTGTCCCCTTTCCATGGTCATGTGACTGCACTTTGGGTGTTTAGCCACATGGCTGCATTTATGCCTGTTTGCAGTGTTCCATGGTCACACAATCAATTTTTACAATGATTACGCCTAAAACTGGCATTTAACTTCTGGTTTTTGGCAAATTGATGCTGTAGAGAACATTGGGTTTGCTTAACAACCGTAGCATTCATGTTATGGTTGATGCATTCACTTAATGACTGCTGCAAAAAAGATCGTAAAATCAGGTCGGTCATGTGACCAACCCCTTTTACAACCGTCATGACATATGTCGTAGACTCCATTATGGTCATATGTCAAGGACTACCTGTGCTAGACAGAAGTCCTTATCCACTATTTTATATCCACTGTTCTATTTTATAACTATGGCAGTTTCCAAATTGTTTTCAAAGGCACATGCAGAGCTTGTTACTATTTGTAATTTATGATAATAGCCGCAGGCATTCATAGGCTTCTGCTGCATCACAACATAAGCTCTGCCTCCTGACATACTACGAAATAAAAAGAGTTTGTGTTGTGCTGCTTCAGTGCTACTTTTGTGACACACTAGCATAACACTAGTTTCATGTTGTGCTGCTGCAATGTGACTTTCTGCTTTCGCATGACACAGTTCCAATGTTCCAATCTCCACGGTTCCAATCCAAGGAGCTACCACGAAGAAGAGGGGGTCAAGCTATTCTCCAAAGCACCCAAAGGCAGGGTAAAGAAGCAATGGATGGAAACTAATCAAGGAAAGAAGCAACCTGGAATTAAGGAGAAATTTCCTGACAGTGAGAACAATTAATCAGTGGAACGACTTGCCTCCAGAAGTCGTGGGTGTTCCATTACTGGAGATTTTCAAGAAGAGATTGGACAGCCATTTGTCCAGAATGGTATAGGGCAGGGGTAGGGAACCTTGGCTCTTTTATGACTTGTGGACTTCAACTCCCAGAATTCCTGAGTCAGCATGGCTGGTTCAGGAATTCTGGGTATTGAAGTCCACAAGTCATAAAAGAGCCAAGGTTGCCTATCCCTGGTATAGGGTCTCCTGCATGAGCAGGGGATTTGACTACTAGAAGATCTCCAACGTTTCTTCCAACTCGGTTATTCTGTTAATGTAAGTTCTCCCCTTTCATCTGGGCATCGTGATACAAGACAGACTGGTTTGATTTCCCCTGCACAGCTAGGACTTCTTGGTGGGGGCCACAACTGATGACCAGCTCAACTAATGTAACGGGCACATTTTTTTATGTGCTGCTCCAGCAGGAGATCAAGCCTAGGAGGACTCTAAAGTTGAGAACTTGGCTTTTTCCAGGGAAAACTGACTTCATCTAGAACAGGGGTGTCAAACTCAATTTCATTGAGGGCCGCATCAGCATTGCGGTTGTCCTCAGGGGGCCGGGTAGGTGTGGCCAGGGTGGGTGCAGCCTACTGGGTGGGCATGGCTGAAGTGGGTGTGGCCTACTGGGTGGGCATGGCCAGCTCTACATCGTTTGTGTGCCTGTGAGGCCTGGGCAGGAGTGGGACAGATCTGAGGGTCTCTGGCAGAAGGGGGTGGGACCAGGGCAAGCGCCAAGGCATGGTCCACTGGAGGAGCCTGCTGAAACCCCTCCCCCACCAGATATGTGAAGTAGGCGAGGGCCATTTGCCGGCCACTTCCAGGCGATGGTGCATTTCTTCATTCCTCACAAAGGGTGACACCTCCCCAGCGCGCGCCCAGGGGGTGGGGCCAACACGGCAGGGGCCGGTCCCTTGCTGTTTCCAGACGGCCTTGTGGAGCTAAGACTGAATGCGTTTCAGCATAGATGGCCACCACAAAATTGTACATTGGCTCCCGGGCAGCCTGGGCCGGGGCCAAGGCAGCGGGGGCCATTCCCTCACTGTTTCCAGGATGGTTTCGCGGGCCACATGAAACCATGTTGCGGGCCGCATCCGGCCCCCGGGCCTTGTGTTTGACATGTCTGATCTAGAATCAACACTGGTATCTCAGAGCTAGGACATATTGCTCCATCTGAGAAAGAAAGGAAATCATAATTGTCTCCTTCACTACACAGTTACATAATCCTGTACCGAAAGAAAATGATAGTGTAAGGCTACAACTCCAAATTCAAGAATATATTGTCCAGCCCTTGCAGATTATGACAGCTTTTATGGTCATTTCCTCGGGGGTGTATTGTGTCGTTAGTTGCTGCTTTACTTAATGAATATGCCTTCATTTCCCCCAGTGTACAACTAAAAAGCCTAAGGAGAGGGAAGAAAAAAATAAATGAAATTTTCACAATTAAACTAATCTTCCCCATAAGAACAGCTACCTCCACAAAAAGCTCCATTTGGGAAACATTATCTATTGGAAATGGTGAAACCTTGAATATATCTATTTTCTTTGACTCGTTTTATTTATACTCATCAAATTCTTTGCACTGCAAAGGCAAAACAAGTGAGATGGTTAGGGTGTTGGACAAGGATCAGGGAGAACAAGATTCAGTTCTATCCTCAGCCATGGAAGCTACTGGCTGTTAGCATCTCCTGCCTTTTGAAGTAGGGGGATTGTAATCTCCACATCTTGGGGGCCAGACTTTGAGAAAGTCCAGGAAACCAACTCTGATCAATGACTGCAAAGGTTTTTGTGCTACGTATAACAATCCGTAGTTGTTCCAGATAGTTTTTGGCCCAGAACACAGATGGTCACATATTACATTGCATTTTTGCGATCATTATGGCATCTGGATACAGAGATGATGTCCATCATCCCATGCCTTGGTTCAGATGAAACTGACTACTGCCTAGCATTTCTATAGATGAGTAGTCCCATTAGATTATGTATCTCAGGTGTCGAAGGGACCTAAAAGGCAGGCATTTGGGAAGTGGGCTTGGGGACCCCTGTGGTAAGTAGTTCCATCAAATGCCTAGTGAGCTACTGGCAAAAGCTGGAGAACTGGCGAAATTCTTCTTGGGAAGCTTTGTTGCTTGGCTGATCCTAGTTACTTCCTTTGGTTTATCAAGGATATCTAAGATTAGAAGTGGCAAACGCAGTGCCACCCGTGGAGTAAAATGAAAAGTAAAACTTGATTTGTGTTCAGGACTACAGTATGGTATGTTCTCCTCTGATTGTGTTGTTGGCAGGCATGGCTAATTCCCTTTCCAGGAGGATCTAGCACCAATGTTTCATATCAGACCATTGTGATCAATTTGCGTAGCATCTGTCAAGAGTTTTGATTGTGGTAGGAGAAGGAAGGAAGGAAGGAAGGAAGGAAGGAAGGAAGGAAGGAAGGGGGAAAAGGAGAAAGGGAAGGGAGGGGAAAAAAGAGAGAAAGGGAAGGGAGGAAGGGAGGAGAGAAAGAGAAGGAAGGAAGGAGAGGGAGGGAGGGAGGGAGGAGAAAAAAGGAAGGAAAGGAATGAAGGGAAAAGAAGGGTTGTTGTACTGTACAAAAAAAAATCAAACATGAAATTGAAGAATATCACCAAGTTTCAGATTGTCAAAACATCTACCAAACATTCGATAAACACCTATATTAATTAGAAGCCCGTCTCTCTAGTTATGCGTAACTTTTTTATTTGCTGGTGCTGCTCAGATTATTCAATTTTTTTCCTGGGAGGTGCTCTTTCTGGAAATGTTCATGGTACTCTGGACTTGATAGGCTTGGAAACACCCTCGGAGCAAGCAGAACACAGAACTGTGCAAACAGTTAACGGCCTCCCTCTTCCTCTTCCTACTGTCTTCCCATAAAAATACACCTTTAAAACAGGTATCATCGTGCAAACAGCATGCTCACAAAAGATGACTACGCATGGAGAGAGGGTCGCATGTCTTCAGTACGGAAGGATTTATAGCTGTATTAACAGACTGCTGAATCAAGAGATCTTTCTTTTAATATTCACATATCAATACTGTCACGTTTTATTACCGGCATCCTGTGTTTGCATTTGACCTTAATAGCTAACTACAAGTCAAAAAGTTAGAAAATGAAATCTGCGCTATTCATCATTAACTATAAAATCTGCTGGCTCTTTGGTTTCTCTTTCTCATTGCTCGGCTCTCTTCTTTCTGACATTAAGCAGCCACAAAAGGAGAGAACGGCAGGAAGGGAAAGGCATTTGCATTCAAATTTTGATCTGCATTTTAAAATTTAAATGCAAAATGCAAATTCAAACATTTTTAGCCGCCTTTTCTTCTCAGTATGAGTAATAAGAGGTTCAGTTGAATTTCCACACTTTGTTTTCAAACTTCCAAAGCCAGATAAGATTCCAAGGCTGAATCCTATTTTTATTTAGGAGAGTTTGTGAATTCTGTGGCCAATCTAATGGACATCCTGCAATGACTAGACTTTGCAACGGGATGAACTTTTGCATCAATTCAACCCTGCCTAGAGTTTGTCTTTTGGTAGCAAAAATCCTCCAGAGACAGGTGAACTGCATTTACCTTACAAAGTTTATGAGATGACCAAACTGCAATTGACAGAAAACTTTATCTAAAAGGTTCCCAAAATCACAGCCGGGGCACACTAATAAGTTTCCCCTGATGCTGTGCTGCAACTTTGCACAATCATATTGTCAAGCACTGGGGAAATCAGGAGATTTATGGAGTTCAAATGAGTATAAAGATTTATTGCAAGGTTAAGCTCTCTACAAGAATCTGACCAACTAACGGTCCAGGGAAATGAGCGGGAGATAAGAAAGGCATTCAAGGTGGGCTGGGCTTAGGTCTCTTGTGGGCACGCAGGGACTCGTGACTTATGATGTGTTTGACCCCTTCCCTCAGGCTCAGCCTGGTCATTTCCTACACTTATAAGGATTCCAGAAATTGTTGGCAAAAATGTATCTCTTACAACATTTCTCTGCTTGGTAACTTTTGAATGCAGTTCATCCCGTGGACTTTGTACTATTTTGTCCCCCCGCCCCTTCTATTCAGTTGTGTCCGATTCTTGGAGGCTGCCTGGATGACTCGTTGCAGTTTACTTGGCAAGGTTTTTCAGAAGGGGTTTGCCATTGGCTGCTTCCTAGGGCTGAGAGAAAGTGTCTGGCCCAAGATCACTCAGCTGGCTTTGTGCCTAAGGTGGGATTGCAACTCACATTCTTCCAGTTTTTAGCCCGATTCCCTAACCACAGCACCAAACTGGATCTCCTTTTTTAAAAATATATTTAAAATTTTTAAATAAAACATTTAAAACCGTTATTATTTCTATAAATAACTCAAGGTTGTGAACATGCACAATATTCCTTCTTCCTATTTTCCCCACAATAATTAGCCTGTGAGATGGCTTAGGCTGAGATGGAACGACTGGCCGAAAGTCATTCGGCTGGCTTTCATTCTAAGGCAGGATTAGAACTCAGTCTTCTGGTAATTTGCCCAAAATCACCCAGCCAGCTTTCATGCTTAAGACAGAACTAGAACTCACAGTCTCCTGGTGATTGGCCCAAAGTCACCAAGCTGGCTTTCATGCTTAAGGTGGGACTAGAACTCACAGTCTCCTGCTTTCTAGTCTGGGGACTTCACCACTAGACCTAACTGTGACACTATGACACAATTTAACCAACACTTGAGCTTTGGGTTTGGGGACCAGATCCAGATTTGAGAACTTTAGCTTCTTCTGCTATTTCTGAGTTTTACAACTTCGGCTAAAAGATAATGCATAAATTACAAGAAAAATAAAGGCTACCCCTTACCAAGTTCTACTTACACGCTTCCAATCAGTTTTCCTTTTAGTGTCCTATACTCACCTACATCAGGGTCATTGGCTTGAACTCTGGTCAACAAGGCTTTGGTGGCAGTGTTCTCATAGACACAGGCAGTGTAGTGGTCAGAAGAAAACAGTGGAGGATTATCATTGACATCTTCCAATATTAGATGGATTTTTGATTGACAGAACCTCCCTCCCCCATCAGTTGCCCGGGCGATCAGATTGTAGACAGGGGTCTTTTCACGGTCTAATGGAGCCAAGGTTTTGAGCTCCCCTAAAACAAATTCAAGGGAAAAAGAAAAGGGAAACAAGGAAAAATAAATGGATTGTCGTTACAATATCATTATTTTATTACTAACACCACTATTTTGTTTTTGTAAAGTAATTTATCTTAAAATTACAAGGTAATTTTTATCTTAAAATGGCTTGGACCCTGAGCTACTGTATTGTGTGAACAAGACAGCATGTTAAGCCAGTGTTTCTCAACGTTGGCAACTTGAAGATGTGTGAATTCTATAACCCTCTGCTCACTATCAGCCAGGGACAAAAATTAATTCTGACTGGAATTTTATGGGAAAGAATCTGGGAATTTGACTGTTTCTCAATGGATCTGCAGTGGGCACAAACCAGGGAAGTCTGACCTACATTCTATATCTAATCCATTGTCCATGGACCCTTTATGGTATTATCATTTTTAAAGTTTTCCGTTTCTTTTTAATTCAACAAGGTAAATGTTCACAGACGCTAGATGTTCTTCACCAAAATGTCATCTTCCCTCACGGCACACCCTGGATCTCTGAACGCCAAGTTACGTGGACCAACCTTACCTAATCTGCACTCTCCTACCACTGACATAACAAGTTGCTGCTGCTAAATGATCAAAATTGTCCCCCTTTTCATTGCAGCCCCTCCTCGTATCGCCTCCAAAACTGTTAAAAAAAAAAAAGCGCAGCTTTGATAAGCAGCTTGGGATGGAGGAACGTGTACCGCAATAGAGGAAATGAAGGGTCAGGAGGCGGAAAAGTGGTAAGCCGCTGAAGAGATGATTGTACATAGTGGAAGATTAGACACTCAAGAGAACATTTGCCCACTTCGTCATTAAATAAGTGCCGAGGCACTACCGTCCTGCTAGAAAAATTCTCTCTTCCTTTCGAGGCAACTTTGCAAGCTATATTTCTTTCGTTAAGCTGAAAGAGACCTCATAGGGGGGAAAAAAGTGCATTTTTAATGCACGCCTCTCATGGATAGGCATACAGCTCTAAGACTGGAAGTAACACACAGGCTTCACTCAGGCAGAAGAATAATCGTAGGTGGTGGTTAGTCATGCATGTGGCCAATCACACCAGCAAACAGGTGAGCAACAATTGCCACAGGCTCATTTTTGGGTTAAGGTCCTTAAAACAGAGAAAGGAGCTTCATATAGGGAAGGGGATGGGAAAGGTGCATCTTAAGAAGCACCTGAGAGCTTCTGCACCGCTGACAAATTCCTTGTGTGTCTAATCACACTTGGCCAAATGAAGTGAAGCATTCTGTTCTGTTCTGGTCCTGATCTCTATTCCATTCCATTCCTAAATAGTTTGAGGGGGGTCAACGTATTTTCCAAAGCACCAGAAGCCAAGACAAGAAGCAATGGATGGAAACTAAACAAGGAGAAAAGCAACCTAGAATTAAGGAGAAATTTCCTAACCGTGAGGACAATTAACTAGTGGAACAGCTTGCCTTCAGAAGTTGTGGGTGCTCCTTCACTGGAGGCTTTCAAGAAAAGATTGGACAGCCATTTGTCTGAAATGGTATAGGGCAGGGGTCCCCAACCCCCGGTCCGTGGACCAGTACTAGGCCGCGGCATGCCAGCAACCAGTCCACACAAACAAGCAAAGCCCCATCCGTGGGATGCAGGCAGCACACAAAACCACGCACTCCAGTCTGCAGAAAAATCTCTCTCCATTGAACTGGTCCCTGGTGCCCAAAAGGTTGGGGACCTCTGGTATAGGGGCTCCTTCTTGAGCAGGGGGTTGGACTGGATGACTCCAAGGTCCCTTCCAACTCTGTTATTCTATGTCCTGTCCTGTCCTGTCCTGTCCTGTCCTATCCTATCCTACTGGACAAATGCTGATCTCCTCTGTAAGATCTATTTTTAGAACCACTAGGCAACTTCTAAATAAGTAAAATGTTGGAAGCAGCCAGCAGATTTTGGCAGCAATGTGAAGGAGGTACCCAGGGGCCGAGGGAGAGAAATCGGCAGGCTTCCTAAGTAGCTTTAATTTCAACAGCAAACAAAGAAATCATCCGTGTAAAAATTCATCAACTTCTTACCACTTTCGGGGTCCAAAAGAAACTTGCCGTTTCCAGAGCCATATAAAGAATAGCGAATTTCACCATTGGATCCAATGTCTACATCTTGTGCACCCATTTTAAGGATGATTTTGTTGGGAGGGATGTCCTCAGGAAATATTGCCATATATGTAACCTTAAGACAAAAAAGGAAAAAAAAAAGAACAGTTATTCCAACTTAGACTGACAAATGAAGGTCAATTAAAATTCTAATGTTCTCGATTCACCGTGTTGGTTATTTGGCTGCGGCAAAATATGAATAACAACATTTATTATTTAAAAAATAAGTAACATTTATGAAAGATTGAATAACGTGGGGGGGGGGGTCTATTTTCTTCTTCAAATCATGGGAAATTGAATCCATGGAGCGAGATGGTCTTGCTCGCTTCCTAGGCTTTGCCTATTCAGTAGAAAATAAGAGTGGATTTCCAATATAGGCAACCTTCATAAGCTCAGCATTCTCAAAGGAAGGATCCAACCTCATGGAAAGACATGGATGTGGACAACCATATGAAGGAATGCCTGTTCACACCTTTGGTGTAATTTAGACACATTGTAGGGATGTTGTACAAGTGTGGTCTCCTCCTTTCGTGCGTTTAGTACTCTTGATCTGAAGATGAGAACATTGATTTGGACAGGAAGAGGTGAGAGGTAAAGCAAAATAAGAAGGGCAGAAGCCAAATTAAGGGGATGGCATTTCACTGCTTTTGATACAAGTAGTACAGATAGTCCTCGATTTATGACTGACCACTGAATGACTGTTTGAAGTTCCAACAGATCTACCTAGGACAGTGATGGCGAACCTTTTAGAGACCGAGTGCCCAAACTGCAACCCAAAACCCACTTATTTATTGCAAAGTGCCAGGACCGCATCAGCATTGTGGTGCTCTCAGGGGGAGCGGGGTGTGTGGCCCACTGGGTGGGCATGTTCCAACATAGCTGTGGTGGACAAGGCAGACTGGGTGGGTGTGGTTAGGGTGGGTGGGCTGGGACCAAGGTGGCAGGGACCAGTCCCTTGCCATCTCCGGGGCATCCCCGGAGGGCCAATGCCACTTGCTTGCTCACTTCCTGCCCCATTGTTTCCAAACACCACATGCTCGCTACTCTGGCGAACTCTGCTGGGGCAACGGCATGCGTGCCCACAGAGAGGGCTCTGAGTGCCGCCTCTGGCACACGTGCCATAGGTTCGCCATCACTGACCTAGGAGGTACTAATGACCCGTATTCTAAGTTATGAGGATTTTCCCCCCTATCCCATGAACACGTGACTGTATTCACAACTGGGCCACATTTATGGACTCTGACATGTCCAAAGATCACGTGACTACATTTTATGATGGTTTTGCCCCAAACTGGCATTTATTTCTGGTTGGCTTAACAATCACCACAAAAATGGTCGAGTTATGACCATGGTGGGCAGGCTCCATTATGGTCATAAGTCGAGGACTGTCTGTAATCGTAGAGATCATTTGCTGATTTTAGGTTTGGTATCATCAGTAGGGTGATAGCACTTAGCAATAGCACTTAAGACTTATATACCGCTTCATAATGCTTTACGGCCCTCTCTAAGTGGTTTACAGAGTCAGCATATTGCTCCCAACAATCTGGGTCCTCATTTTACCGTCCTCGGAAGGATGGAAGGCCGAGTCAACCTTCAGCCCATGAGAATCGAACTGCCAAACTGTAAGCAGCCGGCAGTCAACAGAAGTAGCCTGCAGTACTGCATTTTAACCACTGTGCCAACACGGCTCATGTTACCCAATTATATCTTTCGACTCTGGGCTGGCTCTGTCGAGGTTCTGTTCCAGCATCTGGAAGCTGATGAGTTTGGATCCTACTCAATCCTACCAAGATTGAGTAGCTTGGAGTGTTTGGACTGTCCAAATCAGGGAATATTCCACCCTTGAGCTTGGATTAAGTGGAACTTCCCCATGTAAGGGATGGGATGCACAATTTGGGGGGTCTTCTTGGTCTCAGAGCTCCTGTTTGATAAGCAGATGGCAGATGGGGCTAGGAAGGCCTTTACACAGCTTCATCTGGTACACCAGTTGTGGTTCTCAGGCTGAGTCTGACAACGGCAAGAATTGTAGGTCAGCACTTTGGGAGGGCATCAAATTGGAGAACATGCTTTGTGAACGTATGTGTTGTGACAGTTTTGCTGTGTGGGGATGCAGCAAATTTGGCTGACAGTAATTTCAGGGATTCCTTTGAATGTGCCAGTGGAAAGGTAGATGGGCTAAATAACCATATCCTCTTGGTTGAGATTCTGTTAAGCACTTCTACCATCACTGTGCATTGTGCACTACAATGCACTGATGATGTTACCGAGTTTGGGTAATGAAACCTTTGCAAGAAAACAACCAAGTTCAGAGAGCAGCAAAGACCTCTCACATCTACAGCCCTCAGATTAACTAAACACTCCTAACACTAATCTCGCCTTAGGAAAAAGTGACTTTATCACTACGTTTGACAGCTAAATACATTTACTTTCAGAATTTACTTTGGTTTTCATCTCTTTTGAAAGAGATGAAGAGCCGTGGCGATACAGTGGTTAGAATGCAGCATTGCAGGCTGACTCTGCCCACTGCCAGGGCTTTGATCCTGACTGGCTCAAGGTTGACTCAGCCTTCTATCCTTCCAAGGTTGGTAAAATGAGGACAATATCCTGACTCTGTTTTGTTGGGGGCAATATGCTGACTCTGTAACCTGGTTAGAGATTGCTGTAAAGCAGAGATCCCCAACCTTTTGGGCACCAGGGACCGGTTATGTGGAGAGCGATTTTTCCGTGGACTGGAGGAGGCGTGGTTTTGTGTGCTCCCTGCATCCCATGGATGGGGCTTTGCTTGTTTGTGCGGCCTGGTTGCTGGCATGCCGCGGCCCGGTAGTGGTCCATGGACTGGGGGTTGGGGACCCCTGCTGTAAAGCACTCTCTAGCTGTATATAAGTCTAAATCAGTGGTGGCGAACCTATGGCACGCGTGCCAGAGGCGGCACTCAGAGCCCTCTCTGTGGGCATACGCACCGTCGCCCCAGCCCTGCCTCCTCCCGTGGCCCCCTCCTCACCAACAGCCCTCCAGAGGAGAGTCGCCCCGGGCACGGCCCACGCAATGCTGCGCAGCCAAGGACATGGTAGCCGGGCAGCGGGGACAAGACTCCACCCTTGCACCCCATCGCGTGCAGATGCTGCTGCAGGGCACGGGTGGAGGGCGTGGCCACCATGGCGCTGCTGGGCTGCCTGGGTGATCTGTGGCGGGCTGTGGAGGTGGTGGGTGGTCCAGTGGGCACGGCGGAGCGGAGACAGGGGTGGGACGGTGGTTTTTGGGCACTCGGTCTCTAAAAGGTTCGCCATCACTGGTCTAAGTGCTATTGCTATTGCTTTCTGTACAGAGTACCAGTCTTCATTCCTCACTGCTACCTCACTCCTCTTTTTCCTATGCCATGTACACAGCAGTTGGTTTGGAAGTGCTCCTCAACACCGGCGCCCCATTCATTATCCATTTTTAGATCGCACGGACCCATCTCCAGATAGTTGTCCTTAGGAACATGATACATAATATGTTCAAAAAAAAAATCTTCAGTTTTATATATCTGTTTGTCTGATCTATCTTAATTTCCATCCCGTTGAGAAAGCTGGCAACTAACCTGATCACAGACAGGGCTGTTGTCGTTCACATCTGTGACAATCACTTCCACTGCACTCTGGGTTACAAAGAGTCCGTCGGTGGCTGTAATGTTCAGCAGGTAGACATCCTGTTCTTCTCGATCCAGAGGTCTCTTGACGTAGACCTTCCATTCATTCTGAACCAGGCCAAGGGCAAACTTCCCTTTGGGGTTTCCTCCTGTTGAGAGAGAGAGAGAGAAAAAAAAAACATTGCTGCAGGCAGGATATCAAGACATTCTAAAGGTTTCTCAGGATGACCTCAGCTTAAGCCAAAGAGTTAACGCTGATCCTTGTTAGTTCTGTGATCTGTCATGGATTGCCGGAACTGTAACAGAACAGAAAAGAGGAAGTAGTAATAGAAAAGTATTTTGGGGAAGGGGAGGGCGGGTGAGAAGGTGGTTGAAAATTCAAAATCAGATTTGAAAAAAAAAAAGCCAAATATTTCTAAGAGCTGCCACATTTAAAGCAGGGGGATGTGATGGCTTAGCAATTAAAGACTCTGAGCTTGCCAGCTGGAAAGCTGACAGCCCAGGTTCAAGACTCGAGCCCCGAGTGATGGGGTGAGCTCAGTGGTGGGATTCAAATATGTGAACGACCGGTTCTCTGTGTGGATGCTGCTTCCGGAAGTCCATTCTGGGCCTGGGCAATAAAAAAATTAGCTACCGGTTCTGCCGAACTGGTGCGAACTGGCTGAATCCCACCACTGGGTGAGCTCCTGTTATTTGCCTCAGCTCCTGCCAACTTAGCAGTTTGAAAGCATAGAAATGCAAGTAGATAAATAGGTACCACTTTGGTGGGAAGGTAACAACGTTCCAGCCACCTGACCATGGAAGCATCTTCAGACAACGTTGGTTCCCTCAGCTAAGAAACGGAGATGAGCACCGCTCCCTAGAGTCAGACACGACTGGATGGGGGAATCCGTTACTTTTACATATTTAAGCCACATTTTAATCCAGACACAGGTAGTCTCTGACTTACAACCGTTTGTTTAGTGACTGTTTGAAGTTACAACGGCACTGAAAAAAGTGACTTACAACCAGTCCTTGCACCATCACATGATGAAAAGCGACCGACATGTATTTACAACCGTTGCAGTGTCCCAGAGGTATGTGAATGCTTTGTGACTTTCTCAGCCATCTTCCGGCAAACAAAGACAACGAGAGAAGCTGGATTTGCTTAATGACTACCTGACTCATTTTAACAACTTAAGAGATTTGCTTAACAACCGTGGCAAAAGAGTTATAACATTGGACGTGACTGGCTAGGAAATTCTGGTCCCAATTGTGATCATCAGTTGAGAACTACCTGTACTCGTTCAAATGTCAACGCTGCTAACATCGGATGTTCTTGCTTTGACAATATATGAAGATTCAGCCATTTTCTCTTTAACCTGTGTGTTACTTTTAGAGTTAGAATTAGATGATGCTGGGGGGGGAGGGGGAAGAATGTGTATGGGGATTAGTTAGACATAACAACATCGCAGTAGGGTATTCTTCAAGGTTGTTTGAAATAAGAGATGATAAGAAATGGCGGGTTATAGAACTGGAGGGAAGGTTTGCATTTCAAACTAATTGGAGAATGTGATTTATGACTGTTAATTGGAGGAGGGAATTGTGCTTTGATACTGTGTGTTTAGGGGAGGGGAATTCAGATTTTGGCTTCGACCATGTACGTGCCGATGCCATGTTATTTGAATAAAGATTCTTTAAGGTAAACAATGCCTCGAAGTTCTTTGAAGAGTAACATCTGTCGGAACCATGACATCAAACATGATGCAGATGTTACTCATCTTCACTTGTAAAAGTAGCCTTTTGCCCTCTCTTATATTCTCTTCCGTAAAATCAAAGAAGATGTAATGCGGTCCTATGTAAACATAATTAGCAAATTTGACATGCTAGGGACTCAACAGGAACCTCTCTCTGTTAGGTTTCATTGCTTCTTCTTTCTCCCCTACCTCTCTTGCATGGATTTTCCTTATTGAGCTATGATAGCAGAGCTAGCTATCAAGGATATACGTGCACCAACTAACCACGATCGTTCTTGCCAACATAGGTGTCACTGTCATTTCAGTTAAGATGATTCACAGGTAACAGAAAATAGGAGACCACAACTCATGTAGGGGAAGGAAGAATAAAGCTGGTACAACAGATGGTGTGAGAGTCTACAGGATCATCCAAAACCCTAGATCAGGGGTGGGCAACCTTGGCTCTTTTATGACTCGTGGACTTCAACTCCCAGAATCCCTGAGCCAGCCATGTTGAGGGGAAAGGGAGAGGTTTCCAAGCTGAGCCATGCTGGCTCAGGAATTCTGGGAGTTGAAGTCTACGAGTCATAAAAGAGCCAAGGTTGCCTACCCCTGCCCTAGATCATGAGTTCTGCCTGCACTATGCCATACCAGAACCATCTCAAAAGACTTCCCCATTCAATATTCTCTTCTGCAAGTGAGCAGTTCTACCTTATGTTTCTTCTCTCTCTATTTTTGTTCATTCAGACATTGTCCTCTAAAGATAGCCCAGAGCTGAAAACCCTATCTAACATGTTGTCAAGATGAGATCAGGATGATGCAGATTATAATTTGCCTTCATTAATGAAAACCCGGTCTTTAATACAACTACTAAAGTTAAAACTCAGCCATAGTTTTAACTGGGACACGGTGAGCATCCTAGAGACCAAGCTAGAGAATTCCTGTAAATCTAAGGACTCAGACAATTCAGCCATCAAAAGGCACATAAACATCTACATATCATTCATAAGAAACAATCCAAAAGCCAAACAGGAAACAAAAAAGACCAAAATACCTTCTTACCAGCAGTCAACACTCAGATGAGCAGAGATTAATACCAAGATTAACCCCAATCGAAGAGCTGCCAAACAAACTTAACAGGAAATCAAGGAATCACCGAGACCACTCTCACCAACAGTGGCAAGCCATTAGAATATAAATGACTGCAAACCCCACTTCCTACTAGGACTGAGGATGTTACCTAGTTTGGTAATGAAATGTCTGCAAGAAAGCAACCTCAGCGAGCACCGAAGACTCCACAGTTCAACTCTGAGCTACAAGCATTCTCTTCTATTTGGGACTACTAAAGAAGTAAGAGCATTGTTCTCTCTTGCAACCCATCTTCTTGATGCTTCTCAAGCTCCTTCGCAATTTTGAAGCATGTTTCTATGGCCAGACAAGGCAACATGCCACACTGACAACCTTTACCCTGGCCTACTGAAAATTAGTTAGCTAATTATAGCCTGCATCGCCTTGAACTCGTCTTGATAACATGTCGAGACGCCTGCCTTTCTCACAATGCCTCCCAACGGCCACTTTCTATGCAACCGACAATCACGTGAGTCAAGTTTGGGGACGATGTCCTTGTTTTACTCCTCTTAAGCGTAATCAGATTCAAACAGCGAATCAATAGGCTTCACGTTACAGTGGCACAATTCTCTTTCCACTTCAATCTCGAGGGGATGTGCTTCAAAAACCCCTCACTCTGGTTACCAGGACAATTTCATTAGCTGTTGATTATGCAATCAAGGGAGTGCAGCAGGATGTGCTAATGGAGATCTCCCCCCCCCTTTTTTTTTTGCTGGTGTTGTTTCTGTATTCGTTACAATGCTTGTTTTGGGGGGGGGGAGGGTGTATGTGTGTGAGTTGAGTGCCGATTTCCAGAGCCTGCCAAACACACAAAGACATATGATCTTTAAGTAGACCTAACAAGAGGTCGTTTAAAGATCAGTTCCAAGATAAGGCCGGCAATTAAAGTAAATTTATACAAGAGGAAAAAGGCAGCCAGGAAGAGAAAAGATGAAGCTAATCAGCTCACTATTACCCTAGAAGTGTGACTCTGAACACAGTGGTATTACTTTTCCACATCATTAAATTACAAGGTACAAAATCAAGTCAGAACGCTTCTCTTCACCATGGTCTACAATAGAGCTATTTCCAATGCTGGCATATACAGGAAATAATGATTTTGATCCATATTCATTAATATTCCCAGTACTTATTTATGCCTTGATGCTAAAAGTCTACGGAGAGTCTCTCAATCATCCAGGTCATGATTGTCCCAAAGGTGCCTTTTTTCCAAAAGGCAACTGAATTTTCTTGGGTTTCCCCCCCCCCCCCTTTGAAAATGTTTTGCTTTCACAGAAGTGAAGTCTTTCTGTGAACTGAAGAAGCTTCTTGGATGAGAAGGGAAAGGTCTTCAAGGGAAAAAAAAAACCCCAAGGAAGTCTAGCTGCCTTTTGGAAAAAGCACCTTTGGGACTTATTGTTAAAAGTTACATTTCTCTATGAGCAGAGATTAATACCCCCAAATCAAGGAACAATCAAAGCAGACAAACAAACTAACAGAAAACCACAGCCTAATTAAGGAACCACCAAGAACACTCCCACCAACATTTGACAGGGCAAGCTGCCACGATATAAAAATAAGAGCAAAACCCTCTCCCTTCTAGCACTGATGATGTTACCTAGTTTGGTAATGAAATGTCTGCAAGAAAACAACCAACCTCAGAGAACACCAAGGATCCCACAGTTACATTTCCCTGTCTGCAACATACAATTGCCACCTTCAATGGAGATATTCTGGTTTGATTTTACTATAGGCATCTCAAAGAGAGCTTGTTCGACCTTCTATTTGGACCTGTGACCACAATGATGGCCTCAAATTTGGCTTTTGCATGCCATAATGTAAATCATAAGCAGAATTCAAGATTGTCTTAATGCCTATATTATTTAGTTCTGGGAGTTACTAGCTCAACACGTCTGGAATGTAATGGTTTGGGAAATGTTGTTCCATGTAAAATCACCTGTTTGTGCAATGTGGTTTAAATATTTTAAGGTTAAAAGAAGTGTGTTTGATTGTGTTATGTATGTGCTATGCATGTGCATGGCAATTTGTGACTTGGGTCTTTTGTTTCCCCTAGTAGTCATATACCTGCCTGCTTATAAATCCAGTTCTCTGGTGATTAATTAACTTTTCTGCTAACATAATAAGCAGCACTGGTGTCTTAAAAGCATTCTAATTAATTCATTTTTCTGTCCATTTTTTAAAATACAAGAACCCTGACTGCAAATATTAATGTGTTTTATGTTAAAAAAAAAATCTACTGGAATTTTTTTTTTCTTATGTTCTGCTTACATTACAATATACAAGGCCTACTTAAAAAAAAAGTCTGACTTTTTCAAAAGCTTTAAAGCTCAAACAATTGGCGTTATACCGTCTCAAATCTCTCGTTCTTGTTTACCTCAAGTCTGAACACCCCCACCCCAAATCAGTGCATCTTACAAAAGTTAGACATGTTCAACTACATAAAAGGAATGTGCAAATCCCCAAGAAAAATAAACTCTTCAAAACACAGGAATAAACCGCACACAGAAAGTTTAAAAGGTCAAAATACTACAGTTTTGAAAATCTGCTATAAAACTTTCTGTGAGTTCCTAGAGTTAATAAATTAACAAAATGCTAGTCTTTTCTCTTTGCCATTATGATGCTCACTGCTATCTCTGCTGATCAGTAGTAACCGTGAGAGGGATCTCGGAGTCCTAGTGGACAATCACTTAAATATGAGCCAGCAGTGTGCTGCAGCTGCCAAAAAAGCCAACACAGTGCTGGGCTGCATTAACAGAGGGATAGAATCAAGATCACGTGAAGTATTAATACCACTTTACAATGGCTTGGTAAGGCCACACTTGGAATACTGCATCCAGTTTTGGTCACCACGATGTAAAAAAGATGCTGAGACTCTAGAAAGAGTGCAGAGAAGGGCACAAAGATGATTAGGGACTGGAGGCTAAAGCATATCAGGAACGTTTGCTGGAATGGGTATGTCTAGTTAATGAAAAGAAGGACGATAGGGGGGACATGATAGCAGTGTTCCAATATCTCAGGGGTTGCTACAAGAAGAGGAGTCAAGCTATTCTCCAAGGCGCCTGAGGAAGGACAAGAAGCAATGGATGGAAACTAGTCAAGGAGAGAAGCAACCTGGAACTGAGGAGAAACTTCTGACAGTTAGAACAA
This sequence comes from Azemiops feae, assembly GCA_023970755.1. Lineage (NCBI taxonomy): Eukaryota > Metazoa > Chordata > Lepidosauria > Squamata > Viperidae > Azemiops > Azemiops feae. The sequence goes on along the minus strand of JALGBA010000033.1, from coordinate 492,570 downwards.
TAACCAGGGAACAACCTGCTCCAGAAGCGGTGAATGCCCAACACTGGAAGTTTTTAAGAAGAGACTGGACAGCATTTGTCCAAAATGGTATAGGGTTTCCTGCCTGAGCAGGGGGTTGGACTCGATGACCTCCAAGGTCCCTTCCAACTTTATTATTATTATTATTATTATTATTATTATTATTATTATTATTATTATTATTATTATTATTATTATTATTATTATTATTATTATTATTATATTATTATTATTATCATTTGTGCATCGTACATTTTGGGGTTTTTTCCCCCTGCATGGTAGGTTTTAATGATGTAAAGCACTGGATTGGCAGAGGATTCACACCTGGGCGCAAGGAACTGCTACTGCAATAATAATAATGGAAAATGGAGGGAAACTATGTCATATACAATAACCCCAAACATCCCATCAATAAGTGTAAACTGGGAAGACCCAGATTTAAATCTATGTTCAGACATGAAATTAACTGAGGGATGCTCTTCAGAAGCATCATGTTTTCTCAGCCTAAGCAGTTCCATATTTTCCAGGTGTGCAAAGGACCCAAAAACAAAATAGCAGGAGGAGCAAAAGTTGCATGTTTGTCAACTTGAGTTACTTATAAAGTAATAAAGATGGGATAAACATCTAATAAATAAATAAATAAATAATAAAACAGCTGCACTTGTATATACCTAACACGGTTATTTTTAACTTTGCTTTGTTTCTTTGTGGCTTAGCACACTACCCTCATTGGTTAGTTTATGCTTCAGGTTGTTGTTCACACCCAGAAATTGGGTTAACAAATAACAGAGTTATTTGGAGGTCTTCTAGTCCAGGGCTTTTCAACCTTTTCACCGATTGTACCACTTTTAGGATATGGCAATATTCGAGTACCACCTAGCAAGGTGTCAAAAACTTGGTGACAAAAAAAAACCTGTTCAAAGTTGCAATTGCACTGAAATGACTTATGACCATTTTTCACACTTATGACCATTGCAGCAACAGGGTCACGTGATTTATTTGGATGCTTGGCAACTGATCATATTTATGATGGTCACAGGTCCCAGGGTCATGTGATCCCTTTTGCAACCTTTTGACAAGCAAAGTCAATGGCAGGCTGCGGTGTGGGCCAAGTGCTAAGGCAGGAATTTCCCCTCCTCCCCCCCTCTTCCCTGCCTCCCTCTTTCTCATGCCCATCTCCTTCTGAAAGAAGAATTTGACCCCCCCCATATTTTCCCTCTTCCATATATTGATCAAACAAGGAAAGGCCTCCAGAGACAGAACAGACAAGCTGCTGAGTGAACTAGCTTAAAAAGGCACTTCCCCTTTAAGAATTAGCTACTGGCTAGAAAGGAAAGTAAGGAGCCCAGCGGGCACTTAAGGAAGAAAAAAAAATGTAAGTACTGGCTGCCGGCTAAGGCAGCCTCCCCAAATGGCTCCATTCATAAGTAAAATCTGCAGCTCCAGAGGACGCTCTTACTGTAAGTCTTTGCCTGTGCTGGCTCTTTCCCTTCCCCACTACACTTGGCTAGGCAGGGCTGCGTACCACCTGCCACTCATTAATGTATCACAAGTGGTACTCGTACCACAGGTTGAAAAGCCCTGTTCTAGTCCAATCCCCTGCTCAACCAGGAGACTTTATATCATTTCAGACAAATGCTTGTCCAGTCTCTTTTTGAAAGCCTCCGGTGTTGCCCACAACTTCTGAAGGCAAGCCATTGCACCTATTAACTGTTCTGTCAGGAAGTTCTTCCTTAGTTCTAGGTTGCTTCTCTCCTTGATTAGTTTCCATCTGTTGCTTCTTGTCCTGCCTTCAGGTGCTTTGGAGAATAGCTTGACTCCCCCTTCTTTGTGGCAGCCCCTGAAATATTGGAACACGGCTATCATGTCACCCCTATTGATTCAAATACCAAGTTAAGTTTTGTGAGCAAAATGAGAGAGCTGTTCAAAGAATCAGAAGGGGGGGGGAGAGAATGAGGAAGGTTACATTATTATTGGAACGCTTTGGAGAATGGATGGGTCATAAACAGAATTTACAACAGGATTAAGTTTGGAGCTGGTCAAAGATCTCATGGTGAACGGAGGCTATGAACATGTAACAGAGAAGGTACTTCTCCCTTGCCAGAATCTGACCCGTTATTAATCCCAGTGATGGGAACATGCTAATTTACTGATTCATTAGCATTAAGGATTCCATGGATTTTAGGAACACCTGTGAAGAGGGAATAATTCTTTTTCTGCGAAGGCAGAAGAGAATGGGAAAACTTCTAATAAAATGCTGAAGCGAGTGAAAACATCCCACCCATTTCAAATCTAAGCTCTCCCAAGAGCACAGTAAGCAGTTGTACGATTTTACATCTCTTGTTGAAATGAATTTTCCACACTTTATACAGGGCCACCGCTTTTCCTTAGAGGTAAATCTAATAAGTGTTCGGAGTGCACTAAGCAACATTCCCATTAATTATCCTGCCCCCCTCCTTTTAATTCACTGGTCTACTTACTCAACGCAAGAGTTCGTTAAGTAAATGGTTCATGCATGGTTGTATTTACAGAACAGCCTTTTGAGCCTCAAAATGACAGAATGGCTTTGGCAACGAAAAACCAAACACACAAATTGATCTCAGTGGAATGTTGTAGCTTACACAATGTGCTCATTGTGGGGCAGAGGCTTATGATCCCAATGCTCGGCCAGTAGAAAAAAAACCCATACATTAGAAATCCTCAGACTGCAAAGGTTTTAAATAATGTACAGTTTCTGATCTTGGAAATTAATGTAGTGGTATGCCCATGTAGTAATTTTCTAGAATTTATATCTTAATAATCAAAATGAAAGCAGTGGGCCCACGTTCAGGCTGAATACATCTTAGCTTTCACCCCGGTAAGCTTTTTCTAAAACAAATGCAGCTGGGTGACATTTGATATTTTAGTATTAAAGTTGACTGTAGACTACGATGAACATCAGCAACAGACTGCTATGTATATACAAAGCTTGACAATGTATAAATACTTGCTCCGCAGTTTCCAAATAATTTATTCAAGAGACTTGTTTGCCAGACTCATATCAGAGAAGCCTTAAGTACACCATGTGAAGCTATTCCATTTCAAACTGATAACATTATTTGTTGTTGTGAGCCCCAGATTTATAAAAGGGAGATAAACAAAACTCTCAACTCCAATCATTGCTAAATACTTTGTAACTTCATGGGAAAAGAGATATAAAGAATGAAGCTGTATCTTTTGGTCATCTTGGTTTGATTGCAGGTGCACTTTTGCTAACTGTGTTTCTCCACATTGCCTGTCTGTCCACCCATCCATCCATCAATCCATCCATCCCCATTTATTTCTTTTCTATAGCCACTCATCTCAAACAAGTGACACTGGGTGGCAAGCAATCATAAAACAATTAGAACAGTCACAAAATACTACAAAATTAAATATATCAGAGAGAGAAGCAACCTGGAATTAAGGAGAAACTTCCTAACAGTAAGGACAATTAACCAGTGGAACGGCTTGCCTCCAGAAATCGTGGGCGCCCCATCACTGGAGGTTTTTTAAGAAGAGGCTAGACCCGGGGTAGGCAACCTTGGCTCTTTTATGACTCGTGGACTTCAACTCCCAGAATTCCTGAGCCAGCATGGCTTGCTCAGGAATTCTGGGAGTTGAAGTCCACGAGTCATAAAAGAGCCAAGGTTGCCTACCCCTGGGCTAGACAGTTGCTTATCTGAAATGGTATAAGTTCTCCTGCTTGAGCAGGGGGCTGGACTAGAAGACCTCCAAGGTTCCTTCCAGCTCTATTCTATTCTAACATTCTAATACACACTGTATGACAGTGAGAAAAAAATGTCATCATAGATGACAATATAGCCAGGAAACGGGCCCTTCACATTCTTGGGGCGACAGGCCCAGATAGAAAGCCAGGTCTACAAGGCCTTACAAAAGGCCAACAGGGTTGGGGACATCCTCAACTCTGAAGGGAGAATGTTCCAAAGGGCAGGGGCTATGGAGAAGGAGTGTCTCCCACTCCCTGCCAGTTGACACTCCTTGGCTGACATGATCAAGCTGAACTGAATTGGATGGCTAGAAACCACTGGGAGAAGACAACAGGTATCCCGGCCATAAGCCATGAAGAGATTAAAGGTGACAACCATCACCTTGAATTACATCCAGAAACACACAGGCAACCAATAGAGCTCATGCAATAGTGGTCTTACCCAGGCAGCCATATTTTGCACCATATTTTGCAGCCATATTTTGCACCAGTTGAAGCTTCTGCATGCTTTTCAAGGGCAATGAGAGCACACTGCAATCATCCAAATGAGAGGTCAGAAGGGCACGAATGACTGTAAGCTGAATCAATGACCTCCTGGTCCAGGAATGGGTGTAACTGGCACATCACCCGAAGGTGTGCGAAGGTCCTCCTAGCCTCAGCTGCCACCTACTCCTCTAGCAGGAGTCCTGAGACCAGGAGGACCCCCAGTTTATGCATGAGGTCTATCTGGGGCAGTGACCTCATCCCAAAGGTGGAAGAATCCTGCCACAGGAGGGCCCCAGAGACTCATTTGAGTCAAAGTCCACTGTGGCTCGCTCATCCAGCCACTAGGCAGGACATTCACAATAGCACCATCAGCATATTGAGGAAACCTCACTCCAAACTATCAGATGACTTCACCCAGCAATCTCACATAGATGTTAAATAGCAAAGGAGAGAGAACCAAGCCCTGAGGCACCCACAAAGTAGGGGCTGGGGGCTGGATCTTTCCCACCTATCCACACTGACTGGAATCAACCCTGGAGGAAGGAGGAGAACCCACACAACACAGTGCTGCCCACTCCAAACTCCCAAAGCCAGTCCAGAAGGATACCATGATGGATGGTACTGAAAGCCATTAAGAGGTTAAGAAGAGCAGGGATGGATGTCTGATCCCAGGGTCCCCAACCCCCGGCCGGTTGGGAACCAGGCCACGCAAATGGCAGGTAAGCATGTGCAGATCCATTTGCGCAAGGGGCGGGAGCTCCATTTGTGCGAGTGATGGGTGCTCCCGCTGGTGTGGGAAGCTCCATTTGTGCAAGCGGCAGATGCAGGCACCTGCCATTTGTGTAAATGGAGTTGCGTGTGTAAGCACCTGCTGCTTGCACGGAACCATCCCCTCCCCCCTGCTGGTCCACAAAGCTAGAAAGGTTGGAGACCCCTTCCTCACCCCATCTCGCTTCTGCTAGAGATCTGCCAAGAGTGCAATCAATGCCATCTCAGCCCCATAGCCTGGCCTGAACCCCAACTGAAAGGAGTCCAGATAATCCACTCCATCAAAGGTCCTTTGAAACCGCTACACAACCACTCTCTCCGTAAACTTCCCTAAAAAGGGAAGGTTGGAGACTGGACGAAAACTGTCCAAAATAGAACAAATCGACAAAGGAAGCCTTAAGGGACAATTTAAAACCGTCTTAACTTGCACAGCTGTACACAATAGTCCAAGAGGACGCACAGCCAAACAAAATAACCAAAATGGATCAATCCCACAAAGCAATAAATTGAGACAGAGTGATTTTAACATTACAATACAATTGAGGAAGAGATTATTTTGAGAAGGTATGTTGGGTCTTCTGAGAGTAGGGAAGCAAAGGCAGAACCATTAAATGAAGAGGGCCAGCAAGATTATTAAACCCCGTGAAAGACGGAAATCGTGAAAAAGAAACTCAACACAACTCTGCCTTGATCGTTAGATATAAGTGCTCATAGAGAGGAACTCTGATGGGCTTTCAAGATTCAGATAATCTCTCGGCAATAAATACAGCTGAAATACAGCTGATCCTCCTTCATGACTATGCCTACCTCAAAGGGCTGACATATATTGAGAATTATCCTAATATATTCAAAGAAATGAAAGACAAATTTAGTGTTTCCAGTGTGGGATGGTCTGAGTTTGGACTGTTTGGCTAAAGCTCTGATGTCAAACTTTAGTCTCAGACTAAAGATCTACAGCACTTTTTAAGGAGAGACAGCAAAACAGACGTCATATTTTCACACGGAGAAACTGAGCAATGGGTTTCACAGGAAAGCTAAGCACATCCAGATGATGTGCTGAACATTTCGGAGTTTGGAAAAAGTTCAGAGAAGAGCAACTAAGATGATCAAAGGCCTGGAGACTAAAACATACGAAGAACAGCTGTGGGACTTGGGCTTGGCCAGTCTAAAGAAAAGAAGAAATAGGGGAGACATGATAGCAGTGTTCCAGTATTTGAGGGGCTGCCACAAGGAAGAGGGGGTGACTTTGTTCACCAGAACACCAGAGGGCAGGACGAGAAACAATGGTTGGAAACTGATCAAAGAGAGAAGCAACCTGAAATTAAGGAGAAATTTCCTGACAGTGAGGACAATCAACCAGTGGAACAGCTTATCCCCAGAAATCGTGGGCGCTCCATCACTGGAGGCTTTTAAGAAGAGACTGGAGAATCACCTGTCTGTGATGGTATAGATTCTCCTGCTTGAGCAGGGGGCTGGACTAGAAGACCTCTAAGGTCCCTTCTATTCTATTCTATTCTATTCTATTCTATTCTATTCTATTCTATTCTATTCTATTCTATTCTATTCTATTCTATTCTATTCTACTCTTTTATTAATTAATTAAATTTGCCACCAATCTTGCCCTGTGGCTACTCTAGTTGGCTTGCAATAATAAAAAAGGAAGAAATGAAAAGAGTGTAAACAGAATAATAGAATAATGAAATAAACAACAAAAAAGAACACAACAAGAATACATCAATGTGATAATCAAAAAGGTGGATGGCTGGAGGGCAGAGAACAAGGAGAGGAGGTGGAGTCTGCCATCAATCCAGCAGCGACCTCCACCATGGAACTCCCCAATCTGGTCCTCAGGTTAACTGGCAGAGCAAGTCTTCAGACTCTTGCAAAGGGATAGGAGGGTGGAGGCATATAACCTTAAAGGGTAAATTCCTGGAAGCATATGAAGAACGGTTGCAGGAATTGGGTATGCCTCGTTTCATGAAAAGAAGGACTAGGGGGGACATGATACCACTGTTCCAATTTCTAAGGGTCAGCCACAAAGAAGAGGGCAAATCTTTGCTAGAATAGAATAGAGCTGGAAAGGACCTTGGAGGTCTTCTAGTCCAGCCTCCCGCTCAAGCAGGAGAACCTATACCATCTCAGACAAGTCCAGTCTCTTCTTAAAAACCTCCAGTGATGGAGCGCCCACGATTTCTGGAGGCAAGCTGTTCCACTGGTTAATTGTCCTCACTGTTAGGAACTTTCTCCTTAATTCCAGGTTGCTTCTCTCTTTGATCAGTTTCCAACTATTGTTTCTTGTCCTGCCTTCTGGTGTTTTGGAGAATAATTTGAACCCCTCTTTTTTGTGGCAGCCTCTCAAATACTGGAACACTGCTATCGTGTCTCCCCTATTTCTTCTTTTCTTTAGACTAGCCCAGGGGTAGGCAACCTCGGCTCTTTTATGACTCATTGACTTCAACTCCCAGAATTCCTGAGTCATGTTGATGCTGACTCAGGAATTCTGGGAGTTGAAGTCAATGAGTCATAAAAGAGCCGAGGTTGCCTACCCCTGGACTAGCCAAACCCAAGTCCTGCAGCCTTTCTTCATATGTTTTAGTCTCCAGGCCTTGGATCATCTTAGGGGGTCAACCTATTCTCCAAACCATCTGAAGGCAGGACAAGAAGCAATGGATGGAAACTAATCAAGGGAAGAACTAACCTAGAACTAAGGAGAAATTTCCTGACCACGAGAACAATCAGTGGAACAACCTGCCTCCAGAAGTTGTGAATGCTCCCACACTGGAAGTTTTTAAGAAAAAATTGGACAGCCATTTGTCTGAAATGGTGTAGGCTCTCCTGCTTGAGCAGGGGGTTGGACTAGATGACCTCCAAGCTCCCTTCCAACTCTCTTATTCTGCATCTGACTCACTACTGCCAGACTGAGGATATTTTATTTTTCACATTTCATTAAAATGCATTCATTATATTAATTCATATCCAATCTTTCACATTCCTGGTCTAGATATTATTTCCCTGATTACAGCCACTTTTCTGAAAACAATTCTTGCAAGCTATTTAAGATCACATGCATCCTTCCGCCCAAACACGCTTGCCCAGATATTTGTTTTTACCATTCTCTTCCATTTCTCCTAAAAGAGGGCAGAAAAAAGAATCTCTTTCTAATCCTGTAGAAAGAGGTAAGTGGAAAGAGATAATTCTTTTTCCGGGCAAAAGGCCTTATAATGCTGCAAAGAGGGTTCTCTTTTCCCGCTATCAGAAAATAAAGCATCTTTTCATGTCGGTCTGAGTGGGCTGAAAAGCAGCAAGGAAATGAGGTGAATCCCACATCAAGCTGGGCGCCAGATTCTAAATGGCAAGAGAAAGGTTAAGTCCCCTGCTTGTCTACACTTGTATATGCAGATTTGTTCGGCAGAAACAACAGACCCCATCCTGTGAGCTCTTTGGATAATGCACTCCTTTCCCAAGATATTCTTAATTCGGTGCAATTTTGCTTGTGCCAGGGTCACATCAGCGGAGTAAGAAGTATACCTCTGGGATGAGCCCAAGACGATGGCCCTGTTTTTGCAAAAAGGAACTGTGTGGCCACACCGGGTAACGAATTTGTAAGTGTGACATTCCTTCTCTCCCCCTCTCTCTCCCTCTCTTTTGCTTGCAGTTCTGTGACTTGTCACTTACATCTAGACTTAAAATCAATTGTTCATTATGTGCAAACGGCAGCCAGAACAGCAGAGAGAGAACTTTGGGAGTCTGAAAAGGTCTCACTTTCACACTGAATAAAGTTCTCCTTCGGGAGGAAAAAAACCCCCAAAACCAAAATAGACCTGAATGAATCAGTTCCCTTGAGGAAGGCAGAATCTTGAACGTGCACTGTTTGCAGAGCCTCATCTAACCTGCTTTAGCAACTGTAAACACAGTGTAAATCTGAATTAGTAGCAGTGAAAGGAGTTGGACTTGGAATCCGCTAACAGTCCTAACAAGCTGTTTAAATTAAATTTGCCCTCAAATTCGCTGCCTGTTTACTCAGAAGCAAAATCTCCCTAGACCAGGGGTCTTCAAACTTGGCCCTTTTATGACTTGTGGACTTCAACTCCCAGAATTCCTCAGCCAGGCAAGCATGCCTGGCTGAGGAATTCTGGGAGATGAAGTCCACAAGTCATAAAAGGGCCACGTTTGAAGACCCCTGTCCTAGACTCTATATGACGTTTGAGAGTGTCAGATATCTAGAGTAGGAGAAGCCCTTCTGCATCATGCATGGTGTGTTTTCAAGAGCTGATCAGCTGGTTTGTTCTCAGAAGGGTACAGTAGTCCTCAACTTACAACACTTCATTTAGTGACTGTTCAAAGTTACAACAGAACTGAAAAAAGTGACTTATGACTGTTTTTCACACTTACGACTGTTCCAGAATCCCCGTGGTTACTTGGTCAACATTCGGATGCTTGCCGACTGGTTGCTATTTATCACAGTTGCAGTGTCCCGGGATCATGCGATCACCTTTTGTGACCTCCTGACAAGCAATGTCAATGGGGGAGACAGATTCACTTACTAACCGAACCGCTGCAGTGATTCACTTAACAACTGTGGCGAGAAAGCTCATAAAATGGGGCAAAATTTACTGAACAACTGTCTCGCTTAGCAATTTTGGGCTCAGTTGTGATTTTAAGTCGCAGGACTACCCACATACACATTTATTACTTTCTGCATTTACTGTGAATATATGATGGAATTTACGCATTTTTTCGAATCACAACTGAGAGTAAATGAGGGCAGCCTTACTACTCTCTAGTAAAAAAAAAAGTCCTGAGGTCTGCTTGCTGTGGTTTCAATCTAAATGCACCGCATGACTGAAGCTTGGCATGGAGTGGTCTCTGTTTAATGAAGGCAAACAGATGTTTCAGTGGGTTAGGGACGTTTCCATCCATCTTGGAAAGCTGTATGACACAGCCTTTATTATTCTTTGCTTTGGGTGCACAACGCTGCTGTGTTTCGGAAACAACAACTTGGAATAAACAGGAAACGCAAGTCTGACAACCCCTCTTTATCTTCTTCCCGGCTGTGGAAGTGAAGCCATCCCATTCACTTCAATGGCCAGCTGTAGGACAATCCTGTTCCACTGGAAAAGAGATTTCTGAATGGCACCTGTCATTTTCTCCTTTCCCTTTTTTATTAATTCAGTTGGACTGGCAAAGGCCAATGAATTCTCAAGGGATTTAGTAACAGCTCACCAGCCTTTTTTTTTTTTTTTTTTTTAAATAAAAATAAAATAAATGTCAGAAGGCAGGCTGGGTGGTGGGAAAGATAATACTGTATCTGGTGTTAAGAAGAAATTGGCTGAACACAAAACATAGAACTGGGAAGGTGCCTGGTTATTTACAGGATTAAAAAGTGAGAAGAAATTTTTAGATAGTACGAGAGAGGGAAACGGCTTGACTTTTGGGAACTGCTGATGAAGATGATGATATTGTGCTTAGTGGGAAGAAGGCAGCAAGCTAAGGCTTTAGGAATATCTTTGGTGTCCAATCTACTTTTTTTGAAGCCTAAAAGTAGAGCTCGAACTGTCCTGCTGAATTTAATGACCAAGAAACTTTTGGCAAGATATTTACTGATTGGGAGAAGGAAGATACATGAAAATAACAAGTCTTAATACAGATTATAAAAAGGCAAGAAAATGCCTGAAAAAAAAAGTCTTGCCTTGACTCGTGTGTTTGAAAAATATGATATGCCCGCTACTCCACATCATTACCCCTGAAATGTTTTGTTGAGCCCTCAGCCATCAAAAGGTGGCCAACGCTGAGATAGACAAACCAGAAGTTCATCACAGATTTCCAGTTTGAAAGGTTAATACTCAACTTTTCCAAGTGTTGTAGGAAGAAATCTTGGCTGAAAGTCTGGTAGAACAGATCAGCTTTACTTATGCAAGGTCACACAGTGATGTTGGGGCTGAGCAAGCAATAGCAGTAGCAATGGCGCTTAGACTTATATGCCGCTTCACAGTGCTTCACAGCCCTCTCTAAGCGGTTTACAGAGTCAGCCTATTGCCCCCAACAATCTGGGTCCTCATTTTACCAACCTTGGAAAGATGAAAGGCCAGGTCAACCCTGAGTCCGTGAATTGAACTGCAGAATTGCAGTCAGTCAGCAGAATTAGCCTGCAATACTGCATTCTAACCACTGCGCCACCACGGCAAGCATTCACACATAGGTCTTCCAAAGCAGGAGTTACACAAGGATGTCCACAAACACCTGCATCAAAGACCTGGATAACAAAGCTATACATAGATACAGGTCTCTGGCTGAAGCTGCCACAATGACAAAATGATGCTGTGTGTGTAATCTGTAAAATTTGCACAATAACATCAGGATGCATCTGATAATACTTGATGCCCTGTCATACTTCCCACAGACAGAGAGTGAAATTTCTTATCTAGATTGCATGTCTTGGTTGCAAAAGACTATTGGACACCTGGAAGGCAGATATACAAATTTTGGACGGCAATCAATTTGGTATATCACAAAGTGTGCACATTAAATTCCAAATAAGAGAAGCAACTCTACAATCATTCTTCAGCAAAAGGAGAATGAAGGAAAGAACTCAGCCAAGGATGGGGCTGTCCACCATTTCTCTGTGGCTACAATCTTTATCAAAGTCAGCTTATTTTGCAGATCTACTACTACTATTATTGTCTATGGAGGTTCTCAGTCATCCAGGTCATGGTTGTCCCAAAAGTGCTTTTTCAAAAGGCAACTGGACTTTGTTTTTCCTTGGAGATGTTTTGCTTCTCATCCAAGAAGCTTCTTCAGTTCTGAACTGAAGAACTTCAGAACTGAAGAAGCTTCTTGGATGAGAAGCAAAACATCTTCAAGGAAAAACAAAGTCCAGTTGCCTTTTGAAAAAGCACCCTTGGTACTACTATTATTATTTTATCCAGAGTGAGACGCCATTCTTTTCCACTGGCAGTTTGGGTTTTTAAAAAAACCCGCATTTCACTGATCTTTGCTGTCTAGAAATTCAGAGAATGTGTTTAATTAAAATCCACCCACCCTGACCTCAGCCAATCTCCCAAGATCAACTTTCTTCATTGTCTCTGCTTACTTGCACAGTGTTACAATCCTGCTCATCAATCATAATTGGTAACAGAGCCCCTTGCAGGATAGCACAGCACAAACCTAACCAATTAAAAAGCTCCTGACTAATGTTCCATTTTCCTTTGTTCACAATTTAAAGGTTAAACCGAATAAATACCCTAAGGGAGAAAAAAAAAAAGGATTTGTGAATCTGAGCTATGGTCCCAGGGGTCTTGAGTTTTCAGCCAGCTTGATCCAGAACCTTTACTCTCCAGTGCTACGATGGCAGCTCTCCAGTTGTCAGAGCTGCTAAATTGCACTCTGGGGAAGTTGGGAGAACAAATGGCCAGTAGTTCGTATTTAAGGGAGAAGGCAATTCACACAATATGGTTTGATCTAGCTGTAGAATGCTTCTCATTCTTAGGTTTGTTTTTCTTCCTAATTCCACCCCCCCCCCCCTGCAAGTGCAGGACCATCTTTTTTTGGATCCACTGAGTGTTTGATCCATTGGTTGGGAAAAGAAATTGCTTGACCTTGGAACTAGAATTTCCAGTCTCCTGGTTTCTCGTCTGGTGCCTTAACCATTACACTAGACCAGGGGTAGGCAACCTTGGCTCTTTTATGACTCGTGGACTTCAACTCCCAGAATTCTGGGAGTTGAAGTCCACGAGTCATAAAAGAGCCAAGGTTGCCTACCCCTGCACTAGACCAAACTGACTCTAGCTTCTTCTTCTTCTTTTTTTTTAAGGTTTTATTGAGTTTTATAGGGTTAGGGATAATATAGGGTCGGGATAGGGATTAAGGTTTAGGGTGGGGTTGGGATCAGGACAGAGTTGGGATCAGGATTGGGGTTATCCCCCAATAATATTTTCAAGCTTTAGCAAACAAGACTTATTGTCCGGGTACATATGCTCAGCTAACAATAGTTGATATAGTGATAGATAACTGTAGAAAATATAATAAACAATAATCATAAACGGTATCAATTAATCAATGCCTATCATTCTTCTTACTAGTATGTATTCAAAATAACATATCACATTCGTTTCTCACTAGTTCGTTTTCCTAACCACTGGTAAAAGTCAAACTGACTCTAGCTTCTTATGCTTAGATCTTTACTTGAATTACTTTTAACTATACCAGTACCCAGTTGTTGCTATCTATCTAGCTTCCTTCCCTGTGTCTGTTTTTTATTTGCCATATTATATTTCTCTGTTTCGCTTCCTTCTATCCGTAACGCTAAAGGTAAAAAGCTCTCTACCCATGTTTCTCAAGAGGCTACAGATGCCGAGAGTCACTTTACTTATAGAACACTCTGTATTCCAGTATTTATGAGGCTGCCACAAAGAAGAGGGGGGGTCAACTTATTTTCCAAAGCACCAGAAGGCAAGACAAGAAACAATGGCTAGAAACTAATCAAGGAGAGAAGCAACCTTGAATTAAGGAGAAACTTCCTAACAATGAGGAGAATTAACCAGTGGAACAGCTTCCCTCCTGAAATTGTGGGTGCTCCATCCCTGGAGGTTTTTAAGAAGACTGGACATTCACTTGTCTGAAATGATATAGGATTTCCTGCTTGAGCAGGGGGCTGGACTAGAAGACCTCCAAAGTCCCTTCCAGCTCTAATTCTGATTGACTGATTGATTGGTTTGTTTGTTTTACGGGTGGTCCTCACTTAACCACAGTAATTGGGACCAGAATTTATCTTGCTAAGCAATAGGGTTCTAAAGTTCAATGTCCCATGACTGTGCTGCTTAGTGATGGCAGTTCTGGCAGTTACTGTTGTTAAATGAGGACCTTATGTAATGGTAACTTCTGATTTCATGCTAGCTTCCCCCATTGAGTTTGCTTGTGGGAAATTGGCAGGGAAGGTCACAAATGGCAAGCACAGGACACTGCAACGGTTGAAAATCTGGGCAGGTGGCCGAGTGCCTGGATAGCAATAGCACGTAGACTTATATACCGCTTCATACTGCTTTAGAGCACTCTCTGGGTTGTTTACAATGCCAGCATTATTTGCATATTGCCCCCAACAATCTGGCTCCTCATTTTACCAACCTCAGAAGGATGGAAGGCTGAGTCAACCTTCAAACTCCAGGCTGTGGGCAGAGTTTGCCTGCAATGCAACACTTTAACCACTGTGCCACCAAGGCTCATGATCACAGGGCAGAGATGCTGTGAGGGCTGGAAGTTTGAGGACTGGTTGTTAAGTCAGTTCGAACGGTTGCTGCGACAAGTGGTCATTGAGGACCACCTGAAAAATTTGGGTCTGCTCATTTCTGCTATCTAACATTCTTTTTAACCAGAGAAGCCGAGCTGGAATGAGGAAACATCTGCAGGCAATTGTCTGTGGAGATTCTCAGTCATCCAGGTCATGGTTGTTCCAAAGGTGCTTTTTCAAAAGGCAACTGGACTTTGTTTGTTCCTTGATGTCTTCAAGGAAACACAAAGTCCAGTTGCTTTTTGAAAAAGCACCTTTGGGACATCTGCAGGCAAAGCTTAAGCTGCCCCAGCACAGTTTCTTCTTATACAGTGTAACGCTAGCTTAGAAAGGAACCTTACCTGTAATATGGTAGCTAATTTGGTGGTTAATGTCAGAGGTGTCTTCATCCCAAGTGCTAAGGACAGCCACGACTTCTCCTGGGGGGTCACTCTCTTTCACAGATCCCCTGTACATATCCTGCTGGAATACGGGAGCATTATCGTTGATGTCTGTCACGGTGACGGAGATTAAGGTGGTCGAGGAGAGGGAGAGGGCTTCTCCCAGGTCAGAGGACACCACAGTGAAGGCGAAAGTGGGGTCCTTCTCATGGTCTAAATCCTTCAAGGTGCTGACCCAGCCACTGTTGCTGTCAATAGTGAACACCTCCGAGATCCTGTCGATATCCAATTCCGTTAAGAGAGAATAGGTGACTTGACCGTTGGCCCCCGAGTCTGCGTCAGTTGCTTTGACTTGTACAAGTTTAGTCCCTATTGGCATCCCCTCCATTACGATGGTGTCATACTTGGCTGCCTCAAAAATAGGCTTGTTGTCATTAATGTCCAGAACTTTAATGTCCACATCCACAGTTACCACAATGTCCACCTTATCAAGCCGTAGGGTTGCAGCCGCTTTAAAGTGAAAGGCGGGATCTGCCTCATGGTCTAGCCTCTTGTCCAGTTTTATAATGCCGGTGTCTTGCTCTATAATGAAAACCCCATCCTTGTTGTTTCCAGTCAATTCGCCATTAACTGTGCTGTAGATGACTCCTTGGTTAGGCAACACGTGAAGAGCATCAATTGTACTCCCTATTAGGGCATCTTCTGATACTGTAAAGGAATACTGAGGTTGAGAAAAAGAAGGCAAGATGGTTTCTGGAGGTAAGACATGTATGTACACAGGGATAAGGGAATGCCGTACAGGAATGCCACCGTCAACGGCTTTGACAAAAAAGGATAGCACCGTATTTTTCAACTGGTTGAAATTCCCTTTGGTTACCATCCACCCATTGTCTGGGTCAATTTCCAGGAGATCCGCAACAGAAACAGAGGCTTCACTATACAGGGAGTAGACAATCCTAGCATTGGCGCCATCATCAGGATCAAGAGCTTGGACCTGGGTGACTAAGTGACCTTTCCCAACATCTGCTTTGACACTTGCTCGATATTCCACAGTCATGAACTGTGGGGCGTTGTCGTTTTCATCCACTACTATGACTCGGATGGTGCAGAACGTGCTCCTCCCTCCACCATCAAGAGCTCTTAAAAATATGGTGATGTCACCTTCCAAAGGGAGTTCCCGATCCAGTTTCTCTGTGGTGAGGATCTGCCCTTTGTTATCGATGACAAATCTGTCTTTGGCAAAATCATTGATGATGGAGTAACTTGTCTGACCATAGATGCCCGAATCTCCATCGGTTGCTTTTACGTGGATCACTCTGGTTCCCGGGACAGCGTTTTCTCTGACTTCTGCCACGTAAATACTTTGTGTGAATACGGGGCTATACAAATTAGCTCCAAGAATCTGGATATGGACTTGAGCAGTGCTGGTAAACAAACCATCAGAAACGGAAACGTTCAAGCTGTACATCGACTCCATTCTCTGCTTCCGATGATTTGACAGTGTGATGACGCCACTTTTGGTATCCATCACAAAACTGGTACGGTCATTTCCAGATAAGATACTGTATTCCAATCGGTCAAAATCGGAGCTGTCTGCATCGGAAGCCTGGACGCATGTCACAAAATGACCCCGAGGAGCTAATTCACTAACACAGGATTCATATATCAATTGATTAAAAACAGGAGGGTTGTCATTCATATCGGTCACGTAGATGTTCACTAGAACTTCACTGCTTAGAGGTGGGAATCCATTATCAGTGGCCCGTACTTTTAAGCTGCACTGCTGCATCAGCTCATGGTCCAACAAACGGGCTGTTAGGATAAGGCCACTGGTCCCGTCGATATGAAAATAATCCGTGCTATTGAAAGTGTCCTGGACTATCTGGTACTGAATGATTTTGTTATTGTCAGAATCTGCATCAGTAGCAATCACCTGCAAGACAGGAGTCCCAATCAAAGAGGCTTCGGATAATGTGGCGTTGTAAGCAAAGTGGTCAAAAACTGGAGCGTTGTCATTGACATCTTTGATAATTAAGTCCACTGTAACTTCAGCTCGGGCGCCAGTAAGAGCGTCGCTGGCTCTCACCGTCAGCTTGAAAATGGGATTGAGTTCATAGTCTAGTGGACTGATGACACTGAGGACTCCTGTGTCAAAGTCAATGTTGAACTGATTATAAGGATCCCCATCTACTATGATGTAAATGATACCTTGACCTTCTGGGCTGGTAGCATTGATGCTCAGGATCGGGGTGTTCATCTCTATGTCTTCATTTACAGAGGCCGTGTAGAAGGGCTTGTCAAAGATGGGCATGGCTTTATTAACAATGGTGATGGGCAGTTCCACCGAAGCAGACAGTGAGGGGTCACCTCCATCTTTAGCTATGACAATAATTAAATATTCTATATTGGATAAGTCGGAGTTAAAGGGTGCTTTCAAGGTGATGCTCCCACTGTGACTGTCAATTTCAAAGTGCCCATAGTCCTCCTTCAGTAGGTAAGATACATCCCCATTTGCACCCTTGTCTTTGTCAATGGCCCTCACTTGGTATATCAGAGTGCCAGGGTCAGCCTCAACTTGAACAGCAGCATAGTATGGAAGTCCAACAAATACCGGAGCATTGTCGTTGATGTCTTCAATGAGAACTCGGACAACCACTCTGGCCACCCGCAGATGGTCCAGCTCACGACTAGCCTCCACCACCAATTCATATAATTCCTGTTCTTCCCTGTCAAACGGGAGGCCAACAGTTTGAATAAGACCTAAAGTGGGTTTGATCTTGAATTTGTTCCCTGGATTTAAAATGCTGTACTTCAAGGGCTCGTTGAGACGGTTTCCAATCGCGTTGACCACTGCTACCTTGGTGATGTTGGTGCTGTTCTCCAAGATTGATGTAGAATAATGGCTTTGAGTGAAGTGAAGACCGCTATCCATGGCTTCCTTGACCATGATTGTCACTATAGCACTACTGTAAAATTTTCCATCAGATACTTTTACTATCAGCATGTAATGGTCTTTGGAAAGGCTGTGGTTTTTTATAGTTAACACCCCAGAAACTGAATCAATGAGAAAATATTCTGTGTTCCCTTCAATCAGGCTGTAAGCCAGCTCAGAAGGGACTCCTAAATCTGGGTCTACAGCTTTGACTTGAAGAACCTCCACTCCCACGTACGTTGGCAGAAGCAAGATGGTTTCAAACATTGCCTGACTGAACACTGGAGGATTATCGTTGACATCTGTTACATCAATGGTAACTTCCACGGGATTTTCTGCAGTAAGCTGTGGATTGCCACTATCTCGAACGTGAACGTGGAAGTAGAAATGTGCGATGGTTTCGTGATCCAAATCAGCAATAGTTCTAATTGCACCTGTACTAGAGTCTACTGTAAAATAATTCTTGGCAATTGACCCAACAATCTGGTAAACGAGCAGTGCGTTTTGATTACTATCAGCATCCGTAGCTCGTATCACAAGTGGATGGTTTCCCACGCTCCGGACTATGCTATTGACAGGTGCGGCCTCACTGATGCTGCCCAAGTATTGAGAAAAAAGAAAAACAGGTGAGTTGTCATTTTCATCCACTATCTGGATGTTTACAGTGGCATTTGATGCCATCCCTGCCATGTTTGTGGCTTGCACAGTGAGCTGGTAAGAGGAAGTATGTTCATAGTCAAGAGACCTCTGACTTGTGATGACTCCAGAATAAGGGTTGATCACGAAGGCTCCATCTATATTGCCATCTTTGACTTCGTACACTAATGTAGACTGACTGATTGCTGAGACTTGGACAACTGAAGTCCCAAAATCAACATTTTCGTTTATTTCAGCTTGCCATTCCTTGTGCGTGAATTTGGGGTGGGAGTTATCCGACATCGTCACAGATATGCGGACAATGGCAGTAGCTGACAATGGGGGAGAACCCTGGTCAGCTGCTTTAACTGATAGCACAAACTGGCCCATGGTGGTCAGGTCTGGTTCTTTCAGCAAGGTGATGATGCCTAGAACTGGTTCAATCCTGAACGTGTTTCCAGTGTTCCCTGAAAGAATGAAATAGGGAAAAAAAAATTAAATGTGAAATTTAAACACGAGAAAAAATATATAAAACTATAATATCGGAGACTGAAAAACATTCAGTGGGCACCTCCTGACATCACATTAAGAGAATAATATGTGTTACCCATAAAACCAAACCAATCCTTAAATTCATAAGCTACCAATTCACAACCCATTTCCTTTCTTCAATTTTTCTGCACATCTTTTATATAATGGACTTTATTCTGAAAGCAACTCAGTGTTCGAAGTTTATCAGAAGTTTATCAATCAGAGAATACAGCCAAAAGTTATTTTTTTAAAAAAATTAGGGAATCGATGTAATGCTGTAGAAAAAGTCAGACAAATCCATTGCTGAATACAGGAATTACTTATTTTTTCAAATGAAAAGGATTTGGGGCAGGAAATAGAAAAGTTTGTGCCTGAATTATTTTGTGTAGAGAACAGCTCATTTTGGGAGACCTACACAAGCCAATTAAAAAGCCAGTCACTCCTATTCATATACTTTGGTGTAGTGGTTAAGGTGATGGGTCTAGAAACCAGGAGACAGTGAGTTCTAGTCCTGCCTTAGGCATGTAAGCCACTTTGGGCCGGCCACTCTTTCTCAGCCCAACTTACATCACAGGGTTGTTGTGGAGAAAATAGGAGGAGGAAGGATTATTATAGGTATGTTCACAGCCTTGAATTACTTATAGAGTAATAAAGGCAAGGTAAAAATCTAACCAATGAATCAATAAATGAATGAATGCTTGGAACATTTTTGGTAAAAATGCCACTGGGGAAGCTGGATCTCAGATGGGTGGCTCACAACAGCAAAACTGGTAAGATTGGAGGTCTTCTAGTCCAACCCCCTGCTCAAGCAGGAAACCCTACACCATTTCAGACAAATGGTTGTCCAATCTCTTCTTGAAAACTTCCAGTGTTGGAGCACCCACGAGTTTTGGAGGGAAGTCGTTCCACTGAATAATTGTTCTAACTGTCAGGAAATTTCTCCTTAATTCTAGGTTGCTTCTCTCCTTGATTAGTTTCCATCCATTGATTCTTGTCCTGCCTTCAGGTGCTTTGGAGAATAGGTTGGCCCCCTCTTTTTATGGCAACCCCTTAAATATCAGAAGACTGCTATCCTGTCACCCCTAGTCCTTCTTTTCACTAGACTAGACATACCCAATTCCAGCAACCGTTCTTTATATGTTTTAGCCTCCAGTCCCCTAATCATCTTTGTTGCTTTGTTGATACTGAGATTCAGGATGCTTTCCATATGCAGTGACTATCTCCATCTTCAAAGGTACTTTGAAAGCTTCTCAGTCAATAGAACAAAGAATCCAGAGTCACAGTTCAATTCAGCAATCCATCATAAAAATACAATACTATTATTTTCCCCTTCAAAAAATTTCTGCTTGGGCTGGTTGTATGGTTATATCCTTTGATTTGGTTTTAGAATTATTTCCTTTATCTTTTCTCTAAACTGCCTTGTCTTGTCCACCCCCCCCACCCCCATTTTCTTTTTTTTATGGAGACTTGAGTGTGCATTTGCAAATACAAAAGACATTATGCTGACTGGTCTGCTCTCTCTCTCTCTCTCTCTCTGTATGTGTGTGCAGTCTCTTCATGCTTTTGTGCACTGTTAGTGCAGACCATGATGTATTTTGATGCAAAGCCATGTTTCAACTTGCTGGTGTGATCTGAACCTTGTAGTTTTTCTGTCTCTTTAGCAATTCAAGCATAGAAAGTAGCTTTGCTAAAAAAAAGGGCACTTGACTCGTTATAACTTTTTTGTTCTCTCAGATACTAACAATATAAATACAATTCATATTCAGGATTTAGGATACAAATACTGACATGCATGCAAGGAGGCTTTTTTCCTGTTTCCCAAACTTCCTTCCTTCCTTCCTTCCTTCCTTCCTTCCTTCCTTCCTTCCTTCCTATAAACCTGCATGATTATTCATGATTTTTGGCGAGGTTAGGATTTTGCAAAGACAACATAGATTCTGAAATTTTAGATCATTTTAGAAAATAATTGCTTAACAGGGTGACCGGAATTAATTACCAGTATCTTTCTACCTTGAGGATTAGAAAATTTGGGTCTTGACGCCAAATGCATCTAGTCTTCAATTTACGACAATAATTTAGCTCAAAATTTCCACTGCTAAGCAATGCAGTTGTTAAGCGAGTCATGCCCCCATTTTGCAAACTTTTTGCCATGGTTGTTAAGCAAATCGCTGCAGTTGTTAAGTGAATCATGTGGTTGTTAACCAAATCTGGGTTCCCCCATTGACTTTACTTGTCAGAAACTCCCTAGGAAGATTGCAAATGAGAATCCTAGAACCCCGGGATGCTCCAACCATGATGGTGACCAAGTCCCCCAATTTTGATCACATGACTGTGGGAATTCTGCAGCGATCCTAAGTGTGAGAACCGGTCATAAATCATTTTTTTCCAGTGCCGTTGTAACTACAAATGGTTGCTAAATGAACGGTTGTAAGTCAAGGACTACCTGTAGTTTTATCTTTATTGCAAGATGACATTAACAGAACATTTCAAGTCTGTCCCTCATTTTCACTCTCCTGAAAACTAGAGAGCCCCTTCTGGGATATTTTTACCACCCATCCTCTTTTAAACTATTTTTTTTAAATTGAAATGAAATTCAATGTAGACAAAAGTTAATGTTTTACACTTTTAGGCAAGAAAAATCAAATGTAAATGTACAGATTAGGTGAAACCTGGCTCAATAGCTGTAACTGTGAGAGAGATCTCGGGGTCCTAGCGGACAATCACTTAAATATGAGCCAGCAGTGTGTTGCAGCTGCCAAAAAAGCCAACACAGTTCTAGGCTGCATTAACAGAGGGACATAATCAAGATCACGTGAAGTACTAATACCGCTTCATAAAGCCTTAGTAAGATCACCCTTAGAATATGGCATCCAATTTTGGTCACCATATTAAAAAAAAAAAAAGATGTAGAGCCTCTGGAAAGAGTGCAGAAAAGAGCCACAAAGATGATTAGGGGGCTGGAGGCTAAAACATAGGAAGAACAGTTTCAAATTGGGTTTGTCTAGTGTAGTGAAAAGAAGGACTAATGGTGACATGATAGCAGTCTTCCAATATTTGAGGGGCTGCCACAAAGAAGAAGTCGTAAACCTATTTTCCAAAGCACCAGAAGGCAGGACAAGAAGCAGTGGATGGAAACTCATCAAGAAGAGAGGCAACTTAGAACTAAGGAGAAATTTCCTAACAGTAAGAAGAATAAAGCAGTGGAACAGCTTGCCTTCAGAAGCTGTGGGTGCTCCATCACTGGAGGCTTTTAAGAAGAGACCGGACAGCCATTTGTCTGGAATGGTATAGGATCTCCTGCATGATCATGGGTTGGACTAGAAGACCTCCAAGGTTCCTTCCAACTCTGTTATTCTGAACTAACATAATATCAGTCCCTTGTCTCCGCTGTAGCTCTTCCTCCTGTCTCCTACAATCATTCCCAGTTGCCATTACAGCAAATTAGTCCTAGATATTTCCCTCAAAGGTGCACCTTTGGATTATAAATTAAGAAGCGTTAACAATGGATTCAGTTAAAAGGGAGAAAGTACGTTCCACCTAGTCAATGGGACTACTGCACTGCATGTACAGTATTTCTCAGATGAGATGCTTGAGCCTTCCCACAGAATCAGGCGTTTTATAAAAGATGGGGCCTCTCAGAGGTTATTAAGTGTGAAATTATTGGTTTCTATTATCCGGTGCAGTGTTCATGTTAACTGAATGCCCTGGAAAGTTTAAAAAAAAGAGAAAAAAAGGAAAAGAAAAAGAAAAAGAAAGCCATGCATATAGCCCGAACACATCAGTTAAAATTAACATCCTCTCTGCAGATTTCTTTCATGGATCAGAGAAATGGCGGCCTCCAAAAGCTATATTACAGCGCATCCAGGAGCATCTGTGGATAATGAAACAGTGGGAATTCGCATTTTCATCTGAAACAGAGGCTTGAAGCTTCAAATTGCTGGCAGAGAGAGGGATGAAAAAGGAACCAGTGATAGTCATGGAGAGATAAAGTCTCATTAAAAGGTTTCAAGCTTCTGCACAATTGTGCTGCAGGAAAGAGATTCACACCGTCCCACTTCCTGGCTGCTGTCCTGTGCCTCCCCTCCTTCATTATTAGAAGCATTTTATTCTTCCTTTCTATCACGCTGAACCGACGCCATGGCATCGCTCTGTCCATTCACCACAAAGACGAGCAAATCATTTGCCTACAAAGCGCTCAGCTGCAAAGCGGCAGGGGGGGGGGAGGACCCCTTCTCAAGAGATAAGAGGGGAGAGGAATTGTGAGCTTAAATGTCTGTAATTCCAACCCACCGGGAATTGTGGATCAAGGTAGGGGCTGCTCTAGTTTCTTTGTTTCATTCTGAAATAAGTTTCTACCCACGCAGATGGAAGTAGCATTCATTTTTCTAAATCATACACAACGGTGAAAAGATAACTCTCTTTTCCCAAAGATGCTTTTTCAACTGGACTTCCTTGTTTTTCTTCGAAGTCGTTTCACTTCTCATCCAAGACGTTTCTTCAGCTCTAACTGGATGGTGGGGAATGGAAGGATTTATACTCCTTGGAGACAGCTGATCATTTGCATTAATTTAGAGAGTCGTTGAGGCCACCTGGAGGTTTATCTGTGTCCTCAGGGTCACCTGAGTGGTGCAAATGGGTTTGGAGCCTTCTTGGAACTGCTGAAAGCACTGTGTTGTAAACTGGAGATAGATGATGTTGTATTCTCTCCCTCTGTTGAGAGAGGGCTGTTCAATTTTGACATAGATGGCCTCTTTGACCCCTCTTTCAAACCAGCGGTCCTCTCTGTTTAAAATGTGGACTTTGCTGTCTTCGAAAGAGCGGCCTTTGTCTTTTAAATGCAGATGGACTGCTGAATCTTATCCTGATGGGTTTGTTCTCCTAGGTTGTGCCATGAGTTTATGAAGTGGTTGTTTTGTTTCCAATGACACGGGCAAAACTTCAGGTGGCCTCAACGACTCTCTAAATTAATGCAAATGACCAGCTGTCTCCAAGGAGTATAAATCCTTACATTTCCCCACCATCCAGTCAGAACTGAAGAAGCTTCTTGGATGAGAAGTGAAATGTCTTCAAAGAAAAACAAGAAATTCCAGTTGCCTCGTGAAAAAGCATCTTTGGGACAACTATGACCTGGATGACTGAGAATCTCCATAGACAGATAACTCTCTTCTTAATTAAAAAAACAAAACAAAACTTGTAACACTATCATGTTCCTTAAAGCACTGAGGTATCTTTGTCTAGACCAGGGTGGCAACTTTAAGATTTGTGGACTTCATGGTGGCTGGGGAATTCTGGGAGTTTAAGTCTACAAGTCTTAAAGTTGCCAAGGTTGGACACTCCTAGTCTAGAGCTTCCAGGAAGGGCCAGGTATCCAATATTATTGGTCCATGATCTACAGAATCATGAGTTGGTGAGTTGGAAGAGGCTATCCCGGTTTACTGCAGGAATCTGACTGACAGATGAGTGTTCAACTTTTAGTGGAACAAAGCTCACCCCTTTTTGTCTAATGGTTCCTGTGCCTTAACATTAGGAATGTTTTCTAATTTTTTATCAGTTATCTCTTCTCTGCAATTTCTGTCCTGTATTCTGGCGATTAATCTTTTTCATAAGTGTGCTCTTACATGAGTTTTAAGACTGCTATCATTTTCATTTTATTCTACTAAATTTATAAACTGTCCATTTCCCTCAGAGATCAAATACAAATTTCTGTAGGAGAAGGACAGGCAGAGGTATCAGTCTGGAGTCCTTAAGTTCCTGCTAACGATCTAAGTCCAACTCCTCTTGAATTCTGTTAACTCTTATGTAGTGCCAATTTAGTGCTGACAGTTAGTCAACTAGATTCTTGTATGTAGGCATGAACGATAAATCAGCTTAACTAGAATTTAGTGTGTAGTCCTGATTCTTCCTGCTTGACAATATCATCCCCAGCTTTTCAACCTATCCCTAGTTCCCTTGGTTTCTCTTTCAGTCTCTTGATTTTGTCCTTGTCCTTTGAACCTGCTCCATTTTCCTGGAATATTTTTAAAGTCCAATGCCTGTACCTGACCAGCATTGAGTACACTGCTACTTCCGGTACCTGGAAAAAAAATATATTCCATGGAGGTAGTGTAGAACTGCATCTCATGATTAATCAGGAGTCCAATATTCTTTTACAGGCATTTTTACCAAGACAGATATATCCCCTTCCTGTGAAGTACCTTTGATTTTAATTTCCTATGTAAAAACAAAATCAGCACTAGAGTCTATTACATGTCACTCTGTTTTTCAGCCTGTCTTTCCAATGCATCAAGATGTGGGTTTCATTGTTTTGTCTTCTGGAACAGTAGATATCCTATCCAAATTATCTCACCATCAAAGTCATTAGTGAGGTTCTTTCAGCTGGTCGACTCCTGGGTGAGTGCTGCTTTTGTAGCCAGCTGTGGG
The DNA here is from genome assembly GCA_023970755.1 of Azemiops feae. Classification (NCBI taxonomy): domain Eukaryota; kingdom Metazoa; phylum Chordata; class Lepidosauria; order Squamata; family Viperidae; genus Azemiops; species Azemiops feae. The sequence continues at coordinate 467,368 of JALGBA010000033.1, read as the reverse complement.
TTTACCTAATAACTGTCCCATTCAGATTACTTAACCATTTTAGCTCATCCGAGCATGTTCGTTTCAAGAAATCCCCAGGAAAGAAGCCTCTATTTTTCAGAGAGCCCAGAGTAATATCACTGTAGCACGCCAAACTTTTAAAAAGTTAATAAAAATAGAATAGATCCCCTTGGACACCACATTTACTGAGCAAAGTAAACATAATCATTGCCATTTTGTTTTTCCAAGAGAGAAAGTTAGAAATACTTAATTCATCACCACGGAACCACTAGCAAATCCCCAAATCACACTCAAGAGTATATTTAGTGAAATTCTCTTTAATCCCTAGTCCACCGGTCCTGACTATTTTCCTCCAAACTGCATGGGAAATATATACATGGTATCATCACAGGACCAGTTGCTTGGAGGAAGAAACTGAAGGATGGAAGTACCAGGTAATAAATGATAAAACATTCCTTGCTAGCTTAGCTCCCGTCTCCTGTGGCTTGTAAGCCCATCTTGAAAATGGCTTTATTGAGATTTGGAATGTAATAGCAGCTCACCCTGGAATCAACCAATACAAGAAGTCCTCGACTTACAACCACAATTGAGCTCAACATTTCTGTTGCTGAATGAAACATTTGTTAAGTGAGTTTTGCCCCATTTTACGAACGTTCTTGCTACAACTGTTAAGTGATTTACTGCAGTGATTAAGGTAGTAACCTGGTTGTAAAGTGAACCTGGCTCCCCCACTGACTTTTGTTTGTCAGAAGGTCACAGAAAGTGATCATATGACCCCGGGACACTGCAACCGTCATAAATAAGAGTCAGTTGCCAAGTGTCTGAATTTTGATCACATGATCATGGGGATGCTGCAATGGCCATAAGTGTGAAAAACGGTCGTAAGTCACTTTTCGGTGCTGTTGTAACTTTGAACGGTCACTAAATGAGCCGTAGTGGCACAGTGGTTAGAATGCTGTATTGCAGGCTAACTCACTGCTCACTGCCAGCAGTTCGATCCTGACAGGCTCAAGGTTGACTCAGCCTTCCATCCTTCCAAGGTCAGTAAAATGAGGACTCAGATTGCTGGGGACAAATATTCTGACTCTGTCAACCGCTTAGAGAGGGCTATAAAGCACTATGAAGTGGTATATAAGTCTAAGTGCTGTGGCTAGTGCTGTTGTTTTGAGTCTAGGGCTACCTGTATTATCAAATCAAAAGAATTGCATGCCCACCTAATCACAGTTCTAAGTCTATCCTCCAAAAGGACAGAGAAGATTGTCCGTTTATTTTAAGATTTCTAAATAAATAAAAGCCTTGATCCTATGCTGGCCATTTCTTTATCTGCTGCTTTAGAAGCAAGTTGGGAACTTTACTCTCAGAAGTGACTCATAAAATAGTTTAATCTGAAATCCCACTGCATTCCAGATGGTGTATTTCTTAGCAAATTAGCTTTGGAAAGACAACCATATCCACAACAAAAATAATGTGAACAATTTTTAGAAGGATAATATGCATCACAAGGCAAATAAAGGCAGCTGCTTAATAAAGCTTCCTGTCTAGAAGGCAAAACAGATAAAAGCCAATGAGCTAATTATTAGGACTAATTAAGTTTTATTGCAATCCATTGATTTCTATGGGAACTGACCACACCTACCCCTTTTAAGATTACATTTCTCCAAACTTTAACTGCAGTTAAAAAAAAATTGCATTACATCCCATACATGAAACCCTTGAGCATAAAAAGTCTTAAAGGTTATGTAATTCTCTGCTTGCTAACCTGCTTCAATGGTGTATATCAACTCTGCATTCTCTCCTTTATCTTTGTCCAGGGCAGTGACCTGCAAAACTGCAGATCCGATGGCAGCTGATTCGAACACAGAAGCTTCATACAGAGGACTGGTGAAGTAAGGACTGTGGTCATTGGAATCTTCCACGTTTACAATGATCCTTGCCAAGTTACGTCGATAGGGGAACTCCTGGTCTCGAACCTGGAGGAAAGAGGAAATAATCTCTTGAGCAGGACAAGCGAGAAATATTTGTCATCCTTGTGCCCAGTGGGAACGTGGATTAGTTTTTAAGTTTGCTTCTCTAGTTTTTCTTAAAAAGTTCCTGACGTGCTCCATTTGTAAATCATAGGACTCTTTTGTGAGTATTCTTATGATTTTTATATTTTATACTTTATAATGCCTTGGTAAGACCACATTTGGAATACTGCATCCAGTTTTGGTCGCCATGATGTAAAAAAGATGTTGAGACTTTGAAAAGAGTGCAGAGAAGAGCAACAAAGATGATCAGGGGACTGGAGACTAAAACATATAAAGAACGGTTGCTGGAATTGGGTATGTCTAGTCTAGTGAAAAGAAGGACTAGCGGTGACAGGATAGCAGTGTTTCAATATTTAACAGGGTGCCACAAAGAAGAGGGGAAACAACCTATTCTGCAAAGCACTCTGAAGGCAGGACAAGAAGCAACAGATGGAAACTAATCAAGGAGAGAACCAACTTAGAACTAAGGAGAAATTTCCTGACAGCGAGAACAATTAATCAGTGGAACAACCTGCCTCCAGAAGCTGTGGGTGCTCCAACACTGGAGATTTTTAAGAAGAGCCTAGACAGTCACTTGTCTGAAATGGTATAGGTCACGGGTCGGCAACCCGCGGCTCCGGAGCCGCATGCGGCTCTTTGAGGCCTTACCTGCGGCTCCGGAGCCTCCTCCGCCATTTTGGCGAGCGCATGCGCGCATGCGCGGGCGGGTGCGGGGGGTGCGCGCACGCAGGTGCGCATGCGCGAACGGGGCCGCGCGCATGCGCGAATGGGGCCGCGCGCATGCGCGGGTGCGCGCGCATGCGCGAACGCGCGGCTCCCAGCGTTTTTTTTTTTTAAGCTAAATGGGTCCGTGCGGCTCATCCGACGTTTCGGATGGCCGACCCATGGTATAGGTTCTCCTGCCTGAGCAGGGGGTTGGACTAGAAGACCTCCAAGGTCCCTTCCAACTCTTGTCATTCTGTTAAAGATGTCTGTTGCAGATTGAAAAACTCTGGATATAGGAAAATATGGTCCTGTGAGCTGGCCTCCCTAGTTTGAAAAGCGTTGTATGATTGCGCCCAGAAAGACTATTATTATTATTCCTCATCCTACCAAATAAGTGATGGTGGACAACAGCTGCAGCATCTATAGTTGACCGTTTCAAGGTGCTCATCTTGTCCATCTTCTGAGAATGCCTTCACGCATCTCCACCCCAGGGTATTACAAGTAGTCCTCGACCTACGACCACAACTGAGCCCAACATTTCTGTTGCTAAGTGAGACAGACGTTGAGTGAGCTTTGCCCCATTTTACGACCTTTCTTGCCACAGTTGTTAAGTGAATCACTGCGGTTGTTAAGTTAGCAACACGACTGTTAAGTGAGTCCGGCTTCCCCATTGACTTTGCCTGTCAGGATGTCGCAATAGGTGATCAGGTGATCTTGGGACACTGCAACCGTCACAAATACGAGCCAGTTGCCAAGAGTCTGAATTTTGATCACGTGACCCTGGGGATGCTTCAACGGACTTCAAACAGTCACTATATGAACTGATGTAAGTCGAGGACTCCCCGTATGGGAAATTTTAATTGGTAGGCATCTTTTAGTCGCTAAATTGAATCCAATTCCGGTAATGCTAATAACATTTCCTAGGGCTTTTCAACCTGAGTTTCAAAATTCTTAGAAATCATATTTGACCAAAAAAAAAAAAAAGGTTATTGTTCCATTAACACTCAGCACACACTTCACAGTGGGACAATTTGTACCATGTAATTTAGGCACCAGCAAATCAGTATCTTCTGCTGTTAGAGGACCCGGCAAAAATCTGCAATAAAGCGGACCACTTGGTTTTAAGAGCTGAGCACAGCAAGAAAAGTGATAATCGCTTTGTTAACAGCTTCCAAAAGAATGTTAAGATTCTGAAGAAACACTTTTAAAAAGTTACCTCTGATAAGAGGGCCCTGACACTGGGAGATGATGACGTTCCAACCATGTCTGGCTTCAAGATGGTGTAAGCATTTTGCAAGATAAAAATCCCCCTTTCGTATTAAACCTCACAAAGCCTCCACAGTGAATAAATGCATTGCCGTGGAAGGGGAAAAAAAAAGAAACTAATTATTGCCTCCTTACCAAATCTAAAGCCGTTTTGCTTATCAGAAGACTATAGCATGCACCTATTAAAGCTGGCAATTGTGTTGGAGAGCACAGCTTAATATTCCCTGCTTACCATTATGTTGAGGATGTGCTTATCTTGAGCTTCGTGGTCTAAACGCTCAGCGGTATAGAGCACGCCTGTGTTGGGATCCATCCTGAATTTTCTCATACTGACGGAATCAAGACTACTGTGAATGATGTAACTGAGTTTGTGCTTCTCATCTCTGTCCATAGCTTCTACTTGAAGGATCTCAGTGTCCGGCATGATGTCCTCAGAAATCATTACATCGTAGCTTGGGTGGGAAAATTCTGGACCGTTATCGTTGTTGTCCAAAACTTTGATTAATACCTTTAGTTAAGAATCAAAGGGGGGGGGGGGAAGAGAAGAGAGAATAAAATTTATATATTTACCAACTCTTCTCAAAAGGACATATGATTATTTGAACATACAAGACATACATTCAATTTCACAGCTACTAAGATTGTTGGCCAAGCAGGTACAAAAATAGCCAGAGAAATGATTGAAGCCTGGGAAACGGGCCCCTTGTCAGTCAACAGAAGTGCTGTTTTACCACTAGCTTATCAGGTACTTAGGAGCTGAGGGTTTGGCAGCACAAGGAAATAATAGCCAATTGCCGGCCATCAAAACACTAATGACCAATCGGAAGGCGCCACATAAATACAACTCATAGAATAGCCCAAAGCATATATCCCGGTAGAGAGAAGTTCCCTGAAGATGGGCTCCAGCATGAGTCCAAAAGCTCGGAAGAGTAAAACCTCTGGTCCCTGTAACTGACCCAGTTTGGATCTTGGACATATGTTTGCATAAGAACAACAGCTAATTATTAGATTTAGTGCTTTAGATGCATGTGTGAAATTCACCTGTCTCTTCATACTTATCTAAAATGAAAACTGAACCTAACTGTCCACTCCCAAAGATGCTTTTTCAAAAGGCAACTGGACTTTGTTTTTTCTTAAAGACGTTTTGGATGAGAAGCAAAACTTCTTCCAAGGAAAAACAAAAGAAGTCCAGTTGCCTTTTGAAAAAGCACCTTCGGCACAACCAGGACCTGGATGACTGAGACTCTCCATAGACGTAACTATCCACTGAGCCCCTCATTATGAACATTTCCTATATTCCTTCTTCCAAAAAAGGTTTTGCATTGCTTATATGGAAAGATTTCTGTGTTTACAGCCTAAAGAAAAGACAACTGGCGATGGATGTGGTATTATCCTTCAAATATCTGAAAGGGGATAGTCAATCAGAAAAGGACATGAGAGTAAGACTCAATTTTATGGGCTTACATTAGGTTAGATTTATGTCAATTTTTAAACCTGTTTATAGAGGGTATTTTGTTACACTATGATTTTGTATCTCAAAAATAGCAGGAAGCCGCGGAATCGTTTTAGACAATGGTTGGCACAGAGCTTTAAAAGGCAGAAAATAAAAATCAAAGTATGTATGATCTCGAGAAGCATTTGGCCGAACCATTTCTGACTTAGAGGGGTAGGGATCTCTTCTTCCTGAGTGGAAACCTTCATAAAAAGGCTGAACAGGGATCTCTTGAAGATGCTGCAGCCTCTGATTTCATTAATTAAACAGAAGGGTTAAATCAAGCACACCATTTCCAATTCTTTGGCTCAATAAGTCATATGTAAGATCATCATTTCTGACGTTTTTTGGATAAAACTAGATAAAACACAAAGGCCTGTTTTTTTTAACATTCTCCATCTAACTATGAACAAAGAAACTGGAAGGATGAATACATTTCTGTGATGTAGGAATTCTCCAAACATTTCTCAAGGGTAGGACTTAATGGTGACTGGAGAAATCTCCACAGTAGCAGTTTTCTTCTAGTGTCTTCTGTTGGGATTTAACTTAAGAGAGGAAATCGAGAAGCAGATGGATATTTGGAAAAATCAATGAATAACAAAGGATAGGAGATTCACTCACACCCTTTTAACTATACAATTAGTACAACATCACAACCCACCCACAAACATTTTTTCTCCCCATGTCCTTGGAAAAGTTTCTAGGGCATTTTCTCTTTTATTGAATTATTAGGAAAAAGTGAAGGATTTCTCTAGGAAAACAAGCCAGCAGGCTTTGGTTGGTAAAATGTAAGTAGTCAATTCCCTACAATGGACAAGTGTAAAGAGAAGCAGAACTACTATTGTAAAAATTACATAAGTGCTACTGGTTTTACAGCAATATTTTATGAAAACAGCTCTTCAAGAAACATGAAATATTAGTTTTTCATAGCATTAGCAACATTTCCTAGCATCTGTCATACATTTACCAAAAAGTACACCAACAATTGCTCTTCTCCTCCGTCATGTGCAAAGGTCCATCTTGGGAACAATCTAGAAGGCAGTCATAATAAAACTCTACGTTAAGGCTATATGTTACTTAAGAAGCTGTGGTAGCCTTAGGGAGTTGTTGTTTTGTAAGGCTAGGGGAATGGGAAAGAAGTGATACCCAATTCTGTTAAAAGTTATCCTGCATAATCAATAATACCCAAACTGACATTCTTTGCTTATGACTGTTACTAAAAAACAACAACTGAAGTATAGTGTTATACCCTGAAATTGAGAACCTTAGTGATTTAAACTTGTGTTTCCATAATAAGTTTTCTTCCCTTCTGCATCTTCAAGGAGGTAAGGATTCCCCCTCCCCCGAACCCCTGAATTAAATTTAAAATTGAGTTAAACTTTGAATATAGCTGCTTTCTGCAGCTGAAGGGCTTCACTTTTAGTTGGCACTTTGTCATGGACACAAGTGTCCCCAATATGCAGCAGCTGCAGATTATAAGCTGTCAAAGGATTTGTCAGCCCAAATATCATGGTTTATGGAAAAAAGAATGAACAGCAGCTGCTCATGCGATGTCATAGGCTACTTCTTAAAATCACCCGGGATTGGAGAAAACATCTCCTTTTAAACAAAGTAATTTTCAGCAGAAAGAAAGAGGAAATATTTAATATCACACACGAAGCTTATAATAGAAGCCACTGCAACCAAACTTTTATTTCTCTTTTGCCTTTTTGAGTGGCATTTCTCATATCCTTTTGAATTTTCTTCTTGTATTTTACAAAAAAAAAAACCACCCAGATTTACTATAATGTACAGGAAAACAAAATCTCCAATATATGTTTGGATTGTTTGTTGTCCAAATATTAGATAAAATTCAGGTGCTTGGCATGAATTTATGATGGGTACGATGTCCTGGGGTCATGCGGCTGCCATCTGTGACCACCTCAAACTTTACTCAACAAGTAAAGTCAATAGGGGCACCAGATTTGTGTAACAACCACATGATTCAGTTAAACAACTGTGGTAAATTCAGTTAATAGGTGTAAAAATCAGATATGACTCACTTTAACTGCCTTTGTTTAGCCACTGAAATTCTCATCCCAAGTGTGGTTGTAAGTTGAGGACTACCTGTTTATAATGATAGGAGGGGGAGTGGGAGAGGAAGAAGAAAAAAGAAAAAGAAGAAAAAAAAGAAAACGAAAACTGGTCCCTCTTCCTTCCTGTTAGTTTTTTTTTCCCTGCAAAAAATGCTGAGATCAACCCATCTTTTAGGGGGGAAAAAGATGTGAAAAAGAAACCCCTTTCCCTCCCATTCTTCTCACTGGGGAAAAAAATATGGTTTCTCCTTGGGTTTTTGAAAGAGGTATCAGGAGGAAAATTCTGAGAACACAAACCACATGAAGGAACAAACCCTTCTTTACAGTTGAAGTTCTTTGCCCGCGAAAAACTAGGGGACAGCATTCACAGCTAATGACCTTGACAATTCAAGTCAACCACGTTTGTGACATCCCAGCCATTTTTTCCCATTATTTTTTCCCTCTAGGTCCTAATAATGTAAGTTATCCTAAGGCAGGGGTGTCAAACTGCCGGCCCGTGGGCCGGACCCGTCACGCGGAAGCCACGCCCACCCCATTGCCGGCAATGGCAAAACAGTCCCGATACGTTGCGCGACATCACGTGATGTCGCGCGTTTGACATGTCTGCCCCGAGGCCATTTTTCTGCAGGAGGGAATTGCTGTTCTGCTATATATTGGTTAGGTTTATACAGGTATGAACTTGTTAGATGATCCTTCCCTTTGAAGAACTGAAAATTTGGAAGCCTTGCCTGTTTGGGTCAGGAGTTGGGTTCAGAAATAAGTCAGCAACATCTCAGTTATGTTCTAATCTGATGACACGTTATTGTAATTGGCTTGACAATCTATAGAGGAAAGAGTGAGGGACTGCAAGTAGATTTTTGCTACTGTTATTGACCGACTTGTCACATTACATAAAACCTTAAAAAGGGGGACTGCCCTATAAACCTTAAGAGATAAACCAGTATTGGCAAAAGAGCCACAGCGATCAATTAGACAGTTGGATCTGAGCTCAAGAAGCCTAGAAAATAAATCCTAGGCAGGCATCCTGGCTCTAGGCAAGCCAATTTATTTTTGATAACAGTTTTATAATTCTGTTAATATTAATAATGCTCTGTGAATGTGAGGCCCACGTCAAGCTTTCATGCTTGAGAAAAGCTAGTAATAAATCAAGTAATCAAAATAAATGTATCTGGCATATCTATTTTCTGGGCGAATTGCACGGTGGTTAAGATCAGACTGGACTAAAAGGGTAACCCATAAGCAGCGAGTGGTTGGATAAGGAATTCACTTGCATGCAGCATTATATTCTGTGTCGCTGGGATTTTGCCCTATGGTTAGAAATGATACAAAAAGACATTTCGTTGTGCCTCAAAAGGACATGAAAGGCTCAGATCAACCAAGTCCTGTTGTACAACTCTTCCCATGTGCCAAAGGGACTGCCCAGGTTTAATGAGATGGACCCTAAATCACAGGAGCGATTTGGAAAGGAGAAAGAAGGAATAGGGGTGTCGAATATAATAATAATAAAGTTGGAAGGGACCTTGGAGGTCATCGAGTCCAACCCCCTGCTCAGGCAGGAAACCCTATACCATTTCAGACAAATGGCTGTCCAGTCTATTGTTATCACAAACATCCTTTGGAGGAACTCTGGAAAGAGTGCAGAAAAGAGCAACAAAGATAATTAGGGGGCTTGGAGGCTAAAACATATGAAGAACGGTTGCAGGAAGTGGGCTTGTCTAGTCAGTGAAAAGAAGGACTAGAGGGGACACAATAGCAGTGTTCCAATATTTGAGGGGCTGCCACAAAGAAGAAGGGATCAACTTATTTTCCTAAGTACCAGAAGGTAAGACAAGAAACAATGGATGGAAGCTCATCAAGAAGAGATCCAACCTAGAATTAAGGAGAAATTTCCTAATAGTGAGAACAATTAACCAGTGGAACAACCTGCCTCCAGAAGTTGTGGGTGCTCCATCACTGGAGGCTTTTAAGAAGAGACTTGATGGCCCACTTATCTGGAATGGCATAGGGTCTCCTGCTTGTGCATCAGTTTGATTAGAAGACCTCCAAGGTCCCTTCCAACTCTGTTATTCTGTGATGGACCCTAAATCACCGGAGTGATTTCGGAAGGAGGAAGATGGAGTAGGGCTGATGAACAATGTCATCACAAGCATATCTGGAAGAAAGGTTCTGATGGAAATCTTTCCTTGGGGTTGGGGGATAAATGAAGGGGTTGGGGGGTTTGCTTTTGACACTCTGGAAGCTCTTCTCATCCACGTGCTCTTAAGAAATAATGCTGTGAAGATGTCTATTGAATCACAAACTCTTCCTAAGGTGGATTTGTGATCTGTTTTATATCATTTGTCCATTTCATATCATATTACAAAGAAGTCTCATGCCACTTTGGACTCCTTGGTGGGCACCCAGGTTATTTTCTCAGACACAGAAAATAAGGGTTTGTTTGTGGTTGATGAGCATTTTGTTGCTGTTATTACATTTCCTTTTTACTTTCCGTTCTTCCCCAGGCTATCCACAGAAAAACAAGTGAGTTAGTCCCATTCACTGGTTCCTTCTGGGCATTAGACCTAAACAGTTTTATTTATGGCCAAGAGACATTGCCACAATTTGAAATATTTTCTTCTACTCCTTGCACACTTCCCATAGTTAAAACAATCTCAGTAAAGACTCTTTGAACCTTTTCAGTTTCTCAATTTGGCAACAACACTCAGAGCTTTTCCAAATATGATATACTGAATTGAAAAAAACAACAACAACCCTGCACTTTGAAGGACCCAAAGAAATACAATTATATCCATGCAGATAAAAATAGAAGGCAAGCAAATTTGAAATCCATGGGCGTGCATCAAAAATAATTTTAGTTTGCTCTAGGTTATGATTACTCTGACAAATGTTACTGAAGAATAAATATCAATCTTTGTCCAAACACATATAAAGAAGTCTTTGACTTACAAACGTAATTGAGGCAGGAATTACAGTCGTAATTCATGCCGGTCATGGATTTTATGACCTTTTGCAGCAGTTGTAAAGTGAACACCATGGTCATTAAATGAGCCCAATGGGCATTTTTTTGCCAGAAATAAATGCTGGTTTCCAGCATAAAAAGTCGTATATCATGGTCACGTGACTGCAGGATGCTGCAAATGGCTATGAATGCAGGCTGGTTGCCAAACGCTCGAAATGTATTCACATTGCCGTTTTTGTGTGTGTGACTGTTAAAACTTTGAAACTGGGTCCTAAGTAGCTTTTTTGGGGGGGGAGGGGGCCAGATGTGACTTCAACTAGCTGCATTGTGACCAGTTGTAAGTCAAGGACTACCTGTACATATATCATCACAAGAGCCAGGCATTCTGATTTTAGTTTCAAATTATACACCACTTGTAATAGAGAGATCCCAAACATTTGGAGCATATTCATACATATACACTGCAATATCTGGCAATGGGATTCTCACTATACAGTCCAGCTAGATCAGGGGTAGGCAACCTTGGCTCTTTTATGACTCGTGGATTTCAACTCCCAGAATTCCTGAGCCAGCCATGCTGAGGGGAAAGGGAGAGGTTTCCAAGCTGAGCCAGGCTGGCTCAGGAATTCTGGGAGTTGAAGTCCACGAGTCATAAAGCGGCCTAGGCCAGAGGTAGGTAACCTTGGCACTTTTATGACTCGAGGACTTCAACTCCCAGAATTCCTGAGCCAGCCATGCTGAGGGGAAAGGGAGAGGTTTCCAAGCTGAGCCAGGCTGGCTCAGGAATTCTGGGAGTTGAAGTCCACGAGTCATAAAAGAGCCAAGATTGCCTACCCCTGAGCTAGATTATATATGTTTATCATGGACATCTAATGAGCCCTGAAGTTAAGTATGTTTCTTCTTCTCTCTTGCAAAAATGGCAGAAAACCACACAAGCTTTTACTAATCACCGTGACCGGTTCGCTAATTCAAACCGCAGAGTCCGATTAATTGAAAACAAAGCAAAATTCAAACAGCAGTTTGTAAAGATGGCCTACGTAAAGCCCCAGTTTGTATTAACCATAGTTTAGGGCTGAGACACTATAACAGGTGGCTTCTGAATTGCTCCTCTTGAGTATGAGAAGGAAGAAGGAGAACATTATGATGCTGGAAAGAGGCATAATTTAAATGTCATCTGTGAATGCACCACTGTGAACATAATCTATGAGTTAATCTAAGTGGGAGAGCTGCTCTGTTTCCCAAATTTTCAGATGGGGAAAAGATTAATGCAAACATATTGCAAACTGCCAGATGACTAAAAGAAGAGAAGAATTAAGCAGAGGATGCAGGCAAAGCTTCTCTCTGGCTCAACCTTTGTTGAGGTTAATCAACCTGACAGGTTCCTTCGTACTCATTCTCAGACAATAAATCATAACCACCACTACCACTGTTCAGCTTCAAGTCTTTGCAAAGAAACGTTAAAAGGGAACTTGGCCAGCATGAAAGCATTGCTAGTAGCTTTCCATTCTCCAAGAGGTTGAGAGCCCCATCAGGACAAATCATGCAGCCTATTGCAAAGCGGTTGCTTTGGGAGTCAACTCGGATCCGTGTTTTTTTTTAATCCCACATTTTCCTAGCCCCAAACAGCTGAGAATTTACCGAACCCTGAATTGACTAAGTCCACTCAGATCCCTTAAGTTCTTTTGGTTAGCTGCCATCAAAGCTAATACACCACTAACTTAACCCTTGTGTGAATTGTAAACCACCATTATTGGACTCCCTTTACTGGAGCAGTAATGGGCCATATGCAAGGCCTCCAAAGGGAAAAGGAAACCGTCACGGTTTTTAAGCAGGGAAGAAAACCCAAACCTGTAATTGAGTGGTAGCCACCTCATTACACAAACTAAAACTGTTTCACAGATCCACCTCATTGACCACATTACGGTAGGAAAACATTTTTGGCATTCCGACATCTTTTGCCTCCTTCAGCAACAGAGCAGACCCACTGCCAGGGTAGGGAAAAAAAGCACCAGCAAGTGCTATCCAATTATACATATATATGTAGTTTCATTATACAAATTGGAGCTCAGTTACTTGGTGGCTTGCATTCAGAATGCCACAGAAGGAGAATTTACGGCTTTACAAACCTACTGAATTATTGGACCCCCCCCCTTTTTTTTAACTGCTACCCCTTTTTTCCAGAATTATCCTCCCTCCCTCCATTTGGCAAGTATCACCAAAAAATTTTTTTTTTTTTTTTTTTAAATTGCAGGTGCATTTGAGCATAAACAGCGAAAGACTATATTGCTGGGAAGGGAAAGGAGATATCGTTAAGGGTCATCGGGAAATGACTAATCTTTTCACTGGCGTGGTTTCTAATTGTTATCAGGAATCCATTGTAGGGGAAAACCAACAAAAAACAATGTTTTTGGTCACAGCTACAAATTCTGCGGAATTTGCAGATGCTATGCGGTTCATCTTCAGAAAGTAAGTATAATAAGTTCAAGATCAGCTGTCCAGAAAGTAGGTATTTTAAGTGAATGTGAATGGAGAAACACAGGATTGTGGGGTCCTTAGTATTCTCTGAGCTTGGTTGTTTTCTTGCAGACATTTCATTACCGAACTAGGTAACATCATCAGAGCACTGATGTTACCTAGTTGGGTAAAGAAATATCTGCAAGAAAACAACCAAGCTCAGAGAGCACCAAGGACCTCTCATTTCAAATATTCTCTTTTATTGGTACAATATATACATGTAATAACTCTTTGCAAGAAGCAAATACATGATTTAGCTGATTAAGAGATTCCCTTCATTAGAACAAGAGGAACATATTCATGAACAAGAGGTGCATTTTCATAACTTTTATGTGCGAATTAGGGACAGATGTGATAATAGATGCTACCTGAGTGCTGGCTACATTGGTTCCATCGGTGACTTCCACTGTCATGTTGTACATTGACCTCTGCTCTGCATCCAAGGGTTTTGCAACGACAATCGTCCCCACACCTTTGTCGGCTTCGAAAGAGCTCTCGAAATTCCCCCCTAGTTGTCGTTACAACAGAAAGTACAATTACATTCACAGAATGTTTTTGATTCAAGACAATAAAATACCCAAGGCAACAGGCACAGACCAGGATGTGCTGATTTACATAGAGGCACTGCACAAAACATGCGTTATCATCTTTGTTCTACACTAATTTTTTCCCTTTCAGGCATCATTTCTATATTTCAGAACAGATATTGCAACAAAGGACAGGATGGGGAGAAGAAAATAACAACCAATATTGCAGATAAAAGATTCAGCAATTCATCCATGTGGAGTGTAGATGTACACCCTTGTTAATATAAAAGCCCCATCTTCATTGCATATGCCTTTGGGATCAAGATTTGAGCATCATTTTCATGTCACACTATTTATCCAGTGCCAGCAGGGCCCTAGACGTGTTTTTTTTTTTAAAATAGTCGACTCCTTTAATTAACAGTCCTCTTCATGAAAGAAATATCATTTCTCATAGAAAGCTGCTTTAAACCAGGTCCAACTGGTTGACTAACTACCCAGAATATCTACGTTATCTGGACTGGCTACCCAGTCAAGAACTTTAACATTTCCACCACCACCACCACCCGTGACATGTTAAATTTACCTAGGGTGACTTAGCATTGAACCCACGATTTTCTGTTTAGCATGTGTTAGGATCACCAAAAACACACAAAAAAATAGTCTAATGCACATAACTCCCACTGTCTTCATGGCAGTGTCTTTGAAAGCAAATCTTGGTTTTCTTTCAATTAGTAGGCAAGTCTGCTCCTAAGTGCTTCCCATGCGTTTAAAAAGCCTCCATTGATCGGAAAGAGAGCGTGATTCTTCTGACTGGAGAAAAGAGCTTTCTCCTGGAGATACAGGAGAGAAAAATATTTAGGGAGGTGTGTCAGACTCTTAGAAAAAGAGGAAAGGGGGAGCATCATGATGGCTGTCCTTAGCTTATTTCTTGTACATGATTAGACACAGAAAAAAAGCTGATGGCAGAGAAAGACCTAGCGGTCCATCAAGTCCAGGGTAGTCACTATATAATCCATAGTTTTATCATTTCTCCTTCCTCCTCCTCCTCCTCTTCCTCCTCCGGGCAGGTGGGGATGCTTCTTAACAAAACATTAGATCACAGCCATTCTTCATTTTCTAGGAATGCTTACGAGGAATCTAATGGCATTCTTGGAAATCAGGATTTCCTCTGAAAAATGTTCCTTTACAGCATGTCATTTTACTTTGAAATTAGCTTATATTTTAAGTCTAAAAAATTAAAAGTAGAATGGGTCTTAAGGATGGCATCAATGAATCTTTCCTTCCTTCCTTCCTTCCTTCCTTCCTTCCTTCCTTCCTTCCTTCCTTCCCTACACAGCCCCCTCTCACCTAAGTGATTCTGAGTGGTTTACAACTTTAAGGGAATTGATTCTAATGACCAAATGTGATTTAAGGCAAATTTGGAGCTTCTTAAAATGTTGGGCTTCTGAAAAACAAACAAACCCTAAATGAAGACTAAACTTCTCTATTTCCATGAACTAGAGACCAGCAGCTGAAACTGGGGTCAACAACATGAGATACGGGGAAAAAAAAAAAAAAAAAAGGCCAAGGGATGGGCAAACTCCCTTAATTCACCCCATAACAGGATCGGGTTCCATGTGACATCTGGCTTCTCATGATTAAAAATTATTCTTACTAAAAAAAAAAGAAAAGAAAAATATGTTTAATTAAATAAAGAGAGCAAGCTTGGGCCTCATCGGTATTTCCAGAACGACTCTGAGCCTCACAAGGGTCCTCTAAGCTTTCTTACAAAATAAAAAATCACGACGTTTGCAAGAAGGATAGCTTCGGCTTTTCCCCCAAAGTGGTGATTTGCTCCATGCAAAAAGGTCCTTCCAACCCCCCCCCCCCTCTATACAGGCAGATCGTATATGCAGGGGAGCATTCAATAATGTGTTTTCCTTCATCTGCAGATTGATGTTACAGTCTCTGCCACCATTTCTTTGCACGGCACAATTTGATTTGTTTCAAGCTGTGAGGCGAGGGTTTGAATGTAGATGGCTAAGAAGGCAAACAGATGTTCAAGCGAAGAGCGCCACATCCCCTCTGTCGGTCTAAGATGGACGTCTGGGCACATGACGCTAAGCCCAGCTCTTCCCAAAAGTCTGCCTCCACCTTTAAAAGAATATCGCCCTTTGAACCTGACGTTAATTTGATTTTATGCCAAAAATATACCTATTCCCCATGCAACCTTCCACGCATGTCTTTGCAACTCATCTCTTTTTTGAGCTGCTGCACGCACACTTTATAGCATTCAACCGTAAGCAGCGGCGTAACTGGTCTTGACATTTAATTAAAGCCGTAATGGTATTAATGCATTAAAATATTTCTATTGGATTATACGCTTTTCATTATTGCCTTTTTTTTCTTTTCAAAGCAGCCCTTGCCCTTTGCTTTCTGTGGCAAAAAAGAAGATCATGGCACACTGATTTGAGCTCAGCAAAGCCTTTCCAAAAAAAAAAAAAAAGAGAGAGAGAATTGATGGTTGTTTCTCATGCAAAACTCTGTGATAAAACCTGATCAGCCCTGGGACAGGGGGTGCTTTCTTGCAGATAATGTTTTAACTGATAACCCTGAGAGGCAAAGGAGGAGGAGGAGGAGGAGGCAATAACTGAAGGTGCTTCATTGGAATCATAATGAGAAATCAGAAGACCAAAAGATTATCAGGGTATTCTTGGCTTAATAGTAAAAGCAGCTGTATTGAAAGTTCTGTATTTTAAAAGTTAGAAGCAATTAAAAGTTAGGAGGAATCAAATAGGACGTGGGTGCTTTTTAAATGCAAGGTTTTGTAGTAATGAAAGCGTAGAGTAGCTTGAATTAAACCCAAGAATCCTTTTAAAATCTTTTCTAAGGGCAAACATTTGCAAGAAACACTTTGCAGAGTGCGTTGGCCAGTGTGGAATCTCTCTCTTTCTTGAGAATATTAAAATGGCCGCATCCTTCTGAAGGTTCAATGTAGCTGCATCAAAGGCTGCTCCTGGTTATCTATAGATGTGTATACATGAACAGCTGCTCTGCTTCACGATAGCACAACAGCAATAGTGCCTTTGCATCCATATAAAGAAGCAGAGAACTGGGGAAAGACTTTGGAACAGCCGAGTCGAGTCTTTCCAAGGATGTGGCTGCCTTAATGCTCAAGGACCAATGCTTCAATCACAGGCCAACACGCTTCACTAAGTGCCCGTATTTAGGTCAAATTTTTAATGAGCTTCTGCATTAGCTGCTTTTGGTTCATCTCAACACATCTTCTTTCTCCCACCGCTGATGAGGCATACCCGGCTAAAGCAGCTACTGGCCCTTTGCGACATTTCCCCCAAGGCCTTGTAAAGCCTCCATGCAGCCTCTCAAAGGGCATCTGTACTTGGATTGGAGATCACTTGGAAATGTAGGCATGCAGAATAGACTGGAAAATTAAAAAAAAAAATTCTTGGAAAAATGCATTGACAAATGACTCCTTTCTTCTTGCCCTAGAAAAATGTATTGTTGTATCTGTAGGAGAAAGCAGGCAAAGGCTGAGGGCAGAGTCAAGGGAGGACTCAGCCTAGAATCGTTATATGTCCACAAACGATCCAAATCTTGTCCCCCTTTGAATTCCATTAACTCTTTATCTAGAGCCAATTTGGTGTTGACCGTTGACTAGATTCTTGTGTATAGGCTTGAATAATAAATCTTCTGAACTGGAACTTATGTGTGAGCCTGATTCTTTCCACTTGACATATCTATGCCATCTCCAGGGTGTTTTTTTAAAAAAAAAATGTATTTAATTTATGAACTCTATTTATAAACTGCTGCCCAATCCTCCCAATGTCTTCAAAGCCGAAAAATTACAGTATAAAACCAAAAGTACAGGTATCTAGTAACCAGAGTTGATTATCATCCTTCAGTCAGTTGGGATGGAAAGCTTGCTGAAACGAAGCTTGTCTGAAGGGTATCTATAGCTTTTGAGATTTTATCAGGATTCGTTTATTACAGCTAGCCAGGCATGGGAGATTTTCTTTCCCCCCGTTTTTGCTTTTGGGCAGAATTTTATTAGTGTATCTCTGCACAATGTAGCCACAGGCACTTCAAATAAAATCAAAGACGCAGCAAACTGCTCCCATGCAGGATTTTAAAAACAAAAAGGGCAGCAACCCACTTCTGAAATACCAGAATGAATAAAGGGAAGCTAATCGTTCAGAAACACAACATTCTGGGGGGGGGGGGGAGAAAGAGGATCAGTTGAATTTTGCAAGGATCTCCTCAATTCACGGTTGTGAGACTGCTGTGATCCATAGGTCCATGGAAGGAGGAGAGCTGGTTTGAATTTCTCACATCTTGCAAGGGTGGAGTGAGCCTCAAAGATGGTGGAAGCCACTGTTAAGATGCTTTCTTAAATACCTCTAAACAAAGGGGTAGAGACAGCTCCACCTTTGTATTCTGTTCAAAATATTTAAGCTTTACCTTCATTATTCGTATATCTAGTGAGAAGTCTCGAACTGAATGACTGCTTCTTTTGTGCAGTACATTCAAAACAATTTTCTCCAACATCATGTTTGATGGTCCCAGTTTTCAAAGTCCTGTATTACAACTGGAAAAACCATGGTATTGTCTATATATATGTACCTTCTCCAAAGGGAGAAAACATCACTTTATTTCATGGCTACAGTCACCATCCCTGTCGATTTTTGAAGAGAAGGCCTGCTACTATTTCAGCTTCTTCTCCGTCTTTTTTTATTTTTTAAGTTTAATGAAAAGAAGGACTAGGGGCGACATGATAGCAGTATTCCAATATCTCAGGGGTTGCCACAAAGAGAGGGAGTCAAGCTATTCTCCAAGGCGCCTGAGGGCAGGACAAGAAGTAATGGATGGAAACTAGTCAAGGAGAGAAGCAACCTGGAACTGAGGAGAAACTTCCTGACAGTTAGAACAATTAACCAGTGGAACAACCTGCCTCCAGAAGTGGTGAATGCTCCAACACTGGAAGTTTTTAAGAAGAGACTGGACAGCCATTTGTCCGAAATTGTATAAGGTTTCCTGCCTGAGCAGGGGGTTGGACTCGATGACCTCCAAGGTCCCTTCCAACTTTATTATTATTATTATTATTATTATTATTATTATTATTATTTTTGCGTTACGTTGGCATTGTCTTTAAAAAAATATATCTTAAGATTCTTTTAAAAAATGAGCTGACTTTTCAATGTCTTCTTTCATGGTCAATAAGAGATTCCTTCAGAGTTCCCTGATTTAGTCATCAAAATGGTATCAACAGCATATCTGAGATTACTCTTCCAGCAATTTTAATATCAATCAATTACTCTTCCAGCAATTTTAATATCAATTTCTATTTCTACTAGTCCAGTATTTCTCATATGTTGTGCATCTAAGCTAAATGAATAAAGTGATGGTACATAACCTTGGAATACTCCTTTTTCAATTTTAAACAATGTACTTGTGCCCTATTCCTTCCTGTTGATCATCCTACATTTTCTGCAATAGGTGGAGGAGATCACCTGATACACCTATCACTTTAATAACTATCCACAGTTTATTGTGGTTTGTGCAGTCAAAAGCCGTAGCGTAGTCAATAAAACATATATATCCTTTTGGAACTCCACTGCTTTTCCCATCATCTGGTGGAAGTTAACAATGAGATCTAGGATTCCTCTGCCTCTTCTGAATCCAGCTTGCACATCTGGCAATTCTTGTCCTGTGTATTGCTGAAGTCTGAATTACAAAATCTTGAGTATTATTTTACTAACATATGGGGTACATGCTAGCATTTGATAGTTGAATAGGGTGCCATAAGCAAACTGAAAACATGCCAGGGAAATGCTCTGCGGTTTGTTCTCTCCAGAAAAGGCTGATGTATGAGCTTTGCACAGTATGACCTATTAGTACTGTGGAGGGGGGGGGGAAATCCTGTTTTTTTATTCTGCAATTTCTCACTCAATTTGTTGAAAGAGAATTTGCTTTCAATATTTCCTTTAAAGGAAAACAGAACTACTAAGAAATTCTCATGAGACTAGCGTGGTATTTTTACACTTACTGAATTTTAAAATAATCAAGAGCGCGCTCTCTCTCTCAATGTGTACGAGTGCACATGTGTTTGTGTGAATGAACAGACTGTCTTTCACTGTGAAATCATTTCTCACTTTGAAAACTTCCCTTCCATCCATTCCCCCCCCCCCAGACTGGACAATGTGAAGAGCTCAGAATGATGTGCAGGACGAAACAGTACTATTATAGTAGCATATTCTCTGCTACTTCCAACAATGCCAGCTCAAAAAGTCACCAAGATAAACTTTAAAAAGCAAACCTCTTTCTCCCTATTTATCTCCCTATCTCCATCCATCCATCCATCCATCCATCCATCCATCCATCCATCCATCCATCCATCCATCCATCCATCCATCCATCCATCCATCCATCCATCCATCCATCTATCTATCTATCTATCTATCTATCTATCTCTATGAAAAATGGAACCCTGTTTCACAGATGAAAACTTTTGAGAAATTGCTAGGCAAATCTTGACACACCTTTGACAATATGTTGTAATACTTGTTTCCAAGTCATGCATCAAGATAATTGCAGAAGCTGGTCCATGTAGACATATTTGTTGTTGAGGAAAGACCTGGTGCGCACTGAGTAACCTGGTTTGAAGTGCTGATACAGCTTTATACATCTAAATAAATCATTCCCAGGTACATATCAATAGTCTGTGAAGCTGACTAAGTCATTTTTTAAAATAATGAAGCTGTTTTAAGAAATGACTCATATGGAGCCCTGGAAAATGTCTGATGACCTTATTTGGGATCTAAAGCTGAAAACATAAAGTTAGGATGGGGAATCCATGGGCCTCCATGTTGAAAACCGACTTAGCATCCACGATCAATATAACCAACGGTGAAGGATGCCAGAAGTTAATTTCAGTAACACTTGCAAGAGGTGCAAAGATTCAATTTAGGACCTTCTACGCTGAAGATGCTTTGCTCCTGAGTTACGGTTCACATAGAGACGGACTGCAAAAGAAAGAAAGATCTATAAAAAGCTACTGATTGTTGTTCTCTGATCTGGCATTCTTGTCTCATCTTAGCTGGCTCTGCATTCAGTAGATAGAAAGTCAAGATATTCCTACTTGGTTCTTGGATGTGGCATCTATTCAAGAGAAGGCAGTTTAGCAATTATCTGCCACTCTTCTCCGTGCATTTGAGTGCTTCTAAGACACACAGCAGCAAAAAAGATTCATGGGTGTACAAATCATTCCAACGGGCAGTCTCCATCATCTGCAACACATCTGCCAATCTGGCATACAACGTGATTACTCTCCCGTAATTTTACTTCTTTGTTTTTTTGTTTTAAAAAAACCTCATCCATGTGGTTTTCATTTTGACTATTAAAAAAAAAAAACCTGTGTTGATGGTTGGGGCTGACAGAATTTATTTAAGCTGAATTCCAGCCAGCCAGAGGAATTCTACTCACACAAAAATGTAATTCAGTTCTACCCATAGTACAATTTGCTGACAGATGCATACAACTATTTAGGATCGGTGTATATAAATTGCCTATCAATTATCAGTTATCTCTAAGATGGCTAATAAGACATACTAAAAATAATTACACGTCTTATCAAACTTTCCAGATTAAGCACTGTAGCTATGCTGATTACAGGTAGTCCTTGAATTACAACAGTTAAAGTTACAAGGGCACTGGAAAAAGGGACTAATGGCAGTTATGACCTTTCTAGCATTCCCATGATCATGTGGTCAAAATTCAGATGCTTGGCAACTGGTTCATATTTATGGCCGTTGCTGTGTCCTGGGGTCATGTGATCACCTTTTGTGACCCTTCTGACAAGCAAAGTCAAGGGGGAGGCCAGATTCACTTAACAACCGGGTCACTAACTTATCAACTGCATTGATTCACTTAACAACTGAGGCAGGAAATGTCATAAAATGGGGCAAAATTCACTTAACAAATGTCTCACTCAACAACAGAAATTTTAGGCTCCATTCTGGTCGTAAGTCGAGGACTACCCGTATCAGCAAAAAGGAGTAATAACTTGGAAGGGAGACTTAACTACTAACTAGAATAATACAAATGCGGTTCAGAAGAAACTCTACCTTTGTTTGGCAACTAAAAGTTGTAAGGAAGAAGCAAACCAAACTCTTTTGGAGAGGAGTTCCAAGTGGCAAGTAGTTCCACAGAGAAGGTTCCCTCTTGCCTCTCATTCGTCATTTTTTAGACCTCGAACCAGATGAACAGACCTCAACACGCAGAACTGATAGGAGGGCACAAGGTCCTGAGAGACTATTCCGTTTTCCCAACTGGTCACCTTCCAACAATTTTGGAACTACAAATCCCTTGAATTTTGGGTCAGTGTGGAATTCTTGTGTTTGCAGTTCCAATGTCTGGGAGGAAACCAGACTGAGTTAAGGCCAAAGTTGGCTATCTAAAGGTCTAAGCCAGCACTGGGAGCCGAGTTGCAGAAGAACTATAATGTAATCCACCAGGCCTGGATTATGTAACCTTCAAATCCAGTGTTTCTCAACCATGGCAACTTTAAGATGTGTGGACTTCAACTCCCAGAATTCCACAGCCAGCTATGCTGGCTGTGGAATTCTGGGAGTTGAAGTCCACACATCTTAAATTTGCCATGGTTGAGGAAAGCTGTTCTAATTGATCCCCCTTGAATCATATGCAATTTCTGAGCACACTGCAATGGCTAACCCTACCTGGACTGTAATATTTCCAAATTGGCAATGTTCCTGGACATTTTACAAGGCCATTCCGAATCATCTAAAAGCTCTTCTGGAGGACAAAACACGGAAGATCACGAAGGGAGACTGCAATGAGGCACAAGTACAGGTTGTCCTCAACTTACAACAGTTCTTTTAGTGATCGCTCGAAGTTACCCTGGCACTGAAAACAATGACTGATGACCATTTTCAAACTTACGACCGTTGCGGCATCCCACGGTCACGTGATCAAAATCCAGACGCTTGGCAACTGACTCATATTTATGGCGGTTGCAGCGTCCCGGGGTCACGTGATTCCCCTCTTGCGGCCTTTCTGACGAGCAAAGTCAATGGGGAAGCCAGATTCACTTAACAACCGTGTTACTAACTTAACAACGTTTACGACAGGAAAGGTCGTAAAAATGGGGCAAAACTCCCTTAACTAACTGTCTCGCTTAGCAACGGATATTTGGGCCTCAAATGGGGGTGGACTAGCCATATGCAAACTGCTGATAAAGGCCCCCTCAAAGATCTATCCGAGGTCTCCTGGAAAGGTAAGAAAGGTACAAATGCAGTTTGACTTCACAGATCCATTTTCTTAGATATTAAACCCAACAACGGCAGCTGATAAAACTGTAGCAAAACCTGTTTTGCACTGAAGGTACCTTCGGTTGAGCAGTTCTGCCCACAAGCTGTCTGTAGGATATAGAACATCTCTCGGGCATGCTTGCCACCTTGAAGCAGAGCGATCGGAAGCAGAAAAAAAAAAAGAAAAGGAAAAAAAAACAGAAAACAACCAAGGTAACAGAATGCAAAAGGAAATAAAAAGCACCGGGGAGAAAAAAGAGAAAGAGAGAGAAAGAGAGAGATGAGGGACAGCTGATTAAAGTCGCCATCAAAATACATTTAGAAATGAGATTAGCAAATTACGGCCAAGAGAATTTAAACGACAAGACAACATTAGGATCGCAAGTCAGTCACATATTATGGAAGAGGAGGAAAGAAAAAACCAAAAAACCAAAACAATCCAGCCATATAGCTTAGCTAAGGCATCAAAACCAAAGCGTGAAAAAGGTAGTTATATTAAATTAGCCACGTCAATCCCTTGTTAGTTTTCTCTAACCCAAATCTATGCAATGCTACTTTCCACTTTGGGCCAAGATGGCCTCCAGGCTCGACGTACCAACGATGTCAAACCACAAGGGGATGTTAGCAGGTTGCACGGAGACCACGCCGACAATTTCTGTCACCCGGTCACTTTCCATGATGGTGAAGTTATAGAAGGGATCGTCGAAAGTCAGAGGAACGAGGGACGGGGGTGGTTTCTTAATCCATTCAATGTGGAGGCGAGCTGTAGAAGACTTCTGGGGCCGGCCGTTGTCGACTGCTTTGATCTGTTAGACAAGGGAGACAGAGAGGACACTTTAGCACACTTCTCTGGGCAAAGCTGTCATCTCTGTTTTGCTTTCAAAATGGTCCCTGGTTTTGAATTCCTACGATCATGAGATGGATGGCGTTTTTTCTGTATTACACTGCAAGCAAAACTAAGGGTGACATGATAGCAGTCTTCCAATATCTCAGGGGCTGCCACAAAGAAGAGAGGGTCAACTTATTTTCCAAAGCCACCTGAAGGCAGGACAAGAAGCAGTGGATGGAAACTAACCAAGGAGAGAAGCAACCTGGAACTAAGGAGAAATTTCCTGACAGGTAGAACATTTAATCAGTGGAATGAGTTGTCTCCAGAAGATAAGATAAGATAAGATAACCTTTATTGTCATTTTTTCTTGTGGGCACAATGGCACACATTAAAAATGAAGAGAAGATAAGATAAGATAACCTTTATTGTCATTTTTATATTGTGGGCACAACGGCACACATCAAAAATGAAATTTAGTTGCTTCCTCTCAAAGTGTACACATACATAACACACATTTAAAACATACTATATACAACATATGTATAGACCTACACCCTTACATATAAGTAACATATAAATATTATTCACTGTCCATCTTGAATACATAACGGAAGGAGGAAGCTTTAGAGTTCACAAGGTTAATACTGTATGGAACAAAGCTGTGACTGAACCTGGATGTTCTGTTTTGGATACCACGAAGCCTCCTCCCGGAAGGTAACAAGGAAAACAGGTCGTGAAGAGGATGAGTAGTCCCAGATAATCTTGCGGACCCTGCTCAAGCAACGCTTCTGTGCCATGTCCTGGATGGAAGGGAGGGAACTGCCAATGATCTTTTCAGCCATCCTCACCACTCTCTGCACCGCCTTCCTGTCTGAAGCAGTGATGCTTCTAAACCAGACGGTGATGCTGTGTGACAGGATCCTACAGCATCACAGTCTGGTTTAGAAGCATCACTGCTTCAGACAGGAAGGCAGAAGCGGTGAATGCTCCAACCCTGGAGGTTTTTAAGAAGAGATTGGACAGCCATTTGTCTGAAATGGTATAGGGTTTCCTGCCTGAGCAGGGGTCGGATTAGAAGACCTCCAAGATCCCTTCCAACTGTGTTATTTTGTCATCACATTTTGTATTTTTGGTGAAAACATTTAAGCCAGCAGGATAAGTGACCAGTGGTAGTGAAAGGGGAGAATATGGACGTTCTTCTTAAAATGTTTTTGGAAGAAACAAGGACCAGAGCGAAGTAACAAATGTTGACAAGATTCCAAAGTGTGTGGAATCAGGACTTCCAGGGAAGTAATTTTGATGGATGTGCTTGGTATTTAAATCTAATCAAAGACCACTAGTTTGTGTTATTTTGCTGTTGGGGGTGGGGGGGGGGAGAAGTCTGCAAAA
The DNA here is from genome assembly GCA_023970755.1 of Azemiops feae. NCBI lineage: Eukaryota > Metazoa > Chordata > Lepidosauria > Squamata > Viperidae > Azemiops > Azemiops feae. Next base: position 442,262 of record JALGBA010000033.1, on the reverse strand, counting down.
GACTTCTGAACAACATGTTGTTCTTCCAATCAATTTATGTTATTACCTTTTTAAACTTGAGATTGAGCCCAACCAAAGTTGAAGAGTTTTGCAAGTGCAATCTTTGGTTTCCTTTCTTTGTTGGTAAGCAAGTCCTTAACTTGCAACCACTTGTTTAATGACCATTTGAAGTTATGGCAGCACGGGGAAAAAACTGACTTTGGCCCTTGCATTTGACTGTTGTAGAGCCCCTGAAGTCATATGATCAAAATTCAAGTACTCGGCAACTGGGGGTGAGCTGGTTTTACTCAATGACCATAGCAAAAAGGCTGTAAGATCAGGCGTGATTCACTTAATGATAGCATTGCTTAGTGATGGAAGTTCCAGTGCCAATTGTGGTTGTAAGTCAAGGATTACATGTATTAAAAAAGCTGTGGTGGGGTAGTGGTTAGAATACAGTATTGCAGGCTAACTCTGCCCACAGCCAGGAGTTTGATCCTGACCGGCTCAAGGTTGACTCAGCCTTCCATCCTTCCATGGTCGGTAAAATGAGGACCCAAATTGTTGGGGGCAATAGGCTGACACTCTAAACTGCCCAGAGAGTACTGTAAAGCACTATGGAGCGGTATATAAGTCTAAGTCAGGGGTCTTCAAACTTGGCCCTTTTATGACTTGTGGACTTCAACTCCCAGAAGCGTCGCTGGCTGAGGAATTCTGGGAGTTGAAGTCCACAAGTCATAAAAGGGCCAAGTTTGAAGACCCCCTGGTCTAAGTGCTATTGCTACTGCTATTCTCTTTAACAAGCCTTCCAACCCACAATAGATAATTCTGAATAAAGCAGAGCTGGAGGACTGAGTTAAACCAAAAACCTGATTAAAGGTCGAATCTTCATAGGAATCAAGGCTGAGGTTAGATCTCATTAAACTTCTTTACATCCCATTTAATAACCCATTTTGGGGGCTGATACAACATACTCAACCTTAGGCTCGTTCTAGGTCTGTCGTAATTTCAAACAGTCCTTAAGAGATCTAAGTTGAGGACTATCCCCTTGTACAATTTACTAGTTTAGGAGAAAAAAAAGCCAAACTCTAATCAAGGTCAACACTGGCCACGCTTCACATCTTGTGTGAAGCAGCAACTAAGTATTCATCAGACCTGATTAAGCACTTTGAGGAAACTGTCTTGCTTGCTGTTGAACTAGTTCCCAAGAAGCAAAGTTCATTTGTTACACAGAGTGAGTTGTGAAAAGCCACCTGCTTAGACTGTAATTTGCTGCCACCATGCAACCACTGTTATGGCTTTTAAATCAGATGCACCAGAGAAGGCATGCTGTCGACCTGCGTGACACACCAGCAGACACCTGTGCCAACTTAACCCTTCGCCACTTGCCATCCAATTAAGTTCCTGTGAATTCCTTCCAATAATGAAGAAGGCAGATTCCAATTAATCTCTCATGCACAGGCCATCCAGCCAACTATTTTTCATATTCAGTAAGAGTGAGACAAATACTGAGTCTTAAAAATACATTTGATTTGAATGGAGAGACCTGAATTCAACTGACTTGAAAATCCAGGTCAAAAATTGAAAATCCATCAGGGGCGCAATGGCTCAACGATTGAAGGCACTGAGCTTGTTAGATGGGAAAGTGATAGCCCGGGTTCGACACCAGAGCAATGCGCGATGGGGTGAGCTCCCGTTCCTTGCTCCAGCTCTTACCCACCTAGCAGTTTGAAAGCATGCAAATAAATCCGAGTAGGTCAGGGGTAGGCAACCTTGGCTCTTTTATGACTCGTGGACTTCAACTCCCAGAATTCCTGAGCCAGCTATGCTGAGGGGAAAGGGAGAGGTTTCCATGCTGAGCCATGCTGGCTCAGGAATTCTGGGAGTTGAAGTCCACGAGTCATAAAAGAGCCAAGGTTGCCTACCCCTGGAGTAGGTAAATAGGTACCACTTCGGTGGGAAGGTAACAGTGTGTTCCGTGCACCTCAGCACATAGTCATGTTGGCCACATGACCACAGAAATGTCTTCAGACCAGGGGTCCTCAACCTTGGCAACTTTAAGACTTGTGGACTTCAACTCCCAGAATTCCTCAGCCAGCAAAGCTGGCTGAGGAATTCTGGGAGTTGAAGTCCACAAGTTTTAAAGTTGCCAAGGTTGAAGACCCCTGTCTTCAGACAATGCTGGCTCCCTCGACTAAGCATTACCCCCTAGAGTCAGACATGACTGGACAGGGGAAACCTTTACCTTGACCTGAATTCAACTTGACAATCCAGTTCTTAACTTGAGGGTTCCAGACAAGCAAACTGTTGCTAATGAAAACTTGTGCTACAGGTAGTCCTCGACGTACGACCGAAATTGGGCCTGGATCTCTGGTTTGTAAGTCGTTATCATTGTGACTCAAGGCACCCGTATGACCGTACCTGATCTTACAACATTTTTTCCAGGGGTTAAGTGAATCTGCGTAGTCATTAAATAAACCAACGTGGTTGTTAAGCAAATACAGTATTCCTAAGTGCAGCCCTATTCTTCTGAATGACAAAAAAATGCTGGAAACTTGACAAAAAACCCCCCTGCAAATTGTGGTCACGTGATCATGGTATTGTGCAGCCAGTTGGAAAGGTGAGCCAGTTGCCAAGCACCTGAATTGGTTCTTCACATGAACACAATATATGTATGTATGTACGCCAGATATGTATGCATGTATGTATGTATAATACATATGTGGTGTATGTGTGAGGCATGACATTTTACGATGGCTAGAAATACTTTATGGGCTGTAAAACATTTGTGCTAGGCCAGGGATAGGCAACCTTGGCTCTTTTATGACTCGTGGACTTCAACTCCCAGAATTCCTGAGCCAGCCATGCTGAGGGGAAAGGGAGAGGTTTCCAAGTTGAGCCATGCTGGCTCAGGAATTCTGGGAGTTGAAGTCCACGAGTCATAAAAGAGCTAAGGTTGCCTGCCTACCCCTGTTCTAGGCCCATCATTATTTTTTGTTAAGTGACTAGTTGTGAGTCGAGGACTTCCTGCAAGGCAACCTAAAAACAGTAAAACCTGCTCTTCAAGCAAAGAAGTAAAGCAAAGGCTTATTCCAGTATTGAAGGCTTACAGTTAAGATATCATAGCTCCCGGCAGTGAACTGCTTTCGCGATGAAACCATTCCGGTCTTGGGGTCAATGAAGAACTTGGCGTCTTCGTTTCCATCCACAATACTGTAGGAGATCTCCGCATTGGGGCCTTCGTCCTTGTCGAAGGCAAAAGCTCGGTAGATGGGCTCCCCTCTCTTCTTTCGGTCCCTCTCGGGCAGTTTGATCTGATAGACTTTCTCCGGGAACTGAGGCTTGTTATCGTTTTCATCCAGAACCTGGACCACCAGCCACACGGTAGACTGCTTGGGAGAGACTGCTCCATCTGTTACGGTAACCTGAAGTGGAAAGAGTAACGACAGAAGGAAAAAGAAGAAGAAAAAGAAAAAAGCTTAAGAAGCGCACAGAGCCATACCTAGTAAAAAGTTGAAATGGAATATAAATAAACACGAACAAAACAGTCAACTGCCTCAAACACCCTATTTGGAATTTGAAACAAAAACTTTGAGCTCCACAAAGTGGGGAGATCTGAACTCAGAGCAGAATGGTTCAAAGCCGAGATGCTTAGAATTCAAAATATTTTGCGCATCCACATATTGTCCACCCTACTGTATTTCCTTCCATTAACTTTTCTTACATAATTTTATACGAGGCATTTATGATCAGTTGAAATTAGAATGGACATCACCAGAGCTATTTACCACCTGTTTTTGAAGTTGTGATGGCCAATTCTGTCCCTGGGGGGGTCACATGATCATATTTTGAGTGCTTTGGAGGCATTTGTGGTGTCCTGAGGTGATTTGCAATTTTTGTTCTGCTGGTTTCTGATGCTTACATATAGTTTTTCCCATTGGGGAAAATGGATTCACTTAATGACTGTAATGCTTACTTAATAACCGCGGCATTTGCTGAATGACCACACCCAAAAAACTAAAAATTGTATCCGATGCCTCAACTTATGACCACAATTCCTGACTCAAATATGATTATAAATCAAAGACTACCTGTATATAATTTTATTCTTATAGCTACAGGTTAGGATAGTCCTCGACATATGGCCACAATTGAGCCCCAAATTTCCATTGCTAAACAAGACAGTTGTTAAGTGAGTTTTGTCTCATTTTACGAACTTTCTTGCCTCAGTTGTTAAGTGAATCACTGCAGTGGTTAAGTTAGTAACAGGGTTGTTAAATGAGTCTGGCTTCCTCATAAACCTTGCTTGTCAGGTGGTCACAAAATGTGATCACGTGACCCCGGGACACTGAAACCGTCATAAATATGAATCAATTGCCAAGCGTCTGAATTTGGATCATGTGACCCTGGGGACGCTGCAATGGTCGTAAATGTGAAAAATGGTCATAAGTCACTTTTTCCCCCAGTGTCATAATTTTAAATAGTCACTAAATGAATGGTTGTAAGTTGAGGACTACTCGTACCAGATATTAGGCCACAAGGGATGAATCAAATGTTTCTGTCCAATAGAGATCAATGCTTTCTTAAGGTAGCTGCAGTCTTTTCTATTCTTATTCCTCTCCCTAGAATTCACTAGTGAGATTGGCTCCCTCACTAGTATTCGAAAAGGTTTTAAAAACACCTTTTTCCCAAAACAGCTTTTAAGGTTGACTTAAAACTTAATTTTCAACTGTTATTTTAATATGTTTTATTAATTTTGGCTGTAGGTTATTACAGCAAACCGCTCTGAGACTACGATGAGCTGTGAAATAACATTTTAATTATTATTCTTTAAAGGGATGTAGGCTTGCTTTGTAGATTTCCCTTAATGGAAATAATATCCCTCTAAACCTATCCACCTAGGAGGTTTAATCTGTTTTATTTTGTGCAAAAGCAAGAAGGGAATAAAATAGTAGAGATGTGATGTGGTAGGCAGTGAGCGTTCACAGTTTACAGCTGTCAATGTCCCTCTTTGGAAAAACAAAGTAAAACAATGACACCTCACGGTGGCTTAAGTCTTTCTAGAACTTGCATAAGGAAAGAACAGTTAACTATATAGTTTGCGAGATCAAATTTGGGTCTGCCACCTAAGCTTTCGGACTCTTGCTGGAGCCCATTTTTCAGGGAATTATTCTCTACTGGAATACATGCTTTGGGCTGTTCTGCAAGTCGTGTTTATGTGGTGCCTTCCTATTGGCTGATTGGTGTGTTGATGGCTGGTGATTGGCTTTCGTTTCCTTGTGCTACCAAGGCTCCTAAGTATTTGATAAGCTGGTGATAAATCAGCATTCCTGATAACTGACAAGGGGCCTGTTTCCCAGGCTTCAGTTATTTCTCTGGCTATTTTTGTACCTGCAGGGCCAACAATCTTAGTAGCTGTGAAATTGAATGTGTGTCCTGTATGTCCAAATAATCATATGGTGGTAAATAAATAAATCTTATTCTATCTTTTCTTCCCCCGCCCCCTTTGATTCTTAACTAAAGGTATTAATCAAAGTTTTGAATGACAATGATAACGGTCCAGAATTTTCCCACCCCAAGCTACGATGTAATGATTTCTGAGGACATCATGCCGGACACAAAGATCCTTCAAGTAGAAGCTATGGACAGAGATGAGAAGCACAAACTCAGTTACATCATTCACAGCTGTCTTGATTCCATCAAAATTCAGGACGGATCCCAACACAGGCGTGCTCTATAGTTTGCATTACACAGCTGACAGTGGGAAGGCGTGAGAAATTAGTTCAGCCTCAAACTAAACTGGAATTCTTTGAGGTTAAAACTAACCATCTCTAAATTAATAGTGGGGAGGGGGGTGTAAAGTGGGTTGGGAGTTTTACATCCCAAACCAGATTATGTGAGCCTTGCCAGCAAGGTCATTGTTCATGGGGAATTCTGCAAGTTGAAGTCCACATCTTAAAGTCACCAAGACTTTTGATATAGACACTCAAAAACAACAACAAGCAAACAAATTAGGGACATGCAGCTCCCTAATGCTTTGATTCAAACCTCCTCAAATTTGAAGAGCCTATTTAAGGTTTGAAGTAGACACTGTAGAATCCTCCAGAGAGACTCCTGCTTTGAAGAGCCATCTTCCTCATCAAATAGAAATATCTTTCAAATTAAAGACCAAGGTTTTCGCTCTAAAAACACCGGTTTACTCAAAATAAGACTGTCCACCCAATTTGGCTCCCAGAATACACTCCAGTATTCCAGATGATCTTGATCCTGGTTCTCCCCCAATCTTAGCAAAGAGTGCACATTCCAACAAAGGATTTGCTTTCAGTCATCTGCCTCCCCTCCCCACCTTGAGATTGCTCATTGGGGCCCTAAAGGGACCGAGAAGCTTTGCAGAAAACAACATGTATTTATTTATATTCACTTGTTCATTTATTTATATCCTGCCTTTATTATTTTCACAAATAACTCGAGGCGGTAAACATATCCAGCGCACCTTCCTCCTCCGTTTGCTTCCATAGCAACAACCCTGTGAGATGAGTTGGGTTGAGAGAGAAGAACTGGCCCAAAGTCACCCAGAGGGCTTTCAAGGCTAAGGTGGGACTTGAACTCACAGTCTGCTGCTTTCTAGCCTGGTGCTTTAACCACTAGACCAAATTGGCTCTATCTATGTATGTATGCTCAAAATGATGCAAATTTGCTTTGCGGTATGCCAGACTCAAAGGTGGCTGTAGCAAACTGAAATTATGTCAGAGTGACAACCTGTAAGGTAACATAATGATGCAAATCCCACGCTTTCCTCCCTACATGGAGATTTCTGGTGCAAATATGTGAATCACATATTTTTGTATAGTTAAGGCCTGCATTGCGTCTTTCACTCCCCTGCATGTCTGCATTATAAATGTACAGCTAATCCTCCACTTACAACCATTCATTTAGAGACTGTGCGAAGTTGCAACGGCAATGAAAAAAGTGACTTACAACTGGTTCTTGCACTTACAACTACTGCAGTGTCCTAGGATTACGACTGCCATTTGCGACCTTTCCAGTTGGCCTTTGACCAACAACGTCAATTGGGAAGCCAGATTTGCTTAATGACTGTGTGATCTACTTAACAACTGCAGTGATTCACTTAACCACAGTGACAGAGAAGATTATAAAATTGGGGTAAACTCACTTAACAACCGTCTTGCTAGTAATGGAAATTCTAATCCCAGTTATGATTGTAGGCTGAGAATTATCTGAATTTAGGAGCAACAATCTCCAGCAGATGCAAAAAGAGGCTTCATTGTTTGCATAGGTGTTCACAGATGCTCTCATTTATCTGTGTTTTAGATCAGAGATCCCCAACCTATGGGCCGCGGCCCGGGACCGGGCTGTGGGATCTTGGCCAGCGGGCCGCGGAAATGGCTGGCAGGTGCACGCATGCGTGAGCACACATTCCCCCCACTTGCGCTAATGCCCGTGGCCCAATTTGCGCATGTGTGTGGGCGCGAACAGGGACGCTAGCATGGGGCGGGTGTCTGCGGCCCATTTGGGCATGCGCGAACGGGCCGCTAGCTGCCGTGGGGGGTGCGCGGCCATTCACGCATGTGCACGGCACCAGCACATGCCGCATGCATGAATGGGGGCTGCTAGTGCCGTGCCAGTGTGTGTGGCCTTGTGCGCATGTGCAGAAACGTGCACCAAATTTGAAGCTGCTCTCCTTCCCTCCGGTCCACGAGCCTGGAAAGGTTGGTGACCTCTGTTTTAGATGGAAGAAAAACGTTAGAGAATATGCATCGGGTCTTGTAAGAATACCTGGGAGATCCTACTCTAATTATTTGTATCAGCCTTTACTGCTCAGGATTAATTTAAGAAAGGAAAGTGTAGGAGATGACCAGGCAAAGCCTGAAGGTGGGGTCAAATGTGTCATCAGTTTGGAGTCGTTACGTTCCCACATGAGACCTAAGTCCAGCCCCTCTCCCTGTGAATTCGGCTGACTCTTATCTAGCGCCAATTTGCCTCGAGTGTTAATAGACCAGATTCTTGTGTATAAGTAGCATGTAATAAACTTGAAGTGCTTTGAACTCAACTCCTGTTCCTGGTTATGTGCGCCTGACAGAAAGGAGACTATATTGTAAATTGGATTAAATGTTTCCATGTTTATTTATTGACATAGATTATTGATTAAAGTTTGGAGGCAAGCAGACCTCCAGTGGTGGCCATTTAGATGTGCTGGCTACATCACAAGGTGAAAAGTACTGTAGCCATTCTGCTTTGCAGAGTGAGGGAGCAATCTGCCTCAAATCTCTGGGATCAGTCAAAATGAATATATGTCAAAAGATGCTCCCTGTGTCTCTCTTATTTTTGTGATGATTCAGAATTATCAGTTTCATTTTTTTTTTTACAAGAGTGAAAAGAAAATGTGTGGAAAGCACCGACTAAATAAACCAACACAGCAGTTAACCAACAAAACAATCAATATGAAATGGGAGGTCAACAGAGCCAGACAGAACAAAATACAAGAGAGTTTGACTTGCAACCATCAAATACTGTCACCGTGGGAATTGGTGTATTAGCAGCTTTTTGCAAAAGCAGAACCTAAGCTACTTCCAAAGCTAGTAAAAATCCATATCTGCCTCTCCTCTGTAATGGTATCACGTTCAGTTGAAATAAGAAAGAAAAAAAGGTTGAAAAATATATAGATTTATTATTTCTTTCCTCATGTGGCATTATTTATTTCCAGGGTACCATCCACAGTGAAATGATCAGCAATTCCACGTTAAGCTGCAGTTCGGTTATTAATTTAACTTATTCAGCTCCCTTCACTTACTCAGTTCTATTCAAATTATTTGCTCTGTTCTATACCATGATTTTTCTCTTCTTTTGTTTTCTGTTTTGATTAATGTATCAACATAGATCATGGAAGCAGAAAAGCAATTTTACAATTAATGATTTATTTGTCAGGCCCGAAGTTTAACTTTTCCAAATCTGTGAAATGTTGTGTTGAATTTCCCATGTATGAAGACAGGAAAAAAAAACCGAGAACCCCCCCCCCCGATAACTGGACTTTTCTGATTGGTCATCTGCAAATTTGCTTGAGCAAAGGCTCTTTGGAATTTCGTAGGTTTTGGAGAAATGATAGTCTCTCCTTATGTTTCATAAAATCATGAAACTGCGTTTCACTTACTTTGGCCATATCACTGGAGAAAGCAATTACATTTGGAAGAGTTAGAGATAAAAGGAAACAAGATCATCAAGGAACACGGTGGATGGACACCATCAAAGCTGACACCAGCCAGAGCATAGAACAACTCAAAGAAGTAGTGCAAGATGAGAAGCTGTGGAGAGACTTGGCCCATAGAATTGCCAAGAGTCGAACACAACTGAATGGATATCATCATCGTTATCATCATCATCACCACCATCATCATATCCCATGTGTGATCAGGCTTAGCTCCTACTGGACCATCTCAGTTGCTGAGACTAGTATGTCAAGTGGAACCAAGAAATAATGTCGAGGTTCCTTGACATCAAACAAAAAAAACCTGACCCAAATAAGACAGGATAGTTCACATCAATCAACCGAGCAACATGGAACCAATGATAGCACAGAGGGCAACAACTAGTGTGGAGAAGGACTCGCAGCAGACAAAATAGATAGCAGAGAGATTATGGTTTTTATCTCTTTTTGCCCTCCCCCCTTTTTTTCGCCTTAAATAGGCTATTAAGATGTTTGCTGGAGCTGGCTTGCACCAGCTTGTGAGAGCTAATTGTTAAATTTTTGTGAATTTTGCAAGCCAGCAGAGATGACCTCTGACGTCTAGCACACCAATCAGCTGTTCTACAGCCAGTGACATGATAGTAGCAATGGAACCGACTGTGCCAGTCCTTAAACATTTAGCAGCACACCACAGAGTGATTTCCCTTGAATACTTGTTGCAGTATGGTAGAGATATTTCCCATAGGAGACATGGAGCATAAAGGCACTTGAGAAAAGATGAGAGTTCCCACAAAGCTTTAGAAGATGACAAAGGACCTATAATAGCTTCAGGCTCTGTATCTGTAAGAACCCATCTTCAAATAATGGCAAAGATGGGTTTAGCAGAGACTTGGAAGTTTTTTTTAAAGAGATATACCTTTGGACAGAGAAAAAGCAAAGACTATGCCCATTTTGCTTCCTCGTGCTGTCATTTACAGGATGGGTTCATTAAAGCAATAAGACTAAGACCAAAAAGCTTAGAAAGAAGTGGAACAGTAAGGCCTTATTCAAACCTCTTTGGTGGGGAAACCAAAAGATGAATAATTAAAGGTAAAGGTTTCCCCTGTCCAGTCGTGTCCGACTTTAGGGGGTGGTGCTCATCTCTGTTTTTTTAGCCGAGGGAGCTAGAGTTATCTGGAGACACTTCCGTGGTCAGGTGGCCAACATGGCTATATATCAAGGTGAATGGAATGCTATTACCTTCCCACTGAAGTGGTACCTATTTATCTACTTGCATTTACATTTCGAACTGCTAGGTGAACAAGAGCCAGGACAAGTAATGGAGCTCACCTCATCGCTTGGCTCTTGGGTCTTGAATTAATTAATAAAATAAATCAGATAAAGGAATACACACCAATATTTTAAGACAAATAGATGAAGGGAAAAAGAAGAAATATGTTAAGACGGACGTCCTTTGGCAATCAGAAATGAACTGAGGAGATTTAGCATTAGCCATGCCTGATCTGTGAGAGTTAATCCTCACAGGGTCAGAGAATGGCAACATGACAACCCATCAGACCATCTTTGAAACAAGGGCCAGATGGAAACAGGGCTTCCCCACTGCAGAAGTGGAGGCCCAGTAGTGTGTTATCTAGGCTGGCCAAGAGAACGAACAGCTTAGCAAAATACATTTTCTACTTGAAACACTTTAATTGTTTGAATTCTTTCATTGTGGCTTTATGACTTTTCTACAATATAAACTACTTAGCAGGAGTTCTTGTGTTCTTATGTGTCTATCTGAATGCAGTTGTGTTTTGCCAGCCAAAACCTGTCAAGAGTGATGCCATGGTATTCATAGAAGTCCTGCCAAGAATTGGGTAAAACCCTAGAGGATTCTGAAATCATGGAAAGTAATAGTTCCACTAAATTCTCCTTTGTTCGAAACCCAAGTACAATGCCCCGTTTTAGACACAACAGTTTAAGAAGGAAACAGAGAGATGGGAACAAACTGAGGGAAAGTCAATGAAGACGATCAGGGAACTAAAAAATAACTCTTGTAAAGGGAGATTGGAGGAATTGCAGGGGGGGAAGCTTCTAGAAGAGAATTTTTTTTGGGTACATGATCACGTTTTTCAAATACCTGAAATTATGCCTCAGATAAGGTACGAACCTGTCCCTTTTGCTCAGGAGTTCATGACATGAAATAATAAATTTAAGTAACAGGAAGACAGGATTCAGATGAATATTAGGCAATGCTTCCTAAAAGTGAAAGCCATTCATTTTTCGGGCTTTGGAAGAGGAATAAATTAACAATCAATGTGGGCTCTTCTTTACGGAATGTGCTCAAACAGAATCTAGACAGCCATCTGTCCAGTATGCTTAAGTTTAGATTCTTGAACTGATCACAGAGTTGAAGGTGGTGGCCACAAAAACAGAAGAGTTTTTCATTCTGATCAGCGTCTGTGAAGGTGCATAATCCAAACATGCAAACAAGAGAAACCATGGAGAATAATACTTCTTGAGTATTTTATTTGATTTTTATCTTGCTTTTATTATTATTTTTATAAATAGACTTCTTCTTCCTCCTATTTAGTACTTCTTCCTCTCCTATTTTCCCCACAACCACAATCCTGTGAGGTGGATTGGGCTGAGAGAGAGAGCGACTGGCCCAAAGTCACCCAGCTGGCTTTCATGCCTAAGACAGAACTAGAACTCACTATCTCCTGGTGACTGGCCCAAAGTCACCCAAGTGATGTTCATGCCTAAGGTAGGACCAGAAACTCTCAATCTCCTGGTCATTGACCCAAAGACACCCAGTTGGCTTTTATGCCTAAGATGAAGCAAGAACTCACCATCTCCTGGTGATTGGCCCAAAGTCACCCAGCCATTTTTAATGCCCAAGACAGGAGTAAAAGTCACAGTCTCCTACTGACTGGTCCAAAGTCACCCAGCTGGCTGTTGTGCTTAAGGTGGAACTAGAACTCACAGTCTCCTACTGACTGGGTCCAACATCACCCAGCTGGCTTTTGTGCTTAAGGTGGAACTAGAACTCACAGTGTCCTGGTGACTGGCTGAAAGTCCCGAACCGGCTTTCATGCTTAAGGCAGGACTAGAACTCACACTGTCCTGGTTCCTAGGCCAGTGCCTTAACCACTACACCAAACTGGCTATTTGCCAAACTTTATTATGTAATAATACTTTATTAAACAAACTTTATTAATAAAGTTAAAATAAAATGAACTTTATTAAGTATTTGCCAAACTTTATTATGCATTCCAAGAGAAAGTGATGCTTTAAAAAACAACAACACTTATCTGGTCTAGATTTAATTGAGGTAGAAAATTTTTATCTTTTTAATTTGCAGGTGAGAATTCAGATGGTTCCCATAAACACATCCTCTGCATATAAAACACTAGAGACTAAGCCAAGAACATAAGGTAGCATTTTTTTTAAATTTGATAAATTTCTGATGGGGTAGGAGTATTCATGCCAATGAATCAACAGACCAAGGAATATTATGCTTTTAGTGTACACAGAAAGTCTAACATATTTCTTTTTAAGGACTTGGAATCTGACAGTTCATTAATTGCAAAATGTGTATCACTGCAGGAAGCACAGGGAGGTGTAATATTTGTGTCCATATGTGTGTATATAAGGATCATTATAATGCACGGTGCTAATCAAGAGATACTTTTTGAGCGTGGTTCCCATTTCTAAACTTGAGTGTATTCCATGTTGTCCGACACAAGGTCAAACAAAATAAGAATTTACACGATAATAAAGTTAAGGAAGGTCTCTTCTTTTAAAAATTCTATCTGTGCCAGAGAAGGGAAACAACAACATCTCAGCTTTTCTCTCAATATCAGGGATGAAGAACTTTTACTTTCCCAGTGGAAAAAACTTGCCTCCAGAAGTTGTGAATGCCTCAACACTGGAAGTATTTAAGAAGAGACTGGACAACCATTTGTCTGAAGTGGTATAGGGTTTCCTGCCTGAGCAGTGGGTTGGACTAGAAGACCTCCAAGGTCCCTTCCAACTCTCTAGGACAAAGAGCTACTCCCAGGGCCAGGGGTCTTCAAACCTGGCCCTTTTATGACTTGTGGACTTCAACTCCCAGAATTCCTCAGCTAGCATGTCTGGCTGAGGAATTCTGGGAGTTGAAGTCCACAAGTCATAAAAGGGCCAAGTTTGAAGACCCCTGCCCAAGGCAATAGTCAGATAAGCAGGGTTTGAGCCGAGGCCAAGAAAATAACTTTTGAAAAGCACTTTTGGGACAACTATGTCCTGGATGATTGAGAATCTCCACAAACATTCTGCCATGTCCAATATTTCAACTATCCCCTTCCTGAGTGGGCAGCTATTGGCATCCGGACCAGCATGCGATCTGGCAAAAGTATTAGCTGAGCAGACTTTTCTTTTTAATGAAAAGCAAAACCTATAAAGATCACAAGGCCTTTTCTTACCACCGGGAATGTCTGTAAATTTAAATGGCTTTTACAGGAAGTCAATTCCCAAAGCTTTTCAGGTGAGGATTTTCAATTAGCCCTACATCCTCCATAAAATTTCATACAGGCTATCTACCGACAATCTATCTATCCATCCATCTGTCTTTCAAGATGGGCACGCAAAAGCAGGTTTTTTTTTTAATTGATAAGGACATTTCTTGCAGTTGTCACGTCTCTATCATTAACCAAGAAAAAAATGAGATGACAATATATATATATATATCTTTAAAGACAGACAACATTGAAGAATTTGAAGGATGTAGCATGGCAAAAAGAAGCAATGAATAAGCAAAAGTTGTTTTATAATTCAAGTTCAAATAAAGCTGCTGAACAAAACTGTAGCATGAATTAAAATACTCTTATCTAGCCGGGATGCTCCAAATTCAGCTAAACATTTATCTTTGTGTGAAATCTGCTGTCAATTCTATTATATTCCTTGTTATTAATGGCATTTATATCCTGCTTTGTTCCATTATAGGATATAAGATATTGTACACTAAATTCAGATTTGCTTTGACTATAATATCTGTAAAACACCCCCAAAAAATTCAGTGGTGCCTATTAGTCCCCAAACCGTTGGGACTCGTGCTTTTGATACTATATTTTCACATGGGCTTTGGAAGCTAAAAAAAAAAGAAAAGAAAAAAGAATGGAATGGCGGTCCCTTGTAAAATGGAGATTTCTAGGAAAAGGGAAGTTTTGAAGGCCACAAATGTCCCCCAGGTCTCAATTTGGCCATCCCTGAGATAGATGGACCGGTGTTCAGATGGCACATAACCCCACTTCCTGTGATGTCCAAGAAATATTTTGCATTCAAGTGCAATCCCCTCAGAGTTCTCTTATTTCTGAAAAGTTCCCTCTGCTTTTTTGATAGCTTACCATTCTTCCCACAACGACTGTAGTTCTGGAAAGCTTTATTTCAAGTATTGATATGAGGGAGAAGTTCCTCCCTAACTTGGACTGACTCTACTTTGGTGGACAATAGTTGTTCAAAAACCTCTTGTCTGCTCACTTCAGGGGATAAAGTATCTCCCATTCTCACTCCTCTTAGAGTCCGTGTGCCTGCTGAGAGAAAAGCTCTGGCTACAAAGCTCATCACATTACCATCTTTTCACAGGCCTCATCTGCCATTTATTTTCTATTCACGCAACTTGCTTGATTCCAATCTCCCCAGCCAGCGGGAACTAAACACCTTTCCTTCAAACTTTCCTTAAAATTGCAATGATTGCTACAGAATTCTAATTGCCTCCTTTGTGAGCTGTTTCGGGGGGTGACATCTAGAGAAGCAGATGTCTTGCATGAGTAAAGACAGTTACTAGTTCGCAGATTTAAAAAAACGAAACAAAAAAAATATATGGATTTTTATCTCCCTTTCTATTTTCTGCATATTTGTTAAGAGCGGGTTATGATGCAGGCTGGCAAACATTTAACCAAATGTCCAAGGAGTTGAGAATCAGCCTTTAGTTGCTCCATGGTGTGAATTTAAGTGCATTTACTCGCTTTGATAGATTTAGTGTGAAGTTAAGAGTATATAGCAATGTTAGGGACAGCATTATCTTTAGGCAAAGGAAGGGGTCCAGTAGGCCAGCAAACTGCCAGCCTGCCTTGCCATTGTATTTTTTTTTTTTATTGCTAGTAGTTAAAAAAGCAGCATTTTTTTATACTGCTCAGTTTAGCAGATGCATTTCATTGGCCAAGGATTCCATGCAGAAGCAATTGTGGAGAAGTTCAAAGACATCAAGACGGTGGCTTTAACGATATGTGAGAATAACCCTGGAAGAGTCACAGTCAGAAATGGTTCAGAAGTCAATGCCTTTTGTTCCCCCCCCCCCTTCTTCACACCTTTTTTGTTTTCCCTTTTTCTACTGTTGTCCCCTACTATTTGCTTTTGTATTTTCACATTTTATGTTATAAATGAGTAACACTAAGTAAAATTAAAAAAGAGAAGAAAAAAATAAAAATAAAAGTTATCTGGTCGTAGATTGTTCCTTTGATGCTCAGCTGATATTAAATATCTTTTTATATAACATATACATATATATGTTACTTATATGCAGGGCTTTTTTTGTCATAGAACGCCCAGAACAGAGTTCCAGCACCTTTTTTGGATGGAACCTTGTAGGGTAGGCAAAGTGGGTTGTATGAGATGTGTGAGTTCCGGCACTTTTTTTTTTTTTTTTTTTTACAAAAAAAGCACTGTGTATATGTAAGGGTGTAGGTCTATATACATATGTTGTATATGGCGTGTTTTAAATGTGCGTTATGTATGTGCACACTTTGAGAGGAAGCAACTAAATTTCATTTTTAATATGTGCCATTGTGCCCACAGGAAAAAAATGACAATAAAGGTTATCTTTAATCTTTAATCTAATCTTTTATAACCCAAGGGTGGACAATTAATATGTTAAAGTTATACGTAACAATACCTATGGAAATCCTATGCTTTAACTATTTTATTAAAATATTTTAATTAAAATTATTTTTAACTTCCCACAAAATATTCTTCTTTATAATTTGCAAGTATTGGATTATTTCACTTAGGCTTACTAACCTATGTTTGAAATAAATATACAGGGTTTCTACTTAGGACCCTCAAAAAAACAAAAAAACAACAACAAAATGGCTCAGATGTGAGACAGCTCAGGAAGAAACGCCTCAGAAGGGACCCTCCTTCTCCCCAATTTCTTGGACTGTGAAGACGAGGGGGGAAGAGATGTACTTTCAGACTCTGCAAGATTTTGTTAATGCAACCTTACAATAAACATAAAGCTACAGGTAGTCCTCGACTTACAACAGTTCGTTTAGTGACCGTTCAAAGTTACAACAGCACTGAAAAATCTGACTTATGACCGTTTTTTTACATTAAGGACCTTTGCAGCATCCCCATGATCAGGTGATCAAAATTCACGGGCTTGGCAAGGGGTTCCTATTTACCGGACCTTTGCTGTGTCCTAAGGTCATGTGATCCCCTTTTGCGACCTTTGGACAAGCAAAGTCAATGGGGGAAGCTAGATTCACTTAACAAACGGGTTACTAACTTATCAACTGCAGTGATTCACTTAACAACCGGGGCAAGAAAAGTGGTAAAATGGGGGCAAAACTCACTTAACGAATGTCTCTCTTAGCAACGGAAATTTTGGGCTCAATTGTGGTCGTAAGTTGAGGACTACCTTTAGTGCTCCGGGGTTTGCTTCTTGTCTGGACGATCTTGCAAGACTAACATCCATCTTGCAAGTCTCAAGCTCTCTTCCAAAGTGAGGCAGAAGATCCCCCTTTGTAATTTTAGGAATGGCCTCCGATCTCCAGATAAACTAATTCTATTTAAAAATGAGCAAGGCTGTGTCATACATATTGGTGGGTCAAGTTTACCATTTTTTTCTTAAAGAGTGGGAAGAGAGGTTTAGGAGCTGATTCTTTGTTTTTGTTTTTTTGTTGTTGTTTTTAAAGCAAGCCTATTTTAGGACACACTCTATAGTTCCTGTTTTTTTGTGAATTTTCTGCCTTAAAGTAGAAGGAAACCTTATCACAAAAGGGGTTCTGGGAGCTGTGAAAGAGAAACAGGAGTCTGATGTGTGATTCTACTAACTTAAGCGGCCCACCCTTGGCTTCAGGATTGCTAAATAAAAGTCGCCTTGAACTGCAAGATAAATGGCATATAAATTAAATAGATAAATAATAATTCAATATTCGTTTTACTAGTTTGGGAACATTTTTCGTTGACACCTAAGGCAACGATAGGCCATGGCAGGCAAATGAAGGTAAGAAAATACAGATAGTCCATAACTTAAGACCACAATTGAGCCCCAAATTTTTTTGCTCAGTTGTTAAGTGAGTTTTGCACCATTTTACAACCTTTCTTGCCCCAGTTGTTAAGTGAATCACTGAAGTTGTTAAGTTAGTAACTCGGTCGTTAAGTAAATCTGGCTTCCCCATTGACTTTGATTGTCAGAAGGTCGCAAAAGATGATCGCATGCCCCTGGGACGCTGCAACCGTCATAAATATGAGCCCATTGCCAAGCTTCTGAATTTTGATCATGTGACTACAATCGCATGACTACAATCATGTGATTGTAAGTCTGAAAGCAGTCACTAAGTCACTTTTTTCAATGCTGTTGTTAACTTCAATCACTAAAATACTGTTGAAAGTTGAGGATCACCTGTACAGCAAACTCGTATTTCAAAAGTTTATCTAACATTAACATGGGAGGTCATCCAGAACTTTTCAAGCTGACTGATATTCATGAGGGGTTTTTTTGTATACTGTTGAAGGAAAAATCTTCATCAGGGTCCAGTCCAAGCCGGGAATAAACAACATGGCGACTGCTTTAGAAAGAAGGTTGTAGTTTATTGAAGAGGAGAGCCAGACAGAAAGATGGCTCTGGGAAAAAGAGAGTGACCACATGTAGCATTGAGTGAGTTTTTATACCTTCTGGGGCTCTTGAAGTTGTTTCCTGTTCCTGTTTGAGGCTTTGTATTTCCTGTGTCATGTACTTTGACCTGAGTCTGAGTGTTCCTTTCTGGTATTCTGATGGTGGTGGGTTAATCCCATTATGTTTCCTGTCCTTAGAATTTGGGTGGGGTATGTAGATTTTAAGGGTCTTTGTCTTCCTAATTTCTTCAATTTCTAGCTGGAAGGCTCCAACCTTCCTGAATGGATTATTACATTTGCATTTCTAAAAGCTGGTTTCTGCTGAGTTGTCTGGCTGGGGTGTATGTGGGGGGAAGTTTCTGCCTTTTTAAAGATCTTCTCCATTATTCCTTTGGGGAAATATATTCTGCCTTTTTAATATTCCCCAAAATATTTCTTTCTCTGGATTCTTCCCACAAATACCTTCGGTAATTCTTCCTTTGGGTAGAACTTTCTTATCCCAAGTTTCATTCATGCTCCTATGAAATTCAGGTTGGCATAATGAGACATCTCCTTCCCATGGTATCTTCAAAAGAAATCTGGGATGTTGGCTAGGCTGAGAGATAGCAACTGAATATAGAATCGAGTGACTTTAACAGAGAACCTTTTCCTTCTAACTTTACCTCCCAGCTGGACCCCTAAGCCACAACCCTTCTAACAGCTGTTGAATTCAGTGGGAGATGCTTCTTGGTCTTTAGCATTGGTATTTTTTTTTATCCCTCTCTACCTTTCAATGTGGTGAAATAGTGACATATAGAAAAATAATGATGGGTATCGTATGGAAAAGGGCACACAGGTTAAGAATAATGAGATCTGAAGTGTCACTGACTACAAAATACGTTATGTGCTCCGTGAACCATTCTATCTTGTTAGAATAACTTTTTTTTCTGGTGTTCAAAAAAGGGATTGGTAATATAATTGCAGCAAAAGAAGAACGTTTTTATTTGGTAATAGCTACTGTGAAATAAATCTCTAGCATAAGGGGAAAAACTGGAAATATCATGAACTAGAGAAATAATGGTGCTATAACACACACAAGTGAGATAAGCAAAACTAAACAACAAGCCCCTTTTGAAAACTGAGAGAAAGAATGATTAAGGCTAAATAACAAATGGAAAATGGGAGCCACACGAATCCCTAGAGGATGCTTTCCGGAGGGATGTGTAGATTGAGTTGAATCCACTCATCTGTATCCTTTTTTTAACAACGAGGCTCATAAAACAGACATGCAACTCAAGAAAATTACTATAAGACGAATAAAAGCATTCTCAGTGTTTGCAATGAATTAGCATGTCTATTTTGTGGAGAGAAAAAAATAATTTTAAAATGTTTGTGCTTTTCACAACACAAGATTTGGAAAAGGGATGCAATGGCTTATGATTTATAATAAAATTGGTGTATAATGGATACAGACATTTTGTATCTATTCCTAGAACCACATTTTGGGAGGTGCAATAGCTCAGCGGCTTAAAGATGGTGGAGATGGGTTTTTGCGCCAGCGGATTGAGTTCTAGCATCACAGGGTGGAGTGAGCTCCCGTCACTTGCCTCAGCTTCGGCCCATCTAGCACTTCATGTTATATGCAAGTAATAAATAAGTACCACTTTGTTGGGAAATGTGGAGGTGTTTTGTGCGGACGGTTGGACCTCGGCAGTACGGGACTTGCCTGGATGTGACGCCTGACTTCGAGTAAATTGGTGGTGAGAGAAAGCCATAGGTAATGCCACAGGACATCACTTGTCTTTCTGGGATGGAGCTAGTTCGCCCTGAGTCTCCTGGCTAATTATACTACTGCCATATGCTAAATAAATAAATAACTAGATGTTGAGGATCAAAATGGGAGAAAGCTATTTCTTTGTTTGTACTTGACTTCCTATAAGTAGCTGGAAGGCCACCTTTGGAATCATAATACAAACTCCATATATTCTAATCTGATTCTTCTTATGTTCTTATTTTCAAAAGAGCCCAAGAAAAGAAATTCTACTTTAATCAAAACACGAAGATGAAAAGTGAGTAGTGAACATACAGTACTAATGATAGTATGATAGTAGGCTGCTTTCAGATGGAACTACTGTAATACACACACACACATATAGAGAGAGACTGCTACCTTTTTAAAAGGGAAAAAAAAGAATAAAAAGTAAACAAAAAATAGAGTTACAAGCACGTAAGATGAAATAAACTAAGTGTAAGCTACCAGAATACTGCTAATTTTTTATATTGCTAGCTCTATGTATTTGATGATCTTTTAACATTTAAAAACTACAGATCGTTATTCAAATAGTCACTATATGAGTTTGAACCACAATAATCAGTGCAGTGTGAAATGCATGTTAAAGTGAAAAACTGCAGCCATATCTAGTCACTAACACTTTAACAAATCATCCGTGACTTATATGTGAACACTTTATGTTAAGAAAAACTCAGGTGTCAGATGAAATACAAGCCCACAGGTACAACTAGAGCCTAATAATAGTTTCCAGATTAAATACAATTCTGTATCAGATTTATTTTTTTTAAACAGGTTATTTTAAAGATCAAGCCTTCAAGCATGAAGCAATTGTGTTTTCTAATGAAAAGTTTTGAGTATGTAAATGAGCTCAGTATACCTTGTAGAATTTAAAGTTTAGTAATATTTAGTAGAAAAAGCTGACAATCGGGAAAGGGAATTCAATTTTTGGAATTTATTTCATTGCGTCAATTCTTCACACAAGCAAAACCAATGGATGGATCAACACTTTTGATCTCCAAAAAGTGGAACCTTGTTGGGAAAAAGCTTGGAAGAAAAAAATAATAAATTATTTTTCAAAATCATTCAGCTTGGGAACTACTATTAAATGTTACACAAAAGGATTACAGAACACCTTTAATCTTAACTCATACGGATGAACTGCAGATTAATTCTTTCTGTTCAAAATGATTACCCAATTCTCATTAGAATTGATTAATTGGAAACTGCAGCATCTTGAATGGTTTGTGTCAGGCGTGAAGAATCAGGACCATACATTAAGTTCCAATTAAGATTTATTGCTCAAACCTATACACAAAAATGTAGTCAACTAATGGTTGGCATTAAGTTAGTGCTTCATAAGAGCTAATGGAATTCAAGAGGGGATGAATTCCTTGGATCAGGACCTGGAATGTAACGACTCCAGACTGATTCTTCTCTAGACTCTGCCTCTTCTTCTCCTACAGTTTCTTTGTGTTGCAATAGTGCTTCAATAAAAAGTAAAATCAAACAAAGCAAAGGACAGAGGAAGATCTAGAGTCCACAGGACAGAGAATAGATAAAAGTTTGATGGATGACGCTGGGGGTGATGGGAAGTGTGCCTCAATGGGGAAGAGGGTATTTGAAAGCTGCAACAGGCAGACTAATGAAGAAAATGGGGCTGAATGACACATAAACAAGATAAAACATTTTGTAGGCCACCCAGAGTAATCTTATCAGGGAAATGGGTGGCATCTAAATTTAATAAATAAATAAGAAAGAAAGAAAGAAAGAAAGAAAGAAAGAAAGAAAGAAAGAAAGAAAGAAAGAAAGAAAGAAAGAAAGAAAGAAAGAAAAAAAAGGGAGGGAGGGAGGGAGGGAGGGAGGGAGGAAGGAAGGAAGGAAGGAAGATTCTGAGTTTTTTTCCTTCCTGGTATTGCTAGGGAGTTTTATTTATACATTCATTTATTTACTGATTTATATATTTACTCACTTACCAGACTTAAATTCCCCCTATCCACTAGAAGGATTCTTAAGCTAGATTATAGAGCAATTTCTGTTTGCTTGTTTGTGAGACCAGGACCCTCTCTGGGACTGCTGCTGCTGCTAAGATGCTTGTATAAAAGAGCAAAGTTTGTGGGGATAATGATATTATCTGAGACTAGGAAAAGGGATAATGGGATCAAACAGCTTAGGAATCACTGCCCGAGAACCTCAGACATCACATATAGTTCTGTTTGCCCTAATTCAACCCTATGTCCGAGGCTTTTTGGTGAACGGGGATAAAATAGTTAAGATGGCAATCATAATTGCACAAAGCTCTGTTCCCCCACCCATTTTTTAACATGGATCGATCATTCATTCATTCATTCATTGAGATTTATATAAACATCCATCTTCTAACCAACATTACGCAGCTCCCAGTCAAGAATGGACAGAGTTTTGATCGCACAGTTGTAGCCTTCATTCTGACTATTTTTTCCTGCATGCCACACAGACACCTCTACCAACCCCAGCAATCCTGTAAGGTATGTTCAGATGAGAGATGGCGATTGGCCCAAGGTCAACCCATTAAAATTCAATGGAAGGATGAAAACCGCCCCACAGATTCTTACTAAGGATATTCTCGGCAAAGATCTCAAGGGCGGATTGTTGAGGGCCATAAACCCTGATGCTGAACGTTTTCTATTCCAGTCACAAAATTAGAATTCTCCAAGTATTTCCTTTCCTATTCAAAAACAGGTCTAATCTTAAAAAAGGGAGAGGATTTAAAGATACCTAGGATAACTTGAAACCTGACTATCTTACAAATGTCCCTGCGTTATTATTCTCCCGAGTTATTCAGAAGGAGAAGATTAATTCAACAGTGACATTTTGATTCTTGATATCTTCATCACGGATTTCCTATAGGGATGTTCCGAATAAGCACATTTCTTAAGCAAGGGAAGCACTGAGGGGAGGAGAAGCAACACACTACCTTACAAATTATCTCTCTAATGTGACAGGTTAGAAAATGATATTACAGTTCACGCTATCTCTCCGTTTCTTGGTATCAAAAATTCCTCAGGCTACAAAGAAGAAATTGCTTTTGGAGGGCAGAACTTGACGCTTTAGAGATTTGGTATCCTTTCTTCCTGGAAAAAGATGTCCCGATTAATACTTGCAGTGTTTGGCCTACACTAATAAATTAAATTCTAATTTACAATGCCAGCTGACTGCAGCCAGGACTTAAAATATAAAGATGTTATAGGCTGCCAAATATTACAAAACCAAGCTGCAGCAACTTTGCAATAAAAACTGATTATTATTATTATTATTAGTTTGTTGCACAGTCAGCCAGATGTTCAGATTGCGTTTGGCATTTTTGTCTACCTGTCGAGTCCTTTCCAAGGACCTGGGATAGGCAGATGTGGATGTTTGATGGTGTTACAGATATTGTCACAGGATGGAAGCTGTTCCAAATAAAGCCACCTTTTGCAATTGACTGATGGTGAATTTGTCAATGCCGATAGTGTTCAAGTGATGTTCCAGTGGTTTTGGGATTGCACCTCAGGCCCTTATTACTATTGGTACTACCTTTCCTTGCTTCTGATTACTATTACTACTACTACTACTATTTAAGATTTAATCTTCAATTCGATTCGCATTCTGGGACTGGTAAAAACTTAACAGCTCAATCCTAACCAAGGACCTAAGAGCTGTTAAGGTAATGTCTGAGTAGGAGGCGACTTCCGGTTTTGCGCGGTAGCAACCAGTTGCGGGCTTGCGGATTCTCCCCACCCCTGCAGCTAATTTCGCCCTGCCAGGGGACCCTAAATGGGTCTAAATCGCCCCGGAAAGGTGGCAAAGAAGGGTGCTCCAGCGATTCTGGAACGATGGTGGCCATTCCGTTCGACTTGGGGAAAGCCTTCTAACCCGACAGGAGATAGGTTGGCCGTTTTGCATTGACCAGCCCAAGCTACTAGCAACTGAAGTCCAAAAGCACTAACCAACACAACTGTGAACAGCGTGCTTGAAACTGGGTGAGGAATCCGATCTTCTCTTTTCTATTTTATATGTAATTTCCTGGAAAAGATCCCCAAGAAGCAAAATACCTCCAAAAGGGAAGGAGGGGGATTTCCGCCCCTTATACTAATGGAAGCGGTGAATTAATCTTTTTATGGAGGATCAAAATACATGGAAATGAAATGTTGCTGACACCTAGTGGTGGATGAAGACTATGACAGCTATGACTTTAATATAAGACTTGGCAAAACCTGGGAAAAGCTTATTATTATTATTATTATTATTATTATTATTATTATTATAAACAACCCTCCCAAAAGACACCTCTCCATGTCATTTTATTGTGAAATTTGTGCAATTTTTATGGATATTTCTGGTGCAGAATAGAGCATGAAGCATTATGCATGTTTCCATGAACAATGGAAAGAAGAATATTTTGGGATAGTATTTTACTCATTTTCAGCTGAGTATGGGGAAGATTACTTAAGTACTGAAAAAAAAAGGTTGCTTGTTAATGTCTTCACATTTGTTTTGCTTTTGATAATACCCCGGAAAACAGAAAGATGAAAAGGATGCCCATTAGCAGAACAAGCCAAAGGTATAAAACCAAGTCTGTGTTATTTTAGAATGAACTTACTTACTTATTAGGATTCTCTAAGATCAAGAATGAGCAACCTTGGAAAGCCCCATCAGTTGAGCGACTGCGGACGGAAGGAGAAGCAACCAATATTATAATGAAAAAGAAAGGAGACGTTTTATGGTGGCCCACACTGCAGAAGTTTATTTTATTTATTTATATTTATTTATTTAGATCCTGCTTTCATTATGTTTTATAAATATGGGCCTTTATTTTTTTTTATTTGCTTGTTTTTAGCAGAAGTAGTTTATAGAATTGTAGAGCTGCAGCATGCCAATTTTATTCTGCAGTTCTTCAGATGGTTTTTAAGGTAGTCAAGTGTCTTTCACATTCATTAAAAACATTTTAAAGACACTTTGAAAGCTACTTTATATTTTATATGAATTCTTGAGGGTATTTTGTCTGTATATTTTATTAATACCATGGTATGCATGATTGTCAATTCTAATATTTTGCTTCCACCTCATCTCTGCTTTTTGCTAAAATAATGTTACTTGTTTAACTGGGGAACAAGGGTAAACATCAGTAGGTCCCAGTTTTCCCCTTAATTGTGTGTATCTCTTTCCTGCTATTGATTTCAGCCTTTGAATATTTAAGTCAGAAAACTCTCTATAGATATCTGCTTTAAACACCTTTAAAAATACACTGTTAACAAAGGAGTTCAGATAAAATTTTCTTTGTTGACAGAGACACTTTCTACTGTGCAGAAATTGGTGGGCAAAACATTTTGCCTTTAACACGGGACTTCTTGTTTTGACCATCACTTCCAGGGTAGTCAAAACAAAGTTGGAACCTTCACAGAAAACCAGGAACAAGTATTTTGAAGTTGAAATATTGTGATTTCAAAGTGTTTTGAACACTGTTTGAAAGTCCACAGGGGGCATCAATCCAGAACTCTGGAAATTACCCAGACTAGTCTCTGTTGCTCTAGAATAAATCAGGGAGACTCACTGTCTAGCTATAGAACAAGCTTTCAGATCAAGGAGTTCCATTCTCTATAGCTTATCTGTAACTGATTGTAATGTTGTTTCCCTTAGAATGGGATAAAACCTGCAGACAAGCTATGCCTCATGAGATGATTGGATCCAGAACATATGAAGTTAAAGAGAAAAAAGGTAAAGGAGTCCATGCGGATTTTTCTCCACTAGTGGTTGCTGACTATAGGGGGCAGTGTCATCTCCGTTTCAAGGCCACTGAGCCAGCACTATCCTAAGACATTTTCATGGTCATGTGACCAGCATGATGTCATGGACCACTGTTACCTTCCCACCAAAGTGGTACCTATTTATCTACTCGCATTTGCTGGTCTTGTCGGCTAGAAAGCCGACAGTCCAGGTTTGAGACCCGAGCGCCGCACAATGGGTTGAGCTCCCATCCTCACCCCCAGCTCCTGACAGCATACGAAGGGGTGATGTGAACGTTTAATTGCCTTGCTAGTCCCTTAATAAAACTTTAATCGAGCTATTTTTCCAAATACAAATTGAAGCGAAGTTGAATGATACATCATAATATGTATATCTAGATATCAGATCTGGACGTGGAAGAAATGCTCATGAGATCAGAGTGGCCCTTACCATACAATTCCTTCCTTAGAAAGCTGCCAATACTTATGTGTCTGCAACAAAAACTGAAAAATACAGGAAGAACAAGATAGATGCCTTGGCAATGCTTGCGAGCTTTAAATGTCATTAACAAAATAATGCAATGTTCAAGATACACTTCAATAGCTTGCAAAGGGAAACTGTGAAGGCACCCTACTGCTTGTGAATCTTTTGGATACTGCAGCGTTTTAAGGTTTGTGTGTGTGTGTGGGGGGGGGGGGTTGGGAGAAGGACTATAAGCTCATTTAATAAGTGTGAATTGTCTTTCTGGGTTTTTTTGGCAATAACATATTTTTTGCTCAATAAGCGAGTACCAAGCTAGAGATCAAGCAATATTAAGCAAAGCAAAAGAAAATATGCATGGACTGTCTAGGCTAGGGGAATGAAATCAACACTGTCCAAACTCATAAAAAAAGGAAAAAGAGAAAAAAAACAACCCAAAAATTTTCATGCTTTATCCACTGAAAACGTCTTACAGATTTGTCACAAGGATTATAAAAAAACTTCTGAATGTGTGCCAAAGGATTGTTTGAATCCATTTCATCTTTCGTGAGCTGTTATTCTTTGAATAAATTCAATCCTCTTAACGTCATAAGAGCTGCGAAGCTGAGATAATCAGTTTTTCAGTGTTTTCCATGGTGATGCCCAATTGTCTAATCAATGATCATTTAAAGAAAAATCTATACCGGTTGCAGTAGCCACCTTCTAATTAGCTTTGCACAGTGGAAGATTTTTATTCTGACACCATTGTTATTATTATTTATCTCTGTCTTTTTCTAAGCCTTCATCGGCTTACCAAGCCTGCATACAAGTGAATAGAAGTTGTGAAAAAAAGAGTCCCATGAACAAACTACTTATCCAATCCAAAAATGTCCCACGTTTAAATCCAGAAAGGGATTTATTTAAGCCAGCTTCATTTTTAGTAGTAGACAAGCAGCTTAAGCTGCTATGTGGAAGAATCCTGTGTGCAGCAAAAGAATGGCCTGTAAATTAATTAATTAATAAAACTTCAAGGTTTCCCAAAACACCCTTGAAGTCACTGAAAACCCTGCATGTTTTTCACAGAGCTAATTTTTCTGCAAAACGGATTTTCAGAACTCAAGACAAAGATGGCAAAACACTGCAACAGTCTGACTTTTACATCAATTCTAAAACATTCTTCAACATATCTCAATCTTGATACTGGTGCCATGCATTCTATGAATATTTCTAATTAATTTATGAAATATAAAGGAGAGTACATAATTATTAAAAGGGGTTTGATGTCTTCCCTGTGTGTTTTTAAAAGAAGAACAGACAGAGCTGGTCATTTGTTTCTTTCTATTTTTAAGAAGTTTTGGAAACTGTGGTCTACACTCTAATGCAGTGCTATTAACTATTTGAAAGATTTCATTGTACGGAATACACGTAAAGGAAGCCACTGGGCCTGAAAATTGAAACGCAGCTTACTCAGCAATGTAACTGGCAATTTTTCATTTCTTTTGATCCTTTCAATTAGAACTAAAGATAACTGTGTCAGCTAGCAGTGTTTTTCTCTCTGCAGGGCAAAATGCTTTCTTTTGCTTGGAGTACAGAAACTTAAGTACAATGAAACAAGTCAGAAAGCGCATTCTAGTTTTATGTCAGTGTGCAAGAAGTCAAGAACCAGGATAGAGTTCAAAAGAACTACAAGTTTACTTCATGTTATCTATACACACGAATCTGAACGACTAACAGTCAAGGCGAATTGGCGCCCGATAAAGAATCACCAGACTTCAAGGAGGTCTCTTATGGGAGTGTAGAAATTCCAAACTGATGACACGTTTGACCCTGCCTTCGGACTCAGACCTGGTCATCTCCTACATTTTCTTCTAGTTCTCCATGGGCATTTTTGGAACTAAAATGCCACCCTCACAGAAATTGCTATGAATTGTATCTAAAATTGCCCAGTAGACAAAGTCGAGTAGGGTGTAGTAGCTAAGATGCTAAGACCAGGTGTAAGGAAGTCCAGTTAAAGTCATCCCCAGCCATGGACGTTCCCTGGCCTTTAAATACCTTTTTGTGTGATGTAAATAGTTGTGGGTGTTTCTGAGTCATGGTCTGGTTTCGGGCTGTTCGATTGGCTGGTTGTTGTTGTTGTTGGGCCATAGTCTTTGGTGTTTAAATATCATGTGTGATGCAAATGGTGTTTGTTCGTTTGGTTGCCTCTAAGTCATGGTCTGGTTTCGGGTTGTTTGGATGGATGGCTGTCGTCATCGAGAGGTGATCCAATTTCTAGTGGGGGGGGGGGTTGTGATTTTTGTTGCTGTGTGGTGGAGTGCCTGTCTGTTCGTTTTAAATGCTGCCTTCGGGATTACGGTTGAAGTAGTTCTTTCATTCTCAGCGGTTAGTAGATTGGGTTGGTGTCAATGTGTTTATTGACTTACTGGTGGAGAACCAATGAACAGAACTGCTGATTTGTTGGGCTGATATGGCATATGGTGATGACATGACGACAAAGAGTGAAACGCTGACCCTCTTAATTATTTTTGTAATGGTGTGAAGCTTTCACTCTTTGTTCAACTGTCCTTTATGGTCCTTATTTGGCCTGTCAAGATTACATAGTTTGGATGTAGCTTTAATGACCCATCTGCTTCATCCCTGGAAAACATAGGGTCTATCTTAGGGAATACAGCTGTACAGCTACTGTGTGGGATACAAGTTCCTTTTTAGCAGACATACATCTGGGGAAATCATAAGCCTTCTTCCCAGCTATCACAGCCCACAACCATCTACATGTGTATGGAACACAAAACCCAGATAGCATGTTATTTGGGGATTTTTTTCAAGTTGTCACCACATTCATCTTGACGGTGTCTCATTGTATAAGAGCAATCTAAAGTAAAAAATCAAATAAAATTCTGTTCTCAATGCACGTTAAAAAATAGTTTCTCATACTGGCATACTCCAAGTGTATTGGGGCATTTTCAAAATTACTGGCCATTACACACAACTGTGATCAGAGCATTTAGAAGGGAAAGGAAGGGAAGGGAAGAAAGGAAAGGAAGTATTATTGTAGATTTTTAGCATCACACCAAATTGTCTAACATGACAATCCAATCTTTAAACAACGTACGAACTAAATCTTGCTCTGAAAACCCATGGACATGCAAAATAAAGTTGTTTAAGAAGGTCAAGATTTTTTTTGGGGGGGGGGTGTCCTGATGAAGAGTTGAATATGCAAATTCAAAGCTTTCTTCCATTAATTTTAAATGTTCTTGTGAAGGGCTTTTGAAGACAAGAGTTGTTTTTTTAAAAAACAAAACAACCCTAAACTCAGTAGACAGAAAAAAGTTCATTTTAGAACTGCCGGCTTGTCTAATAAGATATGAATGACTCCACATTTGCTTGACCTCATTCCAAAATTGCTCAATACTGGAACTGAAAATAACAGTTTGGGTCTATTTTTTTTTTCTTTTTTAGGCATCAGTGTGCAAGTCAATGAGCTGTAACTGGATTAAACATTTCATTTCCATCAAATGGCACGTGCAGACTGGCAGAGCAGAACAGCTATAATTTATATTTTCTCAAGCTCAGAGTAAGCTGATGGGGAAAAAAAAAAGAATCTGGGATATACCTATCTGAAACTATTCCAGTGTGCGTATCAGGCAGCTGTCATTTCTTTTGCTATCTGAATGAAAGCAGAGAACTAATTGTCTAACCCAGTCACAGGCAGGAAAACTTCTCAATAAAGCTTCCCTATAACACGCTTACAATGATATTGTTACAGTGGTCCATTCTAAGGCATATCTCAACTCTGCAGAAAAAGGTAGGGCTGCTGCTGAAAAGAAGAGAGGGAAATAATCTCTAACAAAAGGTGGGAAAGAAAATCTGTCATGGACTTCTAAGGCTGATCGTGCTTAGAGCTACCAAAATGGGTCCACCATGGAACCAAGTGCACAGAATGAATACAGTCGAATAGTACCTCCTTGAATAGAATCAAATAATACCTACTAAATGCTCTGTGCTCGGTGAGAAATGAAAAAAGTGAAAAAAATACAGTTGTCAAGATTCTGACTGAAGAACCCAACCAAGTAAACACCTTTGAGGCTTTCCGAACTCTTAATGTAAAACTTATTGAGTACATCATTTCGGCACGCATGCAAGCAAAACTAGCTCTGGCAAAACCCCACCCAATCCCATATAGTAAAAGTATAGAATTCCCCCTCCCCCTTCTTGATCAGGTCACGTTGCCCAATTAGGTGGAAAGATTTTGTTATGAGAAAGTGTCTCTGGGTCTGGCCAGACACCTGGTGAACTGTCCTTGGTGCTCACGGTTTGCTTTCTTCATCTTTTGAAGTCTGCATTACAATCTCTTTCCCTTCCCCAAAGTCCGTTGGCAAGTTGAGAAGCAATAATTATCAGACCAGCAAAAACATGCTTCGAACTTGACAACGGTTATGAAAGTAGTGTGTAAACTAACCCCCCCCCCCCCAATTCTTCTGATATATATCACTGAGTGTTGTATTGCATTTCTCAAAGAACAGTGTAGGAAGCAACCACCATTTTCTGTTTCTTCCTGTCATTTGAGCTGGAAGAGAAAACTTGGAAGAGCTCTCGTTAATTTCACCAGGTAACATAAAAACCATGGTCCAATTTTTTTTTCTTCCCCCGATGAACTGGCCAGCAATTCATTATTTCTTTTTCCTCAGCCAGGAAAATGAAGAGGAGAAAGGGGATGGGATGGGAGAAAAGCAGAGGGTCCATCGTTTCATGGCAAGCAGTCCAACTACCTTGTTGACTCATGAACAAGGAGGTCAATGCCACCACATATAATTAATTAATTAATTAATTCACATTTTTTTTGAACCCAAATATAAAAAACAGCATATAAGTATTAGAAATTAAAATCAGAATTTAAAAGGAGGCAAGGATGGTTGAACCCCGTTAAAAATTAGTTAAAAAGGTGAAGGGAGGGCTGTCAGGGTGTGAATCAGCCCCATGGTTGTATGCTACTCTACGCTCCGTGTGTTAACTCCTTTCCGGAAGGTCAGGAGAATGGGGGTCTGCCTTATCTCCAGGGGGAGAATATTCCACAGGGAAGGGCAATGGACCCCACCAGTCAGAATTCTTCAGCTGATGGGGTCTGCAACATACCCTCCCTGCCTGACTGGATGGTATGGGTAGATGTAATGGGACAAAGACACATTACATAGGTCTTGGCGCCATGCTAGGTAGGGCTTTATAGGTTACAACCAACATCTTGCATTGTACCTGGAAGCAAACTGGTACCCAATGCAGTTCGTGGAACAAAGGTGTTGCATATACCCTTCTCTGGGTACCCAGAATTGCTCATGTGGCCACATTCTGCACCAGCTGAAGCTTCTGGATACTTTTCAAGGGTAGCCATATTAGAGCACACTGCAGTAGTTTAGATGGGAGATGACCAGCGCATGAGTGACTGAACGGAGAGTCTCCCTATTCAGGAAAGGGCGTACCTGCACCCAATACAAAGTTAAGGAAAGGACCTCCTAGATGTAGCTGTCATCGCTCTTTGAGCAGGAGCCATGAGTGTGGGAGAAGTCCCAGGTTATCCACTGGGTGTGTCTGGGGTTGTGCAACCATATCCAAGAGCAAGTGTGAGAAACTCTTGAATACAGAGGGGCCCACCTATAGCCAGTCCATCTTACCAGGGCTAAGCTGAAGTCTTTTGTTCCCCATCTAGGCCCTCACAGCCTCCAGATATGGCAAAAGAATGTTCACAGCAACATACGGGACAAAAAATATATAACTGGATATCATCAGTGACCCGGTGATACCTCATCTCATCGTGATGGGTGATCTCGCCCAGCAGTTTCATGTTGATGTTAAAAAGCAGCAGAGAGAGCTCTGAGTTCTGTGCCACCCCACAAAACAAGGGCCATGAGCTGTACCTTTTGCTCCTTATCAACCCTGATTGGGATTGCACTCAGAGGAAGTAGATGAATCAGTACGAAACTGTGTCACCCGTCCCCAACTCTCTAAGTCAGCCCAAAAGGATACCACGGTTGATGATATTGAAAGCCACTGAGAAGTCAAGAAGAGCAAGGATGGATGCACCACTTCCATCCCGTTTCTGCCATCCCCACAGATTGCATCTATGAATGCAATCAGTGCCATTCAGTCCCATATCTGGGCCTGAAACCTATTATGAAATCATCACACAAATGGCATGAATTACTTGTACGATAACCACCAAGATGCAAGTGATGTCATGGTGGCTTGTATGGGACATCTATGGTGGGACCGCTCAGTCTTTCCTCCAAAATACAAGCCATACGGAAGGGGAACACCTATCACAGAACCACTCCTGGATTCTCTCTACCTTGTCAGTTTACATTCTCTGTTTCTAGAGAAATGTTTCTCAACCCTACCAACTTTAAGATGTGTGGACTTCAATCCCCAGAATTCCCCCAACCAGTATTGATGTCCACACATCTTAAAGGTGCTGAGGTTGAGGAATACTGTTCTACACAACGGGGTACACTTTGTATAAAGTACCAGAGCATTGCATCCACCGTCGTTAATTTTTAATAAGGCATCTGTGAGCTATAAAATTGATGCTGATGGCTCTCACTTTGCTGGGTTCACACATATTTGCATATGGCATCTAGCAACAATAGATTAGAAAGCCTGATGAGATATGGAGTATATGTATATTAAAGGTAGGGAAGTAGTTGCATTCTGCCTGATTCATATCTATTAAACAAATGTGTATGCCAATTTAGAATATCCTACAACTAATTATGGGTGCATCTGTTTTTCTCCTGACACATCACTAAAATATTCAGTCTGTAATGCTGAAATATTTTTTAACGCTTCATCTATCTAATTCTACTAATTATTAAAAGAAGGTCTTGGCAGGTAGGGTACCAAACTATTTAGGGTGTAGCAATTGTGACAGCATTATCTGCTTGTTAATTGTAAACTAGACAACCCGTGACCCCTTGGGTCATTGTTTCGGAGATATTTCCTTGGCAGATTCTTCAATGCTTTCAACAATGGAAGAACATACTGGAAAAGTTTTAAAAAATTCAGGGAGCTATTCAGAGATGTATGTACCTTGAAAGTAGCCCATGTCAGGCACAAACAAATAAGGAACCAGGATTGTTCAAATGAGTACAAGTTTATTCCATGCTATCCCTAAATAAGAATCTGAACTACTAATGGTCAAGGCAAATTGGCAGTAGGTAAGAGTCAATGGAATTCAAGGAGGGCTGGACTTAGATCTCTTGTGGGCATGAAGGGACTCTAAACTGATGACTTGCTTGACCCCTCCCTCAAGCTCGGTCTGGTCATCTTTTACAGTCCACGTTGAGCTGCACAGCACAGTCAAACATCAAGAGTTGACAACAGGAAATGTTTATTTTATAAAATTTGCCAAATTTCAATTCCATTGGAGTCATAGGTCCTGGATTTTGGATGCATTCTGTAAATTAGTCCATTTGAGGTAGCTTGGTTCAAAAAAATGTGCCCTATGAGGCACCGTTGTGCCCAGTGAAAGGTCATGACAAGAATGTTAGTAGCATATAGATAAGTACAGAGATGATATACACTGGAATATATAGGAAAATATATGCACTGGAGCACAAAGGAACAACAGGATATAGTTAGCAGCTACTACTACCTAGAGAATAGAATAGAATAGAATAGAATAGAATAGAATAGAATGGAATGGAATGGAATGGAATGGAATGGAATAGAATAGAATAGAACAGAATAGAATACTTTATTGGCCAAGTGTGATTGGACACACAAGGAATTTGTCTCCCGTGCATAAGCTCTCAGTGTACATGCAAAACAACAAAATAATAATAATCAGAATTTCAAATTAATAATAATCAGAATTATAATATATAAAATAAATTTATCTTGAACACCCCTCCCCATCACCAGAGTGTAGAGTAAAACTAAAAACACAAACCTCCCCAAAGTTAATATGTTCATTCTTTTTAGAGATCTTCAAATTTTGCTTCCTGTTCTTTCAACTTATTTCAGCTTTGTGCAAATGCTTATGAACAGATGTTTAAGAGTATTACATCACTGTCAAGTTTAGAGCAAGTCGAAACAATTTTAAAAGTTTCCGTCCACATCAAGGCTCATCAACACTCGTACATTATCACCCCATGTGGACGGAGAAGAGAAGCTTTTAAGTTCTTCAGCAAATTAGATATCTTTTCAAAAGGAGCCAATTTTATTTTCTTTCAATGCCAATCAAACACTGACGGGAGGAAGAATATGAAAAAAAAAAAAAAAATCCGGAAAGTTCCAGTGGTAAAACAGGGAGACCATGGTAATATTGTCAATTAAAGGCTCCCCCAGGAGGTTAATTAATCTTGGTAAGTGCCAAACATTTCAGAAATTACTTTGCAAATATCATAAAAGAAAGCCTTGTCCTCCAAATAATTTAGGGCTAAAGGGTTAACAGTTTTGTTGTTTGGGAAAAAGGTGTTGAATGTTTTAAGTGGGTCCGCCAGGGCAAGGGAAAGAGAGGAAATTGACCTGGGTCTCCATATTTGTATCTATGCATCTGGTCCATATTTTGACTTCTACTAATCTTGAAAGACCTGAAGCAATAGCAGGAAGGAGAATAGAAGGCAGGCTGCACTGTAGAGTTGGGCATTTTGAAATTCTTCAGCAAATTTGGGGAAAAAAGAAATTAGATAAATGGTGTCTCTAATTTCATGTACTGAAGATGCAATTCTCCAAAAATTGTTGAAGGACACCCTATTGAAAAAGCCCAGGGCGATCTATTCTTAGCTTGGGATTTAACTCAAGAAAAGTGCAAACAGCTGGAAAGACAGGATGCTAATTCAACATTTGGTCACCATTTCATTAAATAATATTCTACCAGTAATGATGTAGTAGTGGGTTGACCTCTCCAGTTCCCTTCAAGAGAAGAGGATCCTTAAGATTTTCCCCCATAATCCCCACTGTTGCGTCCTCCCAGGCACCTCGGGACAACCTGCTTTATAGTCTATCACCATTCAACTAATTCCTTAGTGCCTCTTTACTCAAGAAGAAAAGTGGAAAACCTTGTGCAATTGGCTCTCTTGCCCTTGCTGTAGTTCAGTAGTGTGGCCAGGATACAGCTAGAATTTTAGGCTAAATTCTTTGCCTGAACAACAGGGAAAGGGTTCCAGAAAAGGATACAAGACTATTATAATATAACTGGGGCTTGAAGACAATGGGGAAAATAGAAAATAAAATATCATGAATCCTGCAGGCTTTACTTAGTGGCAATGCTTTCATGTAAGAGTATACCTCTCTCTCTTTTTCTCTCTCCTTCCCCCACTCTTTCTCCAGGTAGAACAAACTCAGGATACCAAGCTGAGGTCAATCCACAAAGTAACTCAATGAACAGATCCTAATCTGTATCTAGCTCTACTTAATAGCCATTTTCTAGTAATTAATCCTTGGTCTGATTTGGAACACTTAATTGCCTGGCTGAAGCAAGACTGAGATGAAACACAATCTCTACCCATGATGGCAAAAGAACAATGGAAAAAATAGAGATTTGCCGTGGTCTTTTTTGAAGACCGCCTTGATTGATTCTTCACTGATTTGATTTTCCTGGATGCTGTTGATCTCTGCTCACCATCTAGAACAGACATGTCAAACTCGCAACGTCACGTGACGTCGCGCAACATATCGGAGCTTTTTCCCCATTGCCGGCAATGGGGTGGGCATGGTTTCCTGGTGACAATTTGACACCCCGGATCTAGAAGGACAGGTTTAAACCTTTTGGGTTAACCAAAATCCACTACAG
Organism: Azemiops feae; assembly: GCA_023970755.1. Taxonomy (NCBI): domain Eukaryota; kingdom Metazoa; phylum Chordata; class Lepidosauria; order Squamata; family Viperidae; genus Azemiops; species Azemiops feae. The sequence goes on along the minus strand of JALGBA010000033.1, from coordinate 406,472 downwards.
CAGTAAAAAGAATTCTCTAAAAACTTTTTTTTTTCCTTCAAAGGGGTTGCTAAACCAAATTCTTGTTCATCCAACTGAAGGAAAAAAGAGGAAGGACATTTTCTCTGTCCAGCACTATCCATCTGGTAATGGTTTCCCAGAAATATGTGGTTGGGCATTTTCACAACAGGAAACAACAAGATTGCCTTCTGTGTGTTCCAGCATGGCTCTTCTTGGTAGCAACAGGAGATAAATCAAGGTTCTCAGATTCAATATTAAATTATATTCTAAAATAAAGCACATGAAAACCCATAGACCAAATGGAAAAGCTATGAGATAAATTTGAAAATTTTGACTGTATGTTTTTGTACCAGGTGTAAGTAAGTTGGTGGATCTTGGCTTCTCTCTGTGACCCTGGACTCAAAGTGAAAGTTAAGTTTTTCCCCTGATCAAATCACTGAAATCTTCCCAACAAGATTTACTGAAATGAGGAAGGCAGGATTACAAGAATTTCAGCAAATAAACTATTTCCCATCAGAATCAATTTATATTCTAAATCATAAAGGCAGAGCCTTTCATAATGGATGAGTCTGTCAATTTCCATTTCCTAAGTCCATAGTAGTGTGAGAACGAACTCTTATGTAAGCACAACACAAACAATGAACAAATAAACAGAGTTCCTATAAAACATGCAATCCATTCACTGCAGGAACTAATTTATCCCTTCTACAACCACATAGTTAAAAGGCCAGCAAGACTGAGTTTTGTGGGCTCATTTCCATTATTCCAATCTCCCAAATCCCAGAATCAGTGCTACTGATTTAGTTTAATAAACGTTGCAATTCTTTCTTCAATTAAAAATAGACAATATGATTTTCTTTTAAGGGGTACTTATGAAATATATTAGCTAAGTGGTTCTCAACCTTTTCTTGACCACGAACGCCCTTTAAATACCTTTTATGGCCATGGATCATGGCCACAAACCACGAAGAGGTAACTCAAGATTTAAATCATAACATTTCTTCAAGACCTCGCAGACTCTCTGTGACAATATCATGGCACCCCAGAGGTCAGCAGACCACAGGTTGAGAACCACTGTGTTAGCTAGTTGGCACCATTTCCCACTGGATATAAATCCTTTTCCTCTTCATTTTAAAGGGTACTTATAGGAAATATCTGATTTACAGACTGTTGAACAGTCAGTAAAATCCCCGCAGGCCCTATATAAACTTATGACACTTGATTTCCTGCCTCATTTTCAACCTGGCCATATATCATATTGTTCTGAGATTTGAAGTTTGTCCAAGGATCTATTGAAAAAGAAATTGTGTGTGTGGCTCCACAAGCTTCTTTTTTAAAGGCTCTTAGCACTCTTCAAGATCATAGCACCAAAAATAGGATAGCAAATCACAAAAGCAGGACAATACGATTTTCCATTTTTTAAAAAAAATAAGGAACGAAATCACTTCCTCCCCCCAAACAGTCATTTCTCAACATTTAAATAAAGGGGCTAAAAATTACAATCTCATTTTTCTGCTAATGTCATCATCATTGTCATGATCACCATCATCATCATCACCACCACCACAATCACTGAAAATGACTTTTTTGTTCCTGTTATTGCTATTGCTTGCAATGGTTGCATCTTCCAATAAAGCTTTTTATTCTGACCTAATGACTGATAATAAAAATCTTCAAGATTAAGATGTCCCCAAATAGTTACAACATTGAGGACCCTGAAGGGACTTTCCTTTCCTCAATTTATCTCCATTTTGAAAATCAGTGTACGAAATGAATGCAGTTGGAAGAGGATTAACCATGGTGGCGCAGTGGTTAGAGTGCGGTACTGCAGGCTACTGCTGCTGACTGCCGGCGCTTTGGCAGTTCGATTCTCACCTGCTCAAGGTTGACTCAGCCTTCACTCCTTCTGAGGTTGGTAAAATGAGGAGGACTCAGATTGTTGGGGGCAACGTGCTGACTCTGCAAACTGCTTAGAGAGGGCTGTAAAGCACTGTGAAGTGGTATATAAGCCTAAGTGCTATTGCTATTAGCAATGGACATAAAAAATCCCGAGTTACTTCCTGCAGAAGCTCCATGAAGCTAGGAAAGTGAAGGAACAATAGGAGCTTCTGAAGTGTGATATAGTTCTGTTTTTTCTCCACTTTTGCTCAGAAGTCCTTAACTGAATACAAGTATGTTTAAGGAATTGAAGGAAGGCGATGAACAGAAGGCTCATTTCTGCAAAATCTGTAAGCCAGATTGTCCCTTCACCATCTAAAATAGGGGTCTTCAAACTTGGCCCTTTTATGACTTGTGGACTTCAACTCCTAGAATTCCTCAGCCAGTGTGCCTGGCTGAGGAATTGTGGGAGTTGAAGTCCACAAGTCATAAAAGGGCCAAATTTGAAGACCCCTGATCTAAATCTTACCTCAAGAAAGTGTTCTGCCTGCTGTTCACGATCCAGCTTTCTTGAAGTTGTGGTTATGAGCCCTGTAAGAAAAAAAATATAGAAATATTTTCCGTAAATGTGAGATCTAGCATAGAGCACAAGTAGCAAATGTTTCAGTTTTATCTGACTGTGATAATTGTCAAAGGCTGGGATGCACAGTAACTGGAATTGTACACTAACTGGAATTGTTCTATTGCGTTCACATAATACATACCTTCACTTATTTATCTGTTATTTATTTATCTATTGCATTTCTATACCACCCATCTCACCTTAAGTGATTCTGGGAGGCTTACAATGAAAACGTAACATGAATGCATAAATAAGAACAAAGTTAAAAACAGAATGAAAAGATAGGGATGCAGTGTTAACATTTTAAAAAGTTAAAAGACACCTGCACGATACCAACTATCCACAAGGATTAAAAGAATAACATAGTTGGAAGGGACTTTGGAAATCTTCTAGTCCAACCCCCTGCTCAAGTAGGAGGCCCTACACCATTTCAGATAAACGGCTGTCCAATCACTTCTTAAAAACCTCCAGTGATGGAGCGCCCACAAATTTTGAAGGCAAGCTATTCCACTGATTAATGGTTCTAATCCTAGGTTGGATCTCTCTTTGATACGCTTCTCGTTGTCCTGCCCTTAGGTTTTTTGGAAAATAGGTTGACCCCCTTTTCTTTGTGGCAGCCCCTCAAATATTGGAACATGGTTATCATGTCACCCCTAGTTCTTCTTTTAATCAGACTAGACACACCCAGTTTCTGTAACCATTTTTCATGATGATCAGTTCCCTAAACATCTTTGTTGCTCTTCTCTGCACTCTTTCTAGAGTCTCAACATCTTTTTTATATTGTGGCAACCAAATGTTTGACCCCCCCCATTGGCAGAGCCAGATCTTAACACTCTTTCTGAAAGCCAGAAGAGTGGGGGCTCACCTCACTTCTGGGGGTAAGGTGTTCCTAAGGACTGGGGCAACTGCGGAGAAAGCTCTCTTCCTGGATCTTGCCAGAAAATTCTTCAACTGATAGGATTCGCAAATACAGGTGCTGGTTAACTGATCACAGATATGCATGTAAAAACACTGTACTGGACTCAGCTGGAACTCAATTTCCATTGAAATCAACAGGTGAAGTTAGCAAGTGAGGTTAGCTATGGGCATTACAGATCCACTGACTTTAAAATGACAGCTAAACCAGTCAAAGGTTTCTAGGGATTTTGTTTAACACACATTTTTAAGTAAATTAGCTTGATTTCACACTTTCTGGATGAATATTCTAGACAGAAGCACTGTTTATACAAGACAGTATGTGACATTCTGAATTTTGCGGTGTTTGTTGCTTTATTTAATAAATGAATTAATGAGATGGCTGCCATCTCATACATATCAGAGATCAATCTGCTCTTAGGGAGGATAATATTCCATGGGCAGATGCAATGGCAGAAAAGGCAGCCTTGTTCTTGGTACTTTGCAGTGCAATTATTTTTAAAATCTATCCCTCCCTCCTCTCTGTGTGTTTCAGATATAATGTGCATTTAGAATTGATGCAGAACAGAAAAAAGGCTGTAAACCCACCTGTACCCATCCCATAATGCTTGAAAGCCCATATACAGATGCATACCTGCTATGCTCTTCCATTTCAGGATAAGCCATGTTAGGCAGATTGCAGAAAAGGAGCAAGCAATCATGTGCTAGAGAGAGCAAATGGATCCCATTAAAACAAATAAATAAAAGGAAATAGAGCAAAGCCTAATTTACACCTAATGAACACCACTCGCTCTCGCCGTTCTACCTTTCTATTTACCTTTTATGAACCCTGGTGGCGCACTGGTTAGAATGCAGTATTGCAGGCAAACTCTGCCCACTGCCAGGAGTTCGATCCTGACTGGCTCGAGGTTGACTCAGCCTACCATGCTTCCGAGGTCGGTAAAATGAGGAGCCAGATAATTGGGGCCAATATGCTGATTCTGTAAACTGCTTAGAGAGGGCTGTAAAAGCACTATGAAGCGGTGTATAAGTCTCAAGTGATCTTACTCTTGCTCTTATCTATGCGAAGTATCACCTCCATGACATCCACATACCACCTCATCCCCTGCACTTGCTTTTGAAACCTATCAGCTCTCTCTCTCTTGAAGGACCTAATAACTCCATGCAACCATGATTTTTTTCGGGATCCCTTCCTCTTGATGCCTTCTCTCTTCCTTCACAGAGTTGTTTTAAAATTGGATCCTCATTCATTCTGTTTACATGTCCAAATCATCTGAACATACTATTTCAACCCAGCTGCTCAATTTAGTATTCAGTCGTTTTATTCTTTACCTAGCGCTCTTGCTCTCTCTCAAATTTTTATTGAAGATGTTAATGATGGTAATTAAAACTAATACAAACTAAATCCAGAGAGAGAAAGGAAAGTAAGAAGACAGGGTAAAATATACAAAGAAGGGAAAAAGAAAAAAAGAGAGAGAAAAAAAAGGAAAAAAATGATAAAGAAGTGGCTTCCAATCTTCATCACATTAAGTATGAACAGGTTGGTGGCCCTTCACTCTCCATAAAGTTCCAGAGAGATGTCTCTTCTTCCTATAATCCACCCCTTATCCATAAACAAACCCATAGGGTATCAACTTTTCAATCCTGGCACCAGCAAAACTTTGTAAAATATTGCCAGAATTTCATAAAAATGTATCCTATGTTAACCTTGATAACAGAATAAGAGTCGGAAGGGACCTTGAAGGTCTTCTTGTCCAAACTCCTGCGCAAGCAGGAAACTATACCATTTCAGACAAATGTCCAATCTCTTCTTAAAAATCTCCAGGGTTGAGCACCTACAAGTTCTGGAGGCAAGCCATTCCACTGATTAATTGTTCCAACTGTCAGGAAATTTCTTCTTAGTTCTAGGTTGCTTCTCTCCTTGATTAGTTCCCATCCATTGCTTCTTGTCCTGCCTTCAGATGCTTTGGAGAATAGCTTGACTCCCTCTTCTTTGTGGCAGCCCCTGAGATATTGGAACACTGCTCTCATGTCCCCCCTCGTCCTTCTCTTCATTAGACTAGACACACCCACTTCCTGCAATTGTTCTTCATATATTTTAGCCTCCAGTCCCCTAATCATTTTTGCTGCCCTCTTCTTCATTCTTTCTAGAGTCTTAACATCTGTTTTATATCATGGCGGCCAAAACTGGATGCAATATTCCAAGTGTGGTCTTACCAAGGCGTTATAAAGTAGTACTAACACTTTACGTGATCTTGATTCTATCCCTCTGTTAATGCAGCCTAGGATTGTGTTGGTTTTTTTGGCAGTTGCAGCACACTGCTTGCTCGTATTTAAGTGATTGATCAAATAAACCAACTTTACATTCCTTCCTTTTACTTCTGAAAAACTTAAAAATTCCTTGAAATGCTGTTGTAGTATTTGCTTTCTCTTCAATTCTTCTGTCTTATTGAATAGGGGTCTCTTTTCCTAAATCTAATAAAAAGACATTATCCAGGTCATTCTCTTGGTTTATCATCTGTATATCCCCTTAATTTTTAAAACTTCAGCCAGCTTCTTTTGTATATCTAGCAAAGAATCCTTATCTGGGTTAATTCTCTTGCTGTGTATTTCCACTTTAAATGCCTTCTCTGTCATGTAATCCACACTTCTTTTAATCCAGTATTTTTGATTCTACTATTTATGCACCAAGCAAAATCTGTGCCACAAATCCCACACGAGGGTAGTGCTGAAGAGATCGTGCTTGTCAACCATGTAGCTAATCCCTGAGAAATAGAGCGTGAATGGCAACTTGGTGATCCAAAATCTAGGATGAAATTCTATGCACAGTTAAATTGGAATAAGCGCCATTGATCAGAATTACTTATGAAAGGGCAGGCGTACAATTGCGCCATCCTGTAATAAATCTCTACAAAGCAATTTGTTGCCTAAACAGTCAGTAGCATCTCCATAACTGCTGATGAAGAATGACTGAGCTTCAACAATATAGCAGGACAGAAGAGTGTGCATTTGTAATAACCCAGAGGGCTAAACACATCACTGACTTGAACCAGAAGCCAATTTCTCCTGCCCTTTAGAAGCTGTAGCTGTGAAAGAGGAAACACTTGGAATTGTAATAAAGAAATTTTTGGTATGCTCTCCGAAACACAACTCCCAGGATATTTAGGAAGAAGCCATGAGAATTATAGTGATATAAAACCTATAAAAACTCATAGCGCACACAGGGCTGTTTGCAATCCAAGTCACAACCTGTCGTTGCTCGGAGTGTGGATGAGCGCTCACTTGTCTGTCCTGATTTGGAAGTGGTCTACTCCCGTTGACGTTTTACGTACCTCTTGAGAGTTGAAAAGAACATAAATTATCTTATTTACAAATTTTGCTATGCACAACGACCAACAACTGAACTGCCAGCAAAGACTAAAGATATATTTGTTCTTCCCCAAAGAATAGTAAAAATGAAACAACATCAGCTCTTTATTTTTCTAATGCAGCCAAGTGCCTTGTGTTGAATACATTAAGATAGGCTATAAATCAAACATCACTATATAATTGCCTATCCCAGATGTACCATATGCAGCAGAAAAGCTTAGTTATGTTAGAGTTATAATGAGCCGGAGATGTAATGGTGGCTAACCGTAAATGGAAAGCAATTCTATCTTGGATTATGGTGGATAATACAAGAGCAACAGGGAATGAAGGGTTAGGAGGCAAGGTTATGAGATATAAAGGTGCTCAATCATGGGCAACATCTGGATATGGGGAGTAGAGTTTGTGGCATGACTGAACAAAGCAGGAAAGATGGTTGAGCTTCCTTTTGTACAACGGTGAGGTTGGGCTTCTCTACTATCGCATTTCTTCATCCCTAATGGAGAGAACATTTGTCAACCTAGAGACCACTGATTGTACAGGTAGTCCTATAATAATCCTTATAGTCACAACTATAATTGGGACCACAATTTCCATTGCTAAGCAAGGAGGTTGTTAAATAAGTTGTGCCCGATTTTACGACCTTTTTAGCTACAGTTGTTAAGTGAACCATGCAGTCGTTATGCAAATCTGGCTTTTCCCATTGACTGTGCTTGTTGGAAGATGGCTGGGAAAGTTGCAAAATGTGATCACATGACCCCACTGTGTTGTAAATATAGGCTGGTTGTTTAGTGCCCAAATTTTGATCACGTGACCGTAGGAATGCAAGTCGTAAGCATGAAGGTTAGTCGTACGTTACTTTTTTCAGTGCTGTTATAACTTCGAAAGGTTGCTAAATGAATGGTTTTAAGTTGGGGACTACCTGTAAACACCCTTCAAGTCCAATCCATTTTTGCAACTTTCAGAATTTACTGGAGATTGGGCCACTGCAATTATGTAATAAAACGATAATTTAGGACAGTGATGACGAACCTTTTAGAGACCGAGTGCCCAAACTGCAACCCAAACCTCACTTATTTATCGCCGGGTGCCAGGTGGGCGTGGCCCACTGGGTGGGCGTGGCTGTGGTGGTCATGGCAGACTGGGTGGGTCTGGCCAAGTGGGCGTGATCACCTCGATGTTGCTCGTCGGGAGGGACGCATGTGGGGGCCGGGCAGGGTTGGGGGAGATCCAGGGGGTCTCTAGCAGATGGGGCGGTGGGCAGGAGGCTCGTCCTGCGGGGTGAGGCGAGGCAGGGCGGGGGTGCCATTGTCGCAGGGCAAGGCGAGGCAGGGGCCGGGGTGGCTGCTGCCTGATACCATCGGCCCCCGCACACAGAGGCCAGCGAGCGGATGGGTGCTGGGATGCATCCGGCCACGTGGGACCTCGGCAAGTTAGCGGGCGGCTGGTTGAAGAGGGACGGTTGCCATCTCTGGGGCATGGCGCACGTGCCCACAGAGAGGGCTCTGAGTGTTGCCTCTGGCACGCGTGCCATAGGTTCGCCACCACTGATTTAGGACAATGAGATGATCGTCTTTTAGAATTGTTATCAGTAACTTCCCCTCTTCCCCAAGTATACAACAGGCTGCAACGCAGTCTGCCTTTAGGAAAACTATTCAGACCTGGCTTTCCCTCCAGGCATGGGTGCAATCTCTTTTTGGATCTTTTTAGTACAGTGCTTGGGCCCCATTTTACATTCCGCATTTCATAATCACATTCGGAGTATGTTTTACTGTTATGTGGGTTTCTTCAGTTTATTCTTTTGCTTACTGTATGCTACCAAGAGTCACATTGTTTGAATTGACCAGATTTATAAATTCAGTCAATCAATCAATAAAGCTGATTTAATGATTTTCTCCTATAAGTGCTCAGAAAGCTGAGGACCCATTGATTCTGGTGACATCCACAACAAGCCTTAAATAGAAAAAACTGAATGGAAGTTTATAGTCTCCACAACATGAAGGTTCAAAATTATTTTGAGAGAGGAGGGAAATGATGTGCCTTCAAGGTCAACTCTCCCATTTCAAAGGGACAAATGTCTCAAGACACCCAGCCATTAATGTAGAATCTCATCAGCACATCAATACGATATTTTATGAAAATATTGGTGTTGCAGGTGGGAGTTTCAAATTCACAGAAAATGACATACCAACTTTAATCAGAATCTCCTGGATCCCAGCTCAATGTTGTTGCCACTACAATACAGTATAAATATGGTCCAGCCGACTTATGTTTAACAGACTTTACATTTGGATTTTACCCTCATTTAATGGACATGTGTCATTGTAGATTTCTCTATTAAATCAACAGATTTTCCTTTAAAAGTATGTTTCCTTTCAAACGATGCCACTTATCTCAATTATGTAATTAGGCAATGACACCAATTAATGTAAATGAAATAAATATGGACTGATCAGTCACTTGGAAGTAATAGATATCATTTTCTCTGAAAGGTGTCTTAAAATCCAGGACTATGCAAGTTCTCACAATGTATTACTACTGTAAGTTTGTCAACTGCGTCGAACAACTCTCCTAAAGATTCATCAAGACAAAATTTAAAGCAGACATGACACAACTTCTTGTTTTCCAGTCTTCTAAAACATACCATTGAGATTTTATGTTATTGCCTTAATCTGAGAAGTAGTTACAGGTTAACCACCCCTGGCAACTTCTGCGCTGAATATTCATAGTACATTTTTACTGACAAAGAAAAGGCTGTTCAGAAAGCAGGATGGGAATTATCTGTGAATATATTTATGCTGAAGGTTATTTTGTGCTTCATTTGGGGAGAAATCTCAAATCTGTGGAGAATCGCCCACTGTCACTCCACCAATTTAATGTTGGTGCGTCCACTGGGAACGGATTTCCTCAAATTCTCTCATATGCCAAAAAACAGTGATCTGAAATTGCAAGGTCAGAATTCTTGGAAAAATCCAGGAAGGGTAGTAAGTCTGTTGGCAGTGAAACCCCCCTCCCCCAAATTTGCACCACATTAAAATAAAAGAGAATAACATAAAAAGAAAGATTACGCGCCTTGAAGGGCAAGTTTGGACTGGTTTACGGGGACCAAAAGAATCCAAATACAATTTCCAGGGTGAGAAACCCATTTCAGAAATCTTTAGCAGCTGAAGCAATGTTTAATAAATTGAGGTTTGGGGGCAAACACAACAATCAGCCAAATGGAATGACGATAAATTACTAAAAATTGTAGAATCGCACAATCACAAAGTTGGAAGAGCCCAATCCCTGCTCTGCACAGAAGGACAATTTAGAACACCCCTGACAGATGGCCATCCAGCATCTGTTTGAACACATCCAGAAAACAGGAGCTTACTATTCTCCTTACTAATTGGTAATCTTTTTGGTAAGCTTGAGATTTAGCAGATGTTTACAATTAAGGCTCTGTGGAATTCCCAAATGGTTAGCTGTGGATAATAACACAGAGCAAATCTGCAAGCTTTGCGGTAGCTAGCCTACTATTCTGGGGTTTGCTTGGTCCTCCTCCCACTGAGACACCCATGAGCCCACAAACAAGTCCCATTTGCAAAAGGAACTAAGGATGAAAAGGCAACCTTGAGTGCAGTCTTAAATCTTAGCCCAGCCCAGCCTCAGTGCCTTTCAGCTGCATCCAAGCTGATTTTTTTAAAAACTATTTTCATGTCATACATTGTGACTTATATACATTTTTGAAAGGATGCTTAAATCGATTCCTGTCTTCCTTCCTTCTTTTTGTACCCTTGTTTTGCCTTTTCAAAGATCTTTTCTCTAACACCTCCTATGTTTCCTCTAATAGGAACTGTCACATGAGCTTTGAATTTTCACGACTGACAAAATTTGCTGACAGCTTAAAGTTTCGTGGGAACTCCCTGAATATTCCTGAACCCCACGATGCAGTAGCTCTCCGCGTCTCTAATTTTTATTTTGAAGCATTCTGGCCCGAGGAGAAACTCTTAAAACTGCTTTGAATATCTCCTTGAGCAGAATGTCTTAATAGCATCACTTGTGTGTTGTGAAGCGTGGTATAGAGAGTACTTTTGTATTAAGCTCATATTAAGAAGATAATGTATTACTGCATGGCAGAGGTTGAATGAACACGAAGTCTGAAGACTTCCTTCCGTAGGTCTGACTTGTCCTAGAATAGAAAGCGTGTAAAAATCTGCATTATGTCTTCAATTTTCCTTTCTAGGGAAAACAGGAATTGAGATCAGGTATACAGCTGGGGAGAAAGGAATATATGCACCCTCTCACGGGATAAAGGCCTACATCTGATTTATAGAGAGATCTCTGCAAACGTCCTGCAGGTTCTCCTAAATAACTATAATTTCATTCTCTTAAAATGCCAATGATTTTGGATGAGACAATGATATACAAGAGAGACTGCCCTTTTCCGTGCATTATAATTGTGCTATTTTCTATGTACGGAGCACATACAAATACAGAGATTTGCTTTGAGGGTCTCCAAAGGATTCCTCTCTTTCTCAGATGCATCAGGAATGAATGCAGGAAGGGATTCTTGCACAATAATCAAAACAATGGCTTTTTCACACAGTGAAAGATGTATCTAGAGAATTAGAGCTTTCAGCATCCATACTTGGCGAATCTCAGAAGGAACAAGAATATGCTGGGTAGAAAGTCAAGGATTGCAATATTAGCCTACTTTATATCAAAGAAGGAACTTGCTTAACTGCAGTCTTGAGAGTCACTGCATGGCAGGCTCCCAAAACCAAGACAGACACATGAGATTCTCTAAGCATTTTTCTTTATTGTTCCACGCCTATAGATAGAAATCTTGCCACAAACTACTTGAATCATAAACCATTTACTCGGGGAACTACTACGGAGGAACCATCTTCACCCTCTTTCCCTCACACAAACTATATAACTGTGATGTCTCTTGCTCCTCTGGAATGCACTCCAACCCTCCTGAGAATCAAGACAGCATTCCATCACAGTGCATTAAGAAACTTACTTGGCCCATTAAAGTGGTTTGCAAATAAGAGGATTCTAACTGACTTTGGCTTATTTCAAAAGCCTAAGAAAGTTTGAGTCTGGTTAATACTGACAGGAGACCATCGGGGAATAGCAGGACTATAAACTAGTCCAGGGGTAGGCAACCTTGGCTCTTTTATGATTCGTGGACTTCAACTCCCAGAATTCCTGAGCCAGCCATGCTGAGGGGAAAGAGAGGTTTCCAAGCTGAGCCATTCTGGCTCAGGAATTCTGGGAGTTGAAGTCCACGAGTCATAAAAGAGCCAAGGTTGCCTACCCCTGAACTAGTCAAACCAGCATCTTGAAGGATAGGAACCGTGGTGGTGCAGTGGTTAGAATGCAGTATTGCAGGCTAATTCTGCTGAGTGCCAGGGGTCCAATCCTCACCGGCTCAAGGTTGACTCAGCCTTCCAACGTCGGTAAAATGAGGACCCCGATTGTTGGGGGCAATATGCTGACTCTGTAAACCGCCTAGAGAGGGCTGTAAAGCACTGTGAAGTGGTATATAAGTTTAAGTGCTATTGCTGTAATATCAAACCACGTTAGTGTGGCTGTCGAGAGAAGTATGAGAAAAACACTCCCTTGACATAATGAAGACTCCATTTGAAGTCATCATCTTGATCATGGTATCACCACCACCACATTAATATTGGAGATTTATATTGGTGCCTCCGGGTGCTTTAAACTGTATTATTAATACACATGAGGAATGAAGAAAATTCATTTGGTTTGCATTTTAATGCAAATGTAGCTAATTTCACACATTTCAAGCCAATTAATGAACTGAAACTCAGTTATATTTCAAATGTCATTTCTCTGAATTTTGCAGATTAATTCATTAAGTCAGAAAAAAACAGTACAGATGTTAGAAAACAGACACAAATGGTATTGAGAAAAATTGCTTGCGAAAGTGGAGTCCTTTGGCAACATTCTGAATAAAAATGTGATTTCAAAATACCTACAAAATTTAGTACAAACTTTTTTTTTTACAAAAAAAGTTTTTTTTTTCAAAAAAAAAAAATCTATCAAACTAGAATGAAAATGAAGCAGACCAAAGACTAGAAAAATGAGAAATTTATATGAACAGCGTTGCTTATCCTTAACATGTTTTTATTGCTGTTGCTTGTGAGCTGTCCAGAGTTATGGCATATAAGATGGTGTTGTGGGGATTATAAATTTCCTAAAATAAATATTTAGTCCTTTGGGGCTATCCAGACATCTAGGGGACAAGAAAACTAAGTTCTAAATGATTTACTAGCTCCTGTTCAAGGAAAAGAAAACAAATGTAATTACAGATTATACTCGATAAAGAAACTATCCAGAAAATGTAATGGAAAAAATAGAGATATCTATTAGAATGCCTGTTTTTTTATTTTATGTTTTTCCTCCTCTTTCCCCCATCAGGTTGATCTTCCCTCTGCAGTGAGGGTCTCCTAGTAACTCAGTTACAGTGTATGCCTGTTCTTCCCTATGGATATAAAGTCCCCAAGGATAGTGCCCCAGAAACTTATCAATAAAACAACCATTTTTGAAAATGGAGGTAAAATTGAAACCTGAAACTTGTCTTTTAGGGATGGCAGATAAACAACTGGAAAGAAAACATTGTTTTTATATAGGACATTGTTATGCAAGATTATTATATGCCCAAAGATGGAAAGAGTATTATATACCCAGGGTGGAAGAATGGACTTTGAAATTAATCGAGCTAACTGAGATGGTAAAATTGACTACTTTGCTTAGAGACAATAACCTGATTAAATTTCTTGCAACCTGGAGACCACAATTAGATTTTGTTCAAGGAGAAAAATCGACTTTTGAATTTGGATTTTCGGGATCACGTCTGATTTGACTAGAGAAATATGGTGGTTTCTTAAAATCACAGTTAATTATATTTGATAATTTATTACCATGTTAGATTGAAATTAAGAGAAAAATATTATGCGAATGTTGATCTTTCAGAATGTTTATTATTAGTAATTTAAGACAGTTTAAAGATTGATTATTCATTTACGTTAGGAACCAGTTACTGTATTATTACTTTACTGAAAAAAGTTGGAGGTCACTCTAAAATTTTGACCATTTCAGACTTGCGCGCTATGGCAACATCATAGCATCATCGTCTCCTGTTGTCCTTGAAAAGAATTTTCAGTTAAGTATTTAAAAGTACAGCCCTTAATTGAAAAAGGGCATCCTGTCCCTTTAGGGATTGTGATCTCCTGGCTGATGTAAGATCTGGGATATAAGAGAATTGAGATACTAGGGACAAAATCATTTCTATAAGCTTCAGATCATAAGTGAACAATCCCAAAATAGAGACACTCTAACTGCATTGAATAGGACCACCCATTCATGAATGATGAGGACAACTGAGTAATGACTTTTCTAATGATATCAAAAAGGTTTTTTTTTTTTTTTTAAAAAAAAACCCTATGCATTTGAAAGTAAATGAAACACAGATGGATGTACAACAAAATTTGGGTCATTTTTTGTCTGCCTCTTCAGAGAAAATTCGGTGTCTCCTAAACAGCTAATTGTTAATATGGAGCTTCCTCAGAGTTTTAAACAACTCTGTCACTCCTCATTTTCCACAAAAATTATGGTATTCTAGTCTGCTTGCAATTAGCATATAATTAGTACTTCCAGCAGTTGCTATAAATACCTATCCAACTGCTGGCTAGCTTGGTATCCAGCACGCACGATCATTATATAATTTCTGTCACTTTTTTTTTTCCATGCAGCAGTGCCAGGGGAAACTGAGTAAAACTTGGGAAACGGATCAGAGTAATTTATGCTAATTGGTTTGGGCTTTAGCAGAGATCAAACATATACTATGTCCACAAGTGAGTGTGGCATTCAGGGTGTGACAAATTTTCATCACAGCTAAGGACCGAGTTCTTCAATTTTCTCCCCAAACCATTAAGATTCAAAACTAGCACTAAGGACAAATTTTCTGACTGTTAGAACAATCAATCAGTGGAACGACTTGCCTCCAGAAGTTGTGGGTGCTCCAACAACTGGAGATTATTAAGAAGAGATTGGACAACCATTTGTCTGAAAAGGTATAGGGTTTCCTGATGGAACAGGGGTTTGGATAGAAGACCTTCAAGGTCCCTTCCAACTGTTATTCGGTTATTGTCAATTAACAAATGTAATCATTATGTTTATATAAACATTAAATTTTTTAAAAAGGAAGTGAGGTATCTTTTTTAAGAAAAATCACATATGCACCAATATCAATATGGTAGGTATGTGAGTATTTACTTGATAAACCTGAGGGTGGGGGAGGGGGGAGAAAGGAGGGAAGAGAAATTTTAAAAATCCCCCATCCCTAATTTATAACATCTGCAGTTGCTGCTTAAGAATCCAAAAACTTTTTTTTTTGCCAGCCTTTCAATGGAATATTTTATACAAAAGTTACAGCTGGCAAAATCAAAGCAACCAGCTTCCCTTCTTGTGCAAATGAAGAAGCTCATTTTCTAGTCATGTTGAGCTTCCAGGCCAGCTTTTTCCAAACTGGTGCTTCCACAGATTTCAGGACTACAAATCCAAAAATTCCAAAACAACATGAAAATTCATCTGGAAGGCTGCATGTTGCAAAGGCTCCAAATTAGATTTTAATTTTTTTTTAATCCGGTCTTTCTTATGTTGATAAATAACTGAAGGTGGTGAACATATCTAATACTTCTTCATTCTTCTGTTTTCCCCACAACAACAACGCTGTGAGGTGACTTGGGCTGAGAAAAAGGGACTGGCCCAAAGTCACCCCAGCAGGCTTTCATGCTTAAGGCCTAACTAAGACTCACAGTCTTCTGGTGATTGGCCCAAAGTCACCCAGCTGGCTTTCATGTCTAAGGCGGGACTAGAACTCAGTCTCCTGGTTTCTAGCTTGGTGCCTTAACCACTGGACCAAATTGGGTCTCATTTGTTCAACTAATTAGGGAAAGAATTCAGAATGTAACATAAGCACCATTGTCTCAACTTCTGATAACTTCCCATGGTATGAATTATCAACAGCATTGCTCAAAGAGAATTATTGTTTTCTGGGATGACTGTA
This sequence comes from Azemiops feae, assembly GCA_023970755.1. Taxonomy (NCBI): domain Eukaryota; kingdom Metazoa; phylum Chordata; class Lepidosauria; order Squamata; family Viperidae; genus Azemiops; species Azemiops feae. The sequence goes on along the minus strand of JALGBA010000033.1, from coordinate 390,609 downwards.
TTTTTCTAGCAAATACCTGGGTGCTACATATTTGTTCTTGATATAGAGGCAAACACGACATACAATCTTGGTAGTATCTGCTACTTCAATCACTTCTACATTTTACAATTACGTGCAACAATTTTGCAGCCATAGGTACGAAAGCGAGCAACGTTATGCATCTCTAGAGAAAATAAATACACGAAAATAAATACACGAAAAATGCTTATAGACAGATGACAGCAAATCACTTTAGACTGTTGACACTTTAGATTGATTTTAGTCTTCTGGACTCTTTTGGGGAACATAGTTTTTCACGCTGGGTTGAAGGAGAATTAAAACTCCCAGAATGGAATATTCTAGTCATGTTTAAGTCAGCTATTATTATTTAGAAAAGACTTAGACATTTTCAACATGATCACACATCAGTCTAGTCAATGATGTCACCGATCACTGGGAAAATGGAAGGCCCTTCAAAGGAACAAGAAATATTGCATGTGGCACTATAAAGTGTGAATTATTGTATACTGACAGTCACACCTCAGATCTCTGGACTGTAGGATTTCTGATCTCTGTGATCCTATGAGATCCCCCACAAGGAATTGCCTACGAGATCCCCCGGGACGATCTCTCAACTGTTGAGATCTCCGGACAATAGTAGGAAAAAAGTATTTCAATTCTTTCCTCGTACCTTCAAGATCACATTGTTGAAATTTACAAAGAGCCTAATTAGAACACATTTTCATGATTATATTTTTTTTTACAAAATGGCATAAAGTAGATGGGTAATTCTTCAAACAGGTTTAACAGGCCTGATTTACTGAAAACAATAATCCACATCCCTCTGTCCCAGTCATAAAACCTTCACCTAAGGCAGGGGTCTTCAAACTTGGCAACTTTAAGACTTATGGACTTCGACTCCCAGAATTCCTCAGCCAGCCAGGACTGGCTGAGGAATTCTGGGAGTTGAAGTCCACAAGTCTTAAAGTTGCCAAGTTTGAAGACCCCTGACCTAAGGTCACATTATAATTCACACTTGCTGTCCATCACTTTCACTGCACTGAAAAACCACAATGGGTACAAAGTCTGCATATTCAGTGAACCATGTAGTAATCAGAAGAGGATTAAATCTCCTAATTCCTGAGGAGGTCTGTCAGCTGGGTAATCGTGCAAACAAAACTGCATCAGATTTTCAATCAAGCCCTCTCCTATCTTGTCCTTTTTACAACTTCCAAGAATTCCTAAACTAAGCTGGGTTAGGCACTGTTATCTACTCAGTCCCAAAGTAAGAATTGTTTCCACTAATATTTCATTATTTCTCTCGCTAGAGCACGGTATGAGGTAGTAGCACTTAGTCCAGGTGTTATGTTTTTCTTATGACTTGCTTAACTAGATTTTGTTGTGCTATAATGGTCTATAAATAAAAGCGCTTGTTATTTCCATGAAAAGAAGGGTGGTAAGGGTTATTAAAGCTGAAGGCCTTTGAAGCATGCCAGTATGCTAAAAAAAGAATAGGGTAAAAACTTTCTTGGATTTAATTTGCTTTAAATATAAATAGCAATACAATTAAAGGTAGTTACATGCAGTTAATGCGTTTATTTGCCGTGAATTAAAACACGTTTTCTCTTTTTGTTAGAAACAATTTGGGGGTGACTTTGGCAGGCTATACAAAGTTTTGCAAAGTTCCCTATACTTCTCAGGCTGGACAGCTACTCCGAGCCATCTTTTAGCATGGAAAAGTAGAATGCATTCAATTAGACAGAAAGCAAGGTCCTGATGTCATGGCAATAATAATAACAATAATAATAATAATTAATAAATAAATAATAAATAATAAATAATAAATAATAAATAATAAATAAATAATAAATAAATAAATAAATAAATAAATAATAATAATAATAATAATAATAATAATAATAATAAAGTTGGAAGGGATCTTGGAGGTCATCTAGTCCAACCCCCTGCTTAGGCAGGAAACCCTATACCATTTCGGACAAATGGCTGTCCAGTCTCTTCTTAAAAACTTCCAGTGTTGGAGCATTCACCGCTTCTGGAGGCGGGTTGTTCCACTGGTTATTGTTCTAACTGTCAGGAAGTTTCTCCTTAGTTCTAGGTTGCTTCTCTCCTTGATTAGTTTCCATCTGTTGCTTCTTGTCCTGCCCTCAGGCGCCTTGGAGAATAGCTTGACTCCCTCTTCTTTGTGGCAGCCCCTGAGATATTGGAACACTGCTCTCATGTCCCCCCTCGTCCTTCTCTTCATTAAACTAGACATACCCAATTCCAGCAGCCGTTCCTTATATGCTCTAGCCTCCAGTCCCCTAATCATCTTTGTTGCTCTTCTCTGTACTCTTTCTAGTCTCAGCATCTTTTTTACATCGTGGTGACCAAAACTGGATGCAGTATTCCAAGTGTGGCCTTACCAAGGCATTGTAAAGTGGTATTAATACTTCACGTGATCTTGATTCTATCCCTCTGTTAATGCAGCTTAGCACTGTGTTGGCTTTTTTGGCAGCTGCAGCACACTGCTGGCTCATATTTAAGTGATTGTCCACTAGGACTCTGAGGTCCCTCTCACAGTTACTACTATTGAGCAAGGTACTCCCTATACTATACCTGTACATTTGGTTTTTCTTGCCTAAATGTAGAACCTTGCTTTTTTCACCATTGAATTTCATTTTGTTAGATAGCGCCCAGTGTTCAAGAGTGTCCAGATCCTCCTGTATCTTAAGCCTGTCTTCTGGAGTGTTGGCTATTCCTGCCAGCTTGGTGTCGTCTGCAAATTTGATGAGTTCCCCATCTATCCCCTCGTCCAAATCGTTGATGAAGATGTTGAAGAGCACTGGGCCCAGAACAGAGCCCTGGGGCACCCCACTGCACACTTCCCTCCATGATGACTACACCATTCATCATTGCATAATTAGCTTTAGCAATGTGTACCTTAGATAGGAATCTGCAATACAGGTAGTCCTCGACTTGCAACCGTTCATTTAGTGACCGTTTGAAGTTACAACGGCACTGAAAAAAGTGACTTATGAATGTTTTTCACACTTATGACCGCTAAATCATTCCTGTGGTTATATGATCAAAATCCAGATGCTTAGCAATTGACTCATATTTATGGTGTCCCGGGGTCTTATGAAAGTCCCCTTTTGGGACTTTCTGGCAAGTCAACGGGGGAAGCCAGATTCACTTAACAATCAGGTTACTAACTTATCAACTACAGCGATTCACTTAACAACTGTGGCAAGAAAAGTCATAAAATGGGGCAAAACTCACTTAAATGAAATTTTGGGCTCAATTGCGGTTGTAAGTCGAGGACTACCTCTTGTGCTCCTGGATTTGCTTCTTGTCTGGAATATCTTGCAAGGCTGACATCCATCTTGCAAGTCTCGAGCTCTCTTCCAAAGTGAGGCAGCAGGTCCCTCTCGTAATTTGCAGCGTTCTACAGTAATGTTCTAGATGCCTTACAAAATTAGTAATGAAAATTAATAATAAGCAGTAGTGGTTGTATCAGTGCTTTATTCAGAAGAGTGCATCTCTTCTATCCTTCCAATTCTAATAAAAGATAAATACAAGTTGGAGAAGTCAATAGTACACCAGTTTTTCTTCTCTTAAAGGTTTTTCTGATTTTCTTTTAACACAATTAGTCCATCACAATAGTCATTATATGAAAAGTGCCCATACGGTCCCTAAAAAATGCCCAAATGTGCTCATTGGACAGCATGAATTTGATTTATTTGGCCATTTTTGTTCATTGTCCTAATTGATTTTTAAGATATACAAATCACTTTGGGCAGCTTACAGACGGCTTCCTAAAAGCCCCTTTCAAGCTACCGATTTTAGCAGTTAATGCTAAAATCAGCTAAAATGAGATGGACCGAGCTTGAAAACAGGGCTCAAACCACATTATGACTTAGAACTCTTTAATCAAAAAGTATCCGCAGACTTTTCCATTGGAGTTTGGCTTCCAGGAAGTAAGAAAAGGAGAACATGGTTAAATCTTATTTCACCATAGGCTTCAAACTTCTGGTTTTGGTGCAATTGATAACTTTTTTTCTTAGAGGAAATCACAACCTTAGTTCTCTACATCATAAATTATACCTGATCCCTTGAAAGAGAAAACAGCAACTACTGTCATTAATATTTAAATGTATATGTCGAATAGAATAGAATAGAATAGAATAGAATAGAATAGAATAGAATAGAATAGAATAGAATGGAATGGATTGGAGTGGAATAGACTACTTTATTTGGCCAACTGTGATTAGATACAGAAAGAATTTGTCTCAGGTTCAGAGGCTCTCAGTGTACATGCAAAGCAACAGGATGATTATGATGATAATGATCATCATCATCATTCCAATAAGAGTGGATAGTAAAGAAGATAATAAGAAAGATAATTAATAATATACCGCCAAACTACATGGGTAAAATATACATAGATATTAGACAGCACTGTGGGAATTAGGTGTTCAACAGAGTGACGGCATGAAGGAAACAACTTTGTGTCTAGTTGTTTTGGCATGCAATGCCCTCTAGCGCCATCCTGAGGTGAGGAGTTGAAACAGTTTATGTCCAGGATGTGAGGGCTCTGCAGACTTCTTCTTAGCCCTCCTTCTGTTGCCCAACGCTCAGTGACTCTGAGTGGTAAAATATTTTAAAACTCTTAATAATTCCAGTTAAACATCTTACCTAGCTAAATTGTAAATGGGGCATGGCGACTCCTTATCACCTACCAAATCCATCATTAACGTAATCACGATCATGACAACAGCTGTTCTTCCCCACCTATGCATGCAATGACTGAATGAAAGAAAAAAAAAAAAGATGGCAGAACAATCTTCAACCGAAAAATTATTAAATTAATTCAGAAACAGTTTGGTTACAACACAGGAAAATAAAACGATAAAGGAAAAATAACTGAAACAAAGTTCAATTTAAAATACATTCATTGCAAAGGCAGTCTCGTTCTGGAGTACTTCTTATTCTGAGGCATGTTTTATTTAAGCAGGCATTTAAAATGCACAATGTGGAGACAATATTCTTAGGAGTGGAATGGAATCATAACTGCAGCGAGATTATGGTTTACAAAAAGAGGGAAAGATTTGGTATTACAGTACACACAATGAAGGAATGGTGATGAAACTTGCTAAGATGGTCAAATTGACTTCTTTGATTAGAGGGAAAAACAGCGTCTACGTTTATTGCTGTCTGGAAACCACTTATAGACTTTTTGTGTGAAATAGAAAAAAATGAACATGATTTACGGTTTTGATGATCAGACAGAATCAATTATAGAAAGTAGAGAGTTATGCTGTAACCACAGAGCAAGAGGTAAATTTACAATTGTACTAGTTATAACTGGCCCTATCACACGGTCAATGAGTAAGCAGTTAGGCTAGCAAGGTTTATAAAAGTAATTTCCACCCCAAAACTTTACTCTGAGGACGCTGGCAGGGGACCAGCGAAAGCTAAGTTGTTTTAATATTGTAAATAGTTGTTTTTATTGTTTTAAACTTTTTAACAATAAACAGCTGGTTTATATTTCTCCCGGAGATCGAGGACTGTGTTATTGAATATATATATATATATATCTATATATATATATATATATATATATATATATATATATATATATATATATATATATAATATACACACACACACACATATACATATACATATATATCTTTAATAAAGTTATATCCCCCCCCAAAAAGAATGAAATGGAATGGAGAAGTGTGTCCCTAGGGATAGCATGAGAAGCCCTACTTATCAAATCTGTAGTTTAGTTCAATTATTAGCATTTTTATTAGATAGTGGATATAACAGAGTCACCATGTGATCCACTTAACAATTGCAGCGATTGCTTAATAACTGTGGCCAAAAAAAAGATCATAAAATCAGGCACAAATCGCTTAACAACTGCCTTGCTTTGCAATGGAAATTCTAATCCCAACAATTCATCACGTTTTCTTGAAGGGACAGAATCCATACAGGTAGTCCTTGACTTATGACCACTTTTTCAATGCCGTTGCAGCTTTGAACGGTCATTAAGCAAACTGTTGTAAGTTGAGAACTACCTGTACTAACAAGAATCTCACTTCTCTGAGTATCAGTCCTTAAACTGATAAAATAATTCTGGCTAAGTAGAAACAGAGTATAAACAGACTTGCAGGGATTCCAGTTTTTGCAAAAGTTAAACAAGAGCCAGTTTGGTCTAATAGTTAAAGCACCTGGCTAGAAAGCAAGAGACTCTGAGTTCTAGTTCTGACTTAGGCATGAAAAAGCCAGTTAACTCTGTCCCAGCCCAACTCACCTCACAGGGTTGTTGTTATGGGAAAAATAGAGGAAGAAGTATTAGGTATGCTCACCACCTTGAATTATTAATAAAATATTAAGTATTTTTTTTAAAAAAATCTACATAAAATCATTAAAGGAAATAATATGTGTGGAAACCGCCCCCCCTCTATGGTACTTGAAAACTCAGTTAAGTTTTGCATAAACTGTGAGTACAAAGTACCAAGGGTTGGCTTGGAGGGGATACAAATCTCTATTCACACACAGTTTGGGGGGGGGGGGAGAGATCAGTATGTAAGAAAACTGGTTGGTTGAAATGCTACTGCAATTCCCATAAAAATACATTATTGTAAAAGCACTGGTAAGTCACAGCAAAAATGAGTTTATTAAAAATAAATAACAGTTACTGTGAAACACAGCAAGCAAGTCTATCAGAAGGATCCCAATGGATGAAAATATATGAGGAAACACAAAAGGGGAGGGAAGGGAAGGGAAGGGAAGGAATTACCGATCTACAAAACTGATGGGAAAAAATATCTTGTTTGAAAAATAAAAATTATTCTGCATTCATTTGCAGAGGTACTATACACATACTGTTGTGTGATGCCACAATGCATGTGCTAGTTGCCTGCAGGCTTTAGAGCAGACATGTCAAACACAAGGCCCGGGGGCCGGATGCGGCCCGCGAACTGGTTTCATGTGGCCCGCGAAGCCATCCTGGAAACAGTGAGGGAACGGCCCCCGCTGCCTTGGCCCTGGCCCAGGCCGGCCGGGAGCCAATGTACAATTTTGTGGTGGCCATCTATGCTGAAACGCATTCAGTCTTAGCTCCACAAGGCCATCTGGAAACAGCGAGGAACCAGCCCCTGCCGCGTCGGCCCCCCCTGGGTGCATGCTGGGGAGGCTCCTCCAGTGGACCATGACTTGGCACTTGCCCTGGTCCCACCCTCTTCTGCCAGAGACCCTCAGATCTGTCCCACTCCTGCCCAGGCCCCCATAGGCCCCCTTGACACGAACGATGTAGAGCTGGCCATGCCCACCCAGTAGGCCACACCCACTCCATCCGTGCCCACCCAGTAGGCCGCACCCACCCGGCCCCCCTGAGAGCAACCGCAATGCTGATGTGGCCCTCAATGAAATTGAGTTTGACACCCCTGCTTTAGAGCAAAGCCCAACACATTACATCTGCCTTCTTTCAATTAGCAGGCCATTTGCCCAGACCACCGTTATATACCCCCCCACACATACCTTTCTTTAAAGGAATACACAGTGACCATTTTAAATTACCGATGTTTTTTAAGCAGAAGGAATGAGCGGCCCGTAACAATTCTACTATTGTGCTCTCAAAACTCTCCATAATTCAACTTCAGTCGCTTTTGACATGGAGCCAAGAAACTTTGATGGTGGGACATTCACTTCTCCTAGTCACGCGCTTTTTATTTTTATGTCCTTCCACTCAAAAGTTAGAAGTTACTTGCAACCACTTGTATGTAGCTGAAGTGCCAACCCACGAAAGAAAACGAGAAAAAAGGAAGAAAGAAAGGGGGGGAAAAAGAAAGAAAGAAACAGGCAGGAGAAGCAAACACGCAATTCAGCAAATGATGTTTCCATGGAGAAAATGTTGAGACAGCACAAAAGCCCCGGATAAAGCAGTGCTTAACCCAGTGGTAGCCTTATTGTCACATGAATTCGCAAACACTGACACTCCAGCAATGCGAGGAAAGTAACAGAGAAAAGACTCTTGGCCATCTGTTGCTAGGGCTGACATCACCCTTCCGTATCTTTGGCCTTTCTCTAGTTGGCTGATTAATCAGGACGGCTGCTATAACAGACCCATTCAGCAGCCTCTCTCAATGGCCAACAATTGGGACCTGGAGCTCAAATGAGACAAGGACGCAGGCCACAGTTGTTCTCTCTCTTGTGCTAGTTTAAAGTGACTTGGACATGAATGCCTCCTTGAAGGCAAACACTGTCTTAAATGACAGTGGGAGGGAATCAGTTAAAGAAACAGGGCATTGTACTAAGCTCCAAGGTGATTCAAACTGGTTCAATCTCTGTGGGAAATGTGAATCTGGTCTTAGAACTCATAAGAATCACAGGGCTGGAAGGAACTCAGAAGGAACTCTTCTAGTCCAGAGCTCCCCAACCTTTCTGGCTTGGCAGCCCAGAAGGAAAGGGAGCAGCAGGGAATGCACAAACGGGCACGGGCACGACAGCGGTGCTAGCAGGTGCGTGCATGTGCAAATGGGCCACATGCACCCGCGTGATGCTGGCGTCCGTGCTAGCGTCCCCCGCATGCTGCTAGCGCTCGCACGGCAGTGCTACCATGAGGGGGGGCTTGCCAACTATTCCTGGGGCCCAGTAGCCAAAAGACAATGGCCTGGTACCGGGCCACGGACCATAGGTTGGGGACCCCTATTCTAATCCAACTCCCTGCTCAAGGCAGGAAACTTATACCACAGAGGTCTTCAAATTTGGCCCTTTTATGACTTGTGAACTTCAACTCCCAGAATTCCTCAGCCAGGCACGCTAGCTGAGGAATTCTGGGAGTTGAAGTCCACAAGTCATAAAAGAAACAAGTTTGAAGACCCCTGTTATACCATATTGCAGCCAAATGGTTATCTGGTCTATTTTTGAAAACCTCTGATGATGGAGCACCCACAACTCTGGGAGGCAAGCTGTTCCACTGATTAATTGTTCTCACTGTCAGAAAATTTCTCCTTATTTCTAGGTTGTATCTCTCTTTGACAAGCTTCCACGTTCCACCCATTACTTCTTCTTCTGCCCTCTGATACTCTAGAGAGTAAGTCAATCCTCTCTTCTCTTTGACAGGCCTGCAAGTACTAGAAGACAGTTATCATGTCCCCCATCCCTGCCTAATTCTTCTTTTTGATAGGCCAGACATACCTAGATCCCGCAATGATTTGTCATACAAATTATTTCCTTGTTGGCAAACTACTCTTTATGGCCTAAGGTGTCCTGCATTGAAACCAAGAATGGATTATTCAAGCCATCATGGCGAAGTTATCTTGACATGTGTGAACCTGGTCATTGTTGGTGGTTACATGGAAATGAGGGCTTTTCATGCTTTTTTGGTGAAAAAAGGGCTGAACTAAGATACTAAGATACGGCTGGAAGATTGGTTATTCAGTGGCTTGACCTCCTAGCTCAGGGGTGTCAAACTCGCAACATCACGTGACGTGTCGCGACGTATCGTGACTTTTTCTCCATTGCCGGCAATGGGGTGGGCGCGGTTTCGACATGACGTATCTGGCCTGCGGGCCGGCAGTTTGATACCCCTGTCCCAGCTGTATGCTCCATACATCAACAGTTCTAATTCTTCTCATATAAATAATTACCTTCACCCCAAAAATAAGAAATCAGCTAGAGCTCAGAGGTAAAGTTTGTGGAATTCAACTTGTGAGGGAAAAGAAGTTTAAGAAAGTAGTAAAAGGACATTTCAGTTAAGAGTATTCAGCTTTTTTCTTCTTCTTATAACAAAGGAACTGTTCTTCCTTTGCTTAAGAGACAGTGACTGATGCATGGTTAAATGGGGCTTAAATGTGTGTTTTCCCAATCCTCTCTGCTGTCTTATCTGCTATATCCACCAGTTCAGGATTAGTTATTCTGATTCGTAACACTACGGGTTTTCATAGTGATTTCTTTTTCAGTAGAGCAAATTAATCTACGCACACATATGTCCCTGTGTGAAAGAGCTCCATAAAACTGCTAGATTATGAGATCTATAAAACCAGCTTTACCTGAAAGACTCAACAATCAGATGCTGTGCCAAACATCAAATTCTAAGGGAAAATTGTATACATGTAGAATCTCAAAGAATGTGTAGCTTTTCCTTTCAAAATGTAGGAAAGCTAAGGTATCTTTACAATCCCCAGTATAATGCTGACCTTTATCTCCTAGCTGGGAAAAAAAAAACAGCAGAAGCAATTTGGCACAATAAAAGCATTAAAAATTCAGACAGATGAAATGAAACATGACAAATTTCTCAGCAAATCCACAAACCTGTACAGACCAGAACACACTCGGGCCCTATGATTCATCTACCTTCTACTCCAGATAAGGACGAAAAAAAGAAGAAAGAGAAATAGTCCACATTAATCTGGCAAGTAGACTGTTCAGTTCTGATTTAGTCCATATGATTGTTAATCGTGTCTGGCATATTTATGAATAGACAGACACACATTAGTTTTAATTAAGCTTGCAAGATACTTTCAGATGTAGAATGAAATAAAACCAAATCCCAATCTTAACTTCTCTTTTCTAATATTTCTTAGAATCCTGCAAGATATTGTCAGTTTTATGTCTACTGAAAACAATGTTGTTGTTCAGTCCCTAAGTTGTGTCTGACCACAGCATACCAGGCCCCTCTGTCCTCCACTGTCTCCCGGAGTTTGCCCAAATTCATGCTAATTGCGTCAATGACACTATCTAACCATCTCATCCTCTGCTGTCCCCTTCTCCTTTTGCCTTCAATCTTTCCCAGAATCAATGATGTTACCTAGTTCGGATAATGAAACATCAGCAAGAAAACAGCCCAGCTCAGAGAGCACCAAGGACCCCTCATTTCAACCCTCAGCTATAGGTACAGCTCAAGTTATTTTTTAGAGAAGGAAACTCAACCAGTAGGAGAGAAGAAGATGGGAGATGTGGGACATAGGAAGATTTATTGCTATCAGACCTGTGATGGGCCAACCAATTTAGAAGTCTAGAGAAATTTATGAGAAATTGGGTTAGAAACAGCTATAAATTTGGGTGGCTGGATATTACTCCTTAGCCAGAGACTGTACGTTAAGTAACAATTTATGGGGGAAAACTATGAAAGAGGTGATTGACCATCTTTTTTGAATTATCCAGGCTGGCTGTTTGATCTAGAATGCTGAACCAATGAACCTGGGACTCAGCCAGGCAAAAATATCCCTTTCTCTGGGATATTAAGTGCAAATGTTTTCCAACAATGGCAACTTCTGGATCTGTAGATTTCAATTCCCAGAATTCCCCAGTCAGGACAATCATTGTTGAGAAATGGGGGAGTTGAAGTCAATACAACTGGAAGCTTCTAAAGCAGGGGTGTCAAACTGCCGGCCCGCGGGCTGGACATGTCACGAGGAAACCACGCCCACCCCACTGCTGGCAATGGGGAAAAAGTTCCGACACGTCGTGCGACGTCACGTGACGTCACAAGTTTGACATGTCTGTTCTAAAGTTAAACACTTTTTCTCCCTGATCAGATTTTCTTTCTTTTTTTTTTTTTTATGTGCCCCTCATCTGTAACTCAGCATTCTGGAGACCTTGAAGAAAACCTAATCTTCACTGGGCTGTTTGAGTGTTAATTTGATTTCATGTACAACACACAGACCACCAGATTTTTTGATATTAAGATAGCTGATATACTGTGACCAAAGTTAATAAGGATAGTCCTTGACTTATGACCACAATTGAGCCCAAGATTTCTGATGCTGATCGAGACACTTGTGAAGTGAATTTTGCCCATTTTATGACCTTTCTTGCCACAGTTGTTAAGTGAATCACTGTAGTTGCTAAATTAGTCACAGGTTTGTTAAGTGAATCTGGCTTCCCCATTGATTTTGTTTGTCAGTAGGTTGTAAAAGGGATCACATGACCCCAGGACACCGCAATCATCCTAAGTATGAGGCAGTTGCTAAGTGTCCGAATTTTGATCACGTGACCATGGAAATGCTGTAATGGTCATAACTGTGAAAAATGGTCATAAGTCACTTTTTTCAGTGCCATTGTAACTTTGAACGGTCACTAAACGAATGGTTGTAAGTCAAGGACTACCTGTAAAAGCTTACTTAAAAAAAAGTTCCACCGATTCCCATTAAACAGATTTTCAAGAACTGTTCTTGGGTTAATCAGTTTGCTTAATTAATCAAGTATTTTGAATTTTGTCCACCATGTGGATAAACGAGCAAAGTAGGGTTTATCCTGCAAAGCAGGGTTAGATAGCCTATATGTCTGAATATTTTGGATTACATTTTCATGTCTTTGGCAATCTTGGTTAATAACCACACTGTAGACTCTTAAAGTCTCCAGGAGATCAGATATAAAGTCATACGTTAAGCACTAAGCAAATTGTCTAATAAACAAATGAGGCTGGAACCTTAAAGGATGTTCTTTTTAATTTTGTGTTTGTTTTTGGTAATAAAAAAGCACAGTTAATAGGAATTCTTTCACCTTCTCCCTGAATTTGTCAACATCCTCAGACTCAACCTACAATCCCCTGCTTTAAGATTCAATAGAGGATTGCCCAACACAGGAAAATTAGGAAATATCCTTTTCACACACACATTGGCTCTTGACACACAGTGAGAAAAAAAATGTGCATATGTGTACATTTAAAAGTACAAAAGACCTCCCAACCCCTTGACAGTGCAGGTTATTCCTTTACTGAAGCCCTAAGTATTGGTGCATCAAATGTCAACATCAAAACAATATAGAAAAAAAAATAATTACAGACAGTGTTAGTGTTGTAAGCTGATAAGAACCAGATGGTCTTTTGTATTTATAGTTTGCTTTGTGCATACAAATGTGTTGGGGATCTAATTAGTCTTCTCCAAAACTCAAACTGGGTAATTACTATCATTATCTCCTTTTCAAATAAATCTGAAGTCTAAACTGCAATTAAGTTTTAAAAAAATATTTTATTTTACAATTTAACGATTCTTCACTGGAATCTTTTTCAAGGAAAAAGAATTGACGGGAAGACAAGTTCAGCTTAATTTAAAAAAAAGATGGGGAAGATGATGGGGACAATAACTCAGTGAAAAGGAAATAGCATGTCATGTTTTAAAATGATTTCCATGCAAACACTGACTAGCCCTTGTTTCTAAAATGATGCCTAAAATGGTGTCAAATTTCACCTTAGGGTTCGCTAACAAAACAGACTTTAAATCAGTACATATTAATGGATAATCATCAGGTTACTTTCTGTGTGACAGCTGGTAAGTCTGTGACAATGTGAAATTATACTATTTTTTTAAAAATTAATAGGATAACAAGCAAGAACTAATATACAACACTCTGACTCTTTGTTAAATGCTGCTCTATGCAACTTTCTCAACCTGCTGCTCTCTCAGCTGTGCTGAGACTGCAATTTATAGAGTTTTCCCCAGAGGAATTTTTGTTAGAAATTCTAGAAGTTATATTTCTGACATATTCTGAGGGTATCAGGAATGAGAAGACATTGTAATTAAAGAAGACTATGCTGATGAAAGAGAGGTACCAGAAAAAGGGGTACAAGATGTTTAAGCAGTCAAAGCAGATTAGTTCTGCAGCTTGAGGTAAATGAAATTAACAACATTCTGAAAGAAAAACTGCATCTTAGCAAAACTTACTAGAAAGTGTTTGGTATAACATGCCTGAGTAAGGATAAGCTGAATCCACTTAATCCTCTGGAGCATGTGACTGCCCAACCCAAAATCCCCAGAAACCAAAACTGAATTAAGGACCAACAGACGAGAATATTGGTAGCTCAAGGTTGAACTGTACCTTTTGAGCTTGGTTGAGCTAGGTAACATCTTCACTGAAGATGTTGGATAATGAAACATCAGCAAGAAAACTAACAGGCTAGGTGAATTAAGGACTTCAGATAAAGACTTGTCTTCTACTGGAAGTATTAGTTAAGTGAAGCCACTGAACTTCAATGAAAATTCAAATATAACATTAGCGCTTAGGGTTCACAGCCATTCATTAATACTCAGGATATGGAAAGGAAACCAGGTGAGTTCAAAATTTAAAACTAAAACTAAAATTATGAATTAATAGCTATGAAAGATATTTGGTGGCATAATTTTAACCCAAACCCAGATCTCATGTGACTCATGCTTCAGAGTTGCTTCAACCATAAGATGGGTGGCAAATAAATTTAATAAATGTGATCTTAGCTGAAATAGTGCAATGTTTTGGCAATTTGGAGGCTCAGCTGATAGTCTTATCTACTGAAGTAGACCAGAAAGGGGAAAAAATACTACAACTCAATGATTGGCTACACAAGTGGTATTGGACTATGTTTTGAGATCTACATGATGGGCTATTGGCACCCCCAAGAATTATTTAAAAAATGTTTTGGCACACACGATTGTTATGGCTTTAAACTCAATTGTTGACATCATCTTTATTATAGCCTAATACAGGGGTCTTCAAACTTGGCCCTTTTATGACTTGTGGACTTCAACTCCCAGAATTCCTCAGCCAGTCATGCTGGCTGAGGAATTCTGGGAGTTGAAGTCCACAAGTCATAAAAGGGCCAAGTTTGAAGACCCCTGGCCTAATATCAAATTTAAACACCAAAAAGGCAAACTTTCTCCATTGCTATTTCGGATAACTCTTCTGAATAAGCTAGACATCTCCCCCCCCCCAAAAAAAACCCCCCAAACTCTTTTGATTTCAAATGAACTAATGGCTTCAGGGATAAATAAAATTGCATCCTAAGTCCTATTTCAATCCTGCTACCAATGGGAGGATGTAGCCCATACAGATTAAGAGAACTGGAAGGGACCTTGGAAGTTTTCTAGTCCGATCGCCTGCACAAGCAGGAGACCCTATCATTCCAAACAAATGGCTGTCCAATCGCTTCTTAAAAGCCTCCAGTAATGGAGCAGCCATAACTTCTGAAGGCAAGCCATTCCACAGGTTAATTGTTCTCACTGTTAGGAAATTTCTCCTTAGTTCTAGGTTGCTTCTCTCCTTGATTACTTTTCCATTGATTGCTTCTTGTCTTGCCTTCTGTTGCTTTGTAAAATAGCTTGACTCCCTCTTCTTTGTGGCAGCCCCTCAAATATTGGAACACTGCTGTCATGTCTCCCCTCGTCCTTCTTTTCATTAGATGTAGACAAACCCAATTCCTGCAGCCGTTCTTCATATGTTTTACTCTCCATTCTCCTAATCATCTTTGTTACACTGTGCCAAGTTCAGAGAAAGGCAACGAGGAGGATCAAGGGACTAGAAATTAAGGTCTAGGAAGAAAAACTGAAGGATCTGTATACATTTAACTCTGTCAGCCCTTAAAGATAGGCAAGAAGATACAGGAATTCCGGCTATGTTTTTCATTGAGACAAGGTACAGTAAAAGAATCTTGAAAGCCGGGCCAGGTTTCTCTGTGTTCCATCGTATACTAAACCAAATCAGTGGAATTAAATTGAGTTTCTTGCTCATGTTTTCTTTTTCTTCAAGACTGTGTAATCTTTTGGAAGTACACCCCCCCCCCCAATGCTTGAGTCTTCCTTCCCTGTTCTCAAGATCAGCTCTATGCTCCTTCACAAACTCTGAGAAGACTGAGATTGCATACTTAGACTCTGAGATGCTAAATAAGAAGTACAATTCATAGCAAAGTAGATTTATTACATTGATTAGGAAAATATTCCTATGAGACCAGTTGGACACAGAATCCTATTACACAGAGAAATGGTGGGTTCCCTTCACTGGATGAGTTTAAACAGAAGCTAGAGAGCTATTCATTCAGAATGCTTCCATTCTGATTAATATACTGAATGGGGGGTTGGACTCAATAGCCTCCAAGGTCCCTTTTACCTCTATTATACTATGATTATGGGGCAGAAACCTAATTTTTTGCTGCATCTCAGTGTTGACCTTGATTTATGTAGACTTTCTTTTTATCCCATAAATCTAAATGTGGTAGTAATGGCTCAGGATAGACCACCACACTACTAATAGTGTGACAATTGACAAATTGTCACACTATTAGTATTGACAAATGTAAATTTGGAGACAAACTCCTTGTGTATCTAATCACATTTGGCCAAATAAAGCTATGCTATGCTATGCTATGCTGTTCTATTCTGTTCTGTTCTGTTCTATTCTATTCTATTCCTTATTCTATTCTACTCTCACACAGGTTTATCTGTTGTCATAGTACATACTTAATTTCCTTAATCTAGTGAAAAGTTGGGAAATCCAAAGACATGAAAAAGCTTTAGGGAATGGTGTTAGGTTATTTATCATTCAGTCCATCTGGATTTTAATTCACAAGGTACCAAGAGTTGTTTTCCTATCAAACTAAAAAATTGGCATGCTGCCCATAATGTAAATTATCCTACAGTATGCTCAAAGTAGTAATTGCCTATGAGATAAGGAGCGGCTGGTAATTTCTTTTAATGAGATAAGAAACACACTCATTCTAATTAACTTTTAAATCCATCCCAATAGGTAACATGTATCCCACAAAGGGGGTATAAAAGTATAGGGTAAAAAAATTAAGCAAATCACATCAGTCCTCTTGGTTTTCGGTCTTTAATGTGGAAGATCACGTGACCGAACCTGCCATATGAAAGCACCATACTGAACTCAATTAATGGGAAAAAAACCCAATCAAAATCTGTCCAAAACCTAAAGAGAGGTGATAAAATTAGAACTTAATCCATTTTTGTTGTTGTAAAAAAAAAGGAAATACATTTTAAGCAGTATAAATTTTGCTTTCAAAAACTGTGTTTTGTGTTTCTTTCAACACAAAAAAGCCCACTGTCTCAGGGGCACTCAGGGGAGTCAAATTCTCTAAGAGGACAGGTGTGGTTCAATAATTAAAGCTCTGCCTCTTCTATACATGAACAGCCATCTTGCAGATTTTCACCCATTCATACCTGGCAGAAACCATGCATTGTCTTGAATGAAGCAGATTGTATATCAGAACTATACATCTGCACTTAATTTCATTACAGGTAGTCCTTATTTAGAAATCACAATTATGTCTGGCAGCTCTATTGTTAAGTGAAGTGGTCCCTAAGTGGGAAATCACATGATCATAACTGTGCTTTCCTTTTTTTCTGCTTCCCTGTTTCCCCAGGCACTGGGATAATTAACAAAGAGTTTGTATTTACATTCATTGGAGAAGAACATGTTCAAAGAGAGTAAGCGGGAACACCATGGAGAATGTACATTGAATGGCAGCATACTATGCCCAGTGTATTTCCCATTGTGTGTCTGTTTTCCCCCTTAGAATCCCTTCCTCTCCAATCTTTCTACCCTGCAATGGGAGAAGAACAAAGCAAGCATTCTCTGTAGGCAATTTCTCATGTCTGATGCTTCCCTCCCCCCCCCAAATAGTGAGATTGGAGAGGAAGAGATTACAGGAGTATAAGAAGGCACACAATGGGGGATATACTGGGCTGATTGTGTAGTGTGCTCATGGCTGCCAGTACAAGTGCATTGCTTTCCATTTGTATTCCCAAATGTGGGTCTGCTTACTCTCCTGTAATCTCTTCCTCTCCAATTTCATGAATGCGCAAAGGGAAAAAAAGAAAAATAACAGGCCAGACACAGGACAACGAATACTGACTGGAATGGTGGTCAATTGACTGAGGAAATCTGTTAAGGTCCTTAATATGGGAATTGATCACAAAGTTACTTTTTCATCACTGTCCTAACTTTGAATAGTTGCTGAATGATGTAGTAGGTAAGTGAGGATTATCTGTAACCTAATGTAATAAGAGAAAATACATGCAGTACTAAGTTTAGATTGGAACCTTGTATTCCCTTACCTGGAAATAAACCCAACAAAACTAAGTGGGGGGGGGGATTACTTTTGAGTGTCCCAAACTGGTATTTTATTGAAGAAGAGAAATTCTCTTAATATTTGCAAAATATTTGAGGGGAGAAGAATGAGGAATGTAAACACAAGGAGACCCAATTTCTGGAAAGCCAGCTTACAGTTCCAAAATAATTCTATCATTTCATACTACCAAACCCACAAAAACACACACTTCTCTGGAAACTGTAAGAGTTAGAAAGCAGTTTTAAACTTTAAGAACAAAATATGCAAGTTAAATCTTGTGGAATGTTGCCTTTACAAATGTGTTTTGATCCAGAACGAACCCAGGAGAATTATAGGCTAAATCTCAGACTTGAGAATACGAAACCGGTTCCTACCGTTTGGCTCAGGCGTAAAGCGATGAAATAAACAAGAGTAAGTTTCATTTCATTTCTACTTCCTTCTCATGCACCATTCACTTCAACAAAGCCATGACTGAGAAGCCTAGAAAATTACCCCCCTGTTCCAAAATGCATTCAAATTAAGCAAATCTGGAAACTTGGAATGTTCCAAATTAAATAAAAGCACACTCCCACCTATTTTCTTCTTGAAAGCAATGGGTCCACCAGTCGTAAAAAGCACATAGAGATAAATAATGTTGTCTTAGATTCGTTCCACTGAAGGAATAGAATAACCTGGTGCCTTCCAGCTGGGTTAGATTTTAACTAGCAGAATTCCCAACTGTACCAGATAATAAATTAATAATATGAAAATTTAATAGTTTTGTCGTTGCTTTGAAAATCAGCGTTCCTGACCTTCCTAAAAACATTGTGGCTTGCAGATTGAACCGCAAAAAGTGCCTGGCCTCATCCAACGGTGCCCCTCCCTTCCTCACTCCAGGGAGATAAATACATGTTTGGTTTACATGTAGAGAGATTGTGTAGCAAATCCTCAATTAAGAAAACACAGCATGTCAAAATTCAGCATCAATCCGCTCCTTGTTTAGCTACAAGAAGATGCTTTGTTTGGATTAAAAGCAGCAACAATGAATTTTCAATAGAGAGCAAGTGGCAGATTGAACAGACAATTTTTTTATTATTATTATTATTATTATTGGGATGACTAGATGAGAAGCCCCCTTTACTCTTTGTCTTGTTTTTGGCATCAGACCATGGAGAGCACTGCTCTCCTTTCACAAGGACAAAGTCTATTCGACATTATATGACAGCAAGGCCAGATCTGTGACAAGTGATTATTTGATAGGAAATTGCAAATCCTAGACCTTCGGTAAATATATTGATATGGTAACACGCCCTTTTAAATGATTGTGATTGTTCACTGATACAAAAGCTGTCACCTCAACTGAAGCTGGCATTCAAACTCCACTGTGACATTAGTTCTCCGTGTCATGATCACATCTAGTCAGTAAAATTTTCCAAAGTGTTTTGATGTGCTGTTATCGGAAAGAAAAATGGGTCACAAAGCCAACCATATTGACTGTAAAACTGAAGCCAGAATGTCTATTTAAAGGTTGGACCACTTCCAGTAACATTCTACTGTTGAGAGACTTCCGGAAAGGTTGGAATACAATGAATTTGGAGTTGTGACTTGTCAATATGGGGTTGACCTCTAAGGTTGTATAAAAACCATAACTGGTTTGAAGACAGAGATTGGCTTGACAACACCCAGCACCAAGTGATAGAGATGGGCCAGTCTTTCTCAAAAATCTTATTTGGAATTTCCTTTGAAGAAGAAAAGAAAATAAAGAAAAGAGAAAAGGATTTTTACATGATAAAAAGGTATACTTATATATGTCTTTTTTCTAAATTACTTATTCCCATACATATTTTCCTGGTATGTGCAGTATGTATTTTTCAATCATAAACTGCAGCTTCTATATATAATGCACATTTTTCAGAGTGATGGCATGGATCACAATTACATACACACATACACACACACACATATACACAGTGTATATAATTGTGATCCATGCCATCACTCTGAAAAATGTATTATATTATATAAAATGTATATATTTCTTGAATTGTGATCCATGCCATCACTCTGAAAAATATATTATATAAAATGGATATATTTCTTGAATTGTGATCCATGCCATCACTCTGATAAATGTGCATTTTGCTCTGTGCATCCCTTTCGTATATATTCAGAAGGTATATACACACACACACACACACACAAATAGAAATAAATACATACATACACACACCCATCCATATATAACACATGGACCTAATTCTGCCAGTACTATCACAACATATTTCCAGAGAACTTCTGAGCACAATTCAGTGTGTTTAGAATTTAGGTGGTTTTCACTAGTAAGTATTTTCTGAACAGCATAATTGACCATATAATGGAACCACATTCATTGCATTTGGTTCATCTTATCTTGTGACCATTGTTTTCCTCTGGTTCCCTCACTTTTTCTCAAAGCAGAGCATTGTATATAAAGATCAAGTACATTTTCAGGTTGAACATCTGCAGAACCCAGCTCTAAACAGCACTGGCCAAATTCTTCCACTGTCTTGCCCCTAAAGATCCCTAATTATAACATATAGTTCCTCTCTTCATCAAATGCCCAACCCAGCAGATGGTTTGTAATGTGCCAGATTAGTCTGTGTTTTGGAAATGGACTGTAGAGTATCTGTACTACTTAATTGTTTTAACATTTCCCAGTTCTGCACTTTCCACTAAGAATCTGGATGGAAAACGTCTTAGTTGGAATACAGAGTACTGCCAATAACTATTTTTGTCTGTCATGTTACATTAAAAATAGTAGCCAAGCTCTATTTTGGAAGAAACGTATCTGGCTGAAAAAGCAGATGAAATGTTCTTTCCTCTCAGACTGCTACAGGGTGGTTCGCTAATGTTTCATTTTTAGTTTTAAGGCAAGAAGGAATTGCAATCTATAATTATCAGTCCTTTCTTGAGATATAGATTTTGTTGGCTATGACACACAATAATTATTGCTCACCTCTTTTGGAGGAAAGAATCAACTTTGGTCATTGAAGTCCTCCTTCCATTTTACTGATAGAAGAGAATATTTGAACTGTAGTGTCTTTGGTGTTCACTGAACTTAGTGGTGTTCTTGCAGATATTTAATCACCCAACCAGATAGAAGGGAGTGTTAGAAGGGAGTAGAGTTTGCTCTTATTTTTATATACTCGTGGCTTGTTCTGTCACTGCTGATGACGACAACCGCGAAGATCATGATGATGAGGGTGATGTGGGTGAGAAGAGCAATGGACATTTTGGGGTTTTAGAGGTGCACTTTGGCATACGATGTCTTAGGTTTCTTAAGGGGAAAAGGAAGGAAATGTGGAAAAGAGCTGACTGAAAGTCTGAATGAAGAAATGTCACTCTTTGTGTTTTGTTTTGTTGCGTTTAATTGTCAAACCTAATGGTGTAATGAGAAAATAGCAATGGCACCTAGACTTATATACCGCCTCATTGTGCTTTACTGCCCTCTCGAAGTGGTTTACAGAGTCAGCCTATTGCCTCCCATAATCTGGGTCCTCATTTTACCAACCTTGGAAAGATGGAAGGCTGAGTCCACCTTGAGCTGGTCAGGAACGAACTCCAGGCTGGGGCAGTGTTTGCCTGCAATACTGCATTCTAACTGCTGCGCCACTGGGAGGCAGGAGGAATAACTGCAGCTAGGACAATGATCAGATAAGAGCTATCTCAGCCCACAGAAGAAACAGAGCTGGGGAAAGCATCTCAAAATGGACCCTTCCTAGTTCTCTGAGAAGGGGAAGGACAATGGAGGAAAGAAGTGTTTTCAGATTTGCAAGATTCTGTTACCAACATTAAAGTAAAGATGGTGTTAGTACTAATAGTTTTGGTTTCCTGCCTAGACTACTTTACAAGGCTAACACATGGGCCTTCCTTTGCTGGTCCTGCCCCAATTCTATTCTAAGTGATTTGCCATCTGAACATCCCCCACCCCACGCCAAGGAGGAACAAGGTGGCTTTCATTTAACATACTCACACTTTTGAACAGTAATGAAATACTGCACTGGAACTTCATTTTCCAAATGGATAATGTGCTAAATATAATGAAATATTTAATGCTGCAGGTGATGTGCTGGCCACATTTTTCAAAGAAAAGAGACACACGCCGGGAGAAGGGAGTAAATCTTGGCGAGAACGGTGAATTTCTGCTGAGTGATTACATTTTTTTTTTTGCTTTTCCTTATCCTTTTTACCCATGGCACTATTTTCTCTTACGAACGTAGAAAAATTGATTATTGCTGCTTAGGAAATCTTTTCCCCTTCTGTTTTCAAATTCACCTATAGTTGTGAGAATGCCCTTGGGAACTCAAATTTATCCTAGCAGCAGCTCATTGTGATGTTAGAAGCTCTGGGTGCAAGTTTCAATGCAGAGTTAACAATTTGATGGAAATACGTGAACTCAAAGCAAAAATATAATTATTTTTTCACAGCTTGCAGTACTAAAGGGGAATTCATATTTATTCATTTTATTTAGAGCCAGTTTGGTACACTGGTTAAGCTGTTGGAAATCAGAAGACTATTAATTCTAGTCCCGCCTTAGGCATGAAAGCTGGCTAGGTGACTTTGGGCCAATCATTAGGAGACTGTCAGTTCTAGTCCCGCCTTAGGCATGAAAGCTGGCTAGGTGACTTTGGGCCAATCATTAGGAGATTATGAGTTCTAGTCCCGCCTTAGGCATGAAAGCTGGCTAGGTGACTTTGGGCCAATCACTAGGAGACTGTGAGTTCTAGTCCCGCCTTAGGCATGAAAACTGGCTAGATGACTTTGGGCCAATCATTAGGAGATTATGAGTTCTAGTCCCGCCTTAGGCATGAAAGCTGGCTAGGTGACTTTGGGCCAATCATTAGGAGACTGTGAGTTCTAGTCCCGCCTTAGGCATGAAAGCTGGCTAGGTGACTTTGGGCCAATCATTAGGAGATTATGAGTTCTAGTCCCGCCTTAGGCATGAAAGCTGGCTAGGTGACTTTGGGCCAATCATTAGGAGACTGTGAGTTCTAGTCCCACCTTAGGCATGAAAGCTGGCTAGGTGATGACGGGCCAGGAATACTCTCTCAGCTCAACTCACCACATAGGTTTGTTGCTGGGGATAAAATAATAGGAGGAATGAGTACAGGTAGTCCTCAACTTATGACCGTAACTGAGCTCACAATTTCAATTAAGTTATGATGGTCATAAAGCACAAGTATGATTTTATGACTTTTTGTGGGGATTGTAAAACAAACACTGTGGTCATTAAGCAAACTCACTGTTTGCTATGGGGTAGAAATCAGAAATAAATGCTGGTTTCCTGCAAAAATGTTGCAAATCATAGTCACATGACCATAAGACGCTGCAAACGACTATAAACACAGGTCAGTTGCCAAGCACCCAAAATGTGGTCACATGACCATGGAAAGGAGGGGAACAGCAGATGTCAGAACACCGAATGCAGTTTGAATGTCGAATTTTCGGTGTCTGTCGTAACTCTGAACAGACACTAAGTGACCAGTTGTAAGTAAGGGACTACCCTGTATTATATATGTTCGCAGTCTTGAGTTACTTATAAAGTAATACATGTAGGATAAGAATCAATCAATCAAATAAATATTCTTTCTTTAAAAAAAACTTCTAGGAAGAACAATGTTATTCCGAATAGATTTCTATCTGCATATGAAAGATGGGCCGGTTTTATTTTATTTTTACAGGAACAGAAAGCTTTTACTGTGAAATATGATCAATCTTTATTGAAAGTATTGTATAAAAGTAGAAAGCAATATAATTTTTGTCGCCTGGCTTTCTTCCTTTTCTCTTTTTGCGCCTGTGATTTTTACATTTCTTTTCACACTTGGTTCTACTTTGTTAAGTAAAATGAATGTTTGATATTCAGGGATTAATGCAGTCCTTTCACATGGCCAAGCAATGCCAACCGTGCGTCAGAGAGAAATATTTCAGGGAAAAAAAAATCTGAAATATGCAAAAGTCTCTCCTTGCCCCCATGACTGGCAAATTAGGGAATGAAACTTTTCCCCAGCAATAGCAGGATAAGATATTATGAAATCTTGATTCTTATTCAGTGGTGTGAAGAGAAAGAAAGAGAGAAAAAAAGAATTTTTATTATTTTATTTTTTTAAAAAGGATATAATTTACTGCAGCAGTGTCTTATTTATTGGTCAGTACTGCCCATGGAACTACAACACAGAACTAAAAAAGAAAAAGAAAAAAATTACCTTGCCATTTAAATTTGCATGACTTGAACCTGGATAGAAATCATACAGAAAGAAGCATGCTTGGCTTTGCATTTCTTAGAAATATGCAACCAAGTTTGCAAATCAAAAGGCGTGCACAAAAATCTGTATATTAAGGGGAAACATGCCTGAAAAGTGCTTGTATTTGGAAAAGATATATTATCAAAATCCATTACATCAGAGGACAGGACAATTACTTGGAAAAAAGTGCAGGCAGAGGGGAAAAAGCAAGCAGAGAACTTTGCATCATTAGGAGAAATGAGCTGAAAAATATGTGCAATTTTTTTTTTAATTGAACTTTTTGGGGTAGCAGAGATGGAGACAGCACCAAGGGGGATCTTCTTTTCCAGAAAACAGAACTGTTTTGCCGTCCTACACAATCTTCCTAAAACAGATTCTTCAGTTTCCTAATTCCTTGCATCCAGTCTCTACACACCCCTTTGTTCATATTGGTTTGAAAATTCTTTATGTTATACAATAGGAAATGATTAAATAAATGACTGGAGAATAACGGGAACAACAACAACAGTTATTTCTGTTAAATGCAAATGTAAATAAAATCAAAGCCAGCCACCCAACTAGCGCTGCTAACAAAGAACTGAACAGAATGAAATTCCATAGTCCTTGTTACAGAAACATGTTGGGAGTATTGGAGAATTTCAGCCAATCAAAACAATCAGCACTGAGCTACATATTTATTAAACAAACCAAAACAAATAAATCTAAAAGAGGTCCATGGCCTTGGTGGCTTCTACTTCAGATGGCTATTTGAAACATCTAGGACGGTTCAGAACAACAAATGATTCAATCTCAACTTCAGACAGATAACAATGCTCCAGAATTCTGCATGAGAATTTTTTTTTTTAGTGGAATTCAGATGTCCACGTTCTTCTGATTCACCATGCCTCTTCTCATATATGGCTTATTTATTTTGGCCTCACAGGTTAGGATGTGTGTTTTGTAACTCATATTTAAGGTTTAGTATGTCATATGAACCCAGTCAGTCTAAAGCAGGGGTCTTCAAAGTTGGCAAAGTTTGAGACTTCAACTCCCAGAATTCCCCAGCCAGCATTCCCCACGGTTGGCTGAGGAATTATGGGAGTTGAAGTCCACAAGTCTTTAAGTTGCCAAGTTTGGAGACCTCTGGCTTAAAATAGCAACTTCAGGAATATCCAACATATTGGAAGTAGCAAGGCAAGTTAGCATTCTTGCACTGATTCCAGCATAATGGGTTTTCCATACAAATGGAGGGCCCGACCTAAACTTTTCATGCCACAGGTTATCAGTCTGAGAAGCTTCCTTTTAGCACTAGAAGTATGTTGATTGCCTTGCTTACGTTCCTGTACAGTTCTTTATGAAAGAACTATCGAACAGAAAATGCAGAAGTTTTATGGAACCTATCCTATCAAAGTGTGGATTTATATTTTGCTCTCCTGGGTGCAAAATGCAAAACTTGTTTGACAACTCAGAGGATAATGCAGCCAGCGACAGAACTATCTGAAGTACTGGAGCTGACTTCAATGAGGTGGGTTTGACCCATTGTTATTCCCAGCACCTTTTCCTCACGGAAGAAAAAAAAAGAAAACTGTTCAATGCTAGGTCAATTACATAGAAGGTGATGATATACACCAATGAAAAGGCACAGCACACAGAAGTGACATCACATACAATATATGGGGAGGAAAAGAATGGCATTTAATAGTTGATGCTGCCCAGGGAGAAGAATAAATCTAGAAGGAGAGGAACGTTAATAGCATGTCACCCAGTCCCTATATTTTATTAACTCTTGGTTGGAAGAGAAGAGCTCAGCACTATTTGAAAACATAACCTTTCTTTACAAAATTAAGACCCCGCTCAATGGCGGCAATTTTCATTGTACCACGTTGAAAACAAGAGATCTATACCTTCTGCCTGGGAAGGATGGATGGATGGATGGATGGAAGGGAGAGAGGGAGGGAGGGAGGGAGGGAGAATGGAAGGAAGGAAGGAAGGAAGGAAGGAAGGAAGGAAGGAAGGAAGGAAGGAAGGAAGGAAGATGCCATTTCGTGCTTAATTCAGCCTATCTTGTCTACAATGAAGGGATATAGAGACTCCAATAGATGCAGATCCTGATGAAAAACATTGCTTAAAAAATATTGTATTTAGCCACTTAGAACCAAAACCATGACATTTCAGTTTAAAATTCTAACATAAACACAGTCTTTCAGCCTAATTGATCACGGGGTTATAGTGAGAATCAAAAAAATAAATAAAGGAAAGAATATAGTTTGGAGGAAGAATAATGTAAAAGTAGCTGATTCACATCACCTCCACTTGATTTGATGGGGGGGGAGTAGAAGGGTTACATGCATGTTCTAAGTCAGGGGTAGGCAACCTTGGCTCTTTTATGACTCGTGGACTTCAACTCCCAGAATTCCTGAGCCAGCATGTTCTAAGTTCTTGATGGAGAAGACTGGGGAAAGGAAACAGCTCTCTTCCATTGTATTTCCAAATTCCCATTAGACTAACTAACCATATGCCACAAGTTGTGTCTCAGGACATAGGGAAGAGGTGGGACTGCTTTCATTATCACATTTACCCCTTCTTTCTTGCCTTCACCTGAACAGCAATGTTAGAACACAGTCAGAGAGCACATGGCACTTATGTTTCCTTATATCAGTGGTGGCGAACCTATGGCACGCGTGCCAGAGGCGGCACTCAGAGCCCTCTCTGTGGGCACACGTGCCATGCCCCAGAGATGGCAACCGTCCCTCTTCAACCAGCCGCCCGCTAACTCGCCAAGGTCCCACGTGGCCAGATGCATCCCACCCCCTGGATCTCGCCCAACCCTGCCCGGCCCCACAGGCGTCCCTCCCCACAAGCAACATTGAGGTGACCACGCCCACCTTGGCCACACCCACCCAGTCTGCCATGACCACCACAGCCATGCCCACCTGGCACCCGGCGATAAATAAGTGAGTTTTGGGTTGCAGTTTGGGCACTCGGTCTCTAAAACGTTCGCCATCACTGCCTTATATACTGCCTTGGTGAGATCACACTTTGAATTCTGCATCCAGTTCTGATCACAGTACAAAAAAGATGTTGAGACCGGAAAGAGTGCAGAGAAGAGCAACAAAGATGATTAGGTGCCTGGAAGCTAAAACATGATGAATAGTTGCGGGAATCTAATGAAGAGAAGGACTAGGGATGACACAACACCCATCTTCCAATATTTAAGGGGCTGTCACAAAAAATGGATCAACCTATTCTCCAAAATACCTGAAGGGAGGACAAGTAACGGATGAAAACATAGCGAGACAGTTCCAATCTAGAAATAGGGAGAAATTTCCTCACAGTGACTGAATCAGTGGAACAACTTGCCTTCAGAAGCTGAGGGTGCTCCATCACTGGAGGTTTTCAAGAAGAGATTAGACAATCATTTGTCTGAAACGGTACAGCGTCTCCTACTTGAGCAGAGGGTCGGACTAGAAGACCTCCAAAGTCCCTTCCAATTCTGTTATTCTGTATTCTTGTGTCCACAAAATTGCTCGGTATCCAACTTGTTCTTTTACTAGACAGAGTAGGAGATGCTTCCTTCCAGATGCCCTCAAATTATTCCACGCCAAATCTTTGGCTCCTTTCAGCTATGGAGTGCAGGTTAGATCATTCCCCATCCTCTGGGGTGAGTCCAGTCCAAATTCTTCAGGGCATTTCAGGAACCTTGTTATGTTTCTAAAGTGACCTTATACCTTGAATCAGGAATGACTAAGGCAGAAGAGAGAATCTGGCCTTAATTTCTATCTACTGGTTTCAAATGGTCTTCTTACTTGAGGACACGGACACACACACACACACAAGCGGCAGTGGCAGGTAAGTCTTTCTGGATGAATTCTCTAGTAAGCAAATTAAAGACATATGGTCTTTCTCCACAAGGAATAATAAAAAGGAGCTCTCTCCAGGCAACATTGCTCATTAAACGTGTTATGGCTGTAGAGTGCTAAACTGATCTAGGCAGAGCTCCTATCTTACTAATGGTCAGTGCATTACAGGGGTCTTCAAACTTGGCCCTTTTATGACTCATGGACTTCAACTCCCAGAATTCCTCAGCCAGCTTGGCTCAGCTTGGAAACCTCTCCCTTTCCCCTCAGCATGGCCGGCTCAGGAATTCTGGGAGTTGAAGTCCATGAGTCATAAAAGGGCCAAGTTTGAAGATTCCTGATGTATAAGGTGGCTTCTAAAACCTACCCAATATCTCACAAAATTGGTTCATTCAGGCACAGAAGCGCCTTTACCTTGAAAAGTGAAATCCTTCAGCAGTGCTAGAGAAGAGATACGAAAAACAAAGTCTCCTATCCAGAATGATAATTTTATAATAGTTCTGGTTTTTTTCTTGATTTCTCTCTTTCCAGCTTGCCTATTATATCAACCTAGAGCTATGCCTTTTTATTATGTTGGTTTTTAGTTCCTACTGTGACAGTTGTGATTAATTTTGTAAGTTCCTTCTTTATTGTGTGATTTTTTTTTTATTAAAAATTACATAGCGCTGCTATTTAGCTATAACTAAGCTTTAAAGTTTCAAGTTAAAGCTGGGAAGAAAATTCTTCATCAAATTTCTCCACATTCCTGGAGGGAAAGGAGAAATTCTCCAATAGTTTGTCAAAGGATGTTGTTCATCTTTGACAGCTTTCTTTAGGATACAATGAAAAGTCTGAGGTTCTACAAATTGAAGCATGAAACAAAATGGCCAAATCATCTTTCTTTCTTTCTTTCTTTCTTTCTTTCTTTCTTTCTTTCTTTCTTTCTTTCTTTCTTTCTTTCTTTCTTTCTTTTTCTTTCTTTCTTTCTCTTTCTTTCTTTCTCTCCAGTAAAAAACACAACCAACACAGCTGTAGCTTAGTTGAGCTACTATTCAGTTAATCACCGCTGAACATTTATGGGAGGCTCAGAAGCTCTGCAGCTATAAATAATATCATGAAGCCATTATGAGTGTCACTGTCAGTGGCTGCTTTTGATGGCCCTATTTTAAAACGATGGAAATGATTTTGTCCTTTACTTTGTCAGTACCTTTCTAATGAGCAGATACAATGGTTACTCCCTTCTGCCCTTTGATGTGAACATTAAAGAGTGTTTCTTGCTAAAGGTGACCTACAGAGGCTTGAGTGAAACTTCTCATGGTTCCAGGTACGCTGTGCATCAATATGCAGAAACAGAAGTAAGTATGAGGTGCTTCTTCGTTCAGTAAAACAGGTACGATTGTGGGTGATAGTTTTTATTCTGTAGTAGTAATGGCTAAGGAATGGCTATTCTGTAGTAGTAATGGCTAAGCCCCAAACTGGGTCCACTTGTGGTTGTCATCCTCCAATATTGCCTATTGTGACTGGCTGTGAGTTAATCAAAAACACAACTCTTACTCGTCCTTTGATCTCTCCAGTTTTTCTGAATTAGAAAAGCCAAGGCAATCTTCACCAACTTGAATCCTCTTCAGTAGGATGGTTTTATTTACAAGAACTCACCAGCCAGCATGACCATTGAAAAGGATTTTGGGAACTGAAGCCCCAAACTCTGGAAAGAACCCAAGTTGGGAAAAGTAATAATGATGACTAAATCTGTAGCCATTTGCAAAGAGGATATTTTTGCCCTCCTAATCCAATCAGCTTCCCATATGGAATAAGGACAATTTGGTTGCTTCCATATTCCTGCCTATCTGCCTTTATTATTTTTTACAAATAACTCAAGGTGGTGAACAAAACCAACGCACCTTCTTTGTCTTCTTTTCCCCCACAACAACAACTCTATGAGGTGATTTGGGCTGAGAGTGAGTGACTGGCCCAAGGTCACCTAACTGGCTTTCATGGCTAAGGCTGGACTAGAATTCATGGTCTACTGTTTTCTAGCTTGATGTTTTAACCACCAGATCAAATTCCCTCCCTCTCTCCCTCCCTCTGTTCAAGGACTTAAGGACTACTTACAAAAGCAATAAAATATATGAACTAAGTACTTACAAAAGCAATAAAATAGAACTAAGTGGCTTTAAGAATTTTGACATTCTGCCATCTGATACTGAAATTCTTGGTCTTCTCCCACCAAATGTCTCTGCTCTTATCCTGGAATGGTAGGTTAATTTTGCTATCTTTTTATTTAATACTTGCTGGATAAACTCTGAAGTTGGAATTCTGTTACGTAATTATTTGGGAAAAAGCCCCATTGAATCCAGTGACATCTACTTTGAGCTTTATACGTATGTGAAGAATGTTTAATTGTATGTATGTATGTATGTATGTATGTAGTGGTATGGGGGAGTGGGGGGTCTACATACATACATACATGCACTTTTCACTGTTCGTTTTCTTTTAACATGAGAAAATGCCTCCTCAGTGCAATTATTGAAAGACTACAAAATGGATTGATAGGCTCTTTAAATAGGCTTTTCTGTCAAGCTGTAACTCTTAATTTTAAAGAACACAAATCTCTTTAATGCACACGTTTAGGAAAAAGAAGTCAGAAGTCAGAATAACAGAATTGGAAGGGATCCTTGAGGTCTTCTAGTCCAAACCCCTGCTAGAGGAGGAGACCCTATACCAGGGGTAGGCAACCTTGGCTCTTTTATGACTCGTGGACTTCAACTCCCAGAATTCCTGAGCCAGCCATGCTGAGGGGAAAGGGAGAGGTTTCCAAGCTGAGCCATGCTGGCTCAGGAATTCTGGGAGTTGAAGTCCACGAGTCATAAAAGAGCCAAGGTTGCCTACCCCTGACCTATACCATTTCACACAAATGGTTGTCCAGCTTGAAGACTACAAAAACCTTGATACAGATGCACATGAAAGTATGTATTTAGTCAACAAAACACTGAAAGAAAATGTCATAAATTATGGAAAAAATATGTTAAGAGTTGGCAAGTGCATCACCAGTAATGAATTTTTGTAGAAGAAAATTTTTGCTTAGGAAGATAAAAATAAATTGGGTATTAGCACTCCTTCCTAACATTTGTAACTTTTCATCATATCCATTCTGGTCCAATGATGCCTGGTTTGTTTTTAGCATTCATTAATTGCCTGGCTAATTAGCATCACGGGTCACCAATCTTTGCTTCAGACAATCTTCTTCTCAAGTGTTTATATGACCTTGGATATTATTTTTTTTTACTGGTGATGATACTCAGCGAGATACAAACAATTCATAGAAGAATAACTGCAAAGATGTTATCACTATAGCACAAAAAGCAATGAATAAAAAAGCACAGACTTTCACAAAGATCCAGGGGAGTTCTATTTTAAAAAAAAGACAAGATAAATCATCACTGGATAACCACCGATAAATAAACCATTTCACCAAGAAACATTTCAAAACACTCAGTGAACCATTTTTACCGTTTTTCCCCAGGACAAAATCATTTATTTTTCGACATATGGCATTTCAACAGCACACAGATCAGGAAATCTTCATCATCAATACCCCAGTACTTATTTTTTTATTTATTTATTCATTTAGACTGGAAGAAAAATCTGTTTAAAAGTTTGAAGAATTGGGGAAAAGATAAAAAAAAAAATTACCTGGAGAAAGTCAAAGAATCCCACCCAACCCCACAACCCAATTTTAATGCTTTCATTTCAGTGCCTATGATTTTATTGTTCTCAACCTTTTAATTGTTTTATACTATTATTTATGAAATTGTAAACTACCCAGAGTAGCTTGATAGCGAGATATGAGGCATCTTTTTTTTCTCATAGAAAATTATGATTCAGATTAGTAAAAAAAAAAAAACCTTCCAAATATGTCACCAAAAATACGTGTCTTTTGTGCATCTTTTCTCAACAGCTAAAGCTTCTATCTTCACTTAAAATGCAATAGCGGAATTCTCGCTTCAGAGGAAAAAAAGTACAGAAAATATAACATGTTAGCTACTTAGATGTGCTGACTTTGATATTTGCATGGAATTGATTTCCTGTATTTCTGCATCCTTGCATGACAAATTGTTTTTTAAATGGAACTTGACAGAGATGTCAGTGACCCCAGTTAGCCTACATTGGCTAATGCCTAATCTTTGCTAGCAAAGAAAGAATTACAGAGGGATGGAAAACGAAAAACAAGACTGTCTTTGGATCAGTTTCCTCAAAATGTAGTGTATTGTAGAATGCTACTGTCAAGCTGGGTTGAGCAATGCAACAAAAAGACATATACAGTAGTTAGTTCTCGACTTATGATAGTATTTTTAACGATGGTTGGAAGTTACGATGGCCTCAGAAAAAGTCACTTATGACCTGTATTCGAACTTACAACCATCACGAATGATTGCATCACCCCCACAGTCACATGATCACAATTTAGGCTTTTGCCAAGTGGATCGCATTTATGACCAGCTGTGGCCATGATTTGTGATGGTTTTTTTTTTTTGCCAATATCCCTCTCCATTCTTTCTTCAGCTGTACATGCCAGGCCGTCCCCTCAAACAATCTGGTCCCATGCCATGAAAGGCTTTAATGGTCAATACCAGCACCCTGATTGAACCCAGAAACAAACTGGTAACCAATGCAGCTTGTGAAGCAGAAGTGTAATTGTATGCTGTGAAAGAAATACACGCAACTGCTTGTATCAGCCCACTGTACATCAGATGAAGTTTCCGGACACTCTTCAATGGCAGCCTCATGTAGAGCACATTGCAGTAGCCCAACCTAGATGGGACCAGGGCATGAGTGACCATGAGTAGGCTCCCCCAATCTAGGAACAGGTGCATCTGGCACACAATACAAAGTTGTGCAAAGGACATCTCAGCTAAGACTGGCATTTGCTCATTGAGCAGGAGTTGTTGAATCCAGGTCCATGAAATTGCACACAGGGACTGTTTGGGGCAGTGTGACCCCATCTAGTATCGAAGATGGTATAAAGTCCCAGAACTGGAAATCGTCAAAACTCAAAGCCACTCAGTCTTGGTTCAGTTGAAGCCTGTTGTTCCTCATCCAGAAGTTGTGAATGCTCCAACACTGGAAGTTTTTAAGAAGAGACTGGACAGCCATTTGTCTAAAGTGGTATAGGGTTTCCTGCCTGAGCAGGGGGTTGGACTAGATGACCTCCAAGGTCCCTTCCAACTTTATTAGTTGTTGTTGTTGTTGTTATTATTATTATTATCTGAGAGCCTTCAGACACCAGGACAGGATATCCACAGCTTCACTTAATTCACTAGGAGTGAAGATATAGAAAGTGGAAGTAATAGCAATATTACTGCTAAAAATATTAATACACAGACCACTAAATGAACAGAGGGCAAATATTGAAGGAATTTTATTTTTTCTTTAACTGGCTCTGCAGAGAATTGGGGAGAGTGGTGGAGGTAGAGAATGAGGGTATATATATATATATATATATACCCTTCCCTGTCCAAATTTGTAGGAAGAGAATTTAAGCATTCTAGAAAAAAGAAGTAGATTAATCATTTTTTTTCTCCATCATTCGCACTATACATATATATTCTACACTATATATAATATTTGTATTAGTATTTCTATCATCATCATCATCATCACCACCACCATCATCATCATGATTTGCATGCCTTCCCACGTGGCACTGATGAAAATATACAGACTTGTCTCTGTGTAGACACCTTTGCCCATTTCTGTTGACTCATTTTTGCTTTGATGATGTTTAACACTCTTCTCACGTTAGCGTCCTGATGAACAGTCAAGCAATTTTCTTCCATAGCCCATTTTATCATCTAAACTACCTGAACTCTACACAGTCAGGGGTGGAAGTTGCAATACCATCTGAAGTGTAGCTTTGGCAAACGTGTCACATGCACACTGGGAAGGAGGAAATCTCTAGAACTGGTTTCACCGGGAGTTGGTAATTTGAGACTGTCAAACTATGAAAGATTTAAGAGTTTTTATACTAGTTTTTGATCCCTGCCTCTTTCTTTTGGTGAGAGATCATTTTAAATTGAAAAGGGTATGCCATTTGATAACTTCCAATACAGGTAATCCATTCATTAGGGACCGTTCAAAGGTACAATCGCACTGAAAAAGTGGCATATGACCGTTTTTCACATTTACAACTGTTGCAGCATGCCCATGGTCACGTGATCAAAATTCAGATGCTTGGCAAGTGGCATGTATTTATGATGGTTCCAGTATCTCAGGGTCATGTGATCACCTTTTGTGACCTTCTGACAAGCAAAGTCAATGGGGAAGCCAGATTCACTTAACAACCGTGTTACTAACTTAACAACTGCAGTGGTTCACGTAACAACTAGGACAAGAAAGGTCGTAAAAGGGGGCAAAACTCACTTAACAATTGTCTCATTTAGCAACAGAAATTTTGGGCTCAGTTGTGCTCATAAGTTGAGGACTACCTTATGATGTCTAGTATATCAATATTCTTTTTTTTTTCAAGATTACAGCACCACACAGTTTGAGAACACCTGTGAAAATTGTTATCTGTTTCTTCTGTAGTAATGACAAACGGTCATCTATTCTGGGAAGGGTTTACTAGATGACAGTGATCCTGCTAATAGCCATTAAATGGCAAAAAGATTGAAAGAGACAACATTTTTAAATGCCTGAGTTTTTCACTAAGTGCACAGTATGTTCTATCATTGTTGCTATTTTAACTGCAATATGGAATTGAATGGTCTGACTGGAGATTGTTGCTTTGAAGTAAATATTATTTACATACACATTTCTCCAAAGCACCTGAAGGCAAGACAAGAAGCAACAGATGGAAACTAACCAAAGAGAGAAGCAACCTAGAACTAAGGAGAAATTTCCTGGCAGTTAGAACAATTAATCAGTGGAACAACCTGCCTCCAGAAGCAGTGAATGCTCCAACACTGGAAGTTTTTAAGAAGAGACTGGACAACCATTTGTCTGAAATGGTACAGGGTTTCCTGTCAGAGCAGGGGGTTGGACTAGAAGACCTCCAAGGTCCCTTCCAACTCTATCATCATCATCATCATCACCATTTTAAACCTTTCTGATGTTAATTGCACTACCTTGATAAAGTCATTGTTTTGAAAGTGAATCTTACAACATGAGGTGAGCCCTGATGGCAAACTGTCATTCTTTCTACGCAGGGATAGAGTAAGACTTTATCTTGCAGTTGTATATATTTTACTTGTGTGGTAATTAATAAAATTATTGAAAAAATATTGAAAAAGTAGTTCAATATTCTGCTACACAAATGCTAAACATGGAGCTATCCGAAGTTCTGCAACATCAATTCAATTTTGTCTGCCAACCTACCGTAATATGACTGAAAAAAAAATGGATTGATGGATGGCTGAATGGGGGCAGGCATTTATATGCTACTTAATACAGATGCTGTGATCAGAGAAGGCAGCACTAGTAGTTTTGGTTGAGATAAAAGACAATGACAAAGCTTTTCTGTACCATTGCTAAGAAGGCAACAATCCGCCAGGAATTCTGGGAGTTGAAGTCCACAAGTCATAAAAGGGCCATCATTCCCCACCTCTGACGTAAACAGACAGCTGCTATTTCCCCCCCTTAGTATTGAAACGGCCTGCCTCCTCATTGGATCACAGAAAGGCTGCTAGAAAGAAGATTTTTTTTTAAAAAAAATTCTCTCATGGAGCTATAATAGTTCTAAATAAGAAATAGTTCAGTTGCTTGAACTCTTGTAACCCTGATATTTTCTTCTCAGTAAATTTTGCTAAAGAGAATTATGTGCTCAGGAAATAATCTCTTTATATTTTAAGCAACTGGCAGTTTTTCCCTTCAACCTGAACTTGATTATGGCACAATCTTTTTCCCTGTCCTTCTTCCTTTCTGCTATATTAAGATAATATTTCTGATTCACTTCATCTCAATCTGGGATTCATGGCTTCATGGGCAGAATGGCAAAAGAATTAACATATAGATTTATCTGAAGTATCTTATTTTATCATATAAAACCGTATCTGAGCCATAAAGTCTTCGTGCTCTCTATATAACCAATCACTATGATATCAGAGTAAATCCTTGCTGTTTTGGTTCGTACTCTAATATTACCAAAATCTGAAACAAGGTAATTGTTTTCCCACCTACCATATAGATCGTTAGCATTATGAAAGTATCTCATAATATGTGCCTCTGGACTTCGAAGCTTTGTTCTACTTGGATCTCAATGTTTTTATAACCGCCCATCTCACAAGTAAGTGATTCTGGACAGCATACAAAGAAAACTTTTTTTTCTTTTAATGAACCTGTGATCTCTTGCATGGGGATGGAGTTGGGGCAGTGGTGGGATTCAGCCAGTTCACACCACTTTGGCAGAACCGGTAGCTAATTTTTTTGTTGACCAGGCCCAAAATGGACTTCCGGAAGCAGCATCCACACAGAGAACCGGTTGTTCACATATTTGAATCCCACCACTGAGTTGAGGCAACTGAATGGAGCTGAGTGTTTACTGGCCAGATGCCCTTCCTGATGCCTATGCAGAGTTCACAGCAAATATTTTCTCTTTGCGCCCAGAGAGAGAGAAAGATCTGCCGTTACCTAGGATTGAACTCACAGCCTCCTGATTGTGAGGCGAGAGCTCTACTTCTAAGCCACCACACCGCTCAGCATACAAACAGAACTAAAACAAGAAATACCTAGAATCATTACCAATACCAAGAATCAAAACATTAAGAACCGTAAAAGCATCTAAAACAAAATTATAGGTAGTCCTCGATGTACGACCACAATTGAGACCAAAATTTCTGTTGTTAAGCAAGCCGATTGTTAAGTGAATTGCACTCAATTTTAAGACCTTCTTTGCTACAGTTGTTAACCAAATCGCTACAGTTGTTAACTAAATCACTGCAGTTGTTATGTGAAT
This sequence comes from Azemiops feae, assembly GCA_023970755.1. Classification (NCBI taxonomy): domain Eukaryota; kingdom Metazoa; phylum Chordata; class Lepidosauria; order Squamata; family Viperidae; genus Azemiops; species Azemiops feae. The sequence continues at coordinate 353,754 of JALGBA010000033.1, read as the reverse complement.
CACACAGTTGTTAAATGAATTCCGCCAATCCCATCGATTTTGCTTGCTGGAAGCCGGCTAGCAAGTTTGCAAATGGCATTCACATGACCCCAGAACACTACAACTATTGTAAACATATGCCGGTTGTCAAGCACCCAAATTTTGATCATGTAAATTGATGGTGCATTGGTTGTAAGTGCGAGGACTGGCTGTAAGTCACTTTTTCAGTACAGTTGTAATTTTGACTAGTCACTAAGCGAATGGCTGTTAAGTCGAGGATTACCTGAAATAGGCAAAGAGATGTTTAATACTAATGTAGCCACATCACTAGTTTACTGGATTCCTCAAGCCACTGGTACAGTCAGGTCTTTAAGGGACTTTCAGAAGCCTAGAATTGGTGAGGCCATATTCGCCTGGGGGGAGAGAAGACCCCATAGTGCCAGGATCACAGCAGAAATATATGCTACTACAAGCAATATAACAGAAAACTGGTTTACTGGTTATTTCCCATTATCTCAGATTTTATAGCTCTCTCTACACACAAACACACACTTTACTCCTGCAGTGTTCTCATAATTGAGAAAATATTTTGTTTAATGTTCCTCTTGAATCAGAGTTCCTCTGAAACTCATATTTGCCACAAACAATTTCATTCATTCATTCATTCATTCATTCATTCATTCATTGTCTATAGCTGTTCAACTCAACCAAGTGGCTCTAAAATTATAGAACAATTTCAAAACATTAAAACAGCAAGGACATCCACAAAATAAACAAATACAAACAGCAACCAAGATGATTAATCAACAGAAGAGCCAAACAAAGGGGCCTTTAACACAATCTAAGCCCCAGGCTCAGGGGACATAGCTAAATTTTCAAAGGCTTGCAAAAGGCCAACAGGGTTGGGTCAATTGCTGAAAGCACCACACACAATATACACTATGTAAAAATGGAGAAATTCTGCCCCCCCCCCTTCAAGGAGGATGGAGGTTATATATACATGGAGGTATGCTAAGGTTAACATCTGGATTTCTTTACTCCAACAGCTGAAGGGGTGGAGTATACATACCATTCTGGTAGAGACAAACTCAACTCAGTTCAACTTTTCTGAGGCTACCAGTTATAATAATAATGATAATAACAATAAAAACAACAACAATGATAATAAAGTTGGAAGGGACCTTGGAGGTCATCTAGTCCAACCCCCTGCTCAGGCAGGAAACCCTATACCATTTCGGACAAATGGCTGTCCAGTCTCTTCTTGAAAACTTCCAGTGTTGGAGCATTCACCGCTTCTGGAGGCAGGTTGTTCCACTGGTTAATTGTTCTAACTGTCAGGAAGTTTCTCCTTAGTTCTAGGTTGCTTCTCTCCTTGATTAGTTTCCATCCGTTCTTTGGAATTCACTCCTTGCAGAGTTAAGAGGCCTAGATTCTTAACCTTAAATAGCCCCAAAAACACAACTTTTAATTGCTGGTTTTTAATTGCTAGCTTAATGGTTGATTTTAATTGCTTTTGCTTTCAACTGTCTTAAATATGTTCACATTTAATGCTGATTTTATGGTTTATTTTAAACTGCGGAAAGACTTTGGTGGTTGGCAATATAACTTTGATAAATTAAAACAGAATTTCCCCCCAAAAGTTAACACTTAAAACAAAAGTACCATTTTGAAAATGCTAGGCTTTTTTCGGACAATGGCTGAGTGATCAAATGCCCCCTCTTCTTCTAAGATTGCAGCATTAAAAATGCTGTCAAGTCACCTGACTCACTATTAAGGCTATGCAAAGCAACTGCTTCTGTTCAATGAGCCTTTGAAGGACAAGCAGAAAACATGCATTGCTTTATTAAAAAGCAAACTTTTATCTATTACATGCTTGTACACATGTGACCTAAATACGACACGTGAGATCTCTGGTGCTCTGAGTTTGGTTGTTTTTTTGCAGATGTTTCACTACCCAACTAGTTAACATCAGCAGGGAGTGTTTATATCTGTTCATATAGATGTGGCTTGCCCTGATAGTGTTCTTGATGGTTCCTTGATTGGGGTAATGTTTATTGCTTAATTGTGGGTCTCGTTCTTGGTGTTAATCTCTGCTGATCTAGATGTTGACAGCTGACAAGAAAGAGCTTTGGTCTTTTTGTTTCTTTTTCTTTTTTTAGTGTCTCTTTTAATGGTATGTAGATGCTGTTTATCTCTATGTGCCTGTTGAGAACAATCAAACTCAGAGAGCACTAAGGACCCCACGGTTCAATCCTGAGCTGCAAATACTATCTTCTGTGGTACAAATATGGAAACATAGAAATTGTACTGACACTGCAGTGTTCCGGCATCCTTTGTCGTGAAGAACTGATGCCAATAATCAGAGGCAACAAAGCACCACAATCCTACAATTGGTGGTGGTTTCAGTGTCATGCCAAGCTCAGCACCTCAGAAAAACAAAAGGAGAATCGAGGGTTTATTTTTAATACATTTAGTAAAAATGTGTACCGTTACATTCAAATGGCGTTTTCAACATTGGCTCAGCCAACTTTTCTCTAAGCTGTTTGTTATACATCTTGGAGACTCCTTGAAAAATTCCTTTCATGTCTCCTACTATATTGTCCTAAAAGATATACTCAAAGGTATTTTAAAAATGAATTGCAATAATATCCTTGAAGGTATCCAACCAACAGTTAGCAGGACCAATGTCATTGCTCTTTTCAAACATTTGGTCAAAAATAAAGTAATTTCAGGAGTTTTGAAATTTCCCCGTTACAACGTTGCTGTCAAGGATGAAACTTTGGCAGCTATGTGCCCCTGCGTTTCGACTTGCCTTTAGATTAAGGGGGGGGAGGTGTTACTTTCTTTTGGAAAGTAAACTTCTACTATTCAGCTGGAGACCGTGAGAGGCTGAAACCTTTTCAAGGACACCAGAACAGGTGTGGATTTGAAGCAGACGCTTCCCATAACAAAGTGAACTTGTTTATATGGACTACATAAGACGTTGGGGTTTGGCTGGGGAAATAATTGTTTAAGTCTATGAGTTGGTGTTGGATCCTCAAACTTAGTTTTGCTTTGATATTACCATGCAGTGTATTCAATAAACAGTAAGATTTTCAGAGATGGAATGAACCTGGAGTTTTATTTGGATTCTTGAGCTGGATGTTGCGCAAATTTGTCTCCCTATTTGCCTAAACTTCTTAAAAAGAAGCTTGAATCAAATCAGTTAGCTTGATTCTTAATTGCAGGTAGTCCTCGACTTATGACCATGATTGAGCCCAACGTTTCTGTTGCTAAGTAAGACAATTAAATGAGTTTTGCCCCATTTTACAGCCTTTCTTGCCACAGTTGTTAAGTGAATCACGGCAGTTGTTAAATTAGTGTTAAGTGAGTCTGGCTTCCCCATTGATTCTGCTTGTCAGAAGTTGCAAAAGATGATCCTATGACCCTAGGACCCTGCAACTGATATAAATACACACCAGTTGCCAAATGTCAAATTTTGACCACATGACCATGGAGATGCTGCAATGGTCATAAGTGTGAAAAATGGTCATGACACTTATTTCAGTGCTGTTATAACTTCAAATGGTCACTAAACAAATAGTTGTAAGTTGAGGACTATCTGTACAACTACAAATCAAATCACAAACTTTTTGAATTTCTGATCTGAACTGAATCATGGCCAAGTTCATTCATTCATTCATTCATTCATTCATTCATTCATTCATTCATTCGTTCGTTCAAATTGTAAAGCTGCCCATCTCAAACCAGTGACTCTGAGTAGTGAAACAATCATAAAAACAATTAAAACTCAATAGAAAAAAGAAATTAAATACAAACAGCAGTCAAGAGATATTATACAGTAATCCATGTTGGCTCTGGAATTCTGGGAGCTGAAATTCACACATCTTAAAAGTTGCTGAGGTTGAAAACCCTGGTCTAGACCCTATTAACACAATCGACACAGTTCATTTTATAAGCATTTGGCAAATGTGATGTCAGGATACAAAATGTAAACTAGCTGTGATACTTTAATTCAGAGGTCCCCAACCTTTTGGGCACCAGGGACTGGTTCCGTGGAGAGATGTTTTTCCATAGACTGGAGGGTGCGTGGTTTTGTCTGCTGCCTGCATCTCGCGGATGGGGCTTTGGTTGTTTGTGTGGCCCAGTTGCTGGCATGCCGTGGCCCACTACTGGTCCACGGACGGGGGTTGGGGACCCCTGCTTTAATTAATATAAAATACTTAACCAGACAATAAATTCTTCGAAGTGTACCCAGGAATACTCTCAAAATTATCTGTAGTCTGCAAGTATTTTTATTCTCTTGCATTTTGCTCTGGTAAAGGATCTCCTTTATAACCAAAAAAATCAGATAAACAAATAGTTCTGCGTGGATTAAAGCACAGCAGCATGTAGGCGAAACAGCATGGAGATGTATCCATGTTGACGATACAGAAAGTGACTCCACTTTTTTTCCCACTGAGCAAGGAAGTGATGCCTGCTGAGGAAAGAGAAACAGATCATCCTGTCCCTTCTTTTGTCACCATTATGGTGCTAGCCATTATGAAAGGGAAACAAATAATAATAATAATAATAATAATAATAATAATAATAATAATAATAATAATAATAATAATAATAATAAAGTTGGAAGGGACCTTGGAGGTCATCTAGTCCAACCCCCTGCTCAGGCAGGAAACCCTACACCATTTCAGACAAATGGCTGTCCAGTCTCTTCTTGAAAACTTCCAGTGTTGGAGCATTCACCGCTTCTGGAGGCAGGTTGTTCCACTGGTTAATTGTTCTAACTGTCAGGAAGTTTCCCCTTAGTTCTAGGTTGCTTCTCTCCTTGATTAGTTTCCATCCGTTGCTTCTTGTCCTGCCTTCAGGTGCTTTGGAGAATAGCTTGACTCCCTCTTCTTTGTGGCAGCCCCTGAGATATTGGAACACGGCTATCATGTCCCCCCTCGTCCTTCTCTTCATTAAACTAGACATACCCAATTCCAGCAACTGTTCCTTATATGTTTTAGCCTCCAGTCCCCTAATCATCTTTGTTGCTCTTCTCTGTACTCTTTCTAGAGTCTCAACATCTTTTCTTACATCGTGGTGACCAAAACTGGATGCAGTATTCCACGTGTGGCCTTACCAAGGCATTGTAAAGTGGTATTAATACTTCACGTGATCTTGATTCTATCCCTCTGTTAATGCAGCCTAGCACTGTGTTGGCCTTTTTGGCAGCTGCAGCACACGGCTGGCTCATATTTAAATGATTGTCCACTAGGACTCCGAGATCCCTCTCACAGTTGCTACTATTGAGCAAGGTACCACCTATACATACCTGTACATTTGGTTTTTCTTGCCTAAATGTAGAACTTTACTTTTTTCACCGTTGAATTTCATTTTGTTAGATAGATAGATACCCCACACAATGCACACACACAAAAACAGAGAAGTTAAGATTAGCTTCCTTCTCACTAGGTTTTAATTTTCACCCACCTGGTAGGCAAGGAATCTATCAGAATAGGAATATTGTTTTTTTTTGTTCACCAGGAGCAATCCTTTCCAACCCTATGAATCTATGAATACTGAAATATTTTATGATGGTTAAATGCAAGTCTGAAGTAAGCTCCTTAGAAACATTGGAATTTCCTTCAGACTTCATGAAAATTGTCCTCAACTTACAACATGAGCATGCCCATCACAATTGTAAATCATGAAAATTGTAAAACGGGTCACCTATGTGTCACCTATAATATGATTTCATAACTTCTTTTGCAGTGGTCGTAAAGCTACCATTGCTGTGTATAAAGTGACTGCCGCAATTATAAACCATTGTGAATGTTAAGTGAAGCAATAGCCATAAGTACTCCCGGGAGATCTGTCCTAACTTCAATTGGTTGCTAAGTAATTGGTCATAAGTCAAGGACTACCTGCATGTGTATGGCCACATGGTCAAAGAAATAACCAGAAGAAATCAGTGGAATATCTCTGGAAGCTTCTAGAGACAGCCTCATGGACTACCTTTGTATCACAACAGTGTGACAACTCATTGTCAAGCGCCAGGGAAATCAGGAGATTCAGGCAGTTCAAATGAGTAATATTGCAAGCTTAAGCTCTCTACAAAAATCTTGAGCTACTAACAGTCAAGGGAAATGAGTGGGAATCAAGTAGGGATTCAAGGTGGGGTGGTCTTAGATCTCTTGTGGGCACACAGGGACTCAAGGCTTATGACACGTTTGACCCCTTCCCTCAGGCTCAGCCTGGTCATCTCCTACACCATGGGTGTCAAACTCACGTAACGTGTTGCGACGTATCACAACTTCTTTTGCATTATTGGAGCTGGGTTCTGCGTGGGCTCCGCATGATAAAACCGGCCCGCGGGCCAGCAGTGACACCCCTGTCCTACACTCATTTTTACTTCATACAGCATTACTTTCAGTCTCACTAACTGCTACTGCTAAAACTAACAATTGTGCTGGGTTGGGTAGGGTGGCCATAACATACCAACAAGAAGCACAGGAAGAGAAAGTGACAGGGGCGAATAAAGACAAAACTGTTAAAACAAATATCTTTTGTGATCAAGGATGACAATTAGAATTATGGTGTTTAAATAATCTCGGTCCAGATAATCACAGCATCTGGACAGTGAACATGAAACCATCATGAAACTAACAGAGATTTATGCCACCGAGCCCTCCATCCGATCAAGTAGGAATCAAAATTAAAGCACCCATGACACCTCCAGTTTCTGTATGAGCACATCTGGCAAAGAGTAATTTATCATTTCTCTTAATAATCGGTTCCACTGTTCAATGGCTTATATTATTAAAAAAGGGTTTTTTTTCTAACATTCAAAGGTAATCTGCCTTCCTATAACTGGAATCAATTATTCCATGTTCCATTCTCTAGGGTGATGAGGTATTGGTCTTCAATGTGAAACATCCTTTCATATATCATTCAGAATTGGACAAAATATCTCCAGAGTGATATTTCCCAACTATAACAATTTCTAGGCATGTGGACTAAAAATCCCAGAATCCCACAGCCAACATGGCCATTGATAAGAATTCTGATAGTTGAAGTCCACAAACCAGGAAATTGCAATGGTTAGAAAACACTGCTCTAGTCATCTATTCCTACTCTCTCCTCAACATTTTATTTCATCCTCTTCAGTAATACCACATCATTGTCACACTCTCTTTAGTCTTTATGGGCTCTTTTTTAAAATAAAAAAAACAACAACGATAGCCCACATTTGCCCAAATGACATGACAAATACTTCGATCTGTCGCTAGTAAGAGATATGGCCATTCCCAAAATGTGCAACTATTGCTCCTATCTCTGTACAAGTAATCCTCAACTTATGACTGTTCAAAATTACAATATAATGGCAGTGTAAATACTGACCTACAACCAGTCCTTGCACTTACGACCCTCACAGCATATTCAGTCACGTGATCAAAATTCAGGCCTTTGGAACCGGCGGTTGCAATGTCCCAGGGTCATGTGATCGCCATTTGTCAACTTTCCCATTTTTCTTCCGATAAGCAAAATCAAGGGGAGGGGTTGCCTATTTGACTTAACAACTACACCATTCCCTTAACGACTGCAGTGATTAGCTTAACAAGTATGGGGGGGGGAAAGATTGTGAAATCAGGTGCGATAAACTTAATAACTGCTTTGCTTACCAACAGAAAGTCAGGTCCCAAGTGTGGCTGTTAAATCGAGGACTACCTGTATTCTTTATTTGTGCGGTACAAAATTTCATTTGAGAACATTCAGCAAATGCTCACACACACACACACACACACACACACACACACACACACACACACACACAGAGCTATTCTTACATTTCTACATCCCGATTAAATGTAACCTAAACGTAATTTGAATTTTATTGCATAACTTTTTTCCCCTTTACTAACTATCAGTTAGGATACCCAATAATCTAATTCTATCTAATTAGCTTGATAGGAGCCATCAAGCTGGGCTTGACCACTGATGATCATATAGACAAATGTTCCCCGCTTTTCCAGATTTAATCTCCTCTTTACTTCACCAGCGCAATGACGGTTTAGCTACTCAGGAACCCATGGGGGAAAAAAATATATGTATTTTCCCTTCTCTTCAGCATCAGCTGCGAGTTGGTTGACATTACCCTTTCCTTTTAGTATTTAAAATTAGATTATCCGCTTTCCATTTTTGCTTTCCTAATTAGTGTCATGGCCAGTTCCGACTCTGATGAGGAGACCGACAATCAGTAGCTGGTCTCCAAGTTGCCAGATGAGCTACTGCCTGAACAGCTGCCGGCAGAAAAAGTTAAACCATCCAGTAACGCGAAAACGCCACTGTGGCCGGTCTCTGAAGAGGAAGAGTCTGAGATGCCACCCTCTCCTGGTGCAAGGACTCACCATGCAGTGAGGACAACAGAGCAAAAGCGTTCTCTAAGGCGCCTTGCAAGAAAGGAACCCTGCCCTTCCAATTGGGCAACACCAGTGTTGCCTCTATTTAAGGCACAGGTCGGCAATCTGCGGCTCCGGAGCCGCATGTGGCTCTTTGAGCCTTCCCCTGCGGCTCCCAGCCTCCTCTGCCATTTGCAGAGAGAGACAGAGACAGAGAGAGGCACGTGCACTTCCCCTCTCTCTCTCTCACTCTCTCTCTCTCTCTCTGTGTAAAAAAAAAGAGAGTGGACTCACAGTGTTCTCCGACCAGCTGAAAAGCTTACTAGGCAAGGCTCCTCCTTTGCTGCGTCTCTGCAGGAAGCAGGAAACAGGAAGGGCAGGAGAGAGCTAGCTATGCTGACTCAGGAATTCTGGGAGTTGAAGTCCATGAGTCATAAAAGAGCTGAGGTTGCCTACCCCTGAGCTTGTTGGAGAACAGCTTGAAGCCAGCTTGCCAAGTGAGCAGAAGATCGGAGAGAGGGAGAGAGGGGGGGAGAGAAAGAGAGAGAGAGAGAGGAAAGAAAGAGAGAGAGACAGACCCTTTTGGCATCTAAAATGAAGATAACACTGCATATATCCTTTTTTACCTTTATTTTATATATATATATATGTATGTATATGTACACACATAGATACATACATACATACACACACACATATACATACATATATATATATACACACACACACACATACATATACACATATACATGTGTGTGTGTATATATACATATATACGTAGGTCTTTGGTAATTCGGGTTTTCTAGAAGCACGAGGCCGAAGAGACACCAGCCTGAAGATGACGAATGAGACTTCGTCGAAACATCGCCAAGACACTTCCAATTTTACACGGGAGAAAACCCGAATTACCAAAGACCTACATACAAACACCCGTGAAAACCTCAGAATACATATATACACATATACACACACACATTATACACACCCACACATATATATACATATATACATATGTATATATACATATACATATATACACACACATATATATACATATATACATATACATACACACACACATATATATATATACCTATAATAAAGGTAAAAGGATATATGCAATGTTATCTTCATTTTAGATATCAAAAGGGTTTTGCGGCTCCCAGTGTTTTGTTTTCGGTGAGAAACTGGTCGAAGTGGCTCTTTGAGTGTTTTGGGTTGCCTACCCCTGATTTAAGGAAACAACCAAGGTTAGAGAGCACCAGGGACTCCACAGTTCAACCCTGAGCTGCAAATAGCTCAAGCCTCTCCATGGGCAACAACTGTTTGTTGACCAAAGGTGCTTTGGTCAACGAGGCAACTGGATTTTTTTTGTTTTCCTTTCAAGACGTTTCGCTTCTCATCCAAGAAGCTTCTTCAGCTCTGACTGGATGGTGCGGAATGGAAGGATTTATACTCCTTGCAGACAGCAAGGAGCTGAAGGAGCTTCTTGGATGAGAAGCTTCAAAGGAAAACAAGAAAGTCCAGTTGCCTTGTGAAAAAGCATCTTTGGGACAACTATGACTCCTGCGAGTCCCCTGGATTGCAAGGCGATCAAACCGGTCAGTCCTAGAGGAGGTCAACCCTGACTGCTCTTTAGAAGGCCAGATCCTGAAGTTGAAACTCAAGTACTTTGGCCACCTAATGAGAAGGAAGGACTCACTGGAGAAGAGCCTGATGCTGGGAAAGATTGAGGGCAATAGAAGAAGGGGACGACAGAGAATGAGGTGGCTGGATGGAGTCACTGAAGCAGTAGGCCTGAGCTTAAATGGACTCCAGAAGATGGTAGAGGACAGGAAGGCCTGGAGGAATGTTGTCCATGGGGTCGCAATGGGTCGGACATGACTTCGCAACTAACAACAACAACGACCTGGATGACTGAGAATCTCCATAGACGTTTGTTTGTTGACCAAGACTCTTTGTGCCTTGAATTCTCATGTTTGCGACTCTGGACCTGATGTCTGCACCCTTGGACACTGCCTGATCACTGGATTCATTGATTGATTGACTCATCCATTTGATCTGCATGCTCCCCATCTCACCTTGACATTATGCCTGGTGTTCTGGATTTGGACTCTCTCTTAAGGCAAGCTTGCTGACCTTTGGGGGCTTGATTTCTCATCTGTGGTTGTGTGTGTGCCTGTTTGAGTGCACATATCCTTTGCCACTTGCCTATTTGCTAAAAAAAACTTTCCAGTAAAGCTTGCAAACCTGTGTACTGAATGTGCACAAGACAATTACTGAATTAGCGCTTCTTAATAATTTTTTTTTATTTTCAAAGGGGTATCTTCTATGTAGCTCAGGGTTTTGACCTCCAATTTTGATTCCAGCTGTCATCTTCTTCACTCCTGCCATATTTGTGGTATCAATTTTAACGGATATTGTGACAACATATAACCTTGTCTCATTGCCTTCACTCCATTTTTTCCATTGCAGTACAGCTCAATGTAAAGGTTCTTTAGAAGTCTAATCAGATTTTATCACACACATATTATCTTTCATGTATAGGTAGTCTTTGACTTACAACCGGTTGCTTAGCGACTATTCAAATTTACGTCACATCTTCCCAGGGAAACTTAGGACCTGCTTCCAAAGTTCTCACCATGGCTACATTACTGCATTTCAGGTGATTGGCAAGTGGCCTGCATTTACAGCCATGTGCCGGGTCCTGTGGTCACATTTTACTATGTTTTTGCCCCAAACTGGCATTTACTTCCAGGTTTCGGCAAAACCAGTCTAAACTGAACAATCGGTTTGCTTACTGACCGCAGCAAAAAAGGTTGTAGAATCAGGTTTGCCACGTGAGTGACCACTTTACAACCATCATGACTTACAACTATAATGGGACGGCTCCATTATGGTCGTAAGTCAAGGACTAAAATTTGCATTCCAAATTTTAGTACAGAAAGCCTGGCTGTAATCCATAAAGCGAAGTTTCTTAAATTCCCCAGCTCGTTACATTGCCCACCTTACATGAACTGTCTGATCTGCTTTTTCTGCAATTTCTTTCTTGATCTGAGATTTCTCCCTCTAGGTCAGGGGTTCCCAACCAGGGGTGCTCGTACTCCCTGGGGGTGCGAGACGATATTCCAGGGGGTGCGAAAACCTGGGTTTTCAAAATTATAGTGAATATGCATAATTCATTGCCGTTATTTTGAACTTTTGTAAGGGGTACGAGAATATTTCAGAAGTGTTCTAGGGGTGCGGGGTATAGAAAAGGTTGGGAACCGTTGCTCTACGTCTTCTTTGTAAGATCTTAACCAAAATAGGCTTGTGAGAGAAACTAATGCTGTGGTTTGTTAATCTGCACATTTTCTTGTGCCTGTCTTCTTCACTTTATATATGAATCTTTCCCAATACTTAGGCTACGCAATCTTGTTCCATGCTGACATATGGCTCTTAGCGTGGTTTTTGCCTCTTCTCTTACCCTCTTGAAATAGTGCACCCGTTATTTCATCTGCAAATGATGCTTTCCTATTTGACAATTGATCTACTGTTTCTTGTACGTCACTTTCTAGTGGTTTTTCCCAGATATAATTGTTCTCTATAAATGTATCTGTCATTCTATAAATCCAGTCGTGAAAGGTAGATTTTTTTTTTTATCAAACAGCCTTGAGCTACATTTGTCTATATTAGCTGTCATCCATGGTTTCTCTTAAGTAAACAACTTCGGGTACAAAATGTATATGATTCATGTCATTTAAAAACATCTCTTCTTTGATTTTCCTTTTCTTGTTATTTGTTTTCTTTGTTTGATTATATTTCCTTTTTTTTCTGCCTCACGTTAAGGTGCATTAGGTTTTCTTATATCTGTCGTATTCCCCAATGTTTTCAAACACAATCTTTTCTTAGCTATCACAATCCTTTGTCCTGAAAGATTCTTCAATCTTTTTCGCTTTGAAATTCCGAGAAACTTTTCCCCCCCCATTTTCATATTTGAATAAGATCTTTAATTTCATAACTCCTCAATACTTCCCTTGCAGTAATTTTATAGACGGAGCAAAGTAAAATCATATTTGCTTTCTTTAATTTTCCAAGTTTACTGTGTACAATTGATAGCAATAGCAATAAACTTGTATACCTCTTCATAACACTTTACAACCCTCTCTAAGCTGTTTACAGAGTCAGCCTATTGCCCCCAAACATCTGGGTCCTCATTTTACCAACCTCGAAAGGATGGAAGGATGAGTCAACTTTGAGCTGGTGAGAAGGGGCGTTGTCTTACCTGAACGCCTTTTCTCAGCAGGACGATGGAGAATCCACCAATGGGTTAGGACTATCTTCCTGCCCAATAAGAGACTAAGTTTGCCAGAGTTAACACACCTCCTGCTGGGCTGATATCCCAGACACGACGAAGGCGAAGCTGCTGACAATGGACTGATGTGTTGGCTCACTGTGCCCCTAACACAGGACCTGACGGTCCTAAGGGGATGGGCGTGGATTCTCCATCGTCCTGCTGAGAAAAGGCGTTCAGGTAAGACAACGCCCCTTCTCCAGCAGGACGATGGAGAATCCACCAATGGGACATACCAAAGCCGAGCTGTCCCTATGGGAGGGAATCAGTCAGGGCCTGTGTCCCACTTGATGATGCCACTTGCTGGAGTACCCTCCGGCCAAATGATGCCTCCGCGGAGGCGAATTTGTCCAGCCTGTAATGCCTCACAAAGGGGGAAGGCGAGGACCAGGTCGCCGCCCTGCAAATATCCCCGATGGGTGCCTGCGTAGCCCACGCTGCTGAAGTAGCGGCACTGCGGGTAGAGTGAGCAGTGATACGGCCTGGCAGTGGCAGGGACCGTGCCTGGTAGGCTCTTGCGATGCAGGATCTGATCCACCTGCCAACCGTGGATGAGGAGACTTTCTTCCCCATCGAAGAAGGCTGGAAGGAGATAAAAAGCGCTTCCGATTTGCGGAAGGCAGAAGTCCTCTTAATATAGTGGCGTAACGCCCTACGAACGTCCAAGGTGTGCCACTGGCATTCTAAATTGTGAGCAGGCTGGGGACAAAAGTCCGGTAGGACCACCTCTTGTGCCCTATGGAACAACGAGTTCACCTTTGGTACAAAGGCCGGGTCCAGTCGGAGGACTACCCTATCGCTGTGAAAGACGCATAGGTCCTCCCTGACTGAGAGAGCAGCGAGCTCCGAGATGCGTCTAGCGGATGTGATCACCACAAGAAAGGCCACCTTCATGGACAAGAACTGTAGTGAACAGGTCTTGACCGACTCGAATGGCGGCAAGGTAAGGGCCTGTAGCACCCGTGGGAGATCCCAAGAGGGATAACGGTGAACCACGGGAGGTCTGGTGTTGGTAGCACCCTTGAGGAAGGACCGTACCAGTGGATGCTGGGCCAAAGGAATGGAATCCTGGCACATGAGTACTGTGGAGAGAGCCGCCAGTTGCCTACGGATGGTATTGGGCGACAAGCCCTTGTTAAATCCCTCCAGGAAGTACTCAAGGATGTGCGAGATAGTGACAGCCGAGATGTCCAGGTGATTCCCGGAACACCAGGCACAAAAACTCCTCCACGAGGAATCATAGATCCTATTGGTGGAAGGACGCCTGGAGGCCTGAATCATGGAGATCACCCCTTCTGAAAAAGAGTCTCGTGTTGAGAGCCGCCTCTCAAGTGCCAGACGGCTAGTTGCAGGCCCTGAGGTTCTGGGTGTTGTAGAACCCCCTGACTGAGAGCGACCTGATCCGGGGGAATCCTCCACCGAGGGGAGACGGAAAGGTCCACTAGGTCGGCAAACCACGGCCGTCTCGGCCAATGTGGGGCAACCACTATGATCTCCGCCCGTTCCTGCAGAATTTTCCGGATGAGAGCCGGAAGCAGAGGAAGAGGGGGAAAGGCATAGAGGAGACCTGTGGGCCAGGGGCTGCGGAGCGCGTCCGTCCGCTCCGCCCCCCGGGACGGAAACCTGGAGAAGAATCTCGGGAGTTGGGCATTTGCCGGCGAGGCGAATAGATCCACCACCGGAGGCCCGAACCTCACCGAGATCTCCCTGAATAAATTGGGATGCAGGCGCCACTCGGAGTGGTCCACTGTCGACCGGCTCAACGAGTCCGCCTGAAGGTTGGCCTGCCCTGAAATGTGCTCCGCCTTTAAGGAGGAGAGATTGGTTTCCGCCCAGGAACCTAGTGACCGTGCTTCGGACATCAAAGTCCTGGAGCGAGTGCCGCCCTGCCGGTTCACGTGGGCCTTTGCAGCCACGTTGTCTGTGAGCACTAGGACGTGTTGACCCACCACCTCGTCGCTGAAGTGAAGCAGTGCCAGATGAATGGCCCTGAGCTCCAGCCAATTTATGTTGTGACTGAGGTCCATGGGTGACCATCGTCCCTGTGCTAAGTGACAATCCAGGTGCGCACCCCATCCGAACAGACTTGCATCCGTCGTTAAGGTGAGTTTGTTTGGTTCTTTGAATAGGGAGCCCCTGTCTACAGCAGGGGAGAGCCACCACCGAAGGGAATCCAGAACTCGGGGTGTGACCCCGACCCTCTGGCTGGATGTACTGGTGCCCTGCCTCTGGTATGGGAGTAGGAACCATTGTAGGGTTCTGAAGTGCAGTCTGGCCCATGGCACTATTCCCATGCAAGAGACCATCTTGCCCAATAGTCGGGAGAGTGAGGCCAGAGTGATCCTCCGCTCCCTCCGTATCTGTCTGATCAGGGAGCGAATGCTGTTCCGGCGTTCCGGGGATAGATAGACCCTTAAAAGGTCTGTATCTATGATCGCTCCTAGGGGTAGGATGCGATTGGAGGGCTCTAGCAGGCTCTTTCGGAAATTGATCGAAAAGCCGTGAGTCTGAAGGAGCCGGACAGCTAATTCCAGGTCCGACCGGGCCTGCTGTAGGGAGGAGGACAGAATAAGGATGTCGTCCAGGTAGCATTGGACCCGGACAGGAATCAATCTTAGGTGGGCTACCAGTGCAGCCAGGACCTTGGTAAATACCCTGGGAGCGGACGAGAGACCGAATGGCAGGGCCCTGTACTGAAAGTGGTGGGACCCATAACAGAACCGGAGGAACCTCCGATGGTCGGGAGATATGGGAATATGAAGGTATGCTTCCGTAAGGTCGATGGAGGCGAGGAAGTCGTGCCTCCTTATGCTGGCCAGGATGGACTGCAACGTCTGCATCTTGAATCTCTTGTAGACAAGATGAGAGTTCAATCCCTGCAGATTGAGGATTGCTCTCCACCCTCCCGAAGCCTTTGGGACCACAAAGATAATGGAGTAGAATCCTCGATGGGTTTGGCCAGTGGGCACCGGCTCGATGGCCTTGAGCTGCAACAGATGATGAATGGCCTCGGACATGAGACCTATCTTTGTCGGGCTTCTTGGGGCAGAGCAGGCAATGAATCGATCCCGTGGCTGCGACAGAAATTCCAAGGTGAGGCCGTGCCTGATGGTGTTGAGCACCCAGGTGTCTGTGATGGTGGCCTCCCATTCGTGTAAAAACATAGTGAGTCTGCCGCCAATGGGGAGGTCCGTCCTTGAGTCATTTGTGACCTCTGAAAGGACGGCCTCCCCTTCCCCGAAAGGGCCTCTTGCCGTGATATTGCTGCCTGGTTCTGGGAGCCGGGCGGTCAGGCTGACGGCCGGGCCTGGGGAAGGAGGGACGAGGCGGAGGGCCCCACACCGATCCTGGTCCCTGGCGGAAGGGCGGTCCCCGTTGGTACGGAGTAGCTCGCCTATCCGGCCTCCTAGTAAGGTGGGCCAACACCTTACGCTTATCCCTATTTTCAATAAGGTAAGGGTCTAGCGCCTCCCCAAAGAGGTGCCCATCCCTGCAGGGAGCGGAAGCCAGGTGCCACTTGGACTTCAAGTCCGCTCGCCACTGTTTCAGCCATAGGAGCCTGCGGGCTGCAGTATTAGCGGCCATGGAGCGCGCTGAGAATCTGGCGGCATGGAGGGAAGTATCCGCCATGTATTCTGCCGATGCCACCAACTTACCCAGATTCTGATGGGCACGAACCTGATCCGGGGGAAGCAACGCTTGGAGTTCCCTGAGCCAGAGAATTGACGTTCTGGCAAAGAAGGAAGTAGAGATGGACGCACGCACGGCCCATGCCGATGCCAGGTGAGACCTGCGGAGAGAGAGCTCGGACTTCCTGTCCTCTGCCCTCAAAACCTCAGACGTGTCACCTGACACGGTGGAGGAAGAAAAAAGAGAGGTTAGTGGTTCGTCCACCCTGGGAACCTCCAGGAGATTTGACAAGGCCGGGGAGACGGCCATGAGTCTCTTATCCGTTCCCCCTGGCGTTGGTAGAGTGCCCGGATTTCCCCATTGTTTCCTGATAGTTTCCAGGAAAAAAGGAGGACAAGGGATATAGCGCTCCGTCACCGTAGGTTCGGAGAAGAGTGGCTTGGGGTCCTGACTGGTTGAGGCAGTCGGCTGCTTTTCCTGCTCTGGTTCAATGTTGGCCAACGTGGTGGCCTTTAGCAGGAGAGACCTAAATAGGCCCCGGGTCAAATAGGCCTATGAAAGGCGACGGGTCTGGGCCCGACTCCTCATCCTCTGACAGCTGGAAGTCAGTTGACCCATAACCCTCAGGATCAGAGTCCCGCGTTCGGGAGGAATGGTCCGAATAAACGGACTCTGGGTAATCTGGCCTCTCTGCCCGTGCCTGAGCTGGTACCATGGGCCTGACATATTCTGGCCTGTTCTCATAGAATGAGGAGGCCCTGCCCTGAGCATACGCCTGGGCAATTAGTGCTTCGAGTTGCTCAGGCCCGACCCCTTGATGTTCAGGGGGGCGAAGTCCAGCCGCTGTGGGCGTGAACGTGGCTTCGGGCGGGGGGGCGGAATCTAGCCGGTGAAGCCCCCGTTGGGGGGTTCAATCCCTGGTCAGGGGACAGAGTAGTACTCTGTGGCATGGGGCCCTGATGGAAAAGGGCCCGTGAGTCAGAGGGACCTGGCAGGGCCGGTTGGGGGTTGAAGAGTGAGCTCTCCTGAGGGGCAAGGGGAACCAGGGGTTGGTCTCCCGCAGACATATGCTGTGCCCTGGAGAACTGCTTCTCTAGAGCCGTGTTTCACCTCTCGGCAGCCTTTTCTGCGGCCCTTGAGGCCTTTTCGCCAGCTATGGCCTTGGACCTGGCCTTGGCCTTTATCCTGCCTGCTGCCTCTAGTTTAGAGGACTTGCGCTTCCCTGAGACGGGAGTGCCGGAAGCGCCCTGCGCAGATTGATTAGCTGCGTCGTCAGCCATTGCAAGGGAGGCCTGAGGCCTATTGCAACTCAGGAGCAGGAGCGGATTGTTCAGCTGTTAGAATAGCAAAAGCTGATGAACAGCGTCCGCTCCGGGATTTGCGCTACACTGAACGCCCTACTGCCCTAGGCAGAGCTCCGAGAGGCTGGAAACTGCCCAGTAATGTACTGAGGCGTATTAGTCAGGCGTCTAGCGGCGACGAGACCCAATGGGTGAGTCGCAATCGGCAAGTGCCGGCACGCACGTTGACCGATCAGTGGCGGCAATCACCTTGGTGATATGTGCCTGCGCACTCCTCTCCTTTTTGGTGGCGGCAATCACCTGAGTGATATGTGCCTGCACACAGAGCCTAGGTGGTGGCGGCGGTGCCCGAAGGCGTGCCAGCTCACGCTAAGGTGAAGTCGTCTCCAAGGTTGCCCTGGGATTGTCTGTGCCAGATCAGAATCTGGGCAAGGGTGGTCAACGGCAGATTGGAAATTACAAAATGGCGGCTGACTGAGTCCGCAAAATGGCTGCCGTGAAACTTGCAAGGTGGTCTGTTAGGCCGGGGCCTAGACCCGAATTACTTCCCTGCAGGGCTGGAGAGGGTCTGAATAGCGTAATAGCCTGCTGCACACCGTTTGCAAGCCTATTTTAAAGGCTGTAGCCTGTGTGGGCCGTCCCTAATAGCCTGTTGGGCCGTTTTGGCATTCAAAATGGCGGCCACGAGTTGCGCGCCAAAACAAAAGGCCTCAAGTCGACCAATCTTGAAAGGAGGCCTTCAAGCCGAACTTTGCTGCTAAAGTCTCGGAAGCCAGCGGCAGCGATGGCCGCGTCGCGTAGCGATTGCTCCAAGCAATCCTCGCTGAGGGAGGCTGCGGGGCCGAGGAGAGTGACGGCTGAGCTGAGCCCGCAGGCTGGCGTTCCGCAGCGCAGCGGCAGCTCCGATTCACAGCTGTTCAATTAAGCCTCAAGCAGCGCAGAGTTGAGGGGCTGCGCCGGCTGTTCGCTGTTCAGACGCGATTGGAATCGCCGCATGAGCGCGCCCGGAGGCCGACGCTCAGCTGCGCTGCGGCTAACTGTCCCGACGATCAGCTGATGCGATTGCCGGGATCCCCCTGTGGCCGTGCCTCGAGTTTGGAGGGCTTGAGGAAGCCCGTTGCTGAGCGACCCGAAGGCCGACGCTCAGCTGTTTTGCGGCTATGTGCCGAAATCCGATTATCCTACAAATTTAGCTAGCGCTGACCCGACAATCAGCTGTCGGCAAAATTCCCTATGCTAAGGGCTGACTCGGCGAATCGGCCCGATCCGGCCGATCGCCGAATTAATTTTGCTGAGCGACCCGGAGGCCGACGCTCAGCTGTTTGCAGTCGGGAAGTTGGAAAATTTAGTTAGGGGTCCGAATTGTGCTTTCCAGTCTGGATGAGGGAGAATCCACCGATAAAGAGAAATACGACCTGTCCAGAGCCAACACAACGTCCTAGCTGGGCTGAAGACTAAGTCGTGTCTGGGATATCAGCCCAGCAGGAGGCGTGTTAACTCTGGCAAACTTAGTCTCTTATTGGGCAGGAAGATAGTCCTAACCCATTGGTGGATTCTCCATCGTCCTGCTGGAGAATTGAACTGTGGGCAGTCGGCAGAATTAGCCTGCAATACTTCATTCTAAGCACTGCGCCACCAGGCTCTTATCATCTGTATCAATTGATACAGACTATTTATGGTCTGTTCTACAATCTGTACCTGGAAATCACCTGGCTGAATGAATTACAATTCCTCATTTTCTATTAATATGCTACCAACTTGATTTTCATGTTGTCCATCTAATAAAGTTCAGGTGTAGAGCCTATGTTTCTGTTGCTCGTAACAGGTGTTGTCACTGAACAAAAAACTAAGTTGTGTAGTACTGCTGTTCACTGGATACCATTAATTCTTACAGACCTGTCATTTATTGGGTTAATAAACTCCATTTACTGGATTAAACTAAGATATTGAACTTTGTCTTTTCTAAGTATCATTGCAATTTATGTCTTTTGTATGGTCTTGCGTTCATGAGCACCTGATTTATACCAGCCCACTCTGACCCACTTAAATCCACTTGTCGCAAAACCATATAATTCAGTGCACTTAATTTCTGTTTTGATAGCTGCAAGGTTTTGTTAATTCATGACCTCCAGATTCTAGTACCAATTGTACGAACACCTCTTTTAATAGTAAGACCATCGGACATCTTCACAGCTTGGACTGACCATATCATCAAATGCAGATCTGCTTATGAAGATGTCAGTGGTCTTCTCAATAACTAGAGGAGCATCTTCTGACTCTGGGTAGACTCATTGTGGAACGCAAACTTATCTAAACACTGCCATGAAGCTATATCCTATTTTCTTGGCAACACCAAAGATGTGAATTTCTCAAATGCCTTCATCTGGGTTTAATTTCTGAGTTTCTTGTTTTACTTGGTTAACCTACAATCTCATCTTCACCTTTCTTTTTTTGATCATTAGAGAAAGGGTGATTCTAGCAGGAGTTCACGCTCCCTTTGGAACATTCTTAGGTTCAATGAAACTGCAGCAATTTGTTTAAAGTGAAAATCGTATTTTAAGTTTACACTCAGTGATAGAGGTTCCGAAGACTTCTTATTTATTTTATTACTGGGGAATCATTTGTTTCAATCAAGATGGTTTTATTTTTTTTCCCCCATATAAAGGGAGTTGACTATTTAAACTTAGAGAAAAAAGTATCAAGGGTTATTTCTAATTACATGCACAATTGCTAATCCATCTGTTTACCCCTTGCTGTAGATTTTTGTATTTATGCATGCTTGAATAATGATGAAAAATTAAAATATACCAAGAAGTCAAGGGAATATCTCAGAGTATATGAAATCATACAAAATGCTATGTAAAACTGCAGTTCCTCCTGCTCTTGAAAAGAAATTAAATCTGATGTTTAATTAACATATATACTGTTGATATATCATACAGATAGACTTTCAACTTAACAGCTATTCGTTTAATGACTGAAGTTACAGCAGCGCTGAAAAAAAGTGACTGAAGACTGGCTCACACTTACAACAGTTTCAGCTTCCCTGCGGTCATGTGATCAAAATTTTGACACTTGACAAATGGCATCATTTACAATGGTTGCAATATCTTGGGGTCACGATGTTGCCATTTGCGACTTTGCAAGGGTTTCAGATAAGCAAATTCAATGGGAGAAGTTGGATATGCTTAACAACACACAAGTTGCTTACCTACAATGATTCGCTTAATGATCATGCCAAAAGAAGTCATAAAATCATGCGTAAACCACTAAATTATTGCATCGCTTAGCAATAGAACTTTCGGTTACAATTGTGATTGTAAGTCGAGGATTTATAATTCAGGGATATAATATTTGAAAACTGTGGCTTGAAAAGCAAGACTACTTACATGCATTTCACTGCCAATGGATGTTATGATTAACATAACATGATTGGAATATTATCCTTGTAGAGAGTGGCCCCCACTTTGATACTCTTTCCTAAGGCCTTGAAGACTTGCTTCTACCAACGGGCCTGGGGAAACCAGAGTGGGATGGAGCCATCAAGTGGCTCGTTTGATTGTGTGTTGTTGTCAGGGAGATGGTGGGGGGGAGGTTTACTGTTTTTTATTCTTTTATATTGGGTTTTTATTGGTCACCATATCACAAAAAAGATGTTGAGAGTTTGGAAAAAATTCAGAGAAGGGCAACTAAGATGATCAAAGGCCTGGAGACTAAGACATACGAAGAATGGCTACGGGACTTGGGTTTGGCTAGTCTAAAGAAAAGAATAGGGGAGACATGATAGCAGTAATCCAGTATATGAGGGGCTGCCACAAGGAAGAGGGGGTCACTTTGTTCACCAGAGCACCAGAGGGAAGGACAAGAAACAATGGTTGGAAACTGATCAAAGATGTCAGGAAGACCAGGGGTCCATAACCCCCAGTCTGTGGACCAGTACCGGGCCGCAGCATGCCAGCAACCGGGCCGCACAAACAAGCAAAACCCCATCTGCGGGACGCAGGCAGCACACAAAACCACGCCCCCTCTGGTCCATGGAAAAACCTCTCTCCATGTAACGGGTCCCTGGTGCCCAAAAGGTTGGGGACCTCTACTTTAAAACAAACAAAAGATCAATCAATTTGATGGTCCTGTTGCTCTACATAAGACACCTGATTGTGAGATGAATGGCTATATCAATATAATAGAGGAAGGAAGGAAGGAAGGAAGGAAGGAAGGAAGGAAGGAAATTCTTTAACTTACTATAATGTAGCTGTTTAGACTGCACTCAACATTTACAGGACTATTTTATAGGAGGAATTAATTGCTACAGCTCCATGCCAGAAAACCTATATTAACATTACGCAAAGAGCACAGACATGTCATGTAGAAAGAAAGCAGAACAGGGAAAAAGACAGAAGGAAAGCCACAGTTGGAAAAACGAATCTTCTCTACAGTTATAATGGAAAAGGCATCTTGGTATCCAGGATAACCCATTTTCATGTGCAGAACATGGTTCAGCATTCAGTATGGGACATTTTGAAAACTTCTGAGATCCTCCCAACAGAGCAATTTAAGGCAAAGGTGGATAAGAATGAAGAGGAAAGAGAGCTCTACTCAAGTCTTCAACCTAAATTCATTTGTGTATCTGTTACTGAGGAGTAAGCGTGAAATCTACAACATCTTACAGTGTAGCTTGTTCATAGCCAACCGTTCTCTTTTCCTCAACAGGTTTTCCTGAACCTGCAGAATTTTTGTTTTCAGTGGTAAACGTTTAACGGTAGACGTTCATCAGGACAGTCATTGAAGTCCTCCATAATTCTAGGCCTAGGAATTAAATACACCTATAGAAGCAAAAACTCTGATTTATCCTCCACCACTTAGCAAAGACATCAAAAGCTCTTCATCAAATGATAAAATTAAATCTATCGGTGTGAAAACTACGGTACAAATACTTTCATAGAAGTAAGCTGCCCAAAGGTCAATGGTATTTATTTCTAAGTTGGTTGGTTGACTAAATAGAAGATCCTTAGACCAGTGACCTGCAACAACATTTAGTTTTTAAGAAGAAATGTAAAACGCTTGAAAAGAAACCTCAGCATTTATACCGATAGCATGAAGTAGAAATAAAGGTGCACAAAGAAGAAAAAGAAAATGCCCAGTTCCTTCTTTATTATTTTCTGTCTTTTGGTGCGCTAAATTGCCATAAATCATATTTGAAAGCTCCATTATTTTTTCATTCACTTGCCACAACAAAAAGGTTGTTTTTTTTAAAAAAATCCTGGCATTCTGGCTAAAGGTTCACCTCTCCACTCTGGGAAAAGAAAATAACACTAAAATCACTCTTGCTTCTACAGGTAGTCCTCGACTTACGACCACAGCTGAGCCCAAAATTTCTGTTGCTAAGTGAGACAGTTGTTAGACAGCAAGCTACCAGCTTTTCCATTACCAGTGAAAAATCTTGCCGTTTTGCCAGGTTATAGGAAAACTGTTAGAAAGAAAATCAGAAAATCTCTGCCCTGTTTCATGTTAATGAAAGTACATTGGTTCTAAACTAAACATTGTTCCACTGGTAAAAGTTTTGAAATTTGGAACGAACCAAGACGAGGCCTTTCATCTCAATGAATCTTGTTAAAGAGAACTCCGTGAGAATTGTTATTGGAAATGAATCTCTTTTTGTTTCGGCAGCTGCCAAATAGCCTGGTAAATTCCCCCTCCCCCCGATCTCTCTAGGTACTACTGTATTACCTTCTGTGGAAAGATAACGTAATTTTCAAAGAGGTGTAACGCATGCCTAGGGACACCAAATAATTTTATAAAAAGAAAAAGCGTGACATTCTTATGTTACATAGCCCCAACTGACAAGTAATTCCAGGAAAAAGGCTCTTATGGGGAAGAGTGTGTCTTACGCACTTCTACCTAATAGACCAGGGGTAGGCAACCTTGGCTCTTTTATGACTCGTGGGCTTCAACTCCCAGAATTCCTGAGCCAGCATGGCTGGCTCAGGAATTCTGGGAGTTGAAGTCCACGAGTCATAAATACACAGATATCAAAACATGTAAGTGATCCACTTCCCCCAAAAATACTTCCTGTGATGGATTGAGACAATCAGGAGTTTTCACAATCCCAGAATTTCCAGGAAGCACAGATGACACCAAATGAGTAATGTTGAATTACAATAAGACAAACCATTCTGATATGTTTGTGTGTGTGTGTGTGTGTGTGTGTGTGTACATGTACACATACATACACACACACACACACACACACATATATTTACACACATACATATATCTCCTTAGAATGCTTCCTTTCTTTAACTGTGTTTGGATAATACAATTAAATATGCAAAAAGAAAAAAGAAATGAAACAAAACATATTGCTATAAATACTAATCTACATCATATTTAGGCTGAGACCATGTGTTCAAGTACTTTGTTTGATAATTGATTAGATTTTTACCTTGCCTTTATTACTTTTACAAGTATTTCAAGGCGGCGAACATACTTAACACCCCTTCCTCCTCCAATTTTCCCCATAGCAACCCTGTGAGGTGGGTTAGGCTGAGGGAGAATGATTGGCCCAAAAGTCACTAAGCCGGCTTTCATGGTTAATCCAGTGTCCTAGAGTTCTAGGCCTGCTCATTTAACCACTAGACTAAACTGGCTCTCAATGTGACAATAATGAGAAAACATCCCTTATTTTGTAGCCTTCCTTGACTAACAGCTATCTGTACAAAAAAAACCCTGGGTAATCTATTTCACTGTGGATAACCAAATTAAACTGGTTGAAATTAATTCTTCTAATTTTTTTTTTAACCAAGATTGGAAATTTATGGCTCCTAAAATACCTATGTACCATCACTGGCAGCCCTCATTTGGGCTTAGAAGCTAACAAGAACCAAGCTAACTTTAATAGTTCTCCAGGGACATAAGACAGATTGTAAATTTGGGAAAACCTTCCCTCAAAACACAATGACAACCATTTCCATTTTGCTGCTAATAACTGTATATGTTTCTTGAATCAATGGTGGCCTGATAGATGTTATACTTAACAGTATGTGAAAAAAAACCGTTGTTTTTTTAGTTATTACAACAAGGCAACAAAATAATGAATTTAATCCATGAATGAGGACGTGGTGCCTGAATATTTCAAAAGTTGAAGAGCAATGTAATTAATACATTTCTCACATTCATTCTGGTTTTTTTTTTAAAAGAAATCCTTAAAAACAAAAAAAGAAGAAATCTACCAGTTAACAAATGGAGAACTTTGCTTGATCTGCCATTTTAAACAAACAGACGTTCTCCACACTTCCCAGACTGAAAGGTAGAGTCAAAAAAGAAAATAATGGGCTGTCGGACACTATATGATTCGAAACACGCATCTCCTGCTGACCTAGCAAATATTGGAACAATCTTATGGTCAGATAAAAGAATGAATCCATTTTCTTCACCCCATTACTAGTCTTGAAATGCTGGTTTTAACATGACATGGGAAACCGTGCTGCTGGTGTCAAATGAGAGTGGATATTATAACATTACAGCCCAGAGGTATCTCCAGCAGCTCGTGGTTTTTCAAACTGATGAAATGACCATTGCATTTTGTATGTACACTGCAACGGCACATTTATTTTATCATTTGTGGTCCCTTTGGTCTACTTTTGGACACCTCTGTTATAGACATCTTCAGGCTATATGTGGAGAATGTGCACACTAAGTATCTGTAGCTCAGTCTTGCTGCTGGTGCATTATTTTGTTTCTAGATCACATTTAGGAACTGTCGCATTTCTCTCACAGAAGGGAGGTATACGAGTAAGACATAAAAACATAAAAGCTATAGATAAGAGTTAGCTATAGATAAAAGCTATAGTTAAAAGCTATATATTAGGAGGTAATTTAAACAATTAGTAGAATACAGGTAGTCCTCGACTTACAACAGTTCGTTTAGTGACCGTTCAAAATTACAACGGCATTGAAAAAAAGTGACTTATGACCGTTTTTCATACTTACAAATGTTGCAGCATCTCCGTGGTCATGTGACCAAAATTAAAATGCTTGGCAACTGGTTCATATTTATGACGGTGGCAGTGTCCCTGGGGGTGTGTGTGTGTCATGTGATCAGCTTTTGCAACTTTATGACAAGCAAAGTCAACAGGGAAACCAGATTCGGTTAACAACCACATTACTAACTTAACAACTGCAGTAATTCACTTAACACCTGGGTTAACAGAAAGGTGGTAAACTGAGGCAAAGCTCACTTAACAAATGTCTCGTTTAACAACATAAATTTTGGGGTTGTAAGTCGAGGACTACGTGTAATTAAAATTAAAAATGCAGGAGACGGCCTTCAAGGTGCTGATCAACCCTGTGGCTGCGGGCTTTTTTGTGGGCCCCAAATGAGTCAGCGGAGGCATGTTTTCATACATTTCTGGAAGGCCAGGAGAGTGGGGGGGGGGGCTGCCTCATCTCCCCATGTTCCAAAGGGTGGGGGCGATGGCAGAGAAGGCTCTCTTCCTGCACCCTGCCAGTTGAAATTCTTTAACGGGCAGGGTCTGCAACATATTCTCCCCCTGGCCTGATTGGGTGGGATAGGCTGATGTAATAGGGCAAAAATGATTTTGCAGGCAACCTGATACTAGGACTTTAAACAATATCTTGACTTGATCGTGGAAGCAAACTGGCTCCCAGTGCAGCCCATGTAGCAGAGGAAGAGGCAGGGTGGCTCAGTGGCTTAATGATGCTAGAAAAGGCCTGTGCTCCGGAGGTTCCAGTCCTAGCACTGGGTGATATGGTGAGATCCTGTCACTTGCCTCAGCTTCTGCCCACCTAGCTGTTTGAAAGCATATTATATGCAAGTAGATAAACAGGTACCATTTTGGTGGGAAGATGAGCTGGCGTTTCATGCAGACAGTCAGAATCCTGCCGGTGCTGAACCTTCCTGGATGCCGTGCCCGTTTATGAGATGGGTTTGGTGGAGGGAGAAGGCTCTGAATGATGTTGCAGGATGCCATTTGTCTTTCCTTCTGAGGTGGAGCTAGCTCTCCCCCTGTAGTGCACCTCGGAAAGCACACAAGCATGAACCGAACGAGCTAGCTGTTTTAGGCAGCCAAACTACTACTCTGTATTGGCATTGTAGTCTTCTGGCTAAGGTAATATCGTCATACACTAAATAAATAATGCAGCAGAGGTGTAACATGTACCATCCTTGGGGTGTGCAAGATTGCTCAAACAGCTGCCTTCTGTACCAGCTGAAGCTTCCGGATATTTTTCAAGAGTAGCTCCATGTAGAGTGTCTTGTAATACTCCAGGAATACTCCAGGGAGAGAGCCTTCTCTGCCGTTGACCTCACCCTCTTTAACATTCTCCCCCCAAAAGTAAGGCAGGCCCCCACTCTCCTTGCCTTTATGGAAGGCTTGAAAGCATGGCTTTAACTGTTTTACTTGTGGGTCATAGAAGAGCACGCAGTTGTTGGTAAGCACCCCAAAAGCCTTCCCCCTGCCTTTTAATTAACTTTTAACATTGAATTTGAATCATCCTTGTGCCCTGGTGAAGCGGGCACAGCAGCGCCTGCATTTTCTGCATCACATGAGAAAAGCACATCTTCCTTCCCCTGTCCTTACCACTTTCTACAGAGGGATGATCGAGAGCATCCTGTCATACAGCATCACAGTCTGGTTTAGAAGCATCACTGCTTCAGACAGGAAGGCGGTCCAGAGAGTGGTGAGGATGGCCGAAAAGATCATTGGCAGTTCCCTCCCTTCCATCCAGGACATAACATATAAGCGTTGCTTGAGCAGGGTCCGCAAGATTGTCTGGGACACGACACATCCTCTTCACGACCTGTTTTCCTTGTTACCTTCTGGGAGGAGGCTCCGTGGTATCCGAAGCAGAACATCCAGATTTAGTCACAGCTTTGTTCCACACAGTATTAACCTTGTGAACTCTAAAGCTTCCTCCTTCTGTTATGTATTCAAGATGGACATTGAATAATATTTATATGTTACTTATATGTAAGGGTGTAGGTCTATACCATGGGTCGGCCATCCGAAACGTCGGATGAGCCGCACGGACCCATTTAGCTTAAAAAAAAAAAACGCTGGGAGCCGCGCGTTCGCGCATGCGCGCGCACCCGCGCATGCGCGCGACCCCGTTCGCGCATGCGCGCGACCCCGCGCACCCGCGCATGCGCGCGACCCCGTTCGCGCATGCGCGCGCGCCCCGCGCACCCGCGCATGCGCACCCGCGCGCCGTTCGCGCATGCGCGCGCCGTTCGCGCATGCGCACCTGCGCTCGCGCACCCCCCCCCCGCACCCGCCCGCGCATGCGCGCATGCGCTCGCGCACCCCCCGCACCCGCCCGCGCATGCGCGCATGCGCTCGCCAAAATGGCGGAGGAGGCTCCGGAGCCGCAGGTAAGGCCTCAAAGAGCCGCATGCGGCTCCGGAGCCGCGGGTTGCCGACCCGTGGTCTATACATATGCTGTATATAGTATGTTTTAAATGTGTGTTATGTATGTGTACACTTTGAGAGTAAGTAACTTAATTTCGTTTTTAATGTGTGCCATTGTGCCCCCAGGAAAAAATGACAATAAAGGTAATCTAAATCTAAATCTAAATCCAAATCCTTGTCTCTTTTTAATTTTTACACCACCCAGAGTACCTCTCTGAGGGAAAGGAGCGGGTTTCAACATTCGAAAATAAATAAATGAACACATTATTGCTCTCTTGGTTCAATATACACACAGCTACACCGAGGAAACTTTAGCATATAGAGCTGAGCATCTACGGACATCCATGTCACCCAAGGAGAACTCAATATCTTCCATATGCAGTTTACTCAGATGCTCGTATGATGTATTGTATTAAATGTGTGGAAATGAACATGTTGCAGCAATTAAGAAGTTCTCTTTTTCAGAAATGAAAAAGCAGGGGGGATATCTGTTATACCTTAGAGAGTAAATAAATGATATTTCTGCCAATGAAACGCCTGCTGTATTCCCAATGCTTCGAGACACAGTAGAAATTGATTGAAAGTCAACAGGAAGAAGCTTGACCATCCGCAAAGTATGCACCTATAAAAATAAATATCTGTATTCCCGATTGGAGAAATACTCTCTTGTCCTTGTATTTGAATGTTGTATTACTTAACCCCTCCTCTGCATACCAGAATTGTAATGATCTGATACTGTAAACAGATTTATATAAGCTTACCTGCTACATCCCTTTATATATAGGGATGTAGGGTATCTATCATTCATAACCATTTTTACTCAAATTATATATCATTTTAAGGAGGAGAAATAAGATTGTAAAATTATTTTTCCCAGGGGGAGGGAAGGGACCCTGGCGGGAAAAAAAACCCACTTTTTTTTTCTTTTGCTATGCATACACATATACATATGGATTCCTAATATGACCGAATTTTAAATATTTAATATTAAAGGAGAGCAAGCAACTCAACGATGTACGTACAGTACAGATTGTTGTATGTCTACACAGGGTTGTTACCACCATTGTGCTCATATTGTGGGAATGTCAGATCTGCCATCTTCAGCTTTGTGCTATGCTGGCATCCTGCCATAAATCATTCGGGGGGGAGGGAGAGGAAATAGGCAATTGGCATGTAGGGGGTAGAGATTAGCAAAGGGAAGGGTGGCAGGCGTGAAGGAAGCCAGAGGTGTTCCAGTCTTCAAGGTCGGGGAGCCTGGGAAAAGAATGCGAATTGCACCACCAAACATTCGAACCGTTCCCAAAACCCATATGCCACAGCCCAATGGACGAATACCGACTGGTCAAGGGGGGAGGGCCAGGGAGCAAGGGGGAATTTTGTACGGAAAACTTCGTGCGGGAAACTTTAGTTCTAGCCTTGCTTTTGCTGCAACTTTTACTAATCCCTAGTAAAAGAACCTATCACTTCAACCAAATGGAGTCGAGGGTCTTTCTTTCCGAGGGACCTGGCTGGGGCAGGTCTGACAGTGGGACTGGTTGTCTACCACACTCTCCAGCAGGAGAAGGCATAATAAACCTGAAGATGCAAATTCCAAATTCTGAAAGTTAAAAAGGTTTAGGCTCAGAATGTTGATTTGCTTTGAAGCCAATTGATTATTGTTAAATCAGAGATTCTGGAAAGGATGCAAGTTTTGGTAAGATGTCACCTACAGGTGTGGCATATTCTCCAGTTCACATTCTGAAGCAGGTTGAATCAGGGTCACTGTATGAGCATCCCAACTTAACAGCTTATTGTTTCTGCAGGTGGTACTACCTGGTCAACCTTGCCTGGACATGAAAAGGGGAGAGAGGCGGGTTAAGTTGTTGATGAGGGACATTCAGGAAATTATAGGACTGTAAGATAAATTGAGGAGTAGAAAAAACATTCTCAAAAAAAAAAAAGTAATTGTGGATCTGTCTCTGAAGTTACCAGAAGCTGAGCCTTATTCAAAGGAGAATATATACTCTATTGTGCAAAGTCCAGTCTATTTAGTTTAGCACAAGGTTGTGTAACCCACCAACTGTAAGTTGCAACATTTTGTTTCTGCATCCCAAACAATTTGAATCTGTATCAAGAATATTTTGTTGACAACCTTCCTTCCTTCCTTCCTTCCTTCCTTCCTCCCTCCCTCCCTCCCTCCCTCCTTGGAGGAGGAAATCCTCTAGTGGAGAAACTGCTTCAGTTTCCCAGTTTCAGCCTTAAAAGTTCTCACTTTCATCCCCATGCTACCTTTTCAAGAGGCAATTGGACTTCCTTTGTTTTTCCTTGATAATAATAATAATAATAATAATAATAATAATAATAATAATAATAATAATAATAATAATAATAATAATAATAATAATAATAATAATAATAATAATAATAATAATAATAAAGTTGGAAGGGACCTTGGAGGTCATCTAGTCCAACCCCCTGCTCAGGCAGGAAACCCTATACCATTTCGGACAAATGGCTGCCCAGTCTCTTCTTAAAAACTTCCAGTGTTGGAGCATTCACCGCTTCTGGAGGCAGGTTGTTCCACTGGTTAATTGTTCTAACTGTCAGGAAGTTTCTCCTTAGTTCTAGGTTGCTTCTCTCCTTGATTAGTTTCCATCCGTTGCTTTTTGTCCTGCCTTCCGGCGCTTTGGAAAATAGCTTGACTCCCTCTTCTTTGTGGCAGCCCCTGAGATATTGGGACACTGCTATCATGTCCCCCCTCGTCCTTCTCTTCATTAGACTAGACATACCCAATTCCAGCAACCGTTCCTTATATGTTTTAGCCTCCAGTCCCCTGATCATCTTTGTTGCTCTTCTCTGTACTCCTTCTACAGCAGTGGTGGCGAACCTATGGCATGGGTGCCAGAGGCGGCACTCAGAGCCCTCTCTGTGGGCACGCGCACCGTCGCCCCAGTCCTAGGCCTTCAGCTGGGTTTTATAAAACCTTTTCGCTTTAGGCCTCCACCGCCGTGTGCAAAAAAAAAAAAAGGTTCAATCAGTCAATTTCAACTTCTTGCAGGAAAAAAAAAAAGATCTTGCAAAGTTGGAATTGATTGATTGAACTTTTTAGTCCCACCCAGTCTGCCATTACCACCGCAGCCACGCCCAGCCAATGGGCCACGCCCACCCGGCACTCGACAATGCATAAGTGGGTTTTGGGTTGCCAGTTTGGGCACTCAGTCTCTAAAAGGTTCGCCATCACTGTTCTAGAGTCTCAACATCCTTTTTACATCGTGGTAACCAAAACTGGATGCAGTATTCCAAGTGTGGCCTTACCAAGGCATTGTAAAGTGGTATTAATACTTCACGTGATCTTGATTCTATCAGTTCTTCTTTTTCAGAAGCTTCTTGGATGAGAAGTGAAACATTTTCAACGAAAAACAAAGAAAGTCCAGTTGCCTCTTGAAAAAGCACCTTTGGGACAAATACGACCTGGATGACTGAGCATTTCCCTAGACATTTCTCACGTTCATGTTATAGATTTTAACCCCCTGTTCAAGGACTCCGATGACCAGGACTTGTGAATACGTACAGATGGCCTCTCTCTCTCTCTCTCTCTGGTCACTTGCAGAGTCCTGGATGCAGGGTCATGAAAGGACAGCAAGGAAAACACCCAATGTCCTAAACCCACCCGAGAACATACGATATCTTTAGGGAAACACCCAAAAGGGAACACGTTTAGCTACTTCTGCTTTCTCCCTTTCTCTTATCTACAGTGTGCCAGACTTACTGGGTGAAATCTTTATCTTATGTGTGTCAGCTTTGCTGGATGGGTTGCTTATGTAATCAGAAAGAATAAATACAAGGATTTCTTGTCATTCGGTGCTTCTCTCATTTAGAGGAGTCCGTCTCTATTCAGCTGAATAAACACGTAAGCTTGAAGGCAACTTCTGGTTTCCTGTATTTTTTATCAAGCAAAACCTCAGAACCTGCACATCAACTCCACACACCCCTAATACTTTGAAAGCAGTAGCGCCAACAGGTTTCTCCGTACAGAGAACACGTTGATGTATCAACATCATTCCAGAACGTAATTGTTAGCGCTTCCGTTAGCAGTTTGTCCTTTTTTATTTTGAAGAGCATAATGGTCGGAATTAAAACCCATCACTTCCCTCGGTCCACACAAAAACGTCATAAATTGAAGCAATAAATTACCGCTATGGGTTGCTGTGAAATTAACACTTATATATGGGAAATAAAACTGAAAATTTATGGTGGCAATCCATCTGCTTTAATGTATGTAACTTCATCATCTGTTTTATTTACTTTCTTCCTTCCTCTCTTCCCCTTCCCTAACAAAACCCCTTTTTCAGGAACTGCAAAAAATTGAAAGGCAAACGGCTTGTTATGAATGATATTCTAGCCATTGCAAAAATGCCACATTACAAGAACTATTAAAGGGATGTAAGGCTATTGATTAATGAAGACTGCATGGAGGTGGAAAAAATATCATTGCCACGCGAGTAACGGCTGGGGGCATAAGCATCGAAGCTTAAGATCTGTAATATATCAATAATATAATTAAGGGCACCTTTTCTAAACTGGCACTCTCCAGTGATACTGAAAATGTTCAATTTCCACAGCTGGAAGGCACAACATTTGGACAAAGCTACATATGGAATTTACATGGCCGGAATTTCACTACAAAGGGAATCCGCATACCCAACATATAAAGATTAAAACAGTGCTGGAGCTACCTAAATGCTAGCAGATATAATAAAATCTATTTGTATGAGAAGGGAGCTCATAAGCCATTATCAAGGAAACATGCCATAATCTAATAAAGGAGAATATTTGTAGCTCAGGGTTGAAATGAGGAGTCCTTGGTGCTCTCTGAGATTGCTTGTTTTCTTGCGGACATCTCATTACCCAAACTAGGTAACATCATCAGTGCTATCCAGTTTGGGTAATGAAACGTCTGCAAGAAAAGCAAGCAAGCTCAGAGAGCACCGAGGTCCCCTCAAAACATAGTCTTTCATTTGAAATAGCACACATTTAAAACGTTTATTTAATTCTACTTGCAAACTCTGAAATAATTACTACTGCATTTAGACCAGATTTTCTCAGAGGCGTTTGTTTACTCTTCCTTTTTTCAGTTTCTTCAAATATTCCTGAGTTTTGAAGTGCGGTCTGTGTGATAGAACTGCCCAGAAAATTATATATATATATATATATATCACTGATATTTGTTAATATTCCTTGCTTCGTGCTTTGTATGAAGGATTTTCTATATCTTCTGTACATATACATAATCAAATACTTATTAAAGCATTTCAAATATTGTAGGCAAGTATTTGGTTTCAGAAAATTACTGACCTTCACATTTCTCTTCTGAATTATGGTTTATTTGACCTAAAAGTAGAACAGGATTTGTTTTATATATTTATATAGTACAAATAACAAATTTTCTGAAGACAATTGTCACTGTATGTGATACCCCATAGAAACGAACAAAATAAGCCTCTGTTTTCAGACACTGGAATCCAGATTATAACCACGGGCAAATTGGCAAGTTTGAATTCCTTTATTATGTAAAGGGAATGTATTTTTACTTTGGTTTCTAAGATGAAAAACAATGACATTTGAGTTAAGAAGTGTTTTTGATGGTGAAGGGATATTTTATAGCACCTACCAGGATTATGTAGGTGCCCTTAGAAAACTCCAGCACAATCTGGTTTTAAGTTTAAGGAGTTTCCATGTCATCGATAAAAGAAATAACATTTTTCTGTTCAAATCTGAATAAAAGCTCCATGCAGTTTTAAATGACAAGCTGTGGGTCAGGAAGTCTGGAAGAAAACCATTGGAAAGAAAGCTGAACTGGCAAAGATTTGTTATGGCCAATGCTTTATCTAAGTGATGTTACCGCATTAAGAATGAAAATATGGGATACTGGTGCTCAAAGTATGCTCCAACCACAATTTTGATCATTAAATCATGATGAGAAAATGATTGTTTGCTAAGGATGTCTACAATGAACCAAAAGAAGGGGAATGAAAGTTAAGAGTTGTTAAAATATTTACCTAGTGAGGAAAAAGATCAATTCAAACACTTTGGAGAACAACCCAAATCTTGCAAGATAGTGTGATGAAGAAGGATAGAAAGAGATGAGACTCTAGAAAGAGTACAGAGAAGAGCAACAAAGATGATTAGGGGACTGGAGGCTAAAACATATAAGGATCGGTTGCTGGAATTGGGTATGTCTAGTTTAATGAAGAGAAGGATGAGGGGTGACATGATAGCAGTCTTCCAATATCTCAGGGGCTGCCACAAAGAAGAGGGAGTCAACCTATACCCCAAAGCGCCTGAAGGCAGGACAAGAAGCAACGGATGGAAACTAATCAAGGAGAGAAGCAACCTAGAACTAAGGAGAAACTTCCTGACAATTAGAACAATTAACCAGTGGAACAACCTGCCTCCAGAAGCGTGAATGCTCCAACACTGGAAGTTTTTAAGAAGAGACTGGGCAGCCATTTGTCCGAAATGGTATAGGGCTTCCTGCCTGAGCAGGGGGTTGGACTAGATGACCTCCAAAGTCCCTTCCAACTTTATTATTATTATTATTAGATACTGAATAGATTTTAAATGTTGTCCATCTCTATGTATGGAAATAACTCAAGTGAATAATATAAACAATATATAATAGCTGTCCAATTTTTAAAAAACTCCAGAGGCTTCCAATCAAACCCATACTTTTAACTGGAAGTAAGCCTGATATGTCTGCTATTGCATCCTGATATTTCTGCTACTTACAGCATTTTAATAGTTTCACTAAAGTCATATATCTCTGTACAATGATTGGTCTGTAAATTACACAGTGACTGTGAATGTACAGCATATGACCATATTAGCAAGGGAACAGGCAAGGGCAATTACATCACTCAATAGCCAGCATTACACCATCCACTAAACCAGAGGCCCCCAACCTTTTGGGCACCAGGGACCGCTTCCGTGGAGAGGTTTTTCTGCGGACTGGAGGGGGCGTGGTTTCGCATGCTGCCTGCATCCTGTGATGGGGCTTTGCTTGTTTGCGCGGCCTGGTTTCTGGCCTGTCGTGGACCGGTGCCGTTCCACAGACCGGGGGTTGGGGACCCCTGCACTAAAGCCTACATTGGGGTTAACAATATATAGGTAGTCCTCATCTTACAACAGTTCATTTAGTGACTGTTCAAACTTACAACGGCACTGAAAAAAGTGACATATGACCGTTTTTCACACTTACAACCGTTGCAGCATCCCCATGGTCACATGGTCAAAATTCAGATGTTTGGCATCTGACTTATATTTATAACGGTTGCAATATCCGTTATCATGTAGACTTAACAACTGCAGTGATTCACTTAACAACTGTGGCAAGAAAGGTTGGAAAGTGGGGCAAAACTCACTTAACAAATGTTTCACTTAGCAACAGAAATTTTGGGCTCAATTGTAGTCATACATCGAGGACTACCTATATAATACACATGTATACATAACATGCTATGCTTACTAAAAGAAGCCATAATAACTGATAGTTAAGAAAATGTCTAAGTTTTTTATGATATTCTGAACCACAAACTACCCAGTGAATTAGATTCCAATGCTGTAAAGTCAATAATTTTCCTTTAGAATCTCATACCAACCAATACAAAACCTGTTTTGGAGCCTGGATATTTGGGGGGAAAAAAGGACATACTTCTATTTGCCTTCCAATTATAAAGTCCGGTCAGAAAAGGCTGAACTTTTATTTAAAAGGCTTAAGCAAGGTTCATTTCAGAAAAAAAAATGTTTTTCATGCAAAGATGTCTAATCGCATCACAGCAAAAAAGTTTTCCAGTCAGCTAAACATCAAATAAAGCAGATTTAGGTCCACAATAATGCATGGTCACATCAGTGATGCACCCAACAAATGTATATTTCATGTGATTTCCTGATTATTTTTTCACTTTTATGCATAATTAATTGGAAAACTTAATTTAACAGTGACAAAGTAGGCACCAAAGTATCACCCAATATTTCTATAGGTGACCATTATGTATGTGCCGCAATCATTCCCATTAATGCGAGATATTTGAATTAGTGTTATTCTTTCCTCAACACAAACAACAAATAGCACTATGACAAATTCAACTACAGTTTGAATAATAGAAATGTCAACACCTGTATGTGCATCAAGGAAAAAACCTAATGCTAGATTAAATTGTCAAATTAAGAAATCCCTAGTTACGGACTGAAAAAGTTTGCCAAATCTTCCCAAGTTAGCATTGATGGGAAAATCTGAACCATGTACATAAAACAATTAATTGTTAATCAATTAATATTAGATGCAAACAACAAATACGCCTGGAACTGCGTCTACTTTGAAAATTATTAAAAGGTCAGTGGAAACATTTTCCATTGGAAAAAATATGGGGAACAATTCAGATGCGACAGTAGCTCCATCTATGTTACGGCTTGCAAGCCAAGCTTCAGAAATATGTGTGAATCTGTCACATATTTTTGCGTCACCTTGTTTTAATGTTCCTGTGCTTCCTGAAAACTAACCACAAATAACCGTGAACCTTCTCTGAAGCAGAAGAAGAACAAAGACAGTTGAACGAAAAAAATATATATACGCAAACAAAACCTTCCACAACACCTATAAAGCAATTCTTGATAACGTAAAAAACAAGGAAATATTTCCTACCGGTTTTGGTGTTGATGGCAAAAAAGTTTTGGGGGTTTCCGCTTGTAATCCTGTATGTCAATTTTTCAGTCGTGCTGGAATCAGGATCTTGTGCTTGTATTTGAATGACTGAAACGTCCTTCGGGGAATTTTCCAAAACAGACGGATAATAAATGGGTTCGGAAGTGATGGGTGCATTGTCATTTACGTCTTCAATTTCAATGTAGACCTCAATGGTGGTATAAAGTGGAACAACTCCCCGGTCTGCTGCATACACAGTTAGCCAGTAGGACTGAGTAGTCTCTCGATCGAGGATATCACCTGTGTATATAACTCCTGCAGAAAGAAAAAAGAAAAAAAAAATATATGTGTGGAATTGAAGAAAACAGCAATGAATATTTCAAAGGCAAACATTTTGGAAGCCACAAAGGTAGTCCTTGATTTATGGCTAATGGCTTAGCAACCATTTTAAAGTTACGACAGACCCCACAGCTATTTATAACCTGGTTTTAAAGTTCTGAGGCCCACCTCCCCATGGTCATGTAATCACATTTTGGGCTCATGGCAACCAGATTTACAACATTCCCCCCCTCCCCAGAAAGAGTTTACTTCTGGTTTCTAGCAAAAAGCACCTATTGGGTATAATCGGTACAGTTAACAATCGTGATGGTCATTTAACAACCACTGCACAGGTGCTGTCACATGGGGACCTGCTTAATGACTGTCACAATGTATGTCTGTAATTTTAGTTGCAGGTCAAGGAATAGTTACTAAACTGATTATTTCAAATTGATGTGCAAAATTGGACCTTACTGCAATAAAAGGCTACTGGGACCATTATCTCTTCTACGTCTGTGTTTTGCCCTGAGCATCTTTCTATCAGGCTAATAATCCACCAATCTCGCAGTGCAAGATTGTGTTCCTACTTAGTAAGAGTCTTCCTACTCCTACCATTTTTGTTCTAATTTTCAGCCCCAAAGACCTTCAGAAATCACGGTTTGGAGACCCATGAGTTAAAAGTATCCCACAAGCCACCAATTGTTCACTTCTTATTTGAGCCAAAGATTTATCAGCCGCCCCAAATCTACTTCTAACTCAGTATCTTTTGTAACCCATCCTAATGCCTGAGCTAAGCTGTCAATTTGATCTTAAACTACTCTGGTCAAAGTATTGTATATTCCACGTGAAGTAGAAACCCAATGACTTCTTTACAGTCTCTGATCGCAAGATCCCTGATTCAAGTCTTGGATCAGTGCATCAGTAACACACAGGTCTGCAACTGGTTTTGCACATCTGAAATAGTAGGTTGGGAAGACTTCCGGAGACAGAAGGAAGAGAATGGTCAGATAAGAGACAGCATAACCCTGAGCTGTATAGTAAGTAGGGCAAGAGGCTCGGCAGGGACCCTACCTACTTTCTTGAACTGTAAAAGAGACGGTGGGAGAATTGTAATTTCAGACTTGCAAGATTCTGTTAATGTTGTTATTGTTCAGTAGCTACGTTGTGTCTGACTCTTTGCGACCCCACGGACCGCAGCATGCCAGGCTCCATGGCCTCCCTCTGTAAATGTAGCTTTACAGTATTTGTAAATGTTTCCTGTGTGGTCTATTTGGAAAGGCTGAAAACTTCAGCGCAAAAACTTGGTTCTGAGAACTACAGCCTTAGCAGTAATATTTCCATAACTGAAACCCCTTTCCCGAAGAGCAAATTTGTATTCCAGTAAGACACACATATTTTAGCAGGCCACGTCACCTTCTAACTTGGATATTCTCACCCACCTACCCATAATGCTCAATCACTTCCATTCCCACCTAACTGCACATACTGTCTCCTTCCCATACACCACATGCACTTATAATCCCACCCCCTCACCCACACACTTTTGGCTTCTTCTCTTTCTCACCATGTGTCTTCTCTCTTTTTATCTCCCCCACCCCAATTCCCTGCCTTTTGTTTCAAAAACTCCATGTTAGGGGAACAGTGCAAATGGGAATACAGATTTGGGTTTTTATGGGTCTCAAAAAAAAAAAAAAACCAATTTTCAAAAATTAACACAATTGTCCAGAATATCCCTCTATGTCCCCAGTTAAAGCCGAGTTGAAAAGTGAAGCACAGATTTTATTTTTTGCCATACAGGTAGGTAGTCCTTGACTTACAACCTTTCATTTAGTGATTGTTCTAAATGTTTTTCAACGGAAGCGAAAAAAGTGACTTAGGACCATTTTTTTCACACTTATAACGGTTGTAGCATCCCTGCGGTCACATGATCAAAAATCAGACGCTTGGCAACTGGGTCATATTTAAGATGGTTGCGGTATCCTGGGATCATCTTTTGCGAATTGCTGACACGCAAAGCCAATGGGGAAGATTCACTTAACAACCGTGTTACTAATTTAACTATTGCAGCAATTCACTTAACAACTGTGGGCAGAAAGGTCGTAAAATGAGGCAACACTTCACAACAACTGTCTTGCTTAGCAACAGAAATCTGGGGCTCAATTGTGGTGGTCAGTAGAGAACTACCTGTATATCTCTGGAAAAACTCTACCATGTTGATGTGCTTTACAAATAGTCTGAAAAACAACAGAGTCCACTTGTACTTGATTCAGACACGGAGTCCTAGTGGACAATCACTTAAATATGAGCCAGCAGTGTGCTGCAGCTGCCAAAAAAGCCAACACAGTGCTAAGCTGCATTAACAGAGGGATAGAATCAAGATCACGTGAAGTGTTAATACCACTTTACAATGCCTTGGTAAGGCCACACTTAGAATACTGCATCCAGTTTTGGTCACCACGATGTAAAAAGATGCTGAGACTCTAGAAAGAGTACAGAGAAGAGCAACAAAGATGATTAGGGGACTGG
The DNA here is from genome assembly GCA_023970755.1 of Azemiops feae. NCBI lineage: Eukaryota > Metazoa > Chordata > Lepidosauria > Squamata > Viperidae > Azemiops > Azemiops feae. The sequence goes on along the minus strand of JALGBA010000033.1, from coordinate 314,176 downwards.
AGGCTAAAACATATAAGGAACGGTTGCTGGAATTGGGTATGTCTAGTTTAATGAAGAGAAGGACGAGGGGGGACATGATAGCAGTGTTTCAATATCTCAGGGGCTGCCACAAAGAAGAGGGAGTCAAGCTATTCTCCAAAGCACCTGAAGGCAGGACAAGAAGCAATAGATGGAAACTAATCAAGGAGAGAAGCAACCTAGAACTAAGGAGAAACTTCCTGACAGTTAGAACAATTAACCAGTGGAACAACCTGCCTCCAGAAGCGGTGAATGCTCCAACACTGGAAGTTTTTAAGAAGAGACTGGACAGCCATTTGTCTGAAATGGTGTAGGGTTTCCTGCCTGAGTGGGAGGTTGGACTAGAAGACCTCCAAGATCCCTTCCAACTTTATTATTATTATTACAATGTGTTCCTATTCACAAGTTCAGAACACCCTTAAGACTCCTGGCAATGTTCCAATGTAGCTCTCATGCATGGTAGGAAATTGAGCACTGTGATCTGTTCCCTGCTTTATAAGCTGCTTCTTCCAAACTTCCCACTGTACATTTCTTTCAGTGCATTAAGGACGCCGTAAGTGAATTCTTCTAGCCAGATTTAATTATTTGTATTCCCTCCTGATAAGAGCTTGAAATTATAGTAATCTACAATTTCCTTTGCTAAGCAAGATGTTTTTTTTAAGTGAGTTGGGTTCAATTTTGCAGCCTTTTTTCTGCCATGGTTGTTAAGTGAATTGCGCAGTTGTTAAGAGAATGTGGCTTTGCTGTCCGGAAGGTTAGACTAGGACAGGGGTAGGCAACCTTGGCTCTTTTATGACTCGTGGACCAACTCCCAGAATTCCTGAGCCAGCTATGCTGAGGGGAAAGGGAGAGGTTTCCAAGCTGAGCCATGCTGGCTCAGGAATTCTGGGAGTTGAAGTCCACGAGTCATAAAAGAGCCAAGGTTGCCTACCCCTGGACTAGGATCAAATGACCCCGAAATACATGCCAGTTGCCGAGCACCCAAATTTAATGACATGATCATGGAAATGCTGTGATGGTCATAAGTGCAAGGACTGATCATAAGTCACTTTTTCAGTGCTTTTGTAACATCAAATAGTCGCTAAATGAATGGTTGTAACTGGGGAACTCGCTATACAACACCAGTAGTGAGGACGGAAGGCAAAATTTAAGCCAAAAGGCAAAACCAAGAAGCATTCAATAAGCAGGCTGACATATTAAAGTACACCAGGATCCTAAATATGTGAATATTTTCATTAGCCATAAAATCCTTTTTTTAAAAAAAAAACATTTTTTTTCCTTTTTCACCGGGAAGAAAAGGGGGAGAATGAACTGAGCGACTTAAGCCAAGTTGAAACACAATGCCCACCAGTAATTCAGAATAGCATTCAGCTGCCAGGTCTTTGAATAGCAAATGACAAATAGTGAAAACCCGGAGTATACAGGTCAGTTATGCAGCAATGATTTTGCTTTGTGTTCTCCTGCTTTGAAGATTGTTTCCGAACTGGCATTTTTATTGCATAACAAAGGAACGCAAAACGCACAATGCTATCATTGTAGTATGTTGGCGGATGAAGCGATTCAGACAGGCAATAACAAAACAAAAGCTTTCACACAGCCCTAATCAAAATAGCTGATTGCTAGTACATAAATACATCTCCAGCTGCCTGAAGGTTTTAGTGGGAAGGAGACAATGGACCAGGCAGGAGAGAAGCAGGAAGATCCCAGGAAAAAAAACAACGCCTTAATCAATGCAACTATATATCAGCACTGAGTTGGTGAATAAGACTCATTCCTGCGAGTATTTTACTAGTAATGGCACTGAGTCCCTAAAGATTTGTGTGTGTGTGTGTGTGTGAGTGAGAGAGAGAGAGAGAAATAATAATATTTAATAATTAATAATAATACTAATAATAGTTGGAAGGGACCTTGGAGGTCATCTAGTCCAACCCCCAGCTCAGGCAGGAAACCCTATACCATTTCAGACAAATGGCTGTCCAGTCTCTTCTTAAAAACTTCCAGTGTTGGAGCATTCACCGCTTCTGGAGGCAGGTTGTTCCACTGATTAATTGTTCTGTCAGGAAGTTTCTCCTTAGTTCTAGATTGCTTCTCTCCTTGATTAGTTTCCATCTATTGCTTCTTGTCCTGCCTTCAGGCACTTTGGAGAATAGCTTGACTCCCTCTTCTTTGTGGCAGACCCTGAGATATTGGAACACTGCTATCATGTCCCCCCTCGTCCTTCTCTTCATTAAACTAGACATACCCAATTCCAGCAACCGTTCCTTATATGTTTTAGCCTCCAGTCCCCTGATCATCTTTGTTGCTCTTCTCTGTACTCTTTCTAGAGTCTCAACATCTTTTCTACATCATGGTGACCAAAACTGGATGCAGTATTCCAAGTGTGGCCTTACCAAGGCATTGTAAAGTGGTATTAATACTTCACGTGATCTTGATTCTATCCCTCTGTTATCTCCTAAAGAAAAGAAGGACTAAGGGTGATATGAGAGCAGTATTCCAGTATTTGAGTGAATCTGCTTGTCAGACTTTGCTTGTCAGAAAGTCACAAAAGGTGACCACATGATTCCAGGACATTGCAATCGTCATAAATATGAGTCAGTTGCCAAGCGTCTGAATTCTGATCACGTGACCACGGGGAGGCTGCAACCATCGTGTGAAAAATAGTCACTTTTTTCAGTGCTGTTGCAACTTTGAACGTTCACTAAACGAACTGTTTTAAGCCGAGGACCACCTGTTCTACAAATTCCTGGTGCTGAACTATAATTTTGCAATATGGACTTGGCCACATATTTTAACACACTCAGTCTGGACCTATCTGTACAGGCAGTCCTCGACTTGCAGCAGTTCATTTAGTGATCATTCAAAGTTACAATGACACTGAAAAAACTTAGGACCACTTTTCACACGTAGGACCGATGCAACATCCCCAGGGTCACGTGATCAAAATTCGGATGCTTGGTGACCGATACATATTTAAAACGGTTGCAGTGTCCCCAGGGAATCACGTGATCCCCTTTTGCGAACTTCTGACAAGCCAAGCCAATGGGGAAGCCAGATTCACTTAACAACCAGGTTACTAACTTAACAACTGCAGTGATTCACTTGACAACTGTGGAGAGAAAGGTCGTAAAATGGGGCAAAACTCACCTAACAAATGTTTCACTTAGCAACAGAAATTTGGGGCTCAATTGTGATCATAGGTCGAGGACTACCTATATTCAGTAAAATAATTTAAAGCTGTTTTTTTAAAAAAACAGGATGCTGTTCAATGTATCAGGGGTTGTGCATTGATTATGGGTTGTTTTTTTAAACCAGAAAAATAGTAAGACAGACTGATAATATAAGATCACAGATATTTTCCATTATGCCAGGTTATGAAGGTACAATACTATGTCAGGTGGCATAAAGACATTTTGGATTCTAGTTCCATAAGCTTCTGTCAGAGAGACTGATTATTAGAAATTATCGCAGCTGGAATCCAAAATAACCTAAAGGCACCAGATTCCTTGGTCTTTCTTGGATATTATATCAGAAGGAACACAACACAAAGCTGCAATTTTCAGTTCACCAAGTCTTTTAATCAGATTTCCCCTTTTTCTGTTTTCTAAGGTTTTTGGGATGACTCTCAAATGTCTAATTCCAGATTCTCTATGAAATAATATTACCCAATGACCCCCATTTCTGAGTTAATATTTATCTTTGCTCCTAATTGAGGTAGAGTATGCCCTCTTGTCTGGCACTGAGTGGCTACGGGTAGCTGGCTTACTAAAATGCACTCAAATTAGGGAATGAAGGAAGAACAAAGAAAGAACTATATAGATTTCTCTCCCCTCCTCCCCTTTTCTCCTTGTTCTTCTCCCTTCAACAAAGGGATTTTTTCCCCCAAGGACAGAACATTTCATTCCAAGGAAAGGAATACAGGCACAAATAGACTGTCTTATTTCTGATTAATACTGTGAATTAATCCTGCATTAACTGGAAAAGAATGGGGGATGTTAACAGCTAATGTCTTCCTCCTGTGAGAATTTTTCTTTCTCTAACACAAAGAGAAGATAGTCACATGACCCTTCTTCCTTTCACGAAAAAAGAGATGACTGTGTACTAGCCAAAACGTTGTTATTTTACTCCATCAGCCTTTGTAGGAACAGCAAAAAAAAGGTATGTTCAACACTAGTTTGCAAAGATGCAACGTCGCTTCCTGTTGTGTCGGAACTGAAAAATATATAGATTCTCTCAAAAAAGAAGAGGAACAATAGCAGGATGGAGCTCATAAATCTAAGTCAAGAGATCCCCAATCCTTTGGGCACCAAGGACCGGTTCTGTGGAGAGAGGTTTTTCCGTGGACCGGAGGGTGTGTGGTTTTGTGTGTGCTGCCTGCATCTTGTGGATGGGGCTTTACTTGTTTGTGCGGCCTGGTTGCTGGCATGCCGCGGCCCGGTACTGGTCCACGGACTGGGGGTTGGGGACCCCTGGTCTAAGTTACACTGTGATTGGATTTGCTGTGTTATCTATATACTCGGATGTTGGTTCAGGCTGTGGCTAAGGAGAAACACCTTAATCAGAGTCTGTAGCTATGGTTTACTGTCTTAGCCTCGATCCAACAAGTCGTACAAACTCAGATGAGTGGGAAGAGGAGTCCCCGGTAATATGGATTCAAGCACATCTGCAAAGCAGGGCTGTGTGGGGTCCTTGGTAGTCTCTGAGCTTGGTTGTTTTCATCAGTGTTAGAAGGGAGTGGGGATTATTTATTTAATATTTTTCATCAAATGAAAATTACAAATTCAAACAAGCAAAATGAAAAAAAAATAAAATGTGACAAGGATGATAGCGCACTTAGGAAACTCAAAAGTATGGGGTGAGATCCAGAGAAGTTAAGTTAGAATTAAAAGTTGCTAGCAACCAAGTTTAGAAAGCACCAAGGATCCCATAGTTCAACCCTAAGCTACAAATATTCTCTTTTATCAGTAAGCAGAGCTGCTCCTACACCCCTATGGAGATGTTCCCATATAGAAGAGAACCTGTTACGTCAAGCATAGATCAGGTGCCTCTTCAGGCTACTAAGAGAATGAACAAAAACTTATTTAAAAAGGAGGGGAGGAATCTAGAATTTAAACCGAGGATCACAGACTACTGAATCTAAGGGCTGTGATTTCTGCATACTGCAATAGACAAATCTTTTGTGAGTACATGGCTTCATTATTATTTGCAATATGGAAAATAAACTTGCTAAGCTAATTCCTAAATTAAGGGTTAAATATTAGGAGAGCTGACATTTACAGGCATCTGAAGCCTGACAGATATATCTTTTTATACTTGCATCACTACAGGAAGAGATCTTTACCCTAGTGAACAAGAATTAAGACTATGGTTTCACCTGCTCTGGCACACTCAATACCACCATCAAATTACTAATATTATGCTCCACGATTAGAAACAACTGTTGACCCCAGTTAGCTTAGATAATGAACCATCTAGGTCAGCAGGGAGACCGAATCTATCATACTCAATAGACCTACAACAATCCCAGCCCCAAATGCTAGAAGGTACAGGAGAAGAAGGTGAAGGAAGTTGCAACTTTCCAAAATTGTGTAATCTTATCCTTCCCTGACAAATATGACTGGAATCCCAGCAAATTTCCATGAATTACGACATCTCTCCAAGATCTGAAGATTTTCCCTACAATAATAGCCATGTGGCATTTTTAACTGGCATAAGGACAAGGGGAGCTACAATCTTTCTGATTCAAAACAATTCAGACACGGACAATTGTGCTAATTTTGTGACATGCCTAACAGTTAAATTTGATGATCTGGATAAGCGCACGATTGCTAACAATGAAATCCATTGCTTCCAACATGGAAAGTCTTTGTGGTGGGGGTCTGCAGCTGAGTTTCAGCTGTTAACTCAGGATGTGGGCTGAAATGAAAAGGGGGTTAATTGACGTTGCTACACAAATTCCGTGAATTATGTCATTTGCATCAATTTACTACATTTGTGTAATGTCATTACACCAATTATGTAAATCAAGGCAAATGATGTAATTTAATATTTTATTGATATCTGGGATGATGAACCCCACACTCAAATGGTCAAGTAAATCAAAATTCTGCTTAATTAAAATGGAACTGATTGCAGAAGAGACTAAGATTCTTAGAAAAACACTGCCAGACACCATCCTGGTGCATACAATTCCTTATTGTGAAGATTCTACCTACTAGTTGTTGCTTTTTACAAGTGTACGCTTTGTTGCTTTTTTTTTTAAAAAAACAACCCTCCTTTATTATTTTTATATCTTCCTTCCTCCTCCTATTTTCCCAACAACAACCCTGTGAGGTAAGTTGGGCTGAGAGAGAATGATTGGCCCAAATTCACCCAGCCGGCTTTCATGTTTAAGGTGGGACTAGAATTCAGTCTCCTGCTGATTAGTATAAAGTCACTCACCTGAATTTCATGCCTGAGATGGGACTAGAACTCACGGTCTCCTGGTGATTGGTCCAAAGATATGTCTAAAGTGGGACTAAAACTCACAGTCTCCTGACTTCTAGCCTGGTGCCTTAACCATAGAGTGACCAAACTGGCTTTATGTGATTAATGGCTTTGTGATTTTATTGAGACTCAGTTTGGAGTTTTAGGCCTTAGAATATACCTTGTTTTTACTTTGTTTGCCATCCAAAGCTTCTTGGATAAATTAGCAGGTGTATACACTGGGTTAATACATAAATAATAAATGAAATGAATTAGTGTCTCTACACCAGTGATGGCGAACCATTTAGAGACTGAGTGCCCAAAAACTGGCCCCGCCCCCGCTCCACCCCCTGCCCTGCCCCCGCTCCGCCCCCACCCCGCCTGCCCGCAGGGCCACTCACCGCCTCCAGGGCCCGCTGCAGATCGCCCAGCAGCGCCATGGCGGCCACGCCCTCTGTCCGCGTCCCACAGCATCAACTGTGCGTGATGGGGCGTGAGGGCAGAGTTTTGTCTATGCTGCCTGGCTGCCATGTCCTTTGCTGCACTGCTCCGTGTGGGCCACGCTCGGGGCGACTCTCCTCCAGGGGGGCTGCTGGTGAGGAGGGGGTTGCGGGGGAGGCAAGGCTGGGGCAACGGCACGTGTGCCCACAGAGAGGGCTCCGAGTGCCGCCTCTGGCACCCGTGCCATAGGTTCGCCACCACTGCTCTACACCATTGTCCCCTAACCCGATTTTAGACCTGCATCCACACCGGCTCTAACAAGCTTGGTCAGTGATCAAGGATAAGAAGCTTTCTAGTCTAAAATTTCCAGATGGCATTATATTGGATAAGGATGTTTTACCCTGATTAATGGAGGTTCCTGGGTTTTGACAAATGGCTATCTATCTCTGTTTCGACATGCAAAGGCTGCTTGCTTGCATACCAGACATATGTTGTCCCATCAAATAACAACCCCTTACTTGCTGCAAGTGCCATAGGCCTCTAAAGAACAGAGGAATTCCTGGCAAGGTTTTTAAAGCATGTGTTACCCAGCAAACATCTGATGCCAGGCAATTAAAGGGCTAGTTCCACTGGGTGGCATGGAGCATCATGAATCAACTGAAACATCTGCTAATTCGTGCAGCTAGCAGCAATCAAGAGAAACGAAGAAAACACACAGAGAAAGATATCTCATAGCTTTACCCAGCACTTATTCATTTCTGACATAAGCAAACCCTACTAGAAGCATGCCAGGTGAACGGTGCAAAACCTGGCACAATCATTAACCAGGAACTTGAATCACATGGCTGTCTAAACACTCCTAAACAATAGCACAGAATCCAGGTGCCAAATAGGATGATACAATTTGCTATATTATATATAAGTGGATGCCTCAGAATGATGCCACGAATGGATGGAATTGCTCAGCAATAAATCTCTCTCTGGTTTATGTTTAACAGGATAAGAAAAGCCGAATTATTTCTGCAAATGTGTAATATAAAAATAACAGCAGTGCATCTCTCTCTGTGTGTTGGTGTGTGTCTAAACTGAAACATCTACACAGAAGTGGTCTGGTGTGTTTTTTTTTAAAATCCAGTGACATAATATCTAACAATTTAAAAAAAAAATACTTAAAAACTCTGCAATAAATAGTTGTTGGTCTTCATAATAGGAAAGGATAATTAAGACATTTAATTTACTTCCTGCTGGTTTGCAATAGTAATCTACTAAGGTAAAACTCCCTGGAAACAACACAATTTATCTGCAATTTGATATTTTTCGCTAATGTATCTATCAGCCATTAGTCTTCTATGTTAGTTTTGATTGCCTACAGGAAATAAGGTACGCAATTTTTGAGAAAACTTGGCATTTTTTAGTTTAAAACAAAGAGCATGTAGAGAAAGCTTCATTTGGAAACTTTAAATGGTTTGGGTGTGTGTGAGACATACATACACAGAGAGAGGGGGGGAGAGAGAGATCACATCAAAATCCATCAGGCATGGATCATTGGATTATAGATGGTGAAGGAGATCAGATATCTCTCCTTTTCAATGCTGAAGAGGTAAATGTTTCATTAGATATACTGGAAAAGCATCAACCGATGGATGGTTCCACTTGAATTCTGTTTGACTGGAGCATCAGGATAGGCCAAGCATCCCAACAGTTATGCAGACATCTTTTTAGCTTACATCAAAAAGCATTAGTAGCCTTTTGGGGGAAAAAATGGGTGAGTGGCTTCGGCCTAGTGAAGGGGTCTTCAAACTTGGCCCTTTTATGACTTGTGGACTTCAACTCCCAGAATTCCTCAGCCAGCGTGCCTGGCTGAGGAATTCTGGGAGTTGAAGTCCACAAGTCATAAAAGGGCCAAGTTTGAAGACCCCTGGCCTAGTGCTTTATTTGGAAATGTTATCACTTTCCAATAAACACAAACACATACACATACATATACACACAAACCTTGCGTTAACAAAGAGCATCCTGGGAGATTAAAGGAGATGGTCTTCCGATAAATTAAAATGTTCTGACTTGCCATCCTACTATATAAGTAGAAAATGACATATCTCATCTATTGCATGGTAAAGGTAGCAATAGTGGAACTTAAGGTAAATTGTACTACATATTAAGGTAAGTTATACAAAATATCACAATTAGCTGGAAAGAAGGGAGATGAGCACATGGCTTTTTTTTTTCTTTTTTAAATTGTTCCATGTTTTGTTTTTCCAGCATTTCATGGCCACATTAAGTTGCCAAAAAAAAAAAAAAATCCTCACAGAATTGGGTTAATTTCTTTACCATATCCCAAGCAATCCAGCAAAAATAACTATTTGTCATAGCAGCCTAGTGCCATGCTATTTAAGTGAGATCTAGAATGAAAGTGAAGGAACGTGAAGTATTCCTGAGGTAGTGATACAAATTCATAAGAATAAAAATGAAGTGAGAAGGCTTACCTAATATGTGGACAAGAAAAATCAATTTAAGCATTATTGGAAGAGAAATTAGTTCAACAAATAATGGCTTGCTAAAGCACACTGGAGAAATCTGTTACTTTCTGTCTCTTTTGCAAGATATGTAGAAAGGATCTAACATTAAAGATGTGAAAAATGTACTCAGGTCAAATCTTCCTTGTGGAGAATAAATTTCCAAGTTTAGAAATAACACTAGGAGACTTTGGATAAAATTGCCAATCAACGAAGCAGCTGACTCAGCAACACTGGATCTATCAGTCCCTTGACCTAACCATCTCACGGGGATAATTTTAGGAGAGCTGGACATGTACAAGTAGTCCTTGCTTAACGACTGGCCATTTAGCAACACAGTTAGTCAAAGTTACAACACACTTCCCCTAAAAGGTACTTCTGACCTGATTTTGAAGTTCAGATGGCTGCACACACACACACACATACACCATTCACATGATCACATGTTGGCAAACAACTCATATTTATGGCTGTTTGGTCAATGTGTTTTTTTCAGGTTTTTCTTTTTTGCTAGTTCCCAGCATTTACTTCCAATTTCCACCAAAATTGTACATTTGATATAATGGATTCACATTTTATTATGATTTCATCTTAACATTTTATCTCCTATACTGTATTGTCCACATATCGTTCATTCATATATATAAATATGTGGATGCTTTATTTAAACTAAATGTGCATTGTCAGTGATTGCATGACCTCCGTAGATGCCATATGCTAAATAAAATAATAAATGGATTCACACAATGCCGGCAGTGTTTGCTTAACGAGTGCAGCATTTGACTAATGACCACTACAAAAAAGGTCAAAAAATTGGGCACAGTCACATGGGACCCACTTAATGACTGCAACTACTTATGACTACAGTTCCAGGCTCGATTACAGTTGTGAATCAAAGACTATCTCTACCCTGGCCAGAGGTTTCATGAAAAAAGGTGAACCTTCGAAGCAAAAATAAACACATTGTTTATGAAGTTATTTTTCAAAACATATCATCGTATTGGGACTCACACTCTGTAAACGTTCTATGGTAATCTCAGGCAAGATAATATTAAAAAAATCAGGATCTCCTATTTATTTTAAGTATAAAGTTCCTTAGTCGAACTACCTTGCTACAGACAGTTATAACATAAGGAGGCAGTCTAATCCTTCATCGATGGCATCACCTATCTCTTTTGTAACAGAATTAATGCAAGGGTTCATGCAAAGGTGATCCTAATTTACCCTAATCATGTAGCAAAAATGGCCCTTCAAGAGCAAATGATTCCGTGCAACTAAAACAAAAATTACACTTTCGGATCTCATCAATGAAAGAGACACTGTTAAGAAAGCTGATTAAACCTTATCTTTCCCCTACAGCCACTTCATTGCTGAAGGGATCAACTGCAGAAAGATGATTACCAAAAAAAAAAAAAGGCACATATAGTAATATCTTCATCACCATCACCACCACCATCTATTCTCAATAATACCTTTAGTCAAGAAGGGGTTGTTGACCAGACTAGGCTCCCATTTTTTTGTACACCAAAGCCAGCCAATCCAGAAGTTTCATATTCAATGCTAATAAGAATTTGCTGCTCTTACGTTCTGCAGTTCTCTTGATGACCTAATGAGGGTTCTAAAGTCTGAACATGCTACCTAATCATTTTATTTGGGTTTGCCTACTTAGACAGACAACTAAGGGCAGAAGAACAGACAGCATTTCTTCCAGAAGTTCTCTTTCTGTCCCCCTTTTTGGTATTCTCCCTACAAAAACAACTACTAGTACAGTGGTGGTGAACCTATGGCACGCGTGCCAGAGGTGGCACTCAGAGCCCTCTCTATGGGCACGCGCACCATCGTCCCAGCCCCGCCTCCCCCCATGGCCCCCTCCTCAACAGCAGCCCCCCGAAGGAGAGTTGCCCCTGGGCACGGCCTGTGTGGAGCAGTGCAGCCAAGGACATGGCCGCTGGGCAGCAGAGACAAGACTCCGCCCTCATGCCCCGTCGCACGCAATGATGCTGTGGGGCGTGGCTGGAGGGCGTGGCCATGGCGCTGCAGGGCTGCCTGGGCGATCTGCTGCGGCGGGCTGTGGAGGCGGTGGGTGGCTCTGTGGGCGGGCGGGGTGGGGACGGGCGAGGGGCGGAGCAGTTTTTGGGCACTCGGACTCTAAAAGGTTCGCCATCACTGTACTAGCATAACAGGCAACTAACTGTGGCAATCACTTCTTCCCTTTCTTTGCAATCTGACTATTAATTTCCTTTTACTTGTGTGGAATTATTTTTTACAGAGGGGGGCATTCATGGAGAGCGAGCAATGATATTCTCTAGTCCACCACCTTATTTTTAAAAGCATTGATGCAATTAATTTTCTGTCTTTCAGGTCCCTTCCAACTCTGTTAATTCTGTTCTTCTGTATTAAGCCAACCCATTTGAAACTGAGTTGGTCCCAGAAACTTTTTGCATTTCTGGACATGATTAAAAAAAAAAAGACTTGTTCTGGAGGGCCTTTGATGATACATGATTCTAATTTTGATTTTATGATTATGATTATGTACTTTCCTTTTTTTTTTAACTAAGGATGTTTTATTCTTGTTTTCTTGTGAGTAAAAAAAATGAAACAAATAAAAAAACCAATAGCTAGATAAATAAATAGATTCCAGAGACTACACTGTGGAGCGAAAAGATGCAAGTAAGATATTATTCATCACTTCTCGCTTGCCCTTGCTTGATATTCAAAGCAGATCTTTCAAATACACATGTTTTATATTGGATTGGAACAGAGCCAAGTTTAAATAAAACTACCATTTGTTATTTGGAGTCCAAGATTTCTCCATTACTTTCCTTGACCATGGTGACAAAGATAAAAAATTAAATATCCCAATGTATTTCTGATTTTAATTTACTAATGCGAGAGACGACATTTCCTTGTTGTTAAGATCAAGTCTTTGGTATTGCTGTGTTACTAGAATGATGCTACACAGAAGGTGTCAAACACAACTTTTTCCCCCCTTCCCCACTCCTGAATTACCCTAGGGTAAATTAACATGATTTTTTTTCTTGCACCACTGGCTACTCAAGTTGCATCTGGCAATTCACTGTAACAGTTGGTGCGTTCTGTTCAACATCACACCTGAATCCTGATGTCTCTGTTGTGGAACATATGGTTTCCTTTAATTACTTCGTTCATTCATTCGGAGATCAGCTTTCACAAAGCCTAGTATTCTGTTCAAATAAACAAGTAACAACTTTCGACCAGCTCTCAGAAATATCATGGAGAAAGCATGACCAACACTTGCGGCCTTGACATGATCTTAGGAGAAGACAGATGAACAGGGAACTCCAAGATAATTATTGTGAAATAATTGGGGGTTTTGTAGCCCAGAGGCTATAACAAAGCAATAAAAGTCAGTGGGCATACTTCTGAACTGAAGCCAATAATGGTGAAGAGAGGATATACAACATTTTCATCTCTGTAGAAGCTGAGTACAAGACTGCAATCTTTCTATGGTTGAAGTTCCCTCATAAATCAACTGGACAGCTCCAAAGAAAAATCAAGTTGTGCTGCAAGTGATGTTACCTGCATATACAATTATTTCTCAATTGCTTTCACACTGACCAAACTGAAATTTTAAGTTCCTCTGAGCAAATACCTCTCCTACTCTTAATCCTATATAGACTATACATCAATCAGTACAGGTGGTCCTCGACTTAGGTCCACAACTGGGTCCAAAATTCCTTTTGCTAAGTGAGACATTCATTAAGTGAGTTTTGCCTCATTTTACGACTTTCTTGCCACAGTTGTTCAGTGAATCACTTTACGGTTGTCAAGTAAATCTGGCTTCCCCGTTAACTTTGGTTGTCAGAGGGTTGCAAAAGATGATCACGTGATCTCAGGACACTGCAACCGTCATAAATATGAGTCAGTTGCCAAGCATCTGAATTTTGATCATGTGACCACGGGGAAACCACAATGGTCATTAAGTCTGGAAAACAGTCCTAACTCACTTTTTTCAGTGCTGTTGTTACTTCAAATAGTCACTAAATGAACCCTTGTAATAGTCACTAAATGAACCCTTGTAAATCAAGGACTGCCTGTACTGGAAGTGAAACACAGCAGCCAATAATTATTTTGATGAAGATGAGTCCAATGACGCATATGGTATTTTGCTTGTTTGCATAGTAGAAATGGAATTTTGTTTCATATTCATGAGTGATACATAAAAAAACTACACACAAACATAAAAAAAATACACAGAATTTGATATTTAATCAATGGGCAGTTCATATACCCAAAGACCCTGATATTTCTTTTACAAAAATAGGCACAGAACATTTTTCAGAACTGAATGCAGCTGAGCTTCTGGCAAAGTAAATGACAGCAATGATATCCTGAAAATATGGATTCTTCACTGCAATGAGGGGAAAAAAAATACAGATAGTCTTTGAATTATGACCGATCATTTAACAACCCTGCATAGTTATGATGGACTTTTTAAAAAGCTATTTACAACTTATCATTGAAGTGATGGCTACACTCAAACATCCTGGCTCTTGGCAATGGTTCAGAAGGTTGACTCAGTCTTCCATCCTTCCAAGGTCGGTAAAATGAGGGCCCAGATTTTTTGGGCCAACATGCTGACATTACAGCCCTTAGAGAGGGCTGTAAAGCTCTATGAAGCGGTATATGAGTCTAAGTTCTATTGCTATTGCTAGTTATGACAGGTTGCAGCATCCTGCAATCATATGACCTCAACTGTATCACTTTTTTTGCCAGTTTCCAGCAAAAAAAAGACCACTTGGAAGAACGGATTCACTTAACGACTTTGTGATTTGCTTTACAACTGGGATGAGTAACTTTATGACTGCTGTAAAAACTGTCGTAAAAGTGAATCTGGTCTTGACTTATCACTGCAATAACTTAACAACCAAAGATCTGGGCTCCATTTTGACTGTAAGTCAAGGACTACCTATAAGTCAAAAGAGGTATAGTAAATCTGCCAGCTAATTCCCAACTAATGTGTTTCAATGGATTTTCAATATGGTAAGGTTTTGTGCCAATTTTATTTTGTAAACCAGCCACTGTATATCCAACATTATTTTGCAAGAATTCATTGGAACCGTTGTGGATGATAGAATGGTTCTTTCATTAGTTGTGATATGCTTAGTGTACAATAAATAAACAATGATGAAAACAGGCATTAATGTTGGCTTATATGTATATACCTAAATATTATAACCAGTTCTGGCATCTCGTTTTAGGAAGTGTTACATCTATAGGAAAAAATTCAGAGCAAATTTCCCAGCCAAAGTGTCTATGTATATATACTATATATATGGAAGCAATTTTCCAAACAGAAAAAACAAGATTTACCTGGATTTACCATAACAGTCATTTTTTTTAAGTACCCAGACATATTCAATAGTCTCCCTCTCTCAGCTGGTTTAACTATTGTGATAAATAGGTCAGTAACGTTATATTTCATCGGTCTTATTGTCAACAACTGAAAAGTTCAGGATGAATATGTGAACTACTGAATTACAAAGCATTCTCTTGGCTTGAGTTCCCATAAATCACAAACATTTTATGTATGGTGATGCTGTGATAATGACTCTTTCCCAGAGAGAAGTAATTGCTAGATGTTTCTGATTATCATTGCATTTCCAGCAGTTGGACACCAATAGCAAAAAAAAAAATATATATTTGCAGTTTCCAGACAGTAGACTAGGTAATAAAATACAAGACTCATCTTGTATTTTTTGCATCTGGTATTAAGTCTGCATAAGTGCCAATCTCCAGCCTTTTAGTTCATTGAGAGATCAAGAAAATGAATATTTGGCATTTATGGCTCCTGTTGGATAATATGCGAAATGCCACTTGTGCATGCTTCAGGGGAAAGGATTGGGAGGAAGATAAGAAAAATAAAAAATAAAAACAGATATAATAAATAAATACTCTATTTATAATAAATAAAAACTCTAGATATAAACAACCAACGGAGAACTGAATTCATTAGTACCTTATTTCATAAATGTTCATCTTGTAGAACATCTGGAAGGTGTTCAAAATTTTCAAAGCACGTCTATCTTAATAAAGCAACTGATAAAAAAGAATTGGAGGGTCCTAAACAATTTCCAAGATTCTGGGCCTTACCCCTAATTATTAATTAAATTAAAGTTCCTTCTTAAAGCGTGGATGACTCTTCTTTCCTTAGTCGTGCCCTGTTGCACAAGACTTAATCCCCAAGAATAGCTGGGCATATATGTTTTGAGCGGAAAGCATTTTAAAAAGCATCTGTTGAAATATGTACGATTTTTTAGAAAGTATCTATCTAATTGAACATGGGTATCCGTGGAGGGTGCAAAAGCATGCAATTTATCCGACAAAAGGCAAGTAGACTTTGTTGTTCTTTGAAGACGTTTCACTTCTCATCCACGAAGCTTCTTCAGTTCTGACAAGTTCTGAAGTTTCTTGGACGAGAAGCGAAATGCCTTCAAGGGGAAAAAAAAAAAAGAAAACCCTAAGAAAATCCAGTTGCCTTTTGAAAAAGCACCTTTGGGGCAACCGTGACCTGAATGACTGAAAAACTCCATAGACATTTATCTGACAAGATTTGAGACTGATTTGAAAATGGCTTTAAAATGACAGGCTGCTACAAGAATGACATGGAAAACGATATTACACTGGACATAAAAAAAATAAAAAATAAAAAAAAGACCCCAGCTGATGTCTTTATAATCAAAAAGGATATACATGTGGTCCTCGAATTACGACCACAATTGAGCCCAAAGTTTCTGTTGCTAAGCATTGACAATTGTTAAGTGAATTTTGCCCCCTTTTACGACCTTTCTTACCACAGTTGTTAAGTGAATCACTACAGCTGTTACATTAGTTGTTAAGTGAATCTGGGCTCCCCATTGTCTTTGCGAGTCAGAAGGTCACAAAAGGGGATCCCATGATCCCGGGGCACTGCAAATGTCATAAATATGAACCTGTTTGCAACTGTCTGAACTTTAAATACATGGGAATGTGGCAGCGGTTGTTAAGTGTGAAAGATTGTCATAAGTTACTTTTTTCAGTGCCGTTGTAATTTTGAACAGTCACTGAACACTGCGGGTGAACCTGCTTTTTTGGAACAGCCTCCTCCTTCCAATTTTAAATAAAATAAATAAATATATCAATAAATAAATAATAAAAGAAAAAAACACCCCAGCATTTAGAAAAAAGTAAGACACCATGATAATATTAGTATAATGCAGTTACGATTCTCAAAAAGACCTTCAATGTATGACTATACCACCAAATATAAGCAGATACAACTATTTAGCCAGATTTACCTAAAAGTCTGACCTAACTAAGCCTCAGGGAATAGACAAATTTTTAACAGCTAAATTTTAAATTTAATAGTCAACTTTTTAAAACAGTGGCTAGTTTTTAGAAAAAAAAATATCACCAATGTATCCAACAGTATTCTGACTGTTATATTAATGGTGGTGATCCCGTGATTTTGTATTTTATAATATTTTCTGACTGTTGTACATATTTAAATAACCCCTTTTTCTTATCTAAGACTTCATTATCCAGTGATAATTGTCAGCATATCATAATATCCTGGATCTTCATTTAAAAAAATAAGAAAGATATTTCTTAGATATTTAAATGATCATTATGCAATCTCTGTATGAAGCAGGTCAGTAGAGTGCCATGAAAAAGCCTTTGAAGTATGAAGATAATAGTTCTGTTTCTAATCCAAACTCAGTGACTCACTAGCCTGCGTTAACATTATCCTGGGAATTGCCGTTGTATCCATGGGAAGACAATTATACCATCAGAGAATTAGATGTCTAATGTTGTATCTCCAGATGTACATGGCAGGAATTAGATCCTACACTTCATGGTTCTGGCCTGAATTCTGGAAGAACAGCAACATGGAAATACTACAAGTAGCATTAAAAACAAAAGTAAGATTGTTGTGCATTCTAGTATCATGTGCACTTACTCAAAAAGACCAATTTATTGATTTTGATGAGTTGACTTCTATATTATATAAGATAAGAGATAAGATAACCTTTATTGTCATTTTTTTACTGTGGGCACAACGGCACACATGAAAAATGAAATTTAGTTGCCCGCTCTCAAAGTGAAACACATACATGACACACACCTAAACATACTATATACAACATATGTATAGACCCACACCCCTACATATACATAACAAATAAATATTAAATACTGTCCATCTTGAATATATAACGGAAGGAGGAAGCTTGAGAGTTCGCAAGGTTAATGCTGTATGGAATGAAACTATGGCTGAATCTGGATGTTCTGCTACGGATACCATGAAGCCTCCTCCCAGAAGGTAACAAGGAAAACAGGTCGTGAAGAGGATGTGTAGTGTCCCAGACAATCTTACGGACCCTGCTCAAGCAACGCTTCTGTGCTATGTCCTGGATGGGAGGGAGGGAACTGCCAATGATCTTTTCGGCCATTCTCACCACTCTCTGCACCGCCTTCCTGTCTGAAGCGGTGACACTTCCAAACCAGACTGTGATGCTGTATGACAGGATGCTCTCGATCGTCTCTCTGTAGAAAGTGGTCAGGACAGGGGAAGGAAGATGTGCTTTTCTCATGCGACGCAGAAAATGCAGGCGCTGCTGTGCTCGCTTCACCAGTTTCTCATTGTTGAGCGACCAAGTCAGCCTACTCGTTAGCTGCACACCCAGGAATTTGATGCCGGTAACCATCTCCACAGGTTAATCATTAATGCACAGAGAAGTGTGGCTGTGCCTGCTTAGGATCATAGCTTCAGTTATTATGCATTTGGTGGTTATAATATACAGGTAGTCCTTGACTTACAACCACAACTGAGACAAAAATTTCCATTGCTAAGTGAGGCAGTTAAGAGATTTGTGCCTCATTTTACGATCTTTTTTGCCACAGTTGTTAAGTGATTTGTGTGGTCATTAAGCAAATCTGGCTTCCTCCATTGAAGCCAGATGGGAAGGTTACAAATGGTGATCACATGATCCCAGCACAGTGCAACTGTCGTAAGTACATGCCAGTTGCCAAGTGCCTAAATTTTGATCACATGCTGCAATAATCATTAGTGTGAAAACCAGTTGTAAGTCTCTTTTTTCCGTGCAACTTTAAATGGTCATTAAACAAATGGCGGTAAGCTAAAGTGTACCTGTATAAATTTTGCATCAATTTCTTTTTTTAAGTTTCCAAAATAAGAAAAGAAAACCTTTCCCCACCATTTAAAGGTGATGAGAGAAAAGTCACAAAGGGTACCGATCATCAAAACAGGTTGGTTTCTAAACTCTGCCTATGCAAATAACCACAATAATTCAGGACAAGTTCACTCATTACAGAATGGTTGCCCACACTTACAAAATTAACCCAGACATTTTGGCTCAATAAACTAGTTTAAACAAATTGCATGCTTCTTCACCCAAGCGAGTAAACAACTAAGGAAACAAATATCTTTGACCATGTTGCCAGGATACATTAACTAAACTTATTTTTAATGGTTAACGTACATAATTATATGTTAGAGTCTCACCCCACTGACCTATGTGGTTTGAAAGCAGACCCATTTGGATTGTATACAATTATTTTGTGTATGTATGTGTGTGTGTGGTCTTTTAATGATTTCCACTGCTACTAAGCAGAGTAACAAACTGAAGATAGCCCATACTGTATTTGTTTCTCTGCTTTAAAGAGGAAACAAATTATGGACAGAGACAACAAGTCTTAAATAACTCAGTTGTGGCTAGTTTCAAGTTTTGGAAATTGAGAAGAGTAACTGCCTGGCATGACGATAATGTTAAATGTGGAAATATGTCATGTAAATGAACCCTGTCTGGACTAGACAAACCTGGAGTTAACTCTACACAAAGAAACAAGAATGGTCCACCTGTTTCGTCAGGTTTTATTACAGACTGATATTTTCATGCAGATTCTTCTTGCTTGGAAATCCTTGTGTTGTCCAGCAGCCAAAAATGATCTAGATATCCAGCCATAGGTTTAATCACGCCAGTAATAGCTCTAACATAACTTAATTTTATTCATAATTTTATTCATCACTCAAACTGTGTGTTTTTAAAATAATTCACTGCTCTGGTGCTTCGTACTTCGAGACACATTTTAGATGTTGTTTCTGTGAATTTTATGCACTATGCTGCATTTTGCTACGTCATATGAAATAAAAATGAAGCATATTTATAAAGCATAAACCCAAATTGGGATATCATGTGATAAAAATCCAAAAAGCTGTGAATTTATCTGTTTGTGCAGGAATAACTAGTGAAAAGATTGCAGTACTTGTATTTTTTCCAAGGATCTGGCTTACAGTTTTTAACAGGATAACGGAGTTGGAAGGGACCTTGGAGGTCTTCTAGTCCAACCCCCTGCTCAAGCAGAAAAACCTGTATCATTTCAAACAAATGGTTGTCGGATCTCTTTTTAAAGCCTCCAGTGATGGAGCACCCACAACTTCTGGGAGGCAAGCTGTTCCACTGGTTAATTGTTCTCACTGTCAGGAAATTTCTCCTTAGTTCTAGGTTGCTTCTCTCCTTGTTTAGTTTCCATCCATTGTTTCTTGTCTGCCTTCTGATGCTTTGGAAATAGGATGACCCCCTCGTCTTTGTGGCAACCCCTCAAATATTGGAACACTGTTTTCATGGTACTCATCTCTGATATGAGCATGCGTGCAAACACACACAAATTCTGCACACACAAACACACAGAGAGTCTTTTGTCAAAATTGCAGCAAACAGATGCCACCAACAACTTTTGCAATTAAGAGCAGAGTGATAAACACCTTTTGAAAAGTCTTCAGCTCAATCCTATGCTCCTTTGTACAAAACCACTTTGATTTCAGTGTAGATTTCCCCCTAAATTAATAAATAGGGTCACAGCCTTTCTTCAATAAAATGATGATTGCCTGTTTTTTATTTATGGACTCAGATATGCGAGCTTTGTACGGATATGATTTTAATATTCTACCTTTCGGTGGCATAGTATTCATTACATCTGGTAAGCTGAAGAATCCCCTGATGTTTCTTTCAAGGTATTTAAATGTACGTATAAGTGCAAAAAAAGCTGTACCATATTAACATTGTATTAGTTTACATGACCCAAGAGTTGCGGGATATCTCCCCTAGGCAAAATTCACATTCTTATAAATTGCTATTAAACAGGAACATATGGTGACTTTGGGCATCCTGAGCTGTCATTTTTTCTCAGAAGGTGAACACGCTACAGATTGTCTTTCTACGGCTAGGAAAACAGCTTCTTTCCAAGAAACAATAAGAGTTGCTATTTCCCACATGAAATATTCGAGGTACTACTGATTTCCTAATTGGTGAAAGATGTTTTCTATTTCCTTCTGCTTTGAGAAGGGGAAGATTTCCTACGTATTAATAGGAAATTTTCCTATTTCTAAGTTCCTACTGTCATTTTTTGTGAATTGGGTAGGTGTACAAAATTGATTAATAAATAAAATGAACAAGTAAATTAGTGGGAGAAAGAGAGATTTAACTAAACTTCGTAACTAAAAAAAAATATCACCCAATAATAATAAGCGATACCTTTCCAATTTTTTAATGCTTTTTTTATTAGCACGGATACACTTTTATCAGAGATAAAGATGTAACATTTAAGTTTCTCCCTTCAGAAATTAAATTAAGCTACTTATCCTTCTTGAGGAGGAAAAAATGAAAATTTGGGAGAAAAAAAATAAAATAAGGTATTTTATAAATTGTATTATGCATAAGCTAGTTCATAAAATCATCAAAGTAGATAAATTCACCATCTTATATTCCTTATTTTATTACCTTCCTTTATTGTGTTTTATTGGGTTTGGTTTTATGATGCATTTATTTTGTAATTGTTTTAAACTTAGCAGGGATGTCAGATTGTGGCAGGATAGACATGTGACAAATAAATAAATATTTGTGGATGATTTTTAGCTACAGATAGTCCTCGACTTATAACCATTCGTTTAGTTACACAATTACAACAGCATTGAAAAAAGTGACTGACAATTTACGACAATTGCAGCACCCTCATGGTCATGTGATCAAAATTTGAGGGCTTGGCAACTGGCATGTATTTATGACAGTTGCATTATTCTGAGGTCATGTGATCACCATCTGTAGCCTTCCTAGCCGGCTTCCAATAAGCAAAGTCAATGGGAAAAATGTAATTTCACTTAATGACCGCATGTTTTATTTAACAACTGCAGTGATTCATTTAACAACTATGGCAGAAAAGGCCGTAAAATGAGGCTCATGTAACAACTGCCTTGCTTATCAACAAAAATTTTGTTCTCAACTCTGGTTGTAAGTCAAGGACTACCTATATACACAAAATGCTCTATATTCAAATAATTAAGCTCTGGGATATTTTATTTTTCTCACATGTGTGGATCCAAGTATTTTCTGGGGGGGGGGGAGGAGTTATGTCCCATTTCCAGAAATTTGCAGTCCAACCCAGAAAGCTCAGATTAGTCCATCTATGGGGGGGATGGGCTATTCCTGAGCAGAGTCACACCATCATGGAATATTTCACACCCAACTAATGAGTTTATTGCAAAATATCAGACAAATAAAACTTCAATAATTTTGTGCAGCTAGTGTATTAAAATATACTACTAGAATATAATGTCTTGAATTCAGAACATTCATGCTGACATGCATTTTGTTTTATTAAACAAGAAAAAAATAACCATAACACTGAATGATGATACAAATGAGAAAATGGTAATATTAAAATCATCTTTCAACCTGATAAAAATCCAGACAAATGTCTAGTCCAAGTTAACAATGCACATGATAAACAACCCACTTCTAAGAGTTTTCAAAAGAGAATAAAAAGTTATTTTTCTAGGATGCCTCTTTGTAAATAAATCATTCAAGTCCTCCTTTGTGGAATTCTAGTCCTTTTTTTGACTCTCAAGGGCATCTTTACAGAGAAGGAGTTGCAACTCCTAGGACAAACAATCAAACAATGAACAACTTCCTAATCAAGCAACTACCAAGGAAAAAAACACCTCCACCAACGCGTCAGGACAAACTACTGTATATAATAATAATAATAATAATAATAATAATAATAATAATAATAATAATAATAATAATAATAATAATAATAATAATAAAGTTGGAAGGGACCTTGGAGGTCATCTAGTCCAACCCCCTGCTCAGGCAGGAAACCCTATACCATTTTGGACAAATGGCTATCCAGTCTCTTCTTAAAAAC
Source organism: Azemiops feae (assembly GCA_023970755.1). Lineage (NCBI taxonomy): Eukaryota > Metazoa > Chordata > Lepidosauria > Squamata > Viperidae > Azemiops > Azemiops feae. The sequence continues at coordinate 291,494 of JALGBA010000033.1, read as the reverse complement.
TTCCAATGTTGGAGCATTCACCACTTCTGGAGGCAGGTTGTTCCACTGGTTAATTGTTCTAACTGTCAGGAAATTTCTCCTTAGTTCAAGGTTGCTTCTCTCCTTGATCAGTTTCCATCCTTCTTGTCCTGCCTTCAGGCGCTTTGAAAAATAGCTTGACTCCCTCTTCTTTGTGGCAGCCCCTGAGATATTGGAACACTGCTATCATGTCCCCCCTCGTCCTTCTCTTCATTAAACTAGACATACCCAATTCCAGCAACCGTTCCTTGTATATTTTAGCCTCCAGTCCCCTGATCATCTTTGTTGCTCTTCTCTGTAGTCTTTCTAGAGTCTCAACATCTTTTTGACATCATGGTGACCAAAACTGAATGCAGTATTCCAAGTGTGGCCTTACCAAGGCATTGTAAAGTGGTATTAACACTTCTCGTGATCTTGATTCTATCCCTCTGTTAATGCAACCCAGCACTGTGTTGGCTTTTTTGGCAGCTGCAGCACACTGCTGGCTCATATTTAAGTGATTGTCCACTAGGACTCTGAGGTCCCTCTCACAGTTACTACTATTGAGCAAGGTACTCCCTATACTATACCTGTACGTTTGGTTTTCCTTACCTAAATGTAGAACCTTACTTTTTTCACCACTGAATTTCATTTTGTTAGTGCCCAGTGTTCAAGTCTGTCCAGATCCTCCTGTATCTTAAGCCTGTCTTCTGGAGTGTTGGCTATTCCTGCCAGCTTGGTGTCGTCTGCAAATTTGATGATTTCCCTATCTATCCCCTCGTCCAAATCGTTGATGAAGATGTTGAAGAGCACTGGGCCCAGAACAGAGCCCTGGGGCACCCCACTACACACTTCCCTCCATGTAGATGCGGTTCCATTGAGGACCACATATAAACAAACCACACTCCCTTTCAGCACAGATGTTACTTAGTCAGGCAGTAAAACATCTGCAAGCACACCATCAAGCTCAGAGAACACCAAGGACTTCACAGTTCAACCCTGAGCTACATATATTCTCCTCCACTGGTCTCGTCTCTCCTTCCTGAAGAGTCTTTCTCAGAGGTCCCCAACCTTTGGGGCACCAAGGACCGGTTCCATGGAGAGAGGTTTTTCTGTGGACCTGAGGGTGCATGGTTTTGTGTGTTGCCCGCATCCCGCGGATGAGGCTTTGCTTGTTTGTGTGGACTGGTTGCTGGCATGCCGCGGCCTGGTACTGGTCCACAGACCGGAGGTTGTGGACCCCTGGTCTTTCTGACATCCTGGTTCTGGGGACATCCTATCTTTAGCCTTTAATGGGATAGCACTTCCTCTTGAGTGCTCTTGGACTCTCAACTCCTGCTCAAAGAGCAGTTGGCCGCTATGGCTAAGAGGGTCTTTGCACAGATTTATTTGATGTTGTTCATGCTTTTCCTGCATTGAGAGACCTTTTAGACCAGAGGTCTCCAACCTTTCTTGGTTGGTGGACTTGAGGGAAAGGGAGGGGGAAGCATTTTACGTGCATGCGCGCACACACAAACAGGGCCACGAGCACACACAATGCAAATGGGCCAGTGCAAGCATCCACGTGACACTCGCTAGCACCACCCTGTTTTTGCTGTGTGGCGCCCTGTTTTCGTAGCAGCAGCGATGCTAGCGCAAGTGGGGGTGAGTGGCCAGACTGTTCCGCGGCCTGGTGGCCCACAGGTTGGGGACCCCTGTTTTAGACAGTCACTCAGATCTTGGTCAGCTCGAGTGTGCTTCTGTAATGTGCTCTACAGTACTTGGGGCTTCCCCTGAATGTCACTCAGAAACTTCCAGTAGTCAAGAATACATCGGTGCAATCAGTGATTGGTGTGTCACACTAGCCACATGTCCTGAAGCTTCATCAACTGCCGTGTCTACCAGTTAGCTTCAGGATGCAATTCAAGGTGCTGCTTATCGCTTATAAAGGCCTTCATGGCATAGGGCCTAGCTACTTGAGGAATCAATATGTCCATATGTTTCTACCCCTCTAATGAATTCAGCTAGAATGGGCACATTCTTGGTCCTGTCAATGAAGCAGTGTCAATTTGAGGGACCAGGTAGGGTGGCTTCCCAATAATGGTGCCTGCCTTATGGAGATCCACACTGCTCCCATCTTTTGATTTTTCACGAATTGTCAAACACTTGGTTGTTCTCCCAGGCCTTGGTTTAGAATGATGGCTGAGCATCTTTGATTTTTGATCCTGCCTTCTGGTCATCTATATTCTTTTTCTTTGATGTATGTAGTTTTTTTCTCCATTTTTTTAATTATAAGCTGCTGTGGAGTCAGGAGGTCTCAAAATTGAAGTCATAAAATCAAAAATAATTTCCCTTTGAAATTAGTAATTATAGCCAGCGTATAACTTTCCATAGGTGGGTAATAGGATTGAAAGACATTGTGGTTCTATTATTTCTTCTCGATTTCTTGGTGGCTTTTGATAGCATTGGCCTTCTGGATTGCCTGAGAGATTTGGGGATTTATTTTGTTGTTTATTGCATCATCAAATATAAATTGACTTGTGGCCAGTAGGGAAATCTTGGGAATTCCCCTATTGGCAATCGGCCAATCTCGGGAATAGGGGACATAGGTTTGCAGTCATTCCATTCCTATCTCTAGGGTGTATTTTACTCGATGTTGCTCAGAGATAGTTGCTGTTTGAAACAGAAGCTATTATGCAGTGTCCCCAAGGGCTCTGGTTTATCTCCAATATGTTTCAATACACCGATGAAACTACTGTTCTGAGAGAGATCTTCAGAACATTTTGACTTGGATGTGAGAGCTATTTCTTGGTGACATCTTCAAGAGATGGTGTGGCTCCCCTGAACGTGTCTTGGCAATGAGCCTGGACAAAGAATAATACATTGAAACTGAACCCAGACTAGAATCATTGTGAGGAGCCTCTATATCTGAATTTCTCTCTTGTTTCTCACATTGCAGCCCTGTGGTGCACTGGTTAAAGTACAGTGTTGAAGGCAAACTCTGCCCGCAACCTGAAGTTCAATCCTGACGGGGCTCAAGGCTGACTCAGCCTTCCATCCTTCCGAGGTGGGTAAAATGAGGACTCAAGTTGTGGGGGGCAATAAACCAAAAATGCTTACATTGTAAACCACCCAGAGAGTTCTGTAAGCACCATGAGGCAGTATATAAGCCTAAATGCTATTGCTATTGCTATTGGACCAATAGCCAGGAGCATCTTTGATGAGCTGAGAAGGTCCACTTACAGTCGCCACAAGTGTAACTGAAAGTGGGAGTTACCGCTTTCACTGATAAAAAGACTAGCAGTTACCAAAACAATAAAACTTTATCCTGCACTGGTGAGATCACATTTGGAATACAGGCAGTCTTCGACTTATGACCACAATTGAGCCCAAAATTTCAGTTGTTAAGTGAGTTTTGCCCCATTTTATGACTTTTCTCGCCACGACTGTTAAGTGAATCACTGCGGTTGACAAGTTAGGAACTCGGTTGTTAAGTGAATCAGGCTTCCCCACTGACTTTGCTTGTCAGAAGGTCGCCAAAGGGAATCACATGACGCCCAGGGACACTGCAACCGTTTATAAATATGAACCAGTTGCCAAGCATCTGAATTTTGATCACATGATCATGGGGAATGTTGCAAAGGTTGAAACTGGGAAAAATGGTCATCAGTCACTTTTTTCAGTGGGCAGGGGGTTGGACTAGAAGACCTTCAAGGTCCCTTCCAACTGTGTTATTCTGTATTCTGAAACAATACAGACTGTCCCACGTTCATAAAAGGGGAAAACTTCCCATCTTTTGCGGGAGAAATTCCACCGTACATTGCCTATATAAATTTGTCTCATTTGAAAATAAGGCCCTTGCTGGAATACATGTGATGTAACTTAACCTTCCTTTTAATAAATACAACTAATCCTAGATTCTTGTTCTATATTGCAAGGAGGAAGATGTCAGGCAGTGATTTGAAGGTTTCCTTCTCTGATGCCTCTCCAGCTCTTTGGAATTCACTAGACGTAAAGTTGAGATATGCTGTTTTAACCATTACCCAAAAAATATTTAAATTGATATTGCCATGTTGGTAAAGAGTCACTTTGGATAGTTAGTTAGTTATTAAGCATATAGTATATCATACACGGACACGTGTGTGTTTGTGTATGTGTATGCATGTATATGTATGTGTATACATATGTATGCATATGTAATATATGTATATATTAAAATGAATATATATTAACTTTGGATAGTGAGATGGGCAGCACAGATATTTAATTAATAAATATACCAATTTAATTTTTTTAAAATCACGAATCACTGAAAAACTTTGGTAAGGTTATGGTATAACAAGCTGAAGCAATGAATAAATAAATAAAATAGGAGTCTCCAGTATACACACAGAACAGATGGTATATTGCCATATACTTCCCCTAAGCTCGTTCTGACTTCATTTCAATGGGAACAGTCCACATATTCAGCAATAATGCTGGAATGGTTGAACAGTCTTTGAATTTATTGGCTTTTAATTATGCAGCATTTAGCTCACTAGGGTCTGAACCAAAAACTGATGATTCCAATGAATAATCTGTTATTTTCAGTAAATCAATATCCAGAGAACTTTTCCGTTTCTTTTCTGAAACATATTAGTTATTTTGACCAGGGAATGTTTGAAGTTAGTAAATTAACCATTGCAGTGATTCATTTAACAACAGGGGCAAGAAAGGTTGTAAAATGAGGCAAAACTCCCTTAAGAAATGCCCCACTTAGCAACAGAAATTTTGGGCTGAGTTCTGATTGTCAGTCAATGCCTACATATAATGTATCTCAAAACACTAAGTACTTATTTTCTACTGTGCTGTATATCCTCAAAAATATATTTTCAGTAACTTGACTAAATCAACCCAACACTCATGATGTAACCATATTACCTTCAGTAGGATTAACTTCCAAGCAAGCACACTGACAATTGCAATCCAGATTCTATTTCATAATTTCTTGATTTTATCAGCAACGCTTTCTTCATTTTACAACTGTGAGAAGGGGGGGGGGAAACGTGCATTCTCTCCTTCTATTGCAATTGCATTTCAAGATGAAAACTTCCTATAAACAGGGCAAACTTTCAGAGTAAGGAACTTGAGTTCCAGCCCTCCTGAGAACCTGTGAGCGGGGGGCAGACCAAAATATTCCATTTTTCTTCCACCAGACAGGACAATTATTTCCATACAAACTCTACTTGTCTTTCCTCGCAGCTTTGTTTTGCTAAAAGAAGACAGATGACTACTTGGGCAACAAAATAATTCTAGTAGGCAAATAAGTGTAAAGTGGGCTGCTCTCTAAACAAGGGCTATAAAGAGCTCTCATTTTTTTACTGCGGTTAATGTGAAGCAATTTTTCTCTAATTACCTTTGTAAACAATAAATGGCAATAATTTAGCAACTCGGTTCATTCCATTAGCTAAAACCAAGTGGGTGTTATCTCAGTCTCTCTCTCTCTCTTCACGTATTATTCTCCATCAGAATATGTTTTACGGCTTCTCAATTTAAATCACATTATTGGCTAAAAGCATATTATGCTAACATTTGAGCTGATGTGTCTTTTTTAAAGTGCCCAAACCATAAAAAGAAGTTAAACTAGCAATTATTATTTATACAATAAGAAATGTGTTTCATATGCATAATTATATGCAAGAGCATTATTTAAGCACTTCTAATCCTTAAGTCCCACTCAGTCTGTTGCAGCCCGTTGGCCAGAGACAAGCCAAATGTTCCACTGGTTATGAAGAAATACGGACTTTAGAATTAATCTACTTTCAAGCAGATCTTCAAATTGGCAATAAAGACCAAAGGCTGACCTAAAATATACTAGATTTAGATTAACTCTGACACAGAAGACAATAAAGCTAAAATTAGAGGAGAAAGAGTTGAATACTTAATTCTTTGAAACAGCGGTCTTGTTTACATAAAAGTGGTCCTTTCATACCATGCAGTATTTTCAAAAGGAATGAGTAATAAAATTGCCATCATGACATTGTCTTTATTGTATTAAGCACCTGGGAATAATTACTACGAGAAAAATGTTCCCATTCTGTAGAAACGAGTATGTCAAATTCTATAACTCTGGTTATTTTATTTTATTTTTAAGCAAAGTGTATGAAAGTATTTATGAGTTTCTGGCAAAGACTCAGCATAAATGTGGCTCCAAAACTGATATACACATTGAGAGTTCTGTTTATGGACCTAGAACTTAGGTATCTTAATTATACTGGCAAGAAAATGGTAAAATTTATACGGAATGGTCAAACAGCTAACTCAGGGGTAGGCAACCTTGGCTCTTTTATGACTCGTGGACTTCAACTCCCAGAATTCCTGAGCCAGCATGGCTCAGCTTGGAAACCTCTCTTTCCCCTCAGCATGGCTGGCTCAGGAATTCTGGGAACTGAAGTCCATGAGTCATAAAAGAGCCAAGGTTACCTACCTCTGGCCTAGGCCGCTTTATGACTCGTGGACTTCAACTCCCAGAATTCCTGAGCCAGCATGGCTCAGCTTGGAAACCTCTCCCTTTCCCCTCAGCATGGCTGGCTCAGGAATTCTGGGAGTTGAAGTCCACGAGTCATAAAAGAGCCAAGGTTGCCTACCCCTGAGCTAACTGAATGGATTGTCTCTGATCTAAAGAGATGCTCTGGATCTATTTCAGTCAAGATTCAGACCTGGGGATGGCACAGAAATGTTATTGGTCACATAGTTTTAGATAGTAACGGTAGATGGGTATTTTGTGGCTTCCTTGACCTCTCAGTGGCTTTTGATACTATTGACCATGCTACCATGTTTCCCCAAAAATAAGACCGGGTCTTATATTAATTTTTACTCCAAAGGATGCATTCTTATTTTACAGTTAGGGCTTATATTCGGGGAAATATGGTACTAAATGCATCTGTCTGGCTGAGGATCTTAACTGGGGTTTATTTTCGGGGTAGGCTTATATTATGAGCATCCTGAAAAAATCATACTACGGCTTATTTTCCGGTTGGGTCTTATTTTCAGGGATACACGGTATCCTTTTGGATTGGCGTAGAAGATTGGGGATGTGTAGCACTGTGTTGTGCTGTCCCTCTCTCTCTCTCTCTCTCTCTCACACACACACACACACATATACACACGCTAACAGTGGTTTAGTGGGTTTATTAATATTCCCCAGCAGTTCCCTTCACCAAAAACCCAGAACGGTCCCAACTAAGTCCAGCCAAAAGCAGATCAATGCTAGTCCACAGAGCAATGGCCAATGAGGGCACAAAGCCTTGAAAGTTTCCCAAACAAGATAAACCCACCAGGCAAAATCAAACCCACAATACAAGAGGGTTCAACGAGGCAGGAAAAATCCAGAGTTCACAAGGGCACGATCCAAGTCAAGACACGGTATCAACCCCAAGCAAGGTCGGGATCACAACATTTCCAGTGTTGTCTTTTAAGGAGATGGTACTATCTCTAAGTTAGCAGGTCCATGATTTGGGAGTCATCATCTGTGGGTCCTGCTGGAAGGATAAGCAGCAACAATGTCCAGGGAGGCCTTTATCTTTTGCCCAGCTTTAGCCTTTTTTGGGGGTGGAAGGACTTGGCAACAATGATTCTTGTCACATCAGCCTGGATTACTGCAATGGGGCTGCACATTGTTTGCCTATAATATTTTTCCATTATTTTTAAAGTAAGGTAATTAAAAGTAATTCCAAAAAGATTGGACTAATGCAAAGCATACTAAAAAGCCATTATATATTCTCTTCTGGAAACTATGACTGCTATTTTTACCACTTAAAGCTGCATTAATGACGATTGGCATAAGCTATGGAATTCATGCTTATGTGAAAATTGTCCTGCATTTATAATATCAATGCTGAAGATACGCTGGAAATGAAAACAAAATGATTGCATATCCTTAAGGAAAGGTACATATATTCCCAGAGCTTGTGATTTTCTTGAACTGCTTAGATTTCAAGATGGAGTGACCTGAGCTTATTGGACGGTATGGGGATTTTTTTTTTTGGGGTGGGGGAGAGTTAATTTACACTGCATTGCCAAACGAGGACCAAATAAAAGCAGCCAATCACAAAAAAGCTTTCCCTAAAATATCATCAAAACATTATTTTTATTGTACTAGTTGAAACTTCTCCCCATCTGTTTTTTTTTTTGCTGTTTTATCTATTCCATCTGCTTCCATTTTCAGCCCTATGCAGTAATAGGACTTCTGTGCAATGGAACAGAAAAGTAATTTGCATTGGGGAGTGGGAGAAGAAGAGAAAGGGAGACAGAGAGACATAGATTCCAATCTTCTTCCATTATCGGATTCGCATGCACTTTCCAGAAAACCAAATGAACTGCAGTCCCGCAAGGATTTTCAGTATCCACAGATTTCAATTAGCAGCTCACATGCAGCCAGACAAAATAAATTGATTTAGCGTCTCATGCCTTTACAACCCAAATCTAAACGAAGGGTCCTCCTTTCGCTTCACCTCTTCGACTGCGTGTCATCCGCAAATATAAGTTACCATAATGGACTATCACGTAAATCAAATAATAGCTTCTCTCGGCTGTAATCACATCGGGCGACTGCAATAGCATGTTTCAATGGTTATCCACTGGAACTCATTAAGAAATCATTATGTAAAGTAAATTAAAATGCGGGGTCTACACGATCAGCAGACAAAGAGATGGCAAGGCTTATCGCAGGTATGCCGTGGACATCTCATTAGCAGAGCCTGCAACGGCATTGTCCTTTTTGAGCAGGTCACAAGGCTCGAGGAAATTTTGCTTTTCTAATGAAAACCCCAAAGCCGGAGATGCAAGGCAAGAAGAAGCTACCACAAGGTATTGGTGAGCAAAATATGAAAGTAGGCCAGCAGTTTGGAAAAATAAAGGAGAATATTTGTGGGTTGAAAGGAGGGGTCCTTGGTGCTTTCTCAGCTTGGTTGCTTTCTTGCAGACGTTTCATTACCCAAGTAGGTAACGTCATCAGTTATTCTAGTGTGGGTAATGAAACGCCTGCAAGAGAACAACCAAGATCAGACAGCACCAAGGAGCCTTCAGTTTCGAAACAGCTATTGGAATGACTCCTGCTTTTTTCATGAAGATGGCTATTAGAACCAGCTTGGCCATAATAGATTTGTCTTCAAATGTGCACCCTCTTTTTTAAAACAACAACAACAACAACCCAATAGTTAAGATAGTAATAGAACTTAAAACTTATATACTGCTTCACAGTCCTCTCTAAGCAGTTTACAGAATCAGCATATTGCCCTCAATAATCTGGGCCCTCATTTTACCGACCTCGGAAGGATGGAAGGGTGAGTCCACCTTGAGCCGGTGAGAATCGAACTGCAGTTGCAGTCAGCAGAATTAGCCTGTAGTACTGCATTCTAACCACTGTGCCACTACGGTTCTTGATCGAAAAAAAACAACAGGTTTATTTTCCTCTTATCATCCAAAAGCAAACCCTGCTTAAGTGGCAAATTGTAACGCTTTGTAATGTCCTTGAGGAAACATCAGGCAAGAGATAGAGAAGCCCACAACTGCTTTATGTTCAGAGAAAGAAACTTAGGAAGGATCCACCCTAACTTAACAGGCAATAAAAGAGGCAGCGGGAGATTTCAGACTAGCAAGATTCTGTTAATGTAATCTTGCAATGAAATAGAATTAGGTCATCTGGTCGTGTTTCTTGTCTGGTTTTACCTGAGAGGGCTGACAAACTGTAAATGTAGGTGAAATTTAGACGTTCAGATCCTTCACATACTCAGCAATCTTCCTAGGAATGTACCACTTTAGAATGAAGATGGGGGAGCTTCCTGTTTGACGGTTTTGCTATCCATTTTCTGAGAAGTGTATAAAATGTACAAATGGAATAGGGGTGGAGGACTTCATCAGAGGTTTGTTTTCAACTGTGTGACTGTTGGGGCATTAATTCATCCACTTTCTACCCAGGAGATAAGGCATGGTGAAGTGGTAGAGACTGTTCTCCCCTACTGGAATGTGAGTGCTAAACCAGAGCGTGACTGCATAGGGCAGGGGTCTTCAAACCTGGCCCTTTTATGACTTGTGGACTTCAACTCCCAGAATTCCTCAGCCAGGCATGTTGAAAGAAGCTTTTTTTGTTATTTTTGACTTTGGTCGCAAGCCTTAGTTCATTTTGAGCCTTAGCTTTCCTCACTTCATCTTTGCAGGCTCGGGCTATTTGCTGATATTCTGACTTAGTTATGTGCCCCTCTTTCCACTTTCTATACTTGTCATTATTATTATTATTATTATTATTATTATTATTATTATTATTATTATTATTATTATTATTATTATTATTATTATTATTATTATTATTATTATTATTATTATTATTATTATTATTATTATTATTATTATTATTGTTATTGTTATTGTTGTTGTTATTATTATTATTAACATAATACTGCGTAAGGAACTCAGGAACCATATCCAAAGAACTGACACCATCAGAGGCACATGGTTGGACTTTTTCTGTTATTGCCTCCTTTTTTTGAGCAGCGTTCCTCCTCTTAAGATTAGGCTGGCACCAATCCTGATGGGTTTAGGAAAACCTTTAGACCCTGGTTCTTCCAGAAATCCTTTGCAATCTGCTACAATTGGATTTCTCCTGCGGTAAGGGTATGGTTGCATGGATTCTTGTTCCCGGGTGCATTACAACACAGAACATCTACCGTTTTAATATTCTACTGTAAGTGGGAAATGAGAGATGCTTAGAATTGATCGAACAGCGTAAGTAAGTAAATAAGTACATTCCCACGAAAATGTCTCCAGTTTTAATGCCGGACAACTGGATCAGTTTAAGCTTCTAAAATTACCTAACCTCAATAACATCTCTGCAAACACTTCCCCCTCTAATTGCCTGACATTCCTTTACTGGCATCACCACGGCCGAGAATATCTTCCCAGTAAAACTCAACTTTTCAATCATCCAACTCATTGCCCATATGCCACAATGTGACCTCCTAAATAGACTTGTATTCCACCACATCTGCCTTGGCCAGGCTGCCAACTTATAAATATCCCATGTTCACTTTGCTTACTGAACAAAAAAGCCACAATCAGCCATTGCACATTCAGTTTTTTTGGGCTTCGGATACCGGAAAAAACAACCAACCTCCGTTCCAAATGTCTTGGCTTCTGCATTGGTCATTTAATTTGAAAGGGGAGAGACCTTAACACTCTTGCAAATAGCAACAAGCCTCAATACATCGGATATTTTCTCTTACCAAAAGCAAAGTCATTTAATGCTGAAGACAAGCATTCAGAAGCTAAGTTCACACAGCAAGAAAAGCTCTAGACCCAAGTTAACAATGCACAATTGCTGTATTCATGTATAGGTCCAGGTAGTCCTTGACTTACGGCCACAACTGAGTCCAAAAATTTCTGTTGCTAAGCAAGACAGTTGTTAAGTGAGTTTTGCCCCATTTTATGGCCTTTCTCACCACAGTTGTTAAGTGAATCGCTGCAATTGTTAAGTTAATAATGGTTGTTAAGTGAATCTGGTTTCCCTGTTGACTTTGCTTGTCAGAAGGTTGCAAAAGTTATGACTGCAGCTGTCATAAATATGAACCTGTTGCCAACAGCCATGAGGATGTTGCAATGGTCGCAAGTGTGAAAAACGGTCATGAGTCACTAAATGAATGCTTGTAAGTCGAGGACTACCTGTGGTTCATGACTTAACAACTGGTTTGAAGTTACGATGGACCCCCCCCCCCCCAAAAAAAAAGCCACTTACGAACTGGATTTGAAGTTCTAACATCTGCCCCCTGTGATCACGTGACCACATTTGGGTGCTTAGCAACCAGCTGGTTCTAACTGTGGTCATAAGTTGAGGACAGCCTGTAGTATAGGTCTCTTGAGACACGGATCTGGCCTATTAAAGGCTTTCAGTGAACGCAACTCTATCATTTGCTCAGCCAGTGTGTTCTATTGCTAAACATTTCTTATTGTGAAGGAAACACATTCCCGATGCCCATTTGGTAATTTTCGTGGTCTGTGGCAATAGGACTGACAAGGCCCTGTGACTGATAGATTTGCTCTACTCCGTGGAGCCAGAGGGCCAAATCCAACTAATTGTAGGCTTTGTTGCTCCTTCCCGCTATACATTTTAAAAATCTCCTACTGTCAAGTCGAAATGCCACATATGGAACCCCTTGGACAAGGAGAACATGTTTTTCCCTCCGACAATCACAATATTAACTCTGCCCAGCAGCGCTTCTGTATTAGCTTTGGACTTGCTCTGAACATGACAACACAAGGTTCATGGCCACGGTTCAGTAAGTCTTTGATTTCCCCTGGTGACAGCTCTTTTGAAGGCCATCACTCATTCCGGGCAAAATGAAAACACATCCACAAGCTAGCTTGGAGGTGGGCATCTCTTTAATGATCTGCACCCCTTTTTAACAAAGCGGAAGCCAAAACTCTTTGTGCCCTTCCCTCACCTCTGGAAGGGAGGGAAGGGGGGAAAGGAGGGAGAAGAAAATCTATCTTCCAAGAATCATTTGAAGCTGTCACCTAATATATAATCTGAGCCCATAAAGTCTGCCAAGCAGTGAAAATTTAGACAAGGGGTTGAAGTCAAGGGAAGAAAGGTTAAGGGCTGCTCTTTAAAAGCACAGGGAAAACATGAAGGAGACCATAACAACCCAAGGAAAATAGCATTCCACTCATCATACACAGCACTAGTTGATATATCCACTGGAGGAGATATTGGATGCACCTGAGGGCAGGACAAAAACAACGCATGGAAGCTTATCAAAGGGAGGACCAACCTAGAATTAAGGAGAAATTTCCTGACAATTAACCAGTGGACTGTCTTGTAGTAAAGCTGTGGGTGCTCCATCACTGGAGGTTTTCAAGAACAGACTGGACAGCCTTTTGTCCAGAATGATATAGGGCAGGGGTCTTCAAACTTGGCCCTTTTATGACTTGTGGACTTCAACTCCCAGAATTCCTCAGCCAGCGTGCCTGGCTGAGGAATTCTGGGAGTTGAAGTCCACAAGTCATAAAAGGGCCAAGTTTGAAGACCCCTGATATAGGGTCTCCTGCTTGAGGAGTGGGATGGATTAGTCACTAGAAGACCTCCAAGGTCCCTTCCAACTCTGTTATTCTATGTTCCATATCCTGATTTGTCTTGTTTGGACTTAAATTCTCTTGAGAAGACTAATCAAGAAGACAACCACAGAAAATGTTCACTAAGTCAGGATACTTGCTTGATGCAGAGGATCAGGTGCAAAGCCAGGAAAAACAGGACATTTCATTAGCATCCCCCAAGTCTCTCTGCAGCAAGAGATTGGGGTAACAATTAGGACTGAGATTAATTTATATTTCTATATTTTTATGAAAAGAACAAAAAGCTTATTTTGCAACAGAGGGCACTACCATCCTTGGCTGAACACAGAAAGACAAAGTGTGGTTGAATTCTGTTAACATTTTGATGGGAGGCTACTAGGACATATATGTGTCTGGAAAACTGAAAAAAAAATCCTTCAAAAAACCGCTGCCAGTTATTTTCATGTTGTTGCTGTGAAAACTGAATGCCCTCTGCTTACAATCTCAAGTTGAGCTCAACTTGAACAAGTGTATTAAAAAAGCATATATTTTTTTATTCCCCACTTCAAAATTGATGGGAGATTATAGTTTGGATTTTCAGCAATTGTAGTTGAGAGGCTTTGGGAGGCTCAAAAAAGGTTTTAGGGAAGTATGCAATCCTAAAGCTTGTCCCCGTAGGCCAAAAAAATAATTAGGCAAAAGCCAGGAGTAACTAATTACAAATTAGGCACCCTACGTGTCTGCATACTGTTTGTGGTTCTGGAAGCTGATTTTATGGCTTAATAAAAATTTAAAAAGGAAGGTAAATTAAAGATATAAAAGAAACTATAAGTCACAAAATTATAAAAGAATAAAATGGATTGTGAGAGGTCTGTCTGTCTGTCTGTCTATCTATCATCTATCACACTTTCCAGGAATAACCAAGTTATAAAAAATGGCAGGTTATTATTATTAAATTATTATTATTAATTATTATTAAAAACTACAGCTGCCTTTCATTTTAACCTGGTTCAAGATTATGCCTAAGTACTGCAGATAGGAAAGCAAATTGCACACAAATTTCTACAATTATTTTTGGTAATATCTGAGAGGTGCTATAAGAATTATAGAATCTACACTGTTTGAAGGCACTAGTTATGCCACTGAATCCAACTTGCATTAAGTCAAATTCAAGCATCCCCAGCAGATGGCTGTCCAGTGTCTACCTAAACACATCTAATGAAGAGGATATGTTAACAACTGATATCAAAACAAGATTCCTTCCTTCCTTCCTTCCATCTCCCTCCCCCTCCCTCCCTCCCTCCCTCTTTCAGCTTTCTTCCCTCCCTCCCTCCTTTTCTCTCTGGTTTAATTAGAAGCTATGAAATCTCTGAAGGATCCATAATGAAGCAGAGGAGCACAATAAATACGGTAAGAGAAAAAAGTTTCAGTGCCAACCATCCCATTGTCTGATTTTACTGTACTTGCTTTAGATAGATAGACAAAAACTATTATTTTCTTTCTAGATTCCGTGAAGCTCCAAGTCACAGTAGCCAAAACTCTGAATACTGTCAAGCCCTTATAAAAAATCAGTCTTCTAGAAAACAGTGATAGCTTTAACAGATACTTTTCCAGCCTGTCTGGAAGATAAAAGTCAAATCATGTGGGCTGTTTAAATTAAGAAAGATGCTGTGTATTAGTTCCCCCCCCCCTAAACTTTGGATAGCTGCCTTCCTCAGCTATACTACCACACTTCCTCTCTGAATGTTGAATCAAAACTGTAAAAATTGCTGTAACTTTATTCTTATAGAATTGCAAAGTGCAATTTGTTCTTTTTTCTGCATGGCTCAATAATAGAATTGGCATTCTTCTATGATATAAAGCATCAGTTATTTGACTATAATCACCTCATCTCAACAAAGACGGGGAATATAACAAAATGTTCTTCAGCAAAACTAGATCATCATCCAAAATGATCTTATTTACAGACCTAATCTGAATGTGATAGCAAAAAGCATTAGAAATAAACCTCAGAAAGAAAATGAAATGTCACACGAAAAGCTGTTGTAAAACTATACTCAATCTTAAATCCGTTCTACTATTTCTAATAAAAATGTACATGATTTCATTGCATTGTAGATACCATGCTATATTTCAATAAAAAATGTGAACAATGAATGAAAAATGACATAGACTTCATAGGGCAGGTGACTTGGTGCATTGTAACAAACAATAATGGTGCTAAAATGAGGATGTGAGTGCAATGACACACACATGCCACAATTACAGGTAATCCTCAACTTACAACCACAATTGAGCCCAAACTTCCCATGGCTAAGCAAGACAGTTAAATGAATTTTGCTCCAGGGTAGGACCTACCACAATTGTTTCCTACCACAATTGTTAAATGAATCACTGCAGTTGTTAACATGGTTGTTAAGTGAATCTGGCTTCTCATTGACTTTGCTTGCCAGAAAGTTGCAAAAGGTGATCACACGATCCTGGGATACTGCAACTGTCATAAATACATGCCAGTTGCCAAGCATCCAAATTTTGATCACGTGACCCAAGGAATGCTGCAATAGTCATACGTGTGAGAACCAGTCATAAGTCACTTTTTTCAGTGCTGTTGTAACTTTGAACGGTCATTAAATGAATGCTTGTAAGTCGAGGACTACCTGTACATACTGGTGTTATGCTATCTTCTAAAAATATATAATTGCCAACATTTGCCTGAAAAAAGAAATATCACATACATTTCTCCCCAGCCAGACATTCCATTGAGGAGATAGGGAAAGTTTCAATTTAGTTTTCTTCCGAATACACTAATAAAAACCGCAATCCTGATCTTCAGCAGGGCTCTCCAAACGTGGCATCTTCATGACTTGTGGTCTTCAGCTCCCAGAATTCCTCAGCCAGCCAGCCATGTCTGGCTGAGGAAGGCTGGGAATTGAAGTCCATTAAGTCTTAAGTTTGGAGACCCCTGATCTACAGTAGGAGGCAGCACCTGGACAGTCTTGGGTGATTTTTAGAAGACTGAAAAAGAGTCTGACCTGGATGGAGACTGTAAGGATATTTCAGGGCTGTAGGCTAGATAGGATTAAGACAAAGAGTTAAAAGAAGCTAAACGCCTAGCCTTATGGGGTGAAGCAGTGATCATAATCACTGAAAGCCCCAAGGGACTTTCTATATAAAAATCAGATCAATTCTCCAGCACAAAAAGGTCCTGCAGCATTTATCCTAGCTGGCTTAAACTGAAATGGTTTTGCTTCATAAAATGAAAGACAATCTGAACTTTTTAAAGCAGCAGAGGCAGTAGAATCGGCTCGGTCAAAGAGATGCTTAACTTCTGCAACTCCCAAATAAAATGGACAAATATGAGTACAAATAATGGCTTTCCCAGTGCCCCTGTGACGTTCTACAGAAGCAAGAACTGGACTCTGAAGAAACAGGATAGGAAGATTATTCGTGCTTTTGAACTGGGGTGTTGGAAAAAAAAACAACTCCTGAAAATAGCATGGGTAGCCAAAACAAACAAACAAAAAACAAATGGGTCATATTAAAAAAAAAATCAATCTAGAATTCTTACTCGAGGCACAAATAACCAAGCTTAAATTATTATATTTTGGGCACACTATATGAAAATTGAGAACTCTATAATTATGGGAAGGTAAGAGAAAGAGAAGAGTAGCTTCTGTTAGAATAGCAATAGAATAGCAATAGCAGTAGCATTTAGGCTTATATACCGCCCCATTGCGCTTTACACTATTCTCCAGGAGGTTTACAATGGAAGCATTATTTGCATAATGCCCCCAACAATCTGGGTCTTTATTTTACCGACTTTGGAAGGACGGAAGGGTGAATCAACCATGAGCTCCGTCAGGATCGAACTTCAGGCTGTGGGCAGAGTTTGCCTGCAATACTGCATTTAATCACTGCACCACCAGAGAATAACCAGCAGCAAGGTAGATGGACTTGATTACAATGGCAATAGGTATATTGCCTTGAACTCTCAAGCTTCCTCCTTGCGTTATATATTCAAGATGGACAGTATTTAATATTTATTTGCTATGTATATGTAGGGATGTGGGTCTATATATATGTTGTTCATAGTATGTTTAGGTGTGTGTCATGTATGTGTTTCACTTTGAGAGCGGGCAACTGCCCACAATATAAAAAAAATGACAATAAAGGTTATCTTATCTTATCTTATCTTATCTTATCTTATATAAATGGAGAATCTGAAGGTCCAGACTGGGGACAGATCATCCTGGAGAAGAAGACCCCCTTATGTGGTTGCTAATAGTCAACAGCAACTCGACAGCACATGATCAACATTCGTGCATATATGTATATACATAATACATACATACACATGAAAGAAGCAGAATTTGGACACAGTATTGCAAACTCACTAAGAATATTACTTATAGGTGCTGATGGTGCTTTTTGGAAGCAGAAAGCAGTTAATGACGATCAGCATGATAGCCCAGAAACTTGCCCACTCAACCTTCTGTGTCCTCCAGACCCATCTGCCAGTTCTACAGATCTGCTTCCAATTCAAAATTTCCCACCTCCATTTTTGTCTTTTGGGACACATGGTCCGGAACACCCACTCCTTGCAAACTGTTACTATGTCTGGTGGGTTAATATTTTACAACATTATGACAAATCGGCTTTCTATTTGCTGCAGTTGCATTGCTCAGTGTGGTACGCGGGTGTTTTGCAAACATTTTCTTACTCATTTCCCTATTTATGTTGGTCAGTGTCTGTTTTGGCAGTTTCTTTCTCCTCCTCTTTTCTGAATCTTAATAGTTAAAGGCATCCTGGGGAAGAAACACTGTGCCGCACGACCAGCAAAGAGTATGTAAAAAAGGCAGTCTTGCTTTCCACTCCAAAATGAAGTTTACCTCAGTGAAGCATCCAAGCTTCTGACAATATTGTATTGAGTGCCTTCCAGCAGAGAAATAAATCCATATTTGTGCATGAAGGTGATGAGAGCGCACACCTGCACCCACGAACACACAATTAATCAGAAGAAGAAACAATTAGCAAGGACTTAATTAGAAAAAAGGAGAACATCTGAAACACCATAGATTTCCAGGAACCTGGAAGAACTCTGATCGGATCTCACTGAGTCCTGTTTTAGACGCCACGATATAAAAAAGATGTTGAGACTCTAGAAAGAGCGCAGAGAAGGGCAACAACGTTGATTAGGAGACTGAAGTCTAAAACATCTGAAAAACAGTTGCAGAAACTGGGTATGTCTAGTTTAATGAAAAGGACTAGGGGTAACATGATAGCAGTGTTCCAATATCTAAGGGGCTGCCATAAAGAAGAGGGGGGGGGGTCAACCTATTTTCCAAAGCACCTGAAGGCAGGATAAGAAGCAACAGATGGAAACTAATCAAGGAGAGAACTAACCTAGAATTAAGGAAAAGTTTCCTGGCAGTGAGAACAATTAATCAGTGGAACGGCTTGCCTCCAGAAGTTCACTGGAGGTTTTTAAGAAGAGATTGGACAACCATTTGTCTGAAATGATATAGGGTTTCCTGCTTCAGCAGGGAGTTGGTTTAGAAGACTTCCAAGGTCCCTTCCAACTGTTATTCTATGTCGAATTCCAGGCACCAAAATTGAAAATGACAGTGATATGTGAGTTTAGAGGAGGACTACCAGGCTTTGGAAACTCAAGTCATATGAGGAGCAGCTAAGGCAAGTTCAGAATATGTTTAGTCTACAAAAAAAGATAGCCAAGGGGAGATGTGATAGCCGTCTTCAAATATCTGAAAGACCATCAGACCAAAGAGTGAGCTAAATTATCCTCTGTATCTCAAGGTTTCCAGGAGTAGAAAATAACTTGATGTCACATCATCATTCCAAAAGGCAAGACCAGAACGAATGAGTTAAAGCAAGAAATATGTTTCAGGTTAAGACATCAGGAGGAATTTCCTGATAATATGAGCTTTCAACCAACGCAACAGGCTGCCACATCATCTGCTAAGTTTTCCTTTTGTAGAGATTTTCAAACAGAAACTCAATTGTCATTTGTCAGAGATACTCTGCTGGATTCTCCATTGAACAAGGATGGTCTCTTTTAATTCAGTGATGCTCTGATTTTATGAAGTCTAGTCCTGGAACATGATAATGATGATGATGATGATGTTGGAAGGGACCTTGGAGGTCTTCTAGTCCAGCCCCCTGCTCAAGCAGGAGAACCTATACCATTTCAGGCAAATGGCTGTCCAGTCTCTTCTTAAAAACTTCCAGTGTTGGAGCATTCACAACTTCTGGAGGCAGGTTGTCCCACTGGTTAATTGTTCTAACTGTCAGGAAATTTCTCCTTAGTTAGCCAACACAGTGCTGGGCTGCATTAACAGAGGGATAGAATCAAGATTATGTGAAGTATTAATACCACTTTACAATGCCTTGGTAAGGCCACACTTGGAATACAGCATCCAGTTTTGGTCACCACGATGTAAAAAAGATGTTGAGACTCTAGAAAGAGTACAGAGAAGGGCAACAAAGATGATTAGGGGACTGGAGGCTAAAGCATATCACGAACGTTTGCTGGAATTGGGTATGTCTAGTTTAGTGAAAAGAAGGACTAGGGGTGACATGATAGCAGTATTCCAATATCTCAGGGGTTGCCACAAAGAAGAGGGAGTCAAGCTATTCTCCAAGGCGCCTGAGGGCAGGACAAGAAGTAATGGATGGAAACTAGTCAAGGAGAGAAGCAACCTGGAACTGAGGAGAAACTTCCTGACAGTTAGAACAATTAACCAGTGGAACAACCTGCCTCCAGAAGCGGTGAATGCTCCAACACTGGAAGTTTTTAAGAAGAGACTGGACAGCCATTTGTCCGAAATGGTATAGGGTTTCCTGCCTGAGCAGGGGGTTGGACTCGATGACCTCCAAGGTCCCTTCCAACTTTATTATTATTATTATTATAGTTCTAGGTTGCTTCTCTCTTTGATTAGTTTCCATCCGTTGCTTCTTGTCTTGCCTTCAGAATGCGTAGTCAAGCCTTTCCTGCATTATGAAGGCCTTCCCACTTGTATCCCACATCTGTGTTTGGATGATTGCAAATAAAATATGTACTATAACAAAACTCCCAATGTTCTACGTTCTAATTAAATGGAAAGTAAAATCTGTGTAACTGTCTTTAGAAAGTCTCACAGAGAGGAGTATAATCAGTTTTATCAATTATATCCACTTTTGATATTAGGGACACTGCATTCATATGCTGGTTTAAAAAGAGCTCCAGCTTTCTCTTTATTTTTCAATAGCAAGAATAAAAACAGAGAACGAGGGAAACAAAGGCGCACTTGTCGGAAAGTTGGCAAAACAAACTCGGTGGCTTTGCTCCTGTAAACATTAGAAAGGGGAGATGACCTATTACATCATCGAGTGACAGTGGCCTTGCCAAGAACAGCTTTGAGGAAAAAAGCATTGGTTGAATTAAAAGAACAAAATAGTTCTAAGCCAGTTAAACTGACTTTACAGACTCCAAATTATAAACGGTTGTTAGATGGTCAGCAGTGCCAACAGCAATGGCACAAAAAAAAAAAAAAGCCAAGAAAAATTAAGTAAATGTATTCTTTAATCTGCTATTAATTTATTGTCTTGTTTATGCAGGATGCAGGGAATTAAAACACACATACACCGATTAATATGCAAAATATAACCTTCCATACAAGTCAAGGAATAGGTAATCGATTGTAATAGTATCCTCTTCCCAAACATTTTCAGCTGATCAGATGACATATGGATAAACGATAAGCCACATAGCAGCGACAGTATTATTATACCAAGTTCTGAGGTCTGTGATCGTTGGTGTTGTTACAAAGGAAACTAAGGTGGCTTACATTCTGTAATTTGGGAGGAACTATCAAACCACAATATAAACCTTCTATGTGTTAAATGTATTATTTTTGCATGCACACATCACTGAAGAACCACAACTCAACTCCGGGGACTTCCCCAACTCAGTGATGAAGGTTTTTATCATTGTTTTATCTGAAGATGGATTAAATTTTCAATATTAAAAATAAGTAGGAGAGCCAGTTTGGTGTAGTGCTTAAAGGGACCAAACTAGAAAACAAGAAACATACAGTTCTAATGTCTATGGAGATTCTCAGTCATCCAGGTCACGGTTGTCCTAAAGGTGCTTTTTCAAGAGGCAACTGGACTTTCTTGTTTTTCTTTGAAGATGTTTCGCTTCTTATCCAAAAAGCTTCTTCAGCTCTGACTGGATGTTGGGGAATGGAAGGACTTATACTCCTTGCAGACAGCTGGTCATTTGCATTTTTTTAGAGTCGTTGAGACCACCTGGAGCTTTATCTGTGTCCTCAGGGTCACCTGAGTAGTGCAAATGGGTGTGGAGCCTTCTTGGAACTGCTAAAAGGACTGTGTTGTATACTGGAGATAGATGATGTCGTATCCCTCCCTCTCTGTTGAGAGAGGGCTGTTGAATTTTGACATAGATGGCCTCTCTCTTTCAAACCAGCGGTCCTCTCTGTCCAAAATGTGGACTTTACTGTCTTCCAAAGAGTGGCCTTTGTCCTTTAAATGCAGATGGACTACTGAATCTTGTCCTGATGGGTTTGTTCTCCTACGCATGACACAACAAAGAAAAACAAGGAAGTCCACTTGCCTCGTGAAAAAAGCTTCTTTGGGATACAGTTCTAGTCCTGCCTTAGGCATGGAGCCGACTGGGTGATCTTGGGCCCTGCATCCAATGCTACACCAATAGCTGCAAAGGACCTCAGAATAACAGAATTGGAAAGGACCGTGGAGATCTTCTAACCCAGACGTGTCAAACACAAGGCCCGGGGGCCGGATGCGGCCCGCGAAGTGGTTTCATGTGGCCCGCGAAGCCATCCTGGAAACAGTGAGGGAACGGCCCCCGCTGCCTTGGCCCTGGCCGGCCGGGAGCCAATGTACAATTTTGTGGTGGCCATCTATGCTGAAACGCATACAGTCTTAGCTCCACAAGGCCGTCTGGAAACAGTGAGGAACCAGCCCCTGCCGTGTCGGCCCCGTCCCCTGGGTGCATGCTGGGGAGGCTCCTCCAGTGGACCATGCCTTGGCACTTGCCCTGGTCCCACCCCCTTCTGCCAGAGACCCTCAGATCTGTCCCACTCCTGCCCAGGCCCCCACAGGCACCCTTGACACGAACAATGTAGAGCTGGCCACGCCCACCCAGTAGGCCACACCCACTCCATCCACACCCACCCAGTATGCCGCACCCACCCTGGCCACACCCACCCGGCCCCCCTGAGGGCAACCACAATGCTGATGCAGCCTTCAATGAAATTGAGTTTGACACCCCTGTTCTAACCCAATCTCCTGGGAGGAAATTCTATACCATTTCAGGCAAGAGGTTATCCAATCTCTTCTTAAAAACCTCCAGTGTTGGGGCACCCACAACTTCTGGAGGCAACAGAAGGGATACTACAAACAACTCTCCTCCAACAGAAGAGATACTACAAGCAACTGTTGGCTTCCAAGAAAAACGAAGCCCTGAAAAACAACTGGATATGACTCCTTCAAGCAATCACATCCCAAAGCCATGCCTTCCCCTCTGCTATCTGAAGGCTGATACAGGAAGAAGATCCCTACTCAGAGAAACAATATCCCTATGATTCTGGACACATGGAAACAACAGACCATGTGTGCTTCTCCAGGGCTTGTATTGCAGAGACATTTGTTCTAGTCTCAGCTCACCATTATTAAATAAATACCCAGCGCGCATAGGACATTTCTACACCTTCCTGCTGCTTTCAGATGCTAATCCTGCTATAATGTATAATGTTAATAGGTTCTGCACAACAGCACTTAAAATCCGTCAGATCCTGACCTGTGTCGTAGACTAGTCTTAATGAGCATGGGGTTCACCATAGTTGAGTGCTTTGTACTGTGATGGGTTTAGTCTGCCACATACTAACTTTTATGCTTTCCCGAAATTATCTAATGATTCCACCCTTCCTTTTCGACTTTTGGGTTTTTTTTAATATACATTTTCTGCGTTATATCTTTCAGACTCTTGATGTATTTTCTATCCTTTTTAACCCCATCCTCCTTGTACCGGTCTTTGACCGTAATAAATATTTGACTTGATTTGACCTCGGGCCACTCAATGACTTTCAGCCCTAGGATGAAATCACTTCTGAAAATCTTGCAAGAAAACTGCAGGGGCTCATCCCAGACAGTCATCAAGATTTAAAAAAAGAAAATTAAATTAAAGATAAATGGTGTTATTTATTTCTTGCTCACCCCCTATCCCAATAAAAACATGCATTGTAGAGATATGCTGTGTCAGGGAGGGTTGAGATCTTCCATTTCGATGAAAAATAGTAACAATAAAAATAATACCAGGAGCCGTTTCTGGTGACTTCAGGAAATTAACTCTCTGCCAATAATATCAGTGCAGAATGGTTGACCAATTATTCCTATATCTCCCGCTATAAAAGGAAAGCTAACACAACTTAGGAAATACATTTTCTATTGACAAAGTGTAGGAAATTTTGTCTACAAACACCTGAAGGGCATATTTTTCCCTCTCTAAAATATTTACTTACCGCAAAAAATAAAGATATATTATTTTCAATGCTGCGTTCACTTGACATTTTACGAACATCAACTGGAGTTCTGAGTGAAGAACTCAATATTTTCTTAATAGAATAGAGTAATAACTTCATTGTCACTTGTACACTAATCGGCATACATTAAAATGAAATTTCGTTGCATACAGCTCTCAAAGGGTCACCACCTCTGATATACGCTACATAAATATGACAAAAATAAGTAAGTATAGAATTATGCGTATACCACATTTCATTCCATTCACCTCTTCTCGCCTTGGATACACATGATTAGGAAATCATAAAATCTCAGTTTCTTTCAATTACTATTTATTTTTGCTATCTTAAATTGGTTCTATCCCATTTCCACATCGGCTCTGATTTGGACTTGGTTCTGTGGCACCAGCACAGCAACTTCAATCAGGATCGTGATTTGGAACACCATAGGTACCCCTTTCTCCTTTGTTGTGCCTATCCTAACCATAAGCAATGACAAGAACTTCTGCTATAAGTCTTGGTCTCATATTTGCAGTTGGCTGGACTTCCGACACTACGGTCACTCCCAGTTACTTGGAACCAGTTCCCAAATAGTCATTCACAATTATCCTTCCGTGGTGCGGTACACGATTCCTTTTTACAATTTGTCCTTTTCCTTTTTTCATGTACAACCACCCAAAGTTTAGCACCATCTTGAGGTACTAAAATCAGAGTCACTACCAACTTCTCTGCCATCTTTTTACCTGCAGAGCTGAATACGGATTTTGTAGCAAAGTACTTCTAGATGGACCTCAGTCCTCACAAAAACATTTCTGGGGGGGGGGGGATTTACTAGGAGAAACCGTTTATGAGTTAGTTTGACAGATACCTCTGGGAGCGCCATCTGCCAGCATATTATTTCTAATTGCTCATCCTTGGCTTCATTTGTCTCAGGACCTAAAATTTCCTCCCCTGTTTGAAAGAGAAAGCATTGGGCCCCTGTGCCTACTAATTGTTTCCAGGTTCGGGGAGTTTGGGATGGCCGTCTGTTAAAAAAGAAAGAAAAAAAAAAGCTTCTTGTTGTTTATCTAGATCTGCCTGTCAACCCAGATTTTCCATCCACCAAGAATCTCGCTCTTGGGAGCTCTTGGGAATTAAGTCTGCAAAACATCCAAGCTGCCCAGAGTGAAATATTCTCTGGGGTTTTGAAAGCAGGGATAAAATCGAAGATTGACACAGAACAATAGAGGACAATATGCAGTGCCAGCATCTTTCTTCATCCAGTGTTACTTGAAAGAAATAAATAAACAGGGGATTCAAAATTATAAGAGCATCAGTTGTTCCAAAATTATGCAGGATTGTAAAAAACAAAACAAACAACAACAACAACCCTATGGTAACATTAGCATAAACCTCTGTCCCTCTGCCATGTATTTTCTTTAAAAACACATTTAATGAAGTATGTGTAACGCAAAACACTTAACAGCAAAAGGACATCTTCAGGAGAGCCTTTTAATGACCATTTCAGATAGGGAGGTTATCCTTGAGAAAGCACTGCTGGTTTTTCTTTTTCCCTTGGAGAAATTTGAACAAATTGTTCATCCAATTTCTCTGCCTCCAGATATGCTGGAGAATGACAACAGTCTGTGTTGACAAATCTAGCTGTAACAGCATTACATTTAGCCAGGATGATGGACAGGAATTTGGAAATTCTTGATAAATTCATGTAAGACTCATTTATTGGAAGGTAGCTTTCCGAGTTTCTCCATCTCTCTCTTTCTCTCAGATGGTTCATTGCTAGACCATACAGACTTCACGCTGTGACAAAACATTGATGTAATATGGTGTAGACCCACTAAACATGTCTATCAAACAAAATGTAGCAAAAAAATTTTTTTTTTGAAAAACGAGTTTATGTTATAGCCACAAGAGGACTCCTGATCTCACCACAAGCAACGTTCTCAACCCACCATCCCTCTCAAAGTGAAGTGAGCTGCAGGAGAGGAGAGCACTTGAGCGCTATTCATACTCGCGCATTGTTATTTATGGGAACCACGTTACTTCACTGCTCCACTTGACTTTACAGGATAGAAAAAGCCTGTGCTTAATGCAAACTGAAAACACATTTGTTGGCCCTGATTATTTTAATAACTCTGCCACAGATTACAAATGGCTTTTAGATGAGTAGGGAGGCAGCTGATACAAACACCACATTTTCAAGTAGCTAAGATTTTGCAATCCAGGCAGGTTAACTGTAATGAAAGCAATGAGATTCAGGATCTCTATTGTATGGATTCTTGGAATTCAGGTCTGTTTAGTAAGGTAACTGACCAGTGACGTAGAGATTATCCTTCCTTCCTTTTCGATATGATTGTCATTTAAAATTCCCTGATAGTCCAAATGTCTCTGATATAAGCTCTTTGTTATTTCTCAGACATTTCTCTCAACAGCAATGTTACCTTTCTAGAGGACTGTTGACAAGAGAAAACAAATTATAAAATATTTTCTTCAATGTTAAAGTCATTGCTAGGAGTTGCAAACTTTTTTTTTCACTCTGGACCTGGTTACTTAACTAAAAAAACCAAAAACAAACCCCAGAGCCCCTAATCAAGACACAAAATACTAGTGATGGGAAATTGGCTGTGTTTGAGTGAACTCTTTTAAAAGTTGTTGCTGTTAAGTCTTTTATTACTGGTACTCCTCGACTTACGAACATAATTGAGCCAGGAATTACGGTTGTAAATCATGCCAGTTCTTAAGCAGGTTACCATGTGACCACACCCGATTTTACAACCTTTCTTGTGCTGGTCATTAAGCAAATGCTGTGATTGTTAAGTGAACTTTAACTGCTCCTTGAAGGACTTGATTTCCCTAACCCTAACCCTAATACCCTTCACCATTTTGGGTAGCTCTCTTTTAAACTTGGTCTTTTTAACATTGTGGTACCTAGAACTGAACACTACAATTGCAAGTGGTATTTGACCAGAGCAGAGTATAGGGAACTTCCTAATCTCTTGAAAGGGCATGCAAGGCTTGGAAAGACTGTTTCTATGAACAGTGTTACAGGCAGTGGTGGGATTCAAATATGTGAACAACCGATTCTCTATGTGGATGCCGCTTCCGGAAGTCCATTCTGGGCCTGGGCAACAAAAATTAGCTACCGGTTTTGCCGAAGTGGTGTGAACCGGCTGAATCCCACCACTGGTTACAGGGCTTCAGCAAATTTCTTTTCCAAGAAGGCAAAATGTGTGCCCCTTTTCAGACATGACATTTTTAATGTCCACACCACACTGCATTACAGAAGAATAATGAATATATGAAAAGAGAGAAAGTGATTTCTTACACTAAAAAGTATACGTAGCTGAAAGATTTCCACTGTCCTCTTTTTAAGAGTTAAGACTGGAGTCCCTTTTCATTTTGAAGCTACAGAAGATCTACATAACCACAGTGCTTCTCACTGTTAATCTGGATTTGCCGGAAAGGAAGTCAAATCTGCTCTCTACTTTGGGATTGGATTGATCAGAAGGTTGAAAAATGATAAAAGTTGTTAAGTGAATCACTGCAGTTGTTAATCTGGCTTCCCCATTGACTTTGCTTGTCGGATGGTCGCAAAAGGCGATCACATGACACTGGAACACTACAACTGTTGCCAGTTGCCAAGCTTCTGAATTCTGATCAGGTGACCATGACGATGCTGCAACCGTCATAAGTATGAAAAAACCTACATCAAGGTGAAAAGCGGCCTGCATATGGTGACATAGATCATAGGGCTGGAAGGTCTTCTAGTCCAACCCCTGCTGAAGGCAAGAAACCTTATATCATCCCGGTCAAATGGTTGTCTGGTCTGTTTTTGAAAATCTCCAGTAATGGAGCTTCCACAACTATGGGAGGCCAGCTATCCCACTGATTAATTGTTCGTACTGTCAGAAAAAATCTCCTTAATTCAAATTTGGTTCTCTCTGTAACAAGCTTCCACCCATGACTTCTCCTGCCCTTTGGAGAATAAGTCAATTCCCTCTTCTCTGTGACAGCCCCTCAAGTACCAGAAGACAGTTATCATGTTCCTCCAAACCTTCTCTTTGATAGGCTAAACATGCCTAGCTCCCTCAACCATTCATCATATGATTTAGCCTCCAGAACCCTTATCATCTTTGTTGCTCTTCTCTGCACACTTTCCAGGGTTTCAACAAAATTTTCCCCCGATGTAAAAAAAACAACACAGAGGCTTGCAGCCAAAGTTCGGAGTGAAAACAGCAATTCTAACTAGGATTGCCTGTTACAAATTAAGCAATTATCGAACTTAATGAAGTTAGTTCGGCATGTAAACGCACAGCTGACCCCCCTCTGCAATTGATTCAGGGGTTCCCATCGTGATTCCTGATTTCCCGTGACACTTTTTAATGTCCAACCATGTATGTTGGCAGAAGCTTTGCCACATTTCAAAAGTTTTGACGAACGCCTATCAGAGTTGTATGGTCTCCAATTTGTGAAGTTAATTTAAGAGAGGAATGCCACATGAATCCTGATTTGCAAATCTACTCTCCTTCCACCAATTTTTTCATTGCATCAGCTGTTTTCAGTAGAAACTAACAAACAAATTCAGGGAAAGAGGAATTCTATTTTCCATTTATGCAGCAAACCCCCCCCCCCAAAAAAAAATAAGGAATTCACTCTTGGGTTACTTATCACTCAAGGCCATCAGGGGAGGGGAACGTATGCAGGTAGACCTCGTTTACTGACCACAAACTGGTACCAGCAACTTGGCCATTAACTGAGCTGGTCACAAAGTGATATTGTAACTGTCCTAATGAGTTATTTTTTTTCATCAGTGTCACAAATGTGAATGGTGACTAAATCAGGAATATTGCCAAGCACCGGGGTAATCAGGAGATTCGGACAGTTCAAATGAGTACAAACATTTATTGCAAGTTAAGCTCTTGACAAGAATCTGAACTACTAACAGTCAAGAGAAATTAGTGGGAGTTAACAAAGGAATTCAAGGTGGGCTGAACTTAGATCTCTTGTGGGCCTGCAGGGACTCATGACTGATAACACATTTGACCCCCTCCCCTCGGGCTCAGGCAGGTCATTTCCTACATCTATCTGTTCCATGACACAAATATCACAACTTCCACAGTTGACCTGAAACTTAGATGCAAGTACATAACGACAAGATTTGAAATACACACGTCCGCATTTTTGCACTATTGTGACATATTGCAAAAGTCCATCACAGCAGACTATATCATGAATACAACATTCCTAAAATTGAGGGTGAAAATTCGTTCTCCGAGCTTGTGGGTTGGTTTCCGAATGTTTCGTTACCAGCCTAGGTACCATCTTCAGCGGAGTTTAGGGGATGTTAGTGTTGGTGTTCGTCTATTTATAAGGGCCGTGGTGTGGGTGTGTCAAATGGGGGCCTTGTGATGGGTCAGGTGTGAGTCATAACAAGACCCTCACTTGACACACCCACACCTGAAGGCCTTATAAACAGAAGAACACTGACATCCCCTAAACGCTGCTGAAGAAGTTTCCTAGCCTGGTAACGAAATGTTTGGAAACCAACCCACAAGTTCCAAGAATGAATCTTCACCCTCATCCTATACTGCAGTGGTGGCGAACCTATGGCACGGGTGCCAGAAGGGGCACTCAGAGCCCTCTCTGTGGGCACGCGCGCCATCGCCCCAGTCCTAGGCCTTCAGCTGGGTTTTATAAAACCTTTTCGCTTTAGGCCTCCGCCGCCATGTGCAAAAAAAAAAAAAGGTTCAATTAGTCAATTTCAACTTTTCATGGGAAAAAAAAAGATCTTGCAAAGTTGGAATTGATTGATTGAACTTTTCCCACCCAGTCTGCCGTTACCACCGCAGCCACGCCCACCCAATGGGCCACACCCACCCGTCACTCGACGATGCATAAGTGGGTTTTGGGTTGCAGTTTGGGCACTCAGTCTCTAAAAGGTTCGCCATCACTGTTATATTGGAACTACAGATATTTGTCACTGTTGCATTCCTAAAGTTTTAGACTCAAGACTTTTCTTTCAATTTAGTTTGCATCTCCAAATACTGGCAATCCAGCCTACAAAAGTTAAATCATGCACATATATAGTAGCAGATTTGGCATGGCTGTATGAGAGGAGTAATCCAGCTAGTTTTTGAGCCCTTTGGCACCTCAATTCCAGGGGAAGGTGGGCAGTGGTGCTGACTAATAAGGATACTTTATGTATGACTAGATGCTCCTGAGATATACCGATATGAATTGTCAATAGGGTAAGTCTGACTGTCCACGTAGTCCTCAACTTACAACCATTTGTTTAGTGACCATTTGAAGTTACAACAGCACTGAAAAAAGGGACTAATGAGAGTTTTTCACACAATTGTGAACAGCATCCCCCTGGTCACGTGATCAAAATTCAGACGCTTGGCAATTGATGCGTATTTATGACAGTTGCAGTGTCCTGGGATCATGTGATCACCTTTTGCAACCTTCTGACAAGCGAAGTCAATGGGGAAGCCGGATTCACATAATAACCATGTTACTAAGTTAACAACTGCAGTGATTCACTTGACAACTGTGGCAAGAAAGGTCGTAAAATGGGGCAAAGCTCACTTAATAAACATCTGGCTTAGGAGCGGACATGTTGGGCTCAATTGTGCACTTCCTGAATATAAAAGCTGCTGTGGAGAACCCCCGATTCTTGATATTGGGGAACGTCCACCTCCAGTTCTGATAAAGCCCAAAATTTCATGACTTCTATGGGCTTGTCTCAATCTCTGGCCTGACACGTTAGACTTTGTATTTTTGTCCCTGAACAGATGTTATGTGATCTGAATATGGAAAAGATTTGCATTACCCCTTTACTGTGGTCAGATGATATCTTGATCCAAATGTAATTTCACCCATGATCTCCGCTGGATAATAACTCCATCCATGATAATCCATACCAGATGCCTAATGAATCCATATCATTTCCAAAGGATTTTCCAAGCATTAGAGCAGGCAACTCAATTCAATACCTAGGGAGTCTCTGACAATAGGAGGTAAGAAGAATATTTAAGTGACTTCTCCCTGCTGGATGGTCCCTTGTTTTTTTCATAGGCCTCGGAAGAGAAACAACACGACACAAAGCCCTTACTGTATAAACAGAAGAACACCAACACTGACATCCGGTAAACTCCACTGAAGATGTTACCTAGCCTGGTAATGAAATGTTCGGAAACCAATCCACAAGCTTGGAGAACGAACCTTCACCCTCATGTCTTGATTATTTTTATTTTATTTATTTAAACCCCATCCTTGTTATTTTTATAAACAATTCAAGGCAATGAACATAGCCGGCATACCTTCTTCCTCCTATTTTGCCCACAATAACCACCCTCTGAGGTAGATTGGGCTGAAAGAGTGAGTGACTGGGCCCAAGGTCACCCAGCTGCCTTTCAGAGCTAAGGCAGGACGTGAACTTACGATTTCCCACTGTCTAACCCAGGGGTAGGCAACCTTGGCTCTTTTATGACTCGTGGACTTCAACTCCCAGAATTCCTGAGCCAGCATGGCTCAGCTTGGAAACCTCTCCCTTTCCCCTCAGTGTGGCTGGCTCAGGAATTCTGGGAGTTGAAGTCCACGAGTCATAAAAGAGCCGAGGTTGCCTACCCCTGGTCTAACCGTTAGACTAAACTGCCTAATTAAAATAGCAATTACAATGCTACATAAAAGTCAGAACCAAGGAGACGGACAGCATGGAGATGGGATCTTCTTATCCTGTTAACCATTTCCAGCGGTGAGCACCACCTCAAGAGCCCCAAACCAATTGATAAAATGGGTTTTGATACCCTTGTGGAAGTCTGGAAGCAGCTGTCACTTCTGATTCCACAGAATGATCCACACAGGGCAGGGGCCACAGCGGAAAAGGCTCTTCTCCTTGACCCGCTGCCCAAAATTTCTTGACTGACGGGGTCTGCAGCAGGCCCATTGCACTGGAGTGCGTGGGGCAGGCTAGTCCCTTTGGGACAAAGTAGCTCCTCCTCTGATACCTATTATTCCTCAATCAACCCACGCAAGCCCCCCCTCCCCTCCCACCAGCAGTTCCCCTCCTAATGACCCTAATGACCCAAAGATAACCTCCCCACCACAAGACCCTCACTGAAGGCTCACACCTGATTCATCACAAGACCCTCACTTGACACACCCACACCTGAAGCCCTTATAAACATAAGAACAAGGAAACAGGCATCCCGCAAACTCGGCTGAAGATGTTACCTAGCCTGGTAACGAAAATTTCAGAAACCAACCCACGAGCTTGGAGAACGAACCTTCACCCTCATCCTACTCCAGAGTTACAGATATTGGCCACTATGGCAAACCTATTATTGCTCCTCCTCTATTGTACTGGTAGGCTGTCATTCAGCAGCCTCATTTGAGGCCAATATAGGTAGTCCTCGACTTAAAACAGTTCATTTAGTGAGCGTCCAAAGTTACAATGGCACTGAAAAAGTGAGTTACAACCATTTTTCAAACTTACGACCATTGCAGGATTCCAATAGTCACGTGATCAAAATTCAGACACTTGGCAACTGGTTCATATTTATGACGGTTGCAGTGTCCCGGGGTCATGTGATCCCTCTTTGTGACCTTCGGACAAGCAAAGTCAATGGGGAAGCCAGATTCACTTTAACAAGTGTGTCCTTAGCGTAACAACTTCAGTGATTTGCTTAACAACTGTGACAAGAAAGGTCGTAAAATGGGGCAGAATTCACTTAACAAATGTCTCACTTAGCAACAGAAAGTTTGGGCCCAAATTGTGGTTGTAAGTCGAGGACTCTCTATAATTCCCTTTCAGGGACACGTCACCTATTTGTCCAGCATTTTGGTATTGACAACTCTACATTGAAGTTAATTTTCCAAATCTCTTGGCCATCAGCTTCTTACATTTCTTGGCTGTCTTTGTGATGCACACAACATATAATTTCTAGAGATAGATCTGTAATCATAATTATGGTGCGAAGGGCCAGGCATCATGCCAAACCATAATTGATTTTTCCTTTAGTTTGATTTAGCATTGTATTGGAATTAAGTCATATAAAGTGATGAGGACCTACAAAACAGTGATTGAATTTCATAAACTTCATGGCCTCCTTAAGGCAGACAGGTTTGCTGGTATCTAATTAGGAATAATTTCTTTTTTAACAAAAAACAATATTCATTATTGTTATGGCATTGTATGAACATCCTGATAAAATAAAAATTTAAATGCCTGGCATATGTTTGTGCTTTAAAAGAGTGATGTCAAATTGGCTGCTATTTAACTGAAATGTATTCCCAATTACATTCTTTTTGTACAAAAGAATGAAGATATTATTGGCTGTGCTATATTTATCCCTATATTCCTTATTAACATTGCTGATTTATAGCTAGCAGAATTCTTTACTGCATATTAAATTTTTCCACTTAGAATGGAGGCTTTAAAATACATTTCTAATAAATGGTACTTACCAATTCGTAATTGTGCGATTTACATGAAATTAATATATATTTATTTATTCGCTGGCAACTAGATTCATAAGGGTACCATCACAGACAATCACTCTACCATAGTTTTGTTAATCATATAAGCATGCTGGATTCGTATCGGACTTCCATTTCACTGTATTACTGCTGTGCTCAAATGAAACAAACCTATGAAGTTTTATTCAGAAATTACTACATTACTACATTGCTTACATACTTCCACAAATAACAATAACAAAGTAACAGTGTGTGTGTATAATAATAATTATACAGGTAGTCCTTGAGTTATGACTGTAATGGAGCCTGCCCATCACAATAGTAACTCGTGATGGCTTTATAGCAAATCGGTCACATGACTGATCTGATTTTATGCCATTTTTGAAGCTGTCATTAAGCGAACGCTGTGGTCATAAAGTGACCACTGCAGTCATTAAGCAAACACAACAGTCATTAAGCCAATCCATTTTATGCAATGGGCATTTTTTGCCGGAAAATAGAAATGCCGGAAACTGGCAAAAAAAACTCGTAAAAAATCATGGTCATATGACTGCAGGACACTGCAAGTGGCCATAAGGGTGAGCCGGTTGCCAAGCTCCCAACATGTGATCATGTGTCCATGATGTGTGACTGTGTGTGTATATGTGTGCACGCTAAACCACTAGTTGTAAGTCAACAACTGCCTATACAATGGTGACGATGCATCTTTGGAAGACCGAAAAGATAAGGTTGGAGAGGGATCCTCCTTGAGAAGGCTTATGTACAGTATGTGGGGCGCTAAGCATTAACATCAGATAATTGTACTTACTTATTTACTTATTTGTTGTTATATCTCACCTTTCATTATTTTTGTAAACAACTCAAGGTGGCAAATATATCTAATAGTCCTTCCTCCTCCAATCTTCCCCACAACAATACTATGAGGTGGGTTGGACTGAGAGAAAGTGACTACCCCAAAGTCACCCAGGTGTCTTTCATGTCTAAGGCAGGACTAGAATTCACAGTCTCCTGGTGACGGGCCCAAAGTCATCCAGCCATCTTTCACGACTAAGGTGGGACTAGAACTCACAGTTTCCTATTTTAGAGCCTAATGCCTTTACCACTAGATCAAACTGGCTAGGATATGGCCAGGATTATGACTAGGAAGTGAGCAGTAAGTAAGTAAGGAAGTAAGTCGCCATACCATACATCCCCTGCCAAGTCATGCTGGCTACCTGACCATAGAAGCGTCTTTGGAAAACACCGGCTCCCTCAGCTAAGAAATGGAAATAAGCACGGCCCCCTAAAGTTGGACACGACTGGACAAGGGAAACCTTTATCTTTACCTTTAGTTATGTAAGACTGAAAAGTGTCTTTTTATATGTCCCTTATGTATAGACATATATCACTATGGACCAAGAGAGACATGTTGGGATGGGCTTCAAAGTAGTGTAGCCAGCCATTTTGCCTATATTTATTATTTGTCTGAGATACAAAAGAGGAATAAATGGATGCAAAGTCATCTTGCATTCGCCTTGCTTTCCATCTTGAAAAGCAAAATTCTTCTTTGAGTTTGATTGAAATATTTTAATAAAATATAAATTTGCAGTTACATTTTGAGATTTATTTATTTTTTTTATTTAAGTTTGAAGCCTTAAAGCTCTTGGCTTTTTCTTTTTAGAGCAAATATTATGTCTAAGTTTTCACAGCAGTCCAAGACTTTCCTCAGAAGTGGCTCTTCTATAATGTTGGCACTGATATTATCCTGAAGAAGTTGTTATTTAAAAAATGATGATGATGGAGGAGGAGGAGGAGGAAGAAGAAATAGTACAGGTAGTCCTTGACTTACTATCACAATTGTGCCAAAAGTTTCTGTTGCTAACCAAGACAATTGTTAAGTAGGTTCTGCTCCATTTTCTCATTAGTTAAGCCAGGGGCTCAGGAATTCTGGGAGTTGAAGTCCACGAGTCATAAAAGAGCCAAGGTTGCCTACCCCTGAGTTAAGCAAATCACTCTCGTTGTTAAGTTGGTCACATGGTTCTTAAGTGAATCTGTCTCCCCCATTGACTTTGCTTGTCAGAAGTTTGCAAAAGGTGATCACATGACCCCGGGACACTGCAACCGTCATAAATATGAGTCAGTTGCCCAGGGTCTGAATTTTGATCACGTGACCATTAGGATGCCGCAATGGTCGCAAGCGTGAAAAACGCTCGTAAGACACTTTTTTTTCAGTGTCGTTGTAACTTCAAACGGTCACTAAACGAACTGTTGTAAGTCGAGGACTAGCTGTAGTAGCATTGGCCCTTTTTAAATTTTCTGAACTTTTGCATATCTGTCGGTGAATGCTGCCAGGGTTTCACCTGGATCCCGTTTATATACAAAATTCACAAAAATGAGCAAAGTTTGGTCCTTGCTTTGTTCATTTCATTAAAAAAAGACATCAAGCTGTAATGGGCTGACCTGAAAAAAAGCAATCGCCTCCCCCGAGTGCCATCAATCAATTACACTGCCGACTACTTGTGGTGGGAGTGCTTTATTAAAATATCAGGGCCTCAAAGTGTTGATCCTGGTGAAATATGACTTTTGGCATTATTCCTCACTGTGAAAATCCCCTCTGCATACCATATGTTTGTCTTATTTTCACTGAAACGTATAGGCCAGGGTCTTCAAACTTGGCCCTTTTATGACTTGTGGACTTCAACTCCCAGAATGCCTGAGCCAGGCACACTGGCTGAGGAATTCTGGGAGTTGAAGTCCACAAGTCATAAAAGGGCCAAGTTTGAAGACCTCTGGTATAGGCCATGGCTAGGCCACTTTTTTGCACCAGTGACACGTGATACAGTTTTGAAATCATGGCTGTCCAGGTTGATCATGGCAGCCATGAGACACTCATTTACCCCACCCACCACCTCAGCTGAAGGCTGACAGAAGTTGTGGAGGGTTAAGAAACGTCTTGGAAACAAACCTGTTGACAGAAGTGGACAACTTGCCAGATTGCCATTAGTTAATTAATGGGATGAAATTGAATGAATAGGTCTTCTTTTTTTTTAAAGGGAGGAAGGGAACGGGTAGAGGGACTTCCAACAGAAGCATAGGTAGTCCTCGGCTTACAACAGTTTGTTTAGTGACCATTCAAAGTTACAACAGCACTGAAAAAAGTGACTTATGTCCATTTTTCATATTTATGACCATTGCAGCATCCCCATGATCAAAATTCGGACGCTTGGCAACTAATTCATATTTATGACGGTTGCAGTGTCCCGGGTTCCCCTTTTGTGGCCTTCTGACAAGCAAAGTTAATGGGGAAGCCAGTTTCACTTAACAACCGTGTTACTAACTTAAGAACTGCAATGATT
This sequence comes from Azemiops feae, assembly GCA_023970755.1. Lineage (NCBI taxonomy): Eukaryota > Metazoa > Chordata > Lepidosauria > Squamata > Viperidae > Azemiops > Azemiops feae. The sequence goes on along the minus strand of JALGBA010000033.1, from coordinate 255,064 downwards.
CACTTAACAACTGTGGTAAGAAAGGTCGTAAAATTACTTAACAACATAATTTTTGGGCTCAATTGTGCTCGTAAGTTGAGGACTATCTGTATCTACCCATAGATACATTTGTACGTTTGGGCCTTTGGGTCATCTCAAGAGTCAACCAGACACAATTATTTATGGATTCATTATTAAAATCTATATTCTGCTTTTCTGTTTGAAAGAAATGGCACAGGGTGGAAGCTCGCTTCTGCAGTTTTAACACCCCCGTGTGCCAGTTTTGTAAATGTGAAGTGACTTTCTTCTCCCTCTCCTCCTCGTCCTCATTATACTGTAGTTCCAATGAACATCATAGTTGATATTGGTTAGTTTTCCATTTTCATGATTCCACCTTTCCTTCAATCTTGGAAATTGTAGAGATAGATCTAATTACTGTATATAGGAAGTACAAAACAGTACTGCTGTTTAAGGTTTAAGACCTGTCACATCAGATTTAGGCTATCCTATTTCTTTTTAAGTCCCTGCACCTAATTTAAATTTTAAAATCCCATAAAATTTTGGCTCACTCATTTCAAATACTTTATCTCTGACTGCACTTTTCCAGAAACATGTAATTTGTTTATTACTTACTGCAATTCACTTAATAAGTGCGAAACTGTATTTTTACCAAACTGCTAGTGTAATATCTTCTTAATTCTAGTTTGCTTTTTTAGTATTGTTCTGGGCAATTTTGCTGCTTCCAGTAATTATTTTCTATCCTTTTATCACAGCACATTTATTATCCAAATTGGGTTTTTTTCCCCTACAAAAAGAAAAATATTGATTATGTTCCATTAGGTCAATGTCAATTCTTAACATATAGATTTTCTCCAGGATGAACGGAGGTATACAGTATATTTATTCGTAATTGACATTATTATGGTTTGTTGCACAATAGACCAAATGTTTAGACTGGATATGACATTTATATGTACCTATTGAGACCTTCCCAATGATCTGGCAAAGGTAGATGTTGTTTAATAGTACTAACCGTATCGTCACAGGATGTAGGCTGTTCCAAGTAAAGCTGTTTTTTGCAACTGACTGATGGGGATTTTGTCATTGCCGATTGTGTTCAAGTGGTGCTCCAGATGTTTCAGGGTTGAGCCCAAGGCATCTATTACTATTGATATTTTCTCTGCTTTCTTTTGCCACAGTCATTATATTTCTACTTGCAGGTCTTTGTAGTTTGTTATTTTCTCCTGTTATTTCTTTTCTACTCTGTTGTCTCCAGATATTGCAATGTCCACTTTCCAGACTTTTTTGTCCTTCTTATCAATAGTTGTTAAGTCCGGGGTGATATGTAGCAGATGCCTGTCTGTCTAAATTCTAAAGTCCCAGAGCACTTCTTCATTTTCATTGATTTCTCTATTGATGGTCACATCAGTTCCTGTTTGAAGGCAAGTGGTATTTCATGCAGATCTTCCAATGCACCATTGTTTCTACTTTGCTTTGCCGTTGTTCGTAGTCAGTCTGTGCAATCTTCTTATAGTAGCTAACCAGGTGATCTGCTGTTTCTTCAGCTTCTTTGCAGAAGTAATATTTGCTTTCAAGTCTTCTCAGTTCTGATTTTATATGCATTTGTTCTTAAGGCTTGGCCTTGTGTAGCCAGAATTGGAAATTTGGGAATATTTAGGATACACTGCTTCAAAAGATGCACAAATCGCTTCCCTTTTAAACCAACAGATTTGCAAAACTGTCTTGACTTTGCTGGAACATTCCTACACAAAACGTGGAGCTCACCCAAAGACACCAAGCAAGCATTAATCACAGAGAGGTAGGATTTCAATCCAGCTGCCCTAATGACAAATGCTATCTGCTCTGCATTCAGCAAATCACATGTGAAAATGTGGAATGAAAATATTTTTTAAAAGCGGTCACATTGGAAATGCAAACAAATCATTCCTATCAAAAACACTTTCATGTCAAATAAAAACAAATGAATTCCAGCTTCCCGATCCTTTTTTTTAAAAACATTTTTGTAGCTTTTAAAACATCTTCCTTTCCCTCTCCCTCCTTAATACCGATATTTCTAGCTCCTTTTTCTGACCTCACAGTAATAATAAACCAAAAGATTAAAGAAAAATTCCACCAGCCTATTTACCCCAAACCATCTGCGGAATTTAGAACTTTAATTTACACAAAAAGAGAAATGAGGCTTCCTGTCTTTGTAGTCAGAAAGGATAACTTTTATCCACAAAACAATCTAGACCTCTGCTTCTGAACTGGAAGATTAAGGTGGTGGGAGGGAGGGTTAGATTCCTGGGTCAGTTTCTACTATTCCTGGTTGAAATCTTCCTATTCTTCTGAAAGGAGCAGCTGTCAATTGCTTTTGTTGGCTGGATTTAAGTGTCCTGAGCAACTAAATGTTCTCCCACTAAAAAAACAACAACCCTGAAGACAGCCCAGAATAACAGAGTTGGAAGGGACCTTGGAGGTCTTCTAGTCCAACCCCCTGCTCTGGCAGGAAACCCTTTACCAATCCAGACAAATGGCTTTCCAATCTCTTCTTAAAAGCTTCCAGTGTTGGAGCACTCACACCTTTTGGAGGCAAGGTGTTCTACTGCTTAACTCTCAGGAAATTTCTCCTTAGTTCTACGTTGGTTCACCCCCCGATTAGGTTTCCATCCATTGCTTCTTGTCCTGCCTTCAGGTGCTTTGTAAAATAGGTTGACTCCCTCTTCTTTGTGGCAGCCCCTGAGATATTGGTACACTGCTATCATGTCACCCCTAGTCCTTTTTTCATTAAACTAGATATCCCAATTCCAGCAACCATTTTAAAAAAATATGTTTTAGCCTCCAGTCCCCTAATCATCTTTGTTGCTCTTCTCTGCCCTCTTTCTAGAGCCTTAACATCTTTTTTACATCATGCCGACCAAAACTGGATGCAGTATTCCAAGTGTGGCCTTACCAAGGCATTATAAAGTGGTATTGACACTTCGTGTGATCTTGATTCCATCCCTCTGTTGATGCAGCCTAGCACTGTGTTGGCTTTTTTGGCCAAAAGCATGCAAGAAAACCTCCATGGATAAATGACTGGTCACCCATAAAAACAGACTCCCAGCTGCTGCTTTGGGTGTTCATTCTTTCTTGAGTGGTAAGCTCAGAACAGTGACTCCCACAGAAACAAAGAGGTAGATGACATTCCTTCCTTCAAAGTGATCTTGGAAAAACTGAATAGGCCAGCTCACCCAACAACAGAGGTCCCCAACCCTCGGTCCATGGACTGGCACCAGGCCGCGGCATGCCAGAAACCGGTCTGCGCAAACAAGCAAAGCCCCATCCAGGGGATGCAGGCAGTACGTGAAACCACGCCCCCTCCGGTCCACAGAAAAACCTCTCTCTACGGAACCGGTCCCTGATGCTCAAAACGTTGGGGACCTCTACCTAATAAGATGGTCTAAGGCAGTGGTGGCGAACCTATGGCACGCGTGCCAGAGGCGGCACTCGGAGCCCTCTCTGTGGGCATGCGTGCCGCCGCTGCCAGTAGCTTGCGCAGGTCCATTAGGCTGCCGTTGCTGCCCAGGGCAGCAGCCACACCCAGCACAAAGGAGGCAAAGCGGCCAGCTAGCGAGCTCGAGTACAGGTGGTAGAGCACGCCCACACCCAGCAATCCAAAGGCCACCCCGAGCAGGGAAAGCCGGATCCTCCTCAGTGCCATGGCCCCCCAGTCCCAGCTAGGATTGCATGCCTCCCCCCCATCTATGCTGGACCTCCTGCTCAATGCCCCACCTGCCAGAGACCCCCTGGATCTCCCCCAATCCTGCCCGGCCCCCACAGGCATCCCCCCCCATGAGCAGCATCGAGGTGGCCATGCCCACCCCAGCCACGCCCACCCAGTCTGTCGTGACAATCGCAGCCATGCCCACTCAGTGGGCCACGCCCACCTAGTGGGCCACACCCCCATGCCCCCCCCTGAGGGCACCGCAATGCCCTGGCACTTTGCGATAAATAAGTGGGTTTTGGGTTGTGGTTTGGGCACTCGGCCTCTAAAAGGTTCGCCATCACTGGTCTAAGGTTTGAAAATAGAATCTATCCCAGCATAAATGGACATATAATAATAGAAGTTTGTTACCTACTCTGCAGTGCAGATAAGAACTCAAAAATTACATAGGAAAAGCTACAGGCCAAATTGAAAGTTGCTTACAAAGGATCACAAGAGTTAATGGTATGCCAATAAACACATATTAGCAATGCAACATGCTTAAAAGTTTGCGAACCCTTTTGAATTTTTAACATTTTTCCATGCATAGGGTCTAAAACAGGATCTGTTGTCCACACTAGTCCTAGAACTAGATAAAGAAGCCCCTTAAACAAATAAGCCAAATAAAAGAGAATATTTGTAGCTCAGGGTTGATTTTTCATTTCTTTGGGTTGCATTTTCTTCCTATATTTACAACTGCACAAGAAAGAAACTTTTTTCAACTTTGATTCTGAAGACACAAAGAGAAAAAAGACCCAGTTCAAATTAGCATTCGTGTTTATGCATGTTTAAATTAGACACTCTCTAAAGGAGTTCCCCCCCAAATGGTTGAGAATTGTTCTTTTTTTAATCCTGTTCTGTTCCTTCATCGAACATGTCACATCTGACAAATCTGGGCCTTTTAAAAAAAAAACAAAAAACAGTTACTTAATAGAGTACTATTTTGGAATATTTGAGATGAGAAGAAGGCAGATGGTGCAGAATATTGCACTGGATGTTCTCAATGAGTCCATCATAATACCGAAAAGGGAAATTTTCTATTTAAAGGGTTGGCAACTAAAAGTCTAAGTCAGGGCCTGTCATTTGGCCCAGTCGGTGCCAACTTCCTTTCTAGTCACCAACTTTTTCTACAACTTGGCTGAAGCACCTGGTCATCTGTGCAAAACCTGAAGAAAATCACTCCAGATGGAGGAGAGGTGGCAAGGAGAGTTACGAAATAAAACTGTGTGAAGCTTCAATTGGAATCAGAGAAAGACAAACTCAATTGTCAAATTGAATTGGATGCCTCTGAATCAATTTGGCATTTCAGATGAGATGCTCGTATGCTCTTTTTTTTTTCCCCAAATCATTTGGGCTTGATTTTCTGAAATGGACTTGATTTACTGAATTGACTTGAAATATACTCCATCAACTATCCAAGTTGATGATTTATTTGTTGGAGATGTTCCATATATATTCTCCCTTTTAGACAAGACTCAAGAAACAAGCTACAGTATAATCCAGAGGCCTGCAAATTTGGCAACTTTAAGACTTGTGGATTTCAGCTCCCAGAATTCCCCAGCCAGCCAGCTGGGGAATTCTGGGAGTTGAAGTCCATAAGTCTTAAAGGTGCCAAGTTTGCAGGCCTCTGGATTATACCATAGCCTGATTATATGACAGCTGGCTGGGGAATTCTAGGAATTGAAGTCCACAAGTCTTAAAGTTGTCAGGTTTGCAGACCCCTGGTATAATTAATCCATTTGCTCCTTAAAATCATATCATTACCACATCTATCCTTGCCCTCCTCAAAATGTTAGACTTTCTATTCTAGAACCAAAAGAAAAAGTATTTTTTGTACTCCTGCAATAAAGTATGTGAAACATTAGCAGGCTACTCAACATTTTGTTAACATTCTTCATTACACTTCTTCAAATTTCTAGAGCCCTATTTACAAAGCTGTCCCTGCTCAATTTTATTCTTCTCCTCTTTTCGAATTAGTAATTGTATTGATAATGCAAGCCAGCAATGGGCTAATAGCAAAATATTCAGATGGCAGACCAAAGTGACAGACCCATTGGTAATAAGCTACTGAGATACAAGTTGGTGTCACAAAATGAATTATGAAAAATTGATCCAGATTCAAACTACTGCTTCATTCAGCCAACAACAAATTAGTTGGGCCAACTGTTTTCTCAACTTCATTCCAATTTCTCCAAATGCAACTCATAAAAAAACATACCACTGTCCATAATATGTTATTTTTTAAGCTAACAGTGCCATCTTTTTTTAAAAAAAAAATTCCTGAAATAGCCAATTTGGATAACAAATGCCAACAGAAATTAAGAATGAAAATGGATCACTGGGAAACCAAGAAAAAAATGTTAACGAGGTCAGAAAAACTCTTGACATTCTTAGTGCAGATACGTTTTAGGAGTAAAAAAAAAAAAATGGGTAAAAAACCGAAGGTGGTTAAGACTAAGAAAAAGCTTCTGAGGAAGTTAAAAAAATCAAGATGGTCGGTTTTGTGACAGAGAGGCAGGTCTGCCCCTTTTTTATGTTTGTGTAACGGACATTAAAAAAAAGTTGGGGCTTCCATCATATATTCAACGACCTTTGATTTCCTACCCCTTTTTAATAATAGTGTTTATTAATGTCTACGTGGCTGTATCATCATTGAGAATTCCAATTACAGGGTAATCTCGACTTACAACCATTTGTTTATAGTGACCGTTGTATCAAGTATTGCCTTTATATTCTAAAGAATGAGTGAGTCGGTATACAGCTAATCCTCGATTTACAACCATTTGTTTAGTGACCATTTGAAGTTACAATGGCACCCAAAGAAGTGACTTATGACCGTTTTCCACACTTACGACCATTGCAGCATCCCCATGGTCATGTGATCAAAATTCGGACACTTAGCAACTGACTCATATTTATGACGATTGCGGTGACCCGGAGTTATATGATCCCCTTTTGCGACCTTCTGACAAGCAAAGTCAATGGGGAAACCAGATTCACTTAACAACCATATTATTAATTTAATAACTGCAGTGATTCACTTAACAACTGTGGCAAGAAAGGTCATAAAATGGGACAAAGCTCACTTAACAACTGTCTTGCTAAGCAATGGGAATTTGGGGCTTAACTGTGGCTGTAAATCGAGGACTACTTTTATACTAAAAACACCACTTTATGTACTCAGCTATTTCCATCCTGATGCTCCCAACTGATTTTAATAATTCTATTTCATGTTTCATGACAGTTTTCTGGTGAAACGATTCAAGTGTTTCTTTCTTTCCTCGTTGCATGCAGTGTTTCCAGCTTGATATTTCCCAAAAAAGGGTCCAACAAAACTGCTGTGCCTATTTTTGCAAAACACAATGTTCCCTTCCAATTCCAGCATTGTCTTCTGAACGCAAGTACTGTATTTGTTGGTTCTGTTTATTCAAGACCAGCATGAACAGCATTCATTAAGAGGCTGGAACAGAGACACTGTGAAGAAAGATTAGTATTTGTGAACCTTTTACTTACTGCAGATATCTGCATCTGATCTGAAGCCTTCCTTCATCCCAAAGGATTTTAATCTTACAATGGTAGGGAATAAGCATCACTTGAGGAGTGGAGTGGAAGGCTGATGAAGTTCTCTGAATTGAGCGTTTCATTTGGGTGGCCTCCTTCCCTACCTAGATAACATCTTTGGAGCTACGACCCTGAAGACTTTAACTTTCCTAATTTTGCTTTATTCTTCAAAGCAGCCTTACAATACAGTATTATATTGGTAGGTTGGAGTTTTTACTCCCACCGCTACCATCCTATACCTGATTCATTTATTCATTCATTCATTCTAATTCTGGGGATGCCTTGCACTTTCAATATCTTATCAACTTTGATCTACTATTTATTTATTTTTTAAAGAAAAAAGTTATGTTAAACAATATACCACCATTGCATCTAGTTTTTGACAGTTTTTCTCCTAGAACAGGTAGGCAACCTTGGCTCTTTTATGACTCGTGGACTTCAACTCCCAGAATTCCTGAGCCAGCATGGCTGAGCTTGGAAACCTCTCCCTTTCCCCTCAGCATGGCTGGCTCAGGAATTCTGGGAGTTGAAGTCCACGAGTCATAAAAGAGCCAAGGTTGCCTACCCCAGGACCTAGAACAATATAACCTTTAACAGCCTTTGCCAAACTAATGGCTTTCAAATCAGCGGCACTAGACCTCTCTGCCGAGATGGTGCAGCACGAGAGAGATGTCAGGTTGGAGGAAGCTAACCTAGAATCCAGGCTATTGAGATTAACCTGGCTTTAAAATCTGGATGCACTTTCTCTCTCGCACAGGGACACATGTGAAGTACAAGATCATAAGTTCTGTTACTAATTTTGTTTTTCCTCTTCGATCAGAAACTACAACTGGGCCAAAATTTGTTTTTAAGACTTTAGTCAGCCTGAGATCTCCTGTTTGCAACACAGTCCTTTCAGCAGTTCCAAGAAGGTTCCACACCCATTTGCACTATTCAGGTGACCCTGAGGGCACAGATAACCTCCAAGGGGCCTCAATGATTCTCAGAGAGAGTGCTAAGGACCAGATGACTGCAAGGAATATAGCGTTCTCCACCGTTCTGTCAGAACTGAAGAAGCTGCTTGGATAAGAAGCGAAACGTCTTCAGGGAAAAACAAAGGAGGTCCAGTTGCCTTTTGAAAAAGCACCTTTGGGATTCCAATCAATAATTCCCTTCTTTATCATCCACCTTTATCTAGATTACAGGTTTTCTGTTCATATACCACTGCACATGTGAAGTTTCTGTTTTAATAAAACATATTGAGATTCTGAATTTAGTGCTTGTACGCTATGAAGGTTACAAAAAACCCATAGAGATGTAAGTGGCCTACAAGAAAAATGAAGGATAGAAAAGAAACATGACAAAACAAAGTACTACATGGCCAGTACATTAAAAAAAAAAAAAAGCAAGCGAAGTAGATAACAACAAAACCTGGTAATGCCTAAGAGCAGGAAAGTTGACCTCAGCCATATATTACCCTAATCAATACTCGAAAAGAAGGAAACCAGATACGAAAGAGTATTAATTTAAATAATAAATTTAAATAATTATAATTTATTAAAGATATGCATATATCTGCCTAGAGTTCAATATAAGCTGGGTGGCTATATAAATATTTGAAATAAGTGAAACAAAATAATGTCAACAACACAATGAAAAAAATAATAAAGCTTACTGAACAACAGAATGAGGTTCTGCTGTGCCTATCAAAGCCTACAAGCCAGACTTACTTTTAATCAAGGTCCTTCATGCCTATCAAAGCTTATAAACTAAGCTTAGTTTGAAGTCTGGCTTCTAAAGCAATTCTAAAGTTCAAAGTTTAGTTTGAATCAAAGTAACCCAAAAGCTCTTTCTGTATTATTACTCATCGCTGGTTACAAATTGTCATCACTGACTTCTGACCTCAGCCAAGCAAAGAGTGGTTGGATAAGCCTAACGTAGGCCCAAGCTTCTGTCATACCACCATGCTGGCGAAAAAGCCGGGAGCTTCAGTGAATTATAGAAGTTGTCAAACAGAAAGAGTAAAAATTAACTAGCTCATTAGGCAAAAGAAACAAAGCTCAATATAGTATATACACAAAGGGATAAACAGGCTTCATCGGAGAGACTTGGGCTTCCATGAAAAATACATCTCAGGGAATTGCTGTAAACATTATAATTAAACTTTTTTTTTTTTCCTGGCAATTGGTTGACCAGCGTGTATGTGTGTGTGTGAGAGAGAGAAAAAGAGTGTGTGCATGCGGAGAAAGAAAATGTACTACAACACAGCTTTTAAATTAGTTTGGGTCTCTTGCGGTCCTGCCACCCGCTCTCACCCCCCCCCCTCCAATGCATGTAACCATCACGGCACATTTAAAAATATAAAGGAAAGGCCAGTGTGTTAATAACATAGATTTTCAAGAAAAGTTGTAGAAATCTGAAGGTTTTTTTCAAAAAAGGAGAATCGGGAGTTTAAGAGATTAAACAGAATCATGGAAGGGAGCTTGGAGTCTAACCCACTGCTGCCACAGGAGCCCTTATACCAGGGGTCCCCAACCCCTGGTCCGTGGACCGGTACCGGGCCGTGGCATGCCAGCAACCAGTCTGCACAAACAAGCAAAGCCCCATCCATGAGATGCAGGCAGCACACAAAACCACACCCCCTCCAGTCCACAGAAAAACCTCTCTTCACAGAACCAGTCCCTGGTGCCCAAAAGGTTGGGGGCCTCTGCCTTATACCATTTCAGGCAAATGGTTGTCTAATCTCTTCTTAAAAACCGCCAGTGCTGGAGCACCCACAACTTCTGAAAGCAAGCCGTTCTACTGATTAATTGTTCTGTCAGGAAATTTCTCCTCATTTCTCTTCATTAAATTAGAGTTCCAAATTGGAGTGTATAATGTTAATTGTGAATCAACTTTAGAGATATTCTCAAAAGAAAAGAATTTTGACTGGCAGGATCTCTAGGAGAAGAGCCTTCTCGGCTGTTGCCCCCTGCATTATGGAATATGGTCCCCTGGAGGCCCTCCCCCCACTCTCCTGGTTTTCCATAAAGGGGTCAAAACCTGGCTTGGTGCACTTGTGTGTGTGTGTGTGTGTGTGTGAGAGAGAGAGAGAGAGAGAGAGAGACACAAAGGATCATACAATTCCGGGGCTTGCTGGCACCATGACAGCCCTCCCTCCGCCGTTATTAACAAATGTTAAATGGCCATCTTGTTTTTTAATTTTTTTTTGATATTTTATAATGTGATAGTCTCATAATTTAACATTTTTAATCTTAAACTAATTTTAATACTGCAGGATCCAATCTGGGTCGGTCACCGGGACCTGAGGTTTTATCTTCTGAGGTTTCAGACTCATGCTGAAGCCCAAATTCAAGGAACTTCTCTCTAGCTGTTCTGTGTGTGGTATTTATAGGGTCTGTTATAAATGGTTTTTTAGATGTTGATTGGGATGTGTTCATGGCTGGCTTTTAAGTCCTTAGCTGTCATCTGCTTATGCTGCCCAGCTCTCGCCTTCTAAGTACTTGATACGCTGGTGGTAAATCAGCACTCCTGTTGACTGATGAGTGGTCTGTTTCCCAGACTTCAATCATTTCCCTGGCTGTTTTTGTACCCGCTCGTCCAACAATCTTAGTAGCTGAAAAATTGAATGTGTGGGTGAGGCTACCGATGAGTTTGGGTCTCCTCGTCTGACCACTCGCTTGTGTTCTTGCAATTTTAATACTCTAATGTTAATTTTATATGCTGGTTTATACGTCGATTATAATGTACCTCATTCAGAGTCTCTCACTGAGGGAGAAGAGTGGTCCAGAAACATGAAATATAAATAAATAAAGCATATTGGCTTGCAGACGTTTCCTTCCTTTGACTTTGTATTACCTTGAGTTATCCAAAGGAGCCAAGACAATAAGTCAATTAGAGCAATCAACACCCGGCATGCAAAACATCTAGGGGGTGCCATTTGAGATCTATTCCTGTACGTATCAGCACCCCTATTGTCAGCTTGACAAGTTCAGTAAGGGATATGAATATATCTCGCTGTTTCCTACTTATGTACTTCTTATTTTTTTTGTTTGCATTTGCAAAGAGGTGAAAATGAGAGGAAGGGAATACTGAGAAGAGAACAAGGACGTGAAATGGCCCGTAACACCCACAAGTCTGAAAGAACATGCTACAAAGAGTTTACTATGTGGGTGTGTTTCCCCAGACACACTTAAAGCAAAGTACAGAATGAATTCAGGGATTCAAAAGCATATCATTTCTTCCAAGAGAATCTATTAATCTGTTGGCTATTTTCGTTAACTCAATTCCCATCTACCCTTCTCTGCAGAGCTGAGCATTTAATGCTGCACAATTGAAATTTAATACATATACAGGTAGTCCATCTGTACTTGAACAACTGAACAGCCCTCTCTCAACAGAAGGGGAGGGATACAACATTATCTATCTCAGGTCTACAACACAGTCCTTTCAGCAGTTCTAAGAAGGCTCCACACCCATTTGCACTATTCACGTGACCCTGAGAACACTGATAAACCTCCAAGTGGCTTCAACGACTGACGTTGGAAGGATGGAAGGCTGAGTCAATCTCAGTCAATCAGAATCAAACTCCTGGCAGTAAGCAGCGAGTTAGCTTGCAATACTGCATTCTAACCACTGCGCCACCACAGCTCTCATGCAATTCAATTAACGATGGCAACAGAAGTGCTGGGATTACCATCAAAAGCAAAACAGTCATATGACATCACAATTACCACCACATGGCTTAGCAAGGGCAATTCCAGTCCCAGTTATTGTTGTGACTCAAGGACTATCTGTACAGAGACTATCAGAATGATATCTACAACCCATCTTCACTAACACTCTCTGAACTCTGGAGTTATATTACGCCCAGTCCCAAATAGTGTGAAACTGATCACATATCTGCCTCCTGGTGGTCAAGGTAACTGAAACACCACCCAAAGGTGATGGTGAAAGTCATGTAAAATCCCACAAGAAGGCGTAACAATGCAACATATCTCTCAGCTCTGAGACCCTAAGACAAGAAGGACTGTATATACAATTCTGAAGAGCGCCTTCACCATCTCCTCCTTCAATGAGTGGTGCACTTTCAAAACAAGGAAGATAAATCATATCCATCAACTGTTGGTACCAACAAGCAAACCACCATGAAATATGCCCATGTCTTTTCTAATTTCCTCACCCGAGAACAGGGGTGTCAAACTGCCGGCCCACGGGCCGGATGCGTCACATGGAAACCGCGCCGGCCGCAGCTCCGGCAAGAGGAAAAAAGTCACGATACGTCGCGACACATCACATGACGCGGCGAGTTTGACACCCTTGCCCTAGAAGGTATTAGGGATGGTTTTATTTCCATGACAAAGGAATTGTTCCATTTCATATTAAAAAGCAAGGAAACCCTCGGTTCTCTCTCTCTCTCTTCTGGCTTTCTTTGTTCCTTTTTCTTCTTCTTTCTCAAAACAGCAGGCAGAAAGAACAATCTGATCAGATGCATAGCTAATGCAGCACACAAGGGAGGCTAATCAATGGAGGTCCAACTGAGATTGTTGCGAGTCAGAGCTGGGAAAAAAAACACATTTCATGCAAGCCAAATGTGCTTTGCACACCTAAATATAATAAGGCAATTGCTTAGCCTACAAACCACGAAATTTGGAAATAATCTTAAATCAAGAGAGTGGCTGTTTCTTAGCAATTTGAGAGAAAGGAGAAACAGTGTAATTGGCAATCAAGAATTCCTTTGGGAGCTACTGAACAGCCAGCTCAATTTGTCCACACGTGGTTAATGTGTCTGGGGCAGATTCTGCAGTAGCATAAGCCGAAAAAGCAGTTTTGCGTGTGGCTTAAGTCAGTTGGAAGGAATCTGCATGAACAAAGAGTGCACCATTTGGAAATGTAAATACAGTCGGGTGTCCAAGACCCGGCCAAGACACCAACTATTCTGTTTAAAGAAGACAAAGCAAATCTGCTCACCTCTTCTTCCCCTGGCAGGAATCCATATTTAACTTAAGCTCAAGCTGAAAATGCAGTTGTATATTAAACAACGTGGACGTTTCCATTCTTCCCAAAATTCAGGAGACAACATTGCCTTTCTGGGTTCATTTCTTGGCACTCCGTACCAGCCTTTCTCTGACCTACAATATTCCCTTCCTGATTTCCATATTCATCCAATACAATGACAGTCCTGAATTGAAGGGGACATCCCCCCCAAAATGAGATGGAAAATCTGGTCTGCCTCTATTTCTAGTTACAACAATAATTTGTTCTAAAAGTAAAATATTTGAATCGGGCAGGAAAATTAGTCTTCTTTTTAGGTAAATACAGAAGGCTGGCAGAGCTAGTTTGGTGTCGTGGCTAAGACATTCAGGCTAGGAACCGGGAGGCCGGGAATTCTAGTCCCATCTTGAACACAAAGCCAACTGTGTAACCTTTCGGCCAGCCTCTTTCTTTCAGCCCTAGGAAAGAGGCAATGGCAAACCACTTCTAAAAAAACTTTGTCAAGAAAACTGTCCAGGCAATCTCCAAGAATCAGACACGATTGAATGGAAGAAAGAAAGAAAAAACGCAGTTTAGCAATGCTCTTCCAAATGGATTTATAAAATTGTAGAATTTGTTTTGCCGTCTTTTCCTCTACATTTTTTTTTCTTTTGAATTAAAGCAACAGTAAAAAAAGATATGTAGAGTGGAAATCCAGACTAGCATTTCTGCTTCCCGAGTCTGCATTTCATTGCTCACTTACACAACTAGACAGCTGTGAATAATCACACCATCATTTCATTGTTATTATTATTATTATATTATGTCTAAGCCTGCATTCTTGCAAATGTGTGTGGGCAGTCACTGGACTTCAAACAAACATGCGCAACCTGAAATTATAGTACTAATAGTAAGGGAACCAAAAACCAGGGACCCACTGGGGAGAGAAAACTGAACTAATTACACTCCACTAAAAGCTACTTGCGTGTGTCGTAATCAACCGTGCCACCATTCACAATTGTCAAAACTTCAGGGCTTTCAGTACAAGCCTTAAATAATAAAACAAAGTCAGTGTTAAGTCTGCCCACTTCTCCTTCAATTAGCACATTATGCACTGGTTGAAGAATTAAGCTCAAATTTACTAGATCCAGAAGGAACAGCATGCATGAGCCCTGTTGATTAGGGACTGCCATCTTGTGGGACCCACAAAGCACGTCTTTTGTGTCACAGTACATTTCCTTTGGAACACCAGGCAAGTAGTTCTTGACTCACAACCAGTCGCTTAGCGAGTATTTGAAGTTACAATGGGCAGCCCACGAGCTACTTGCGACCCAGTTTCAAAGTTCTGATAACCCTCCACTTAGTCAAATGATTGCATTTTGGTTACTTGGCAACTGGCCTGCATTTGTAGCAACTGGGGGTCATCTGATTCTAATTTACAATATGTTTTTTTTATGGAAACCGGTATTCCTTTCAAGTTTCTGGCAAAAAACTGGCCCTTGGGTACAATGGGTTTCGCTTAACAACCATTTTGTTCATTTAGTGACCACAGCATTTGCTTAGTGACTGTTGTGTTCATTTAATGACTATCACAAAAATTTAGGGGGATGATGATGATGATGATAATAATAATAATGATGATGATGGAATGGACCTTAGAGGTCATCTAGTCCAACCCCCTGCTCAGGCAAGAAACCCTATACCATTTCAGACAAATGGCTGTCCAATCTCTTCTTAAAGACTTCCAGTATTGGAGCATTCACAGCTTCTGGAGGCAGGTTGTTCCACTGATTAATTGTTCTGTCAGGAAGTTTCTCCTTAGTTCTAGGTTGCTTCTCTCCTTGACTAGTTTCCATCCATTACTTCTTGTCCTGCCTTCAGGCGCCTTGGAGAATAGCTTGACTCCCTCTTCTTTGTGGCAGCCCCTGAGATATTGGAACACTGCTATCATGTCCCCCCTCATCCTTCTCTTCGTTAAACTAGACATACCCAATTCCAGCAACCGTTCCTTATATGCTTTAGCCTCCAGTCCCCTAATCATCTTTGTTGCTCTTCTCTGGACTCTTTCTAGGGTCTCAACATCTTTTTTACATCGTGATGACCAAAACTAGATACAGTATTCCAAGTGTGGCCTTACCAAGGCATTGTATTGTAAAGTGGTAGAGTCAGGTGGTGACCTGCTTAATGACTGGCGTGACTTAAAACCGTAATTCCAGGCTCATGGTTCTAAATTGAGGATTACTGTACTTTCCCCCCATCTCACCATCAAGATGTGAATGGCCCTGATGTTGCTGGCTTTTTAAAAAAACTTTAAAGACATGGCTTGGATGTTAAGCAACTGGCTGCTGCTTGGGTGCTCAGAGCTGAATTTACTAGAAAGTGAGTTTTTAACTTGGATGCTTTCACCGATTTTTTTTAATGTTGATATGGATATGGATTCTGTCTTTTATACAGTGTTAGCCACCTAGAGTAGAATAGAATAGAGCTGGAAGGGACCTTGGAGGTCTTCTAGTCCAGCCCCCTGCTCAAGCAGGAGAACCTGTACCATCTCAGACAGGTGAATGTCTAGCCTCTTCTTAAAAATCTCCAGTGATGGAGCACCCACAATTTCTGGAGGCAAGCTGTTCCAGTGGTCGATTGTCCTCACTGTCAGGAAGTTTCTCCTCAATTACAAGTTGTTTCTCTCTTTGATCAGTTTCCAACCATTGTTTCTCGTCCTTCCCTCTGGTGCTCTGGTGAACAACGTGACCTCTGCTGCCTTGTGGAAGCCTCTCAAATACTGGAACACTGCTATCATGTTACCCCTATTTCTTCTTTTCTTTAGACTAGCCAAACCCAAATCCCGCAGCCATTCTTCATATGTTTTAGTCTCCAGGCCTTTGATCATCTTAGTTGCTCTTCTCTGAATTTTTTCCAAACTCTCAACATCTTTTTTGTGATATGGTGACCAAAATGGGCTGCAGTATTCCAGGTGTGGTCTTACTAGGGGGTTTTATAAAGCGGTAATAATACTTTGCGTGATTTTGATTCTATGCCTCTGTTTATACAACCCAGGATTGCATTAGAGTAGGTATAGAAATATGAGTAGCAACATAAATCAAATCAATTAATTAAACAAATACACATTAAACATGGGGAAAATAATGTTGCTTCATTAGAAAATTGACTCAGATACAACACCTGTATTTATTTATTTATGTATTTATGTTCTGCTCGGTGCCAGCAGAGGGGTTTCCAGAATCAAAACCCTGGTTCTGGGGATGGACTTAGCCATTATGGCTTGTTGATGTTTCTGCCTGGTTTTTTGTGTTTTTTTTTAATCCTGATTTTCACAGAATGCCACTCACAGCTATTTGGAGAGGAGCAGCCTAGAAATGTCAGGAATATATAAATAATAAATAAGCTTTAATTTCCGTGTTCCACAAAAAGTCAACATAATAAAGAAAACTGATTCAGTTTATTTAAGAAGCTAAGGAGGGGGAAAATAACTGCTATTTTTCTCTCTCTATGACAATCGGCAATCAAAGCTGAGATGCAGGCAGAAAACATAGCAATTGTCTTTGAACAGTGATCTAATTTTCCCCTGAAATGCCCTCAAATGAAAGGTTTCCTTTAATATATAATGCAGGAACTGAGAGGGTTTTTTTTTTTAAAAAAAAAAAGTGGTAATTTGATAGCATGCAGAACTCTGGATGCTTTTTATTTCCACTCATCGCATTAAATTCCGAATCGTTTCAGCTCTACACGCTGGAAGGATGCGATCTCACCTCCCTGCTACGAAAAACGCAGAGATATAATGCAGTTGGAAACTGGCATGACACTCGTCAGATTGCCCAGTAGTAGAAGCTCATTAACTGAATATTTAACCACAATCTACATATCCTGTTTGAGGAGAGATAGCCATGCTG
This sequence comes from Azemiops feae, assembly GCA_023970755.1. Classification (NCBI taxonomy): domain Eukaryota; kingdom Metazoa; phylum Chordata; class Lepidosauria; order Squamata; family Viperidae; genus Azemiops; species Azemiops feae. Next base: position 237,919 of record JALGBA010000033.1, on the reverse strand, counting down.
TGATGCTGAATTTTGTTCTGGATATGAAAAAAAAAAAAAAAGGACAGAAATGAGAAATGCATTTTCTTCGAAACTCCAAAGCTCTAAAATGAATCTTGGGAGATTAAACTGTATTTAAGGAATATTTTAAATATAATAAGGAATTCCACCGCTGCATAGCCTCTCTCTCTCTCTCTCCCCCACCCCGTGTGTGTGTGTGTGTTTCTGGCTAAACCACAGAAATGTGGGTAGCAACACTTCATTTAAAACATGCAAACTCTCAATGGATGAGGACAGGAGAGAAGATGGGAAAGGAGAGGGTGCCTAATGAGAAAAAAAGCTATCTTCTAGAGGATTATAAAATACTAAAGCTGGGGCAAAAAACCCAGAAGCTTGACCATTCCCTCTTTTTTATAAGGAATGGATTTTGAGAAAAAAGAAGAGCATCAGGGACCGTTCTTTCTTCTCTTACCTTATTTTTTACCCACATCTTGAAAGGTCTTAAAAGGTTTGCCATGAATAATTCATAATGCGAGCTACATAATTTCATGTGACTTTGGAAGTATTTGAAATACATCGTGAAAGGATAATGAATATACTAATGAACCCTCTCAGTCACATACCAAATGGGCTAGTTGAAAACCGTGTGAAGGAAATAATAGGCTTTTGTGACTGGACCTTCCCAAGTTGATGCTGCCATTTTTTCCCTCCCAACCTTCCGGTTTTTCTGAAATGTTTTGAATCTGATGGATGCTGGGTAGATGAATTCTTCTGAGATTTTCCCTACCAGTTCTCACTCGTCTGATAAATGTGAATCTGTTTTCAAAATCACCTTCAGGGGGGAAAGCATTCACATGAAAGTGGACTTATCAGTTGTAAATGTCTATGGAGATTCCCAGTCATCCAGGTCATCACTGTTCCAAAGGTGTTTTTTTTCCAAAAGGCAACTGGACTTTGTTTTTCATTAAGTCCAGTTGCCTTTTGAGAAAAGCACCTTTGGGACTATCAGTTATGAAATGAGCAATAGCTGCCCAGCATTTGATTGTACAATTCTCATTGTAGAGTTGTACACAACACAACACTGTAGCGTTGACTCACTTCCCTGTCTTCCTGCACACCTACAGAAGTCCAAAAGAAGCTATCAAGGGGAATCTCTTCCCATGAGACTCTCTTGGTATTATACTAACAGCATTGCTCAGGGAAGCTCAAATGTTTGATTGTAGAATCCTTTATTTCATTGTAGAGTTGTACACAATATTATAGCGTTGGCTTTCTTTCCTGTCTTCCTGCACTTCTACAGAGGTACGAGAAACTTGATCAAGAAGAATCTCGTCCCATGAGACTTCCTTGGTGTGACACCAACATCATTGCTCAGGGAAGCTCGAATCTTGATCCTTTACAGATAGTCCTCAACTTACAACAGTTCATTTAGTGACTGTTCGAAATTACAATAGCACTGAAAAATGTGACATATGGCAATTTTTCACACTTAGGACTGTTGCAGTATCCCCACGGTCACGTGATCAAAATTTAGAAATAATAATAATAATAATAATAATAATAATAATAATAATAATATAATAATAATAATAATAATAGTAATAGTAGTAGTAGTAGTAGTAATAGAAATAATAGTTGGAAAGGACCTTGGAGGTCATCTAGTCCAGGGCTTTTCAACCTGTGGTACGCGTACCACTTGTGGTACATTAATGAGTGGCAGGTGGTACGTAGCCCTGCCTAGCCAAGTGTAGTGGGGAAGGGAAAGAGCCAGCACAGGCAAAGGCTTACAGTGAGAGAGTCCTCTGGAGCTGCAGATTTTACTTATGAATGGAGCCATTTGGGGAGGCTGCCGGTAGCCAGTGCTTACATTTTTTTTTCTTCCTTAAGTGCCGGCTGGGCTCCTTACTTTCCTTTCTAGCCAGTAGCTAATTCTTAAAGGGAAACTGCCTTTTTAAGCTAGTTCACTCAGCAGCTTGTCTTTTCTGTTTCTGGAGGCCTTTCCTTGTTTGATCAATATATGGAAGAGGGAAAATATTGGGGGGGGGGGTTTCAAATTCTTCCTTCAGAAGGAGATGGGAATGAGAAAAAGGGAGGCAGGGAAGGAAGTCCCGCCTTAGCACTTGGCCACCAGCAGCTCTGCCATTGACTTTGCTTGTCAAAAGGTTGCAGAAGGGGATCACATGACCCTGGGACACTGTGACCATCATAAATATGAATCAGTTGCCAAGCATCCAAATATAAATCACATGACTCTGTTGCTGCAATGGTCAAAAGTGTGAAAAATGGTCATAAGTCATTTCAGTGCAATTGCAACTTTGAGCAGGTTTTTTTTTTGTCACCAAGTTTTTGACACCTTGCTAGGTGGTACTCGAATATTGCCATATCCTAAAAGTGGTACAATCGGTAAAAAGGTTGAAAAGCCCTGATCTAGTCCAACCCCCTGCTCAGGCAGGAAACCCTATACCATTTCAGACAAATGGCTGTCCAGTCTCTTCTTAAAAACTTGCTTGGCAACTGACTCATATTTATGACAACTGCAGTGGCCTGGGGTCACCTTTTTATGACTTTCTTACAAGCAAAGTCAATGGGAAGCCAGATTTGCTTAACAACCATGCCACTAACTGCAGCGATTCACTTAACAACTGTGGTACAAAAGGTTGTAAAATGGGGTAAAATTCACTTAACAAATGTTTCACTTAGCAAAAAAAAATTGGGCTCAATTGTGGTCGTAAGTCAAGGACTACCTGTATTTCATTGTAGAGTTGTACATATCATTATAGTGTTGGCCTGCTTAAAGTTCAAGAATTGAGAAACTGTTGGTGGAATTTCTCCTTTCCTTAGACACCTTTGGAAAAACACCCGAATTTGTCGGTCAACAAAATAGGAGGAAAGTTTTGTGACATGGTTTCTTGTCCAGCATTATCTGAAACACTTGACTGAAACCACAGTGCTAATTCATCATATTTTTTCATTTCTCATTGGGCCTTCATTTAAATTTGAGAAAACAATGGTCAAAATTATATGTGAAAGAGGCTTGACTTTACAATTCCAACTGCTGAAGCGAAGGACTTTTAAAAATAAGAAATTATTTTATTTTATTTTTTCAAAAAGAGAAACGGGAAAGAAAAATATTGCCTTTTCCATTTGAATAATAAGCTCACTCTATTTTTCTTTCTGGAATTAGTAAAAAAATAATGAAGAAATGTAATAAAAAGCCAGGATTGTCTCTTAAATCTAATTACATTAATCAAAGTCGATACAAAGCAATAATCCTTGGTCCAATTAATCAGCAAATGGAATATTAATAGTAGGCATTTAAGCCTGTTTATAAATATCTTTAAAATGTTAACATTTAGAGGTATAGGTCATCATGATTTCCTTATTGGCAATATTGGACCTCCCAGGAAATATCCAATTACTATATAGGTTGCTTTTTACTCAAGGATCTGCTCAACAATTCCATTATAAAGGGCAATTTTTTTTAAAAAAAAAAACATCAATACAATTATAAGGAAAGGATCAGCTGTAGTTGGCCTAGGACTGCAGAGGTTCAACAGGAAAATTTATTAAGGTTTTCAACCAGTTGGCATACAAAAATTTTAATTAAAATCAATTTAAAAGGCAAAGTTACAACACACTGTTAAAGTTTGAAACTGATTAAAGAAAATAAATATGGACTTGATACTTTTTGTGCTAAACGTCACAAATGTTTGTAAAATTTGTAATCTTTGTTTTTTTTAAGAAAATTTTATTGATTTTCTAGTTTTACATTTAAATATTTAAAAAGCAACGTGGCGACTGAGTTAATCGATGATTCAATAACATACAAGTGTCTTTAGTACAAGTCTCAAACTACTACATTAAATATTTCCTCTCTTTTCCCCTTAGTATTCACTGTCTCATATTTAAACTAATACAATTCTTATTATATCGATTAAATAAAAATAACTTTCTTAACATTTATCAATATTTTTTAGGTTATACATATCCTAGTTATTTTAACATTCAATCTTTATAGACAATTAATGTCCTAATTAGTTTTTCCCAAGTTTTAGTTTCCCATTAATATTTAAAAATTTAACATTTAATATTTATAATAATCTTTGTTATTCCCTCATTAGTTTGCCCAAATAAACAGGATATAACTGTTCTGTCCTTCCAATAAATTGTATTATCGCCATTATTCTGTAATCAGTCATCACCAAGATGTAGATGCCTTGCATTCTCCTTTCAAAATTTTACACAGGAGAGATGGAAACGTTGTACAATTTACCCAGCTCTCAGCATACAGGTAGTCCTCAGCTTACAACCCATTAAGGGCCATTATGGTTAAGTTGTGATGGTCAGAAAGCCATCATCATATGACCAACCTGAGTTTTATGATCTTTTTTGAGATGGTTGTTAAATGGATCACCATAAATCATTAGTGGTTCTTAAGCAAATCCATTGTTCACTATGTGCACTTTTGCCCCCCCCCCCAAAAAAAACAAACAAACAAACAAACTAAATGCTGGTTTGGGGCAAAAAGTCTTAAATCAGAATCATGGGACTGCAGGACACTGTAGTGTAAATGTGGTCACATGACTGCAGGAAAGGGGGTAACACTGGAACTTTGGAACCAGGTCATAAATACCTTTTGGGGGTCTGTTTTAACTTGAAATGGTAGCTAAACGAGTAGTTGTAAGTCAAGGACTGCATTTTTTCTTGCATGAAACGAAGGAGGGGAAAAGCAACTTCAAATTATAATATGGATAGATAAGGATGTGAGCCTATATAGCATTGAATTTCTCTCTCATTTTTAAGGATACTGCATGCAGTAGACATTCGTCTTTAATGGGGCTCTATAGTTTTTCCAAAAAAAAACAACACTATTGTTCAATACTGTATTACAACTTAACAAAATAGACTTTTTAAAACCTGTTCATAGCCATAAAAATTAATTCATCAGGCCTCCGTAAGAATTAATATCCATTTAATATAAAACATCATCAAATCTACTGCTTAACAGACAAGCTAGAACTGGTATTAATTGATGTCATTCTGAGCATGTGGAAGAAATCCATTTGTGACCCCACGTGTCATGAAATTTAGCATAATTACACACTTTCTCATTTGGGTGATTTTTTTTTTCATTAAATCAGTTCGTAGTAGCATGGTTCCATTTTCTCATTGTTTTATTACATTTACCTTATGGTGAGCAGCTTTCCTTTCCAGCCCAGGCTCTGAAAAATGAAATACGGGTAGGGAAGAGACGCTTGCTCACAAGTAGAGGACATAACTGACTCCCTGGAACCTCTAATTAAAATAAGGAACTGGGAGCAGATAATGAGAAATGGCTACTGTCTCAGCAAACCAGAGCAACGCATCTGCAAGAGAACTGCAACTGCAGCAACACTGAACGGGTTGCCTTACAATCTTAACTTAATATCAGGCCCTTGTGTATGTTCCTGTGAGGAGTGGATATACACACAGAAGAAAGCTTATTTTTAATGTATAGCTTGTATTTTACTTGCAGAGAAAATTAGCTAAGATTATTAAAGGCCTGGAGACAAATGAAGAACAGTTGCAGGAATTGGGTATGGCTAGTCTAGAGAAGAGAAGGACTAGGGGTGACATGATAGCAGTATTCCAGTATTTGTGAGGCTGCCACAAAGAAAGGGGGGGGGGTGTTTCAACTTATTTTCTAAAGCACCAGAAGGCAAGACAAGAAACAGTGGATGGAAACTTATCAAGGAGAACTAAGGAGAAACTACCTAACAGTGACAACAATTAACCAGTGGAGCAGCTTGCCTTTCAGAAGTTGTGGATGCTTCAACACTGGAGATTTTTAAGAAAAGACTGAACAGCCATTGGAGGTTGGACTAGAAGACCCCCCAAGGTCCATTTGAGCTCTATTCTGATTGACTGATTTACTCTGCTCGGAAATAGCCAATTTGGTGTAGTGGTTAAGACATCAGGCTAGAAACCAAGAGGCTGTGAGTTCTAGTGCCATGTTAAGCACAAGGCTAGCTGGGGGACCTTAGGCCAGTCACACCCTCCCAGCCCTAGGAAGCAGGCAATGGCAAACCACTCTCTGAAATCTTGCCAAGAAAACTGAGAGATTGTTCAGGCAATCCCTAGGAGTCAAGACTGATTTTAACGCATATATACAATACATGCTGAACCAACACCAACACCACGATCATCGTCGTATTATTATTAGAGTCTGTCACAGAGTCAGCCAGATGTTTAGACTGGGTTTGGCGATATCCCACTGGCTATAAAAAAATTAAATAAAGAAAGAGCAGGGAGATAATTCAATACTGACCTGCTGTGCCAATCAATCCAAACACCCTATTAGATATGCATATGTACAATAATAAGGGATTCTCGCTTTTCTGCTTTACGTTTATCCCATTCTTTTCTCTCTTTTTTGCATTGTTTGCAATTTCCAACTCCAGAACAGTTTGAATTTATTGGCCACTATGAAAATTATGCAGAGGATGCCACATTTGTTGGTTCAACACATTTGGTGACTGAGATTTGAGAAGTACAGTTAGTGCTCAACTTACAACCATTCATTTAGGGACCATTCAAAGTTATAACAGCATTGCAAAAAGTGACTTGTGACCGTTTTTCAAACTTACGACCACTGCAGCATCCCCATGGTCACGTGATCAAAATTCGGACGCTTGGCAACTAATTCATATTTATGACAGTTGCAGTGTCCCGGGCTCTTTTGCAACTTTCTTCCAAGCAAAGTCAGTGGGGAAGCCAGATTCACTTTACTACCATGTTACTACTAATTTAACAACTGCTGTGATTCACTTAACAACAGTGGCAAGAAAGGTCATAAAATGGTGCAAAGCTCACTTAAGAAATGTTTCACTTAGCAACAGAATTGTGGGGCTCAATTGTGGTCGTAAGTTGAGAACTACCTGTACTTGCAAAAATATTTTTGCAAGCTCCCCCAACCTGAGTTTTTTTTGGGGTGTGTAAACATTCTCAACAGTGGCTGGCAGTTTCTGGGATTTAAAGTGCCTAGTTGGGCAACAGAGCATTATTACATATTTCCTCCCATCACTTTTTAAATTTGCATTCAATTGAAATAGTTATAACATTGCTGAATAGTCCCAGCGTAACATCCAATTTTTTGATTGCAAAAAATTTGTGTTTCATATCCCATTATCTCTCTTAACAACCAGCATACTGATAACATAATTGCTAAGTAAGATGATTTTCTGGAGATGAAGAAAATTGTCTGAATAGTTTAATCTTTTTTATCTGACAACACCAAGGTTTTAATGAATGTCAGCAAGGAAAGTCTCGGGGTTTTTAATGATTAAATATCAAAAAATGAACTTTTGTTCGGCAGAGCACAATGAATACCCACAACGAATCTGCCAAACTGGCATAGGAAAATTGTATATTGGCGTGGCATCTGTCAAAGAGGTTGTAAATCTGATTTTGTGGATATATCCTGCTAAGATGAACTCTGAGCCAAGTCTGTCTCAGAAAAAAAGAAAATAAAGGTTTTGAATCTTAAAAATAACATTCACATCATTATGGCAATTTGGATTAAGAGAAGTCTGTTTTTCTACCTATCTTTCAACCTTCCAGCCAACCTATCTATCTGCCTACCTACCTCTTTACATAATTCACATCCTATTTCTCTGGGAGACTCCCATCAAATTAATACATTCGCAAAACAATAAATATAAACTATCCAATAATTAACTACATTGTTTAAAATGAAAACGTGAAACAGAAAACTGAAATTAAAATTAAGGTAGCCATCCAGATCTTAGGGGATAGTGTGTTCCAAGAAGGAGATCACCTTTCAGGTGCCAATCCTGTTAATGTCTTAACAAAAAGTACCAGAAGAATCCCTTCTTATTTTGGTCAGACTTAATCCATAAATTTTCCCTGGAGACGGTTCCATAATAAATTGCACTCAATTTATATAGGGCAGGGGTGTCAAACTCGCAACGTCATGTGACGTGTCGCGGCGTATCGCAACTTTTCCCCCATTGCCGGAGCTGGGGTGGGCGCGGTTTCAGCATGGGCACGGGCCGGCAGTTTGACACCCCTGATATAGGGCTTTGTAGGTCTGAACTAGAACCTTGAAATTTACTTAGAAGCATAGTGGTAGCCAAATGTAGCACCAGCAATTGGGGAATAAACTTGCTAAAGCTGCTCTGAAGCTGGGTCTTGCCAGGTGACATTGCCCAGCTAATACCGTGTTTCCCCGAAAATAAGACCCGGTATATATTTTTTTTGATCAAAAGACCCATTAGGGCTTATTTTCGGGGGATGACTGACTTTGCAGCCGACCGCCCATCCATCCCACCATCTGGTTGCTTGTGGCCACAACGGGACAGGGAGAGTGCACGTCACACCGGTGCTGCCGCCACGAGTTGAGGAGAGGCAGGGGTGTGTGTGTGTGTGTGTGGAGCTGCCCTATGGGCCCCGCACCCGCTTACCTCCGCCCCCCTCAAATATTCCTCAAGGCTGGCTTGATCCACACTATTTAACCTAGAATTTGAAGTACTCTGTAAATGGCGAAGTGCCACACAGCTATGGATTATGAATTTTGAATTCCTCCACACCAATATAGCTGGTTCTTGAGTCTACAGCCGTTTGAATACTGCTTCCTCACTGCCTTTACATATAGTTCTACTCTGATAATATATTCAGCTGCTACTCTACTTCATAGAGCCAAGTTCACACACTGAGAGCTCAAGTAGAAAAGCTAGCTTAAAGCAACCCCCCAATGGCAATTCTGCATATCGGTGACAGGCTGCAGGCATGGTTCCAAAATTACTGTACTTCTAAATTATGCTTGAGCTTTTGAAATCCCCGAAGCTTGGAATCGCTGATTATGGGAACAGATATAGCTGTTGAAACAAGTCACAGATGCTATGCACACCTGTGTATTTTGAGACATTTTTTCCCCAAACTGAATCCAAAGCACTGCCCAGTTGTAGTGTCTATATTTGTTGCTCTCCAGGTATTGAACTACAATTCCTATAAGCCCTAGTTAACATGGGAAATCATAAGGGATACTGAGAGCAACAATCCAATAACAATTGAAGAACCACATTTTGTATCAATAAAGGGGAACATTTGTAGCTTGGGGTTAAAGTGAGGGGTCCTTGGTGCTTTCTGAACTTGGTTGTTTTCTTGCAGACATTTCATTACCTAAACTAAGTAATATCATCAGTGATAGTTCTGATGTTTCCTAGTTTAGATAATGAAAGGTCTGCAAGAAAACAACCAAACTCAAAGAGCATAAAAGACTCCTCATAACCAGATACTGGCGTAAGGATATTCTATCAGACATTATAACACAGGACAGAATCTTCCAAAGAGCTAAGGATCGGATCAGTGGTGGATTCAGCCGGTTTGCACCGGTTCGGCAGAACTGGTAGCTAAATTTTGTTGAGTTTGGAGAACCAGCTGAATGCACACAGCTTCCGGAAATCCGTTCTAGACCTCGGAGGCCTGGAGGAGGCGTCCTAGGCCTAGAACGGCCCGCTGGAAGTGCGTGATGCCATTTCCAGAAGTCCATTCTAGGCCTTGGAGGCCTGAAGGAGGCCTCCCAGGCCTAGAACGGCCCACCAGAAGTGCATGGATGCTATTTCCGGAAGTCCATTCTAGGCCTCGGAGGCCCAGGCCTGCATCCACGCAGAGAACCGATTGTTCAGGTATTTGAATCCCACCACTGGATCGGATCCACATTGGATTTTATGTGATCTATGCACAATACTAGTTTTCGTTTAATGAAGTCTCTATGCCAGTGTTTCTCAATCTTGGCCACTGTAAGCAGTGTGGACTTCAACTCTAGGGAATCCCTCCGCCACCTATGATGGCTGAGGAATTCTGGGAGTTGAAGTCCATACTGCTTAAAGTAGCCAAGGTTGAGACACTGTTCTATGCTATGTACAAACAGAAATGTGCAGTTTTGGGGACTGTTACATCTTGAACTGTGTAGATTAGGAAAATGTACCTATTACAAAAAGACCTATTAACTGAAAATGTCTGAAAAATGCCTAGGAAATGGGGTAGGTTGAAGAATGCAGCATATGCAAATGAATATGGATTTTCTCTTGCATGTAATTTTTAATTTTGCAGATGAAATGCAACACTGACCGAGTCAATTAATGGCTGAGTACCAGCGGTGCTGAATTGGGTTAGATAAAGACGATTCAGCAGTTATCTGCATGTGGAACGCAACAATTTAAATCTTACACTGCAAAAATGTGTGTATCTTCAGAAAAGTGTAATTATATATACACAAATAAACTGCTTTCTATGAAAATAATATTATAGCCACCTGAGTAAATAATGCTCAGCCAAATTGACGGAGCCCACGTACCACTGCGAGGATGCAAAGGAAGAGGTGAATAGAAACTGCAGAGGATGAATTAAAGGGATGACAAGATACTCCGTTTTACGACCCTGCAATCCCTTAATTCGGAGTAGAATTGGGGCGACTGAATGGAGCTGAGCATTTACCAGCCAGATGCCCTTCCTGATACCACAGAGAGTTCACAGCAGATATTTTTCAGTTTGTGCCTTAGGAGAGAAATATCTGGTGTTACCTAGTATTGAACTCTAAACCTTCTGAGTGGGAAGCAAGCATCTCCTCCATTAGGCCACCAGGCTGCTCAAAGGGATAACAAGATAACAGTGGCTAAAACACTTTTTTTTTGGGAGAGAAATGGTGTGAGAGATTAAGGAAATCTAATGGTTAACCGAAAGAGGAAAAGTACAATGCACTGAGTACTTGTTAACAGAAGGGAAGATATTAGCAAATGTATTAATTCAATTAAATTAATTCCTTCCAAGCTTTTTTATACACACTGTAAACAAGATTACTTTATGAGCTAGAATTTACAACGATGCTGGGCTAAAGAGATTGGTTAATTTCAGAATATTGGAAAATCCAGTTGGGTTTGTTTATTTAGTTAAGCACAAAGCCAAACAGAATATAATTTCCTAAATTGTTTTGACATTCAAAGGATCAGACCCTCAATCCACTGAAGCGGAAAAATAAGAAGAGGATGGTGGGGAGAAAGCTTGCAAACAAAATTGTTATTAAGTGTAAATGTACACACTAATATTATAAATGTAATTGAGAATGACCTTTACATAATAATGAAGAGAAACTAAAGCTTCTACCACTTAGACACACCGTCATATGGAAGAATGCCAACTTTACTGGAAACAGAAAAATAGGAGTGTACCAGGTCCAGAATAATATAGCAATAGAAAGTTACTGTGTATGAATAGGGACAATTCCACAGTCACTAGCACTGATTATGTAACTTAGTTGGGTAATGAAATGTCTGCAAGCAAATAACCAAGCTCAGAGAGCACCAAGGACTCCACAATAGAAAGTGTTCTATATGATTGTAATTAATATTTATATTTCAAAAGATTCTTACAGTACAGTCCTTCTATCTGGAATAGTCAACCTCTTCCATTGAGCATGCTCCTTCAAGAGGGACATGAATGAACCAATGAGTGATGAACAGGACAGACACTGAGTCAGTCAGATCAGCTGAAAACAAACCTGTCAATCAATGAATGCTGCTGTCAAGCGCAGGAAATCAGGACTCCAGGCAGTTCGAGTCAATATAGATCTATTGTATGCAAAAGCTGTCTATAAGAATCTGAACTACTAACAGTCAAAGCAAATAGGCAATAAAAAAGAGTCAACAGAATTCAAGGAGGGCTGGACTTAAGATCTCTCGTGGGCACAAAAGAAGTCAAGACTGATGACGTGTGTGACCCCTCCCTCGGGTTCAGCCTGGTCATCTCCTACAGCTGCAACCAGACTGCCCTCCCTCTCTTATTAAAAATCCCAAAAGAATAACTGCTATTTGAGAAATAACTTAGTCTGAAACAAATAGTCATATAAACCATCAGTCATATGAAGGAAAAGATGGACCCAAGGTCACTTTATTATGTCTATAAAATGGTAAGGTGAAATTTCAATCAGGTCCTGCTCCTATCGTGGCACATGGATTTACTGCAATGTTCCAAGATATTTTACATTTATTTATGGTCACTTCTTTCTGGGCCCATGCCAGTGAAGGGAGACTGTCAAGGTAATGATTTAGAAGCTAACTAGCTGATGAAAGAAGTATGATGTAATGATGGGAATGACTCAGCAGGGTCTATGTCCCTTTAAGAGCCAGCTGGGTCTGTGTCTCTTTATGAGCTTTGTATAAAAGGGAAGGCTCTGCAGATGTGTGGTCTCTCTTCTGTTTCCTGCTGTAACTGCTGTGTGTTGGCAACTGCTGTATTAACATGTGTATGTATATTGTTCCTGGTGTATGATATTGTAGATATGTACAATAAACCACCATTTAATATAGACCACTGTTTACTGTGTTTACTCCTGGGTTATCTCAGCGCAATAAGACTGTGCATGCTCTGACAGAGACTAGACTGGCTTTTCTAATTCCCAACTAAAACATCAAGAGAGCTGGCCTTGCTAATCCAACTTTTCTAATGTCATTATTTATTTCTAATAATGGGTAGGGAAGTAACTCCTTCCTAACTCGGAAGGAGAGAGAATTGGCTTGAAGCTCTGAAACAGGAAATTGGTTACTTGTGTTAATTCTCATCAGTGTAGGGGAACACAGGTAGTCCTCGAGTTACAACAGTTCATTTAGTGGCTCTTCAAAGTTACAACAGCACTGTTAAAAAAGACTTATGATCACAGTTACGATGGTTGCAGCATCCCCATGGTCACATGATCAAAATTTGGATGCTTTGGATGCTGATTCATATTTATGACGGTTGCAGTGTCACAGGGTCATATGATCACCTTTTGTGACAAGCAAAGTCAATGGGGAAGCTGGGTTCACTTAACAACTGTGTTAATAACTTAACCACTGCAGTGATTCACTTAACAACTGTCACAAGACAGGTTGTAAAATGGGGCAAAATTCATTTTATATATCTCTCACTTAGCAACATAAATTCTGGGCTCAATTATGGTCATACGTCGAGGACTACTTATATGTGTATGTACAGTGTGTATGTATATATGTGTGTATACATGCATATACATACACACACTGGAAAAAAATTCAAAGAAAGAATCAGTTTTTAATTGACCAAAGACCGACTTTAATGAAATCAATCTTTCATTTAAAATAGAAGTAGTAAAAACAGCATTTAAACAGTATCCAACATTTCTAGATCTGGCGTGGGCTCAGTCATTCAGATCCAGAAAGTATTTGTTGATACAAGTGAAATAGCAAGTCAACCTAGACATTTTTTTTTTGCAATGTTTGCAAGAGGAATTAGGTGATGACAAGCCCCTGACAAGAAGCTTTCCTTTGCTCCATGGGAGAATATGAACATTTCATCGAATTACCATGGTGGTGAATTCAGAGTGGGCGTAAAGCTCTCTCAGGCCACAGAGGAGAGTTAAATAAGACTTAAGGAAGCTCCTGTAATTTCCAACACTTTTCATTCTCAGCTTTTTAATTATGAGATCTATATCTTTCCTGGCCTATTAGATGCTCTTGGGAGGTATCAACACAAGTGTTCTCCAGACGTTTGCTTGCAAAGCCCATTGTGTACAGAATATTCGTGCCCAAACTACTAGAGACATTAAATGTGTCTTTACTTTCTAACGTGCTGAGGAAGGAAACAATTAAATTTGCAGGGGGTGGGGGAAGGAGATACTAACTGGAGCAGAAAATTACATAGAGCTTTTCTTCTAGTGTTCTATCACCCTGAGGTAAAACGTTCTACTGAATGGGTACATGCAACCTGGAGACTGTGGGCTAAGAAGAAGAGAGAAAGAAGAAAACAAGTGAATTTCCTCTCCCATGTTTACTCTGATCCCATTAAGTCTCTCTAATCGGGTCTACGACAACTTGCCGTGATTCGTACCTCAAACGGCATCTGCCGGGACTCTCTACATAAGTGGAGCATAGTATTCTCCTCTCTGTGTGACTGCGGGATCCCATGTCAAACTGTAGATCACACTGTGACCAGCTGTAAGATAAGGGCACATACCAGTCCAGTAACTGATTTTTTTTTTTTAATATAAAGGATGCTGCGCTTCAATGATTAGATGGCTTAGAGTTAGACATTGGTATTTGAATATAGATCTTTTCAACATTTATATTTTATTGTGTTTTACTAATCTAGGGGAAATGTTAATAGATATTGATCATGTATGATATGTTAAATAAATAAATAAACTTAAAAAGAGAATGCAATCATATGCTGTTTGGCTGAAGATTAAGCTGTCCTCTAGTTGTTAGATATATGATTCAACTTTCTCCAAAGCTCCCCCCTCTAGTTCTGCTAGCGTTGCCACTCTCACAATTTGCAGCCAGCAAACCCAACTGCAGTACAGAGGATTCTGGGATCAACAGTACATGCAAATTTAGAGTTTATAAAGTTGCAGAAAATTGGGCTAATTTCATTTATGATGACCTTCCCCAACTCTAGGAAGAACATGTATGTTCCCAGCTGATTTTTAAGAGAAGCCACCAAGGATGATAAGATGTGCAAATCATTCACTAACACGTGCACCACTTCTTTTCATGCAATTTCAGGAACAGAATCAAAACTGATTTATTTGATCCTTTCCCTATTTCAATACATTTACATCTTCAAAACATCCCTTTTTAAAGAGTTATATTCTAATAAAGTCAGTGTGTTGACTCGTAAAACAGTGACTTATAGGCAGGCATATTAAAAGCACACAAAAGCATGAAAAAATAGGTGTAAACGTGCCTTTGCTTTGGGCTTCAGACACACAGAGTAAAACGTGAGCTGAGCAGATTCAGTTTGAAGGAAGTCACGTTGGCTAAGTATGCAAGGAGATTTTGCAAGAATCCAACAAGCGAAGTCAGAATAGGTCACACTAGAGTATGTCAGTTCCAGACAAGTGAGCCAGGTTAAATAGGCAGACTCAGTTGCAACAAGACATACAACTAGACAGGTGAAGCCAGCTTAGCGGCATAGACACAGGGGAAATTGAATCAGCACCATGGATAGCTCCAGGTACATTCTGAATGCTGAGCTTCTAAAAAACCTTGTCACTGAAAGGCGGTAGTGTAATGACTTGCGAAAAGTTCAGATTAGAAGGGGGAAAGGTGCTTCAGGCAGACGTGACACTCACTTTCCACCTGTTGTCAACTCTTTATAAAAGCTGCATATTCCTGAGCTTGTGCACCTGCCTTCTGCAGCACCATTTCTCAAACTTTTGGTAGGTGCCGGAATTGAATGTGATTTCCCCTCCCCCCCCCCCAATTCTCATGATCAAGCTTTACTAAGATGAAAGCAGTTGTGATATAATAATTCCACCCAGTGAAGGGCAACAATTTAGGGCCAACATATTTAGGTGTAAAGGGGGGGATATTTTTATTATTTTTATTTCATTTCTTTCCATGCTGCTCCAATACTAAATGACTCTAAGCAGGCAGCAAAGTACAACAAATGAATGAACTGATTTTCTGAAGCCTTTTTACACAGCCTCGTGGTGCTTTGGAGAGAAGGCAAATCTTTTCTCTGATAAAGAAGAATCTGCTGCTTTTAATTATTTCCACAGCAGTTGCTTAAATAGTTGTTAGTCAGAGAAGCCCACATCATGCAATTTCAGGTAAAGGAGCATCTGCTTTAAAAGGGCTATTGACAGGTGCTTTAAATGAACAGGTATTCCAAGTCAATTGTTCCCTTTGAGTTTGGATTGCCACACAGCCCTAGTAAGATCAGTTGGGCTTGACTTTTAAGTGGCTTATCTCCCTTAGAAAAACTATTGAAATATTAAAAGTCTTACACAGATTCTTCAGCTTTGTGTTCACACATGACAGTAAACAGGGAAGGCTCTTTAAGGAATCATGTGCCGAATTGGAAAAAGGAATAGGAACTTCTTACAGGGATGTCACAAAGTTCCTCAAGTGTTTTGGTTAGATTTTTTTTTATTTGCTTTATTTTTTAATTTATATCCCATCTTTATTATTTTTATAAACAACTCAAGGCAGTGCACCTATCTAACGATCCTTATTCCTCCTATTTTCCACAACAACAACCCTGTGACATGAAGTGGGCTGAAGAGAAGTGACTGGCCCAAGTCACCCAGCTGCTTTTCATGGTTAAGGCAGTACTAGAACTCACCATCTCCTGGTGACTGGCTCAAAGTCACCCAGCTGCCTTTCATGGTTAAGGCAGTACTAGAACTCACCATCTCCTGGTGACTGGCTCAAAGTCACCCAGCTGCCTTTCATGGTTAAGGCAGTACTAGAACTCACCATCTCCTGGTGACTGGCTCAAAGTCACCCAGCTGCCTTTCATGGTTAAGGCAGTACTAGAACTCACCATCTCCTGGTGACTGGCTCAAAGTCACCCAGCTGCCTTTCATGGTTAAGGCAGTACTAGAACTCACCATCTCCTGGTGACTGGCTCAAAGTCACCCAGCTGGCTTTCATGGCTAAGGCAGGAGTTGAACTCAAGATCTCCTGCTTTCTACCCTGGTGCCTTAACCACTAGACCACACTGGCTAATTAATATGTATCCGACTCAGAACAATGTTTAGAAATATATGCAGGGTAATAGATGGCACTACAGTGCTGAAAATCATCCTATATTTTACAAGAACTCCAGAAAAAGTGCCTGTTCTTTCTAAATCCTTCTGGAGTTGTGAATAATTATTTGCATTTCATGGCTGTTTGGGCTCTTTATTATTCAGTCTGTCCAAAGATGCCATAACTAATCTTACTATACTTGTCAATACAATTGGAAAACTTCATGACAAGGAGCTAACACCCATGTGATCAAATTGACTTTACAATCCTTTTTATGGGATCAATAAGAGAACGTTGTGGTCATTAATGATTCACCATGGGCTGGTTTTGCCCAAACTGGAAGTTAATCCTGTTTTTTGGCAAAAATGTTGTAAAACAAAGTCATTGATCACAGGACACTACAAACCACTATAATGCAGGCCCATTCCTGAGTGCCTGAAATGGGGGGGGGGGCAGTTATAAGTACTTTGGAATTGGGTCATAAGTACCCCAGGGAGGTCCATCCTAATGCTAAATGATTGCTATGTGACTAGTCCCTAAGTCAAGGACCACCTGTACTAAGGATATAGCTTATCACTTTTAAAATGAGTAATAATAACTATCCTGTTCCTTCAGGAATGTGTTTAAAAGGCATTAGGACCCAGCTCCCTGCAAGTTTAATTTATGATCCTTTAAAACTGATCTGCCTTCCAGTCAACACACAGGATGCTGTGACTGACAGACAGATAAACAGAAAAATGCAAAACAGTAATGAGAAAACAGGCATACCTTAAAACAAATGACAAGAGTGGTTAATTATGAAGTAACATTCAGTTCTGATTCTAGCATCAATCATCTGCCAGCACCGACGATTTACTAAATAAAATATTTTCATCCCGTTTCCAAAAGCTGACTCCAACGGTACGATATCCAAGCTGACTTCTCCAAGGGAAATAATTTTATAAGGCGAGTGTCACAGGAAGAATAAACAGACATTTTTTAAAGGCATTCCATTAGCATCTTTGCTTTGATGTCACCTTTCAACTAGGTTAAGAAAGAGGCCTGCTAATTAGCAAATAGCTGACGATTTTTGAACCTGATGCATTTTGCCAATTATTTAAATGTCCCCTATTCAGCTAGATTAAAAGTCTGGAAGAAATCTGAACTAATTTCAAGCATTTCACGCCTAATATATTCTCTACAATGCAAGCCGAAAATTAGGGATTCAATGCTCCATTGGCAGCCTGGTTTTAGGATAGGAACAATATGTTTATATCTGTACCCCTATCTACATCGGTTTAGCAGACTTAACCGCTTTTGAAAAACAAAGGCTATCTTGAAAACTGGAAGAGAGAGAGAAAAGGACGGTGAGTTCAAGTCCTGCCTTAGCCATGAAAATAAACTGGGTGACTCCGGGGCCAGCCATTCTCTCTCAGCCCAACCCACCTCACAGGGTTGTTGTTATGAGAAAAATAGGAGGTGGAAAGTGCATTTGATATGTTCCCTTCTTTGAGTTACTTGCATAAACAATAAAGGCGGGCTACAAATAAGTAAATAAAAATCTAACCCTCAACTACTGGTAGTCCTCGACTTACAACAGTTCATTTAGTGACTGTTCAAAGTTACAACGGCACTGAAAAAAAATGACTTATGACTGTTTTTCACACTTATGACTGTTGAAGCACCCCATGGTCACGTGATTTGCATTTCGATGTTTGATAACTGACTCACATTTATGACGGTTGAAGTGTCCCGATGTCATGTGATCCCCTTTTGCGACCTTCTGACAAGCAAAGTCAATGGGGAAGCCAGATTCACTTAACAACCTTGTTACTGACTTAACAACTGCAGTGATTCACTTAACAAACATTCCAAGAAAAGTTGTAACATGGGGCAAAATTCACTTAATTTTCTCACTTAACAGTATAAATTCTGGGCTCGATTGCAGTTGTATGTTGAGGACTGCCTAAATTATGCAGAACTTCATTTTACAGGATTACCACACCTATTGTGGCCCTCATTTCTCCCCAAGAATTCCAGTTACTAAGCATAAACAGCCATAACCAGCAACAATATAATACACTACCTTATTCTCAAAATAAATCAAAATCTATCAGCACAGATTTTTATTTCTCTCTGAACCTTCTTTTTTTTTCTTTTTCTTTTTAAAGAAGATAGACCGAGCCTATCTTTTAAAGTCATGCATTTCCTTAATTCTACCATTTCCACAGTTTTCTCCCCTTCCTTTTGCAAAGGGCAGGCTAAATCACAGGCTAAATCAAGCATCTTCTTCTGAAGGTATGAGAACTTTCCTAAAAGGCCTGGGAAATAAATTACTTCTTCTGATTTATGTGGAAAATGATGCAGGTAATGGGAAAGCTAGCCCACAAAAAGAAGAAGAAAAAAAATCAAAGCTAGCACGTCCATAAAGCTAGGTTTTCTGTTTCTGCTCTTTTTGTTCCAAAGTGAGATGTAAGGTCTAAAAGCAGCGGTCCACAACCTTTGCAGCTTTGCAGACCGGCAGTGGGGGAGGGGTAGAGGGGATGGTACTGTGCGAGCGGCGGGTGCAAATATGCGTGCAGCTCCATTTGTACGAGCGGCGGGCATGTGCACCCACTGCTTGCAAGTGGGGCTGCATGCGCACACTCGCCTGCTGCTTCTGCGGCCTGGTTCCAAACAGGCCACAGGGATTGGGGACCCTCGGCCTAAAGGACATTTCTTTACTTATAATCCTCTGCTCACAACCAGTCCCTCAACAACCGTTCAAAGAACAACGGACCCTCAGAGGAGACTTATCAACCTACTGCCAAAGTCCTGACAGATGCTGCTGTTGTACCCCTCAACAGTGATGTGACTGCATTCTGGTGCTTGGCAATCAGCCTGCATTTATGGCCATTGGCCACAGTGACCACAATTTATGACAATTTTGCTGAAAACTAGTCTTTTACTTTTGATTTCTGGCAAAAATGCCCCATAGCAAGCAATATGTTCACTTAACGAATGCCGTATTCACTTAATAACAAAAGTATTAAAATATTTTGCTAAGATTTTTAGGGCACTGCCTTCTCCAGCTAATGCCAGACTAAAATAACTTACATTTAACAATGAGAAGTAAAATAGAGATAGATTAGATTAGATTAGATTAGATTAGATTAGATTAGATTAGATTAGATTAGATTGATGGATGGATCCATTCATTTTCTGGAACTAGAACTGTAATTTATGCAGATAGTCGTCAACTTATGACTATCTACTTCATGATGGTTCAAAGTTATGACAGGACAACGTGACCTATGACCTTGAAGAAAGTGACCTATGACCTATATTCACACTTACGAGTATCACACCGCACTACAATCATATTATCACAATTCGCCACAATCACAGGATCACATTTACGACTGTTTCAGCATCCTGCTGTCAACGTGATTGTGATCTTAATGAATTATTTGAATTAATTATCAAATGCCACATGGACTCAAAAGAATTAATCGTTCCCAGTTGTATCCAAAGCCCCATTTCACTTAAAGGAATTTCCACCTGTTATCACAAAAGGAGACATTATTATTTAAAGCTAGAAAGTAATCAATGATTAAACAATCAGGATGAAATCCATTTAGATCAACCTGAACAGCAGAGCTGACTGAAGTTATCCTTGCAAATGAAGGAGATAAATTTTGATCCCAATCCACTGACTTTTTTCCTAATTGTTGTTGTTGTTGTTGTTGTTAGTTGCGAAGTCGTGTCCGACCCATCGCGACCCCATGGACAACGTTCCTCCAGGCCTTCCTGTCCTCTACCATCTTCTGGAGTCCATTTAAGCTCACGCCTCCTGTTTCAGTGACTCCATCCAGCCACCTCATTCTCTGTCGTCCCCTTCTTCTATTGCCCTCAATCTTTCCCAGCATTAGGCTCTTCTCCAGTGAGTCCTTCCTTCTCATTAGGTGGCCAAAGTACTTGAGTTTCAATTTCAGTATCTGGCCTTCTAAGGAGCAGTCAGGGTTGATCTCCTCTAGGACTAACCGGTTTGATCGCCTTGCAGTCCAGGGGACTCGCAGGAGTCTTCTCCAGCACCATAGTTCAAAGGCCTCAATTCTTTGGCGCTCAGCCTTTCTTATGGTCCAACTTTCACAGCCATACATTGCAACTGGGAAAACCATGGCCTTGACTATACGTACTTTTGTTGGCAGGGTGATGTCTCTGCTTTTTAGTATGCTGTCTAAATTTTTTCCTAATAGACCACGGGTCGGCAACCCGCGGCTCCGGAGCCGCATGCGGCTCTTTGAGGCATTACCTGCGGCTCCGGAGCCTCCTCCGCCATTTTGGGGAGCGCATGCGCGGGGGGTGCGCATGCGCGAACGGGCGCGCATGCGCGAACGGGTGGGTGCGCATGCGCGAACGGGCGCGGCTCCCAGGGTTTTTTTTTTTTTAGGCCAAACGGGTCCGTGCGGCTCGTTCGATGTTTCGGGTGGCCGACCCATGTAATAGACATTAGCAGATCATCAACATAGGCACTCTGCAAGAAGCCTGTCATGAACTTCAGTAACAAAAGCTTCAACTGGTTGCCCATCAATAACAATGTGGGGAATGGAAAACTTGAAAGGAATAAAATCTAGACTTTCTTCCAAGCAGCATCATGACTTTAAGCTGTCCTCTAGTAGTTGTTAAGATATATGATTCAACTTTCTCCAAAGCTCCCCCTTCTACAATCATGTGATCAAAATTCAAACACTTAGTAAATGGCATGTATTTATGACGGTTGCAGTGTCCCAGGGTCACGTGATTCCCTTTCGCGACCTTCTGACAAGCAGTCAATGGGGAAGCCTGATTCATTTAACAACTGTGTTACTAACTTAACAACTGCAGCGATTCACTTAACAAGTGTTCCAAGAAAAGTTGTAACATGGGGGTGGGGAATTCACTTAACAAATTTTCTCACTTAGCAACATAAATTCTGGCCTCAACTGGGGTCGTATGTTGAGACTACCTCTACACTTCTTTCCCCATTATTTTAAGAAATGGTGACATAAATAGCTGCCATATTATATGATGCAGTCATTAACCCTAAAAAAAGAGTTGAGGATGAAATTAGCTGGTTCATTCAGCCAGCTTCACACCAGTAAAGTAAATGGGAGAAGCCAGACTTGCTTAAGTATCGTGTGATTCACTTAACAACTGTGACAAGACAGGTCATAAAATCAGGCACGACTCACTTAACAGCTGCCTCGTTTAAGCTTGGAAATTCCGGTCCCACTTGTAGTCATAACTCAAGGATCACCTACAGAGTCACTCGTTAGCCGCCTTGTCATATTCATCACTAATCAGGGCTTTGAGAAACATGGATCAATTATTGAAAACTGAATTCAATTACACATCCAATGCAAGCAGAAATAGACCTTATGCGGCTAACATATTAAAAAGGGGTCTCAACGTAAGATAATATGTTTAACAGAAATGATTATTTTGCAGCCCTTGGTCTGTAACAGCAAGAACAGTAAAAGATTGCTTTTCCTTTATTTGTTTATTTATTTCCTCTTCCCATTTTTTGCTTAGCTTCACAAGTTTCCAGGAATCTTATAAACAAGCCAGAGTCAAGGTCAGTTCTAAAGAGTTCCACAGAGCCACACATAAAACAAACGGATCTCTCTTCTTAACAATTAATCCACGCCAGTGACTTTTACGGCTGATTTATTGCTCAATTGGGTTTTAAGTCCGCCACTATCTTAAAAGAAGTCCTCCCATCATTTCTGACCATTAAGCGCAGTTATCCTCTCTTGGAATGAATGTGAAATTTACCGGAGGGGTAGATATATTCTAGAATTCACTTTCACATTTGCTCAAGTAATGTGTGAAAACTTAAAGACGGTGCCGAACCTGAAGGAAACATTATCCAGAATCCTGGGTAATGCACAGACTTTTCAAAACCAACTTCTCCAAGATGGATTTTTTTTTTTCCCAGTCTTCAAACAAATTCCAGGGAAACCTTGTCAAAACTACAACCCCTGTAGTTCAAAACCAACTGGCAATATTTCTCCAAGAGTTTGTTTTGACCTATCAGGTGGTGTCAGAGAGTGAACTTGAGAATCTCTGAGTCTAAACACTGGGCTACGGAGGTTGGATGGGTGACAAACAACAGAGCAGAAAGGCCTCTCTTGTTGATGATCAGTAAATGGGCAGGCTTCTACTTGAAGAGATATTTTGTAATGCCGGGTTTCTCATCCTTGGCAACTTTTAAGATGTGTGGACTTCAACTCCCAGAATGAATGCTGGCAGGGGTATTCTGGGAGTTGAAGTCCACACATGTTAAAGTTTCCAAGGTTGAGAAACATCGCTCTAATGCAGGGGTCTTCAAACTTGGCCCTTTTATGACTTGTGGACTTCAACTCCCAGAATTCCTCAGCCAGGCACGCTGGCTGAGGAATTCTGGGAGTTGAAGTCCACAAGTCATAAAAGGGCCAAGTTTGAAGACCCCTGCTCTAATGCAATCCTGCTTAATCGCCAATCCTGTTTCCTGTTTTATGTACAGCTATCTCCCATTTGAGAGCCTCTTCATTAAAATATGCCACGAGCAACAGAAATGGGAAAGGGTATTACTTGCAAGACTGATGTCAACCCCACTATATAGACCAGACTGGGAAATCACTTCCATAGAAAGGCTAATAGAACTTTTACTGAAATTGGATATAAGAACAGAAATTTTCAAGTCTGCTTGTTTTGTAGAAATTCCCTGAATGCAAAATCATCAGAAGCTTTGCCTTCAGAAGTTGTGGGTGCTCCATCTGTCATGCCTCCGTCAGAGCCTGAATCTGTGGAGGAAAATGAGCTGGAATGGGACCCTATGGAGGTCCAGCAAGAGGTGTCTGTGGCTTCAGAGGAATGTGGGGAAGAGCAGGCAGAGGCAGGCCAGGGCCCTTCAGGAGTGGGACAGGAGGAACAGGAGAGACAGAGTTCAGGCGATGTGCAAGGGCCACCCCCACCTGATCCTAGAGCATGGAGAGTGGAGAGAAGGAGGGAACAACGCAGGCGGGCTCAACTACTTGGGAGGAGAGCGTCCCGTCCCTCTCCACAAGGCACACCTGGAGACTGAGATTTAAGGAGACGCTGTGGGGAGAGGCATTTGTCGGGAACAAACACTGATTCCTTGGAGTTTTGTGTGTGTTGTTGCTGATCTCTTGTTCTGTGACTTCTGCTTGGAAACCCGGACACTCTGACCACTGGACTGGCTGACAACGTTGCTTGGATGTTTAAGGAACTCGGACTGTATTTTGGCTCCCCTACTGAAACTGCTCAGGCAAGCGTGTATTCACACAGACTCATTAGGTTTATGGTGTATGTGTCATTCTTTCCTATCTCCGTGGCCTTGAGTGGATTCCTCTCCTAGTCAGACTGTGTGTGAGGCTACTTGCAGCCAGAGGTGTGTGGGTCTTCCTTTGTTTGGAGGCTTGCCAGAAACGTGGGAGCATTTGGGGAAAATTTGGAGCAATTAAAGGGCGGTTTGAATTGCCAGCTGACTGCATTGCCTCTGTGCTGTGCCCTGGGTCATCACACCATCACTGGAGGTTTTTAAGAGATTGGACAACCACTTGTCTGAAATGGTATAGGGTTTCGTGCTTGAGCAAGGGGTTGGACTAGAAGACCTCCAAAGTTCCTTCCAACTGTACTATTCTGTTAAGGTTCCTGCACATCTCCGTCAATTGTCATCTTCCTTGCTCTCTACAATTACACATTTTGCAAAGCTCTGTCTTGTGATCCCACGCTTTGAAAAGCAGTCCAGCAGCAAGATCTCTCCAGTTAGCAAATGGGCAGGATTGCACATAGGAGACTGTCCTTCAGAGATCTTGATTTACAGCAACGCATTCCGAAAGATTAATTCTAGGGTGTTGATGGGGAAGGCACGTGTATATGGACTATAAATAAATGCAACGTAAGGAGATCTCTTGAGAGGTAAGTCAAAGTGTAATTTAAAAGTGTATCTTCACAGACATTTGCAGATATCTACTCAAAGCCAGAAGGCAGTGGAGCATGACAGAAGTAGCTTTCTCCCACTGATGCTTCCCAGTAACCTTCCAAAGACATATTATCTATGGCCAAAGAGTTAATTTGTATCCATAATGACTACTAGCCATTGATAACCTTATTTTTCCACAATAAGGAAGAAGCATTTTCTCTTCCTTTTCCTCAATCTCTCACCCTGCAGTTTCCTTGGGGAATCCCCAGTTCCAATATTGATAGGGGGAATAACTCACTCATCATCAATTCCCACTCTGTATAATCTCTAGCATACTCTCTCTCTGTGTGTGTGTATGTGTGTCTCCCTCTGTATGAGTTTTGTGCTGATAAAAACAGGATCGCCAACATGATCGCCAACGTCCGATAACGGATATGGCAGAAGAAGAAGATGTTTATTATGATCCCAATTTACAGGCAGGAGTTTATCCTTCACTTCCTCAATGCAATCCTACTGACATTTCTCTCCAACAGAAGTATACTTATGAGAGTTTTTTTTTAAAAAAAATAATCCTGATTTTTTTTTTAAATCTGATTTGGGATAATTGAGAAAAGAATGGGCCCAAGGTCAGGTATTGATCCTTTAAACTCAAGAGTTCCACACCTTGTTAAATCTTCTCAGGCATCCGAATTGTCATTTTTCTACTCCTTTTCCAGAATCACCTGATATATGAATATGTACAGTTAGTCCTTGATTTATAATTATTCATTTAGTGACTGTTCAAAGTTATAACAGTGGTGAAAAAAAAGTGACTTATAAGCATTTTTCACACTTATCGACAGTCGCGGCATCTCGGTGGTCACATGATCAAACTTTGGCCACGTGGCAACTGGCATGTATTTGTGACAGTTGTGGTTTCCCAGGTTCATTTGATCGCCTTTTGCGACCTTCTGACAAGCAAAGTCAATGGGGAAGCCAAACCCACTTAACAACCGCGTTAATAACTTGACAACTGCAGCGATTCACTTAACAGCTGTGTCAAGAAGGTCGTAAAATGGGGCAGAAATCACTGAAGAGCTGTCTTGCTTAGCAATGGATATGTTGGGCTCAGCTGTGGTCGTACGTCAAGGACTGACCTGTATTGCATTACGTATA
Source organism: Azemiops feae (assembly GCA_023970755.1). Classification (NCBI taxonomy): domain Eukaryota; kingdom Metazoa; phylum Chordata; class Lepidosauria; order Squamata; family Viperidae; genus Azemiops; species Azemiops feae. The sequence goes on along the minus strand of JALGBA010000033.1, from coordinate 212,314 downwards.
TATACATACTTCTTGAAAAGTTCTCAATATGACAGCGAGAAAGGCATTTCCATTCCGACCATCACTAGATTTCAGATGCAGAAGCCTTTGAAAGGTTTTATCATCCCAAAGCTAAATTCTTGGATGGTGCAGCTTGAAAGTGTGCTGCCATTACAGAATCCAAATTCAACACAGTCTCTCAAAGAAGATTTATATGTTTTTACTGCTTTATTTGAAGAAACCAAACCCCAACTGTCTGGCTTTCACAATCGGCTTTGAGTATTGGGGTCAGATTGAGATGGCCAAAACAGAGACGTCTCATGTTTGAGAAAATTGAGATGGCCAAAACAGAGACTTCTCATGTTTGAGAAAACTGAGATGGCCAAAACAGAGACTTCTCATGTTTGAGAAAACTGAGATGGCCAAAACAGAGGCTTCCTGTACTTTCAGGCCAAAGAGAAAAATTATAGGCCTTTGGAGAACCAAATGCATCTTCACCACCATCCATGCTACTTCTCTATTTAAGAAATATGGCCTAGAACAGGGGTAGGCAACCTTGGCTCTTTTATGACTTGTGGACTTCAACTCCCAGAATTCCTGAGCCAGCCATGCTGAGGGGAAAGGGAGAGGTTTCCAAGCTGAGCTATGCTGGCTCAGGAATTCTGGGAGTTGAAGTCCACGAGTCATAAAAGAGCCAAGGTTGCCTACCCCTGTTCTAGGCCATATTAACCCCTGTGTTACAAACAGTACACAGAGCCTTTTGTTAACGGTGTAATTCCTCAGAGAATTGTTTGTTCCATGTTGCTTTAAAATAGTTATCCATGAAGAACGCATAAGAGTTTAGCAACTCCACCCCCCTCCCCAAAACACTAAGTTTAGAGACTACGTATAATCTGATATAATCAGCTTGCCTAATGGCTATAGAAAAGGATAGGAAATTAAAACGTGGCTGAACATTTTTTTAGCTATGTAGACTTCTTAGCGGTGCCACCAAAGGATGCTAGGCCCAAAGATGCTTTCTTTCCAAAGGCAACTGGACTTTGTTTTGCTAGAAGATGTTTCACTTCTCATCCAGGAAGCTTCTTTAGTTCTGACTGAATGGTGAAGAATGGAAGGATTTATATTCCTCACGGTCACCTGATGGTTAACACTCAATGACTCTCAGAAAGAGATGACTGCAAGGAATATAGCAAAACAAGAAAACCCAGCTGCCTTTTGAAACAAAGCATTTTTGGAACCACCATGATCTGGACGACTGAAAATCTCCAGAGACACAAAGGATGGCACAGTTCCATCCCATCAGATGTCAGATCACACAGAAAAGCAAAATCAGTAAGATTCTAGCAGTTGTGAAGATGGGCATCGGTCAGTGGTGGAAATGTCAACCTCTGCAAAATGATAGACAAAGAAAGCATCACAATCCAAATCCTGCCATTTTGTAGCTGAAAAATCACACCACCAGGAATGCTTTTCTTCTTGGTGTCTGGGGAAAAGGAGCGAGCCTGTGAATCTCCCCAAGAGACACAACTGAATTTCCCAATGAGAAACACCCTGTGAACAGTCTTTCTGTTTTAAAAGCTTTCAATCATTTCCTTGGCATCAAAGAAGACAGTAAGAGCAAAGAGATATAATGAATTTGTGCCCTCTGTTCCCTTCTAGACTTAGGGCAGAGCTTAATGCAAAGCTAGTCCTTAATGAAATTTTCTTCGAAATGCAAAGTAATGGCTTCTAATTTCCTCGCTTAATCTAATGTTACAGCTACTCCATTAATGTCACCCACCTATTAGATACTTAACAACCAGCTTGTTTAGCTGCAATTTTATCGTATGGATGCATATTCTGCTTTTCTCTTTCCTGATTTGGATAATGTTTAGTAATGGCAGTGGGGAACAGCCCTAATTTAAATATCTGAAAGCCTTCAGACCCTTAATCCCCTCTGGAAAATGAGAATATTTAATGTCTTTTGCATTAAAAAAAATGAAACAAGCGTAAAGTTCGCACGCCTAGCTTGTTTCTACACTTAATTCTAGATTAATCAGTGCTGATTCTGAATTACCATATTCCCACTCTGTATATTTTATCGGTTATTTCAAAAAAGCCTCTCCAGTAATACAATAAAGAACAAGGCATCCACCAAGGTAATCATCTTTTCTCCATCAATCTGACAATCCACTTTGCACTTCTAATTTTGCTGCATCAGAATTCATGTTTCTGATGGGGTCAAGAGTGTACAGACGGTCTAACAGGCTGGGCGGCATAATTTACAGTCGTCATCCCATACTACCCCATAGTAATGGAGTCAGACAGATGCACCCTTTGCTTCCTACTCCGAACAGAGCAATGGCAAAGGGGAAGCTTGCAATTTTGTGGCTCTATTGGGGCAGATGTAACTGAACAGTCAATCACTGTCATTACAATTGGAAAATATATGCAGGCAGAAACTTAACTAATGCTTCCATCAACCAGCACCGAGGTTTCATGCTATAACCAAGAAAGAGAGACAAGCTTATAGAAACATATCTGTGCATCGGTTCCATACATGAAGACTATATTCAAACACATACTTGCCCTCTAGATTCAGTCATATCAAGGGACTCCTATATTAACTGCCAACTTAAGGATGATAACAATAGCAATAGCACTTAGACTTATATACCGCTTCACAGTGCTTTACAGCCCTCTCTAAGAGGTTTACAGAGTCAGCCTATTTGCCCCCAACAATCTGGCTCCTCATTTTACCAACCTCAGAAGGATGGAAGGTCGAGCTGGTCAGGATCGAACTGCCGAATTGCAGGCAGCCGGCAATAAGCAGAAGTAGCCTGCAGTACTGCATTCTAACCACTGCGTCACCACGGCTCATGATAATGCCACTTCTGTCATTACAGGTGGTCCTCGACTTACAACCATTCGTTTAGTGACTGTTCAAAGTTACAACAGCACTGAATAAGTGACTTATGACCGTTTTGCACACTTAACGACGGTTGCACCTTCCCCATGGTCACATGATCAAAATTTGGACGCTTGGCAACTGGCATGTATTTATGACAGTTGTAGAGTCCCGGTGTCATGCGATTCCCCTTCTGCGACCTTCTGACAAGCAAAGTCAATGGGGAAGCCAATTCATTTAACAACAGTGCTACTAACTTAATAACTGCAGTGATTCATTAACAACTGTGGCAAGAAAGGTCATAAAATGGAGCAAAATTCACTTCACAAATGTCTGGCTTAGCAACGAAAATTTTGGGCTCAATTGTGGTCATAAGTCGAGGACTATCTGTACTTGCCCCCTAGAGATATTTACAATTCAGTCATATTAAGTATTAACTGCCAATTAAGGGCGCTAATGCCACGTCTGTCATTATGCAACCTGGAAGAGAAATCATGTCTTTGGCTCAGACGGAACACCGTTAGATATACATCACAGAGAGAAGAAGAATCTACCTACCAGTTTCTTCATCTATGTTAAAACGCCCAAGTCCGCTGCCATCACGGATGGAATACTGGATCTCACCATCTCTGCCGGTGTCATCATCCCTAGCATTGACTTGCAAAACGCTTGTGCCAATGCGGGAGTTTTCCTTCACGGAGCCAATGACCACGAAGTCAGAAAAATAAGGGCTGTAGAGATTTTCATTCACGTCCACCACTTCGATTTCCACGAAGGACACCGAGGACAAGGAAACTGGGCGCCCCTTATCCTTGGCTCGTACGGTCAAATTGTAGAACTGCTGCTTCTCGTAATCAAGTTCTTTGCTGAGCCGGATGGCACCGCTGGATTTGTCTATTTCAAATCTCCCGTTGTAATCATTCACCAAAGAGTAACGCACTTGTCCCCCGAGACCAAGGTCTGGATCTTGGGTTTCAAGCCAAGCAATGACTGTACCAACTGGTAAATCTTCCAAGACTTTCACGCTGTAACTGGGTGGGATGAAAACTGGAGCGCAATCATTGACGTCATCCAAAAAAACCTTTAAGGGAACCACGGAAAACTGCTGGTGCCCGTTCTCTGCTCTATCTCTTGCTTCTATTTTTAATGTGAAATTTGCCTTGGCTTCCCTATCCAAATGATCACCCACGTAAATGATCCCTGTGGAGCTATTGATTACAAATTGTCGCGTGTCTGTCAAGATTGAGTAAATCACTTCTCCGTTTGCTCCCAGATCTCGGTCCCTGGCCTCTACCTGGATAATCTCCACACCAATACTTGTACTTTCCAAAATATTAACGGTGTAACTTTCCTGCAAAAATACCGGCTTGTTATCATTGGCGTCTTCAACAGTTATGGTAAGTAATCTCCATGCGGCTTTCTGGGGGTTGCCTAAGTCGTAAATGGTAATATTAAGAAGATACAGTTCTGTCTTCTCACGATCCAGAGCCATAAGGACCTTAAGCAGACCAGTCTCCATTTCAAGATTGAAACAGCTGTCAGTGTTACCGGCTGAAATGGTGTAGAGGACCTTCCCATTAAATCCAGAATCAGCATCGTAGGCCCTGATTCGATAGATGGTAGCACCTACAGGGAGATCTTCTCTGACTGACAGGTCAGAGGGAAAGGATTTATCAAAATGCGGGGCCTGCCTGTTCACAGAATAAAAATCAAGAAAGCCATCTTCTGAATTAAGTTTCACGTTGGCTTTGGCCTTTTTTAGCAGCTTCTCTGCCAGCCTCTGAGCAACCCTGGTCTCTCTGCAGCTAAAAGTCTTGGAAGAGACCTTTCCATGAACTACTGAAATGTTGACAAACATAGAGTCAGCAAAATACTCCCCATCGGTTGCCGTGATCCGAAGTCCAAAATTATTGGTCTTGATGCCAGCACCAGCAAGAGACTTTTTAAGCTGTAGAACTCCCGAGTCGGGATTCAGGTAAAAAAATCCCAATTCATTACCTGAAATAATTTTGTATTTCACCAGCTCCAGCTCATCAATGTCTATAGCAGAGACAGCTGTGATATGCCCACCAACAGGAAAATCTGACGAGATGACTCCTTGACAAGCCACCTTCTCAAAGAGCGGCTTGTTGTCGTTCACGTTGCCTATGACGATTGTGACATTAACCTCACTTTCATGGCGGTAAGGGGAACCCCAATCCGAAGCCCTCACAATAAACCGGTAGCTCTCTGGGGAGGACTCAAAATCCAGTTCTTCAGACGTGCTAATAACCCCAGTAAACTGGTTGATGGAAAAAGGGAGTGAATTTAGACTAGCAATGCTGTACGTAATATAGCCATTTTCCCCACGATCTTTATCAAAGGCAGAAATTGATAGAATATTAGTCCCCACAGGGAGGCTTTCATTGATATAGGAGCTGTACGAAGGCTGGGTGAACTCTGGAATATGATCATTGGCATCTTCAATTCTCACAGTAACAGGTGCTTTTAAGTCCCCTTCTTTATTTGTGACTTCTAGGTCATACAATTCCTTGTCAACAATTTTTAAAGGAAGTGCTGTGGTAAGCAGCCCTGTTTTGGGATTTATCTTAAAATACTGTGCATCTTCACTGGGAGTTAATTTATATTCTTCTCCCTGGGTTTCTGGGATTAATTTAACTACGGCAACCTCTACTCCAGGAGGAGAAAATTCACTGATCGCTACATCATAGGTTTCCTTTTCAAATTTGATCGGACTGTTCTCTCTCTTAGGACTGGCAATATGAACCAGTTTCATAGCTGAGAACTTCTGAGGAGACCCCTTGTCTTTGGCTTGCAAAGTAAGATTGTAACCATATGGGAAAGCGTCCCAGTCAATGGCCTTTTTTTGTTTGACTTTGTACTCATTCAACCATCTCCCCTCCTTAACCAACTGAAAGTACTCCAAGGGATCTCCAGCAACAATAGAAGCAGATTCAATTTCACCGTTGGCACCTTCATCTACATCATCAACATTAATTACAGCATACGTAGATTCCTTATCCAAAGGGAAGGGGACATGCGTTACTACATTAATAGTTGGGGCGTGCTCATTTATACGTTCAACATGAACGTAAAGTTTGGCAGTGCTGCTTACTCCGTTGTTACCATACAGCTTCATCCCACGGTCCACAGCCAGAACCTCAAGATCATAGCGGTTCTTCTCATCATAATTTAGCCTGCCACTTAAGGAGATAACCCCACTAGTGGGATGGACTGAGAACAGATCAACTTTATTTTTAAAGTAGTAATAGAATTCACCATTCGAACCAATATCAGCATCCGTTGCGGTGACCTGTGCGATACTAGTCCTCAGAGGTGTGCTTTCAGGTATCGTTACAGAATAGGTGGTGGGTGAAAATAAAGGTCGTAAATCATTCATGTCCAAAACCTGTATGTTCACTTTTGTCCAAGCTTCCAAGTCTTCTCCCCGGACAGAACCTTTTATTACCAATAAATAATTGTCCTGGATTTCTCGATTCAGTATGGCAGAATTCCCCCCTTTAGTTCTTATCCTAAGGAAGCAAAAATCAGCTATTGCAACTTCCTCTGCTTTGAAGAAACCTTCATCATCACCAGACACAATCCTGTATTTGATGTCCCAAGAGAAGTCAGCCATCGCGATGCCCATTCTGCTTTGGCTGTTCAAGTAAGTCCGTGCCGCTGAGTTTTCATACACCGTGGTGTTGTAAATGGAATGTGTGAAGTGGAAGCCCAGTGGTAAACTCCCCTGAAGGCCATAACAGATGTTACCCAAAAGCTGAACAAGCAGGAAGACGAGGCCAGAAGCAGGAGCCAATGGATATGACCAGTGGCCCATATTCTTCTCCATCACATCATTCTTTCATCCTTTAAAAATAAACAGAAAGATGACACTGATAAGCATGAAACATGGTTTGACCGATGACGTATATAAATGTATACACGGAATCAGTTTGGCTTTTCAGATTGTCCACCGAATTCTAACAGAATCTATATCCACCAAGCTGAAAGTTACCCATCAGCCAGAAAGAAGCTTTACAACTCTCAAATTAAAATTGTTTCTAAACTGACCAGTCATATATATGAATTGGGTAGCTATTAAAAAATTGGAGGGAGGGAGAGAGGGAGGGAGGGAGGATGGATGGATGGACAAAAGAATGAATGTTTTTTAATAGCCTCAGTGGCATAAAAAGTGGTAAATATACATTACAGTGTCTTATAGGTGGACAAATACAACTGGTAAGGTATCATCAGTAACCTGTTTTAGCATTTCTACAGCAGTATTAAAACGTTATGGATTGCTTGCAAATGGTTTAAAATAGATAATATTAGAGAGGTCTGTAAGAATTTGACCAACCAATAGATTAAGCACCAAATGCAACCTTTAAACACTCGGTTGTAGATAAAGTTTCTATTAGGAACTTCAAATTAACCTCAAGTTAAAATCCTCAGTGCAGCTTTCAGAGACAGCTGGAGCCACATGCCATCCCAACTGAATAATTGAAACCTTACAAATTAAACACACAGGCACCCTGTATATATGTACATCTGTAAACATGCAAAATATGGTAAACATACGTGTTGCAACGTTGTGCTTTTCAGTCGCATCCTTCAGCGTATGGCCATCATGCAAATACATGCTTGCCACATGCTAGAGTCCAAGCCATTGCAAGAAATATCCTAGTCTCAGGATAAGATCACACATTAGATATGCCCAAGGAACATTGCTCAAAATATTTCTTTCTTTCTTTCATTCATTCATTCATTCATTCATTTATTCATTCTGTGTAGCCGTCCCATCTCAGTCAATGATTCTGGGTGGCTTACAATTCCTTACATATACAATGTCCTATAAATCTATTTGTTTTTTTGCCACGGAACACACATCCTTTCCTGAAATTTGTAACAATATGAATTGGGAAAAAGAAATTCTACAATACGATAGCCTTCAAATTATTATCAAATTACTATTAAAACCGCTGTGGTTGATCATCTGCTATAGGGACACCGTTCCTAGGGGAAAAGGTAAGTTCAAAGTAGGGGAAGAAAAAACTAGCCAAACATTAGCATAACATTCCACAAGATAATCTACATCTTGAAACCAACATTTAGATTAAGCACTGTTCTTCGACAGCCTTCTCTCCTCCCTCTCTCCCCCCTCCCGAATTCTTGGCTTACAAACTGGTCAACTGGGATTCTTGGATGTAACGTGAATCAGTTTTGTTTAGCTGATAGCTAGTAGGAAATGTAATGAGATTAGAGATAACCAGTCATAAAAGGACTGAGTGAAAATGAACCAAATTCACTCAGTAAATATGCTTCCTTCAGAAACAAAGAACTCAAATGAATATTATGGTTTCAGGTGGAAGATTAAGAGTGTGATTACTTGTGTGTCGTTGGGACACACCTAAGAAGGACTGCAGTTATTTGCTTACAGAAGCAGGAGGGGGGGGGGAGGAGAGAAATAAGATTTGTTCTGAGCAATAGTATCAACGGAAAATGGAACTAGTCAAGGTGACTTTTAATTACACATAGTGATTCCCTGACAATAGCTACTACTAGCCCTTTTGGAGACTTGAGTAAAATCTGCTGTCATTCACCTTGTAAATGCAAATTTCCTGAGCTCAAGACAAACACATCATTACCATATTGATGAAATTTAGGATTTTCTTCCTGTCTTGGGGGAACAGTGGCATGCAACTGGACCGATGGTTACGAGAAATGCACAGGGACAAAAGAGGGGGAAAAAAACATCAAGAAGCAGTTGGACACGCAAGAGTAGTAACCACAAGCCAGTTTTCGGCTGCTGATATGGACTTTCCTGCCCAAATCGATCAATTGTCTCAATTAGTGTTTAATGGCTTGAGAAGCAACACGTATCAAAGAAGTGTGTTGCCCGCTCTGCTTTTTTTTCCTCTCCTTTAAATTTTTTTGGGTAGCAGACCACAGTTTACCAAATCATGCACGGTGAAGTCTAAGCAACTTATCTCGTTTGTGTAGACACATCATAGTGCAAATGCCATAAATGATGTTATTTACAGCCATTTGCGTCATTTGCAAGTGACACGTAAGCATGCTGCATGCACAAGCAATGCAAATTGTCACAAATGATGGATTTGCATTCTTTACATAATGGCATCCTTACGTGAATGACTCAAGTGAACGCAAACTTCAGAAAATTTAACCTAAGTGTAATTGACTCATGCATAGTCTTTCTGATACAGGAGAACTGTCTACAATTTTGGGAGGCTCTGCAGACTCTCAATCTGGTCCATTGCATCTCTACTTCCCTAAACAGGGCAACTGAAATTAAGGTTTTCACTTCGTTGGCCAGTATTGGTTTCTGAATCATTGAGTCAGAAGGAACGGCCTTTTTTCCCCCCTTCAGAGCATATCTTTTAATAAGGTTTTTCAACCTTCATAGAAAGTATGACCTTCAAGATAGACCTGTTTACAAAAAAAAAAAAAAAACCACCCCTGAAACTCTATTTGACTGGTACAGGCTATTAATACCAAAAGCTTGGAAGCTGATGAAATTTTTCATACCCTTCTTCTTAAACAAATGAGAATTAAGGTGGAATCACTTAAGTTTCTTTCTTATATTCTCTTCTGTTGGAAGAAAAGTCTTCATCATGGTTCATCCGAGCTGGGAATAAACATGGCAACTGCTTTGGGAAGAAGATTGTAGTTTACTGGAGAGGAGAGCCAGACAGGAAGATGGTTCTGGCAGCAAGAGAAGTGAAAAAAGGACTGAGCACATGTAGGAAGTGGATTTTTATACTCTCTGGAGCCTTTTGTTTGGTTATTTCCTGTTCCTGTTTTGAGGCTATTTCCTGTGTCATGTATTCTGACCTGAGTTTGGGTGTGCCCTTTGGCCTTTGTGAGTTAATCCTACCATGTCCTGTCCCAGGTGGGGTGTGCAGATTTTAGGTCTTTTGTCTTCTTAATCTCCTAGCTCCCTGGATTTACATCTGCATCTCTATAGAACTGGTTTCTGCTTGGGGAAGGGAGACCTGGGGCTGTTAAGAAAACTGGGCATGCTTTCCTGCTTCTTTAAGATCCTTGGAGGAAATATATTTTTCTGCCCTTTTAATATTTCCTTCTCTGAGGGGCTGACTTCCCACACTTCTTTTTCCTTCTCACCGGCTCAAGGTTGACTCAGCCCTTTCCATCCTTCCGAGGTCGGTAAAACGAGGACCCAGATTGTTGGGGGCAGTATGATGACTCTGTAAACCGCTTAGAGAGAGCTGTAAAGCACTGTGAAGCGGTATATAAGTCTAAGTGCTATTGCTATTCTTTAATTCATGTTTTCTTACCACTGCATTCCTTCCCCAAAGTCATAGTTGTGATTCTCTCTATGTAAGCAATGCCAATACAGTGGGCAGCAATGACATTTTCAGCTCTTTGTTTAATTCTGGGGTGTAGCAGGGTTAATAGAGAAAATGTACAGAGGCACTGCAAAATTATTTTAAGGCTTAATTTGCTAAGAAAAAAAAAACGGGGGGGGAGGAGGGATGTTAGCAGAAATGGCTGCTTTGCTGCCACCAAATTTTATTAGCACAACTTGGGAGGTGGAGGAAAATGGAGGTCAAATTGCAGCCTACAATTCGGAGAGAGTAACTAGTACTGAGAACAAGTCAGGCAGGGCAGTCTTAATTAAGTATAAAAGCTTATACTAAAAAAATAGTTTTAACCAACTCTTACTTGCAACGAGGCTGCCAAATGAGAAGAGAGGACTCAGTGGAAAAGACCCTGAAGTTGGAAAAGGTTGAAGGCAAAAGAGAAGGAGATGGCAGAGGATGAGATGGTTAGATGGTGTCATCAACACTATGAACATGGGTTTGAGCTAACTCTGAGAAGACAGCAGAAGATTGGGGGGGGGGGGAGCTGCCATGTTGTGGACCATAGTGTCACAGGAGTCAGACCTAGCAACTGAACAACCACAAAAAAAAAAAAAAAAAAAAAAAAAAACCCTTACAAGGTTCCTAAAGTATGTAGATATTCTCATGAGTTGGGGTGAATCTATTGAGCAACTGTCTTTGCAGAAAACCTTATTATTTTGCCATTAAGATTTCAAGGCATTCATTCTTCACTCATTAACATTCTCAAAGTGGTCTTTCACTTCTTAGACCAGGCTCTCACCATCAATAATTTAAAGCAGAACACCTGGGAACTTCACTTTACTGTCCTACAAAGTTTAGTGAGAGAATGGAAAAATCGGTAGAATTTTAAGTCCCTGCTCACTGTTAGAGCATAAAAAAACTCAAAGGAAGATGAGGGCCCCACAGAACTGACAAGGATCGTTGATGTTCTGAATTCCATATTCTACATGCTAATCTTATAAAACCTCCTAACACAGGTAACCATTTAAGAATATGCTTTCCCCCCCCCAAAAAAAGATGTTCTATCACATCTGCAATTGGCTTTATTACACATATCATAAAGATGCTTTAGAAGTCTACCTATTTGAAAAACGTATCTCAACAAATAGGGTATTGATCAAGTATCGTGACTATTTCCTAGCACGTATCGTGACTAAAGCCAGTTTGTTTTAGTGGTTAAGGAACCAGGCTAGAAACTGGGAGACCGTGGGTTCTAGACCCACCTTAGGCAGGAAAGCTGACTGGTTGACTTTGGGCCCGTCACTCCCTCTCAGGCTTGTACCGAAAACAGAAGGAGGAAAGAATATTAGGTATGTTCGCTGTCCTGAGTTACTTATAAAAATAAAATAAAATCAGGATTTAAGTAAGTAAATAAATAAATAAATAAATTCCCCACATCAATGCATAAAAGAAAGCACGAAAGAGGTAGGTGTTTATGTGTGTGTATGTGTTTTTATGGCTGTGAAAGTTGGACCATAAGAAAGGCTGAGCGCCGGCTTCCGGTTCCGGTTGCAGCGCCCGCGGACGCGCAAAGAACTTGCTCTCTTTGCCGTCCGGTTTCCCCCTGCCGGTAGACCCTGGACAGGGTCGAAAGTCGCCCTGGAGGGGCGACCACCGTAGAGGAGGGCACTCGTCGATCACGGAGGGAGCGGCAGCTCCCTCTGCGGTCCGAGAAAATCACCTTTGGGCCGACGGGGAAAAGATCAGCCAGTAACATGGCCGATCACTCAGCTGCTCCAGCCGAAAGTCACAGCAACATCTAAGCAAAAAGAACCACCGTGGAAGATCCGGGTGAGACCTTTCCTTCCCTCTTGTTAATTTACCTATTTCCCTGCTAACAGCTTTAAGAACTATTTCCCTATTTTGAGAAAGCAGCATTTGATCACTGGGGAAAACGGGTTTGGAAAAATAATTATTATTGTTTTTTATTATTTTATTTTGTTTATATAAGCAGTTGGAATTCGGGCATCCTGAAGAAGAAAAAAAAACCCTTACTGTGACTCTCTCTTTTGGCTTGTCTATCTTCAGTTTAGGTGAAAACCCTTAGGGAGGGGGTGGAATGCTTTTTTCTCCTCCCCCCTCCTGAACAGTATTGCCTAAAAAACTTTCTGCTCTCTGGGCGGACTTATGTAGATTGTTTTGGATACAATGCAACCTGGGACTTGGCATGAAGCCCAGAAACTATGACTGATACAATGTAACTTTCTCCAGTTGAACTCTCACTTCCTGATTTTGGCGTGATGCCCAGACTGGATTACAGTATAACAACTGACTGCTACTTGGGACTCTTGCTGCTTCTTTTATCTCTGTGCTGGACTTGACTATTGGCTTTTTTCTATCTTTGTTTGGAAATATATCTCTGTTTGGACTCTATATTTTATAACGCTGCAATCTATTTTTTAAGCTGAACTTCTATAAAAAAAAAAAGGATGGAATCCTACTCACAGATTAATTATGGACTTATATTAGAAAATTTTTTGGAAATGAGAATGGAATTTAAAGAACATATTAGAACGCTTAGCAAAAAGGAGATCTCAGAATTAAAAATTGAAGCTCAACTTTTGATTGACTATGATACACAATCAGATCTACAACTTAACGAGATGGATGGAATACATTCACAATCTATTGAATCTATTGAAGAGGAAGAGGACACATCCCACATGATGGACATTTTTGATGATCAAAGGCAGAACTCAACTAAAACATTTACAACTTTAAAAGCAACAGGTTTGGACTTCCAAATACGAGGCACCAAAAACGTTGACAACATGACAGTACAGACAACACTGGATAAAAGAGAAAAAGAATATGATTGGACTCAATGGTGGGAAAAGGCCTTTAGCCAGTCACTAAGATGGGAGGATCTAGAGGCCCTGCTGTGGAAACCTACCTAGCACAAAAAGAAAGCTAGAATTAGATTTAAAAATGAGAGTTAAAATTTTATCTGATGGGTAAAAAGGGCTTTTGGACGTTGATTGAGCTAATACTTTCGAGATTTTTAAGGCTACTCTGGTTTGAGTCAACATTAGATCTAAATTATGGATTTGATTATGGTTTGGAATGGCAATAGGAAAAATTGGAAATTTTAAAATTAAAGAAGTTAGATTGAGATTGAGACTGGTGAAGTATTATTGATATTTTTACTTACAAGAATTGAATGGTAATTAGTGATGTATTAAATGGACTAAATTGAAACAATTGAGGAATTTTTAGGGACTTGGATTGATTTATAAAAATATTGGATAGAGTATATGAAATAGAATATAGTTGAGAAATATTAAGATATAATAGTTATATTATTAGTTTATGATAGAAATAATTATTGTCCTATTATTATTATTATTATAATATTATAATATTATTATGTCTTATGTAATGGTTTTAAAATATATAAATTTATGTTTATTTACAAAATATGTATGTGAAATAGAATAGAATAAGAGATATAATTTGATTGAGAAGTATAAATTGAAATTGGAATAATAGATATAGGTGAGAAACAATTTATATTTTAGGAATGCTCGAATTGTATACTATATGTTTATGCAAGACTAAATTGAAATAGATTAATTGAAAGTTGGTTAAGCCTGAAAACGGGTGAAAATATGATTGATAACTTGTTTTTTGTTTTTGTGTGTTTTTTTTTCTTTTTTCTTTCTTTCTTTTTTATTGATAAAATAGAGAGGGAACCTTTAAAGAAGTAGTTTAAATTGTATATGTATGACTGTATTTTTTGTTGTGTTCTATGGAGTGCCCTATCTCCACGATGTGTTATAAGCACTTGGCTGTAAAACAAAAACAAAAACTAATAAAACTTGTTATGATAAAAAAGAAAGGCTGAGCGCCAAAGAATTGAGGCCTTTGAACTATGGTGCTGGAGAAGACTCCTGCGAGTCCCCTGGACTGCAAGGCGATCAAACCGGTCAGTCCTAGAGGAGATCAACCCCGACTGCTCTTTAGAAGGCCAGATCCTGAAGTTGAAACTCAAGTACTTTGGCCACCTAATGAGAAGGAAGGACTCACTGGAGAAGAGCCTAATGCTGGGAAAGATTGAGGGCAATAGAAGAAGTGGACGACAGAGAATGAGGTGGCTGGATGGAGCCACTGAAGCAGTAGGCGTGAGTTTAAATGGACTCCAGAAGATTGGTAGAGGACAGGAAGGCCTGGAGGAACGTTGTCCATGGGGTCGCGATAGGTCGGACACGACTTCGCAACTAACAACAACAAATGTGTTTTTAAAAAAACACCTTCTGGAGGATTAAATATAAGGAACAAACTCACTGTTCTATAAATTAAATGAAGCTAAAAAGGCGGTAAGAGGAAGGGAGCAATAATGCCCTCATAAGACTTGAGTTGAAAAGGAAAGAAAAAAGTCGAAAATCAACCTTATGATCAACATTCTAAAAGAGGTAGGGCTACACGCTGTCTTTAGCCAATTTTAAATCACTCCTTACAAGAAATCATTTCAGTTCTGGTATCTTTCTTTTGCTCACTGCTTGCTCCTTTGGAGAGAAAGAATGAGACCGTGGAGGGTGTCAGAAGAAAACCAGATGGGAGAAAGAAAGAGCAGCCGAAATTTACGAGAAAAAAGTATACTGAGAAGACTAATATCTGCCCCATTTTTAGGTCTGGTTCCATCAAGTACTTACTTTAGTTTTTATTATATGAAGTCCTTAAGAGATTACACATGAGGAATTGTGACCCATTACAGGTCAAGTCCATTCCCAAACACAGCCTCCAAGATTAAATATTTTTAGTCTCTTGCACAATCCAAGAAAAGAAATCATGCTTTAAGTATAACATGAGGCACCCAGACTTCCTGCATTGTTATTGTAAACTGCTAAAACTTTAGTAGAAAATGGTACAGAAAGTGGAATAAAAACAAGAATGAAAACAAGAGTGCTCTATAACATTGTCTAAATTGCAAAACTCCCTCCCCAAAGAAAAGGAGAATTTTAGATCAATTTTGTTTTTGTTTTTATAATGTATTGTCTTTTAAATGGTTTAAATAACCAGTCTGTTTTTAAAAGTAGCTTTTGACTTATGATCATAACAGGTCATAAGTCATGATGGTTGTAAAGCAGGACACCCATGTGATCAATCCATTTTTTTTAACAACCTTTTTTTGTAGCAGTCGCAACCTAATCATGGCAGTCCTAAAGCAAAGTTATTATTTGATATGGGCCATTTTTGCCAAAAACCGGAAGTAAATGCCATTTTTCAGCAAAAAACATCGTACAATGCAGCCTTGTGACTACAGGACACTGCAAACAGCCATAAATACAGCAAGCTGCTAAGCCAGTGGTGGCGAACCTATGGCATCCGTGCCAGAGGCGGCACTCAGAGCCCTCTCTGTGGGCACATGCGCCATGCTCCGGAGATGGCAATCGTCCTCTTCAATCAGCCGCCTGCTAACTCGCCGAGGTCCCACATGGCCAGATGCATCCCAGCACCCATGCGCTCACTGGCCTCTATGTGTGGGGGCCGATGGTGTCAGGCAGCAGCCGCCCCAGCCCCTGCCTCGCCTTGCCCTGTGACAATGGCATCCCTGCCCTGCTTTGCCTTGCCTCACCTCCTGCCCACCGCCCCACCCGCCAGAGACCCCCTGGATCTCCCCCAACCCTGCCCGGCCCACACAGGCGTCCCTCCCCAGGAGTAACATCAAGCTGGCCACGCCCACCCTGGTCACGCCCACCCATCTGCCATGACCACCGTAGCCACGCCCACCCGGCAATACATAAGTGGGTTTTGGGTTGCAGTTTGGGCACTCGGTCTCTAAAAGGTTCGCCATCACTGTGCTAAGCAATTGATATACAGTCATATGACTGTGGGTGATGGGGGGGGCAGAACCGAATCATAAGTTGAGGACTACCTGTATTACATTTCAGGATTATATAACCATGTGCACATCTTATTTTATTCAGTACTCTAGAAAGCTTATTGAGAGGTATTTGCAAAACTCACCATTCCAGAAGAAAAGCATTGTGGTTTTTTTTACCTGGAGTTGTCTGTTTTTACTTCTGGAATGCACTGATCAGACTGTTTCAATGCAGGCTTGGTAGTTTTCCATAAATCACTTCCTTTTCTGGAAGATTTACTTCCAGAAAAATTTTGGGAACAGAAAAATTGGGATACTCTGGAACAAAAATATCCATCCACAAAATAGAAGAGTTTTGCACACAAGTCATGTGTCCATGTGTCTCCCTTTTCTGGGAGAGTTTGCTTCTCTCCCCGAAGCAAGGGTTGGTCCTGGTCTTCCTAAAGCTAAAAAAAACTACATTATTCCAGAAATCCTTTGGCACCTGAATATGATATAGCTCCTGGTGCCAGGAATATTAATTCCATTAATTATAGTTTTATTGTATGTTAGCATATAGCAACAGCAATAGCACTTACATATCACCCCATAGTAATTTACAGCATGCTCAGATGAAGCTTTGCTCACTTGTGTGGCCTGGTTTCTAATGGGCCATGTACCAGTACCGGTCTGTGGCCCAGGGGTTGGAGACCTCTGCTTTACAGCACTTTCTGGGCAGTTTACAAAGGCAGCATATTGCCCCTAACAATCTGGATCCTCATTTTATGGACCTCAGAAGGATGGAAGTTTGAGTCAACCTTGAGCCCTGTCAAGATTGAACTCTAGGCTGTGGGCAGCCTGCAATATTGGATTTTAACCACTGTGCCACTAGGGCTCCCATAACTATAACTATATTATATTATATTTTATAGTTATTACATTGGCTCCAGCTGTTGTTTTGTGTACTGCTTAAAGTAGCCTTGACTGAAATGGTTTATATACTCATAAATACTTAATAACAACAATAAAAATAATAATCTGGTGATGATGATGGGCATTTTGAGCACATAGCAAGTTGAATAACATCAGTTGGACTTCAACAAATAGAGACACATCAACCATACATTTCTTTTCTGCAACGTATTAAAACTAGGCAGTGTCATCTTCAAATATGTAGTTCCTACTGGGAAGCTATATTTGTCACTGAAACAGAAACACATGATAACTGCATTTTTTAAAAGAAACTATGAAGTTGGCCATATTACGCCTCCACGAAGTGTCACTAATTCCTTACAAAGGTCTTCTGAAAAGAATAACTGCTGTGGGCACAATACAGTTCTATATGTCATTTAAAAAGAAGAAGAAGCTTGAAACAGCTCTTGGCATCCCAAAGCTCAAATGAACAGAATTTCAATAAAGAGTGTGCTCCATTCTGCACCTGTTCCGGGAATTTATGAAAGTATCATCTGTGGTTTGTGTGCCTCTGAGCCATAGACTTTATTTTAGTAAATGAACTGAGAGTTATATTACTTGTGCTGGATGGATAAAAGGAAACAAGAGAAGGCTTTCTACACATTAAAACAAAATGGAATGAGGCTGCTCAATTATTTTTTTCAAGTTACCATCTTGAAAATGGTATATACATATATACATATATGGTATAAACATATATACATACATATACATATACATATATGTACATATACAGACAGACAGAGACAAAGAAAAAAGAGAGAATATATTTGTGTGTGTATATATATATATATACATACAATATATACAGTATACACAGACACACCGCATTTCCTCGAAAATAAGACCCAACCAGAAAATAAGCCCTAGCGTGATCTTTAGGATGCTCGTAATATAAGCCCCGCCCCCAAAATAAGCCCCAGTTAAGATGCATTTAGTACTGTATTTCCCCAAATATAAGCCCTAACCAGAACATAAGCTCTAATGCAAAAATTAATATAAGATCAGGTCTTATTTTGGGGGAAACACAATATATATATATATATATAGAGAGAAAGAGATCTTATATGATAATTCTTCATTCATGGAAGCACTATATATCTAACAGTACAGACAGTTCTTGTCTTACGACCGTTATAGTACACCCCGCAAAAGCTACTTATGACCCGGTTCTGAAGTTACAGTCACTGTAGTGCCTTCACAATTATTCTCCCTTACAACCGACTATAGCCCCCCCCCCCCCTGCACCTATCTCCCCGCTGTCCCACTGGGTCAGGCCTTAGGCCTGAGGGGATGCCGGGGGGTGGGAAGTGGAGCATGGGGTGCCTCAGAGGGTGAGGCAGGCCTTGCAGGGTCCAGGGTGGGACCTGCGCTAGGCCTCTTAGGGCCTCCCCCATGGCACCTGATGCCCACCATACCCTGCTTAATGACCTATTTGTTCATTTAATGAACGCTTCAGAAATAGCAGGGATGGAGATTTGTGTGAGAGATGATTGCACGGGCACTTCACTTAAGAAGTCACTTAGCAGTCGTTGTGACTTCTGACCGTAATGGCCAGGCTCCATTATGGTCCTCAGTCAAGTACTGTCTGTAATATTAATACAGATAGTCCTCGACTTACAACCATTCATTTAGTGATTGTTCAAAGTTACCGCAGCACTGAAAAAGGTAATTTAAGACTGGTTTTCACACTTAAGACCATTGCAGCATCCCCACAGTCACATCGTCAAAATTCAGGCACCTTGCAAATATTTATGGCAATTGCACTGTCCCAGGGTCATGTGATCACCAGCTGGCTTCCGACAAGCAAACTCAATGGGGGAAGCCAGATTCGCTTAACAACCACAACCTTCACTTAAGAACTGCAGAGATTCACTTAACAGCTGTAGTCAAAATGTCATAAACTGGTACACAACTCACTTAACAACCGTCTTGCTTAGCAATGGAAATTTTGGTCGTATATCGGGGACTACCTGAAGCTTCTTTCAGAAAAGAAGTGGTGTAAATCAAGATGAAAACATTTACATTTAACTAAACTTTTATATAATTCATATTTATTACTGGTTCGTCATGTCTGGTTAAGGGGTTGGACTGGTAGCAGTAAGACCCAGAGTTAAATCCACTCTCAGCCAGAGAACCTCATAGGATGTCAGCCCTTCAAAATAGGTCAGTCTGGAAATAGATTCCATAAATCTTGAAAGCCTGACCTTTTCCTTTCCTTTCTCTTATACCAAAGAGAGCTAAGACAGAGTCACTTTTAAGTTTCTTTCGAACATTTTCTTCTTTCCCAGGGTTTAATCATGTTTTAATATTTTTTTTGAAAAAATACAAATAAATAAATTTGTTTTAAAATCATAATATTTACTGAATCTATCGAATAAATATAATTATAATTTTGTAAGAACTTCCAGAGGTATCTGGGATTCCAGCAGCCTCGGTTCTACTCTGTTCTTTTAATACTCTGATGAATATTCTATCATAGTTTCATGAATATTCTACTACGCCTAGGTTTACAGGTAATGTTCATCCATAAATCAGGTTTCACAGTCCATCCATTGTGCTAAGCAAAAACAAGCACATATTAGCAGGAGGTCTGAATACAGTGCTGAAGTTCACCTGAATTCATTGGCAAAGGGAGAAAATCATGTTCGGTCCAATTGCTAAGGAAAAGCATCAAAGACATTAGGCAAAAAAGTAGTTCAGTGATCACTAATTGGTTCAATCTAACCCAGGGGTAGGCAACCTTGGCTCTTTTATGACTCGTGGACTTCAACTCCCAGAATTCCTGAGGCAGCTGTGCTGAGGGGAAAAGGAGAGGTTTCCAAGCTGAGCCATGCTGGCTGAGGAATTCTGGGAGTTGAAGTCCACGAGTCATAAAAGAGCCAAGGTTGCCTACCCCTGATCTAACCTATTTCCAAAGTGAACTCAAAAACTATCCTCTCTAAAGACCTTGAGATCTACAACCAATTAGAGCAGGGGTCTTCAAACTCGGCCCTTTTATGACTCATGGACTTCAACTCCCAGAATTCCTCAGCCAGTGTGACTTATGACCGGTTTTCACAGTTACGACCTTTGCAGCATCCCCATGGTCACGTGATCAAAATTCAGACACTTGACGACTGACTCATATTTATGACGGTTGCAGCGTCCCGGGGCCACCTTTATCACCTTTCTGACAAGCAAAGTCAATGGGAAAGCCAGATTCACTTAGCAACCGTGTTACTAATTTAACAATTGCAGTGATTCACTTAACAACTGTGGCAAGAAAGGTTGTAAAATGGGGCAAAACTCACTTAACAAATGTCTTGCTTAGCAACAGGAATTTTGGGCTCAGTTGTGGGCATAAGTCAAGGACTACCTGTATTTTATTTTATTTTATTGTATGCTGCCTTTATTGTTTTTACAAATGATTACATCAGGATAAAGAAGCTTAAATTTTACTGACCATCATCCAGGTCTGAATTTCCTCCTTTCTGAGTATACAGTACATTGAAAGGAATTAGTAAACTCTCATAATGAAAATATGGGGAAAGGCAATCCTATTGAGAAGTCCTGCTGAAAGGGCAACAAAGCCAATCCAGTAAAGAATAGAATAGAATAGAATAGAATAGAATAGAATAGAATAGAATAGAATAGAATAGAATAGAATAGAATAGAATAGAATAGGAATAGGAATAGGAATAGGAATAGAAAATGGAACAGAATAGAAAATAGAATGGGATGGAATAGAAGAGCTGGGTCTTCAACTCTCTGCTTGAGCTTTCAAATATGAGTAAAAGTCTGGGTGAACCTTCACATCTGATGTTCAAGCAATAATGGCTTAGTTTCCATACCGCATTAAGCCATAACAAAACGTATCCGATAACAAATGAGCACAAAGTATGAACTCAAAACATTAAAAAAGCAAGTATTTTTTAGAAGCTTTTGAACATCCGTAGTCATTCTAGTAGCTCCTTTCAGGATAGTTTACATGTTATTTCACCTAACCACAAATGTTTAACTTGTTAAAAATAAATAAGCAATGAATACAGGTCGAAGGCAAGACTTTGAGAAGTATTTAATGTCACCAACCCTGACTGCATCAACATCAATTCAGTAACGTTATCCAGGACACATGGGCTATTCCAACCAATTGCAACAGCTCCACAGTTACAGTCTGCTCTCAATTTAAAGCAAATTGTACAGGTTAATTGATAAAAGTTAAAAATTCTCCTTCTCTTGTTACTCATTTTAATAATGAATACAAAAAGAATTTATCAGCCTTTGCTCCCAAGTTTTCCTCTTGTAAAACCCTAAATTACCGGAATAATTATAGCAAGAAAGCATCTTGTACCAGTATGCAAAAATGTTCTGTAGCCAAGGAAACTGTAATGGTGAAAATAGAAAACGTGATATTCCCTGTAACTCTTAGATTACTACCATGAATTTCTAAAGCTTCTGGACCATTTATCACTAGGAAAGCTGTCTAAGGCGGCTGATGCTGTGATAGCTTAAACATATTAGATAGAGCCTACGAAAGCAGAAGGTGTAGCCTAAGGCAGGGATCCCCAACCCCAGGTCCATGGACTGGTACCGGGCCGCGGCATGCCCGCAACCGGTCCGCACAAATAAGCAAAGCCCCATCTGCAAGATGCAGGCAGCACAGAAAACCACGCACCCTCCGGTCCGCGGAAAAACCTCTCTCCACAGAACCAGTCCCTGGTGCCCAAAAGGTCAGAGACCTCTGGCCTAAGGAAAAATAACGAGGTGCCTTGCAAAGCTGATCCTGTGACTTATAATGTAGAAGTGGCCTCTCTTAGTATCTTATTATGAAGTAAAGAGATACAGGTAGTCCTCGACTTACAACCATAATTGAATGCAACATTTCTGTTGCTAAGGGAGACAGTTGTTACATGAGTTTTGCCCCATTTTACCCATTTCTTGCCACAGTTGTTAAGTGAATCACTGCAGTTTGTTAAGTCAGTGACACGGTTGTTAAGTGAATCTGGCTTCCCCCCACTGACTTTGCTTGTCAGAAGGTTGCAAAAGATGATCCTGTGACCCTGGGACATTGCAATTGTCATAAATATGAGTCAGTTGCCAAGTGTCTGAATTTTGATCACCTGACCGTGGGGATGCTGCAATGGTCCTAAGTCTGAAGAACATTCATAAGTCACTTTTTCCAGTGCCGTTCTAACTTTAAATGGTTACTAAATGAACTGTTTTAAGTCGATGGCTACCTGTACTGTAAATGCATACAGGTAGTTCTCAACTTGCAACCTTATTGAATCCTGAATTATGGTCATAAGTCGTTAACAGGTCCCCACATAACCAACCTAATTTTACGACCTACGGACCAGGGGTCCCCAACCCCCGGGCTGTGGCCCAGTACCAGGCCACGGCCCTTTCAGAACTGGGCCACACAAGGGACAGGCAAGTGTGTGCAGCTCCACTTGTGCGAGTGGTGGGCACACATGCTTGCGTGCAAAGCTCCTTTTGTGCAAGCAGGAGGGCATGTGCACACATGCTGCTGCCGGGCCACAAAGCCGGTGTCAGAACACCTATGCATTTTGCCTTGCTTTCCTATACTTTCATTTCTTGGGTTCTGCCTTTCTAAGGGGGGAGAGGGACCTATGGGTATTCTGTAGTGTACTTCCTTTGCTTTGCTCTACTCTCTTTCTTGGGGTGAGAATGGAATGTGCCTCCGGCCATCTGCCTTATCTCCAAGCGGAGGGAAGAAGCTGCGGAGAAACCTGATAACCTTGAGAACAGCACCTTTTCGGTTCTTTCTCACAACAATTTGACACCTATGGATTGGCTCAGTTTGAACAGTTGGGGTGGGGTTTGAAAGGGTTCTTTTAATATAATGTTCCACGCGGGAAATCTTCAGATCCTGCCTTACTATCCTGCTGTCAATACCTTCCAATAAAAGTTCCTGTTGAGACAATGCAAGTTTCAAGAGTTCTGCTTTCTTGGGAGGTTTAACTGAGGCAGGTCCTTACAGCCGGAAAGGTTGGGGACCACTGCTATAAATTATATAAAACCCATTCTAGGACGTTCATGTTCACCAAAGTACCACATGGACAACCTCAGGAATAAGGAGCATGATCATTTTCAAACCACATCTAGCATAAATATCTATGGAGATTCTCAGTCATCCAGGTCACGGTTGTCCCAAAGGTGCTTTCCATTCCCATCCTTCCATTCCCCACCATATAGTCAGAGCTGAAGAAGCTTCTTGGAGAAGCGAAACGTCTTCAAAGAAAAACAAGAAAGTCCAGTTGCCTTTTGGAAAAGCACCTTTGGGACAACCGTGACCTGGATGACTGAGAATCTCCATAGACATTTAGCTATGCACCTTGGGATGAACACCCTTCAAATGGTGAGGGAGTATCAACGGATTTCCAGAAAACATTGCAGACTCCAGGAACCATTTGAGCTTCAATTTGGGATGCAGACAACACAGACTCATCCCCAACAGCCTACACCTGTCTTCAACCATGAAGGGATACAGGGCAGGAAACATCCTGAAGCGAAAAAGGCTCCACACACATTTTTGCACTACTCAGGTGACCCTGAAAACACAGGTAAACCTCCAAATGGCTTCAATGACTCTTTAAAAGAATGCAAATAACCAGCTGTCTGCAAGGAATATAAATCCTTCCATTCCCCACCATCTAGTCAGAGCTGAAGAAGCTTCTTGGATGAGAAGTGAAACGTCTTCCAAGAAAAATAAGGAAGTCCAGTTGCCTCCTGAAAAAGCACCTTTGTTACACCTAGCATACTATTTAGCATACTAAAATTATGATAATTTTATCAACTTGCCTCTTGAAGCCCTTAGGAAGCTAAAACATTGATGTACAGTCCCTGTACACAAGGCGGTCCTGCACAATGGGTTGAATAATCTTCAGCAGTAAAGGCAGACTTTACTATGTTAGTTGAACTAATTGTCTATTTTCATAACCTCTTAGACTTAGATTGTATCACCCTTCAATGTAAACCCCTGAAGTATTTCTTGCAACAAAACAGCTGTGAAAGCAGGGATAACTTAAGAATCTATTAAGTCTTAAAAGAGTCTCTTAAGTCTTTCTCTCCAAAATGGATCCACTAGATAGCTATGTTTTATTGCTAATGACATGTGGCATGCTATAATATCAATAATAATTGATTACATTTGCTTGCTACCCAAGTACTAACAACTCTCAGCAGCTCACAACAATCAAACAAAGAGATTACACAAGTCACAATAAAATCAATAAAAGATACGAGAAGGCAAGCACAACAGACCAGATGGAATGAAGGAAGGGGTCTCAATCTCCTCCCCAAAGGCCTGGGTAAAAAGCCAGGTTATATCTCAACAATTGCAAACAATTATAAAATTACATGTTCGGTCTTTTGAACCACGAATAAATTTAGATTGATTTCAAAACTACATATGATACAACATCAGTGGTTTGAGAGTTCACTAAACTTTTGGCACCGCTAATAGACTGAGACTCCATGCTAAAAGCAAACAATTCATGGGGAAAAAAAATCTAATTTAGCTGCCGCTATAAAGAGGTCACTTAAACTAGGCTGCTTGTGTTTGAAATAAACAATCAACCGGTTTTGCATTCTTTGCATTATTTCTTCTCTAAAATTCTGGTTCAACAATATGCTTCAAGAACCTGCTTGTTTTTTTCAGGGTGACCTTGAGTGACCTTAACTATTTTTCCTACTGAATTTTTTACAACCCCTTGCAATATTCTTTCAGTATACATGAAGCAAAAATTTGATTCTTTTTTTTTTAAATTTAAGAGTCAGTTTCAAAAGATGGTTTCCGGCACCAGACCAAAAATACAGCCTGTTTGGAACTTTTTAAAGCACTGGTGTCATTTTCTCAGCACTACTATGCTTTTGACAAGCAAAGTCAATGGGAAAAGCCAGATTCACTTAAAAGCCTGCATAATTCACTTAACAACTGTAGAAAAAAAAAGGTCATAAAATGGGGGCAAAACTTACTTAACAACTGCCTTGCTTAGGAAATTTTGGGCTCAGTTGTGGTTGTTAAGTCAAGGGACTACTTGTATTTTAAAATCAAGCTAACTATGTTTTTGACTGATCGTTTGTTGCTTTGATCGCAGCAACACAAAATTTAGCTACTGCAGAGATAATCAATGCTTTTTGATCCTGAAGAAGAAAAGATCTAACTTGATCAAATTTATCTGGCTTCTCGGGGAATTTATCTATTAGGGTTACAATGTAGATTGACCTAATGTCTTTGTAAAATTGAAAAACTAGTAATACCTCAAAGGGAATGATGTTCCATTTGGGTGGGGGTCAGGGCTGCTGCCAGATGAAACTCCCCAAGGTGGTTCCCTGAAATGCAGGCAGTCCTCGACTTACAACAGTTCATTTAGTGACTCTCTGAAGTTACAATGGCACCGAAAAAAGTAACTTACGGCTGTTTCTCACACCTACAACCATTGCAGAATCCCCATGGTCATGTGATCAAAATTCGGACGCTTTGGCAACTGGCATGTATTTATGACGGTTGCAGTGTGACGGGAGTCATGTGACCAACTTTTGCAACCTTCTGGCAAAGTCAACGGGGAAAGCAGATTCACTTAACAACCATGTTGCTAACTAAACTAACAGAGAGATTCACTTAACAAATGTGGCCAGGAAGGTTGTAAAACGAGGCAAAACTCACTGAACAACTGTCTAGCTTAGCAAAGTGTTAGTGAAGTGTTAATACCACTTTAACATGCCTTGGTAAGGCCACACTTGGAATACTGCATCCAGTTTTGGTCACCACGATGTAAAAAAGATGTTGAGACTCTAGAAAGACTACAGAGAAGAGCAACAAAGATGATTAGGGGACTGGAGGATAAAACATATAAGGAACGGTTGCTGGAATTGGGAATGTCTAGTCCAGGGGTAGGCAACCTTGGCTCTTTTATGACTCATGGACTTCAACTCCCAGAATTCCTGCTGGCTCAGGAATTCTGGGAGTTGAAGTCCACGAGTCATAAAAGAGCCAAGGTTGCCTACCCCTGGTCTAGTCTAATGAAGAGAAGAACGAGGGGGGACATGATAGCAGTGCTCCAATACCTCAGGGGCTACCACAAAGAAGAGGGAGTCAAGCTATTCTCCAAAGCACCTGAAGGCAGGACAAGAAGCAATGGATGGAAACTAACCAAGGAGAGAAGCAACCTAGAACTAAGGAGAAATTTTCTGACAGAACAATTAATCAGTGGAACAACCTGCCTCCAGAAGCTGTGAATGGTCCAACACTGGAAGTTTTCAAGAAGAGACTGGACAGCCATTTGTCTGAAATGGTATAGGGTTTCCTGCCTGAGCAGGGGGCTGAACTAGATGACCTCCAAGGTCCCGTCCAACTTTATTATTTATTATTAATTATTATTAATTATTATTATAAATGTTGGACTCAATAGTGGTCGTAAGTGGAGGACTAGCTGTATGGCAGAGAGATACACAGACAGAAGCATCGGAGTTCCCTACAATTTTAGGAATTGCTGGTTCTACCAATCAGCCTGTTCTGGGATCTGAACTCCCTTTTCTTAAGAGTTTGCCAGCCGGCTGTTTTACTTTGCCAACTTGCTGTCTCAGCCTCTGGGCTTCCTAGCTCCATGACCGGAAACTCTATGAGAAGAGAAGAACGGCAGGAGTCCATGCTTCCCATATGATAGATTTAACTGCTACAGTTCATTTGCTCTTGTGGATTAGCTCAGTGAGAAGTATTCACTAAAAACTGACATTTTGCAAAGGGAGGGGGGAAACGAAGCGCCTGAGAATACAGGCACACAAGGTTCACACTAGGTAGCTATTGTGTAGATGTCTTTCTCCCCTACAGCCTGTATTTTAGAAGGCAGAGGAAACTGCTTACAGCTTTCCTATGCAATTCTGCAAAAGAAGGGATATATATATATATATATATATATATATATGCAGAAGCTACACTAGCTGCAGTTTGTAGAAGAAAGGGTGTGTCCATGTCACAGCCTCAATGCTCTGCAAACTTTGCAAAGAATCCACTGTCCCAGGCTCCCTTCCCCCTCTCTCCTCCTTGTTCTCCAGGCCACCTTAAGCAACCATCATGTGGGGGGGGGACTTCATTCAAATGCTAATCGCCTTCAAACAAGTGAGCCCTGTATTTTCTCTCCTTTGGGTGGTAAGCCTGCTTTTTTTTAGAATCACTTCTCCTCCTCTTTGTCATTTCCACGGTGGTGGTGCTGAATCCTGATTTATTCATTTATTGGGGGAGATGGGAAAAGAAGGGGGGGGGAACCAGAATAAAAGCAAGGGGAGGGGATGAAGAGAAGAGGCAACCACAAAATTATAATCGATTTCCTAAAGAGTTTCATGCACTGCTGCTGTTCACTATGACTCCCATCGTCCATCTAGTTTCCAGCCAATTTTCTCAATAATTATTTTGGGGGGTTCCCGAGTTTAACTCCCCTGGATGGAAATAGAGGTGATCAGTTAAGTTAGACCCCGCTCTTCTTTAAATCCTCAGGAATGTCACAGACAGACAAGGGCTGTGTTCAGTATTCAAGATGCATCACAGCAAACCATGATACTTTTACATTTCTTCTGGAAGTATTTTTTTTTTTAAAAAAATTCCTGCTTGAAAAAGTGCTCCTGTTAAATGTTTTTCTGTCCCACTGTACTCAATCAGCTTAGCTTGCAAGCTTTACGGTCGGTCCTGCTCACTAATCTGAAAAAGTCTTCTGCTTCGATTTTCCTTGGATTTAATTTCCTTTGCATTAATCTTAATTTAAAATGAGTGGAAAACCAGGGAGAGTGCAGAGTACTAGTGTGGTAGACCTACAATGAAAAAAGAGGATATTTGCACATATCCCCCAGCCACATTATACAGATAGTCTTTGATTTACAATAGTTGGTTTGGTGATTGTTCGAAGTTGCACTGGAAAAAGTGACTTATGATTTTTTTTCACAGTTTCACGATCATTGTAGCATCCCCATAGTCCTGTAATCAAAATTCAGACATTTGTCAACTGATTCATATTTATGACGGTTGCAGTGTCCCGGGGTCATGTGATCACTTTTTGTGACCTTCTGATAAGTAAAGTCAATGAAGAAGCTATTCACTTAACAACCGGGTCACTAATTTAACAACTGCAGTGATTCGCTTAACAACTGTGGCAAGAAAGGTCGTCAAATGTGTAAAGTTCGCTTAACAAATGTCTCAGCAATGAAAATGTTGGCCTCAGTAAGGCGAGGACTACCTGTATAGCTAAGTTAAAGGGGATGTTCCCTACAGCTCACTCATGAAAACATCACTTGTTTTTCTTTAAAAAGAAACATTATGCAGAAGACTTGTATAAAGACTTCATATTTTAATATAGGTGAAGTTAATAAGTGCATCTTTCCAGGGCTGATATTTAGAAAACCAGTTTATGAAACAATCTCTCTTCTGCCCTTGTCCATCTCAACTTCAGTGCTACCCATAATAATGATGGGTGAGACCAAAAACTCAAACTGTCCATCTCCCACCATTATGACAGTCAGCCAAGTGCCAATCTGATGTATTTGGCTCCTCTAGAACAGAAATTGGTATCCGCAGCAGAACATCCAGATTCAGCCATAGTTTCATTCCATACAGCATTAACCTTGTGAACTCTCAAGCTTCCTCCTTCCATTATATATTCAAGATGGACAGTATTTAATATTTATTTGTTATGTATAGGTAGGGGTGTGGGTCTATACATATGTTGTATATAGTATGTTTTAGGTGTGTGTCATGTATGTGTTTCACTTTGAGAGCGGGCAACTAAATTTCATTTTTGATGTGTGCCATTGTGCCCACAGTAAAAAAATGACAATAAAGGTTATCTTATCTTATCTTATCTTATCTTATCTTATCTTATCTTATCTTATCTATCTTATTAGCAAATAATCAATTGGGAGAAAACTGAATGATTGTGGGATCCTTGGTGCTCTCTGAGCTTGGTGGCTTTCTTGCAGACGTTCCATTAAATTTAAAGCAGTTCGTTTAGTGACCGTTCAAAGTTACAAAGGCACTGAAAAAAGTGACTTATGACCATTTTTCATGGTTATGACCTTTGCAGCATCCCCATGATCACGTGATCAAAATTCAGACGCTTGGCAACTGGTTCATATTTATGACCGTTGCCGTGTCCCAAGGTCAGATGATCCCCTTTTGCGACCTTCTGACGAGCAAAGTCAATGGGCTTCCCCAGATCAACTTAACAACCCCGTTACTAACTTATCAACTTGCAGTGATTTGCTTAACAATCGTGGCAAGAAAGATTGCAAAATGGGGCAAAACTCACTTAACAAATGTCTCACTTAACCACAGAAATTGTGGGCTCAATTGTGGTCGTTACGTTCGAGGACTACCTGTACTAAACTAGCCATCATCCTCCGTGAATGAAACGGAATTATTTTCAGTCACTCACCCTGAGGAACATTTCTTAAATCAACTTCTTTGTGACTACAGATGGTCCTTGACTTACAATCACAATTGAGCCCAAAATTTCGACTGTTAAGCGACACATTTGTTCAGTGAGTTTTGCCCCATGTTATGATCTTTCTTGCCATGGTTAAGTAGATCACTTAAGTTATTCAGTTAGTCACAGGGTTGTTAAGTGAATCTGCTTTCTCTATTGACTTTGGCAAAGGATTGGCAAAGGTGATTGATTAGATCAGGGGTAGGCAACCTTGGCTCTTTTATGACTCGTGGACTTCAACTCCCAGAATTCCTGAGCCAGCCTGGCTCAGCTTGGAAACCTCTCCCTTTCCCCTCAGCGTGGCTGGCTCAGGAATTCTGGGAGTTGAAGTCCTCGAGTCATAAAAGTGCCAAGGTTACCTACCTCTGGCCTAGGCTTAGGCCGCTTTATGACTCGTGGACTTCAACTCCCAGAATTCCTGAGCCAGCCTGGCTCAGCTTGGAAACCTCTCCCTTTCCCCTCAGCGTGGCTGGCTCAGGAATTCTGGGAGTTGAAGTCCTCGAGTCATAAAAGTGCCAAGGTTACCTACCTCTGGCCTAGGCTTAGGCCGCTTTATGATTCGTGGACTTCAACTCCCAGAATTCCTGAGGCAGCCTGGCCCAGCTTGGAAACCTCTCCCTTTCCCCTCAGCATGGCTGGCTCAGGAATTCTGGGAGTTGAAGTCCACGAGTCATAAAAGAGCCAAGGTTGCCTACCCCTGGATTAGATGAACCTGGGACATGGCAACCATAGCAGCCGGTTGCCAAGGGCCAGAATTTTGATCACGTGACCAAGGGGATGCTGCAACACTCGTAAATGTAAAAAAATGGTCATAAGTCACTTTTTTCAGTGTCATTCTAAATTCAAATGGTTACTAAATGAATGGCCCTAAGTCAAGGACTTCCTTTCTTTCCATCAGTCTCTGGGAGGAGGAAGAGGAATCTTCCCTATTTCTGCATCAAAGCATAATGTTCCTAACTGCACTTCTGGTTGATTAATAGTTCCCCTCCTTTTGCTACTCTCAATCCAGCCCAGAAAAGGAAAGAATATTACAGGTCCTATCTCTGCATCAAGTATAGTTGGTCAGTTTGGTTACTCCATATCTAAGGACACAGCAAAATAGTAGAAGAGCTATTTTGTTGCATTTCTGCATTCAGGAAACATGCCTGAAACAGAAATTCATGTATATACAGTAGATGTTATTGTTAGGATATGTAATTCTAATGCTCTACAGATAGTCTTTGGCTTGCACCCACAACTGGGTAAGGAATTTTGGTCGCTAAGTGCTATAATCGTTAAATAAGTCACTACATCACCAGAGCCCTACTGGCACAGTGGTTAGAATTGTGGGCTAACTCTGCTCACTGCCAGCAGTTCGATCCTGACTGCCTCAAGTTGACTCAGCCTTCCATCCTTCCAAGGTCGGTAAAATGAGGACCCAGATTGTTGGGGGCAATAGGCTGGCTCTGCAAGCCATTTAGATAGTTCTGTAAAGCACCATGGGGGCAGTATATAAGTCTAAGTGCTATTGTTGTTGCTATCACATGACCAGATCTGATTTCACAGCCATGTTTGCCACAGTCGTTAAATGAATTACCACAGTCATTGTGTGAATCCAGCTTCCACCACTGGAAGCTGGTCTGGAAGTTTGCAAATCGCAATAATGTAAACAGAGGATGCTACAACTGTCTTAAATGCGAGCCACTTGCCAAGTGCCCAAATTGTGATGATATACCGCAGAGTGATGTGACAGTCATAACTTCAAGGATGATTATAAGCCACTTTTTTCAGCACCATCATTAACTGAACGGTTGTAAGTCGAGAACTACTTCTAATAGTAAACTATAGGTGGCCCACAAGTGAAATGTGCCAATGTTTTTAATTTAGTAGAACAGGAGATAAACTTTTCAGTTTTTTCTATCTATTAAAATTTATTTATTGTCCAAGTCCAAACACCTATTTCAGGTACTAGAAATTTAAGAAAAATGTTTTTCTGGAAACACTTTGAAGTTTGCCAAGGATCAACAATAAACAAAACAATATTCCTTGCCATTCTTTCAAATTGGTAAAAGGGGTGGAAAAGATTTCCCTCAAAGTAGCACCACACTTTAGAGACTTGGTACAGCTACATCTTTCATTTATCCTAGACAGACAGACAGACAGGCAGATTTGCAATATCTATGCGTTCAATACACTTAAATTGTGGCAGTCCTTGATTTAAAATTCAGATACCTCAGTTCAAATCCACATTTTAGCCCAAAAAACATAGACCAGCCTAGCAAGACTTCTTCTGAGCATGCTGACTAGAGATATTCTGTGAATTACAATTCCAAACACTGCACTAAGTAAAGCTGACATACAGAAAAAGAAGCTAAGCAAATCCTCTTCCAGCTACGAAAAGATTCCTGCCTTTGCTCTTAACCAGCACCCTATGAAATGAACAAGAAATATAAACAATTGCTCGACTGAGCCCAAAATTGCCACTGCTAGGCAAATTGCACCTCATTATATGACCTTTTTTTGCTACAGTTGTTAAGCAAAGCCCTGCAGTTGTTAAATGAGTCATGCTGTCGTTAAGCGAATCTGGCTTCCCCCGTTGACTTTGCTTGTCGCAAGCCGGCTGGGAAGGTTACAAATGGTGATCACGTGACCTCAGGATAGTGTCACAAATGCATATAATGTCACAAATGCATGCCAGCTGCCAAACACCCGAATTCTGACCACATGACTACAGGGATGCTGCAACGGTTGTCAGCGTGAAAAACGGTCATAAATCATTTTTTTCCAGTGCTGTTGTAACTTTGAATGGTCACTAAAGGAATGCTTCTAAGTTGAGGACTACTTGTACCTGTATGCAAAATTTCCAAAGGACATTTCGCACTGACATCCCATTGAAGTTTCCTGTGACATTCCATGGCCTTCCTGATTCTAACATCAATGTGATGGGGCTGCATGGTTTTGCTTTGAAGCTTCACCCAACAGTTCAACAAGAGCAGAATTTCCTATTCCGGCTGTTGGAATTGCTGAATGAGCTTCAAGGCAACTCAAACTACTTTGATAAGAAAATGGCATTGTCTCTGTGTTGACAAAGTCTTTGTCAAGGTAAAGCACAATCAGAAGTACAGAATAACAGAGTTGGAAGGGACCTTGTAGGTCATTTAGTCCAACCTCCTGCTCAAGCAGGAGACACTAAACCATTTCTGACAAGTGGCAGTCCAGGCTCTTCTTGAAAGCTTCCAGTGATGAAGCACCCACAACTTCTGAAGGCAATCTGTTCCATTGGTTGATTGTTCTCACTATCAGAAAACCTATCGTTATTTCCATCCGTTATTCCTTGTCTGGCCTTCAGGTGCTTTGATCCCCTCCTCTCTGTGACAGCCCCTCAAATATTGGAATACTGCTATCATGTCTCCCCTGGTCCTTCTCTTCACTAGACTAGCCATGCCCAGTTCCTGTAACCGTCCTTTATATGTTTTAGCCTCCAGTCCCCTAAACTCAAATACTTTGGCCACCTAATGAGAAGGAAGGACTCACTGGAGAAGAGCCTAATGCTGGGAAAGATTGAGGGCAATAGAAGAAGGGGACGACAGAGAATGAGGTGGCTGGATGGAGTCACTGAAGCAATAGGCGTGAGTTTAAATGGACTCCAGAAGATGGTAGAGGACAGGAAGGCCTGGAGGAATGTTGTCCATGGGGTCGCGATGGGTCGGACACGACTTCGCAACAAACAACAACCCCTAATCGTATTTGTTGCTCTCCTCTGTACTCTAGAAGAGTCACAACATTTTTTTTTATAGTGTAATGACCAAAACTGGATTCAGTATTCTAGGTGTGGTCTTACTAAGTCAGGGGTAGGCAACTTTGGCTCTTTTATGACTCGTGGACTTCAACTCCCAGAATTCCTGAGCCAGCCATGCTGAGGGAAAAGGGAGAGGTTTCCAAGCTGAGCCATGCTGGCTCAGGAATTCTGGGAGTTGAAGTCCATGAGTCACAAAAGAGCCAAGGTTGCCTACCCCTGTACTAAGTGGTATTAGTATCTCACATGATCTTGATTCAATCCCTCTGTTAATCACCAAGCATGTCTTCTAATAACACAATTCTGTGGTTTCTAGATGAAATACTGCTGGACCTGTTTTGTTTTGTTTTTTTTTAACTCATGCTCATCACTTTTTCTATTACCATTGTTAACTTCGTACAATCACTAAACCAATGGTTGTAAGTTGAGGACTACCTGTAAAGAAAATGAGGCATAAACCTATATCTTCCCAAACGCATCTTTTATTGCAAGTAGTAGTAGTAGTAGTAGTAGGAGGAGGAGGAGAAATTCCATTTCTGTAAAGGAACTCCATGAGAATACATGACAAGAGAAGGAAACGCACGGAGATCTCAAACAGGAAGAGTCAGCAATTTTCAAGCACTGCCGAAATGTTCCTCTCACAGAGATGCACTGGGGAAATTATTCTGGATTTTTTTTTTCTTTTTCTCTATAAGCTTTAACAGTATGCAGCTCAATTTTGAATAAAATCTTCCCTGGCAGACTTCTTCTGCCCCACCAAATCTTATTTTGGTTTGGAAGAATTATTCTGCTGATGGACAGAATCCCAAACTTCATAATTTCCTTCCTACATTATGTCGGGTTGAAATTATTATTATTATTTTTTTAAAAAAGGGAGGAAGAAATAAAACGACCTAGCAGGAAGATTAGGGGAAAGCTCAATATGACTGGGAACCACATTAGTGTTGCATTTAAGAATGCCACAAAAGGAAAAAGCTATTTTCTATGAAAATGGCAAAATGGAAACTACATGTGCAGAGCTTACAAATAATAACATTGCATCCATATTTTTCTGGCGCATGGATGGATGGTGCCTGTGGATTATTACATTCACCTGGGTAAAATAAATCTGTTGGGAGATTTCTCTTATCAATAAACCTATCAAGACTCATAAAGGCCACGCAGGGTTAGGAACCCTTGAAAGAGGCACTACAAGACCAAGTAAAGCAGTGCAAATATCTTGCCAAGTTCTCACAGCTCTGTGGAAACTGAGGAGCATCCACCACATGGTTTACATTGCCTAGGGTAAATTCTGAAACTTCAGCCTGTACAAGTAAGGTGAGATCTTACCTTGCAGGAAATGCGCAGAGGGCGTCCAACTTTACCTCAAACAGGATGGAAACGGTCTGGTCTTCTTCATACTTTTGCTTTCTTTGAAATTATACAGTTCGAGGAGTAGTATCTGCTCTCTAACACAGCCCTGTCTCTGCTCTTACACAATGAAGCCACTAAGATGTAAAGAAACACAGGTCCACGTGGCTTGGGATTGTGACCAAGCAGACACTTCTCCTTCACTGTCGATAGTTACGAGGAGGAAAGCCACTTACAATCCTCTTTGACTTAGTTAAGGACAACTTCCACCCATGCGGTGGCTTAATCAACTCAGTTATTTAACCTGATCAGAATCCAAGGCACCTATATGCATATCTACCCCACCCTCTGCACACTTTCTCTTTCTCTCCTGAGCAAATCCAGAACAAGCAAACGCCAGCAACCGAACAATGCCCGTGGACTTTTGCAAGAGGGGACGCTAGATCTAGACAAACTCTCTCACCTTGGCGCTCATGTAAGCAAGCCTTCTAAACTCAGCCGGTTCCCCTTGCCGTGAAGCCGATCTTCCGAGACTCTTCCCTCTCATCCTCTCAAAAGCAACAGCCAGAAACAACTGGTCCCAGTTTCCTTCATTCTTCGGCACGCAAAGAGATGTGCACGCTGCCACGGTAACCAGGGAAAGCAAAAAAACGGAATGGCCCGGCCTCAGTTTTTTTTTTTTTTGCTGCGCGAAGCGTTGGGGTATAAATAGAGAAGGAGGGAGAGACGAGAAAAGCAAGGAAGGGAACTGAGCTGAAGAGATAATCACTAAGTCAGTCTCCTTTTTTATTTTTTATTTTTTAGCCAAGTACGCAAGGCAACCTAGGGACTTGTTCCAAGTTTGGCACTGCTGGTCTCCGGCCACAAAGGAAAAGATGAAACTGAGAACCTCCTGGGGAGGGGGGAACTGATGGACCCCAGGGTGGATCTGGGGGACAAGATGGGGGTGGGGGTGGGGGAGAAGGACAAGAGTACTCAATCAGGATCAGAACAATCCTTGCAAGGGCTGGCAGAGCAAATTCAACCCCAGGGTAGGAGTTAGCAAAGAAAGAGTCACCTTGAAGCCTGCATTGTGCAAATTACCAAAGATCCTTTTGTCTGTCTCCTCCTCCTTTGATGATAAAAAAATTGCTCCTTGTGTTTGACTAAACGAGACGGAAAAAGTGAAAGGATTTTATACTAACTTGCACGGGAGGAAAGGAAGGGGCCTTCCTTCATTTCACTCAATTATCACCCACTGAAGCTTTCCCATTACATGCACTTTGGGTTGAGGCATCTTCCTTGGCGTACGTTTGTTTTGCCTTCTTTTGCCTGCATCTCCTAATCTGGTGCTCGGTTCAATGAAGCGCCCAGGAGCCCAAGGGGATGGGAATTCCACTGGACCCAATTAGCGCTCCGCTTTGCTGACTGCTCAGTGCAACGATTGATTTAAAAATAAACTGTGTTTTAGCATCCCTGAATTAAGCAAAACACACACACAGACACACACACAGAGAGAGACCTCACAGTGGCAATGAAATAATCACCAACTGCTAAGAGCGCTACCTCAGTTTCCCCTGCGGGAAAAGAAAGACCGATGATTCAACAACAGTAACTGCAGCAAACAGAAACAATACTACAGGTGGTCCTTGACTTACAACCATTCGCTTAGTGACCGTTTGAAGTTACAACAGCACTGAAAAAAGGGACGTACGACTGTTTTCACACTTATGACACAAAAGCACTGAAAAAAATGACTTATTCACACTTACGACCACTGCAGCATCCCCATGGTCGTGTGATCAAAATTCGGATGCTTGGCAACTGGTTCATATTTGTGATGGTTGCAATGTCCCAGGGTCCTGTGATCACCTTTTGTGACCTTCTGACGAGCAAAGATACCAAGTTACTAACTTAAACAACTACAGTGATTCACTTAACAGCCGTGGCAAGAAAGGTCATAAAATGGGGCAAAACTCACTTAGCAACTGTCTCGCTTAGCCACAGAAACTTGTTAAGTCAAGGACCACCTGTATTATCAGGTGCAAGAAATTGGGAACCAGGATTTGGTCCAAAATGAATACAAGTTTATTTCATGCTACCTGTAAACAAGAATCTGAACTACTAACAGTCAGAGCAAGTAGACGGTAGATAAGAGTCGACAGAATTCAAGGTGGGCTGGACTTAGATCTCTTCTGGGCACCAAGGGATTTGAGACTAATGATTCGCTTGACCCCCTCCCTCCAGCTCAACCTGGTCATCTCCTAATTCATCTTGCTAGTCAGTTGTACACAATCCAGTTCTGAGTGCTCATTGTTTAGGTTAATGGTGCTGGTCTTGATGAAATAGACTGTTAAATAAAGATTATTTAAACTCCCTTTAAGGTCCCTTTGAGCAAACTCTACCCGTATGGTTGCTGTTTGTCAGGAACAGCATCTTCTTCTGAATTACAACTACAGGTAGTCCTCAAATTACAACCATTCATTTAGTGATTGCTTGAAGTTACAACAGCACTGAAGAAAGAGAGTTATGATCGGTTTTCACACTTAATGACTTTTGTAGCATCCCCATGCTCACATGATCAAAATTTGGGCGCTTGGCAACAGGCATGCATATATGACCGTGGCACTGTCCTGGGTCATGTGATCACCAATTGAAACCTTCCCAGCTGGTTTCCAACAAACAAAGTCAATCAGGGAAGCCAGATTCAATTAACAACCGCATGAATCACTTAATAAGTGCAATGACTGATTTAACAACGGAGGCAAAAAAAAAAAACAAAGGTTGTAAAATGGGGTGTAGCTACAGTAACGTAACACCTGCCTTGCTTAAGAACAGAAATTTTTTGATGCAATTCTGATTGTAAGTCAAGGACTACTTACTTGCAGTAGCTCTGGTTGAAATCAACTCTTCACAGATCCAGAATATGTG
This sequence comes from Azemiops feae, assembly GCA_023970755.1. Classification (NCBI taxonomy): domain Eukaryota; kingdom Metazoa; phylum Chordata; class Lepidosauria; order Squamata; family Viperidae; genus Azemiops; species Azemiops feae. The sequence goes on along the minus strand of JALGBA010000033.1, from coordinate 174,783 downwards.
AAAGTTGAGATTTAGACCATCTGAAGACAAACCGGAATATCTTAACCAACATATCAGGAAGCATTTTCTCAGAGACCTGACTTAGTGCCAAGGAAAAAAAATTCCCCTTTATTTTTTTTTTCTCCCTACCAGTTCTTTAATTTCACGAAAGAGTAGTTCCTTTAGAAAGCTGCCTCCTGTGGGAATTTTTCAGAAGTGTTGTTTCTTTGAGTACTAACGGCAAGTCTTGCTCTTAGAAACTGTGGGAAAATTTTTCTCCTGATAACATTCGGAGAAACGCCCCCTGCCCCATTTCTTTGCCTACAAATTTGGCAGAAAATTTCAAAAATGGACCCAGCTTTTAAACATAAGTACCCAAATGACCAATAAACTCACACCTCAGTATGGAAGCAACATCCCAGAATCCTACAATCTCCACATCAGATCACGAATTAGTGATCTTACTTAAGGCTTTTAGCAGTGTCACAAAACTGATTCATTCACCTTTTCTTCTTTGCTCTACAGATATATGCATCTATAAACAACTCTTTCCCTCATGCTTAATTTTGCTCGCTCTCAAGTTCTTCTGATCCTTTCAGAAGCTTTTATCAAAACAAATAGGCAACGTTGCCAATGAGCTGCATTGGTCCCCTTCAAAAGACACAACTATTTCTAGGATGAAGGAATGCTGTATCTTCACTGATCAGTCCCACCCAGAGTTTCAGGGGAGAAATAATCAAGATAGTCACAACTAAGCACTAGTAGAGCAGAGATACTAGTTCCAAAGATTTATCCAAAGCCACATTATGGACCAGAAGACGTAGGTTGGACGAGAAGACCTCCAAAATACTTTCCAACCTTATGATTCTATGATATTTATGTTGAATTAAAACTATGTTTACTTTTAGTTTCATTTATTTTACTTTACTTTACTTTACCTTACTTTAGTTATGTTGAAGTAAAAACTAAAAACATAGCCCATGATTCAGTTAAAGGTCAATATAGCTAGAGACACAGTTAAAATCCCAAGTGGTAATGCACAAATTAAGATGCTATAGTGGAGAATATAAGTAGCTCAGGGTTGAAGTGCTGTGGCTTTTAATGCTCTCTGAGCTTGGCTTTCTTCTTACAAATATTGGTGTTACTTGAACTCCAAGGGCCCAAGATAAGACAGAATGAAAAATTGCCTCCAGTAATTGTCTTGGCCTCTGATACCATCTTATGAACTTCCCAAGAGCTAATCTCTTCCAGGAACTGTGCGCTTTATGAATCTGACTCTCAAGGAAATTATCTTTCCAGGGAACTCAAACTAGTAATCTGACCTCTTTATATTTCTTTGTTTACTCACTTATTCACCCACTCACTCACTGTCAGGCTGGAACAACCAGACTCATATTTGGAAAGTTCAAGCCAGCTACTTTATTGTTCTACGCCTATTTCACAGGAATCCCCCCAGACTAAAAGCTTTCGAAGGCTCAAAGGCATTCAGAGGATGGTCAGACCTTGCCCCCCTTTGTTTACGTAATGATTCCAGACTAATTTCCCACTTGACTCCTCCTCCAGATTGGGACAGTTGATCTCCAACACTTAGGTATAATGGCTTGCATGCCATTAACTTCCAAACCACCCTGGAGGGCTTAGATCAAGCAAGAAAAACACAAAAATCAACCCATAATAGTCAAAACAACAACATCTTAATGGTGACACTAAGAGGGGACAAGGCAATCTCATCGTCCTCAAATGATTCCTTGAAGAACCATGTCTTCAAGAATCTTCGGAAGTCTACCAAGGGTTTAAGGGTGGGACTTCAGTTTTCTATGTCTCTATTCGATGTCATTGATCTTGTTCACCCCGAGAAGCTTAAGGAACAGGATCAGAGACTGGAGCTGCAGAGTATGTAAATATGGTAGGACTTGGATCTGTTTCAGCCTTTATTCCTAATGTAAGCTCTTAATCAAATCATAGACTCAAGGCTGTCCATCCAAAGGCACCTCCCATTCTTCCATTAAGGAGGGACCCTATGACGTATATAAAATTCTTTAATGTTACTCTATGGTCTAAAAAAAGGGGTCCCCAACTCCTAGTCTGTGGACCAGCTCCAGTCCATGGCATGCCAGCAACTGGGCTGCGCAAACAAACCAAGCCCCATCCGTGGGATACAGGCAGCATGCAAAACCACACCCCCTATGATCCATGGAAAAACCTTTCTTCACGCAACTGGTCCCTGGTGCCCAAAAGGTTGGGGGCTGCTGATCTAACATGTACTATGCATATCCATTCTACATATCCCCGTGAGTCTCTCAAGAGAGTTGGTTTATATGTGTGTACAATATTGAAGAATTAATACTTCTTCCCCCATCTAACCCCAGGCCATATTTTGTAGTCATCTTGATATTCCAGAACACTCCTGGAAGCCATTTTTTTAACACTTGAATTTTTTTTAAAGAATTCCAAGATTATTTGGAAGTGCTATGGGCTCTTGAAGATGATTTGTTAAAGGATAAGACATTTCTCAGCCAATTTATAGAACTGAAAAAAAACCTCTATCTCCCTCTTTGCCAAGATCTCACCTACATGTTTAATAAAATGTTGGAACAAAGCATCATTAGACTTGAAATTTGTTCTCCAAACCTAACAATTAGGTGAAATCGAAGTATCCTGATCCTAAAATCCTTTCTGCCTTGTGTCCTCATAGCACCAAGTGGCATGTCAAAAAGAACCCAAGACGGGAAAGCAGACAAATAATATCAGTTCCGTTCTTTAAATTGGAAACATTGCTTTTTATTTTTATCATACGGTTTGCTTTGGTGACATTTTGAGGATGCTGGTTGAAAAGCAGAATTGAAGTTCATGTAATAAAATACACACACACACACATACATAAATGTATGAAGTTGTTTCAAAATGAAATATTAAAAGAGAGAGAGACAGAGAGACAGAGAGAGCGCAGACAGCCTCTTTGAAGCACGGGGTTCAGCAAATCCAGTCACTAAATCTGCATTTGGTTTTCCAAAATGCACACTTTGTTGTGCAAACTGGGTTCACACCTCGGGCCAACAATCCCACCACGTCTTTTCATGTAATGGAAAAGCCATAATAGTCTGTATTATTATCAAAGTCACACAGGTGTCAACGTTAAGTGCACCCTCTCTGCTCATAACCTTAGATTTAATGAATGTATCATCGGTGGATATTTAATCTTTTCTTTCTTTTTCTATAAAAAAAAAGTAAGAGTAAGTCTAGAGGTAAGGGAGAGAAACCTTTACATTGTTAGTGTACAACTGAGAAAAAGAATTTCCTACAGTGTTTTCTTTTTTAAAAAAAAAATACTTATTTCCTATCGCATTCTTTTACCGCTGTAAGAGATGGGGGAGGACAGCATACAATTTGACCCATCAGCAATAAAATAAAAATAGAAAACATTCAGCAAATTCATTGACAGAACAGCTGAGTTTACACCAGACTCCAATCTATCTTCTTGGATTAATGGGAGATCACATTTCCATAAGAATAAAGTCAATTTAAAATGCTCATCTGGAAGAAGACGCCATTAATGGATGAAAGCCACTGAAGGCACACAGGGGTTAAATTAATGAATATTAACAGTCTATGTTTAAATTATTTTCAGGGCAATGATACTAAACCAGGGGGGGGGGGGAACCTGAACAAATTGAAAGGCTACGTGGCATGAGTCTGCTGGCTTCGATAACAGATCCATATTATTTTAAAAATAATACAGGTAGTCCTTGATTTACGATCACAACTGAGCCCAAAATTTATGTTGCTAAACGAGATAGCTATTAAGCTAATTTTGTCCCATTTTACAACCATTCTTGCCACAGTTGTTAAGCTAATCACTGCAGTTGTTAAGTTAGTAACAAGGTTGTTAAGTGAATCTGATTTTCCCACTGAATTTGTCTTGTCAGAAGATTGCAAAAGGTGGTCATGTGACCCCAGGACACTGCAACCATCATAAATATGAGCCAGTTGCCAAGCATCCAAATTTTGATCAGACAGATCATGCGGACGCTGCAATGGTCGTAAGTGTGAAAACCGGTCATAGGTAACCTTTTTCAGTGCTGTTGTAACTTTGAATAATCACTAAATGAACTGTTACAAGTTAAGGACTACCTGTATTCAGTCTCTTGCATGGAACAGCCATGAATTCTACATTTTCAATCTCTGAACTGCTCCTTAGTTTTGGTGCCTGTAACAACAACCACAGTTAGGACATCATACAAGTAGTCCTTGGGTTACAACCATGATTGAGCTCCCAAATTACAGTCACGATGACTGTAAACGTGGCCATCAGATCATCAAATTTGATTTTACAACCTTTTTTGCAGTGGTCATTAAGTCAACGTGTTGGTTGTAAAGTGAGCATGGTGGCCCTAAAAGAAATGCAGCCATTGTTAAGCCAATAATACAGTCATTAAGCAAACCTAGCAGTCATTAAGCAAACTCATTGTTCTCTATGGGGCAATTTTTGCTAGAAACCGGAAGTCAGCATTGGTTTCCAGCAAAAATATCATAAATCACAATCATGTCATTATGGGGTGCTGCAAACAACCCTAAATATGGTCAGCTGCTGAATGCCCAAAACTCAAGTCATGTGAAGGGTGGAGGGGGGGACACCAGACAATGAACTTTTAAACTGGGTCTTAAGTCCCTTTTCGGGGTCCATCAGGGCTTTGGTCACTAAGCGACCGGTTATAAGTCAAGGACTATAAGCATTTCAAAACTGGAGTGGATGGACGTGCCAGACTGAACCACTAAGAAGAGCCGTTTCAGTGTTCTTCATTTATATTCCATTTTTTCTTTCAGAAAATCAAGGTACTTTACATATTATTTTAGTAAAAACATTAGGCTGAGACGAAGACAAGCTTTGAACATTGCAATATGGTGTGCTACTTTCAATATGCTTCAGTGAATTTTTCACAGTCCATGCATAATTCTCTAGTACAATACACTACTAAGCTCTAAAGCTACAAGTAAGATTTCACAATATTATGTCCAAAGCAACATAACAGGCTATGTCTCATAGGGTATATATAGGTCATACATACCGGTTATAGTTATGAGCCCAGCCAAAATGACTAACCCAAAGGAGGCTTGAGGATAATATATAGGTAGTTCTCGACTTACGACCACAGTTGAGCCCAACATTTCTGTTGTTAAGTGGGACATTTGTTAAGTGAATTTTTGCCCCATTTTACGACATTTCTTGCTACAGTTATTAAGTGGATCACTGAGAGTTGAGAAGTTAGTAACCTGGTTGTTAAGTGAATCAGGCTTCCCCATTGACTTTGCTTGTCAGAAGGTTGCAAAAGGTGATCACATGACACAGCAATCGTACGAACCAGTTGCCAAGCATCACAATTTTGATCGCATGATCATGGGGATGCTTTAAAGGTCGTAATTGTGAACAACGGTCGTAAATCACTTTTTCAGTGCCGTTGTAACTTTGAACGGTCACTAAATGAACTGTTGCAAGTCGAGGACTGCCTGTATATCTAAGCTTTTCTAACTTTAGAGCAGGGATAGCAATCTTTGGGTGGCAAACGGTCATTTGGAGGATGGTGATGAAAACCTCAAATTGAGTGGGATGCTTATGAAGGTCCTTGATCATAACAAAAATCAATTGGTATTGATCTGATTTGAATGGAATGGAATGTGGGCTTTTCAAATTCGTATGTAGAATTAATTGAGTATTTTTTTAAAAAAAAAATGTAATCTGCCTCTTTTGTAGATCATAAAATAGTTTTCATCTCTTTCCAACTTCAAAATGGCAGAAACTATGAATGGTTGTTAGCCAATTAAAGTTATATATATACGGGAGTCACTTTGATTGGTGCTTAAGGCACCAGGCGAGAAACTGGGCGACCGTGAGTTCTAGTCCCGTCTTAGTCATGAAAGTTGGCTGGGGGACTTTCTCACTTCACAGCGTTGTTGTTGTGAGAAAAATAGGTGGAAGGAACAATAGGTAGGTTTGCCACCTTTAGCTGTCTATAAAAAATTTAAAAGGTGTGATACACAGGTAGTCCTTGATATACAATTGAGATCAAAATTTCTGTTGTCAAGCAAGGCAGTTGCTAAGTCAATGTGCCCCATTGCCTTGTAAATCATTGCAAAGATACCTTTGTTTATTAATTGAGTAAATAGTGGGGACGATAAGGATGATACTAAAACAAAAACAATGCTAGTATTTATTAGTAACAGTACCCTATTGGTACAATTTAGTATAGCACAGTAATAGTTTCTAAAGTGCCCAATAAATTAAAGTTACACCTCTCTTTTTCACCCTCCTGTGAAAAATTCACTGAAGCATATTGGAAGTAGCACACCATATTGCAATGTTCAAAGCTTGTCTTCGTCTCAGCCTAATGTTTTTACTAAAATAATATGTAAAGTACCTTGATTTTCTGAAAGAAAAAATGGAATATAAATGAAGAACACTGAAACGGCTCTTCTTAGTTGTTCAGTCTGGCACGTCCATCCACTCGTTGTGAAATTCTTATAGTCCTTGACTTATAACTGGTCAGTCCATGCATAATTCTCTAGTACAATACACTAAAGCTCTAAAGCTATAAATAAGATTTCACAATATTATGTCCAAAGCAATGTAACAGGCTATGTCTCATAGGGTATATATAGGTCATACATACAGGTTATAGTTATGAACCCAGCCAAAATGACTAACCCAAAGGAGGCTTGAGGATAATATATAGGTAATTCTCGACTTACGACCACAATTGAGCCCAACATTTCTGTTGTTAAGTGGGACATTTGTTAAGTGATAATGTGACCTTGAGGTTGTTGCAGTGGTTGTAAGTCTGAAAACTGATCATAAGTCACTTGTTCAGTGCTGTTTCAGCTTCAAACAGTCACTAAACCAGTTACAAATGGTTGTAAGTTGAGATTACCTGTAAACAAATAAACAAATAATGACATTTTTATGATCAGAGGAAAAAATTAGAGGACAGAGGCAAATCAGACATTAAAGCTGTTGTTTTTCCACTTGCTTGTGTGTTTCCCAAAACATGAGGTCAACCACTGGATTTGGAAACATCTTTTTTCCAGATGTGTTGTATTATACCCCAATTTCTAATGAGCACACCTGGAAAGCACCAGGCTGGAATAGACTGGACAAGACAGAATGATGGACAGGTTTCTGTTTTTGGCTCAGCATGTTGTATGAACCCAGCAGCGTTCATGTGTTTTGTTCAATGAACCTTAGTCAAAGAAACTATGAGTGTGATGGATAACTCAACCATGGCGCCAGCCGGCAGGATACTGTTCTTCTGAAAAATTGTTCAAGTGATTAATGACGTTGACAACATGTGCCATCATATATGTACAATATTAGCCCTACTACTTGAGACAGCACAGTTTTCAGTAGTTTGTTTTTGAAAATAAAACTAAAGAAAGTAAAGTAAAAAATAAAATAAAATAAAATAAAATAAATAAAATAAAATAAAATAAAATAAAATAAAATAAAATAAAATAAAATAAAATAATAAAATAAATCTTCATCTCCAAAAAGAAAATAGGGTGACAGGAGGGTGAAAAAGAGAGGTGTAACTTTAATTTATTGGGCACTTTAGAAACTATTACTGTGCTATACTAAATTGTACCAATAGAGTACTGATACTAATAAATACTAGCATTCTTTTTGTTTTAGTATCCTCCTTATGGTCCCCACTATTTACCCAATTAATAAACAAAGGTATCTTTGCAATAATTTACAAGGCAATGTAAATTCCCATCCTATAGGTTTCTATTTGCCAAGATCAAAAACTGAACTCTAAATGAGGAAAAAATTCTTCTATCCGTGAATGTTTCTAACGTATTAGATCCTAAATCCTAAATCATCTGAAGGGATTTATTAGTCAACAATATAGTATAATGATCCAGGCTACCCACTTCAAGATTTGATAAAAGATACTCCTCGATTTAGCGACCGTTCAAAGTTACAACAGCACTGAAAAAAATGACTTATGACCATTTTTCACAGTTATGACCTTGTGCAGCATCCCCATGGTCATGTGATCAAAATTCAGATGCTTGGCAACTGTTTCATATTTATGACCGTTGCTGTCTCCCAAGGTCACGTCATCCCCTTTTGCGACCTTCTGAGAAGCAAAGTCAATGGGGGAAGCCAGATTCACCTAACAACCGGGTTACTAACTTAACAACTGCAGTGATTCACTTAACAACTGTGGCAAGAAAGGTCGTAAAATGGGGCAACACTCACTTAACAAATATCTCACTTAACAACAAAAAGGTTGGGCTCAATTGTACTCATAAGTCGCGTACTCCCTCTAATGGAAAATAAAAGACTAGTCTTATTCTACAACTATTTGCAGAATTTCACTATGAAAAATTCCAGAGATAAGTATTCTGTGCAAACTGTTTTTGTTTCTGTTCATCCCCTAAGAATACCTCCATAAAAAAAAGCATGCAACCCAGAAAAATATATATATATATTTTTTTTAAAAGTCCTTGTTCTCATTTTTATAACTAGGAATAAATCAACAAGGATGTTCCAGTTTTATTACTTTGAAATATCACTTGCCTTGAAGTATTGTGGTTATGTTAAATTTCCTCCCTTCCCCATTTTCTTTTGATATGGGGTGAGGGAGGGAAATAAACTTGGCAGCTCCCCAGGGTTCCTTAAGAAGTAAAGGAAAACCAAGCTTTCCCTTTCCCGTTCCTTTAAAACCCTCAAAATAAATATCAAACTTACAAGGTTAACTAAGCAGCGTTTACTGAAGGCCATAAACCTTAAAAGCACAGAAGGATTGCTAGGGAAAAGGGTTCAGATAATGAGGTGTGTTATGTCGGCTTGACTAAATTGGATTAATTGCTACATGGGGTTAAGACAATTTGTAGTTCCCCTATTTTCCCTCTAATCTAGAACATTTGCTATCTGGGTCAAAGGTTTAGTGGGAGCATGTGCACAAATTGCAACTTTTGGCATTTCTTTCCAGTGCTGGCTTTTTTTTTTTTTTTTCCCCCAAATGCCATTCGTCTCGGAAGAGTGGCATACCGAGAAATCTCCCACAGGGTTTATCTTGCCAGTTGTGGCATGTACAACAGTGTGGCTCCATTACCGGTTGGTCGTTAATTCTTGCCCTAAAGCAGTAAACACTAATTGTCCTTTCCGTTTTCTTCCTTTGACAAATCCTTCCAGCTCAGAACCTTATAAGGTGCTTGTTAAAGCTGTGATAACATACAGTATATAGGTAGACTTCAGATAAGTGCAAAATGTTAGGAAATGAAATTTATCATGGGCTCCACGCATGCGGTTCCCTCCCTGAAGAGCACTGAACCGGACATTAAAATGTACCTGATTCAACTGGACATGTCATTTCCATCCACGTGGTTTAAAGGACACTTTAGGTCAGGGGTGTCAAAATGGCAGCCCGCGGGCCGGATGTGTCATGCGCAGGCCACGCCCACCCCGGCTCCGCAAAGGCAGAAAAAGTCACGATACGTCACGATACATCATGTGACGCAATCGAGTTTGACACCTGTGCTTTAGATACAGGCACGGCTGTTTTGTCTGAAATCTTATCAGGCATCCTACTTTTCAGAAAAGAGTTGCTACATTTTCTTACCCTTCCTCAACATGAGAGGAGAGGACAGGGGAGGGGAGGAACTCATCAATTGAAAAAAAAAACAGATTTGAAAATCTCATCTCCTATTTTTCTATTTATGGCAATTTAACGTAAACACAAGGCTGTTTTGGACTCCTATCTTCTCTCTCTTTGTTGCCCTCTGAAATTTCAGGGATTACAGGTAATCCTCGACATACGATCACAATTGAGGTGGCACAATGGTTAAACTGTAGTATTTGCAGGCAAACTCTGCTCACAGCCTGGAGTTCGATCCTAATGGAGCTCAAGATTGATTCAGCTTTCCATCCTTCCAAGATCAGTTGCTGAGGAATTTGGGGAGTTGAAGTCCACAATATTAAAGATGTCAGAGCTGGACACCCCTGGGCTAAACAATAACAATAATAATAATAAAAAAGATGGAAGGGACCTTGGAGGTCATCTAGTGACTAGTCCAATGCCCTGCTCAGGCAGGAAACCCTATACCAGGGGTAGGCAACCCAAAGCACTCAAAGAGCCACTTGGACCCATTTCCCACCAAAAACAAAACACTGGGAGCCGCAAAACTCTTTTGATATCTAAAATGAAGACAACACTGCATATATCCTTTTTTACCTTTATTATAGGTATATATATATGCATGTATATATGTATGTGTGTGTATATATATGTGTGTGTATGTGTGTGTTTATATATATGTGTGCATATATATACACACACATATATACACATATATATATATATACATTCACACATACACACACATATATATACACACACATACACACACACGCACATATATATACACACACGCACACATATATATACACATATATATATATACATACACATATATACATACACATATATATACACACACACACATATATATACACACACACATATACACACACACACACACACACACACACACACATATATAAAATGTAAAAAAGGATATATGCAGTGTTATCTTCATTTTAGATGTCAAAAGGGTCTCTCTCTCTCTCCCCCCCCTCTCCCTCTCTCCGATCTTCTGCTCACCTGGCAAGCTGGCTTCAAGCTGTTCTCCAACAAGCTCAGGGACAGGCAAGCTCGGCTCTTTTATGACTCATGGACTTCAACTCCCAGAATTCCTGAGTCAGCCTAGCTGGGCTAGCTAGGTCTCTCCTGCCATTCCTGCTTCCTGCTTCCTGCAGAGACGAGGAAAGGGAGGAGCCTCACCCAGTAAGCTTGTCTGCTCTTCGGAACAGGGTGAGGCTACTCTCTTTTTTACACACACACACAGAGAGAGAGAGAGAGAGAGAGAGAGAGAGAGAGAGAGAGAGAGAAGCAAGCTCTGTCTCTGTCTCTCTCTGCAAATGGCAGAGGAGCTGGGAGCCGCAGGGGAAGGCTCAAAGAGCCACATGCGGCTCCGGAGCCGCAGGTTGCCGACCTGTGCCCTATACCATTTCAGACAAATGGCTGTCCAGTCTCTTCTTAAAAACTGCCAGTGTTGGAGCATTCACAGCTTCTGGAGGCAGGCTGTTTCACTGATTAATTGTTCTGTCATAAAATTTCTCCTTCGTTCTAGGTTGCTTCTCTCCTTGATTAGTTTCCATCCGTTGCTTCTTGTCCTGCCTTCAGGCGCTTTGGAGAATAGCTTGACTCCCTCTTCTTTGTGGCAGCCCCTGAGATATTGGAACACTGCTATCATGTCACCCCTAGTCCTTCTCTTCATTAGACTCACTAGACATACCCAATTCCAGCAACCGTTCCTTATATATTTTAGCCTCCAGTCTCCTGATCATCTTTGTTGCTCTTCTCTGTACTCTTTCTAGTCTCAACATCTTTTTTACATCGTGGTGACCAAAACCTGATGCAGTATTCCAAGTGTGGCCTTACCAAGGCATTGTAAAGTGGTATTAACACTTCATGGGATCTTGATTCTATCCCTCTGTTAATGCAGCCTAGCACTGTGTTGGCTTTTTTGGCAGCTGCAGCACATTGCTGGCTCATATTTAAGTGATTGTCCACTAGGACTCCAAGATCCCTCTCACAGTTGTTACTATCCAGCAAGGTACCACCTATACTATACCTGTACATTTGGTTTTTCTTGCCTAAGTGTAGAAACTTACTTTTTTCACCACTGAATTTCATTTTGTTAGATAGCGCCCAATGTTCAAGTCTGTCAAGATCCTTCTGTATCTTAAGCCTGTCTTCTGGAGTGTTGGCTATTCCCCGCAGCTTAGCGTCGTCTGCAAATTTGCATCACTATTCTGCATTACGCATAAAATGAGAGTAAGATGTCCATCAAATGTGTCATTTCTATCTTTCAAGTTAAGAAAAAGAAAATTCCCCTTTTTATCATATATACTTTTTCCACATGCTGAAGTTTGGTGAGACCATCCATGGCAGATTAAATCACTAGAAATGTTACTTCTAGCTCAGGGTCTTGCCTCGTCGATTACTACAGGAGGAGATCAAAGCAGAATCAAATCCCACATGAGAAAGCTGCATCTCTTGCAAATGTCTCCTGATTAATGAGGACTGCAATTATCTCCTGGAAGTGACACAGCATAAGCCAGCTTCATCTGCCCACTTAGTCCTTTGGGTTCAGTTTCTGTGCGCCTATTTTTATGTGTGTATGTGTGTCTATTTGTAAACCCATTTCTCTTGTTTTTCTCTTCCAAACTCTAGGAAACAACCAGACACATAAAACCTTTTAAATCAATAAACCTTGCTGGGATCATTGGAGGATAAAGGTGGTGTACAGATGTAAGCCAGGCAGTTATGAAAGGCAGTTATTGTGTGAGGGTTACACAGGCAGTGCGGATTATCCACAGTGCCAAATAAACTTTTACAAAAAGAAAGGCAAGGAAACAGAAAAGAAAACCTGAGGACTCATGATAGGTCAACCTAAGAGGTGCTAAAATAATTCATAAAAGTAGGATAATACATTTGGCATTAATTTTGTTGATTTGATACATGGAAGAGAGATCATGAGAACATTGTTGTATATTCTTGCATAGACATCATCTAGGAACACAAGTCACAGTAACATATACATATGTCCACTGAATACCGGCAATAAAAAAAAAGTTACAGTTCCATTAATTTTCAGGAGCGGATGAGCATCCCATTAATTAATCTATTGCCCTGCATTAATTATACACCAGATCACAAGAGAGATCCGCCCACACCAGCTTGTTTTCTAATGTTGACTGAACCTCCGTTTAACTTACTTTTAAAGCTTTTGCATTTTAAACACACAGGAGCATCAAGAGTTACCACCCGACTTCCTTTATCTGGTTGCAAAATGTCCTCCACAAGCAGCAAAACTATAAAACTCATGGATGATGAATGGAACTGCCTTGCAAAATGAGAGAAATGAAATGAGTTAATTAGGTTTAAATAAATAAATAAATGCCTTTGGCAGCGGCGCTGAATTTTTCTACCTTTACAGAACCCGCGGCATAAACAAGATGGCAGAGGAACGCTAGAACGTTGCAGTGGATTCTGGAGGGGAGCCATTCATTGGTTCTTCCCAGCATTTGTAACAAAACTCCTGATTTATAACATATGAGCGGAGAGATTCTTAGAATAGTAAAACCAGCCCATCTACAGATTCAACATATATGTGTAGCTCAGGGTTGAACAGCGGAGTTCTTGGTGCTCTCTGACCTTAGTTGTTTGCGTGCAGATGTTTCATTTTCCAACTAGGTAACGTGACAGTTTTGGTGGAGGTGTGGTTTTCTGCTACACCACCAAAGAACTCCCCCCCCCCCAGGAGGAAACTACACCCTAAATATTAAAACTGGCAGGGCAAATTACTGCAATAATTTGCAATGGCAAATCCCACATTCACTCATGTTGATTATGTCACCTAGTTGGGTAATGAAATGTCTGCACAAGAACTTCACATCTGTAGATGTTAACTTTGGGGAAGATTTCTAAGCTGTGGCATAACACAGCAGCTAGACCAAAAAGCCCAAGTGCAATACATGGTATCTACTCTAATGTCTGGATACTGCAAGGATCGATCAGGGTAGACAACCCTCTCCCTCATTCCTCCACTCTCTGGAAATCTCCTAATAAACTTTCCAAGAAAGCCCACTGTGGCCACAACAAAATTTGAAAAAAGAAAAGATGATAAACTGAGGAGACTGTTTTGAACATTTCTTTGTGCTTCCCTCAATCATAATACAGAATGTTGCCTAGATTAAATATCTGCCATTAAACTGGAATCAACTCTTAATGATACCTGGATGTTCTCCATGTAGATCTGTGCCTAACTTGGTCTTTCAAGTTCTCTAATGGTAGAATGTTTAATAAAAGGTATAAATGACCATAGGTCAGTGGTTCTCAACCTATGATCTGCGGGGGGATGGGCATAATGTCATCACAGGAGGTCCACGAAGGCTTAAAGAAATGTTATGATTTAAATCTTGAGTTAAGTCTTGGTGGTCTGTGGCCACAAAAGAAGGTCCGTGGTAAAGAAAAGGTTGAGAATACAGCTGGTCATTTGCATTCTTTTAGAGAGTCTTTGAGGCCACTTGTGTCCTCAGAGTCACCTGAGTGGTGCAAATGGGTATGGAGCCTTCTTGGAACTGCTGAAAGACTGGAGGTAGATGATGCTGTATCCCTCACCCTCTGTTGAGAGAGGGCTGTTCAATTTTGACATAGATGGCCACATCCATTTGCACTACTCAGGTGACCCCGAGGACACAGATAAACCTCCAACTGGTCTCGAATGCAAATGACCAGCTGTCTGCAAGGAGTATAAATCCTTCCATTCCTCACCATCTAGTCAGAGCTGAAGAAGCTTCTTGGATGAGAAGCGAAACATCTTCAAAGAAAAACAAGGAAGCCCAGTTGCCTCTTGAAAAAACACCCTTGGGACAACCATGACCTGGATGACTGAGAATGTCCATTGACAAAAGGTTGAGAACCACCACCATAGGTCATATGTAACCTTCAGCCCTTTTATTTTATTTTTTTGTCTCAGAGATGCCCAAAGACATTAAATTTAGTACTACAACTGCAATTTTCTCAAAACACATTTTCTTCATCACTAGGGAATGAACAGAACAAAACAAAACAAACTGCGGAATAAATATACTGCCATGGCCTCTGTATGGTTAATGTATGTTATTTGGACTAATCATTCATTAAGCTCCCTAAATGCCCCAAAGCTTCCTTTATCATTTCAATAAATTTCAGTGATCGCTCAAATCAATGAAAGCTTTCTTGCAATTATGAGATCGAAAACATGACAAAATTGGAATGTAACCTAAAACAGGCACAATGAGGTTTGAACTGTCAGTTCTCACTAGGCCCATGTGTTTGGTATCTCATAACCTGCTTCAAGTCTTCATTCCAGCAACGTTATGTCAACACTGAGGCCTTCTCTCCTTAGAAAACACCACTGAATTATCTTGAGTGGCATGCACAGATGCCAGAATTATTCCCTTTCTACGGAACAGAAGGGATTGAGAGAGAAAATATATCAATTAAAAACAGAAAACAGGAAATCAGGATGCTAGAGTCAAAGCCAATCGAGGAATATAATGCTGGAGAAAAGGATCAGTCATGGTCCGGTCAGAAGTTGTGATATTCAAAGAAAAGAGTTCACAATCTCAGATGTCATTGGGGAAGCTCAAAAACGGGCTGAATGAAGTTGTATTCCAATGATTATTTTGATACGGCTTTATAAAACGCCTCGCAACTAGACCCTCACACAAGAAGCACTTTCTCATTATGATACTCCTAAGGAGGCTGTTTCTTCCAGAAGCTCCACCTTACAACCTGGTCCTCCTCCACTATTCCATCATTTTCTCCATTCAGTAGTAGCAGAGTTGTTAAGAGCTCAGAGATCAGGATTCAGAGATTGGACAGGTAGCAACCTCAAATGACTAGTTCTACCTCAACCTCATTCTGACCCCAAACCCAGTCACTTTGGATCCAGTCTTGACATCTCTTTCTCTGCCAAAGAAGAACCCTTTACATATCTTGACCTCTCTAAAGGCCAAATCAAATAACCTAAGGAACAAGAAAAAGGTAGTCCTTGACTTACAACCATTCAAAGTTACGACACCACTGAAAAAAGTCACTTATGACCCTTTTACATACTGTTGCAGCATCCCCATGGTCACGTGATCAGAATTTAAATGCTTGGCAACCAACTTATAATTATGATGGTTGCAGTCTCCCAGGGTCATGTGATCACCTTTTGCGACCTTTGACAAGCAAAGTTCAATGGGGAAGTCAGATTTACTTAACAGTCGTGTTATTAAATGAACAACCACAGTGATTCACTTAACAATTATGTCAAGAAAGATCGTAAAATGGGGCAAAACTCACTTACTAACTGTCTCACTTAGCGACAGAAATTTTGGGCTCAATTGTGGTCGTAAGTCAAGGACCACCTGTCCTGTATATTTTTGCTCATTTATCTGGCCCATTCAAGAAAGAGTGAGCAAGATAATCTTCCAAGGAAAACAGATGAACAGGAACTGTTCTTTTTACGTAGCATGACGTGAACTTACAGAATTTATAGCAGAGAAGATAGACATTCCCCAGAAAGCTTTACAAAAGAGAATTATTTAAACTGTGGCTCTACTTGTGTCTTAAAACCTAGAGGTTAATCAGATTTAAAAATCGAGTTTCTTGACAAGGCAAATAAAGAACAGGACTGGTATTTAGTACTTATAAAATAATCCTTTTGTATATAAGGCCATACATAATAGATGGTGGCTCTCTGGAATAAAAGAAGTTTTTCCGCTCCTGTTGACATGGTAACTCAAAATGTCATTTCCTATCACTTCTTCTTTGTTAATAATGTGATGGGAGAAAGACAATGTACAATATGCACCTTACTATTAAATTAAATTCAGATTAGGAAGAAAATGCATTGTGCAATGTTCAGAAAGAGTTAAATGCTTCAGAGCTTAGCTGTGTCTCCTAGTAAGTACAGAAGATTTATGCACAATGAATCTTCAATCACTGATCTTCACCAGCTGAGCTGTCACTCAAATTCTATGTACTCTATATAGTTTTATCTCCCTCACTCCTTTCTTGTTGTGAACATATGCAAATAAAAGCACATTCTTCTATCTATGGCAACTTTGAAAATCAACTAAACTAAATATAGACATGTATGGCAGTAAGAATGTTTGTAACGAAGATTTGAGGTTTGTTTCTGCTTTTTTGTTTTCTCGCCATTCTCTTCCTTGTGGTGGGAAAGATTATTTCCTTAGTAGGAAATAAAAGTAGAGAATATGTAGTTAAATTCTCAGAATCATTCTGTGTTCCAAGTATTTATTACATTGATAGATATATCACACAGAAGTTGATTCAGCTGCTGCAAACTGATAAGGAAAATCTATGGAATTGAACACTATAAAGTAGCCCGCTTCACATCAAGCTTAAGCATTTTTATTTTGCATTCTAAACTACTTTAAATATCTGTGTATCTAACCACAATGACATGGCTTGGCAGAACATCTGAAAATATAGGAAAAATGATTCCTAGGTTAAATATATGAAAAGGGCTAAATTCACAGGTGAAAACATATGAAAAATGATTGCAGGAATTGGATATGTCTAGTGTGGGAAAAAGAAAGACTAGGGTTGACATGATAGCAATGTTCCAATATTTGAGGGGCTGACACAAAGAAGAGGGGGTCAGTCTATTCTCCAAAGCATCTGAAGGCAGGACAAGAAGCAATGGAGGGAAACTGATCAAGGAGAGGACCAACCTAGAACTAAGGAGAAACTTCCTAACAGTGAGAACAATTAACCAGTGGAATGGCTTGCCTTCAGAAGTTGTGGTGAGCCATTGCTGGAGGCTTTTAAGAAGAGACTGGACAGCCATCTGTCTGAAATGATATGGAGTTTCCTCCTTCATCAGGGAATTGGACTAGAAGACCTCCAAGTTCCCTTCCAACTCTGATGCTCTTATGTTCTTTGAATGTGATGGAAATTAAATCACTTTGTTTTTCTTATTTTATTGTTATTTATTTATTTAAACAAATAAATTAATTAAGATTATATGGCTTCCCATCTCACAAGCAGTGATTCTGGGCAGTGTACAAAACTGAATTAAATAGCAATAAATACAAAAACAATCATAATAAAAATATTTAAAAAGCAGAAGGCACAAGAGATGATGAATGTTAACCACAATAAGGGAGTTACCACAGTATCTCAGGACTGTTGACATAGTCAGATCACGAGGGACTTCCAGAACATTAGCAGGGATGGAGCTAACCTCACTTCTGGGGTGGAGAAGATTCCACAAGGTGGTCACCACAGCAGAGAAGAACCACCTCTTGGGACTCACTAATAGCTCCCTAATTAGGCAAGCATGACTTCTCTGCCACATCTGATAGAATGGACAGATATAATTACCGAAACTCTTGAACTTACCCTAATGTACCCATGTATGTTGAGTTATCTACCTTACACTGGATAATCCATTTTGTTCAGCAGTCTTCCACCTTTCTGATTTCTCATTAAATGCCAAAAGAAGTCAATGGAAGAGCACTATTCCCCTAAGACTCTTTCAGTCTAAGAAGCAAAGGCAACTGGGGGTGGGTGGGTTGTACGATGGATGGAGAAGTTTGATCTATAAAAAATAAATAACGTATTCCACCATCTTGGAATGATAAGGTGACTCCAAAGCCTCCAGTGACAGAAAATCTAAACAATTTCTAAAGCACCTTTAGAATCCTGAAGAACATCAGAAGCTTCTTATGCTTTTCATAACTTTCAGGAAATCAGGAAAAAAAAAACGATTTTGGCATAAAACCAGCCGAATTCACATCGTCTCTGGCAAAAGGATCAAGACCAGGGCTAGCAAGAGACCCCAGATGGTTTGAGTCCTTGAAGATCTACTTCCTATCACAAATTAAGGCCATTTTGGAAAAGGTGCAACATAATACTGAAATGGCATTCCAGAAATAACAAGTATCTGGACTACTGCCTCCTCATAGTGACCAATTTCAATCCAGTAAAGCATCCGGTCTTCACACAATGTTCCAAGAGCTTTTAGAAAGAAAAAGCTCTTGGATTTCAAACTGAGATGGCCTTGAAAAAGCCCTGAAGCTGCCAAGCAGAAGAAAAACATAAACCAAGTTTGCAGGGTACAAAAACAAGAATTAAAGGGAGAACATGATCTTTTATCAGCAGAAAGGAGAACAAATGGATAAGTTAGGTATTTATATTCTGTCTAATTATTCTGAACAACTGTACAAAGTCCTTGGTGCTCTCCGAGCTTGGTTGTTTGCTTGCAGAGGATTCATTTCCTAACTAGGTAACAATATCAGTGCCGTTGAGTGTGGCATTTGCTCCTTGTTTATATACAGTAGCTTACCTGCCAGTATTTATTATTTATTTCTACAGCCTCCCATCTCTGACAACTGACTCTGGTTGGCAAACAGTCATAAAATTTGAGGAGTATGTGGTTTTCTTCTTGGTAGTTCCTTCATTAGGTATTTTTCTGCTTGATTGTTCGTCTGGAGTCAATCCCTGTTTATCTGGATGCTGGCTACTGGAACGGATGTGTTATGGTTTTTTTTTTATTTCTTCTGAGCCTTTTTATTGTCCCTTTTGAATGATGTGTAAATGTGGTTTATCTCTTCATGTCTGACAGCCGGTTTGTCATCTACAACTTCCAATGTAGGAACACTATAACAGCCACAAAGGACGACAGACAGGAAGAAGACTAGTAGAGTGCATCCATGAACACCAACTACCGGTAAGAAAACATTATGAAAACTCAAACTTACAACACATGGACAGACTCAACCATAGTTTCAACTGGGAATCTGTGAACATTATAGACAAAGCAAAATTGAAAAATGCTAGGGGATTCCTAGAAACCTGGCATTCAGATAATTATATTTCCCAGCATGCTGGCTAACAATTCTGGGAATTGAAGTTCATATATCTTCAAGTGTTCTAGTTTCAAAATGGCAGCTGGGGCTGCACTAAATTTTTGCACATGGAGCCCATGCAATCCAGAGCAAATTGAATTGCACAGGGAAGATTTAATGAAGCTATTTCAGATTTTGCTTGGGAAAAAAACTAGGTCCCACCCACCTCACCAAAGCAAATTGTCAGGCTAGAACTGCTGAACCATAACGAAGATTGATGGCGAGCTCTGGTTTTAGAAGAAAAACGTTTCTTGACAGAAAAGAGCATTAGTTAATAAAACATAACTTACGACCGTCATCCCAAAGCAGTAGCTAAATATAAAATAGCAAAATCAGATTACAGGTAGTCCTTGACTTACAACCATTCATTTAGTGACCGTTCAAAGTTATAACGGCACTGAAAAAAAGTGCCTTAGGACCATTTTTCACACTTATGACCGTTGCAGCATTCTTTTGGTCACATGATCAGAATTTGGATGCTGAGCAATTGGTTCATACTTATGACAGTTACAGTGTCCTGGGGTCATGTGATCCCCTTGTGCAACCTTCGGACAAGCAAAGTCAATGGGGAAGCCAGATTCACTTAAGAACTGTGTTACTAACTTGAAGAACTGCGGTGAATCACTTAACAACTATGGCAGGAAAGGTCATAAAATGGGGCAAAACTCACAAAACAGCCATCTCACTTAGCAACAGAAATTCTGGGCTGAGTTGTCGTCATATGTTGAGGGCTCCTTGTATTATCTTGATTTGCCCTTCATTACTGGAAATCCAGGACTGAACTTAAAATAGAAAGAAGATTCTACAGTTGCTTAGCACATGGGGGCATTGAAAACATATGAGCTATTTAGCTTTTTAAACTCAACTCATATTACATGATGTTGCTGTGGAAGGTTATTTATTTTATTCCATTTTATCTATGGAAAACATGAAGGATGGCAAATGCAAGAGAGAAAAATGATGTAGGGGAGAGAGCTGAAGAAAACACATCCAGATATTAGTCCTGCACAATGAAAATAAATCATTTATTTTCACTCTAAAATCACTCTAAGATAAAGCTGCCATGGTAAACTTCAAAATTTGAAGAGGGACTTACTTGAAATTTCCACCTTTCAAATATATTAAGCTAAACTACTACAATGCCTATGATGCTTGGAAATTCTTGGAGTTGTAGTCCAATACATTTAGAAGGCATCACGATGGGAATAATTGTTCTGCGATGGCTAGTATTCTAAGAAACAAGTAAAATCACAGGCATTTCCAACAATTAAATGATGGGAAATAAAGAAGTGAGAAAAATAACACAATTTTAAGGACTCTCATAAAACAGAAGATGGGCAAAGAAAGGAAATGGGAATTGTGAGTAAGGGAATTAAATCTAATAAAGGAAGTCTAATGTTCAATGCTGAAAAAAGATTGGGAAAATGTCAAACAATGAAGATTAACAATCTCTACTATCCTACCATACTTAAGAATTGTCTTAAAATATAGGGAGTCAAATTTCAGTTGAATATTAGGATAAATCTAGAAAAATAACTAATGGAAAAAGTTGTTTTGACAGTGATGCGTTTCTCATCAAAAAGGCCAGAGAAC
Source organism: Azemiops feae (assembly GCA_023970755.1). NCBI lineage: Eukaryota > Metazoa > Chordata > Lepidosauria > Squamata > Viperidae > Azemiops > Azemiops feae. The sequence continues at coordinate 153,677 of JALGBA010000033.1, read as the reverse complement.
CATTGGTTAAGAACAGTTTATATGAATTCCTGCACTGAGGAAATATCTGGTTTTTAATGTTCCTTTCAATGTTAGGATACAGAACAAACACCACATATATAATTTTCTCTATAAAAATGACGGAAAACAAATCCCAAAGGCACAAATGACTTTCAACCAACACATTTTTAACTAAGTTCTTTACAGGGATAATCTTAGATAATCAATGTTATGTCTAGTCTGTGCTACAAAATAATTCTGAGATTATTGATAACAGAAAAAAAATATATCCTTTCAAAGGTCACCCTGTACCTTATTCCTCTTAACTAAAGTTTGTGCTTTACTTCATTCTAACTTTAATTAGTTTACACAGAATGCATTAATCAGCAAAGGACACCTCATCAGCAGTACAAGATGTCAGTTTAGGAAACAAACCTAGATACGTAAGAACTAATTAATGCTCAATTTCAATGATTTAGAATTGTGTAGATCAAACTAGCATACACAAGACTTCATTGGCATAAATTCCAACAGGTTGTGTCCAACAGAAATGGCTATGATATGATATGCAGGTAGTCCTTCACTGATGGCTACAATTGAGTCCAGAATTTTGATTGTAAGTCATTCCAGTCATAAGTCAAGTCACCACCAGACTGGATTTTATGACCAGTTTTACAACAATTATTAAGTAAGTCACTGCAGTCATTAAGTAAATAATGTGGTCATTAAGTGAATCATATAGTCCTAAGTCTGAACCCAGCTTATCCAGTCATTTATTTATTTTTTGCCAGAAACAGCAAAGTCACAAAAAATAATCATGTGACTGCAAGATGCTGCACTTGGTTGTAAATGTGAGCCCAATGCCAAGCATCCGAAATTACAATTATATAACTTTAGGGTTGATGCAGCAGTCATAACTTTGAGGATGTTATCATAAGTAACTTTTTAAAAGTATGTTGTGACATCTAACAGTCATTAAGCGACTGGTCATAATTCAAAGACTACTTGTAAATTTGGTCTAGACTAGAGCAGTATTTTCCAAAGAGGTTAATGATGACCCCAAAGGGTCAATGGGATTATACAAGGGGTTCATATTGTTATTATTATTCAAAGTACTATAGGTGATCCTCTTCTTATGACTACAATGGAGCCCAAAATTTGAGTTTTGCCCCGTTTTACGACCTTTCTTGACACAGTTGTTAAGTGAATCACTGCAGTTGATAAGCCAGAAACTTGGTTGTTAAGTTAATCTGGCTTCTCCATGGACTTTGTCAGAAGGTTGCAGAAGGTGATCACGTGACCTTGGGACACAGCAACGGTCATAAATATGAACCATTTGCCAAGCATCTGAATTTTGATCACGTGTTCATGGGGGATGCCGCAAAGATCGTAACTGTGGAAACGGTCATAAGTCACTTTTTTTACTGCCGTTGGAAACTTGGACCAGTCATTAAATGAACTGTTGTAAGTCAAGGACTACCTGTGTATTGGAGCTGTTCTTTGCCAAACACTAAAAGATAAACGCACACTACTGTCACATCCTAAGCTGTTCAGCTGCTCTTTTCTGTATCTTCTCAAACCCTGCAGCTTTTGAGGAAAGGAGGTGTTTGTGTGTGTGTGGGGGGGGAATTAGAAAGCGCTCCGGTTCCGTGCACATGTGCCCTGTTGACCTCTGACTGTGTAGATCATCAGCAGTCAACATACAAGGAAGGCTGATGTGGAATGACAGGGGTCCCTTGCGGAAATGAGCTGAATTGAAACATCACCCTTCCAATGGCAGAACGGTGAAGGGTTGTGATGTGAAAAGTGGGTCAAGGACAAATATGACAAGACAAGACCACACACACACACACACACCAAGTCAGAGGGGGGGGGGAAGAGACAAGAGCGAGCAGCAAGTCAAGTCTTGGCTTTAAATCCCAGGTTGTCAAGAAAGGTCAACTTTCTGAGAAAAGCTGGCTTCCTCCTGCTGATAAGGATTTGCTAATAAAGCCTTGCAAATTAAGTCTGTAAATTATTCCAGCCTTCATTTGACAATCATGTAAAACCTAAATGCTTTCGAATGCTGTTTTTTTCATGGCTGGAAAGCTGCACATAGAAGAAACATTTGGAAAATGGCGCAGGTTGACTTACTCTACCCATAATGAGGAGCATAGCAACCACTACTGGGAATTATCCTTGACTTACAACCATTCATTTATTGACCAGTACTGAAAAAGTGATTTATCACCGTTTTTCACACTTACAATCGTTGCATGGTCACATGGACAAAATTCAGATGCTGGGCAACTGACTTATATTTATGATGGTTGCAGTGTCCCAAGATCACGTGATCACGTTTTGTGCCCTTCTGACAAACAAAAATCAATGGGGAAGCCAGATTCACTGAACAGCCATGTTACTAAGTGGACAACTGTAGTGATTCACTTAACAACTGTGTCAAGAAAGGCCACGAAATGGGGTCAAAACTCACTTAACAAATGTCTCAGTTAGCAACAGAAATTTTGGGCTCAATTGTGATCCTAAGTCGAGGACTACCAGTACTATTTAAACAAATAAATTAAAAAGTGCTTTGTTTAAAAATTATGTCAAGTCAAACCCGATCTGGCTTCTATTTTAATTTGACATTTTGTTGTTGTTGTTTTCAAACCATGATTGAGAATCCAGATATCTGGAGTGGCTACAGATCAAGACAGGAGCATCTTAGGTCTAAGATTGTTCAATTATTCAATAGAAGAGGTTGGGTGGTCTCTCTTGTTGGGTACAGAGAGGGGGGGGGGATATGGCAGACAGCTCTTAACTACCCATGCAGAGGAAAAACAGCAACTGCTGTCTTGCAACTGGTAATGTATTGGCCAATCTGTCATTCACTGGCAGGACAACCCAGTGTGTAGAGGATTGTGGGTCCAAAATAATGAGGCAAAGTTCATCACCCCCCAACCAACCGTGAAGGCTCCTGATGGACCTCATGTGCAAGGAAGGCCACTGAGCAGAAGCAGGTGGCACCTTATGTTGCATACCAACATTTATAGACACTCAATTCTTGGCCTATGTTCCTTTGCAGATTTATTGGGATTCTCATCTTTTCGGAACTGAGTTTTCCGCTACTTCAGAAATAGCTCTTAAATGGTTCCCTATCCCACAAGACCGAGATCTTCACTTACACCCTGCATCGAGCTTATTAAAAATGCATACACAAATTCTCCATTTCGAGAGCCGGAGATCCTGTCTTTTGCTACCTAAAGGGGGAGAGGGGGAACTTTTTGATCAATACTGCTCCAATCTTGTGGGTTTGGATGAGTTTGGTTTCTAGTCTTCTCATTAAAATTAAAAAGCCTGCAGTTTCTCAAGATGGGAAGTTATGCAGAGTTACTGAAATGCCAACTTAAATAAATAAAATAATAAATAAATAACCTTTATTGTCATTTTTTATATTGTGGGCACAATGGCACACATAAAATAATGAAATTTAGTTGCCCGCTCTCAAAGTGAAACATATACATGACACACACCTAAACATACTATGTAAAACATATATATAGACCCACATCCCTACATATACATAGCAAATAAATATTAAATACTGTCCATCTTGAATATATAACGCAAGGAGGAAGTTTGAGAGTTCGCAAGGTTAATGCTGTATGGAATGAAACTATGGCTGAATCTGGATGTTCTGCTACGGATACCACGAAGCCTCCTCCCAGAAGGTAACAGGGAAAACAGGTTGTGGAGAGGATGTGTAGTGTCCCAGAAAATCTTTCGGGCCCTGCTCAAGCAACGCTTCTGTGCTATGTCCTGGATGGTAGGGAGGGAACTGCCAATGATCTTTTCGGCCATCCTCACCACTCTCTGCACTGCCTTCCTGTCTGAAGCAGTGATGCCTCCAAACCAGACTGTGATGCTGTATGACAGGATGCTCTCGATTGTCCCCCTGTAGAAAGTGGTCAGGACAGGGGAAGGAAGATGTGCTTTTCTCATGCGGCGCAGAAAATGCAGGCGCTGCTGTGCCCGCTTCACCAGTTTCTCACTGTTTAGCGACCAAGTCAGCCTACTCGTTAGCTGCACGCCCAGGAATTTGATGCTGGTAACCATCTCCACAGGAGAATCATTAATGCACAGAGAAGTGTGGCTGTGCCTGCCTTTTCTGAAATCAACAATGATCTCTTTGGTTTTTCTTGTATTTAAAACTAGGCTGTTTTCTTTACACCAAGCAAAGATGGGGAATATAACCCGCTTTTTCTGCAAATCAGGGCTTGTGATTCGGAAACCAACTTCCCAAATGCACACATATAGCTTGCAAATACTCTCTAAAATTACTCCACTCGACATTTCATTACATCCAATGCAGTTTACTCTCTGTAAAGTGTATATAACATCAAAGTTGAAGTTAAAATTATATATATATTGTACAATAACAACCAGTTGCTTAGCAACTGTTCAAAGTTATGATGGACTCTGGAAAAGGTACTCACAACCCAGATTCAACAGCCTGCATCCACCAGTCATATGACTGTGTTTTGGGCACTCAGCCACCTAGCCTGCATTTACGGATATTTGCAGCACCTGGCAGTCATGATTTATGACACTTTTTGCTGGAAATTGGCAATTATTTCCAGTTTCCAGCCAAAAACAACCCATAGCAAAAATTGGCTTTGCTTAACGACCACAGAATTCGCTATATGACTGCTGCATTCCCTGTATGATTGTGGCATTCTTTAAGAACAGCTGCGAAAAGGGTTGTAAAATTAGGCATGGTTATGTGATGATCCATTTAATGACCACCCATGACTTATGACTGAAATTGCGGGCTCAATTACAGTGATGAGTTGAGGATTACCTGTCTATCCACAGGGCCGGAAAAAAACACAAAGGTAAAATGGACAGCACAGAGCAACTTCACCACTTTGTCTTCTCATAAGCAGGTGATATGTGATTAATCTCGCCCACCATACTCCTCAACTTACGATCATTCTTTTAGTGACCGTTCAAAGTTACAATGGCACAGAAAAAAGTGACTTATGATCCGTTTTTCACCCTTACGCCCATTGCAGCATCCCCATGGTCATGTGATCAAAATTCAGATGCTTGGCAACTGGTTCATATTTGTGACGGTTGCAGCATCCCAGGGGTCATGTGATCAACTTTTACGACTCTCTGACAAGGAAAGTCAATGGGGAAGCCAGATTCACTTAACAACCATGTTACTAACTGAACAACTGTAGTGATTCACTTAGCAACTGTGGCAAGAAAGGTCATAAAATAAGGCAAAGCTCACTTAACAACTGTCTTGTTTAGCCATTTGGGGCCAATTGTGATCACAGTTTGAGGACTACTTGTAATTATAGATTAAATATTTGTGAACAGTGATAACTATTTTCTAAGAGTATTCCAGGAGCCTCTTACAACTTGGCTCATTATCCCAAAATTGCCTACATTTGATCTATTACCTGTGTGCTGATGTTCACTATGATGCTCAACTCTTTATTGCTACGGTTGCAGGAAATGGGGCAACAAAATTATGCTCATATGTAAAGTATTGTATCTAGTACTGTACATGTGATGTGGAATCAAAAACTCAAGCCAACTATGGAGACAGATAATGTGTAAGAGAGGCAAAATAAGCACCAAATATTTCTTTATCTTAAATTAAGAAGAGTACCAAGCAGTAACTGATATTTTTTTTCTTCCTCAAGCTAAATAGCTGAACTGATTCCCTGAAATCAATGTCACTGCAAATGATTAAAAATGTCACGACGGATGGGAAATTCAGGGCATCAGAATTTATATATATATATATATATAAAAACAATTTTCTACTGAGATAATCTGTGATTCAATAACAATCTAGACCAAGTGATTTGGATCTGGCATGAGGCCAGCAGCTCTCTGCTCTTCATTCAGGAAGTGTGATTTTTTTTTTTTTTTAGCCCAAGCTTTAAAATTGCAGTAACTTTAAATGAACTGCATCCACACCTATTTTTCCAAATTATCTGGCACCTGAAAAATGCTGTGCTGCATTGTCTTCTCAGGACCCAAAGCCCTTGAACTAATTTTAAAACATCTGCAGCCATATTTAAAAGGTAAAACTGTAATAAAATCCAAAATGCACACGAAGCAATTTAAAAATGGATCTTGTCCTCGCATTATTTACCGCTGAAACTGATGAAAGATTTGCAAAATTTACAAAGCGTTGTCACCAGTTTGTAGATGAAACATAGCTCGACTTCTCTTTTCTCATCTATCATAACAGATAAATTTGCTGAAGGGATAGTTTTGCTGATGTTCCAAATCAATGCCTAGAGGTACAATTGGACAGATAGGCCAAAACTTAAATCAGAAAGCCAGAGATAGCCCTGCTGAAGAAGCAGAATTAATTCAATTCAATTAATTCAATGTAATATAGCTGCCTACTCCTGAAGATTCAGGACAGCTCACACAAGCCAATAAAAAAGTAAATAATTAAACACAGGCAGACTGGACTAAAATAACAACCTCCGACGGTAACTGATCACAGAATTAGGGTTCTAAGTTGGCAGTCGTTAAGTGGGTGACTATATGACTGGTTGAAAGACTTACAACCATTCATGACATTGAAAAATGTGACTTATGACCGTTTTTCACACAACCATTGCAGCATCCTCATGGTCATGTGACCAAAATTCAGATGCTTGGCAAATGGTTCATATTTATGACCATTGCTGTGTCCCAAGGTCATGAGATCCCCTTTTGCAACGTTCTGACAAGCAAATTCAATGGGGAAGGCAGATTCACTTAACAACAGGGTTACTATCTTATCAACTGCAGCGATTCACTTAACAACAGTGTCAAGAAAGGTCGTAAAATGGGGCAAAACTCATTTAGCAAATGTCTTGCTTAACAACAGAAATTTTGGGCTCCATTGTGGTTGTAAGTTGAGGATTACCAACAGTTGCTTTTTAAGTTAAAGCCAGCATTTTCAATTATTCCTGGAAATCAATTGGCAATCACTACAGGGCCAGACTAGTGTGGGCTGGCTGGGGAATTCTGGGAGTTTCCCAGGAGTTGAGGTCCATATATCTTAATATTGCCAAGTTTGAGAAGCTCTGGCTAGATCAAAGAGAAAACTAGGGAGAAATGATCAAGATGATAATCAAAAATCATGCATGGCATGGAAAAAATGAATAGGATTTCCCTCCTGTCTTAAAACACGAGGAATAAGGATCTTCCAATCAATATGGTGGTAGGCAAATGCAGAACAACAAAACCCTTACAGATAGTCTTCGATTTACGACTGTTCATTTAGTGACCTTTCCAAGTTACAACAGCACAGAAAAACGTGGCCATTTTTCACACACCTGTTGCAGCATCCCCGTGGTCACGTGATCAAAATTCAGACGCTGGCATATATTTATGGCAGTTGCAGTGTCTGGGGCTCATGTGATCACCTTTTGCCACCTACTGATGAGCAAAGTCAATGGGGAAGCCAGATTCACTTAACAACTGTGTTCAGTGGTGGGATTCAGCCGGTTTGCACTGGTTCGGCAGAACAGGTAGCTAAATTTTGCTGAGTTTGGAGAACTGGCTTAATGCACACTGCTTCCGGAAGTCCAGTCTAGGCCACAGAGGTCTGGAGGAGGCCTCCCAGGCCTAGAACGGACCGCTGGAAGTGCGTGGATACCACTTCCGGAAGTCCGTTCTAGGCCTCAGAGGCCCAGGCCTGCATCCAATAAGAGAACCGGTTGTTGAGGTATTTGAATCCCATCACTGACCGTGTTACTAACTTAACCACTGCAGTGATTCGCTTAACAGCCGCAGCAAGCAATATCATAAAAATGGGGCAAAACTCACTTAACAAATGTCTCATTAAGCAACAGAAATTCGTTAAGCTGAATTGTGGTTGTAAGTTGAGAACTACCTGTATTTAGCCAGTGCCCAAAAATGAAATGAGGGCCACAACTTGGATGCTTTTAAAACAGGACCGGATGCAATTTCAGAGAACACGTCTTTCAAGATTAGTGGGTGTGGTCCCCAATGTTTCCTCCGGTTTAGGGGTAGCATGCCTTCCAACAGCAAGTTCATGGAGTAAGAGCAGTAGATAGTTAGGTTTTCAAATCTCTGCTTAGGAGCAGCCTAGATGCATCTGGTAGGCCCTTTTAGCAAAGTAGCCAAGATTCAAAGGAAAAAAAATAAGTCTGGATCACCGCCACTATACAAGTTCTAAAGATACCCCAAACAATAACTGTCTCCTTCCTTTGGGAAAAGCATGATCCAATCCATAACACCATTTCCTCAGCTAGCCCACCCACCAACTTGTTAATGTCATGCACACTGTTTGGTCTGGATGGAGTCTTCAACTTCTTACAGCCCATTGCATATTATGGAAATTCGTTTAGACAAGCAATACCAGATTTGGAATACATAAAATGAAGAAATCAATTCATCATAATTGCTCGCATTTAGGACCGTGCCAATTAATCCAAGTCCATGCATTCACATATTGGCTTTGTGAAAAGCAACAATCTTCAAAAAGATTGCCAACACATCCCACAGAAGGAATATAACATTCTTAACCTTCTCTGTGCTATTTCTCCTTAATGTACCCACACTGGCAGGCAAAAATGCTCACTGTTGTATGCAACTATACTATATATGGAATTTCAATAATATTTTTCCGACATAACTTGCTAAAATATGCATACTTCCTCAAACATACGCATTCTGAATTCTGATTCAAGAAATACTGTATTTGGAGGTGAACTGTTTTACTAAATTGTGCACAATTTCATTTGGGTGGGTCGTGTCATTTTGCCTGAAAAACCCCCCAAAAACCCCTTTACCAGATTTTTTTTTTACAACCCATAAGCATTCAATGCAAATCGCAACAATCTTTTTTATTTTTTAAATCTTTTTATCCCGCTTTCATTATTTTTATGAATAATGTCAAGGTAGCATACCTACCTAATATTCCTTCCTTCTCTTATTTTCACCACAACAACAAACCTGTGAGGCGAGTTGGGCTAAGAGAGAGTGGCTGGCACAATTTCACCCAGCGGACTGTCATGGGTGAGGTGACACTAGAATTCACAATCTCCTGGTAATTTGCCCAAAATCACCCAGCCAGCTTTCATGGCTAAAGAAGGACCAAAATTTATGGTCTTCCAATCTCTAGCCTGGTAATGTAACTACTAGACCAGGGGTAGGCAACCTTGGCTCTTTTATGATTCATGGACTTCAACTCCCAAAATTCCTGAGCCAGCATGGCTCAGCTTGGAAACCTCTCCATTTCTCCTCAGCATGGCTGGCTCAGGAATTCTGGGAGTTGAAGTCCACGAGTCATAAAAGAGTCAATGTTGCCTACCCCTGTACTAGACCATAGTGGCTCAGACGTCATGACAACATCAGGCAAATAACATAAATGTATAAATTATGCAATTTACATAGTTCACATAATTCCACAAAGACTGTCCTGCAGATATCTATGGAAGTTTTATTTGAAAGTTAGAACCCAAGTCAAATTTTGTTCTAACAGAGCACAGATCACTTGCCATATTCCAATGGAAAGTTTTGTGCGAGACTGTTTTCTTCAGAGTTCAAAACAAATTATTCATTATATTCATATGAATATAATTATGACTGTCTATCATCTTTACAATTATAGGCAATGTGTTTCAGAATACCAGCTGTTTAGTAACAACCACGATAGAAAGACAGTGTTTATGTACTCTGTTGATTTTCAACAGGGATTTGACTGGGCATGATGGAAGTTGAATTATTAAGTCTTTTGCCTGATTTAGAAAAGCTCTTCTTTTCCAATATTTGGGCAAAATAGATAACTTACGCAAACGAGCCAAGCATGATGATGACGGCAATAAAGTTTTCTAGGCAACTGTGAATTCCAGTTTCTATTTTCTGAAAGGCCGCTGCAGTTTTATCTTACCTAACTACAGAAATATTTTATGATATATAATTTGCAAACTCCTTTATCACAGGACTTCATACCAAGGATCTGAGAGAAGGAAAAATATCCAAAGTAAAAATAAGTCATCAAAATGAAATAAGAAAAAAAATTAGAAGCATTACAGATAATAATAATAATAATAATAAAGTTGGAAGGGACCTTGGAGATCATCGAGTCCAACCCCCTGCTCAGGCAGGAAACCCTATACCAGGGGTAGGCAACCTTGGCTCTTTTATGACTCGTGGACTTCAACTCCCAGAATTCCTGAGCCAGCCATGCTGAGGGGACAGGGAGAGGTTTCCAAGCTGAGCCATGCTGGCTCAGGAATTCTGGGAGTTGAAGTCCACGAGTCATAAAAGAGCCAAGGTTGCCTACCCCTGCCCTATACCATTTTGGACAAATGGCTGTCCAGTCTCTTCTTAAAAACTTCCAGTTTTTTAAATCAGAAACCGAAATGGAAGATGCAAAAACCAAAAGGCTTTTTATTAGAGGAAATATTTAGACAGTTCACAGCACTGTCCATGCAAGCTTCACCAATATGCATTCCTGCAGCCTCAACTGCAGGATGAGAGACAAGAAACATGGAATAACATTTTACTAGTATATTATACCAGCTCACATTAGATAAGTTGCATCCATGATTCAGACATAAATTTTGCCTAGGGGAAGTAGGTTTCCCGAATTTAAATGGCAGGGAAGTCCTAAGCTCCTTAGCCCTTCCACTAACAAAAGTACAGCCTTCAATTTTCAGCCATGATCAACAATAAACCCAGAGGGTTAGAGTTTTATCCGCCTGATCCTTCATCCAGAAATTCAAAACAGCAGCTTTGATCAAGCCTATTATGAAGGTTCTCATTCATCCAGGTCATGATTGTCCCAAAGGTGCTTTTATTTTAAAGGCACGAACTGAAGAACCTTCTTGGATGAGAAGCGAAATGGCTTAAAGGAAAATCAAAAAGTCCAGCTGTCTTTAAAATAAATGCACCTTTGGGACAGCTTCGATCAAATAAGTTGTACTGCAGGTAACAGTGAAATGAGGCAAACTTCTGCCCAGACATGCATACTTTGAAGAATAATAGACAAGACTGTTGCATTCAAAGTAGTCCAGAGAAAGGAATTAAACTGGCAAGTTTACATCGATTTAATGTTAATCCCGATGAGTTGTGTGTAATGAACTAATGACCCAAATGATATGAACGACATCATTCACTGCAATCTACATTATATGTTTATCACCATTATGCAAATAACCTACATTATCACCAGTGATTCAGTTGCGTCATTTGTGTAACTCCGTTGCATTATGTCACAAATACAGCAGGTATTTGGGAGAGATCAACATTCACTCCTTGAAATGGGTCTGCTCAAGGTCTCAAAGTTGTAGGAAAGTTTTTAATTTCAAAGAAAAGCAGCTACTACAAACCTTAGCATTCAAGCCCTCTACAAGTAGTCCCTGGCTTGCCACCACAATAAGGACTGGAAAAATTGTCGATAAGCCAGTACAGTTAAGTGAGATATCACATAACCGCACCCAATTTTGCAACTTTTTTTTTGCCACAGCTGTTAAGCAAATCACCTGCAGTTGTTAAGTGAGACATCATGTGACCACAAGTTGTAAACTTTCCTACTGACTTTGCCTATTGGAAGCTGGCTGGGAAGGTCACAAATGACCATCAACTGAATGCAGGACACTACAATTGTCATAAATCTGAGCCAGTTGCCAAGCGTCCAGATAATGTTCACATTACAGCAGGGATGCTATGACAAACGTAAGTGTGACAACTCGTTGTAACTCCCTTTTTCCAGTGCTGTTGTATCTTTGAATGGTCGCTAAATGAATGGTTGTTAAGTGAGGACTGCCTATACACAGAACAGTTTTAGGACTCAAATTATACATCTTTCTCAGGAGTCTTCAAACTTGGCCCTTTTATGACTTGTGGACTTTAACTCCCAGAATTCAGCACGCTGGCTGAGGAATTCTGGGAGTTGAAGTCCACAAGTCATAAAAGGGCCAAGTTGGAAGACCCCTGACTCTTGTTCTTAGGCGATTACAGACTGAGAGCTGTTCCTAACTCAGAAGAAGTAGTTGGTTCCTGTACATTACTACTGCAATGATTCAAACTGTTGTCAGACCATTGCAGCATCCCCACGGTCACATGATCAAAGTTCCTGGCACCTGGTTCATATTTATGACGGTTGCAGTGTCCCGGGGTCATGCGATCCCCTTTTGCAACCTTCTGACAAGCAAAGTCAATGGGGAAACCAGATTCACTTAACAACTGTGTTACTAACTTTAAGAACCGCAGTGATTCACTTAACAACTGTGGCAAGCCAGGCCTTAAAATGGGGCAAAGTTCAGCTAACAAATGTCTCACTTAGCAGTAGAAATTTTGGGCACAATTGTGATTGTAAATCAAAGGCGACCTTGTATGCTACAACTTGCCAAATCTGTGAATGAAAAACTGGAGGCATTAACAGGATTCATTTAGGAAAGCAAAATATCTAGCAATGGGTTGCACAACTTTACAATAAGGAAAGGAGATGCTGTTTCTTTAGACAGCTCACTGTTATCTTTTGAAAGACACAAACAGCAACAAAAGCAATTCAGCTCTGCTTCAAAGTGGATAGGAGCTATTAGTGGACAAACTGGGGCGTGTGCATTTTGCCATCCTCATAAAGTCCACACATGCAGTGTGAGATAAAACCCAAGAGGCATCATTTTTCCCCCTGAGAGGAATCATGTCATCTTTGCATTTAAAAGAACTTGAACACCACTGGTTTCATTATTTCTTAGCATCAGAGAGAAACCCGCTAAAATAATTTAATTTGAAGAGCAAGGGGGAAAGAGAGAGAAAGAGAGAGAAAGAGAGAGAGAGAGAGAGGTGGAGGAAGTGAGATTAAAAGAACCATGTTAGTACTGAAAATGGAGAAAGAAAAAAGAAAAGAGAAAAAAAAATACCCGCCTTTTCATGATCTCCTTTTGTACTGTGCTAAGTATATTTTGGACAATGAAGATTAAGAAAGCTTTGAGAGAAGGAAACTTGAAAACTCAAAAAAAAAAGCTGAATTCCCAACATTTACAGCTACGCAACACATAAACACACACATCCTAATTAAGCATAAATAAATAGTAATTTATAAGAATATTGTAATGGCAAGCAGGCACTTTACTTTAAAGTGTGCAAACTGAGGGATGTCACTGGCTAAAGGTATAAAATAGAACCATCCAAACCGCACAGCTTGGAGCAACACACTTGTATGCCAAAAAAAATAAATCTGTTTTTTTTTTAACAGTTATGAAGTATGGGGAGTGGGCTGAATAAGCAACAGAGATAGGGAACAGTGACCTCAATAGGTACTCTATTTTTAATTTATTTATTCCTTTATCACATGAACATCCACCAGAATTGAAGCGACTCTCTCAGTGGTAGGCTCAATTAAGTACTGCCAAAACACAAACATAAGAAGTGAATAAAAAAATTCCACGGCAGAGTTCATATTACAATTTTTAAAAAGTCCCTTTTATGATCCTGTAATCCCTTGATTAGGATAAAACTATTAAAATATTTCAGAGTGCCGTGAAGTGTTTCATTATTCTCAACAAGAAGTAATGAACTGGGGAATCCGAAGCGTTACGTTTCACTTGGAGGACAATGAATTTGGGTGTATTTCTATCAGCACTTTGCCTTCCTTTGCACGAGTTTTCAGTTCAGAGTTCAAAGAGGAAAAGAAGAATCATCAACCATCAACCAATTTGGAGCTGCAGCTTAATGAACTCTGTGGTTTTTTTGTGGGCATAATCTCTCCAAAGTGTAGGAAATGACCAGGCTGAGCCCAAGGGAGGGGTCAAACATGTCATCAGTCTCAAGTCCTTTCGTGCCCACAAGAGCTGTAAACCCAGCCCACCTTGAATTCCATTGACTCTTATCTACCTGCCTCTTTGCTTTGACTCTGTCAATAGTTCAGATTCTAGTAAAAAAGCGTAAACTTGCAATAAACCTTTATATTCATTTGAACTGCCTGGACTTCCTGATTTTCCCATGCTTGAAACAAAGCTGGGCTTCACCAATTCACCGTCCCACTGGCAAAAAATGGAAGCCTAGATATCGCCCAGTGATTTCTTTGGCACTCCAAAATCTTATGGCATTTCACAAGATCTCAGCCACAGATTTTCCAAGCTCATTTTTAGGTACTTATTTACACCCCACCTGCTCCTTAACTCCAAATGGCCGCCATAAAGGTTAGAACCATCACCATGACTGAAGGGAAGATGTAATTCCACCTGCATAATTGAAATGCCTAACTCAAGAAAATAAGAATTCTCATTGGGTTCTAAGTGAACAATCATGCCTCCTCATTTACAAGACTGGGCACTAATTCATCTCCTCTTCAGTTTGATAGGTGAGAAATAAATATACCCAGGGAAGCAAAAAGAGGGGCTGATTTTAAAAAGAGCAAAGGAAGGAAGCAAAAACACTGTACCTCCCCCCCCCAAGATACGAGATATGCTTTGCATCCTTTAATCCTTCCATTGGAAATATTCCATTCTAAATTCAGTGACATTCTTTTGAGGCTCACGGGAAAGAAGAACAGTTCTGTAAGAAGTAAGGACACTATTAAAAAAATGATTCTGAGATGACCTCAGGGCTGGCTTATATTGTACTGTGTTGCATTGCATTATATTAATTATATAATATGATATATGATATGATATATGATATTATTTATACATACATACATATATACATCCCTACATACTGTACATACATGGGGTTTCGATGACTCAGCGGTTAAAGACACTGAGCTTGTCAGCTGAAAAGCTGCCAGCCCGGGTTCGAGACCCGAGTTCCACTCAATGGGGTGAGCTCCTGTTCCTTGCTTCAGCTCCTGCCCAACTAGAAGTTCGAAAGCATGCAAATGCAAGTAGATAAATAGGTACCACTTTGGTGGGAAGGTAACAGTGTTCCATGCACCTTTCATGTATAGCCATGCTGTCCACATGACCATGAAAATTGTCTTCGGACAACGCTCAGCCAAGAAATGCAGATGAGCACTGCGCCCTAGAGTGGGATACGACTGGACAGAGAAACCTTCACCTTTTACATACATACATAACATACATATAAGTAGCCCTCGACTTACAACCACAATTGAGACCATAATTTTCATTGTTAAGCAAGGTACCAAGTTATACCAATTTACCACCTTTTTTGTTAAATGAATCACTGTAACGGTTAAGTGAACCACGGAGTTGTTAAGTGAATGATGATCACATGACTCCAGGATGTTGCAACCTTCAGATATGCATGCCAGTTGCCAAACATTCAAATTTTGATCACTGGTCCTTGAGGATGCTGCAACAACCCTTTCAGCCTTCTCCATAAAGCTTTGAAGACCTGATTTTTTCCCCCTCTAAGTGCTGGGAGAAGACTTGCCATGGCCCTATCACAGTCTGGTTCGGAGGAGGAGTTAAAACCGGGACCATCTGACAGGAATAGCACGTGTCTTTTGGCATGTTTGGAGAGGCCAGGGGCTGAGGATGAGGCTGTCCCCAGGCCCCTCAGGCATTGGGGGAGGTGGTCGACCGGACGAAGAGCTGCCTGCCTTCACAGATACAGGGGAGGATCGGCTGCTGACAAGGCAGTGGTGCCGATAGGCAGCAGATCCCCTCCAATGAGGAACAGCTGCCTCCTCCACTCGATCCAAGGGCACGGAGAGTGGACCATAGGCAAATCCAGAGAAGGGCTGCAAGGCTACTCGGGAGGAGTAGCTACTCTTCACAAGGAACACCTGGAGGGGAGTGACTTAAGGAGAAGCCATGGGGAGTTAGTCTTTGCCAGGAACAATTGTCCCTCGGCTTTGATTTGTGCCTTTTGCCGTTTGCCTTGCTTGTGCTTTTCGCTTTTTGTCTTGGACCTCGCCCTTGTCTTGTGGGCAGTTTTTGGCCCTTTGCTTTGCTTTGCCTTTAGAACTGCTTCTTGCCTTGTACCTCTTTGCCCTTTGTCTTGTGCCTGGACTCTGCCTTGTGGACTCGCTTAGCCAGGTGGACTGGACTTGGGAACCCTGGACCTTGCCCTCTGAGCGTGCCCCTACTCTGTGGGTTTTCTTTGCACTATAGGGGCTGTTGTTTGGGGGACTGAGGGCGGCTGCCTTCAGGGTAGGATGGGGCTGGAGACTTACCAATCAACAGAGGGCCATTTATTGAGAGCAATAAAAGACTCTAGTCTAGAGGCCTGTCTTGACCACCTGGGTCATAACAAGACTAGTTAATCGCTCATTGAGCTGATTTGGTGCCAGATTTTTCTTTTATAAAAACATTTTAATCGATTAATACCTTTAATATGATTTTATACATCTTTTAACAACAGAAAAACAGAGTTGGAAGGGACCTTGGAGGTCTTTTAGACCAACCCTCTGCTCAAGCAGGAAACTCTATACCATTTCAGACTAACCAAAGAGAGAAGCAACCTAGAACTAAGGAGAAATTTCCTGACAGTTAGAACAATTAATCAGTGGAACAACCTGCCTCCAGAAGCCATGAATGCTCCAACACTGGAAGTTTTTAAGAAGAGACTGGACAGCCATTTGTCTGAAATGGTATAGGGTTTCCTGCCTGAGCAGGGGATTGGACTAGATGACCTCCAAGGTTCCTTCCAACTTTATTATTATTATTAAATGATTATCCAATTTCCTCTTTAAAACCTCTAATGATGGGAGTACCCACAACTTCTGAAGGCAAGCCGTTCCACTGGTTAATTATTCTCACTGTCAGGAAATGTCTTAGTTCAAGCTTCGATCTCCCTTTGATAAGTTTCCATCCATTGTTTCTTGTCCTGCCTTCAGGTGCTTTGGAGAATAGGTTGACCCCCTCTTCTTTGTGACAACCCCTTAAGATATTGGAAGATTGCTATCATATCATCCCTAATATTTGATTGGGCACCACCCCAGAGTTGTTTGAAAAATGGGCGGCTATATAAATGTTTTAAATAAATAAATAAATAAAATAAACATGCGTATTTTAATTTGGTTATGGACTACCTGCAAAAAGCTGTTCTGTACATGGAGTGGTTTATGAACAAAATATCTTGTACATCCTTAATAACAGAAATTATTAATAAGAGTTTTTTTTCAAGCTTTCACACAAACGTTGGGAAGAAGCAAAAGATGCTGGAGTTCTTTCCAAAAAATCCATTTATTAAATGTAAAGCAATTTTTTTTGGTTTTTTTTTTTTGCAGATTTGTTTCAATACCTCAAAAAAAAATGTAGCTTCCTTAATGAACAGCAGAAAAAGCTGACCTCACACGAAGTTCAAAGCAATACTTCCAAATCATGATCAAAGTATGCACAGCCCTAATAAGTCAAGGCATCCTCTCTCTTCTTATATGGGTTATGAGAACTGAACATACTTTTCAAATTCAAAATTAAAAGGCACGCTTTTGCAAATATTTGTGCGGCAGCATTCTCATTTCTTATAGCTGATTTCCTGCGTGTGTGTTCAATCAACTACATAGGGATCTTTTTCCAATTATGAAAAGGACAAAAATATTACACAATTATTGTCACCCTCTTTATGGCTATAAATGTATTGCTAAATTCATATCTCAGCCTCGTACTAAGCGGCCGAACAGCAGGTCACAAATCTTCCTTGATATAATACAAACCCAAAAATATCTCCATGACTCTATGACTTAAAATAATTGCTACGTAGGTTTGTGCAAGAATTTCCACGCCTAGAAAGAGAGAATTCACGGTGTGCTGAGTGCTAGCTAGAAGTGAAATCCAGCTGGCATTCCTCCATATCATGTGACCAGTCGTTCCAGGAAGTGCTGGAGAAAAGAAATCTCTCTGCAAAAAAACAAAAAAACCTCAGCACTGGACTAAGTGCATCAGACTTTAATAGGTTTTAACAAAACTTAAGACATTCCCTTATCCGCTCTTGTCAAAAAGAAATAGTGCACTCCCTATCAAGTCTGGCATTTTCAATGCATTTTAAAAGCAGACCTTGTTACGAAAGGTATCAGACTGAAAGAAAAAAAAAGACCTGGCAAAGCAGGCCGAAAAAGGATGTCTAGACCGAGACCCTATTGATGCAAGCATTCTGTTGCAACTCTCTACAGTCCTGTGTATTTTGTGATTTCAAATACGGCTCAGGCTGCCTGAACTTTTAATCTATGCTGGAATAAAGGGGGAAGCAGTTTATTGTATTGAGACTATTAAACATGTTCTTGATAGCAGTTAAGTTTCCAACAGCATCTCCTTTAAATTAGTTCCATCCATATATATATATATATATATATATATATATATATATATATATATATATATATATATCTAGTAGTCTTTGGTAATTCGGGTTTTCTCCCGTGTAAAATTGGAAGTGTCTTGGCCGACGTTTCGACGAAGTCTCATTCGTCATCTTCAGCTGGTGTCTCCTTCGGCCTCGTGCTTCTAGAAGCACTGTGTTCGCAGCTGTTTCACACATTGCTTCTAGAGCACGAGGCCGAAGAGACACCAGCCTGAATGACGAATGAGACTTCGTCGAACGTCCGCCAAGACACTTCCATTTTACACGGAGCAAACCCGAATTACCAAAGACCTACATACAAACACCCTAAAACCTCAGAAAACATATATATATATATATAATATATATATATATATATATATATACACCATATATATATTACACATTATATATATAATACACCACATACATCACATGAGCCTTTTTTTTTTTTTTTTTGCTTTAGCACAATGTATGACCACAGCCACTGTAATTTGTTAAACGTGCTTTCTGTGAATAAAGCCAACTGTAGTTTTATTATTTTATTTATTTTAAATGTATTGGCCATTCAGCTTCAATGTGTTCACCACACCATGATCAAACTTGGCTCTTTCCCACATGGCAGATTGTAGGAAAAGGGGTAAAGATCTGAATGGATGGATCTCTCTTCTATATAGTTTTGAAAGGCTTCAAGAAATCCACTAAAAATGAGATGCCTAACTCAATTGCCTAATTACCAATAACCTTCCCCAGGTACGTCCCCTTGATTCAACTGTGCCATTGGATCCAATGCTTTCTTCAAGATGGTGTAAGTGTTACAGTGTCGTGAGGCACACTCAGCCCCTTTTATATGTAAATGCGATGTTAAGGTACATGTGCAAAAGAGAGTGTATGAAGATCACACAATGTTGCTTTTATCAATTCCCCAACATGACCTTCACAACAGATGCCATTGTTCTGAAATTAATTGGACTTAATTCCAACAAACTATAGGATGATACTATTATACACCTAAACCTTAGTTATGGTCACAGTTACAATTCCTCAACCTAGTTCTCAGCAGATGTGTCAGGAAGGCAGACAGAAGAATCCCCATGTGTTACGTTATTGTTTTTCTGGTTTACATTTTATTTCTACCCTCCTGCCTTGCTTTTCTTCCAATGATTTGGAAGTTTAATTAAAACTGCTGGAGAAACATAGGACAGGATGTAAATACAGGAAGACAGAAGGAACAGGCTATATATATAAGTGTGAAATGTGGTTAGTCACTCAGCGTATAATTTAAAATGCTGTATTAACCTAGCCACTGTACAGGTAGTCTTTGACTTATGCTGGTCACTTAGCAAGCATTCAAAGTTACAACAGATATCCCCGAAGAGTACAGATAGTCCTCGACTTACGACCACAATTGAGCCCAAAATTTCTGTTGTTAAGTGAGACATTTGCTAAGTTGAGTTTTGCCCATTTTACGACCTTTCTTGCCTCAGTTGTTAAGTGAATCACTACAGTTGATAAGTTAGTAACAAGGTTGTTAAGTGAATCTGGCTTCCCCCTGGATTTTGCTTGTCAGAAGGCTGCAAAAGGAGATCTTGTGACCCCAGGACACTGCAATCATCGTAATTATGAATCAGTTGTCAAGCATCTGAATTTTGAACACGTGATCATTGGGATGCTGCAAAGGTCGTAACTATGAAAAATGGTCATAAGTCACTTTTTCTGTGCTGTTGTAACTTTGAACGGTCACTAAATGGACTGTTGTTAAGTTGAGGACTGCATGTACTTACAAGTCAATTCCAAAGTTCTAACATGAGCTCAATTCTTATTGTACGTCAAGGGCTACCTATATTTTGGAAACACTGGCGGTCAGGAGCGGAGAATCAGGATCACAGGTAAATTCCAGTTCAGAAAATTTATTGCTCAAGGCTATACATAGTAATCTAGTCAACTAACGGTCAGCACTAAATTGGCGCTAGATAAGAGTTAATGGAATTCAAGGGGGGGGGGGCTGGACTTGGAGGATTGGTGGACATGTAACAATTCTAGGCTAAGTCCTGTCTTGACTCCATCCCCAGGTCTGCCTACCCTTTTACAATAGCTGATGTCTGAGCATACGGAATAGGATATGAATCGAATGTAATTAATCAAACTATAGTTAAAACAAATCATAACATATCATGATATGTAAATGTCCGAACATAATCATGATCAGAATCTTGAAATATTTAAGTCTACAATATCAGGCCACATACCAGCTGGAAAAGAAACATTTTTTTTTCATCTGCAAAAGAATACATCCAATAATTTTTATATTAATTAAATGAGACCACCTACATGTATTATAGCCATGAAAGACTTTTGCAAGTTCTCTGGTAAAAGTTACAATTGGTTTCTTGGAGGCAGGGGGAACTCCCACCAAAGATTCCTCATGGATTTAAGAATAAGGAACTAAACGAATATTGTGCTCTTCAAGGAATTTTTCGGATCTTGCTTTTTTCATAAAATAAACTCTTTTATCCAATAATTAATTGAATTAAACAGAATGAAGTGTTGCAAATTGAGTGCTCCAGACAATGAAGCTTGACTTGGTCTATTGATGCTGCAAAAAATGGTATGCCTATTTATCTCCTTATCGTCTCCTATTTCTCCCCCCCCCCATATAAATGCAGCCAAAATGTATCTTTTCCACTGCAGTGCATTAACATTCTTGTGGTAGGAACCCAATTATGATATTATTCAGAAACCCAAGGAATGAAGCACGTTACTAATTTTTGTCCAAAAATAAGCAACTCCCAATAAAATCACATGCTACGCCTAAAATCTCTGTTGTGAGTCTAAAGAACCTCTCAATACATGAAACTAGAAATAATGACACAGTCAAGATACACACTGATGCAAGCGTGGCATATTTTCTGTATATCCAGGAAGTGCAGGTAGTCCTCAGCATACGACCACAACCGAGCGCACAATTTGTGTTGCTAAGCAAAACATTTGTTAAATGAATTTTGCCCCATTTTATGACCTTTTCTTGCCACAGTTGTTAAGTGAATCAATGCAGTCACTTTTTTCAGTGCCGTGCTAACGGTCACTAAATGAACTGTTGTTAAGTCGAGGATTACCGGTTCCTGAGGTAGGCATAGAGCTACTCTACCAATGGAGAAGTTGACCAAAATCTTGGAGCTTATTATAAGGATGAAGCACATCTTCAGAGTACCAAGCTGGAAAAGACCACATCTGTGCAACAGATTACAGACAGTCTTTCACTTACAACCATTCGTTTAGTGACTATTCGAACTTACAACAGCACTGAAAAAAGTGAATCATGGCAAGTTTTACTACACTTATAACCATTGCAGCATCCCCATGGTCACGTGATCGAAATTGGGACGCTTGGCAACTGGCATGTATTTATGACAGTTTCCCGGTGTCATGTGATCGACAAGCAAAGTCAATGGGGAAGCCAGTTATACACTAAACAACCTGTGTTACTAACAATAACTGCAGCATACAGTAACAGTGACTCACTCCACTGTAGCATACAATAGCAGTGATTCACTCAACAACTGTGGCAAAAGCGGTTGTAAAATGGGGCAAAATTCCCTTAAGAACTGTCTTGCTTAGCAACAGAAATTTTGGGCTCAATTGTGGTCCTAAATTGAGGACTACCTGGGTGACTAAATCCATTTCCCTGCTGATTCCATTCACCGATATTGTATTTCCTCCCACAGTTTTGCAAATTTCAGTGCTTCTTGGTTGACCACATGGAAGTCCTATGTTGTGCAGCAGTCTCTCCCCAAAGGGTAAGTAGAAGTTGTATACTTTTATGTCACCAGTCACAGATCATCTGTCCCACAGATCTCCCTTGCTTCACCAGGAAGCTGGGTTTTTTTAAAAAATAAAAATAAAAATTAATGCCCATGTTATCTTTGAGATATTTTGGTCATGTCTGCCATAATTCTTCTCTAGCAGATTTGGTAGTTAATGCCTTTTGTTGTATTAAGAACGCTTTAGTGTGATCTCAAATGTCTTTGCTCCACAGTGTGGTTATATACATTATCTTCCAAATTGTCTTCTTTCATTCTGCCTAGCTACAGTTATCCAGATGTCTGGAAGAGATACTGCAGTGAGAATATACAATTTATTTGTCTTATCGGCTTGTGATAACTTGGCAGCTGTTCTTCAATAATGGGTCAATTTTCCTTGCATGAATGAAATGTTCCCATGTTAGGCATGCATATTCAAAACGGGACAGAAGAACAAGACAAGAGTTTTTGGTGGCGACCAAGTGTTTACCTTCAAGAAGTTTGGAATAATGATGTTATGGGCACTGAACTTATCTCTCAATTTCTCTGTATGTATTTTAAATAAAGGCAGGCAGTGATGCTCTGATGTATACCGAGTTTCTATTGTGATCCAACCATGTCCCATTCCAGTCAATATTCCATTATTTGTCTTACACTTGTGCAAACTGAAGAAATGAACTTAGTTTTCTACTTGGTTTCAAGCTGACTGGCATTGTAATAGGTCAGGGGTGGGGAAATATGGCCCTTTTATGACTTGTGGAACAATTCCCAGAATTCCTGGTTCAGGAATTCTAGGAGTTGAAATCCAGAAGTCATAAAAGGGCCATAGTTCTCCACCTCTGTAATATCAGCTATCCAGATGTTACACAATAGAATAACAGAGTTGGAAGGGATCCTGGAGGTCTTCTAGTCCAACCCTTTGCCCGAGCAGGAGCTCGATCCTATACCATTTCAGACAGATGGCTGTCCAGTCTTTTCTTAAAAGCATCCAGTGATGGAGCACCCACAACTTCTGAAGACAAGCCATTCCATTGATTAATTGTACTTTGTGGTGAATCTTGATGAATTCCTGGATTGTTAGTGTTAGATCATCCGCAAAGATTAAAATTCTGTATTTAGATAGATTAATTGATCAATGTAATAGGAGTGGTTATATGTAAGCCTTTGGGACAGGCTAGTTCAAGAAACAGATATAGTAGGAAATAGATTCCTGGAAAGTCTTTATTACTATAGCATACAATAGCAGAACTTTGAAAGTATTTCAGAGTTTCTCTACCAATGAAAATCAAGTCAGGGTTATTTGCCAGTTTGGCCTAGTGCAGGGGTCCCCAACCTCCAGTCCATGGACTAGTACCGGGCTGCGGCATGCCAGCAACCGGTCCGCACAAACAAGCAAAGCTTCATCCATCCGTGGGATGCGGGCAGCACACAAAACCACTCACCCTCCGGTCCGCGGAAAAACCTCTCTCCACGGAATCGATCCCTGGTCCCCAAAAGGTTGGGGACTTCTGGTCTAGTGGTTAAGGCATCAGGCTAGAAAGCAGGAGATTGTGAGTTCACGTCCCACCTTAGCCATGAAAGCCAGCTGGATGACTTTGAGGCAGCCACTTTCTCTGAGCCCAACCCACCTCACAGGATTGTTGTTGTAGACAAAACTGGAGGAGGAAAGTATTATTGGATACAACAATGCCTCGAATTATTTGTAAAAATAAAGGAGATAGATAGATAGATAGATAGATAGATAGATAGATAGATAGATAGATAGATAGATAGATAGATAGATAGATAGATAGATAGATAGATAGATAGATAGATAGATAGATAGATAGATAGATAGATAGATAGATAGATAGATAGATAGATAGATAGATAGATAGATAGATAGATAGATAGATAGATAGGCAGGCAGGCAGGCAGGCAGGCAGGCAGGCAGGCAGGCAGGCAGGCAGGCAGACAGACAGACAGACAGACAATCTCATTCTTTCCCTATTCATAAGGCAAGATCTATATTCATTCACATAATGAAAACCACTGAATGCAATACTTGACTGCTTTATCATGCAGTATTCTGAGTTACTTGGGCAGAGAAATAGCCAAGCTTGAATTCAAACAAAGGCCATGCCCAGGAACCATAACTTGCATAGCTCTGCACATCGTTGTCTGCAGTCAGCATGGCAGCAGCTGGATCCACAAACCTGTTAAAGCAGTGGTCCCCAACCTTTGCGGTTTAGTGGCCTGGCTGGGGGGGGGGAGGGCAACTGGGATGCATAAGTGGTGGACCGGCACACGCATATACATGCAGCCCTTGCAGGAGCAGTTGGCCGGTGCATGGGCAGGCGAGTTCCCACTGATCCGCCACTTGTGCAAGTTGAGCTGCGCATGCATGCACTCTGGCCAACCTTCATGAGGTTCAATTCCAAATAGGCCACAGCCCGGTGATAGGCCGGGGCCCGGAGGTTGGGGACCCCTGTATTAAAGCAGCCGCATGCTTGATTTCTTGTAAGACCAAGAAGACAAGCTGTGCCATAATGTCAATTGCAAATCCTCTTTAGGAGGGAGAGGACAAAGCGTCTCTCAAGTAAATCGGTTTCACAGTCCTTCTTTAATTGTCTTTTTCATATACTTCTCATTCATTTTACTGGCCGAGAGGTAATCAATGGTATTTATTTTTCGAGAATCGGCTTTCTTCCTTCTCCCTCCCTCTCTCTTTCTCTCTCCTGCTTTCATTACAACCGTGTGCCACAATCTCTATTAACAGTATGTCAAGGAACATCACAACTATTTGTAGATCAAGCAAACGAGCAAGGGGAAAAAAATAATAATGCTAGTCGTTTCTTAAGAGGGAAATGAAACTCAGGCGGTCTTTAGGTCAAGACATCTGAGGAGGGGGGAGGCAAGGGGGGAGGGTGACGGTTGAGAATAAAGCATTTTCTTGGATTTGTGTAAAGTAAAAGTCCATTTTTTTTTTTAAAGCAGGGACCGCTAAAAAGCACTGCCCTCCCGGTGCCAATTTTATTTTATGTGCATTTCTATGCCCTGGTCAAATGTCAATGCGCAGGAAGAGAAGTAATTAGAATTCAGGTCACTAAACTATGGTGGAAGGGAGGATGAGAGAGAGAGAGAGAGAGAATGAGACCTCTAACCATGCATTAGTGAATTAACCAACTCTTTGTGGGTGTGTGGGCTCTCTCGATATTCTGAATCATTCCGCAGCGCCACATTTTAACTGCTGACCCCCACCGCTCCGAGTCTAGCATGAATCTCTTCTAATTCACCTACTTCAAAGTTCTGAATTATTCAGCTAATGTGCTCCAAGCCGGGTCCTATTTAAGACGGGGGCTATTTTCCCACTTCAGAGAATGCAGGGGGCAGGGGCACTACATTTTGCATTCCATTCCAGGGTCCTTACATAAAAGACTCTATAATCAACATCTTCAGCCTTAATCTTGTTTAGGAGAGAGGGAAGGGGAGGGACATTGAGAGAGAGAGAGACAGAGAGAGAGAGACTGTACAAAAGAAGAAGAGGCAGCTGGAGGGGAAAAACCAATTTCCAAGCTACCTCAACTGCTCAGTAATGAAGGGTCCTCTTGTGTGACAGAAAGCATCTCTTTCTTCAAAGAGTAAAATCGTAGGTCAGACAAGTCCTCCCAGTGTTTCCAAAATGGGTAATCGCTGCAGTTCTGGGACCTGTAGCTACTTGGCTTCTAAGCATGCCTTAGCAAATATGCAAAAGGAAGGAACAGAATCTATAAATGCTACACTTTAAGACGCGTCTCGGCACCGGCGACAGCATAAAAATAAGGACGGTGGTAATTCCCATAGTAGAGAATGATGGGGGAGCAGAAGGAATATCCATAGCAATTGCTATAGGTAGTTAACTGCTTTTTGGCAGAGCAACCCACCAATCTGGTACCTACCACATGTAGTAGGTTGCAGAACCCCGAGTTGAAGAAGCTTCTTGGATGAGAAGTGAAACGTCTTCAAAGAAAAAGAAGAAAGTCCAGTTGCCTCTTGAAAAAGCATCTTTGGGACAACCATGACCTGGATGACTGAGAATCCCCATAGACATGTGGCATTTTCATTGCTTCGACTTGGAGCAATTTCACACTTTTTTTTGTTGCTGTTGTTCTCATCAGAGACTCTGTAACATAGTCCTCGACGTACAGCAGTTTGTTTAGTGACCATTCGAAGTTACAATGACACTGAAAAAAGTGGCTTATAACGACCGCTGCGGCATCCTCATGGTCACGTGATCAAAATTCAGTTGCTTGGCAACTGACTCATATTTACGACGGTTGCAGTGCGATTCATGTGATCGCCGTTTGCGACTTTCTGACAAGCATAGTCAACGGGGAAGCCAGTTGCACTTAACAACCGTGTTACTAGCTTAACAACGGGCAGTGATTCACTTAACAAGAGTGGCAAGGGAGGTGGTAACATGGGGCGAAATTCACTTAACAAACGTCTCGTTTAGCAACGGAAATTTTGGGGCTCAATTGTGGTCATACGTTGAGGACTAACCTGTGCTGAACTGTTTAGATAACAAGTGCTGCAGTGTTTAGATAACAAGTCTGGATGCTTACAAGTTGACATCTCTGAAAGTGAAGAAATCATTATGCGCACGTTCAATGGGAATACAAAGTTCCTCCAGAATATGCATGTAGATGACTGAAGATGGAACACATAATTTTCCTATCCTACACCTGTCCAAAAGCCTTTATGGAACACGGTCAGTCTTAATAATTACTGGTAATCCTTGACTTACAACTGTTTGAAATTACAATGGATCTCCCCCACCCCTCAGGCTATTTATGACCCAGATTCAAACTTCCTATGGCTGCTCCCCCTTCATTCGTGTGGTTGCATTTTGCAGCCAGCCCACATTTATGGCAATTGGGAGGATCCCACAGGTCACGTGACCGTAATTATTTTGCTGGAAAACAGCATTTACTTCTCATTTTCAGCAAAAAAAAAAAAACGGCCATTGCAGATAACAAGTGTGGCGATTCCCTTAACAACTGCCATGAGAAAGGTCATAAAATCGGGCACTATCATGTTATGACCTTCTTAACAGCCAGCATGATTTAGGACCCAAATTCGGGGCTCAATTACAGTCATAAGTAGAAGACTACCTGTACAGGGTAACCAAGGAAAAAGTTATTTCACAAAGCAAACTATCCCTTTTTAAAAACCGTTTTCCATATCCAGTTATCCAATTTTTATAAGCTGGTTCCGATGTGTATAGTTGAAAATATCGTTTTGCTTCCCAACTTTTAGATAGTTCCAGAATCTGTCTCAGTCCAACTTTGCAAAATGCAAATTCTCTTCACGAAAGCAGCATGTTGCCGCTTCTTTTCTTTCCTTCCAGTTGTGCATTTTGCGTTTAATAGCACGGCACAGCTCTCACATAGTCTCTGGGAGAAAAAAATAAATAAACTCACAGAGATATCCTTTTATAGACACAAGCACAGCTGCTGCGTAATTCGAAATATGCTGTAACACATACATAGAGTTCCAGGCTGTTATTTTCACCCACCAGAAGCATCAGTTCTGAATCACTCTATAGATTTTACATATGTGAAGGCAGGCCTTGAGGGGTGGGGCTCTCTGAGCAAAACTGTATAATAAAGAAGCATCAGATAGTATTGAGGTATTTTGAGGGGTAGGGAGTAGAGAAGAAGATCAGCTTTAATATCAAAGCTTTCTCACAGGCTTCTGAAAAATGAAAAAAAAAGGGGGGGCTTTTCCCCTTCTAAAACGGTCCTTTCCCCACATTCTGTTCCATTCCCTATATCAGACATGTCAAACACAAGGCCCGGGGGCCGGATGCGGCCCGCGACATGATTTCATGTGGCCCGCGAAGCCATCCTGGAAACAGTGAGGGAATGGCCCCCGCTGCCTTGGCCCCGGCCCAGACCGCCCGGGAGCCAATGTACAATTTTGTGGTGGCCATCTATGATGAAACGCATTCAGTCTTAGCTCCACAAGGCCGTCTGGAAACAGCAAGGGACCGGCCCCTGCCGTGTTGGCCCCGCCCCCTGGGTGCAGGCTGGGGAGGTGTCACCCTTTGTGAGGAATGAAGAAATGCACCATCGCCTGGAAGTGGCCAGCAAATGGCCCTTGCCTACTTCACATATCCGGCTTGATGGGCTCCGGGGGAGGGGTTTCAGCAGGCTCTTCCAGTGGCCCATGCCTTGGCGCTTGCCCTGGTCCCACCCCCTTCTGCCAGAGACCCTCAGATCTGTCCCACTCCTGCCCAGGCCTCCACAGGCACCCTTGACGCGAACGATGTAGAGCTGGCCATGCCCACCCAGTAGGCCACACCCACTCCAGCCACGCCCACCCAGTAGGCCGTGCCCACCCTGGCCACACCTACCCGCCCCCCCCAAGGACAACCGCAATGCTGATGCGGCCCTCAATGAAATTGAGTTTGACACCCCTGCCCTATATGTACATAGGGTTTTGGGACTATTCACTTTAGAAGAGAGTATCTGTAGCTTGCAAGGTGTTTCATTACTCAACAGTGCACTGATGCTGTTTTCTAGCTGGGTAATGAAACATCTGCAAAACACAACCAAGTTTAGAGAGCACCAAGATCCCCACAGGAACAACTTTATTCAAAGCTCCTTGCCAGCACACTTTTCATGTGGTCCTCCCCCTAGGAATCCTACAAATTTACAAATTGTCTTCACATCTTGGGAAGGCCGGTTGCATTAGGATGCGAAAGTGTAAGGTCTATTCTTGAGGAATCAGAGAAATGCCTTTCCTCCACAGCATTTTCATCCACAGATGGTGTGTAACTGAAATGGAGAGTTTTCCTCTAACCCCAGAGATTTAGTCCAAAATTTTGAATCCTCAAAAACGCTGTAAATTATGACAGCTCCATGACTTTCCATGCAGAAGGCAAACAAGATTATAACGGATTTGAGCACCATGGTCTACAAGTGTTGAGACTAGCCTCCTGTCTCACAAAACTACAATTCCCAGAATCCGTGTGCAAGAGGAAATAACCCACATTACTTCAAGCAAGTTCCTGAAACTAAAGAAGGTCTTTCTAAACTTGTTTGGAAGTAGAATACAAATATAGTCCTTGAGTTACAACCACAACGGAGACCAGAATTTCAGTTGCTAAGCAAGGTGATTGTTAGGTGAGTCATGCACAACTTTACCATAGTTTGCCAGTTGTATAGAATAGAACAGAATGGAACAGAACAGAACAGAATGGAACAGAACAGAACAGAGCAAAACAGAACAGAATAGAAGCTGGAAGAGAACTTGGAGGTCTTCTAGTCCAGCCCCCTGCTCAAGCAGGAGAACCTATACCATCTCAGACAAGTGACTGTCTAGTCTCTTCTTAAAAACCTCCAGAGATGGAGCGCCCACGATTTATGGGGGTAAGCTGTTCCACTGGTTGATTGTCCTCACTGTTAGGAAGTTTCTCCTTAGTTCCAGGTTGCTTCTCTCTTTGATCAGTTTCCAACCATTATTTCTCGTCCTTCCCTCTGGTGCTCTGGTGAACGTGACCTTGTGGCAGCCCCTCAAATACTGGAGTACTGCTATCATGTCTCCCCTATTTCTTCTTTTCTTTAAACTAGCCAAACCCAAGTCCCGCAGCTGTTCTTTGTATGTTTTAGCCTCCAGGCATTTGATCATCTTAGTTGCTCTTCTCTGAATTTTTTCCAAACTCTCAACATCTTTTTTGTGATATGGTGACCAAAATTGGCTGCAGTATTCCAGGTGTGGTCTTACTTAAGTGTATCACTGCAGTTAATTAAGTGACTCATGTGATCGTTGAGCGAAACTGGCTTCCTCCATTGACCTTGCTTGTTGGAGCCCAGCTGGGAAGGTTGCAAATAGTGATCATGTGACTTCAGGATGCTAGAAACCATCCTAAATATATGCCAGTTGCCATATGTCCAAATTTTGATCACATAATAATGGGGACATGTGAGGAACCGCTGTAAGTCGCTTTTTTGAAGTCAACTTAGAGCAATCACTAAACAAATACTTGTAAGTTGAGAACTACCGGTAATCGAACATATTGGGCATATCTTCAAATATTATTGCTATAGTAAGCTACAACATTTTCTCAGAAGACCCACCAAGTGGCTGCGAATAAAAATAAACAAAACTCTACAAACTAATATCAACCCAAACATCAGTGCAACAAACTGAGATTCTGAAACAGGAAGGGGAAAAATACTGAAAACATTATGGCTGTGTAGTCATGCAATACAACAACAGCAATAGCACTTAGACTTATATACCACTTCATATACCACTACAGCCCTCTCTAAGCAGTTTACAGAGTCAGCACATTGCCCCCAATAATCTGGGTCCTCATTTTACAGACCTCGGAAGGATGGAAGCCTAAGTCAACCTTGAGCCGGTCAGGATCGAACTGCTGGTAGTCGGCAGTTAGCCTGCAATACTGCATTGTAACTATTGCACCACCACAGCTCATATGCTTCACCAGGATAGCTAAAGCAGCTATATGCACACAATCTCTTATGTTTACTTCTAATCTGGGTTTTCCTTGTGGTGAATTAGTTTATGATTCAAGTATTATGCAAATCTAGGAATCAGTAAGCAAATAAAGCATACTGAATTTGGCTGCTGTGTGCCAATGCTATGTAGTGGTGTCAAATCTAGATATGATCATAGTCATTTACAAGCTTTACATTTGAACACTCTTCAACTAAATGATTCCACTTACAGGAAGAAGTCTACATTATCTGCCAAGTGCAACGAACAGTTGATTGAACACATCGTATTGGATGTGCTAGCTCCAAATGCCTGTTAAAATGAAAATTACATTGTTACATAGTTTAGGTTGATTTTACGTCATTTGCATAACGGTGTCCTTCGCTTCAATTTGCAGTACTTGCCTCATGATGCCATTATGGAAATGAAGTAAACTGATATAACGGATGTAATTAGTGTCACTTGTGCGATGACATATCATACCGTAAATCAATATAGATTGAATGGACTTGTCCAGATTAATATGATTACTTTGGAAGCAATGGATCTTTCCAATACTTGAGGGGATGGTCTGCATGGAAATTTAACAGAGTAACAGAATAACAAGAGTTGGAGATCTTGTAGTGAATCTAGTCCACCCTCTGCTCAGGCAGAAAACCCTATACCATTTCAGACAAATGGTTCTCCAACCTCTTCTTAAAAACCTCCAGTGTTGGAGCACCCACAACTTCTGGAGATAAATAGTTCCACCGAATGATTGTTCTGTCAGGAAATTTCTTCTTAGTTCTAGGTTGCTTCTCTCCTTGATTAGTTTCCATCCATTCCTTCTTGTCCTGCCTTCAGGTGCTTTGGAGAATAGCTTGACTCCCTCTTCTTTATGGCAGCCTCTGAGATATTGGAACACTGCTATCATGTTACTCCTCGTTCTTCTCTTTATGAAATTAGACATACCTAATTCCAGCAATTGTTCTTTATATGTTATGTTTTGGCCTCCAGTCCCCTGATCATCTTTGTTGCTCTTCTCTGCACTCTTTCTAGAGTCTCAACATCTTTTTTATATCGTGGTGACCAAAACTGGATGTAATATTCCAAGTGTGGTCTTGCCAAGGCATTATAAAGAGGTATTCATGTGATTTTGATTCTATCCCACTTGGTTCAATACATTCAAAGTCTATTAGATGGAGGTTTCTTTTAAGTCAAAGCTCTACTTAAATGGAAATACAGGGAAATGTTCATTGATGTCCCTTCTTTTGCCTCTGAAATGGGTGGGCTATTCTTTTGTAGCCAAGAGATATCTTTTAAAAACTTTCTTGGGAAGAATGCCACTAAGGTGACAATATGGTAATGATAACTGGTGTCCCTTTCAGGAGAGGAGTACAATGAAGTATGTATATTAAGACCACTGGAGGATTAACATACAGATGGTCCTCGACTTACCGTTCAAAGTTACAACGGCATTGAAAAAAGTGACTTATGTCTGTTTTTCACACTCGGCATCCCCTCACATTTATGATGGTTGCAATGTCCTGGGGCAGTGATGGCGAACCTTTTAGAGACCAAGTGCCCCAAAACTGGCCCCGCCCCTTCCCCACCCCCTGCCCCGCCCACTCCACCCCACCCTGCCTGCCCACAGGGCCACTCACCGCCTCCAGGGCCCACCGCAGATCGCCCAGGCAGCCCAGCAGCGCCATGGCAGCCACGCCCTCTGCCCGCGCCCCGCAGCATCAACTGTGCGTGTTGGGGTGTGAGGGCAGAATCTTGTCTACGCTGCCTGGCTGCCATGTCCTTGGCTGCGCTGCTCCACGTGGGCCACGCTCGGGGGCGACTCTCCTCCAGGGGGGTTGCTGGTGAGGAGGGGTCGCGGGCGGAGGCAAGGCTGGGCAATGGCACGTGTGCCCACAGAGAGGGCTCCGAGTGCCGCCTCTGGCACCCGTGCCATAGGTTCGCCACCACTGTCCTGGGGTCACCCTCTGCAACCTCCTTATAAGCAAAGTCAATGGGGAAATCAGATTCGCTTATCAACCATGTTATTAACTTAACAATTGCAGTGATTCACTTAACAACGGGGGCAAGAAAGGTCGTAAAATGGGGCAAATTCACTTAACGATTTTTTTTTGCTTCGCAACAGAAATTTTGGGCTCAATTATGGTCGTATGTTGAGGACCATCTGTACCTATTTTACTACTGTTAGCTATGCAATCTTAGACATCTCCAGCGGTCCCTCAGAAAGGGCTGGAGTGTTAAACCCTTTCCTTATCATGAACTCAGTTGACAAACATATTGTTGGATAATCTTGTGCTTGCTTGCTTACTAAGTACATTCCCACTGGTTCTGCCGAAGATCCTGGTCAAAGCATGTGATACAACATCCTACAAGACATAAGCAGGGTTTGCTACATATTGGTTTCAAAGTGATTTTAATACTCTGTACCTTCCAGTGTTGCCATGGATTCAGGCTGCTTTGCAAATTCGATAAACAAATGAGAAATAAATCAGTAAATAAGTATTCCTCAAGGAAATAGAGAGAACACAACGGCAAACTCCGTGCTTTGATTGCATAAGCTTTTAAGAATTTCCACTTTCATCTGAATTTTTGCTTAGAGAGAGAAATTAGGTCTCCACTCCAAATGACCATTGATTTATTTCTCACTCGTCCTAGAGAAAGGCTTAGCCGCCATTATTAAATGCAAGGCTTCATTTTGATTATTTTAATGACCGCAGTGGAAGAGATATTATTTTTACAGTTAATGCCATCATTGCAACTTGAGCAAAAAAAAGGGAGAAAATTGTTAGCCTGCCTAATCTGTCCATCTCTTTCCCAGTAAAAATACAGCCCTATCTTGTCATGACACACAGAACATTCATTCACTCCCTTCTAATTCTATGTTGACATATTTTAGGAATGTTTTACTTTGTCCACCAGCAGTCATCTCAAAAATGTCCAGAAAGTCCATTACTTACGACCCCAACTGAACCCCAAATTTCTGTTGCTAAATTAGACATTTGTTAAGTGAGTTTTGCCCCATTCTTGCTATAGTTGTTAAGTGAATCACTGCAATTGTTAAATTAGTAACACGGTTATTAAATGAGTCTGGATCCCCCATTGACTTTGCTTGTCAGGTCGCAAAAGGTGATCACATGTTCCCGGGACACTGCAACCATCATAAATATGAGTCAGTTAGTTGCCAAGCGTCTGAATTTTGATCACATGACCATGGGGATGCTGCAACGGTTGTTAAGTGTGGAAAACGGTCATAAGTCACTTTTTTCAGTGCCGCTATAACTTCGAACGGTCGTAAAACGAACTGTTGTACGTTGTACAACTATCAAAATGCAGTTTCAGAAACATTACACAGCTCTTAATTGACTTAAATATATTCGTGATGTTTGACATTTGGGGGTTTTGGTCCTTGGGAGGAGATGATGGACTGATGATCAGGAAAAGAAAATCCAGGTATAAGTGCTGACAGTATACTACTACCCATCACATTTTATGTGCCCCATATTTGATTCTCATATTAAAAACTTCCTCAATTGGTTTTGGCTGCTGCCCCACTAAATCCAAAACCCTTTTGCTCAATTAAAGAAAATGTGCCTGATTAAAGTTATTCAATTAAACAAATCTTGGTCAGCTAAACCATTAAAATGAAATGTCCTAATGGAATTTGTTTAAATTTGCATACGACTAAAGCAATTGCTTTGGAAGGAAGGGGTTTTTCATTTTTAGATATTGAATTCCTGTCCTGCAATGACCTCTCTCTTAGAAAACAGATAAAAGGTTCCCCCCCAATGTCCATCATTAGGGGGTGCGGTGCTCATCTGGGGAACGCTGGACATCTCGCTTCTTAGCTGAGGGACCAGTGGTTTCCAAAGATGTTTCTGCAGTCATGTGGCCAGCATGACATCACACCGCAGTTCAGAGCATGTGATATAACACGGAATGCTGTTACCTTCCCACTGACGTGGTACCTATTTATCTACTCGCATTTTCATGCTTAGAATTGCTAGGTGGGCAGGAGCTGGGGCAAGGACGGAAGCTCACCCTGTCATGCAGCGCTCGGGTCTTGAACTCGGGTTGTCAGCCTTCCAGCTGACAAGCTCAACTTCTTATCCGTTGAGTCATCACAACCCCAATCTGTCATAGAAAACACCTTCTTCATTCATCTATGGCAGTGAACTTAAAATACCTCTTCTTAACTATTAAAAGACCTCATATTAAAAATAATCATGTGCATTTAATGGATACCTTTCCAGTCAACTTAACTTTAAAGAGATTAAAAACGAAATATAGCTGAATGGGCTAACTACCTGCTAAGTACGAGGAATGAGCAGTTTCTGAAAAGTCTGGAACTTCCAAATCCTACTCGTAAATTTTGGATACTGCAAGAGACCATCAGATGATGTGGACATGTCAACAGAAAGGAAGGAAGCTGCAAGTTTTTGATCTACCTTTTTCTTTTTTCATGGGTCTGGATAGCACTGGATTAAGGCTATCGTGGCATGAAAGTAACTAACTGTATGCCAAAATTCAGTCTTTTGCGGGCCCTCGGAGAACTGATGAATTTTGTAGTCTACTGGTTGACTACTTTTATAACTGCTTGGGAAAGTGATGCAAAGCATTTTGCAATATCGACACAACACAAGCCATGTGATCTATGCGCTTGAGTCTCATGTTAGGTCACAAGATGAAAAATGGGTTCTGTTATGAAGTCACTATGCACTCTATATCATTTTTGTCACCACAAAAATCGTACCGTGCACGATTTAATAGTGTCCAAAGTGAGACAGTTGTTGTCAGAGTGACGTAAGCAGTGTTATAGCACTGTGACACAAGCTCAATGTCTTCCTTCCTTATAGTAACAACAACAACAACATTTGTCTATCTCTGGTCTTGGGAAAGACTCAATAGATAGATAAAAATGCCAAACCCAGACTAAACATCTGGCTGATTGTATGAACAACCATAATAGGTATAAGGTCTTCTGCTTGAGCAGGGGGTTGGATTAGAAGACCTCCAAGGTCCCTTCCAACTCTGTTATTCTGCATTCTGTATTAATAATTTATTAAATTTATATGCTGACTGATATCCAACTTTACTTTACTTCACTTCTCACTTCACTTCACTTTTACGTTTACTTTTTACTTCACCTCATCCCACCTCACCTTTCTCCCTCCCTCCCTCCCTACTTGCCAGAAAGAAAAAAAATACAGATGCTCATCGTTTAACTACCACTTGTTCAGCAACTGTTCAAACATACAATGGTTTGTAGGTTTGAGTGGTAATTACAGCTGGGCTTCAATCACAACGTCCCTGCAGTCACGTGATTTGTCATCCAGGGCTCATAGCTCGGCTCGCAATTATAACGTCGCAGTATCCTGATGTCATGTGATTACCATTTGCAACTTTCTTTGCTTCCTTACAGGCAAAATCAACTGGGAAGCCAGCAGGACATTTATATCCTCGTTTAATGACCCCCAATGATTCTCTTAACAATGGCAACGGGAAGTGCCAGAATATATGTCACTAAGCAGAATGTTAACGGCTTTGTAACTGCATCAGTTAGTAACAGAAATTATGGTTTTGATTCTGATCGTTATCAAGTGAGGACTACTTGCAATGCTTGTCTGGTCAAAAAGTTGAGGACTATCTTTATTTATCACCTTCACCATGGATTTCATTACCATGGAGCTTTGTAAATCACAGATTCAAGATGAGACATCACCAACGTATTTATTTTTGCTCACCCAATCATCTGTTTCAGCCTAAAGCTTCTCTGGCTTAATGCATCATAAACACAAACAAGCCCTTTTAATATATATATAAAAAAAGCATGTAGCTGACAGCCAAAGTACAGTGGTGATCTATTTTCTAAGCATATCAAGATAGTGAAAGAATCATGCAACATATTCATAGCATATTCTTTCTCCCTTTGTTTGTTCATGCAGACATACTTATATGGGATTTTTTAAAAATTTATTTATTGTTTAATTAACACCATTGCTCTTGAAAATATATTTTCAATCCTCCTGGGCATGTTTTACAGGATTCCATTAGCAGTGGGTAAAACAAGCAATGGCGCTTGCCACGTGCTTGATTGCAGGACCTGGTCTTGTAAATCGGAAATGCAAATGTTTGTCAGCTTGTGTGAAATAACATGTCAGCGGATGCAAGGGCTCACATAAGGCTTTTGGGAAGCTTATCACCGTACCATTTCTAATTTCTTCCTCTGCATCTCTTAGAATATATCATATTATTATTAGCATATGGCGTTGTTACAGTAGCCAGGAGACCACAATGCTATGGCAGAGTAGTAGTGTGACTTGCCAAGTTGCCAGCCCTCTTATAGGAAATTCTTGCACACTTCCCAAGGTGCGCCAGGAGGGCAAACTAGCTACACACCAGAGAGAAAGATGAGTAGCTCTTCCTGCAGCCTCACCCAAGGCCCTCCCTTCCCGGAGCTGCCTCGCAAGCGGACACCACAACTGAGAAAATTCAGAGGCATGAGGAATCTGACTGCCTGCACAGCTCACCTCCCCCACAAAGTGGCACCTATTTATCTACTCGTATAGAACAATAAGCTTTCAAACTGCAAGGTAGGCAGAAGTTGAGGCAAGTGATGGGAGCTCACCCCATCACTCCGAGCTAGGGCTCAAACTGCCAGATTGAGACCATCTCCAGCGTCATTAAGCCACTGAGGCACCACACCTCTCATCTTAGAATGTAACATATATCATTAATTCTACCCACACTTAAGCAGTCCCCAACCTTTTGGGCACCAGGGACCGGTTTTATGGAAGACAATTTTTCCATGGACCAGGGGAGGGAGGAGCATGCAACCTAGATCCCACGGATGTGCAGTTTTGTGCACCCGCCGCTCACCTCCAGCTTCGCGGCCCAGTTCCTAACAGGACACTGACCGGTACAGGTCTGCAGGTCGAGGTTAGGGATCCCTACCATACTTAGATAACCTTTATTGTCATTTTTTACTATGAGCACACTGGCCCACATTAAAGGTGAAATTCTGTTGCCTGCTCTCAAAAGAAAGTATATATTTACCCATGTGCATACATAACACACATATGCACGTGCTATATACGTACATACACAGGTTACACACACACATGAATACACACACACCTACACCCATACATATATATATATATAAATATGTACTTTATGACTGTAAAAATCCGAATCCCGGGCATATTTGTTCAATAATATACTTCACTCTCAAGACGCTGCTAGTGGACCAGCGAAAGCTAAGTTTGTTTTTAGTATTGTAAATCGTTGCTTTTATTGTTTTAAACCTTTTAACAATAAACAGCTGATTTATATTCCTCCCGGAGTTCGAGGATTGTATATTATTGAACACACACACACACATACACACATATATGTTAATCACTGTCCATTTGAATACATAGCAGAAAGAGAGTTCACAAGGTTGATGCTATATGGAAGAATACTGTGACTGAATCTGGATGTTCTGCTACGGATACCACGAAGCCTCCTCCCAGAAGGTAACAAGAAAAACAGGTCGTGAAGAGGATGTGTAGCATCCCAGACAATCCTGCGGACCCTGCTCAAGCATCACTTATATGCCATGTCCTGGATAGAAGGAAATGAACTATCAATAATCTTTTCTGCCATCCTCACCACTCTCTGCACCGTCTTCCTGTCTGAAGCACTGATGCTTCCAAACCAGACAGTAATGCAATATGACAGGATGCTCTCTGTAGAAAGTGGTAAGGACAGGGGAAGGAAGATGTGCTTTTCTCATGCGACACAGAAAATGCAAGCGTGTGCTGTGCCCACTTCACCAGTGTCTCACTTGATTCAATTCTCTTGGTTACGTCCTTAGGTATCTCTTCTCTTCCTGAAAACTCTTACCACCAAGAAAATTCCCAAGACATCTCCCAAACAAGACCATACTTCACATTTGAAATAGCTAATCTTCACAGGCATTTAGTCAAGTAGCTTCTGAGATAGATTATACAACTTTCCAATTAGAAGTGAATTCCTTGCTTTGGGACCAACACAATGGAACGATCATTGTAGAAAAATGAGTCAGGTCTGGATTCTATCCCTCTATTATTTCAACTCGCCACTTCTCACCTTTTAAATTATGAAGCCTGCAGGGTCTCTGTGAACTCAAGTTTCCTTACCCTCCAGACTGCAACATTTTAAGAGAGGCCCTGCAGATAAGCTATCTGTATTAAAACCTGGTTAGCCAACACAAGAAACATACACAACAACAAATCAGGGACCTCTAGAGAAGCATCAGAAATTAGACTACCATCGATTTCCCCAGACTTTCTACTTAGTTGATGCCTTTGCTATTGTGAAACCGTTGTTGGATTTCAACTATACAATACACTCAGATTGATCTCAACCTGCTGTTCCATTTGAACAAAAATGGCATTACACCAACTGGGACAAATTGATGCAATCTTACTTTCTCCCAATTGATATTCAGCAAATTGCTTTTTCAGTTGCTTGTACAGTGAATAGCACCAAATTACTACAGATAGTCCTCAACTAAAAACTGTAATTGAGCCCAGAATTCTGGTCAAAAGTCATTGCAGTTGTAAACTGAGTCACCAAGTGACTAGACTTCATTTTATGACGGTCGTTAAGCGAGTCACATGGTTGTAAGTAGGAATCCAGCTTATACATTTTTTGAAGTTTTTGCCAGAAAAGAGCAAAAGACCTCACAAAATGCGATCAGGTGACTGTGGGATGGGATGCAAGCTGGTTGACAAAAGCCCAAAATGCAATCACGCGACTATGGGAGTGGGGCAACAGTCATAACTTTGAGAATGGGTCCTAAGTAACTTTTTTTCAAATCCATTGTAACTTGGAATGTCATTAAGCAACTGGTGTCAGGTGCAAGAAAGACGAAGCCAAGGCAGTTCAAATGACTACAGATTTATTACATGTTAATACTCTCTACAAGAATCTGAACTACTAACGGTCAAAGCAAATTGGCGGTAGATAAAGAGTCAGCAGAATTCAAGATGAGCTGGATTTAGATGTCTTATGGCAGAGGTCTCCAACCTTTCTCGGTTGGCGGACTGGAGGGAAAAGGAGGGGGAAGCATTTAACGCGCACGGGCACACAAACGGGCCCGCGAGTATGCACAACGGGATTGCATGACACTCACTAGCACCGCCCCGTTCTTGCCACACTGGCACTAGCACCGCCCTGGTTTCACTGCGCGGCACCCCATTTTCACCACGTGGCACCCCGTTTTCACCACATGGCACCGTTTACGTAGCGACGGCATTAGCACGAGTGGGGGTGAGTGCGCGCACACACATGTACATGCATTGGCCAGCCTGTTCCGCAGCCCAGTGGCCAACAGGCCACGGCCTGGTAGTGGGCCACGGCCCACAGGTTGGGGACCCATCTTATGGGCATGAAGCGACTCGAGACTGATGATGCGCTTGACCCCTTCCTCGGGCTCAGCCTGGACATCTCCTACAACCGATCTTAAATCAAGGGCTCCCTGTAGTAACAACAGGAGAACTAAAGCAAACTGCATTTGAATAGCAAAAAAAATCTGGAACACCGGAGGTGTTTAACCACACATCCTATCCAAATCATATTGCAGACTCAAGAGTCCTGGGAAATGCAATTCAATGCTTTCCCTTCCTCTACCCATTCACCATTAGTGCTTCTTCAAACAAGCATTCTGATCTTATCTTTTTTTATTATTATTCATTCATACATACCCATCGCCTGCTTCATTTTAGGGGTAAGCACATTACACACAAAAAATCAAGCTGAAGAAATTAAAGGCATTAAATAAAGAAATGCTTTATAGTTTAATCAAGTTTATAACTCTATTCACTATATCTTTTGATACCTTTCTTACATGGAAGAAGGAAAGAAACATGGATGATTTCATATGCTGTCTTCACCTTAAAGAGTTAGCAGGAATTGGTTGACGAGAGAAAATGCTGTCGACATGGCCCGTTACTGGGCAAATGGGCTGGTTATCACCTCACCTATCCACTATAATTGGGAAGAGAAATCTCTCTTCAGGTCCCTACTCTGAGAAAATGCCAAAATCGGAGAACTGAAAACCAGGCCTTCTGTACTCCTACTGATCTCCTCTGAAAAAGTTAAGATTTGGGGATGTGAACATCGTGACTGTTTACGAGCAGTGTGGTGGCCTAGTGGTGAAGACCCTCGCCTCCCACTCAGAAGGTTGAGAGTTCAATCCTAGGTAGCGGCAGATGTTTCTCTCTCCTAGGACACAAAGAAAAAATATCTGCTCCGAACACCACGTCGTGTCAGGAAGGGCATCCAGCCAGTAAACGCTCAGCTCCGTCCAATCGCCTGACTCTACCCCAAACTAAGGGATTACAAGGTCATAAAAAGGGAGTTAATGTTGTGATTGTTTATACTGACAGGATCTTTTCTTGAAGCATTTGAACACCATATATATGGTTAGTCGCACAATCAGCCAGTTGTTTAGACTGGATTTGACATTTTTGGCCACCTATTGAGTTTTACTGCGTTACAGTTGTTATTATAATTATTAATATTTAAAGTGCATTGTTTCAACTTTTGTTACAAAGGTGAAGAGCCTGTCTCTAAAGTAGACTATGATTGAAACAGTCTGTAAGCTTACATAATGTTATTATCTTTATTAATACTTGATGTGCATTGTTTTAACCTTAGTTACAAAAGTGGAGCGTTTGCTTCCAGAGTCGGCTATGATTGAAACAGTTAAGTTTACATAATAATTATCCAAATAGAAATATGTTTGCCACCATGCCATAAGGCAACCCAAACCAGTTTTAGTCCACATGGTTTCACTGTAGTCAATACAATCTAAATCTGTCATCTAATGGGAGTTGCCCAAATTTTATCGACTAGGACAGTGTTCTCAAGCTGGGGGTCCACGAAGGCTAGAAGAAATGTTATGATTTGTGTATCTTGAGTTAAGTCTTGGGGGTCCGTGGCCACAAAAGGTATTTAAAGAGGGTCCGTAGTGAAAAAAAGGTTGAGAACCTCTGAACTAGGAGAAACATAAAAGTACGCTGACACACTCAGGATATAGAAAGTGTCAAAGGAAGCCAAGTACATCAATCGTAATTCGGACTGTCAACTCAGTTGCTAAACTAAGCAGTCATTAAGTGAATTGAGGCCTTTGGACTATGGTGCTGGAGAAGACTCCTGCGAGTCCCCTGGACAGCAAGGCGATCAAACCGGTCAGTCCTAGAGGAGATCAACCCTGACTGCTCTTTAGAAGGCCAGATCCTGAAGTTGAAACTCAAGTACTTTGGCCACCTAACGAGAAGGAAGGACTCACTGGAGAAGAGCCTGATGCTGGGAAAGATTGAGGGCAATGGAAGAAGGGGACGACAGAGAATGAGGTGGCTGGATGGAGTCACTGAAGCAGTAGGCGTGAGCTTAAATGGACTCCAGAAGATGGTAGAGGACAGGAAGGCCTGGAGGAATGTTGTCCATGGGGTCGCGATGGGTCAGACACGACTTTGCAACTAACAAGAAGTGAAATTAATGTGACCGTAACAGTGCTTACAATTTTATTTCAGTTCTCCTTTGCTCCTTGCTCCTTTCTTCAGCTGAACTGGGGCTGTTTTGCTGTCTGTCTTTGAGGACATCTTGGTTATGTGTGAGGTAAATACGCAAGTGAAAACAAGGGCAGAAAAATTTAAATGCGAAGACATTGCTAAGTTGTTGTTTTTCTTGAAATACTATTGTAACTTCAAACAGTCACTAAACGAGGCAGTGGCTAATTCGAGGACCACTGTACGCAAAAGGTACAGAAGAAACAACATAGTACTATTTTTTTCTCACTAGCTCCTGCTTCAGAGAAAGACAGATTCTGTAATGAAAAAGGGAGATGGACCGTACAATCGGGGTTTCTAGATTATGCTCCTAGGTAACATAAAGGCTATTTTTAGTGACAAATGGGTAGTTTCCAGGATTTCTTTACAACAACTGCTTTGGGAAATACATGGATGAGAAAAGGGGAAACTGGAATTACACTACTCACTCAATATACTTTCCCCCATGGAGATTTAAAACTGATCCAAACTGGTCAGTTGGCAAAGAGGTTCAAGAGTAGTGGTAGTCCTCAACTTACGACCACAACTGAGCAGAAAATTTATGTTGCTAAGTGAGGAATTTGTTAAGTGGGTTTTGCGGTATTTTATGACTTTTCTTGCCACATTTGTTAAGTGAATCACTGCAGTTGTTAAATTAGTAACCCGGTTGTTAAGTGAATCTGGTTTGACTTTGCTTGTCAGAAGGTTGCCAAAGGGGGATCACATGACCCAGGGACACGGCATCCGTGTCAATGGATGCAACAGTCGTAAGTCTGAAAAGTGGTCATAAATCACTTTTTTTCAGTGCCGTTGTCACTTTCAACAGTCACTAAGCGAACGGTTGTACGTTGAGGACTACCTCTTCAGAAATTCATGTCCGCAGCCTCAGAATTAAAAACAAAACAAAATCATTTTATTGCTTTGTCCAGTGCTTCCCTGCAATCTTCGAAACAGCAAAAAAAGAAGGGGCTACTTATAACTATAGGTAGTCCTCCACTTACAACAGTTCATTTAGTGACTGTTCAAAGTTACAACGGCACTGGAAAAAGTGACCTCTGACCATTTTTTTTCCACTTATGATCGTTGCAGCATCTCTGTGGTCATGTGATCAAAATTCAGGTGCTTGGCGGCTGACATGTATTTATGCAGTGTTCTGGAGTCAAGTGATCCGCTTTTGTGATCTTCTGACGAGCAAAGTCAATGGGGAAACCAGATTCATTTAACAACTGTGTTACTAACTTAAGAACCGCAGTGATTCACTTAACTGTGGCAAGGAAAGTTGCAAAATGGGGCAAAACTTGTTGTGATTCCGTGCCAGCCAGTGGACTGAGTCTGGGGAATCAGAGGAGGAGGAGGAGGGGCCTGGAGAGCCATCAGAGTCGGAGGAAGGCTCTGATGAGCTCCAGGACTTACAATCTGATGAAGAGCCT
Source organism: Azemiops feae (assembly GCA_023970755.1). Taxonomy (NCBI): domain Eukaryota; kingdom Metazoa; phylum Chordata; class Lepidosauria; order Squamata; family Viperidae; genus Azemiops; species Azemiops feae. Next base: position 110,177 of record JALGBA010000033.1, on the reverse strand, counting down.
GGCCCCTCCACTCACGCTCAGGCTGAGACCCAGCTGTGCTGGGAAGCTGAGTCAGACTCTGAGGACTCACAGCTGGAAGACATCATAGATGCTCGCAAACGCAGACAGGCAACAAGAGCAGGACAGAGGGAGGCAATGGGGCGACTCCAAGGGAGGAGGAGAAGGCATTGAGAAGTCACGCCTTGGGGCTGCATAATAAAAAGGGAAGGTGTGGGCGGTGCTGGTTGCTGAAGGCAACCGTTTGCAAAGGACTCAAGTTTCATGGAATCATGTTCTGTTTGCCTTGCCTGTGAACAATTCTCTGTTTGAATCGTGCTCTGTTTGCCTTTGGACAATTCTCTGTTTGCATCGTGTTTTGTTTGCCTTTGCTTTTGGGACATTTTGCAGGTCTGTACATAATTAATAAAGGGTTTGTTTTTCCTGCATTTCCAGCCTACTTGTTAAAAGAGGGGTTTGTCCTTGTGAGTTAACAAGGACTCGCATAGGCTGGGACAGAATAAAACTCACTTAACAAATGTTTTACTTGGTAACATAAATTTTGGGCTCAATTGTGATCATAACCCGAGGACTACCTGTACAGGAGAGCAGGATGAAAAATCAATTTATTGTTCAGCGATCCTGATAAGAAGAGTAAATAAATTGAGGCTGTCCTGCCTCTACTGCTCATCCGTATATTTGTAGCCCAGCTATGGCAGCCTAAACTCAACAGTTCACAGCAGCGATACTTCATGTTTGGATAAGACGAAATAATATATTCACAAAATGGCTGTACGACCACAATTGAGCCCAACATTTTGGTTGCTAAGTGAGACATTTGTTAAGTAAGTTTTGCCTCACTTTACGACCTTTCTTGATACAGTTGTTAAGTGAATCACGGCAGTACTTAAGTTAGTAACATGGTTGTTAAGTGAATCTGCCTTCCCCATTGACTTTGCTAGTCAGAAGATTGCAAAAGGTGGTCACATGACCCCAGGACACTGCAAACGTCTTAAATATGAGTCAATTCCCAAGCATCTGAATTCTGATCACATGATCATGAGGATGCTGCAAAGGTCGTAACTGTGGGGAAATGCTCATAAGTCCCTTTTTCCAGTGCCGTTGTAACGGTCACTAAATGAACTCTTGTGAGTTGAGGGCTATCTGTATATTGTTTTTTGTTCACAAAATGGATATAATGGAGCACAAACTATGCATCATCTTGCTTAAGTAGGGGAGGTTGGACTAGAACAGAGGTCCCCAATGTTTTGGGCACCAGGGACCAGTTCCGTGGAAAAGTTTTTCCGCGGACTGGAGAGTGCGTGGTTTTGTGTGCTGCCTACATCCCACGGATGGGGCTTTGCTTGTTTGCGCGGACAGATTGCTGGCATACCGCAGCCCAGTACCGGTCCACAGACCGGGGGTTGGGGACCCCTGGACTAGAAGACCTCCAAGGTCCCTTCCAACTCTGTTATTCTGTTCTGTTATTTATTTAAAAAATGTAAACTGATAAAACTGCCTTCTTCCATGTACTTTTATCCTTCAGGGTTTCTCTTAAGCACTACAACTACCTGCAAACATACATAGTTCATCCTCAAAATGTGACTGTAATGGAGCCTACCCATTATGGTCATAAGTCCTGACAGTCGTAGAACAGGTCACCCACGTGACCAACCTGATCTGACTCTTTTTGCAGTGGCTATTAAACTAATCAATGCAGTGATTATGCAAATCTGCGGTGGCTGGGCAACCCCCCCCCCCAGTCATTAAGTGAACCCATTGTTCGATATGGAGCATCTTGGCTAAAATGTCAAGAAAATTCCAGGCAGTCTCTAAGATTCGGACATGACTGAACACAAGAAACAAATGTAGATATCATCTATCATCAAAGATGCTGTAGAACGACGACATTTTCAAATTTTCCGAAGATCTGGAAACACTGTAGGGTTCATCCTACTATAGGTTCAAGCAGCAGATTATACATATTGTAGGCACTACCACAAGAAAGCAGCTCCTTAAGTAACCTGCAGAAATGGGGGATTAACCAAGAGTTTCTTCTGGGACAAACAAGCACTTTGTCCAGTTGCAGGAGGCAGTCCTGAAGCTATTTTGGTGCTGTAATAGAGTTCAACAATATAAAGTACTTCCCACACTGAGTTAGTGTGATTTCAAACTATATACATCAACATATGCTAATGTAAAAAGCCTTGTCATGTAGATAACTGAGATTTTTTTTTTTTTTAAAGAAAAGTGACCTGATAAAGTAACACAATTCTTTGCTAAGCTGTTATGAGGTCTGTTGCGTGTCCTTTCCAAGCGGCTCTGCTTGACGTTTGCACTGTCTTGATGTTCAAGATGAAACATCTCTGATCTAAGTACAGATTAATCATTTCAGTTCTTCTTCAAACTGAGCAGGCAGCTGTGAACCATTTCTCTTTTAAGTTCCTCTAAGCTGCTACTACCATCCACATCTGTTCTGATGAACAGCAAGAGAAAAAGAACTGAATTGTAAGACGGAACACGTCAAGGACATAGGCTTGTGGTCAGCATTCCTATTGTGACATCACTTCCCCAATATCCAAAACTTCAGCTTCATCAAATGAACAGAATGGAATCCAATCTGGGTCGGTCACCAGAACTAGGGGTTTAAGTCTTCCAAGCTTTTGGACTCACGCTGGAGCCATCCTCAGGGAACTTCTCACCAGAATGTCCGAAAGTCACTTTTTTCAGAGCCAATGTAAAGACTTTCTTATTTGCTTTCTAATAACGAGTGCACGATAATGAATAATTTAACTTTACCGTTAAGTTACATTAAGAAAATCTTGCAAGTTTGAAAGTTCCCTTTGTTTTTACTCTCCTGAACACTAAGGAAGTATCTGAGATACTTTTTCCACTTCACTTCCTTCAGACTCTTCATTTATCAAACCATTGTCTAGATTGCATCTCTTCCTCCTGTCTACCAAGGTCATCCTCACACACCATTACATTAACCAACAATGGAATGAGATATTTCATTATGTGTATCTTGTGGAACTGGCCCTTGAATTGGACACGGATGGATGGATGGATGGATGGAGGGACGGATCCTGGCTAGTCAGATGCATATTTAGGAGGTCCTGTAGTCCTTTCTAAATAACTGGAAGATGTCATTGCTTGAGTTTGATTTTTAACGATGGCTGAAGGAATAAAGCTAATCTCCAATGACAAATAGCCAGCTCAGTGACACATGGCAATATCTCTCAAGAAAAGGAATGCACAAATAGAAGAAATAAACTGCCCATATTCCCTGGAGGAAAACTCAGCTACATATTTAAACATACTGAGTTTTTCCATATATGGCTTCACTCCCTTCTCGAAGCAACATTTAGCACATGAAAAACCAAAAGGAACTATTATGGAATATAACTGATTTTATTTCTTACTTATTCACTATTCTTATTTTCTTTGCTTCTTCTCTAATAATTCTATTGCTTTTGCTAAACATTGCTTCAATCAAAATTATATTTTTTAAAAAAAAAGTCCCTAGTTTTTGGAAAAATAAAAGTACAGGTAGCCCTCACTTAACAACTCTATTTAGCAACCATTCAAAATTACAACAGCATTGAAAAAAATAATCTTTATGACCGGTCTTCACACCTTATGACTGTCACAACAAATGTGACTGCAATTTTCCAGCTTTCAACAAGCAGAGTGAATGGAGAAGCCAGCAATAAAATCACAACTTGCAGTCACACGATGCCTCACTTAAATGAATATGGGTGGTTCGCTTAATGACTGCAGCAGAATTAAGGTCATATGTCTGTCATGGGCAAATTATGTCCTGTTTAATTACCATGTCACTTAGTGACATACAGGTAGCCCTAACTTAACAACTGCAGTGATTCACTTAACAATTGTAGCAAGGAAGGCCATAAAATGGAGCAACCTTGCTTAGCAACAGAAATTTTGGACTCAATTGTGGCTGCAAATTTTGGTTACATTAGAAAAAAGACGTTGAGACTTTGGAAAAAGTGCAAAAAGAAGAGCAACTAAGATGATTAAAGGCCTGGAGACAAAAACATACGAAGAACGGTTGCAGGACTTGGGTATGACCAGTCTAGAGAAAAGAAGGTCTAGGGGTGACATGATAGCAGTATTCCAGTATTTGAGGGGCCACCACAAAGAAGAGGGGGTCAAATTATTCTCCAAAGCACCAGAGGGCAGGACAAGAAACAATGGTTGGAAACTAATCAAAGAGAGAAGCAATCTGGAATTAAGGAGAAACTTCCTAACAGTGAGGACAATTAACCAGTGGAACAACCTGCCTCCAGAAGCGGTGAATGCTTCAACACTAGAAGTTTTTAAGAAGAGACTGGACAGCCATTTGTCCGAAATGGTATAGGGTTTCCTGCCTGAGCAGGGGGTTGGACTAGATGACCTCCAGAAGTGTTAATACCACTTTACAATGCCTTGGTAAGGCCACACTTGGAATACTGCATCCAGTTTTTGTCACCACAATGTAAAAAAGATGTTGAGACTCTAGAAAGAGTGCAGAGAAGAGCAACAAAGATGATCAGGGGATTGGAGGCTAAAACATATAAGGAATGGTTGCTGGAATTGGGAATGTCCAGTCTAATGAAGAGAAGGACGAGGGGGGACATGATAGCAGTGTGCCAGTATCTCAGGGGCTGCCACAAAGAAGAGGGAGTCAAGCTTTTCTCCAAAGCATCTGAAGGCAGGACAAGAAGCAACGGATGGAAACTAACCAAAGAGAGAAGCAACCTAGAACTAAGGAGAAATTTCCTGACAGTGAGTACAATTAATCAATGGAATGGGTTGACTTCAGAAGCTGTGAATGTTCCAACACTGGAAGTTTTTAAGAAGAGACTGGACAGACTGAAATGGTATAGGGTTTCCTGCCTGAGGAGGGGGTTGGACTAGATGACCTCCAAGGTCCCTTCCAACTTTTGTATTATTATTATTATTATTATTATTATTATTATTATTATTATTATTATTATTATCCATATCAAGCCGTGCCATGAAGGATGCACAGGGAGTCCTCAACATATGTCCATAATGGAGACTGCCCATTGCAGTTGTACGTTATAACAGTCGTAACCAAGCCAATTTTATTACCTTTATTGCAGCAATTGTTAAGTGAATACTGTGATCGTTAAGGGAACCTGATGGTTTGCAATGGAGGAGGCAGTTTTGCTGAAAACTGGAAATGCTAGTTTTCAGCGAAACCGTCGTAAAACGCAATCACGTGATTGCGGGATGCTGCCAGTGGCTGTAAATACATCCATGCTGCCCAGCAGCCACAGTTCAGTCACGTGACCATGATTTCTTAGTCACCACTTGAAGTTACAACAGAAATGGTACTTTTGACCCAGTTCTGAAGTTCTGACAATACCCCTCCCCCAGTCATGATACTGCATTTCAGGTTCTGAGCAATTGATCCACATTTATGGCTGTTTGCAGCATCCTGTGGTCACATAACTGCAATTTATGAAATTTTTGCTGAAAATTGACATTTACTTCCGCTTTTCAGCAAAAATGTTCCATAGTGCAGAGGTCCCCAACCTTTTGGGCACCAGGGACCGATTAAATGGAGAGACGTTTTTCCACAGATCGGAGGGGGCGTGGTTTTGTGTGCTGTCTGGATCCTGCGGATGGGGCTTTTCTTGTTTGTGCGGACCGGTTGCGTTGCTGGCATGCCACAGCCCGGTATTGGTCCACAGACCAGGGGTTGGGGACCCCTGCACTAGAAGACCTCCAAGGTCCCTTCCAACTCTGCTATTCTGTTAAGTCACTGGAGAAACTGAAAGTAGAAAGTGGATTTTGTCCTTTTGAGATCAGCCACCCCCAAAATAGTACATAGAAGTTCCAAGTTGAATAAATGCGGCAAACCTTCAACAGAGAGGGTATGCACCATATTTTCTCTTTGCCTTTTTACAGCTGATCAATTAGATTTATTCGGGTAGGATAGGACACGAGTCATAAGGCATTTCCCAAACAATTTATCAACGAAATGGGCTGGCTTCATACTCAGAAAATAATATATGCAATGACCTTAACACTATTTCTCTTGTTGCTTGGGCTGATATGTAATTTGTCTCCCCACTACGGAAGCGAAAAGATAAAGTGCCACGTTCTTAGTTACAGCACCGTTAAGATGTAACCCACTTTTCTCAAACAACTCTTCCATCTCAACCTTTATTACAAGAGATACTAATCTATCTTGGAAGGTTACTGAGAATGCACTAGCCAGATTTAAATTGCCCATCGATGCAAAGTGTGGTGGGCAGGCAAGCGGCATAGAGAATGAATTCAAAACCATTCAAAAACTCACAATAGTAGACTCTTATGAGTTAGTTGGGAAGGGCACAAAACAAAATAGGTGAGTGTGACTGCATACAGGCAGTCCTCAATGTACGACCATAATGGACCCCGCTCATTATGGCCAGGACAGTCATAAAGCGGGTCACCTATGTGACCAACCATTTATAACCATGTTATAACCTTTTTTTGACCATTATGTGATCATTAAGCAAATTACCATGGTCGTTAAGCAAATCCGTAATCATTAAGCAAATGTTAAGTGAACCTATTGCTCACTATGGGGCATTTTTCCTGAGGACAGGAAGTAAACACCAGTTTTCGGAAAAAACATTGGAAATCACGAACCCATGATCAAGGGATACTGCAACTGTGGTTGCCAACTACCAAATGTACTTGCCAAGAACTAGTTTGGGGGGGGTCAGTTCACTGTAATTTCAACCGGTTGCTAAGTGATCGGTTGTAAGTTGAGGAATATCTGTAATTAAAGCTCCCTCTCAAACATGCATGTCCTACACCAGGGGTGTCAAACTGCCGGCCCACGGGCCGGACGCGTCACGCGGAAGCCGCGCCCACCCCATTGCCTGCACTCACGTGATGTCGCGAGTTTGACATGTCTGTCCTACATAGTTCCCATGTGCAGATGTCCTTCCATTCCCCACCATCCAGTCAGAGCTGAAGAAGCTTCTTGGATGAGATATGAAACATCTTCAAAGAAAAACAAGGAAGTCCAGTTGCCTCATGAAAAAGCATGTTTGGGATAACTATGACCTGGATGACTGAGAATCTCCACAGACAGGTGTCCTTACAATTACCCTAAATATAGAGGGGAAACTGCCACTCTTTGTCAACTGTCATTCTTCATTAAATCCCAGAAGTATAACCACCTGAGGAGTTCTTCCCAGAACCTATTCAAACGAAGAGAAATTAAGAGCTTCAATATAAAACCTCAGCTTTTTCCAGATGGATCGTTCCACATTTTCCCCCTTTAAGTTAAAAACTAAGTTTCCGAGTCCAGATTTCTTACGATTTACTCAATGCATGACCAAGGGACACTGTGGTTATAACTATCACTTAACGCATTCCAAAGTTGTAGTAGCCAAGACTGTGGCATTTCAGGAAAAAATAATCTGAGATCGGCAGGCTGAAATAAAAGAATGAAGGATTTTCTCAACTCTCCTGAGAAATCACTTTCAACAGCTTTGCTGCTTCAAAAGTCATTCCATCAAGCTATGGCAGAAGATGACAGGAAGCACGGACACCATGACCGGAATGAAAATTCAGACTTTTCTCTCCCATTTAGCCGTTTCTGTTTCACTTAGTTGAGATACAAACCGCTGCAATGCTAGAGCCACTGCATTATTTCTGCATTACAAGTGCTTGGTATGAGATCCATGTCAAATTAAGAACCAGTATTTGAATAGTCTAACCCTCTTCTCCTCCTCTCTCCTTTTATGATGTGTCTTTTTCAATTACAAGTCAAAGAGCATAATAACTGAGAGCCTTTCAAGTTGAAAACCAGGGTATAAATGCTTTACATTCCAAATTCAGACTCAAATCCTCCTGTATTCAGAATTGGTTCAGAGTGATCTTTTAATATCCTACAGGATTTTCCAACTTCCTTTTCCCATAGAACGTGGGAAACACGTCAACATCAAGGACTTCAGGAGATCATCAAACTTCATTCCCAGTAGATCGTGGCCTTCAATGTACGACTCATTGGGTATAGTCTAGTGCAGGGGTAGGCAACCTTGGCTCTTTTATGACTCGTGGACTTCAACTCCCAGAATTCCTGAGCCAGCATGGCTCAGCTTGGAAACCTCTCCCTTTTCCCTCAGCATGGCTGGCTCAGGAATTCTGGGAGTTGAAGTCCAAGAGTCATAAAAGAGCCAAGGTTGCCTACCCCTGGCCTAGTGTAATGAAGAGAAGGACTAGGGATGACATGATAGCAGTGTTCCACTATCTAAGGGGGCTGCCACAAAGAAGAGGGGGTCAACCTATTCTCCAAAGGACCTGAAGGCAGGACAAGAAGCAAAGGATGGAATCAAGGAGAGAACTAATCTAGAAATAAGGAGAAATTTCCTGACAGAACAATTAATCAGTGGAACAACTTGCCTTCAGAAGTTGTGGATGCTCCAACACTGGAGGTTTTTAAGAAGAGATTCGACCACCACTTGTCTTCAATGATATAGGGCAGCAGCCCCCAACCTTTTTGGCACCAGGGACCAGTTTCTTGGAAGACAATTTTTCCACAGACTGAGGAGAGGAGGAGGAGTGTGCAACCTAGAACCCTCATGTGTGCAGTTTACAGTACAATTCGCATTTCTATGAGAATCTACTACCTGATGATCTGAGGTGGATCTGAGGAAGTGATGTAAGCACTGGGGAGCAGCTTCAAGTACAGATGAAGCTAAGCTTGCTCGCCCGCCACTCACCTCCAGCTCTGCGGCCTAGTTCCTAACAGGCCACGGACCGGTACCAGTCCAGGAACCAGGGTTTGGGGACCCCTGGTATAGGGTCTCCTGCTTGAGCTGGGGGCTGGACTAGAAGACCTCCAAGGTCCCTTTGAACTCTGTAATTCTGTTCTGTTCTGACTTCCAGAATACAGAACGGTAGAGTGATGTACATGTCAACTTTCCCATTCAAATACCACTGTTAGGGAAGGGATCATATTATATATCTTATATAATTATTAGAAGCATGATATTTGGAACATAGTTTTAAGATGTTCAGGAACATCAAATTGTTTTGAGTCAAGTTGATTCCAAATTAAGGTTCAGGGCTGGAAGAGGGCGCTCGATGGTTGCCAAACGTTTTCCTGTAATTGGTTGGATAAAAGATCCATACCACACAAAAGCTGGCATGAAAAACCAATTGTAAATTACCAGAAATATGTGCTTGTAAAAAAACAAACTCTCCTATAAAATCTACATGGCTTGCTTCAGATCATACACTGACACTGGCTTTTAAAACTAAGTGCAGTTTTACTTAAATTTTATAGGTATCCATTTATTGCAGTAGTAATATTTATGGTTAGATCCCATATATACCTTATGATCTAAGGCAGAGGTGAATCTCGTTATGGAAATGCACTGTTTCATATATCCGTGATTTAGTATCTCAAGAGCTCAGAACAGGGTCCAATTACAATGATGGTTACTATCTAAATTCCATGTTAAGAAATCCACGCTTATTCCAATCTAATCATTGTGTGGCCAACAGAATTATACATTTTCCAAACACTATATTCCAAATCTAGAACCGGGGACAGTAAAAATATAAGAAAGTCAATCTGCATGCCTTCAACACAGAAGACCCGATCACAACTATAGCCACATAACATGCTTAATCAAGTTTCTTTAATATCTATCAACTAATGCATTTAATTTGTTTTAACTTTTATTTGTGATGGTTCCACTTTGTCTCTTTGGTTAATATATGGCTCGGTATATAATTCCCAAATGAAATCAATCCTGACTGTTCTTTGGAAGGACAGATACTGAAGCTGATGCTCAAATACTTTGGCCACCTAATGAGAAGAGAGGACTCATTGGGAAAGATCCTGATATTGGGAAAGATTGAAGGGAAAAGGGGCGTTGTCTTACCTGAATGCCTTTTCTCAGCATGATGAATGGAGAATCCACATTCGTGGATTATCCATTCTTCATGCTGGAGAAGAGAAGGGGACGGCAGAGGATGAGATGGTTAGATAGTGTCATCGACACAATGAACATGAATTTGGGCAAACTCTGGGAGACATTGGAGGACGGGAGGGGGGGAGGGCTGGCGTGCTATAGTCCATGGGATCGTGAAGAGTCAGACATGACTTAGCGACTGAACAACAACAACAACAGTATACAGTATTGTATAACAACAACCGAAGTGACAGTGCATTATCAAAATGCTAGGTGGCTTCTATCTTTCAGAATCAACCATCAAAAATAAATGAACAAGCAGTCAAGAATATGCCCCAAAGGCTTTGGAAACGATATTCAGGTACTATGCATGTTCAAGTGTCCATACCTAAAAAGACATGCTATTCTCTGTGGCACTCTACAGCAGAGGTCCCCAACCTTTTGGGCACCAGGGACCGGTTCCGTGGAGAGAGGTTTTTCCGTGGACCTGAGGGTGCGTGGTTTTGTGTGCTGCCTGCATACCACGGATGGGGCTTTGCTTGTTTGTGCGGACTGGTTGCTAGCATGCTGAGGCCCGGTACCGGTCCACAGACCGGGGGTTGGGGACCCCTGCTCTACAGAAGAAAGAGTATTGACACTCTGGAGTCTGGAGAAGACTCCTTAGAACACCATGGGCATCTAAGCAACAAATAAACCCAGAGTTCTCACTTGAGGCATGAATCACCAATCTGAAATTATCCTTATTTAGAACATTATCTGAAGATCATTATCCGAAGGCTTTGATGCTTGCAAAGTTGAAAGGAAAGGAAAGGAAAGCTCACTTCTGCAATGTGTTCTAGATGAGGTTGCCCTTAAGAGAGCATTCAGAAGCTACAGCTGGCACAAAATGCAGGGCGAACATTCCTAGGGTGGCTCATGTCATACCAGTTTTATGAACTACACTTGCTTGCCGATTTGCTTCCAGGCCCAAATCAAGATCTTTATACCTTTCAAGCCCTTTATAGCATGGGCTCAGGTTACCCGAGGAATCATCTCACCCCAATTGGGATTGGTCTGCCCCACTCGCTCAGGCACAAGGGGCAATGCCATCTGGATCCCATCCCAAGGAATTCAGGCTAGTAGATTAGTAGATCTCACATTCACCCCATCTGCCCACTGGATGGGGTTTTTTTTAAAATCCACTTTAATGTTAATTTTAACGTTTTAACTTTTACATCTGAAATGTTAAGGTTTTAAAATTCTGTCATTGTTTTATCTTGTTATTAATGGTGTTGTAAGATGCCCAGAGCTGCTAGGTAGGTAGGTAGGTAGGTAGGTAGGTAGGTAGGTGGGTTGGTGGGTGAGTGAAAGAAAGAAAGAAAGAAAGAAAGAAAGAAAGAAAGGAAGGAAGGAAGGAAGGAAGGAAGGAAGGAAGAAAGAAAGAAAGAAAGAAAGAAAGAAAGAAAGAAAGAAAGAAAGAAAGAAAGAAAGAAAGAAAGAAAGAAAGAAAGAAAGAAAGAAAGAAAGAGAATTTAATAAATGGGGTGTCCATGTGCAACGAAGTGGCTGTGCACACTTCTCAGATCTGCCATCAAACTGCTTCAGCCCTGCTTTGCTTCGCTTTGATGGCAGCCTGCCATAAAATGTGGGAAGAGAGAATGGGAAAATAGGGAGAGGGGAATGACAGCAACCAGAGGTGCCGTCCAGAGACAACGGTTGAAAGATCCAAGGACACTTGGAATGGAATGTGAAACGCCCATTCAAAGAGGCGCCAAAATGTGGAACTGTTACCAAAACTTCTAATCTGAACCTTAACGGACACCACCAAGGTGACCGTGGGAGGAAAGGGCCTGGGAGAAGGGAAAATTACCGGGGTTACCTGGGAAATCCTCAGATCTGGCTTTACTACCGCTGTAACCACTTGGCTTCAGTAACAGCATACCTTTCACTACAAATGGAGTCGAGGGTCTTTCTTTCCTGAATGTCTCCAAGCTGGGACAGGCCTGACAGCCCACACACACGTCTGAACCTCTGATCCATTCAGCTGTAAGACCCACCCCCCCTCCCCAGGACTGAAGAGGTTTCCCAGACTTGTTCTAACTGGAAAAGCCAGAAATTGAACTTAAGCATTTTGTTGCAGTCCATGGATTGGGTCTCTACAGCGATACATAAATCTCTCCCTAGGAATAGATACCCAGCTCAGAGGCGTTAATAAACAGCAACCGCTTAAGACAGCTGCCCTCTTCTCTCTCTCATTAAAGCCAAGCCAATGAACATCATCCCAGGCGCTTTTACCCACGAAGAACCAAATTGCTTTTAAATGTGCACCGAGATTTGTCTTCCCTATCGGCATACTGTCCTCCTCCATCAGAATTCTCATTTAAACGGATCAAAGGCATCCCAGCTTGCACGGAAGACACCAGGCAAGCGATACAAGGCACACAAAAGAGCTTGTCGGAGGATGTTCCTGATTAACTCCTGTTCCGGTTTCTCTTTTTCAGACGGATTCAAATCACCCAGCCTGGGACAGAAGCAATAGACCGGTTCTGGACTACTCGCTGTAGTGTAGCGTCTTCCTGGCAGACATTGAGATGATAGAGTGCCTGTAGTTGCTTTTCTAAAAAGGCATTAGCGGTAAGAAAATTGTATTTGGAGAGCAGCAAAAAAACCAGATCAGGGCTAGGAAGGAAGAGGGGGAGGATTTTGCTCGTAAGGAAGAGCGCTCACCTTGACAGTAACAACTTACAACCGTTCATTTAGTAACCGTTGCAAGTTACAATGGCACTGAAAAAAGTGACTTATGAACCTTTCTCACTCTTACGACCCTTGCAGCATCCCCACGGTCACGTGATTTAATTGGGACGCTTGACCGCTGGGTTCATATTTATGGATCATATTTATGACGGTTGCAGTGTCCGGGGGGGGGTCATGCAACCCCCTTTTGCAACCTTCTGACAAGCAAAGTCAATGGGGAAACCAGATTCACTTACCAACTGTGTTGCTAATTTAACAACGGCGGTCATAAAATGGGGCAAAACTCACTTAACAAATTTCTCACTTAGCAACATAAATTCTGGGGTCAATTGTGGCTGTAGGTCGAGGACTACCTGTACCCCATAAATAAGGAGGATTCTTGTTTGTATGTCTGTGTGTGCGGGGGGGGGGAGGAGAATTCCTGTCCCCAGCGTGCTTTTTCAAAAGACAACTGAACTTTCTGTTTTTTTTTCCCCCTTGAACAAGTTTCACTTCTCAACCAAGAAGCTTCTTCTGAACTGAACTGAAGAAGCTTCTTGGATGAAAAGCGAAATTGTCTTCAAAAACCAAGAAAAGTCCAGTTGCCTTTTGAAAAGCACCTTTGGGACAACCATGACCTGGATGGCTGAGGATCTCCATTGACACTGAGGAATAGAATGGATGAATGATTACTGAAATTATGCATAGGTTTGGAGTGGGAATTTCTTCAAATATAGAGTTTTCTCGACTTGTAACAGTTCATTTAGTGACTGTTCAAACTTACAATGGCACTGAAAAAAGTGACTTATGACCATTTTTCACCTTTACGACCGCTGTAACATCCCCATGGTCACTTGATCAAAATTCGGACCCTTGGCAACTGGTTCATGTTGGGTGACGGTGTCCAGGGGTCATGTGAACCCCTTTTGTGACCTTTTGACAAGCAAAGTCAATGGGGAAGCCAGATTCACTTAACAACCATGTTGCTAACTTAACAACTGCGACGATTCACTTAACAACTGGGGCAAGAAAGGTCGTAAAATGGGGCAAAACTCAAGTTAACAAATGTTTCACTTAGCAACGTAATTTTTGGGCTCAATTGGGGTCATAAGTCGAGGACTACGTGTAGTTAAGACAGGGTCCCTTCCATGCAGAAGCTCTCAGAATTCTGAAAGGCAGAGAATACAGGTGGCCTCAACTTGCAACCATTCATTTAACAACCGTCTGAAGTTACAATGGCACTGAAAATGTTACTTATGAAAGTGACTTATGGCCACTTATGTTTTTTTCTTTAATTTAATTTTATTCAAATACAAATAATACAAACATAACACATATAAATCTAAATAAAAAAACAGTATAAAAAAATACAAATACTATAGTGCACCCACACCCCTGGAGACATTTTATTACCTATATTTCTTCTCATATAACAACTAACAATATATTTCAATTTTGCCTTTATCCCCTCCAAAACAGCATGTATTCTTGAGCAGGTTTATTCCCTTTGCCTTCCACCAAGACTGTTTTTTTAATAAAATCATCCCATATTTCATTATAATTATTTACTTTAATCATCCCTTTTTTAAATTTAATTTCTGTTGTTAATTTATCATTTATTGCCATATTCAATATTTCATTATACCACTCATTTCTTAGAATATCCCAATTCCGTCTCCAATATTTAACCATCACTAATCTAGCTGCCATTATCAAATTTACAATCAATTCCTTTTTTGCTACTTATGGTCGTTTTTCACATGGCTCTTGCAGCATCTCCATGGTCATGTGATCCAAAGTCAGACTCTTGGCAACTGGCAGGTGTGTTACGACAGTTGCAGTGTCCTGGAGTCACTTCTGCAACTTCTGACCAGCAAAGTCAACGGGGAAGCCAGATTCACTTAACAACTATGTTACTAACTTAAATGTAGTGATTCACTTAACAACCGTGGCAAGAAAGGTCGTAAAATGGGGCAAAACTCACTTAACAACTGTCTCGCGTAGCGGCAGGTATTTGGGGCTCAATTTTGGTGGTCAAGTCAAGGTCCACCTGTAACACTTCCAAATGGTTTCAAACCCTGAATTGATTCGGTAAAAGCAACCGAATGCAGAGAGTCCAAGAACATTACTTTTCCGAACTTCCGAAGGCAAAAATCACCCATATGCCTAACCTCCTGATGCAAGAATCTGGAAGATCTGCAACCATCTGTCCCTTCTCAAGTGTTTCTGAATGTTCGTTCCTCTACTGAAGGCAATTTATTTGGAATGAGTAAAACCTAAAATATAGTTTCCTCGGTTCTAACTTTCTGCATTGCATAAAGCCAGTCAATGAATATTGGACAGGCAAATCCAATCATCACATCAGAGATGCAGGGAGAAAAAAAGCAGGAGTATTACTGTACAGGACTGGAAATTACTGTAAAGATGTTTCTGAGAATAATTCCACTTTCTGGTAAATCTTGGGGCTGGAGAGGAAGACAGTTAGTTGACTGTTTGGCATATTCCTATAATTCCGCTTCTCTTTTTATATTGAGGAATTACAAAACGTGGATGTACAGGGAGTCCTTGACTTATGACCAAAATTTCCACAGTTAAGTGAGACAGTTGTTAAATTTGGCCCCGTTTTACTATCTTTCTTGGCACAGTTGTTAAATGAATCACTTTGCTTGTTAAGTTAGTAACATGGTTGTTAAGTGAATCCGGCTTCCCCCATTTGACTTTGCTTATCAAAAGGTCGCAAAAGGTGATCACATGACCCCAGGACACTGTCACCATCATAAATATGATGAGTCAATTGCCAAGCATGTGAGTTTTGATCACATGACCACGGGACCGGTTCAACAGTGTGAAAAATGGTGGTTATAAGTCACTTTTTTTCATGCCACTGTAACGTTGAACTAAACAAACTAAACAAACTGTTGTTAGTTGAGGACTGCCTATATCTTCACATATTCCTTCTCCTATATGAATTAAGATATTTCTGTATAGCTCTACACCTCAAATGATATTATCTTCCTAAGGCTTTTTGAGCAAAGATGCTAATAATTATCCACACGCATTATTTATGGTCAAAAGGAATGTATTATTTTTGACAGATCTACTCAAGATGTCATCAGCTAGTTTTTACAAGTGGCCCCTCATTTAACGACCACCCATTCAGTCACTGTTCGAACCTACAATAGCACTGAATAAATGGTACTTGCAACCGGTTCAGCCATCGCAGTATTTACTCGTTTTTTGGCTACTTCCCACCAGCAAAGTCAATAGGAAAGCTGGCAGGAAGGTGCAAATGGAAGTCCCAGAACTGATCTCATTAACCAGCATAGATATGTGACATTGGGCTTCATGACAGTGCTGGTTAGGAAGGGAATTTCTGGTCCCAATTACCACCCTTAAGTGAAAACTACTTGTATCTCATTGATGCTACCTCTAATTTATTTTAGACTTTTTACCTTGTCAATTACAATTCACAAGGTGGGGGGGGGGAACAGTAAACAAGAATGGTCTTTAAAAGTCATAATTAAGTTAATTTTCCTGCTTAGAAATATGCTTTTCAGCAGGGGTCTTCAAACTTGGCCCTTTTATGACTTGTGGACTTCAACTTCCAGAATTCTTCAGCCAGGCACATGTGCCTGGCTGAGGAATTCTGGGAGTTGAAGTCCACAAGTCATAAAAGGGCCAAGTTTGAAGACTCCTGCTTTTGAGGATCTGCAAAGTTAATAATGAACATAAGTCTTCTAAATACACTAATAAATGGATTTTGGAGCAATATAGAGAACAATAGAAGCCAAGTTACTAACAGACAAGCCCAAAGAAAATACAGATGTATTGCCTCAGATCGCCCCAATGAGCAGGAGAAGAAGTCCTGGAGAAGAAGTCCTGGAGAAGAAGACCTTTCCTTATATGATCTGGATCACATGTCTTTTGATTAGAGTTGGTCAAGACTTAAATTCTGGTTACTTCAAGCTGGATACAAAGCTAATCATGAATTTGGTGGGAAATGACCTGTACATACTTGAAAGTAACATTTAATTACTATCCATAATTCTTGAGTTATGCATAAAAATAATTAAGATGGAATGTATAAAATAAATGCAAATAAATAATTATATCATCAATGGAAAGGAATCTCTTCAATGGGACTTGGCAGGCTACGGAAACACAAAAATTCTTGCTTGCCCAAATCCCATTCATTCATTCATTCAATTTATATAGCCATCCATCTCACATTCGTGACTCTGGATGGCTTACAATTAAAATATAAATACTAAAAAAATAAAACCCGAAGAAGCAGCAACCACACAAACAATATAAAACATTAAAAATAATTAAAAGCAAGCAACATGTGGTTAAGATACAAAATCAGATGAAAATTTTAAATGAAGTCACCAGTCAAGGACAGACACAAACATAAAGTGTCATAAAGTCACCAGAATTAATTAATTAATCACTGTAGTTTATCACTCTGGAAGCCACTCATTAGGCAAAAATAATGACTTCAATGCTTAGCCAAGACTGAAGAAACAAAAGATTGGTTTGCATATTGCACTAAACCATGGTTTGCATAATTATAGTATACTGAATAAATTCTAATTACTGCTTAGAATCACACACCATGCCAAGCCATAAATCATGATTATCAAACCATAGCAGCTGGATTCTTGTAACACAATAAGGCAAAACCAAACAAGTCACATTATGTTTTGGCACAATGTGGGACTTCAGTTGCAGACTGCACACCTGTAAAACCTGCTATTTTCAAATATTAGGGGAAATGAATATTTTAAAGAGCCACTTCCTGATCACATCAGTTTAAAAAAGAAAGAACAATACCTAGAGGAAGAAAAAATAAACAAGACACCAGTGAGTTTATGACTAGGTGACACTGATCTATACGTTCAAGGAAGTATTTTATTTAATTTACTTATTATATAATTTATATGATACCACATTCTATAACCCCTGGACACCCATTAACCAGGAAAGCAAATTGCTTGGAAATCACAAATATTAAGGAGAGCAGGAGAATTGTA